>OY282558.1:377279673-378590908 GCA_958295665.1 Tipula vernalis | reverse complement strand
TGTCACATAATTTTTTAAACAACTGTATAATTTTATTCAATTATTATACGCAAAAAAAAAATGGTTGTATGCATTTTAAGCTGAACTGCCATTTATGAAAAGTATAACTTATTATTTACATACGAGTATATACATAAATTTTTGCCACTCAATTTATCAAAGTTCTAATGTTAATGTGTTGAATTTATAATTAGCGAAATATTTCCTACATGCGTTTGAACATAAACATGTTTTATAAGATGTACATATTTCTTAGTATACTTATTAAGCAACACAAACTGTAAAAGAATGCTTTTTATTATAATTGTATTACATCGTTTCACTAATTGTTATTATTAGTTAATTAAAATTGTTCAGAGTTTATTATATAAGCAACATAAATTTACAATATGTATATATGTACGTATATAGAATGGTACAATTAGATACAGTTTGTTCATCATATGAATAACAATACGAAATAAAAGTATCAATGAAGAAAAGTTTCTCTTCGTTGTTTATATATAGTATTGCATCTTAATTCAACAGTATTGTCCGCACAGTTTCAAAATGCACATTAGAATAGAAAAATTTTCCTAGGTTTTGATTTATGGTAAGAAAATCCACTACATTTTACAATTATTGGCCCCAGGTATATTTTAAATTTACTCAAAAAAGGCATTCCAAAAGACGAATTAAAATCATAAGGTTATGGAAAAGCTGGTTAATCAAAATATCTTGCGAGATAAGGAGGAATTTGCCTTTGACAATTCAGGAAATAAATCTATGCTCAAATTATTCCAATTTTATTCTAGAACTAGAGCTAACCAATTCTGATACAAATGCTTTCTTCATTCGAATCACGCGAATGTGGAGTGGATTGTACGATGAGCTGTTCCCAAAAATGGGATACTTAAGGACAAAGCTCTCTTTTATACCCAGTTCTCTTGTATTCTCACATTCCTTATCAAATTTCCTCTATTGCCCTTCTTTCCATAACGCGTGCATACGTGCGCTTTTACAAATGGCTGGCAATAAACAATTAATGTTTGAGATACAAAAAAATGAATAAAAAAGCACAATTTACAACAAACATTTCTTAGCATCATAAAAAATACTTACTATACTATTTGTTGGAACTATTGGAAGGGAACACAAAAAATTATTTTCGGGTTTCGAAATAAATATTTTGAGAGACAAAAATAATAAATTGGCAACCAATTTATAAATAAATAAATTAAAAATTAAAACATTAAAATTAATTTTAAAATATTCTGGAAAATGGAAATTTATTTTTGAAATTGCTTCGGCAACCTTCCAGATATGGATCAAATACTAAATAATTTGTATCGATTAAATTTGATGGTTTGTCTCGATTTTTTATTTTTTGTTACTAAAAAGTATTTGTTTCTGTTCCAAAATATTATATTTATTGCCAATTTATTAATTTTGTATTCTCATATGATTGTTCCAAAATATTATTTGTGTTGCCTATTATTTTTGATGCTAATGTTGGTCGCCACTTAAATTGTTTCTTTAAAGATTAATTCCTAGGCACCATCCGCTAAAATATACATATATATTAAAAAAAAAAAGTTATTATTCAAGAAGTAAAGTTCATACAAAGAGGGATTACGGAAACTATGGACCTTGAGTCACTTTGGATGTAGAGCTGATTTAGGACTCACATCTAACGAAGGTTGTATACCATAAGGAAGAAGAAAATGGTAAAAGAAAAGCTGGTCAAACTCCAAAATCTGACTTGTCTTGAAGTTATTTTACAAGAATCAAGAGAACTATGCAGTTTGCCGGTGTGGAATCATTAGGGTATAATTATAAGAAAGGCAATCTAACAGAGGCCAAATAGTTATCAAATGCATTGTAATGCGGACTTCAATCATTGTCGCATGTTGCTAGTGTCATCTATTACATACTCTCCAAAGATGCCGCCGTCTTCCAGGCTACTTTTAAAATAGCAGTAAACATGATAAAGGACAGAAATAGGAACAAGCAAATGATTTGAATACTAACGATGGAATTGTTGGCAACATGCAGAAACAAAATCTACAATTCTTCAAGCCAAGTTAGCGGGGCACAAACCAGCTATTTGGTTATCCCCTTTTGCGGCCTTACCAGATGCGATGTAAACGATAGAATAAGGAGACGGATCAAAACAGGAGTAAAAAGAAATAATCCAAATATAAATCCCATAATTATATTGTATAAGTCAAAAAACTAATAAACAAGGACAAAGAAGTTTAGAAGTTTAGAATTCCTCTAAATAAGTATAGGGAACACGCCTGAATAGAGAACTACCTGGACTTCTTCTGTCGTAGTATCATTTGATATATACGATCTGGTGGTTCCAGTAAGTTTTGAATAAAAACATTAATCTATTTCCAGCCGAACATGAAGAGTACTAAACTACTAGCAAATGACTAAGAGAACCGAAAAGTTGATGTAATGTGACTGTAATTAAGAAAAATGACATAGGTAATGCAACTTTGAGAATTGGGTTATTTAACTCTAGACTTAGCAGAAAGTTTTCAGATTTTTGAGTGGCTATGGCTACATTATTTTTCAGCTCATCAACGTTTGATAACTTAGAAATAATTTTTTTAGCTGTAACTCACTTCATCCTCTAAAATGGAATATTCACCTGCAATCATATTCTGATTGAAACGCTGCGACTCGACGATTTTCAACCATTTTGCGGAGTGATTTTTAATACCATTCCATATAATTATTGGATTACCTCTCATGAGTTGCGTGTCCATCGTATGGCGTTTAGATTCGTATGAGGAACAGTGGAAATTTATACCACTAAAATTAGTCGCTTTTTTTGGGCTCAATTTTTTAAAAAAGACAAATGACATAAATTAACTACATAAAACGCTTCCAAGCAAATAATTAATTTTCTGAGTAACAAACTTAGCATGGGAACTGGCCTACACCATGAAAGTATTTTTTTATTGCTTTTGGTTGTACTCGTAGCTAATTTATTGTATTTTATATTTTAGTTTCCAATTCTGCATATTTTTTAGAAATTAAATAATGATTTACTACATTTGGGTTGCTCTACTAACCACTTTCCGCATGTACATATATTTATTGCACTGGAACAGATTTTAATTACCAAAATGTTTCTTCCAATTGCAATAGAAAAAAACTTTCTAAGTAGTATTTCCACCCGTTGTTTCCTTGTAAGCAAGTCGGAAGCGATAAAACAGAATTTCTCGCGATCCCGGAAAATTCACTAAAAATTCTGGAAATCAATAATTGTTTTCTTTTGATTTTAACCTTCCTTCGTAAAATTGAAATTATATTTTTATTGATTTTATATAGTTCTAGGAAACAGATTAATTTAATTTTTTTTTTTTTTCGAAGCGAGTATATTGTACAGTGTTCTGGATTAAGACCTAAATCCCTGAATTCGTCTTCAAGTTAAAAATTGTTTACAAAAATTTTTGATCTTATACAAGCCATCAAGAAGAAATAATAAAAAAATTAATGGGTAACCTTCCAGAAGCCTGTATATCAACAGCTAGACAAGGAAAGGAGCAAAATTGACCAAAAGTTACATATAATTATTCATACGCGTGCTGACTAAAGTAATACATACATACAGGGTGTTCCACTTCAATTGCATTTCAAAATTTTTAGGATGGCACACTACCTTGAATGATGTAAATGCCAATAACTCTTCTAAAAATTAAGATAACTCAATTGTTTTTCTATAATTTTAAAGGCACAGAGTGCTTCTTTCTTCTCTGGAAGCAGGAATACCATGCATCGTATTTTCCATAAAGAAAACATTGGTGGAATTAAAAAAATTGTGCGAGAAATAATAAAAAAATTCATTAAACTCATTTTTTCTCGAAAAACTCACTTCATAATTTTTGTTTTTTATTTCAAATTTAAATTTAATAGACTATTTAACACAAAATTGCTTCATCGCTTTTTATCTAATCATGTATAGTTTTTGAGATATTAACATTTCAATGTAGTACTTAATAATTTATTGTATGAATTTCTAAGTTTTCAACTTCACAAACAATTTTCAAAATGATTTCCATTTTGTAACAAGCATAGTTGCAGTCGTCTTTTAATGGCAGCAGCCATGTTGAAATTTCCTAAATTTTCTTTTATTTTGTTGCCGGCATTATTGATTCGATCAACTAACTGCTCCCTAGTCTGAATGTTGGTTTTGTAGACTTCTCCTTTCAAATATCCCCATAAATAAAAGTCTAATGGTGTTAAATCTGGAGATCTAGCCGGCCAAGCTAAAGGCCCGCTGCGACCAATCCATCGCTCTGGATAATTTATATCAAACCAATTTCGAACTTGTCTGAAAAGGTGTGCAGAAGCTCCATCTTGTTGATACAAGAAAGTATTTCTCATCATGAGTGGAATTGAATCTAGTACAGTGGGAGCTGTTTCATTCAAAAATTCAAGATAGTTTTGTGAGTACAATCTTTCAGGTAGTAAAATTGGCCCGATAAAATTATTTCCAATTATACCACTCCATACATTAACACTAAAACGTCTTTGAAATGATGATTCTCGCTTAACGTGTGAGTTTTCTGGTTGCCACTCATGAAGATTGTGAAAATTTGTTGTTCCATCCCTCGTAAATTTCGATTCGTCTATCCATAAAATGGATGGCAAATATGAAGGATTATGTTCCTCATTGTTTAAGAGTAAAGGGCAGAAATTTGTTCTGTTTGGTAAATCAACTGGTAATAATTCTTGCACTGGAGTGTAGTGGAATGAGTGTAGATGGTTTCTTTGAAGTACCCTCCAGACTTTATTTTTGCTAATACTAAGTTGTATCGGAAGACGTCTCGTGCTAATGGTGGGATCTCTTTGTACTGAATTCAAAACTTGTTCGTCAGTATTGACTTCGTATTAAACTCGTCTAACATTTCCGTATTCAAAGCGGACCAATGTTCCTCGTTCTCGTAATCGTCTGTGAACTGTTTCAAATATTCTATGATCTGGCACCGGCCTACCTGGATAACGGTTTGCATATTCACGTTCTGCAGCTCGTCCATTTCCGTTACATAAACCATAAATAAAATGGATGTCGGCAATTATTTCTGATTACAAACGCGAAAAAATTATTTTCAAAAGATTAACAACGATTTAAGCTATACGTTTACTAACGATTAAAAAGATTTAACAAATGCAACATATGGACGTGCATACTAAATTGTTGTTTCTGTTTAAGGCGGCCACATGTATGCAGATAATTTGCGGATAAATATTTATCCGCGTTTTCAACCAAAGAAATCACTGAAAACGAAAGAGAATTTCCCCTCCCAAGTTAAAAAAAATTTATCTTTGAGCTATATTGCGGATAATATTGTTCAAAGATAAAATTTTTTTAACTTGGTTTTCAGTGATTTCTTTGGTTGAAAACGCGGATAAATATTTATCCGCAAATTATCTGCATACATGCGGCCGCCTTTAAAACGATTGCTTTGGTTTTTCATAATACATTTTTTACTTCTAACAACTGGTTTTTATAATAATTTTTTTTCAACAAGTACTACACTGAAACATTAATATCTCAAAAACTATACATGATTAGATAAAAAACAATGAAGCAATTTTATATTAAATAGTCTATTAAATTTAAATTTGAAATAAAAAACAAAAATTATGAAGTGAGTTTTTCGACGGTTCATTTCCGGGCATATGCGTAGTGGACTTTTTTTCATGATATTGATCCAGCTACACGCCCTACTCGTTTGGACTCGTACCAGCGGAACACCCTGTATATCTGAGCTCAAAAAACTTCAGAAAAAAAAGTTTCACTTATGGCATCGCAAAGTTCAATACAAAAAGCCCGTATTCCAAACGCTCAGTACTAAAACGCCTTCTCATTTGACAGCGCAAAACGATATATCATTGCATGAAATGAAAAAGTACACGTAGTGTCGTCGATATTGCTTGATACAAGAAATTAAATGTTTTTAAATATAAAGGAGAACGCAAAGAAAATTCGTTTCACATACCAAAACATTCAAATGGTACAGGATCCCTTGATCTAAAAAGTAAATATTTTTCGACGTAAACAAATTATAACAATTTCAAGGGGATTAATTCAAGCGAAATCTCTCAAAGATTAAGATAAACTGCCTAACTTTATTCCTCTTCTTATTTTAGTATGAACGAGTAACCTGACTAAATAAATTGAAAAAAAATATATATATATTATGGATCTGGTATACTGAACTCGTAAGTACTGAACTGCCCCAAAAACCTCTTGTTAATCTTTGTTAAAAATATTCTTATCACACTTGCCATTCATTCTACAAATAAGCAAAATTCCAAAAATATTCAAATTACTATACGAAGTATTCAAGTGTATGATGTAAAATATTCACTATGGCTCATACCAAAATAAAATAAAAAATCAATCGAATATAAATTCCAACCTCAAGTGCTTATTTGGTTAATAATAGTTAGCAAAAAACAATTTCTATAGTTTGATAAATTAACTGTAATTACTCATGCATATCCAAACAGACAAGTGGTGTTCTTCTTGGTTCGCTGAATAAAATGACCATACGCATATTTAGCAACTACATTCTTGTAGTTTAAAGATTACTCACTCAAAAATTTCACTTAAAAATTTAAATTGTACCAAATTACTACGGTCGACTTGAATATCCATAACAAACAAGTCTGACTTTTATCAATGAATTGAATAAAATTTTAAATCACAAAATTACCCGAATTAACTTTTATTTTATTGTATTCATTTGATTACAAAATGACATTATGTTTTTATGGATGTATGTATTTACTATTTTGAAGGTATGTAGCATTGGATTTCTTTATTTGCATTATAAATGTTAATTCAAATAGAACATGTATCATGAACATACATATATTTATGTATTTTACATTGTAGTTTTTACCTAATTCGTGCGATTGCAAAAATAATGAGTGCGTTCAACAGTAAGTTACACGACAGTTAATATAATATTTATGTTTGTCCAGATTTACATGGTAATTCGATTTATGAATTTTGAATATTACACATAAAAAAGTCATTTTTTTTTAAGATTTTATAATTTTCAAAACAAAAATCTTTTCACGATTTTAAATATTCTTATGATGTTTTTGTATTTTTTTACTGGATATTTTTAATGTCTTGTGCGTGGAATTCCATATGTTTAAAGTGTACACAGATGCTTGTATATATTTTGTATATGAATTTTATGACAGACTAAATAATTTATTAGTGCGAGTTTTGAATTCTGTGTTTTCAACAAAAAATATTTTACAATTATCTTTGATGTTTTGTTGATCAATTTTTCGCTATAGGGTATATTTAGGTTACGACATTTGACATTTATGTAAGCAATTCCAATGAGGGGGTTTTGGTGTATAAACTGTATTATGCTAATACAATATGTGCGAATAATATATTATTGCGGTCACAGTTAAGTTTAATTTTATTGTTTCAAGTTCAAATTTTATTTTGTTTATGTTCTAATTCGAAGTTCATTTTCATTTAATCTACGTATAGGAGAATTAGAATTGATCACATCTTTATGTGTGTGTATTTTTATAATCTCCCATTTCTTAATATTTTCAAAGATATAGCTTCAAAGTACATGTAACATATGGCGGGCGCTACTTTTAACAAAAAATAGAAACACAATAGCAGGGCCCAACTTTAAGATTTTTGGATTCTTCAAAAAATATGATATGTATAACTTATATATATATATATATATATATATATATATATATATATATATATATATATATATATATATATATATATATATATATATATATATATATATATATATATATATATATATATATATATATATATATATATATATATATATATATATATATATATATATATATATATATATATATATATATATATATATATATATATATATATATATGTATATATAAGGGACAACTCACTGTATAGTAAACTTATGCAATTCGATCTTACTGAACAATTACTTAATCAATTGTACTGTAAACCATATTCTGAAGGTTAAAATTATCATAGTTAGTCAAGTAGTAAGTGAAACTCTTAGTCATAGATCAAAATCTAAATTCGATTTGAATTTATATTACTAGTAGCCGTATTAGTCAAACTCAAAGTCGGGTTTCTAAACATCGAAATAAAAGATAGAATTTGACAAAGCTTCCGAAAACAGTTTTCGGTAAAACCGCCTAAAAAATGAAAATTCAAATTGACAGTTTTGTAATTATAAATGCACCCGGTTTTCAATTCTTTATCTGTGACATGTAAAATGCTTTGATTTGCTGAAAGACGACGCTTGTCATGCTTTTCAGATGTAACTCTTTACTTTTAAAAAACGGTCTAATAAGGAAAGTATCTATTAAACCAGAAGAAATGAAATTATTCTTTTAAAATACAGTCTCAGTCATAAAAATTTGCATAGAAGCTCCAAGCCGCTCAGATTTACCACTAAGGCCAAAAAATAAATATAACGGTTTCTGCACCATATCAACTTAAATGTAAATAATAACAAAGAAATTATTATATTTAACAAAAAAAGTTAATTGAATTCATATTTTTCCAAAAATTCACTGTCGCAAAAATTAGCGTGCATACCAAAAACCTTAATAATTAGCGCCAGTTGGTTCACATAAAATTTCGAATGACCAAATAAACTTAGGATCGCATAATAATCTTAAAAAATTAACAAATTGAACTGGAATTATTTCGAGAATAATCTCGAATAATTTCTAATACATAATATTCAACACTAAAAAAATCTCAAATAAACTTGAAACGTAGAAAATTTCATAAAATGTCGAAAATTTGGCTGTAGCTAAACTAGTTTAAGTTTCTATGCAAAAACAAAGGGATTAGCTAAATCGAGGTTGACACACTGCGGCGAATCTCGAAAAATTCACTAAATCGGTTTTATTAAATCGCAGCGTGTCTAGGGTATAACGTTGAGAAAAAAGACTCAAATGATCACAAGAGTCAGAAAGGACGAATAAACTCGAATCATCTTAGAATTCTAGAATAATCTCAATATTCTCAAAAAATTTCGAATATTTCTGAAAATCTCGAATAAACTTAGAATCCGATAACAAAAAATATATTTCTCCTAAAATAACTGAAATAGATGATAATTCAGAATAAAATCTACATAAATCCAAAAATAATCGAATTTTGAGAATCTCACCTAACTGATTGGTCTAACTATGCTAACTACGAAATCTGAAAATCGGGAAGCCTGGTGGTCGGTTTTGTAGGTAATACTAATTCTGTTTTAAAAAATTCTGTTTTTACAAATTTCTGTTTTTTCGAAATTTTTATTTCTCGAAAAATTCTGCTATGAAAAATTCCATTTTGCAAAATTCTGTTTTATAAAATTCTGTTTTATAAAATTCTGTATTTTTAAACATATTAGTGGTCACTAACTTATTCATCAATTATCTACTCAGATAAAATATTTACTGTCCGGTGCTGAGTCCATTGTTATAGAATATTTTGTATAATGGTGGGCTTAGATTTCGCATAAGTAAGGAAGCAAAAGCTGGGAGCGTTACGGTTAAGTTGTTTGCCAAATTTAAGGCCGACGCAGAAAATATTTGTAACGAGGTCATAGACTTTATCCAACAGTGGTTATCTAAGATAGGACTGATGTTAGCCGAACATTAGACGGAGGCGGTATTAATCAAGAGCAGGAAAAGGCGGGAAACTGTTGCCATCCATGTGGATAATTCTAAGATCAGGTTTAAGAGACATGTGGATGCAGCATACCGACGATATGCGCTAAGATTGATCCGTATATTTCGCTCGGTATCAGATGATGCGGCTTATATAGTAGCGGGAATGTGACAAATTGATCTATTGGCAAGGAAGCGAAACAAGCTACTCCTTAATAGATCCCAAACAACGGCTAGGGCGAATCGTAATCTGAATGGCTACAACGTTAGAACGAACGAGATAAGGGATGATAGACATTTCACCTCATACCAATGATAGATATGTACTTGGTTAAACCGGTGAAGTTGACAAGGTGAAGTTGACTTCTATCTGAAATCTGACCCAGCAGCTGATCGGGTATAGATATTTCCGTACACACCTGTATTGGTTCGGTCATGACGATATGTCCGAGTGCCCGGGCTGTAAGGGAGAGAATCAGAAGACGTGTTTTTCTTTTGCCCGACTCCGGAGAACATCAACTTACGTATGGTGGGCTCAAATGATTACTGGTCTGCTATTTACAGCTTCGCAGCAGAAACTTTGGTTAAATTACAGTAGCTTGAGCGCGAGAGGAAAACCAATAGTTGTTCATAACATAAACGTAATAAAGAAGGTCCAATCAAACCCTACCTCCCAAAGAAATATCAAACCGGTAAAAATCCGGCACTACTAATTACACGAGCAGACAGTGTATTTCGAAGATTTTCACCCACTTACAGGTAAAAAGACATACACACACACACCCAAATAAACCTTCACACGCTCTCTTACAAACTTTCAGGCACACATTCACATACACCTATAAATACATGCACACACTCACCCATAAACACATACACATATACACACAAACACATGCATAAACACTCGTGCAGTTACACACATACGCATACACATCATGGAACCTAAGATTTTATAATTCTTCACAAAATTAATTTTTTTGCGGTAAAAAGATTAATTGCAGAATTATGTGAAACAGAATTTTGTAAAACAGAATTTTGTAAAACAGAATTTTGTAAAACAGAATTTTGTAAAACAGAATTTTGTAAAACAGAATTTTGTAAAACAGAATTTTGTAAAACAGAATTTTGTAAAACAGAATTATATAAAACAGAATTTCGTACCCAACCCTCTCGAGATTTATTTGGAAATTATTGCCAAATTTGTAACTGGCAATGCCAGAGAACTCGACATTTCGTGAAACTGAAATGTGAATGGATTGCAATAATTGTACAACTTGTTCCAAATTGGGAATGCAGTATTCTTCAGTATAAATTTTATACTTGGTAGAAATGGGTTAACATGGGATCGATTAATCGGAACATTCAGTTAAGCTTAACCAGTTTATCTGCAGGCTCTAAGCGATCAATTTCATATTTTCAAATATGTTGATACTTTTTGAAAAAAATTGAAATCCTCCATACAGAAAATTAGGATTTAAATCTAAAATAATTGGTTTTAACCAAATTAATTTGTGTACAAGTTACAATAAAATTGTTAAACAGCAGCCACCACTGCTTGTAATACTAGGGGTTCCAAAATGAACCGACATTTTAATTTTTTTAATTGATTTGATTGATTGATTGCGATGTACGATCAAGCATTAAGCAAGTCTCCCGTATTATAAATGCGAATACCACACCACCTATACCCATGTTACACAACACGACACCATTCTTCATGAAGCCAAACCCCGTAAAGAAAGGCGCCACATCGATAACCACATAAGTCTAATAGTTGTGATATCCACCCCTGGCCAGGCCGCCGTCGTACACCTTTTTACATATAACAAGATCGAGGGATGGGAAAGGAATGTTAGCAACAAAGACTCAACCCGGTTCCAGACACCTAAAAGTAGTTGATAGTTAGTAAATTTGTTAGTAATCTATTTTTTAGTAATTTATTTAACACAAGACAATACAATTTTTTATTTAAAGTTCATCTCTACTGCTCCAACCTGTAAGAAGACACAAATGACAACACAAATTTCCTGGTACCGCAAACTCTTTTTTTTTTCTGAAAAGCTGTAAACAACTATTATTATTCTCCTCCACCATTTTTTCCATCGGCGGTTGTGAGAGGGGGGCGAGATTTCGTTCCATCATCATGTTCCCATGCGGTCACCCAAATTTGTACTAACTGTAGGTAGTGTTGCTTGACGTTGTTGAAATCGTTGCGTCTCTGCTGTCCCTGCTACTCGCCCCCCTAAAAACAAAATTTTTCGTTGGCTTTGCTTAGATTCGAACTCCAGACCTTCTTCACTCCAATCTATCACCTTACTACCTCGTCTATCTTATCATAGACATTTTAATTTTTTTAATAAAACTTAATTTTTGAGCAGGTTTTGAGTGGAATCAAATATCTAACAAACGACATGCTCGGTTGTGCCAGCACATATTAATCCTTTAATGAAATTTTCCATGACATTTTGAAATATTTGCGGGTAAATGTCAGCAATAATGTTGCCCCGAACTTGTTGTTTGAGGTCCTCAATGGTTTGAACTCAATGGTTATCAACAAACCGATATAGACTTTATCCTTAAGATAACCCCAAAGAAAGAAATCCAACGGTTATAAGTCACAATTCACGTCACCCCACCATGAGATAATGCGACCATTAAATTTTCTTTGCTCTAACTGCATAGTTTCATTGGCAGTGTGACATGATGCTCCGCCTTGTTAAAACAGTCCTCCACATCTAAATCGTGAATTTCGTGCCATAAAAAGTTGGTAATCATCTCACGATATCGAATATATTAACGATAACGGCAATTCCATTTTCATTTCGAAGAAGTAAGGTTCAATCAATCCACCAGCTGAACCGGTTGGCTTTAATTTATCCATTAGATTAACCACGCTGTTACGAGTAAAGTATGGCAATTTACGAACAGTCTCCACAAATTATAGAGACACATATTTTCCAAAGTGAATATTAACAATTTTTAAGCATTGTTCGATTGTGTGCCTTTCCAAATTTATCCTCAAGCGTTTACTAATGTCAGCAAAGAAAAATGTCTATGCTTGCCTTGTCGCGGAAAAATGGCGCAAATTTAAAATGTCAAATGAAAGTCTTTGACAGTATGTACTTAAATAAAGCAAATGTTTTGAATAAACATAATAGCGATTGTCGTGAATTGAGAAGCTCCGAACTTTTCGATTTTACTTTTTTGTGTGCTTTTAAGGTAAACCGCATGTGGAAAGTCTTCAGGTTTTTCGACACGCATGCTACACTAAAAAGTTTTTCTCATCTGTTTTGTGTTATATTCTAAAAAAGTTACTAAAAATAATACAACAACAAAAAAATTAGTAACTTTTTTTAGAATATAACATAAGAGACATGTCAACTTTTTAGTGTAAACCTATCAAAAACTTGAAGACTTTTGGCGTGCGGCTACCTTCAAAAAACAACAACTAAATTCTCGCGAATGTTGAAACTCGAATTATTTTATTTTACTTTTTCGTGTGATATGAGTTTAAGTATACGTTCTCTAAAAATGTTACAAATGTATTTTACTCTGGATAGTGATGAATCTATCAGGGGATAGTTCAGAACACAAAAAATATTGCCACAATACAGATTTTTTTAAAAGTTTTTTGGCTGAACGTTATGCTTCTTTTCAGTTCTGATTTAGATAAAAGTACTTTAGTTACTTCTGTTGCATATAAATAGAGAAATATGGCAAATAAGTTCTGATTCTGCAAAAAATTGCTGTAATTCCATTGATTTACATATTTTCCACATTTGTTAGCTGATAAATTACATGCATTCCAAAATGTTGTTTAACTCCACGGCAAACGAGACGCAATATTCTAGTGCATCAGTTATGGCTTTTCATTGCCTAAAAATGGTCCAATTAACATCGGATTGAACTCAGACATGTTATTAAAATTAAATAAAATTAGCCATTTCGTACTTTTATAAAGAGGAAGCCTCGTCTATTGATGGAAATTTCAATATACTCTGTAATTTAATTAAAACATTTACGTAGCACATTTCCAAGCCAAAATGCCATTATTGACCACTTCCGTTCGCACGCATACCAATCATAACATTTCTTGTTGTTTTCATTAAAGGACGAGCATTTATTGGTAGTTTTACGTCAAAGGTTTTATTGATAATATCCTAAAATAACATGCCTGGTTAGAATAATCGCGGTAATCACTGGCATACTGTAATAATCCTTTATATGAACTTGAACATTTTTGACTTCTGACACAAGATCAAATCACAAATTTTTGGAAGTCATGTTTTATATTTTATGATTTTTGTGTTTTGAATGTGTGGCATTAATTAAAAAAAATAATTTATTTGATTGCTATTTTCAACATCACCACTAAATGTCGGAAAATTGAAATCGAGCCATCACCGATTCCTGATTTACATATATAATTTACCTGTGGAAACGTGATAAACACTCAAAACTGAAGGTACTTCGAGTAGGAGGAAAAGTGAATTGAATTTATGAATTAAAACACGCGTTCTTGAAAAAATTAATAAGATATTACCAGAGATTGGCAAATCTCCCATAATGGTAGTGAGGGAATATCATCAACAGCAAAAATGAATCGATATAACTGCCGTATTACCATCACCATCAAAATCTTTCGCAACGAAAAAGATCCAACCATAGAAGAAAACAGTTTAACACTACTACATCATTAAACAGTTCAACACTACTCAACATATGACGCAAACAGCTAAACATATTCAACACAAAAACGGCCCACTGACCCTACCAGAACCAAAAGCTGGAAATTGCATGAATGATGAACTCAAGCAAACAATGCAAGATTATTATAACGATGATGATGTCAGTCGTATAATCCCTGTAAAGATCGATTGGTTAAGTATTGAAAAGGTAAAGTATAAAAACATCTAATGATGTGCACATTAAAGAAGTGCTATAAAGGCTATAAGACGAAATATCAGGATGATGATCAAAAAAAAAATTGGATTTTCTAAATTTTCTCTGTGTCAAAACTTGTCTATATGTATCGAAGATTTTGAGATTACCACCTAAATAGGACATGTCAGTCGGTATTTCATTCATTTTTTAAGCTGACAATAAAAAATTATAACAGAAAAACAACATGAAAAATATTTTCGTGTACTTTTTCTGACGAAAAATTCAAAAAGTATTTTAAATTTTCTGACAGAAATAATTAAAATGTAATTTCCTAGGAATGTTAAATATTTTTAATTTAATTTATTTTTTAAATTAAAATAGCTTTGTATTGTGTTTACGAAGATGTTTGAGAGGTTTTAAGCTATAATATATTAAATTTATTGGGAGTTATAGTAAAAAATTTCCCATGGGCAAAGCCCATAGTCTTCTTTTATGTTGTTAAAGGTACATAGAAAACTTCTACAGAATATTCGTGTTTTTTTCATTGAAGCTTATTTTTTCTATGGATTTCTATGGGAAACAATGAAAGTTATATCACTAAAAAGCTTGTTAAAATCTTAAGACATATGATTACGGTTCTATACTCTAGAAGGATCTGGTAATAAACAATCAATAAAAAATTTAGATAAATTTGTTTTCAAAATTTTTTTAAAACTTTTTTTTTGAAATAATTTCAAAAAAAGCTTTTTCAATGGGGCCATTCTTTTTTAACTTTATTCTATACAATTCAGCATGAAAAGATTAAAATAAAATTAAAATTTTGCACCACCCAATACAAAACGGATATCAATTCGAGTTTTCAATATTTTGTCAATTGTTAAATCCAAGAATGTAACATTCTGAATTTAAACTTTGACATCGTTTTACTTTTTCCACTATAGCGAAGTTATAATGGGTAAGTAGATTTCAGTAGAGAGTTCAGATTTTTACATTTCTCAACAAAACAAATCATCACATATTTAAAACATCGATTTGTGTAATCGTCGGAGTCCTCAGTGTTGTAAAAGTTTATCAACCAAAAAGTTTAAGAACCCTTGGCCTTAGATGACGTATTTTAGGAAAAAGGCCGACCGAGCCGGACAACTTACTTTTTCTGTTGAATGGGTTAATTTTAAAGTTCGAAATTCAAGCTTATCCGAATTTAGAATCAGAAACTGTTGATTTTGAATCATATTGTAATTTCTTACTTGAAAATTTTAACTTAAATATTTTAAATTTTTATTTATAAAAATTCAAAATTGTGTGGCCAAAATCATTACCGTTACCATTAAACTATTTGATTTTATTTGATTTTAGAACAAATCGAGTCTCGTCTTATCTTATCAGTGATGTTGTGTTAAGTTTAGCAAGCGTTTAAGTATATACATGTCTAAACGACACATGTGCAAATAGAAAAACGATGTTTGTTACTAAGTAGGCATTATCGAATGTTATCAAATTTGGCTGTATTTTAATAATAAGCTAATCTATAAACGATTGCAAATAAAATAAAATTACTTCCGATCAAAATTAATTCGGATCAAAATTAATATTTCAATTTTTTCAATTTTTATTGTTGCTTTCAATGTAAGGATTGATTTCATCCGGATCACCATTCGCCAAGAAATGCGATAAATATTCAAACCTAATCAAAAACAATTTAATCGAGTGTATTAAATACGACCCTCAATTAAAATTTTGCCAATAAGTACAACAAAATTTTATTAATTTATTTTTTCGAGGAAGTTTATTTTCAGTCACCGCTCCACTCGTAAAATACCTGTTACTGAAATATCAAAAAAGTTGCAGAAACCTTCTATTCTGTTTTGAAACTTTCTAAACTGAACATAATCAAACGACCCAGGCTGTAAATATTTTCAAATTTGCATATAAGTACATATACAAATTATTGATTACATTGCGGACCAAAACGGACAAAATAACAATTATGTCAAATATTTGTATATTTATATGTACATACATATATAATATGTGTACTATGTATACTGGTCAATGGCTTAAAGAGGGCCGGTCAAACAATTTTTTGTTTTTTTCTTGTTTTTGCTATTTGAACAGAATATTTTATAATCATCTCATATTCCAGTACTAATTTTACAAGTACAACTTCAAAGTTGCACGATATTTGGTGTAATGGTGTATAATTTTTGGTACCTTAACCTAAACAATTTTAAATATAGATGTCTAAGTAGTATATGTTATTTAAGTAGGTAGTTATCAAAAATACTAAATATTTTATAAACTATTTTTAATTTATATTACTTAAAATAAATTATATATTTATAAGAAAACTGTTTCACATTTAAAAGATGCCCTTCAAATTATGTATAAGTTAGCAGATTCTTATGATTTATATTTTTAAAATGTTCTCAATATTGTGATATGTCTTATGTCTCATTGGTGACGGATATATACTTAAATTTATAAAAATAATAATAATGTTCCTAATAAAAAGTAGATTGAACAAAAACGAAGAATAACCAAAAATAAACGGCCCAGTTCTATAATTATTTGACAATCGACGTAGAAACTCTGAAATTAGAAAATTTCTTACAAAAGCTGTGTCAATCCATATTTTTTTATGTTAAATATATGTTTATGGAACTAGACAAATCGGACCTGCAAACCGTTGGCACGTTGAAATGAGCTTGGCTGCAGACCTTTTCCTTAATGCTTTAAAATATAAGGCCTCCTTAATGAACGGTTGAGTAAAATGTCAAATTTCTCGAATTCCACTTCAGTATAGAAAAAAAAACTAATTTTATCTATTTAAATCCAGCTCGCTTTATCTTGCAATGGTGGACAAACTAATACTTGGCCAGTTTTGCGTAACATTGCTTAGAAATAAGATGTTAGAAGACAAACGTTTTACACATCGAATTCAACCTTTTACACTTTAAATTCAATATTTTACACTTCAAATTAAACCTTTAATAGTTCAAATTCAACCTTTCGCAAATCAAATTTTTAAAAACTTTTCTGTGTGTCCGGGTCGTTATGGCTTATTTCGTTACGAAATTTGATAAGACAGCATATTTCAATACGGCTAGGTATAAGATACAATACGGCATACTATATTTTATTTATTTTATTTTATTAAGTAAAATACTGAAATATTTTTCCGGAAAAAAAAAATTCACTTTTCGCGCCCTCGATTTTTATGTTTTCCCGAAATGGCGTAGTGAACCATATACCATACTGAAATGTGCCATACTGAAACCAGCCGTACCAGCCTTTTTGTCATATATCGTTAAGAAAAATGCCACAAGGACCAGTATCCACCGTGAACAGAGTCTACAAAACGTTGAATTTGAAGTGTAAAAGCTTGGATTTAAAGTGTAAAGCCTCGATTTTGAAGTGTAAAACCTACATTCAGATTATCTGGCGAATTTTACTATTTTTTTGTATTTTGAAAGATCAAATCATCGCAAAATTTCTCGAAATCCGAATTTTTAAAATTTAGCAACACTTAAAATAACTAAATTTACAAATATTGATTATATTGAATTGAAAATTAGAATGGAATATCTGGAAAAGGAAAACTTAATATTAAAATATTCTGGAAAAGGGAGATGTAATCATCAATTTTAAACTTTTAAATATAAAATGACAACTTAAAATTTTCTGAACTAAAATTTTACGAAAATCGGCAAGCTAATTTGTTTTCCTTATTTTTTCTCTTTTTTGTCTTTTTCGTCTTATAATTTGTAAAATTTTAGGATTTTGCATAAAAATTCGAATTTGCAAAATTTAAATTAAAATTTTTTCGAATTTGCAAAATTTATTTTTTTTTTTAGTAAAAATTCAGGTCGGATGGCGCGATTGGGGGAAATGAAGAAATGATTAATATGTGGTAAGTTTTAATATATCTTAAGAATAAACAATCAAAATATCGACGAATTTGACAACTTAGAAATTTAAATAAATCCTCTATTTCTCCTTTCCCGAGAAAAAAAACATTTTTGTATACGTACCAAGCATGAGTGTATGCATTCAGTACAAGCATCGGATTGGTTTTATTCGAAACCTGAAAATTTGGAAGTGGATATGGAAAATTAGCTGTCTGAAAGTAAAAATATCTACATTTTACTTGTGTTATTAAAATTTCCGTTCCATTGGCTATCTATATTAACAAGTATGTACTTGCAAGTAGCAAATTTGTCCCATTGGAAGACAGCTATGTCTAGAAATGAAAAAATTATTTGATACACACTCAAGCAGAATTAAAATGCGGAAAAACTTAAATCACATCTTTGGAAATCAAATGAAGACTTTCAAACTTACTTACATGAGAAAATTATTTTGGCAAATAAAATTAATGTGGACGTAGAAAAATTTAACGATTTTTAAAATACGATATAAATTGAAAAATGTTGATTTGCTGGATGAACTTTCGCGTTTTTTTCTGAATCAACCTGTCTCAACAAAGGAAACTGAGGATCAAACGCGACTATTGCGTGACAAAAGTGTAAGTACCCCGAGAAGTGGAGCTTAAAAAAATCCCGAAAATAATTTAGGAAAATCTAGAGCTACAATTATCGAAGAGGCGACCGAAATATTAAAATTTTATATCGCTGATGACGATGCAGAAGATTGTATCTATGTTTTTCATATTTTTCAGTAAGTGAGAAAAATTAGCGAGTTCACCTGTACACTAAAATGAACTAACAAAATTGAATATTTGTTCATCTTTGAACGTGTTTCTATCACAAATTCAATTAAAAAGGTAACAAACACTAAATTTCTTACCGATTAGTCATTAAAACGATTTTGAGGAATTTTGTAGACACACACTTTTGCATCTTCATCGTAACATTTTTATTATCGTACAATACTTTGTTTTCATTCTTATTTTAGTCACACAAACCAAAGTAACGACGTTCTGTATGTTGTGGGTTTTTTCTAATTCTTGCGAGTTTGTGATATCCTGAAGCGCTGGAAACTAGCACCAAGTTTGCGTTTTAATTTTCTGCGCCCTGGGATCACTACTTGCTTACATTTGCTCGAAAGAAAAATCCATGATTATATAGTACATCGAACTAAAATTTTACGAAACTTGACAAATTAATTTTTGATGACCAATAAAAATATCATTTCACTTGAACTGCTTTCACTTAACTTCAAGCATCACATCAATATAAATAAAAATGATTTCCGATTGTGCAATACATTTATTAACTTTACAGTTTACGCGATAGCTATCCAATTCATTACGAAGTTAATCCCGAATCAATTTTACTTTTGCCAGCGCTTTTGGTTAATTTGTTGGTTTTATAAACGGTTCCACCAAGCATTTCAGATATTTATACACTAACTACTTTTGCTGATTTAATTGCCAAAAATAAAATTATAATGTTTATTGCTAATTATTCTCGTGTCCACTAATATCAGTTGAGGAATATTACAAAATTTAAAAACTCACTTTCTCTTAAGGTAAAGTTTTGTAGAGCAGCTTAAAGCAAAATATTGTTGGTTTTCTTCACTTAGATGCCGTTTTTGCGATTTAAACAATTAATAAGTTACTTTATAAACGATAACTTTGTACAACTAAAAATGTTAAAAGTGCTTCTCTTTTAAATTTAGTAAAGCCCAAATTA
This sequence comes from Tipula vernalis, assembly GCA_958295665.1. Taxonomy (NCBI): domain Eukaryota; kingdom Metazoa; phylum Arthropoda; class Insecta; order Diptera; family Tipulidae; genus Tipula; species Tipula vernalis. The sequence goes on along the minus strand of OY282558.1, from coordinate 378,570,692 downwards.
GTAGTAAATGTCGAATCCCTTAAGAATTTCGCGGCTTTTAAAATCTAAATAAAATAAGAACAAGTCAAGTTTTAAGAATTTGGATTTTCAGAGATATACAAATCAAAATTTTGATAAATACTTGCCGGTGGTATGATAATTATCAAAACCACACGAAAAACTTTCCGACATTTTTAATTTAAATCAAATTAACTATAAGGTATGTATATTGTATCTTGTATGCAAGTAAACTGTAACTGCCTTACCTACTTATTAGAAATATAATTTAATTAATCACCAATGACTTAAATATCTCTCTTAAATTTTGTGAAAATCGGTTTTACGTTTTTATGAAATCCTTAAGTTTACCAAATTTAGCTAGGATGAATTATTCAAATTAGTGAAACTTTTATGCAGTGGCTTTAAAAATATATTAAAGGCAATATGCATGGTGTTCTGGAACTATTGCAGTAAATTCAGCAGCTCATTTCTGACCCAAAACTAAATCGAAAATACTTCGGTGACTTATTCCGATCTCCATCTGGGGTTGAGATAATCGTGCTTTTCGATGATGACTGATCAAAAATAGGTTGTTTCAAAATAATACAGAATAAAATTTAGCTCTAAAGTTTTAGAGGGCGAAAAATATTATTAAAATTGTTAATAACACAAATCGTTTCTTCCTTAAAATTTGAAAAATTTACTATAACAAAAGTTTGATGTGCGAGTGTATGTACTACATATGAAGATGAGATTTATGAAATATTGAAAACTATAAATTCATAGAAATATTCATCGAAAATTAAAATAGTTATTTTAATAAGGCTGTTAGTCAATGTGTTAAAAATATTTAGTTAAAAATTAGATGAAAATAAATAATCGAGGTGAAATATTTTTAACTACCAAAACATATTTTGCTGTGTGTGAATTGGTTAAAATTTTGACAATCTTAAATTATATGAAATATACCTCATTATTTTAACAACAAAAAGAATTTCAATCATTTATTTTAATTAATAATAATTAATTGAATTTATAAAAGACTAAATAACATGTTTATGCGACATATGTAGATTTTCTTTAATAATGGAAGTTTTAAATTTTCGAAATACACTTCTAATACAGTCAGCCCTCTTTCATTTCTCATAATTTGTAAGCGTCCGTATTCAATTTGAAACAAATCAAATATAATTCATTCAGTTTTTGAAATACATCTACTCATTCTACCACAATAGAGTTGCTGACATCCGACCATAGTAGAAATTCTACAACTACATTTGGCCCGTTTTCCCTGTCTGTCCAAATATGTATATCTTATAAAATGTTAAATGCATATTTAAAACAACATTTAACCGAATTAATGAAATGTTTTTTAACAACATCTGTCAAAACACTGAAGGCGGATTCAATGTTGTAGTTCGTTGTGTTCGTTCCGTTCGTTGTGTCTTTTTTTTACCAATACTTAGCATTCGTCGAAAATGACGTTTTGTTTCTTCGGTATTTTTTTCATCAAGTTGATCTATCTCCAACTTTTTTACCGATGGAACATGGCAGGAAAGAGGCAACATAATATATAATAGTAGAGACAGACAGACATTTCTTCAGACAAATGAATTAATTTATATATACATACATAGGTGGAAATAAAATCGTTCTGTAATTTTTTTCATCAACAATGAAGTCGTTAAAATAATACTTCAGAAAAAATACCGAACGCAACGAACGGAACGAACACAACGAACTACAACAATGAATCCGCCTTAACAGCCTAAGAAGTGAAATTAAAAGGCAGGCTTAGGAAATTTACTTTCTAAATTTGATAAGTAATGCCGTATACTGCCAAAATTCGGTATTTTTTCATTAATACAAGAAAAATGTAAAGCATATTATAAATATGTATTTTAAAATTAAGTACTTACAAAATTATTTGTTTGTTCTTTTAAAAACCGGTAAATCTTTTTACTTAAATAATTTTAAAATTTGTTCAATTGCAAACACTAGAATAATTTTTAATTCACAAGTTCTATACAAAATTCAAAATTTTTCACAATTCTAAAGTTAACTTGTAAAAAAGAAAAATTATCAAACAAATGCGGCATTTTACTTCATGGCTGTCAAGATCGTTGAACAAGTTGAAAAACAGCAAGCAGGTAAGTAGCCAAGTTCGAGACAACAACAAAATAATAATAGTTTCTCCAAATCTCTAACGACATTTTATTTTTAAAGGTTTCAGAGGTTTTAAGGTAAAGTGGGCAGCTTTAACAAAACTTCTTATAGATAAAATAAACTACAGGTCCCATGCACAACCCGGAATTTCAGACAGTCAAATTCAATTTTTGCCACAATTGTTCATTTTCAGTATCAGTATTATTAAAAAAAATTCAAATCTGTAAGTACCGCCTTGAAAATTTATTAAATTTGATTTTGTTTCATTCATAAAAACAGCTACCATAATGACCGGCAAATTATAATTGTTTTTTTATGATTGAAATTAAATCAATAAGATTAAGGAAGCAGCTGCCGAACAGTTACAGATTAATATTGCAAAGAGAACAATTGTGTCAAAAGTTCAATTTGACGGTTTGAAAACCAGTTTTGGCATGTATGCGTGGGGCAATTCCTTACAGTCCTGGAACAGTTTCCTCAAATCTTTAAGGAAATTCAAATTTTTGAAAGCTGTACTTTTTAGGAGGTGCCAGACTGCAAGCCAGAAAATATTTACAATTTTCCAACAAACTTGTATTAATCAATATTTTTTTCTTGATTGTGTTTCTATAATTTTTTTAAAATACACGCGGAAAGCCCGGAAAAAGTTTTACTAACAATTAATAAATTTTTCCCGAAGCACAAATGTTTTTAAAATTATTTTAAATCGTTAAAATACATAAGTATAAGTAATAAGGCTTCACCGTACAGGCACAGATCAAAAAGTTTTTATCGTTCTTATCACTTCTTCTGACAGTACCACGAATGTTTAAAATAAATGTTACGATACACAGCAAGTTTATTAAGTATAACAATTTTTTCAATGTTATTTTAATTCGTTTTATACATTAGCTTAGAGGATGGAGACTGCCGCACCCAGCCCTACTCTTTTCCAGAATTTACATCATTTTTTCTATTTTAAAATAGAGAACTCTTCAAAGTTGCATAGAGTTAGATCTCGGGTGTAAGCCTGACAGGAAAACGGCAAAATTTTACATTTGAAAATATTTTGAAATGAAGAAATAAAATACTAAAATATTTTTGAAATGTCTCAAAATTTTCCCGAAAAATCTGTTTTTTTTCAGAAAAATTTAGCTTGAATCTCCTAAAAACTTAAAATTCAAACTTCAAACAACAAAATCCGTTAAAAATTCGTAATTTTAACATACAGTGACCAGATTATTCAGGACAGTTTCATGCAAGAGCTTGAAATGCGGGTTGTTTTGTAAAATGTGGGACAACATAAAGCATTTTGAACAAAATTAAACGAAACGAATTTTGACGCTACACCGATAAAAATTTTACTTTAGCCAAAATAAATACACCGTTACATCAAAACTCCTTGAACATCATAACAAACCAATAATTGAGGAAAACTCCAAAGATCACTGGTTCCAGTAGCTAGCACAACTCGAATACAAAAATATCATTCTTTATTTGATTCTACTGCAACTATAACCACAGGAAAAATGCAAAACAAAACAAAATCGATTACATCTGCATCAAAAATATGCCTGCACCGGAAAGGTTGACCAACCCCTATAATATTTTATTTTCTGTATGTAAGTATACATATATAACATTAATTCTGATCGATCATAAATACTTTACCAAACCCCAAACCAAAAACAATTCAACTACATACATACATTTTTACCTTCGATAAATAATAAGAAGACTGAGAAAATGTATAAGACGGAAAGTCGAGTACACAGATCTTTTACGGAGGGAACAAAATAAGTAAACCAAAAAAAATAAATAGATATTCTTTAGAATACATACATTTATAAAAGACAAGCAAGCCAAAGCCAACAAACAAAATTAACCAAGAGAAACAAAAATCTTGAAATTCCTCGTGTTTTTTGTTTTGTACTGGTACGTTCAATTTGTACATTTAAGAAATGCATCTTCCAAATTGAATAGGATTTTATGTACGCGAAAAAATCTAAAAAAGCATCACATTTATTACCACTACAGATTAAAATTAAGATTCAAAACAAAAACAACGAAAATCTTTAGGTCTTTTAAATTTTCTTTTCGATAAAACAAAACTATTATATGTAAGAATTTAAGAAAACATCTTAAGAATAATATGAAAATACGCATTAAAATACCTGAGAAGAAAGTCGTTCGATTGTTATTAAAAATATTCCAGAAATCAATGTACCAAATGCAACATATCACACAACAAGTCACTTTGTAACAGAAACCGGTTAATATTCACTTTTATATAAATAAAAAATAACATCGGTAGCTACTTATTCTTGAGCTTTTCTTGAATATTGGTTAAATTTAAATTTGAAATCAATCACTTTATATTATAATAATTTGTGTTTGAACAACAACACGTAATGCAATCGAAATGCGCACAATAATTTATATTCACAGATTAATTTTATTTTTTTTATAACGAAATTAGGTTCACCCAAATAAGTTATTCGCAATTTTTCAATAAAAATCTTTAGTTTAACTTAATATTTTTAATTAATATTGGTTTGTTTTATAATGAGTTTACACATAAAAAAAAAAAAACTCACGACTATAAACATAAAAATATCGTACTGCTATGCTAAAGTACCGTTTTGAAACTGACAAGCCAAACATGAAACAACACACGCAAGCACAACAAAAAAGAAAAACTGATATGATCAATGAACTTGGTGTTATTTTTCAAGTAATTTTTTATGTGGAAGAGTGTTGATGCAGTTAAGAGCTGTTCACAATAGATAAGTTAACAAATTTTTTTAGTAAAAAAGTACGACATATACATGTACATAGTACATTACATACTTAAAAATAATCAAGCTTAAATGTTTAAGGTTCAAAGTGCTTCAGTAATTGCGGTAAAATTACGCAAAACATTTATTTTGTCTTGAACGCCGAGTTTTTTAAATCATACGAGTAGGTTCCCAATATAATGAAAACAAGTTTTTAACGGATGATTTTTAAATTTATTTTAATCATTTTTAACCCTTTAAGATCAAGAGCTTTTTTTTGTAATACTCGCCCTTAAGACGATAGAAAATTTGATGAAAGACTGGATTAGGTGAAGTTCTGGAATATGGCTAACAAGGATGGAACTTGACTATTTACCAATTTTAGTGAAATTTGACATGAGCGATGGAAATGGGATTCTAAAATGATTTCTGGATAAAGTTCTGGAATTTGGCCAACTTGGATGGAACTTGGCTATTCCTTAACCGATTTTAGTCAAATTTGACATTCGCAATGGAAATGGAATTCTAAAATGTTTTTTGGATAAAGTTCTTGAATATGGCCAGTTATTATAGAACTTGGCTATTCCTCAACCGATTTTAGTAAAATTTGGCATAACTCTAAAATGATTTTTGGATAAAGTTCAGGAATATGGCCAACTAGGATGGAACTTGGCTATTCCTTAACCGATTTTAGTGAAATTTGCCATGCGCGATCGAAATGGGGTTCTGATTGATTTTTGAATAAAGTTCTGGAACATGGCCAATTATTATGCAACTTGGCTATTCCTTAACCGATTTTAGTGAAATTTGGCATACGCGATGGAAATGGGATTCTAAAATGATTTTTGGATAAAGTTCTGGAATATGACCAACTTGGATAGAAGTAGGCTATTCCTTAACCGATTTTAGTGAAATTTGACATGCGCAATGGAAATGGAATTCTAAAATGTTTTTTGGATAAAGTTCTGGAACATGCCCAATATTTATAGAACTTGGCTATTTCTTAACAGATTTTAGTGAAATTTGGCCTAACTCTAAAATGATTTTTGGATAATGTTCTGGGATGTGGCCATTTAGGATGGAACTTGGCTATTCCTTATCAGATTTTAGTGAAATTTGCCATGCGCGATCGAAATGGGGTTCTGATTGATTTTTGAATAAAGTTCTGGAACATGGCCAATTATTATGCAACTTGGCTATTCCTTAACCGATTTTAGTGAAATTTGGCATACGCGATGGAAATGGGATTCTAAAATGATTTTTGGATAAAGTTCTGGAATATGACCAACTTGGATAGAAGTAGGCTATTCCTTAACCGATTTTAGTGAAATTTGACAAGCGCAATGGAAATGGAATTCTAAAATGTTTTTTGGATAAAGTTCTGGAACATGCCCAATATTTATAGAACTTGGCTATTTCTTAACAGATTTTAGTGAAATTTGGCCTAACTCTAAAATGATTTTTGGATAATGTTCTGGGATGTGGCCAATTATTATGCAATTTGGCTATTCCTTAACCGATTTTAGTGAAATTTGGCATATGCGATGGAAATGGGATTCTAAAATGATTTTTGGATAAAGTTCTGGAATATGACCAACTTGGATAGAAGTTGGCTATTCCTTAACCGATTTTAGTGAAATTTGACATTCGCAATGGAAATGGTTTTTGGATTAAGTTCTTGAATATGGCCAGTTATTATAGAACTTGGCTATTCCTCAACCGATTTTAGTGAAATTTGGTATAACTCTAAAATGATTTTTGGATAAAGTTCTGGAACATGGCCAATTATTATCCAATTTGGCTATTCCTTAACCGATTTTACTGGAATTTGGCATATGCGATGGAAATGGGATTCTAAAATGATTTTTGGATAAAGTTCTGGAATATGACCAACTTGGATAGAAGTTGGCTATTCCTTAACCGATTTTAGTGAAATTTGACATGCGCAATGGAAATGGAATTCTAAAATGATTTTTGGATAAAGTTCTGGAATTTGGCCAATATTTATAAAATTTGGCTATTTCTTAATCGATTTTAGTGAAATTTGACAAGCGCGATCGAATGGGAGTCCAAAATGATTTTTGGATAAAGTTCTGGAGTATATGGCCAATTATTATAGAACTTGGCTATTTCTTAACCGATTTTAGTGAAATTTGACATGCGCGATGGAAATGGGATTCTAAAATGATTTTTGGATAAAGTTCTGGAAATATTGTGGAACTGGACCATTTCTTAATCAATTTTAAAATGATTTTTGGGTAAAGTTCTGGAATATGTGGTGCAATTCGACATGTGCTTTGGAAATAGTATTCTACAATGATTTTTAGATAAGGTTCTGGAATGTGTCCAACTAGGATGGAACTTGTAACATTAAGGTTAGGGGCAAAAACCTCAACCCTCACTGTTACATAGAAATTGTCCTATCAATCCAGTCAGCTCGGCTATCTGCTCCTACTAACTCAGCAGGATGGCGTGGGGTTCGGAGAGTGGTGATTAGTATAATATAAGTTATTCTTGTATTCGTTATATTTAACTTATAATATTACTAATAAAACTCTTTTTATATTTTACATTAAGCTTTTTATTAAATCTTTATTTAACTTGTCTTTCGTTGATGACGACTCTCTTTACTCTGACTTCATTTTATTTATTCTCCTAGTATATATCTTTTTTGTTACATTCATGACATCTTTAGTTATATCCTATTACTGCAATTAGGAACTTATTTTATCTTTATGTTTAAGGGGGTGGGGGCCGGCTAACTCTGATTGGTTACAAAATTCACGTCAGTCGTGAGATGGTTTATCGGACCACTAACCAGAGTGAAAATTCACATGCAATTTATTCCGCTGCGTCAGCCATATGACTTAGTGGAATAATAACAAGAGGATCACTTTGGATAGAGAGAAGAACCAAAACTACTCTAGCCTAACATATTTTTACTGGTATGGCAAACAACAAAAAAAATAAAAGAAAAGAAAAAAAAAATAAACTTAATCCACGTACCTGGTTATTTGCGCCTGTCTTCACTCAGGGTTACTTTGGCAGCCGCTTGCTATATTTCATTGTAGATTAGGATAAAAAAAACTACCAACACCAACCACCAAATTCACAACAACAAAATTAGAAGATGTAAATGAAAAACTATTCACAATATTTATTATTTTATCATCTGGTGGTTTGGCGACTATTGGAGGGGGGGGGGGGGCAAAGTTGAGTAGATTAATCTACCAGCTCCGTAACCTTCCAGTAGGGTGCGCATCACGTGAGCTGTTCTGGTCTTGTCATTAGGCAGCTGCGTGATGGTGTAACGGGCGAAGCGCGTTCCAATGCAAATGGTTGATAAGCCCTGAGTTTTGTGTGTTGAACAGTGTATGAGCCATAATTGAGAAAATCGTTCGATATTACGGTATGTCAAAAGATTATAAATTCACGAAATTGCAAACACCGTGGTGAGTTTTTATCTTATTTTTGGAAGTATCTATTGTGATTGTATTTTCTTTTGAGTGAAAACAATTATTATCTAGCCAAATTGGCGTTTAAATAAATTTTTTTTTTCCCTTGTGTGTGAAAATAAATTGAATTTATTAATTTGTGCTTAGTTTAGTCTAATGACTGTATTATTAACTAATTATTGTTAATTCTAATAGTTTAAGTAATAATATCTTATATTTAAAAATAAAAAAAATTCTAAAAAAAAAACCATTGTGAATAAAAAAAAAGCCAAATTTTTGAACAAATGTTCGCCATGAATTAGTCCTTTAAATTGTGATATTCTAAAATAAAAGTGATAATAAAAACTAGAAATTGTGGAGTACAAATGTGTGTTACCGAAGCAGCACTATAAAGTGCGTGAAATTACCAAAAGGTGGAAATTACTTAAATATATAAAAGTTTTGTGATCGAATTGCTGTGCATTGGAGAATTTAATTCTCTGAAAAAGAAAAGAAAAAAAAAACACCCAAAAACAATTATAAATTAAGCCAGTATAAAATAACTGGATGTAACAATTGCAACATAACGAGTTTACTCGATAATCTGCAATTTGTATACAGTAGTTTGAAGTGCATTTTTGTTTTATAAGAATAGTGTTAACAAAATCATAATAAAAGAGCCCAATAAAACAAAATAATAAAGAAAACGCTCGATTATACTCTGTTGGATTGATGACGCTGAAACTTCAATCAACATGACGCTACAATCAACATGGAGATATTAACAAGTTAAGTTTCCGTTGGAATTAATTTTTTTTATATTTTCATTTTTTTTGCTATATATATTTACATTTCCTTAATTATTTGTTTAGTTATATTTATATGATTTTATCTTTAGCATAGGGTGTAGGGTATTTCCTAAGAGTAAGCTACTTTAATCCTACTAACCTCGGCTTAGTACAAATCGATTGAATTTATTTTTAAATGTTTTTTCACTCTGATTTCAAAATTTATCGCAATACAAATTGTTTTCTTGATTGTATTTGTATCTAAATAGTAATAAAATCAGTTTTTTTAATAGTTGCATTAAACGAAATTACGTGTTTTCATGGCCCGTGTTGGGGCTTCCGCTATAGTTGTTCGATTTTCGTGAATTTGATAATGGAGTAGTTGGTGAACTTTGAGAATGCAATGTAGGTAAGTTTAGGTGAGTAAAGTACCGGTCTGTTCCTTCCCTCGTACCCTCTATCCATAGGTGGTAGATCAAGCTTCCAGTCATCTTCGGAAAACCCCACCCCAATCCCTGAGCTTTAGTCAGCAAGATCGATACCACCCCGAAGCTCTGATGGATGATGAATTCAGTAACGAATGGCATTTTTTTTTGGAAACGAGCCCGTCTCGCAACACCCACATGCCCAAGCAATTTCGTTACAATGGGTACAATTGTGTAAGAGGTAACCTGTTCACAATTCGCAAGTGTACGTACTGCCTCCTCGTGGCAACCACTGGTAACTAAGGCCATTTGGCACATTTTTGGCCATTTGGCACACGCTAAAGTACGGCACTAAAGGAGAAAACCTTGACAAAAAACCCTAATCTAAGGTGGAACAGCATATGGCTGAATGGCTGATAGGCTAATCAGTCCAAAATATGCGGACTCTGGATACCAGGTACCCTCCAGTTTTATTTAGCCTTCCTGTAGTAAAGCTGGGTGACCTACAGGCGATTTGCAATTCCCAGTAACTCGTAAGAGTAAAATCAAACGGAATACGGGACAGGAGTAGGAATATATTGGAGTGGGACAACCCTCTCGAAGTCCTTGGGCTCCAATACTACCGTCTTTCTAGCGGAACTACATGCTGCAGTAAACATCTAGGAGGGAGAGCAATAAGCCCAGATAGTATGTATCACGTACCGGGAGGCAGTTCATTAAGAACCTGAATATTGACTGGACGGATAATTAAGTAGGGTCCAGCACAATAGATGGTTTTGGTCGCAATGCGAAGTGGCTGATCGCCCGCATGGCCCTCCTATAATAATAATAATAATCTACTCGCAACTACTCATGCTCAAATGATGGTGTAGTTGTTAGAAGTAGTTACGCATATAATTAATGACAGATGGATTTTAGTTTAAAAAATTCTAATAGATGACTCTATACCAATTTTGGTTGTGTGAAACGGCCTTTTTGGCTCGTTTGATAAATGGATAGATTTTCAAAATAATGTTAATTTAGTTATAAACTTGTATATAGTATATTTTATTTTGAAACATTTCAATACAACGTACTTGACATCTACTCATTCTCTGCAAAAATTTAGTAAATTATTTGATTAGAATTTGAGTTTACTGACATAACAAAAATATGTTGATTCGTTTAGCGTTAAAAACAAAGAAATATGATTAGTAGAACAACGTATGTTTTATTAAAATCTAGCAGTTTTAATTAAATTTATTAGGTCACAAAAATTGGCGTTCCAGCAGTAGCAAATTCTTTCCAATGGAACACAGTGAAAAAAACAGGAATGGCACACTTTATGTATATCAAATTACAATAACGCGTCATGAAATTATTTTGTCTAATTTCTTGCATAGTTGCAATTTGACACATTCAGTGTGTCAATTTTTTTGTTTTTGTTTTGTATGAGTATACAACAAGCAATTTATGTTGCAATTACACTACCGACGGAAAGTTTGAAGACACCTATTTTTTTTTAGTTTTTGCGATTTCATTAATTTAAAAAACATTTGATGTAATTCAAATAATTTTATTTTTTATTGTTACTTATTTCTATGTTTAAAAAAATATATAATTTTAAGATAATACGTGTATTTTCACTAAACATCCTTTTCATTAAAAAAACCACCATTATGACGGATTACCTCTTTGCATAAGCGAGGCATTCTATAAATCAATTTGTCTAGATCATCGGGTTGAATTTCATTCCATGCTTGCTTGAGAACCTCCCACAAGTGTTTTTGTGACGTAGGACATTTTATTCGAACCCTGCGATCGAGTTCGTCCCACAGCAACTCGATAGGGTTCAAGTCCGGAGACTGGGGTGGCCAAATCATGTAATTAAGGAACCGCCTCTTCTCTTTCTCTTCCAAAAACCCTCTACACAGTTTTGAAGAGTGTTTAGGGTCGTTGTCTTCCTGAAACACGAAACCTTTTCCAATTAAACGACGTCCAGATGGCAATACGTTCTCCTCTAAAATTTTTTTGTATCCCTCTTTTTTGAGTATTCCGTCGATCTTAACCAAATCACCCACACGATTGTTTCCGAAACAACCCCAGACCATCACCGAACCACCGCCGTGCTTCACAGTTGGTACAATACATTCCTCCAGAGCCCTCTCTCCTACACGCCTTCGAACAAAAACACGTCGATGTCCACCAAACACTTCGAACTTCGATTCGTCGGACCACAAAACTTTCTTCCACTGATTAACTGACCAATCTTCATGTTTTTTAGCCCAATCCAACCGTTTTATCTTATTTTGGGGCCGTAGTAATGGTTTGCGCATGGCTATACGACCAGTAAGCCCTGCCTCACGAAGACGATCTATGATTGTGGTTCTGCTGATGGGATTGGAGCGGCTTTCGTTCATTGTAGCGGCGATTTGGGGTGCAGTAAGTCGTCGGTCTCGGATACTGGTCCTCACTATAAGGTTATCCTCACGTTTTGTAGTGATTCTTGGTCTCCCACTTCTTTTTCGGGTCTTAAAGTTACCTGTTTCCTTATAAATCCGGATAGCGTTCTCCACGGCGCCTCTGGAAACACGAGCTTCTTTGGCTATATTGCGGATCGAAATACCTTTTCCATGTAAAAAAATGATGATGCTGCGAGTAGAAGCAGGAATTTCTTTTTTTGAACCCATTTATGCTTCAAATGACTCTATTATATGACTCTATTAACGAAAAACTAATTTAATTGTGTTACGCGGTGTAAAAGATGTGAATAAAATATTTTGCCTTACCAACGTCAAACATCTATCATCAAAGATCGTAAAAACATAGAAACTGTAAAAATAATTGGGTGCTTTCCCGAAATATAAAAATTTTACGTATGCATGAAATTTCCGAAAAAAAAAAAAAAAAAACAATAGCTCACTTTACGACGCCTTCTATGCAGGTGTCTATGAAAATTTCAAATAATTTTGAGCAACTAATACAGGATGTTCAACAGTAAAAATTACAATTTTCTCACTGCAAGCGTTTATTAAAAAATCCTAAAAACTTAAGTGTCTTCAAACTTTCCGTCGGTAGTGTAGGTTGTCCCAATTGCAAAGCAATAAATCCATGTTGTACTCAGAAATAGAATTGACCAATTTTTAGGATTTTTGGGATAAGGGTCTGGTGGAATGGGTAGATTAAAAATGCTGCCCGGGACAAACGTGGGAAAACTCATCACCCTGAGATTAAAAAGAGATCTCATCGATCTATTAGGTGGGTACTAGTTTTCTAACTATTTATTAGAAAAGAGAGCAAAGAATATTGATATTTGGGAGGAGCTGTGACTGTAGTGCCCAAAGCCCAAAGTGGCGGACGATCCACACGAGACCCTGACTCATGCTCTACTGATTGAGCTGGCCGACTAAACGTAGACTCACCCAAAAATATATTTCGACGATCAGCCAAAGAGAATAAGGACAGAGTAGTCCCGAGAAACGTATGCTTACTGTTATCGTTTGTTTCGGTTGTTTTTTGATGTAAAAACATCTTTAGCGGGGGTAAGTCAAAAATTTCATGTGAAAAGGAACGGAAAATCCGGTACGAACGAAATTGCAAATTATATACATACGAGAAAACGAACAAAAAATACATCGAACTTGCACACTATTATAATTCGAATTACAATTTCCGTTCGATTAAAATGGAAATGCAAAAAAATTATGCATGTATAGTGTAAGTGATCCAAAAAAAGTGAAATGGAAATATATTAGAAACAAACGAAATTACACGCATACTTTAAGTATTAAATATTATACATCTTAGCCGGCTCCCGGCCCGGCTGTGAAAATGACACTTATACATTGATAGATAATAAAATAATAATTTTGAAATTGTTTAATCGGTATGTTTAGTATTGCTCATGCTGTTGCTGAGTTTGGTTATAAGGGGTGTTTAGTAAACAAAAACTATAAAAGTAGTAAACAGATTCGAATGACATTCTCTAAAGAAGCACGCAAGGAAGAAGCCGAGGGAAGACATGCTACCGTCTTTCCAACTGCTATGATTTTCCAGTCAAAATGGCGTCTACGTCTAACAGAACCTCCCTGTTTCGTTAGTTGAAACTGATCATATCAGCGATGCCACTTTGCTTTCTTCATCGGGTTTGCCGTGACCATTCACAAAAGTCTAAAAATCTTCAACAAGATTTCCGTGTATGAGTACCTAATGGAGACATGGGCGTACTGAAATTTAGTCGTTTGTATTTTTCTTTGTCAATTTTTCTTTTCAATTAAACAATTAATGTCGGTAAGGTTCATCCTCCTAACCCAATATAGAACAATTTATTGACTTTTTAAACCAAAAATGTAACGCAATTTAAATACTGAGCGATCGGCAGCCTTCTCAGCATTGGTTTCTCAGGCCCATCTAAGATTCTTGAAATGATTCAATAGATACTTGCTTATACATAAAGGTTTTCACATACATTTGCGAGTTGAGCGTGAACTCGCCCGTTGTTTTTTTTATTTTATTATTACCTACAACATCAACCCGACCCTCCTCCTGTACAATGCTATATGCTTGATTTTGATGCTGTTGAAATGGCTGTGTTGTAGTGCTGATTCATTAATTTTAGTCCTCCGTTGCTTCACCCAGACAATGATTGGAAAACAATCTTACTAAAACCACCTTTCCACATACACTTGACTCACATTACCGTGGTCTCGATGGCACAAATAACCTAGGATATGTGGAATCCGAATTTACGTCCTTCTTTAGTTTTCAGGTTGACTCCGGTCCCCTTTGTTCTACTTTTGGTCATCTTCAAAAGCTTACAAAGTGAAAAATCGCAAACAGTACAATTCTTATAGAAGTTGGAATTATTACCATTAACATAACAAAATATTCAAACCTATGTTCTCAAAATCCCAAATAATCTCGTGGGCATCACAAAAAATTACATCGCTCATCATGTATTGTAATATATTAAGTAACCCTACGTTTCGTAAAATCCCAGCGTAAGTCCAGCGTAAAGTGGGGGACATCGACCAAACGGCACAGTGGTTAAAGTTGTGGCGTTAAGATCTTGGATTCGAATCTCGATAGGGGCGAAGAGAGGGAGATTCGTCCTCAAAAATATGTAAGAACAAAATAAGCTGCAGAGAATCTATCCCTAGCATAACGCGTTTTTTGAATGCTGTAGACTCTTTTGTCAACTAATGAATCTTTTTAGAGTGTCTCAGCGAACTAAAAGGTTGTCCATGTGAGACGCAGGAAAATATAAAATAATTTTGTAAAGACGCCATATTTGTTATCTGTCATTTCATGTCATTTTGTTAGTTGAATCAATGATTGCCATTTATCGCTATGGAGTCGTATTCGATTGAAAACCGTGTTAAAGTTATTCAAGAGCACTACAAAAATGGTGAAAAGATAAAAACGCCATAACCGCCCAAATGAAACCGCCATCGGTCGTTTAGTGCGTAAATTCGAGGCTACGGGTTCCGTGGTGGATGGACCAAAGCCTGGCAGGCCAAAAACTGTTTTGTGTGCTTTGTGGTCAAAAGGCATCATCGGACCTTTTTTTTTTTTTAAATGAGGACGGAAACCAGGTTACCATCAATTCTACGCGATACCATGCAATGATAACGGGCTATTTTTTGCCCCAGGTTGATGGAATCGACTTGGATGATGTTTATTTTCATCAAGACGAGAAATAGTTTAATTTCGCGTCGCGGAAATGTCAATTGGCCTGCAATATCATGTGGTTTAACGCCATTAGATTACTTTTTATGGGAATTTTTGAAAAGCAAAGTTTACGTACAAAACCACATCATTGCCGAGATAACGGCGGATGATACATTGCTGTATGTATCGGAAAATGATTTGGATGAGATCATAAGTAGCAGGAACGAAGAGTTTATAGGAGTAGTGGCCAAATGGCTTCGAATAAATAAGTTAAAGTTAAAAGTAAACAAAACAAAATATATGTATATAGGGAACAGTGCAGTAAATGGAAATATTACTGTACATAATGCTGTGATAGGATGGGTAGATAGTTTTAAGTATTTAGGCATTATACTGGATAACAAGCTAAATTTTAAAGAGCTTGTTAGCTATGTCGTAGTCGTCTTTTCTATTTAGTTTCATTCATTTTTTTCGATTTGAATTTTTATGTATGCAAAACCAAAATAAAACCAAATGCTTTGTTTTTGTTTTGATTTAGTAAAAATAGTTATGCGTAAAAAAGGATAAAAAGGGATACAAATGTAAATTATATATACGTCCTTGTCTAAACAGATTGGATTGGAATGTTGTATTGAAATTTGTGATGTAAATATGGCCCATAAAAGATCTCACATCTGTCTATTCTTATCTGTTATAGAACCTTAAGACGGTAATTCGCTTTACACCGTAGATAGTATATGTAATAGCAAAATAATGTAATATTATTTTACTATCTACCGTAGTCGGTTTTATACCGCATAAAATATTCATAAAAAACAGAAAATTAAAACAAAATAATGAAATAGTATAATTTCCGAATACACATAAATATTTCTAAACTAATTTATCAACAAAGCGCTGCCATAAATTTTCCTTCTTAATAGATATTAAAAAAATTTGATAGCTATCAAACCAAAATATTATATTTTAATTTTGCCAATATAGGTACTATCAAAATATCGGTTTTACGCCGGATAGCAAACTAGTATTATACTATTTTGCTATTACACTATCTACGGTGTAAACTCGGTATAAGAGAATCGCAAGTAGAGTCATGAAAAATGACGTGATACGACTATGAGAATTGGGGTGATAGTCACCTTGCCAACTGGCAATAAAACAGCTGCTGTTGTCAAACAACTCTCAACAACTACTATAAATAAACATTTGGAAGAGGTACTCGATGTTGTTAAGGAATTAGATCGGACATGTGAGTATCGTAAATGTAAAACAAAACCCACTTTAATCGGGAGGCCTATTATGAAGTAAATCGCATTTCGCATTTCTTGCGATTTAACAAATACGATCTGCTTCACAAGAGCTCATTACGAAATACCACTATCGCATACCGCATTTCCCTTAATGCTGAAAACAGATGTGCGGAATTTACACATGCGAATATGCATGCGAAAACGTAAGTTAAATACATGCGCGTTTTGTGTGCGTCATTTTTTGGCCGCCATTATCATTAATAGACTTATCGAGTTGTGGTATAGTTTTCGATAGAATAAAAGTGTTGTTAAAATGAAATTAATAAAATACGATTTTTTGAATATAATTATATTAAAATTAATAAAATTATCCAAAATCAGTTATTATATTTAAAATGGTGGCATTTTAGAACATAGCGCGTTTGGAGACCAAATTTTAAAAGGCCTGATAAACATACCAAAATCAATGGTATTACCACAGAAGAAAGATTAACTGTTAATCTTTCTTCTGTGGTATTACCGAATACCAATTTGGAATTCCCCTTTTATTTGGACAGAGAAAAATTTAATAAGAAACTATCAGGTGCCAGAGTTAAAATCGAGAATACTTTTGGAATTTTAACTGCAAAATTCCGAGTGTTAACCAATTCGATAAATTTATTTCCACGAAACGTGGAGAAAATTGTACGAGCAACTCTGGTCTTGCATAACTTCATCATACTCCACGATTCAGCAAACTACATTCCTAATCATTTTGTTGACCATTATAACGAAGATGAATTAATTCAGAGTACTTGGCGAAATGAAGTTGAGCCTTTACCACAGTAAAGGCATTTCAGACAGTTTAATGCTGCTAGAGGTGCATTCTCTATCACAGAAAATTTAAAATTTATTTAAATTTTTTCATAGAATATTTTGTTAATTATTTTAATTATTTCCATTTGGATTTTTCCAAAATCAGCTGATGAGATGCAGGCATCGTTTACCTGCTTCGATATTCACGAAAAAATAAAGTCTTTCATCTCAATACTCGCCGCATCCAGTTTTATTATAATAAGTGAGGTAAATTGTTTATTGTTTGTATGAATATTCCAATAAAAATTATTTTTGAGTAAACAAAACCGTAAATTTATGAAAGAAGAAAATATTATCATTTAAATACATTTTATCGCTGCACAAAAGAATGTTCACTAC
The DNA here is from genome assembly GCA_958295665.1 of Tipula vernalis. NCBI lineage: Eukaryota > Metazoa > Arthropoda > Insecta > Diptera > Tipulidae > Tipula > Tipula vernalis. The sequence goes on along the minus strand of OY282558.1, from coordinate 378,553,051 downwards.
TCAAATGCGATATTCGCCTGCTATTGAGCAGTCACATTTTTCAATTTTATTTTCGCAAAAATCCGCTTTCATTTTCTATAATTTGGCGCATCATTCGACAAAGAGCGGATTAAATGCGAAAAGGGTGTTTCATAATCACGTCGATTATAGAATCCGCGGGAGCGAATTAATCGCGGATCGAAAACTGCATATAAAAAAAATAGGAAATAAAATAGGAATAAAAAAGAAGAACGCACAAGTTTTTACATCCCGTTCCTCAGAAAGTGATTAATGAGCATAAGAATTTGGAGAATTGAATTTGTCACGCAAATCAAAACCGGCCGCAGGAAGTAAGGGAAAACCGAAAAAATAAATTCACAATTTCCACATATATTTACAATTTTTTTGTTTTGTGTTTCTCAAGAGTCTGTTATGGAGACAGGATCATCACCAGATTCGAAGGAACCGAATTCTTGAGATAGATCTGCATATTCTTGTATTATATCACTTAGAAATAGTTCGGCGTCACAAAATTACTGTTTTTTCATGCCCTCACCGGTGTACCAATGTATAAAAGCACGGCGTCGCAACATTAGACTGAAATTATTTAGCATGCGTGCAAATACTCCTCGTATTGCTGTCGAGTTCATTAGAAATGTCGCCGATATACTAAAACCTCTTGGTCAGATGTCACATATAGCCGTTTTGAAATCCTTTGGCAAAAAACTGGCAAATTGATCCGCTTGCTTAATGGCCATTTTAGCAAAATTTTCATCCATCAACTGGCCTGGTAGACATTCGTCCTCTGAATATAGCCGCTGCTGCTAAATATTTGCCATCCTCTGCGATGCATGCCACCATCAAATTTTTAGATTCAAATAATTCGGTAACTAATTCCTCCACATTTCTCCGTTTATACATCAAAGCTTCCGCTGAAATGAGTGGTGCAAATACTGGAATAAAAAATTGTAAATCGGAAATGGAATCATATTTGTGTAGAGCTTCTTCAGATCCGTATTCAACTGGCCCAGGAATCGGTAACAAATTGTAACTCCAGCCAGTGCATGCGAAACTATATGATTAAATTCAAAATAACTTGGCTGGGAAATTTCCAAATTTTTCCGGCAAATATTGTAATGTGCCTCATTGTCAACAAAAAAATGTTTCATCGGTAAAATTCATCACCACCACCGTCTCAGATACCTTAGGTGATGGAATAACCTAGCAGGAATTAGTTATGCGATCGGCATATTCCTCTTTAAGCTTAGAAAATAAAAGACTTCCCATTCCCGATCCAGTTCCGCCACCCGTTGAATAAACTATTTGAAATCCTTATAGACAATGACATTTTTTGGCTCCTTTCCGTGTTTTATCGAGCAACTCATCCATCATTTCGGCGCCTTCAGTATAATAACCACGTGGCCAATTATTTCTGGCACCACAATATCCACAAACAATACTATCCGGCGAACATATATTACCGTAAGAAGAACAATAAATCCAGTTTTGAATCAACCCTAGTTCTAAATCTGAAATTATAGCGTGGAGTACATATTTGCCTTGACTAGCTTCATTGTACTATATGCAGATCCTCCGCAATTGAACATCTGAATATCCTTGGAAATATCCACATGGGTCGATGGAATGTTCATCTGAAATGAACTCCCAAAACTGTAACCAAGTATGCAAAACTTATTTTAGCATCAACTTTACAAATTTTAAACATAATACATACATTTAAGCCAATTTGGTTTCCGCATTGCTCAACTTGATGAAACATAATTTCTCTCATTTTAACTTGAAAATTTGGACGCGATAAATGATTTAAATTGAAATATGCAACTTGGCCTGCTTGACTTTCATTTGTTTCATCGAACACAGTTTACTTGGATTAAAGCACAGTTTACTACGATTTTAACAATCAGGCTTCATTCTACGAGGTATTCCATGTTCAATAGGCATAATATTTTTCCTTAAGCGTACGTCTATTTTTTCAATATCATATTGATCAATTTCGTCTGCCAGAAAATTTTTAGCTTGAGTAAATTCGGCTTCTTCCATCCCTTCACCTATGTACCAATGAATAAAGGCACGTCGCCGCAACATTAGAATATAATTGTCTAGCGTGCGTTGTAAAACGACACGAATTGCGGTTGAATTCATTATAAATGTTGCCGCTATATTAAAGCCTATTGGTGGAATATCACACATAGCTGTTTCAAAATGTTTCGGCATAAAACTGGCGAAATTATTCACTAGCTCTTCGGCCTTACTAGCCATATTATCATCAACTAATCTGGTAGACATTCGTCCACGGAATATTGCCATACACAAATTGTAACTCCAGCCAGTGCATGCGAAACTATATGATTAAATTCAAAATAACTTGGCTGGGAAATTTCCAAATTTTTCCGGCAAATATTGTAATGTGCCTCATTGTCAACAAAAAAATGATTCATCGGTAAAATTCATCACCACCACCGTCTCAGATACCTTAGGTGATGGAATAACCTAGCAGGAATTAGTTATGCGATCGGCATATTCCTCTTTAAGCTTAGAAAATAAAAGACTTCCCATTCCCGATCCAGTTCCGCCACCCGTTGAATAAACTATTTGAAATCCTTATAGACAATGACATTTTTTGGCTCCTTTCCGTGTTTTATCGAGCAACTCATCCATCATTTCGGCGCCTTCAGTATAATAACCACGTGGCCAATTATTTCTGGCACCACAATATCCACAAACAATACTATCCGGCGAACATATATTACCGTAAGAAGAACAATAAATCCAGTTTTGAATCAACCCTAGTTCTAAATCTGAAATTATAGCGTGGAGTACATATTTGCCTTGACTAGCTTCATTGTACTATATGCAGATCCTCCGCAATTGAACATCTGAATATCCTTGGAAATATCCACATGGGTCGATGGAATGTTCATCTGAAATGAACTCCCAAAACTGTAACCAAGTATGCAAAACTTATTTTAGCATCAACTTTACAAATTTTAAACATAATACATACATTTAAGCCAATTTGGTTTCCGCATTGCTCAACTTGATGAAACATAATTTCTCTCATTTTAACTTGAAAATTTGGACGCGATAAATGATTTAAATTGAAATATGCAACTTGGCCTGCTTGACTTTCATTTGTTTCATCGAACACAGTTTACTTGGATTAAAGCACAGTTTACTACGATTTTAACAATCAGGCTTCATTCTACGAGGTATTCCATGTTCAATAGGCATAATATTTTTCCTTAAGCGTACGTCTATTTTTTCAATATCATATTGATCAATTTCGTCTGCCAGAAAATTTTTAGCTTGAGTAAATTCGGCTTCTTCCATCCCTTCACCTATGTACCAATGAATAAAGGCACGTCGCCGCAACATTAGAATATAATTGTCTAGCGTGCGTTGTAAAACGACACGAATTGCGGTTGAATTCATTATAAATGTTGCCGCTATATTAAAGCCTATTGGTGGAATATCACACATAGCTGTTTCAAAATGTTTCGGCATAAAACTGGCGAAATTATTCACTAGCTCTTCGGCCTTACTAGCCATATTATCATCAACTAATCTGGTAGACATTCGTCCACGGAATATTGCCGCACAAGCTAAATACTTTGAATGCTTCGAAGTACACGCGACCATCATATTTTCCGGTTCAAATAACTCAGAGACCAAATCAGGAACAGTTGTTCGCTTATAGCATTTTCGTCCAAGTGGCGACAATGGCGCAAATACGGGAATAAAAAAATGAAGATTCGGATACGGAACCATATTTGTGTAAAGCTTTCTCAAATCTGTATTCAACTGACCCGGAAACCGAAAACATGTTGTGACGCCAGCCAAGGCATGCGAGACTATGTGATTAAGGTCCGAAAAGCATGGCTGTTCAATATGTAAACGACTCTGGCAAATACCATAAAGTGCCTCATTGTCAACTATAAAAGATTCATCTGTATCGTTTACTAAGTTCTCGGCACTAAGAACGGTGTTGTAAGATTCAACCACAGTTTCTGAAACCATTGGTGACGGAATAACCGAGCACGAATTAATTACTCGATCAGAATATTCTTCTTTAACCGATTCAAAAAGGAGGCTTCCCATTCCCGCTCCAGTTCCGCCACCAGTTGAATGGACAATCTGAAATCCTTGTAGGCAGTCACATCTTTCAACTTGTTTTCTTGTTGTTTCGAGTATTTTATCCATTAATTCTGCCCCTTCAGTGTAATATCCACGTGCCCAAATATTTCCGGCCCCGCCACTTCCACAAATAAAACTATCGGGTGAGAACATTGCCCCGTAAGGTGAGTTACGAATATAGGAATACGGTCCGTTTTCTAAATCTGACATTATAACTCGAGGTACATAATTACCGAATTGTACTTCATTAAAATATACACCAATCCGTTGCAATTGAACATCAGAATATCCTTGAAAAAAGCCATTGTAATCGATTGAATGTTCAGCCGCGACATATTCCCAAAACTGAAAATAAAGGAAATATTAATAGAAATGAAATAATTGGGTTTTACCATTTATTACGTTCAGCCCTATATGATTTCCACATTGGCCAAGTTGATGAAAAATAATTTCCCTCATTTTAATACTAGAAAATTTTGACCAAAATGTAATAAATATTGGTAAATTTATGATTTAATAGCATAGACTAAGCTTGCTTAGTGGTTTTTTAGTCATTCGAATCATAATACACAGGGTGCTTATCATCTTCTTGGTAGTTATAATCATCAATCATATCTTAAACAAATTTCTCCGCTTCAATAGTCTGCTCCTTCCATTCCCTCACTCCCCTCCTTCCTTAAATAGTTAAATAGTCTATCCCTCGCTTAAACTCGCTTAAAAATGGTTTTTGACGATGTTGCATTGCCTAGAAATGTGCCTGTTATGTCATATAGGCACATGGTGGAACATCGCCAATTGCCGATTTAATACAATTTGTTATGTCTACTATATTATTTAATATTTAAGAATTATTCATACACGGGTTTAGGCGAAATTCTACCTCGAAAAATTATTGCGGCTGCTAAGTACTTACCATCTTCTGGCGAACAAGCAGCCAATAAATTGTTGGGATCAAAAAGCTGCAGGACTATTTGGGAATTCGATTCGAATGTGATCGAGTCTTCGATGTATTAGATTCCTATTTGAATTGAAACAGATTAATTCGTTTCTTATTTAAATCAAATGACGTGAATCTTATACATCGAAGACTCGATCACGTTCGAATAGAATTCCAAAATAGCCTCCCTGGGGCCCTATTCTCGAATTCCACATCCATTTTCCACATGGAAATTTGTATAAGACTGCTGCACACAATTTTGCTGCGGTGCAAATCCTGGCACGAAAAAATGTAATTTTGGGAAAGGCACCATATTCACGTATAACTTTCTAAGATCGGTATTTAATTGGCCCGGAAATCAAAAACAAGTTGTAACACCGGACAAGGCTTTCGAAATTAGACAATTCAAGTCGTTATAAGTTGACTTTGTCATACACAACTGGTTTTGGCATATTTCGCATAAAGCGTCATTATCGACACAAAACATTTCGTCTGTATTGTGTATCATATCGGATATGCTCAATATTGCATTATATGGTTCAGTATTTATTATTCGATCGGGATATTCATCTGATAAATTTCAAAAGAGTAACGTGCCCACACCACCCCCAGTACCACCTCCAATCGAGTGAGCCGTCTTAAACCCTTGCACGCAATCACACTTTTCAGCAGTGATACTTGACCATCTTTTATTCGTCAGCTTGCCTGGGGCCCTATTCTCGAATTCCACATCCATTTTCCACATGTGGACATCTGTCAAAATTCATAACAATTGATTTTTTTCGGTACTAAGGGAATATTTCCGAATGGGTATAAGCAGGTGGAAAAAATTCCCCATATAGGAAAATGTCCATGCCGCATGTGTTTTATATACGAATTACAATTTTTGAACGTTTTTGTGTGAACTTTGACAGATGTCCACATGTGGGAAATGGATGTGGAATTCGAGAATAGGCCCCCTGGTTTCTGAAAAGTGGTACGTTGTACCACGTCGAGCCAGTTCATCGGCGTTTATATTCCCTGTACTTATGAAATGTCCTGGGGGCCTATTCTCGAATTTCACATCCATTTTCCACATGTGGACATCTGTCAAAATTCATAAAAATTGAATTTTTTCGGTACTAAGGGAATATTTCCGAATGAGTATAAGCATGTGGAAAAAATTCCCCATATAGGAAAGTGTCCATGCCACAAGTGTTTTATATACGAATTACAATTTTCGAAAGTTTTTGTGTGAACTTTGACAGATATCCACATGTGGAAAATGGATATGGAATTCGAGAATAGGCCCCCTGGCACCCATAAAATGTAGATGTTGAACTGATCTGTCATCTCGTTAAGAGATGAGAGACAGTTCTGGACTGTCGTGTGATGATTAAAGCGCTTTACCACAGAAGAAAGATTAACCAGAACCGTCATAACGCTGTTTTTGTATGGAAAAATTTGGACTCATTTTTTTGACCTTGATTTGCCGAAGGTAAGAGAAAGTTGGGTTATGTATTCTTTGGTTTACTGGTTTTGATTTGAAATAATAAAAATTGAGAATCCTTAACAGTATAGTTAGTGAAATTATTTGTTAAGTTTTGTTTTGGCAGCATAATTTGTATTAAATATTCAAAAAATTCATAATATTCGAAAATAATTATACTTCAATGTCCAAAAAAGAAGGTAAGATGAAAAAAAAATTTGATCCACGCAATGTCTATTCTGGTTAATCTTTCTTCTGTGGCTTTACTGGCAGCCTGACTGTCCGTATATATGGAATATCACAAACCGATATTACATTAATTATACCTCAACTAGTCTACGACTTCCTTTATGGCAGTTACTTCAGCTTGAAAAATGTTACAGAACAGTAGTCGGGGAGACGGAAGGAGTACTCCAAGATATTATTATTGAGTAGAAAGTAGTGAGTACAGATTCAAACCCCAGAATATTATTATTGAGTCAAAATATTCTGTGGTGTCACTACTAACCGAAAAGAGCTGTTCAAACACAATTATATTTAATAGTCGAAATGAGTTACATTTCGAATAATTGTAGAGATAACGAATGAAAATTAACGATTTGAATACGTGAATCGCCACAGACTCATGTCTTAAAAAAAAATCCGGATATTTTATTAAAGTGAAGTTAGCGGGGGGAGGGAGGGGGGTAACATTTGTTAAAAAATATCCCTGCCGGCGCAAAAAAGTATACATAAAAAATAAACCACTTACGAACAGTTTACGAACGGTTTCTTATATGGGGCACTACTACTACTTCACAATTTCAGATTTCATACATGAATTTACAAAACCGTGTAGTTTTTTTTATTCCATCTCTAAACAGAACGTGATTTTTGATAAAGTAAAGCGTGGTGTGCCATTTTAATATTTAGTAAATTTTTAATTTGGTATTAATTTTTGTTGTTTATAAATACAATTTAGTGAATGATAGTGACGACGAAATTTATAATAAATACAATACATTATTAGCTATTTCTATTTTCGTATTATATTATTTTATTTTAATATCTAAATGAATTTGTTGATTTTGAAGTATAACTAAAATTGAGTATAAGTAAAAGTAAATGTGTTAAAATTTAGTATAGGTATAATTAATAATTAATTGATATAATCAAATAAATAAAATCATATATTTGCTAAAAATAAAACAAAATACGTTGTTTTCATTATTATTTCAAAATTAATTGCGGAATAATACTCAAACCGTACGTAATGTTCATTTTAGAAGGCTAATAAACGTTACGCCCATATGAGTTCATAAATGTTACGTAAAAGGTGTACACATTACGAATATTTTTTTATAAACCAATACATAAATAAGTCTTCGCCAATTTGTTTCACTTCTCATGTGACAAGAGTATCATTTATGTAACATATCTACTCATTTTTAGCGTAACGTTTACGAACACTTTATTAGAAGAGACTATTCGTAAAATGAACGTTTGCGTTACGCGTGGCCGGCAGGGATCCTGATATTTTCTGTCAAAAGACCATCAGCAATGTAAACACCCAATTTAATTAAAACATTAACATTTTATAATTAATTGGAAAATAAAAAATAATAATAATTTTTTAATTAAATTTATTAGCATTTTTTATTTAAAAGAAATTATTTTTTGATATTAAACATATATATTTCTAAACTTATTTATGCAAATATAAGCGCAATACCAAAACAAAAAAAATATTTTTATTATAATACTATAATAATAAAATTATTTAGAATTATTCATCAAAGGCTTCGGTTATTTTGCTGTTAAATTTACATTTATCTGTAATAACTGAAAAAAAAATTCAGCGAGAACATTTTGTTTCAGATATGATATGAGACAAGAGACAATAAAAAAACGAAACAGATTGCGATCTGTGGCCCTATTTTGGCTGTTCACTGGGAATTGGGAAAACTATTGCTATATTTCCAAACTTCAATAATTCCCAATTTTTTATCCCAAAAGTGTATTCTGGCGCAATTGAGAATCATCCCCAAGTATTTTTACTTTCGAATTTTTCGTCATTTATTAGACACTAGTTCGAAACTACGATTCGAATTTCATTAAGGCTGGAAACACACCGAATTAGGCTGGAAACACACCGAATTAGTCAAAACGTTTTTGCTTCGAGTAGGCAAGACGATTTCTCTAAACATATACTAAAGATACATGTTAAACCGAAAGTGGTCTGACTGAAAATGTCCGAGATAAATTCAACATTAAAACGGCGGCTTGACTGAAAGCAAAGATTATTAACAAGAAAATCTTCTTGTTAATAATCTTTGCTTTCAGTCAAGCCGCCGTGTACATGTTGAATTTATCTCGGACGTTTTCAGTCAGACCACTTTCGGTTTAACATGTATCTTTAGTAATAGTGCACATTCAATCAAACAAATTGTTTTTAGTCAAATTGTCTCGTGTTGCGTTATAGGTTGGTGTGAATTGATTTCATAGAATACAAAATGTAGTCGGAGTCAGAGGATGATTTTGTATTATGTGCATATTATTTTATATATAAATATGATAAACCAACCTAAAGATTCGGCAGTATGTATATTGTAGGTATATGTATATCTATTGTAAGTAGGTACATACACTGCGCCAATTAAAAAACGGAACAGAAATTTTCTTCGAAAAAATACCCAAATTTGAACGCTTGTATCTTGGTGAAATAACATCTTTCAAAACAAATTTTTGTTTCTTTGAAGGAAATTTTGTTTTCATTTTGATACTGGAAACCGTTTTATTTTATTTTGTTTTTTTATGACTTTTTTGAGTAAAAAAGGTGTCTAAAAAAAAAAAATTTGCTGCTGTTTGAAACTGTCAACGAACTTGTTCGATATTTCATTCAAAAATCCAAATCGGCCATTTTATAGAGAATTTAGAAACCTTGCAAAATGGTACTAGGAACAATCAGTTTTGTCTTGTGGTGCTTTGATTTGTGCCAGTGTGAATTAGCACATTGATTTATGGAGTATGAACAGCTTCAATCATGTTTCATTAGTCAAATTTGAATTAACACAATTTTTTAATACCCTCCAGACCTGAACTGGGATTTTGCACAAAAGGCGAGAAGCGAGTTTTCGTTTAATTTCTCGCCTTTCAATTTTGTCCGACGGTTTTTTTCGATTTTGCACAAATAGACAAAATAAAAGGCGAGAAAATTGAGCAACTTTAATTTAGTTGTCAAAAATACATTTTATTGACAAGTTTGGTTAGATTTGTATCGTTGATACAAATGAATTTGTAAAAAATCATGCTATTTAAAATACCTAAATAATTAATTTTATGTAATAAAAAATAAAAGTTGGTTCAACATTTAATTTCGAGTTATCCGATGTCCTATTTCAAGTGTAATATCTTTTGTCGCTAACGCTGGAAATGTTATGGGGTTTGTTAAATTATCAATTATATGATCATTTCGTGTTGCTCCCTTCTGTGATATTCGGCGGTGTTATTTTCTATACTTATTGTAATAATCGAGAGGGAAATTTTCCTAATATGCACATAAATTGATTAAATTCATACATTAATTTTTTCCTTTTATGATTTATACCATTGCTCAAGTGACAACATTTTATAATTAAAACAATAATTTTACTAATACATAATATTCAAAAGATATGTGAAAGCCAATTTAAATTTTTTTTAATTACCTATAATGTGCATATGCTAAAACATTAACTTAAAATTCATTTTTCCTACTTCTCACCAAGTACTACACATGGTCGAAAATAAAAGCGAGAGCGAGTGTCTACTCGCATAGTGCAAAATCGCTTTTTCTCGCTTTTAGCATAATGTCGCTCAAAAAAGGCGATTCGCTGCGTGCAAAACCCCAGGACTGGGATTTTGCACAAAAGGCGAGAAGCGAGTTTTCGTTTAATTTCTCGCCTTTCAATTTTGTCCGACAGTTTTTTTGCGATTTTGCACAAATAGACAAAATAAAAGGCGAGAAAATTGAGCAACTTTAATTTAGTTGTCAAAAATACATTTTATTGACAAGTTTATTTAGATTTGTGTCGTTGATACAAATGAATTTGTAAAAAATCATGCTATTTCAAATACATAAATAAATAATTTTATGTAAAAAAAAATAAAAGTTGGTTCAACATTCAATTTCGGGCTATCCGATGTCCTATTTCAAGTGTGATATTTTTTGTCGCTAACACTGGAAATATTATGGTGTTTGTTAAATTATCAATTATATGATCGTTTCGTATTGTTCCCTTCTGTGATATTCGGCGGTGTTATTTTCGGTAGTTATTGTAATAATCGATAGGGAAATTTTCATAATATGCACATAAATTGATTAAATTCAATTCAGCTCAAGTGACAACATTTTTTAATTAAAACAATAATTTTACTAATACATAATATTCATAATATATGTGACAGCAAATTTCAATTTTTTTTAATTACCTATGATGTGTAAAGTTATGCTAAAACATCAACTTAAAATTCGTTTTCCTACTTCTCGCCAAGTATTACACATGGTCGAAAATAAAAGCGAGAGCGAGTGTCTATTCGCCTAGTGCAAAATCGCTTTTTCTCGCTTTTAGCTGAAAGTCGCTCAAAAAAGGCGACTCGCTGTGTGCAAAATCCCAGTCCAGGACTGGGATTTTGCACAAAAGGCGAGAAGCGAGTTTTCGTTTAATTTCTCGCCTTTCAATTTTGTCCGACAGTTTTTTTGCGATTTTGAATAGACAAAATAAAAGGCGAGAAAATTGAGCAACTTTAATTTAGTTGCCAAAAATACATTTTATTGACAAGTTTGTTTAGATTTGTGTCGTTGATACAAATGAATTTGTAAAAAATCATGCTATTTAAAATACATAAATAATTAATTTTATGTAATAAAAAATAAAAGTTGGTTCAACATTCAATTTCGGGTTATCCGATGTCCTATTTCAACTGTGATATTTTTTGTCGCTAACACTGGAAATGTTATGGTGTTCGTTAAATTATCAATTATATGATCGTTTCGTCTTGTTCCCTTCTGTGATATTCGGCGGTGTTATTTTCTGTAGTTATTGTTATAATCGATAGGGAAATTTTCATAATATGCACATAAATTGAATAAATTCAATTCAGCTCAAGTGACAAAATTTTTTAATTATAACAATAATTTTACTAATACATAATATTCATAATATATGTGACAGCAAATTTCATTTTTTTTTAATTACCTACGATTTGTAAAATTATGCTAAAACATCAACTTAAAATTCGTTTTCCTACTTCTCGCCAAGTATTACACATGGTCGAAAATAAAAACGAGAGCGAGTGTCTATTCGCCTAGTGCAAAATCGCTTTTTCTCGCTTTTAGCTAAAAGTCGCTCAAAAAAGGCGACTCGCTGTGTGCAAAATCCCAGCCCAGGACTGGGATTTTGCACAAAAGGCGAGAAGCGAGTTTTCGTTTAATTTCTCGCCTTTCAATTTTGTCCGACAGTTTTTTTGCGATTTTGCACAAATAGACAAAATAAAAGGCGAGAAAATTGAGCAACTTTAATTTAGTTGTCAAAAATACATTTTATTGACAAGTTTGTTTAGATTTGTGTCGTTGATACAAATGAACTTGTAAAAAATCATGCTATTTAAAATACATAAATAATTAATTTTATGTAAAAAAAATTAAAGTTGGTTCAACATTCAATTTCGGGCTATCCGATGTCCTATTTCAAGTTTGATATTTTTTATCGCTAACACTGGAAATGTTATGGTGTTTGTTAAATTATCAATTATATGATCGTTTCGTCTTGTTCCCTTCTGTGATATTCGGCGGTGTTATTTTCTATAGTTATTGTAATAATCGATAGGGAAATTTTCATAATATGCACATAAATTGATTAAATTCAATTCAACTCAAGTGACAACATTTTATAATTAAAACAATAATTTTACTAATACATAACATTCATAATATATGTGATAGCAAATTTCAATTTTTTTTAATTACCTATGATGTGTAAAATTATGCTAAAACATCAACTTAAAATTTGTTTTCCTACTTCTCGCCAAGTATTACACATGGTCGAAAATAAAAGCGAGAGCGAGTGTCTATTCGCATAGTGCAAAATCGCTTTTTCTCGCTTTTAGCTAAAAGTCGCTCAAAAAAGGCGACTCGCTGTGTGCAAAATCCCAGTCCAGTGCTGAACTGGTATTTTGCACAAACGGCGAGAAGCGAGTTTTCGTTTAATTTCTCGCCTTTTCAATTTTGTCCGACGGTTTTTTTTCGATTTTGCACATATGGACAAAATAAAAGGCGAGAAAATTGAGCAACTTTGATTTAGTTGTCAAAAATACATTTTATTGACAAGTTTGTTTAGATTTGTGTCGTTGATACAAATGAACTTGTAAAAAATCATGTTATTTAAAATACATAAATAGCTAATTAATTTTATGTAATAGAAAATAAAAGTTGGTTCAACATTCAATTTCGGGTTATCCGATGCCCTATTTCAAGTGTGATATTTTTTGTCGCTAACACTGGAAATGTTATAGTGTTTGTTAAATTATCAATTATATGATCGTTTCGTCTTGTTCCCTTCTGTGATATTCGGCGGTGTTATTTTCTGTAGTTATTGTAATAATCGATAGGGAAATTTCCCTAATATGCACATAAATTGATTAAATTCAATTCTGCTCAAGTGACAACATCTCTTAATTAAAACAATAATTTTTCTAATACATAATATTCATAATATATGTGACAGCATATTTCAATTTTTTTTTTAATTACCTATAGCTGTATTTTGTTGAAAAAAAATTAATTCGAATTATTTTGGAGTTATTTTTTTCTCAACAGAACAATTTTATTTTTTCGCCGATTTAATTTTTATATTCTATGTTGGTATTTCTTCTGTTTTTCATTCAAGCAGTTACGTATTTTATTTGTTCGAGCTAGAATTAAATAACTCAAATTTTTTGTTCGAATTATTTAATTCCTGTCAAGTGTAATTGTTATTGTAAATTTCTCAACAAAATATAGGTTATATAGGTACATCATATGATGTGTAAAATTATGCTAAAACATCAACTTAAAATTCGTTTTCCTACTTCTCGCCAAGTATTACACATGGTCGAAAATAAAAGCGAGAGCGAGTGTCTATTCGCCTAGTGCAAAATTGCTTTTTCTCGCTTTTAGCTAAAAGTCGCTCAAAAAAGGCGACTCGCTGTGTGCAAAATCCCAGTCCTGGGGTGCTATTCTTGAACCATTACGAAAATTTTCGTATTACGAGTTAGTGTAAAAGTATTACGAAAACTAGGATTTTCGTAATCCTTTTACACTAATTCGCAATACGAAAATTTTCGTAATGTTTCAAGAATAGCACCCCAGGTGTATCATAAACGAACGGTTTACGAAGACTTTGCTATACTAAGGTGTTCGTAAACGTTACACTAGAACAGTACGAATATAGTACGTAATGTGTACTTTTGTCACATGAGAAGTGAAACAAATTGGTGAAGACTTGTGTATGTATTAGTATGTATAAAAGTGTTCATAACGTCACATCAAAATTTCTTCGTCACATCAATTTTTAATTCTACTTTTATTTGGATTTTTTGGGAGTTTTTTTGACAACAGAAAATTATTTCTTTTTCGGCGTAAAAAAATCCCAAATTCTGTTAAATGAAAAATTTAAATTAAAATAATATGAAAAGCTTCGATTTGAACAATAATATTATAAAAAATATTAAAATAAAACGTGATGTTGACGTTTAAAATACCAGAATTATATGTCAAGTCAAAAGTTGTTCACTCATGTAATCCAAAAAAATCCGGATATTTTATTAAAGTGCAGTTAGCGAGCGTAACATTTGTCCAAAATATCCGAATATTTTCTGTCAAAAGGCCATCAATGAAAATACGCCGTATGTAATTTTTAACTCTACTTTTATTTGGATTTTTTTAGAGTTTTTTTGACAACCAAAAATTAATTTTTTTAACGGCGCGCAAAAAAGTATTCATAAAAAGTGAACCACTTACGAACAGTTTACGAATGGTTTCTTATATGCGGCACTACTCCTACTTCACAATTTCAGATTTCATATATGAATTTACAAAACCGTGTAGTTTTCTTCTTTTCATCTCTAAACAGAATGTGATTTTTGATAAAGTAAAGCGTGGTCCGCCATTTTAATATTTAGTAAATTTTTAATTTAATATTAAATTTTGTTGTTTATAAATACAATTTAGTGAATGATAGTGACGGCGACATTTATAATATATATAGTACAATACATTATTAGCTATTTCTATTTACGTATTATGTTATTTTATTTTAATATTTTAATGAATTTGTTGAACTTGAAACAGAATTCAAATGTGATATATTTCTAATGTTTTATTAAGAAGCGCTAATCTTGTCACTTTTGAGTATAATTAAAAATAAAAGTGATAAAATTTAGTACAGGTATAATTAATAATTAATTGATATAATATCAAATAAATAAAAGCATATATTTGCTAAAAATAAAACAAAATACGTTGTTTTCATTAACTATTCAAAATTAATTGCGGAATAATACTCAAACCGTATGTAATGTTCATTTTAGAAGGCTCATAAACGTTACGCCCATGTGAGTTCATGAATGTTACGTAAAAGGTGTATGTACACATTACGAATATTTTTTTATAAACCACCCTCCAGACCAGGTGTATCATAAACGTACGGTTTACGAAGACTTGGCTATACTAAGACCCTTTCCGAAAGTTATACTTATTTATTTAGACATACTTATTTGCCGCCATCTTAAATAAGTATGTTGGCGAGGTAACTTATTTAAATAAGTATGTTGCTATCTCTTTCTTACAAAATAAAAAATGAAAAATAAAATTCTGTCAAACTTTTCATTGTTTACATTTTGCTAACCATTAATAATAACCTGTTTATAAAACAATTTAATTAAAATTTATAAAATAAACATAAAATGAAACGAAAATTATATAACGTGCGATGTAATGTATATTTTTTTTTTTAATTTATTTTTAATATTTTTAAGTTGAAACATTAAATATTCATATAATCATTTACACATAACCTCAACTTAAAAATATTTTTGATACAATTTCGTATTTCGATCTATCGATCAATTTCACACATAATTTGATATTTTTATTTATTAAATAGGTAAGAAGCAAGAATTTCTTAGCTTCATCCATTTTTCTAACACAAATTTTTATTTATTAAATAGGTAAGAAGCAAGAATTTCTTAGCTTCATTCATTTTTCTAACACAAATTTATTTGTTATGGTTTTGACGTTTCTGTCAAAATATTAACACTAGAACTACCAACCCGTCAAAATTACGGATTTACATTTATTGAATTAATTTTTTTTTGTATGATTATGTTAGAAATTTTTGTTGAGTTTTAATATGACAATAAAGTAATTAAATTAAAAATCATCAAAAATTTCCAAAACAATTCTAACATAATAATTAAAAAAATGAATTCAATAAATGTAAATCGGTCATTTTGACCGGTCGGTAGTTCTAGTGTTAAATAAGTATGTGAAATCATTTCGGATGATTTTACATTACTTATTTAAGATGGCGGCAAATAAGTATGTCTAAATAAATAAGTATAACTTTCGGAAAGGGCCCTTGGTGTTCGTAAACGTTACACTAAAACAGTACGAATATGGTACGTAATGTGTACTTTTGTCACATGAGAGGTGAAACAAATTTGCGAAGACTTGGGTATGTATTAGTATGTATAAAAGTGTTCCTAATGTGTACGCTTAAACGTAATGTTTACGAACTGCTTAAGCGTAACATTGACGAACGGTTTAGTGCGAATTGCCCCATTTAATTAGAATAAAACAATTTTTTTAAATCAATCTTATCTTTTATTAGTATTTTTCTTCAAATGAGCCGCAACACAAGACACAACGTGCTAAATTTGTTAATTAATCTTTTTCTGAAATGAAATAAAATGTTTCAATCATAGATGAAGTACTTCGAGTATTACTTAAATACCTTTAAAAATATTCATTATAATGATTTTTATATGATATTATGGATATAGGCTGCTCTAGAATGCCACGAAAAACTAACAATAATTATCAGAAGTTTTATATTTTCACAATACAACTTTAATTTAATTTGTACAAAAAAAATTAAAAATAAAACAAAGCCGCTAGATATAATTGACAGCACTGTGTATAGAGAATGTAAATGCAGTAGTGTGTTGTAATAAGAACCTTTCGTAAACGAAATACTTTTGATGTATACATTTTTGCGCCGGGAGGGCAATATATAAATAAGTCTTCGCCAATTTGTTTCACTTCTCATGTGACAAGAGTATCATTTATGTAACATTTCTACTCATTTTTAACGTAACGTTTACGAACACTTTAGTAGAAGAGACTATTCGTAAAATGATCGTTTGCGTTACGTGTGGCCGGCAGGGTACTAATTCAAAAGTAGAATAGGTAACTTCCGATTATTTTCTCAAAAATCGAAGGAAAATAGGTTAGCTCAATTGTTAGTTTCGTTTTGTATTGTTTTATGTATGTACATACATTACAAACAAATTTGACTATAAAATATACTCGACCCGAGTAAATTTTATAGTAACAAACAACACCAAACACAATAAAAATGGCGATTTGAGAAATTTGTATAGCGTTTTATTTTATTTTTTAAAAATTTTAGTAATAAAATAAAATTTACGTTCGAAAATTTTTCATTTCACGCGGAAAACTCATAATTTTGCCAAATAAACTAGTATCGCCGCCGTATTTATCAAAAATTATATCGTTGATTTTATAGCGCCAAAAAATTATGGTATGACGAGATTTTTGTTGTATACTTTTCTCTTTTTATCGCATGTACATTTTTTAGCAGGTTATGCAAAAAAGCCTTAAAGGCGGTATTCCACTAGAAAAAATGTACTGTGAGTAAAATTAAAGGAAGAAAAAAATATATATTTGGTAGATGGGAGAATGAAACAAAAAACCTTCTGAGTACAAAAATATTTGTGTCTGTAGTAGTGTAGACTCCTATAAAAATTATAAAAATTATCAAATCGGGAACTTTTTATAGGAGTCTCACTAACACACATACATAAAATTAGTATATGATGAGAAATATTTTTCGCACACTAATAATTTTATGGTTAAATATATTATTTTAGCGAAGTGTCATTATCATTTCTAATTAAAATACGTACATGCGTACACGTACAGGAATAATAAAAAAGTTTAAAAAAGTGACTTTAATTAATTATTTTGATTGCAAAAATTCCACAAGAGACTTGTATAACAATTTATGATATTTTCTAGGTTATGTTGCTATTGTTGTCAAAGTTTCTCCTTAAAAATATGCTATAAAAAAGTAAAAATAAAAAAATACATGACGTTTTTTTGTTAGAGATTTTTTAAATTTTTACAGAAAATATACTAAAAAATATAATTCTGATGTGGGTATTAATAATATTTAATTTTTAGATAATTTTGGGATGTCAAACTAACCGAATTAATAGTAACATTAATTTTTTAAAAATAATTATTGGTTATGTTTTTGTATGCTGTCAATATTTCTCCTTAAAAATTTGCTATAAAAAAAGAAAACGTTGTCTTTGTCTATTACATAGAGTTTCAGACTTTTTTCTCTTTTTCTTTTTTTTTACTATCAGTAAAATTTAAGGAATATTTCTAGTGGAATAATACCTTTAGTAAAAATACTTCCCAAGTATAACAAAACCTAACTCAAATAGAGCAATAAGTTTTTCCTAAGTTTTTTGATGAAAAAATTCGAACCTAACTTCATGCTGTCATATATATACAAAATATACAAGTAGAGTAGTGTGTATATCGTATATGTACATACCCAAAACCAACAAAAATGTTTACACATTTTATGTTATATGTATAGACGTTTTTTTGGTTTTGACATAATGTAGAAAATCTACTTTTCAAAATTGTTGTGCGCATTGGTTGTTTAGTTTAATAATATTTTGTTTTTTTTTGTGTTTCGATTTTTTTTATAAATATTTATATTTTAATTTAATATACAATTGGACGCTCAACGCCTAATTGTGATTTTGGGTAAGTTTTGTGAGTGATTGTTTAATGAACCATATTAATATTTTATTTTGTGAATGCGTCATTTTCTTTTATAGCCTGATGAGATTGATTGAATAAATTTGTCATAGTCTTCATCGGATGGAAACTGAATTGAAAACTATTAATAATTTCAATTCTTCATAATAATCATAATAACAATAAATAATTAATATTTATATTATAATTTAAAAATTAGATTTAAAAGATAAAAGCCGTTTATATAAGTATGTAATTTTATTAATGTTAAATATAATAAACAAGTTTTATTAATAAATTTCAGTATTGAATTTTTAATTTGTTTCATTTTAAACGTTTAATTTACCCGCCAAATTTTGCTGATGTTGACACATGCATACATACACAAAAATGTTCCCGCCCATTTTATTTTTGAGATTTACATACACACACATTCATACATTTTAATAATATTGAGTTTAGTCCAGTTAAGACTTTTCGCGACAAGTTTCATACGACTTTTTAGGATAAGTCCTAACTCAAACCTAGAAAAAGTCTTAACTAAGTTAAGACTTATTCTAGGTTTTTTGACAAAAAAGTCTTAAGTAAAAATACTTGGGTTGGGTTGGTAATGTACATTTTGAGCAACACCACTTTTGACATTTCCAAATGTCACAACAAGTTTTGTATTTCTTTCCAGTTTTCTGAAACGTCGTATAGGATTGACACGTCAAATAAGATTTTGTTAATTTTAAAGAGATTTAAATTTTTGTATAATTTACTTATCATTCCGTATTTAACGAAAAAAAAAGTGTAATAATTATATAAAACAATTAAAAAAACAAGTTTCCATACTTTTAAACACTTTCTTTTTAAACCACCACACTTTAGCACGCACACGAAATGCAAGAAGAACTAAAAAAATTGCGGAACCTCGTGCAAGATCTGCAAAATGAATTACAAAAGTATAAAGTCACGACAAATGCCAGATGTAAAATTGATAAAATGTCATCGGAAGTGGTCGATTCAAATCCATACAGTCGTTTGATGGCACTTCAACGTATGGGAATTGTACGAGAGTATGAACGAATTCGTGAAAAGAGTGTAGCTGTTGTTGGTGTCGGTGGTGTTGGCAGTGTAACAGCAGATATGTTAACCCGATGTGGTATAGGCAAACTAATATTATTCGACTACGATAAAGTTGAATTGGCCAATATGAACAGATTATTTTTTACCCCGGATCAAGCTGGCCTCTCAAAAGTTGAAGCGGCCGCAAGCACATTAAATTTTATCAATCCAGATGTTAGAATACTAACCAATAACTATAATATTACAACGGTGGATTCGTTTAATGACTTTTTGGATGCTATTAAAAATGGTGGAATCGATGATTCAACGCCGGTTGATCTAGTCTTGAGTTGCGTGGATAATTTTGAAGCTAGAATGGCTATTAATACGGCATGTAATGAGCTCGCACTAAATTGGTTTGAATCGGGCGTATCAGAGAATGCAGTCTCAGGACATATACAATTGTTAAAGCCTGGTGAATCAGCATGTTTTGCTTGTGCTCCACCTCTAGTTGTGGCCGAAAATATCGATGAGAAGACACTTAAACGAGAAGGAGTTTGTGCCGCTAGTTTACCAACCACGATGGGTATTGTTGCCGGTATGCTGGTTCAAAACACTTTAAAATATTTGTTAAATTTTGGTGAAGTGTCCGACTACTTGGGGTACAATGCTTTAATCGATTTTTTCCCAAAAATGAGCTTGAAACCAAATCCATCATGTGACGATCGGTTTTGTCTTCAACGGCAAGGAGAATTTCAAGCAAAACTAAAAGTAACTCCTACAATCCAAGAAATTCCAGTAGAGGAAGAGGCACCACTTCATGAATCCAATGATTGGGGAATCGAACTAGTTGACGAAACTATTCCCGAACTCAGCCAATCGGCGCATTCTTCAACCGTGGCTAGTGGACTTAAATTAGCTTATGAAGCTCCAGTAATTAGTAATATCCCAGAAGAAATACTAACTTGTAATGACGATGTCAGCTTGGATGATTTAATGGCACAAATGAAATCTATCTAAATTGCGAGATTATGTGTGTTCCATCTAAACTTAAATAAATTGTATCATAAAGTAAGCTTGAACTATCTTTCATTAATTTGTCATAGTTTTTAATTTATTTTTCGACTTTTGGCGTTCAAAATTTTTAGTGAAATGCGAGAAATTATTTTTTTACAAATTGGGCAATGTGGCAACCAAGTTGGGCTTGATGTAATATTCACCTGATTAATTTCTTTGGATATTTCAGAATTATGATATTTTTCATTACAGTTTTGGGAAACTATTTCGCATGAGCATATGATTGATCCGTGTGGCCATTTCAATGGCAATTGTAAATTACCAATCGAACGAGCAAATGTTTATTTTAACGAAGGTTCAAATTATAAATTTGTTCCGCGTGTAATTATGTCAGACTTAGATTCGGGAACGGTCAACTTAGTAAGAGGTTCAACGTACGGTTGTATATTTAGCTCGGATAGTTTTTTGATTGGGTCGAGCGGCACCGGTAATAATTGGGCACGAGGTCGTTATACTGAAGGTGCTGAGATTATGGACGAATTACTTGATAAAATTCGTATAGAGGCTGAAAAGTGTGATTGCATGCAAGGATTTCAGATGGCTCACTCGATTGGAGGTGGTACTGGGGGTGGTATGGGGACATTACTCCTATCAAATTTATCAGATGAATATCCCGATCGAATAATAAATACTTGCTCGATTATACCGTCGCCTCGTGTTTCTGAGGCCGTAGTCGAACCCTATAATGCAATATTGAGTATATCCGATATGATATCCACCACAGACGAAACGTTTTGTGTCGATAATGAGGCTTTATGCGAAATATGCCAAAACCAGTTGTGTATGACAAAGCCAACTTATAACGATTTGAATTGTCTAATTTCAAAAGCCTTGTCCGGTGTTACAACTTGTTTTCGATTTCCGGGCCAATTAAATACCGATCTTAAAAAGTTATACGTGAATATGGTGCCTTTCCCAAAATTACATTTTTTCGTGCCAGGATTTGCACCGCTGCAGAATTGTGTCCAGCAGAATTGTGTGCAGCAGAATTGTGACCAGCAGAATTGTGTCCAGCAGTCTTATACAAATTTCACCGTGCGAAAAATAATAGACCAGCTTTTTGATCCCAACAATTTAATGGCTGCTTGTTCCCCAGAAGATGGTAAGTACTTAGCAGCCGCAATAATTTTTCGAGGTAGAATTTCGCCTAAAGCCGTGGATGAATATTTAAGAATAATCCAGGAAAAAAATCGAAAATGGTTTTCTAATTACATACCAAATTGTATTAAATCGGCAATTTGCGATGTTCCACCATGTGGCTATGACATAACAGGCACATTTCTAGGCAATACAACATCATTAAAAACCATTTTTAAACAAGGGATAGACAATTTTAGGGCTATGTTAAACAGGCGAGCATATATTCACTGGTACTTAGGTGAGGGAATGGAAGAAGGAGACTTTATTGAAGCGGAGAAATTTGTTCAAGATATGATTGATGATTATACCAACCAAGAAGATGATAATAATAAGCACCCTGTGTATTATGATTCGGACGACTAAAAAAACCATTAAGCAAGCTTAGTCTATGCTATTAAATCATAAATTTACCAATATTTATTACGATTAGGTCAAAATTTTCTAGTAAAATAATTAAAATGAGGGAAATTGTTTTTTATCAACTTGGCCAATGTGGAAATCAAATAGGATTGAACGTAATAAATGGTAAAACCCAATTATTTCATTTCTATTAATATTTCCTACATTTTCAGTTTTGGGAATATATCGCGGCTGAACATTCAATCGATTACAATGGCTTTTTTCGAGGATATTCTGATGTTCAATTGCAACAGATTGGTGTATATTTCAATGAAGTGCAATGCGGTAAATATGTACCTCGAGTTATAATTTCAGATTTAGAAAAGACGCCATATTCCAAGATTCGTGACTCACCTTACGGGAGACTTTTCGCGCCGGATAGTTTTATTTGTGGGTGTGGCGGGGCCGGAAATAATTGGGCTCGTGGATATTACACTGAAGGGGCTGAATTAATGGATGAAATACTCGAAAAAACAAGACAAGAAGTTGAAAAATGTGACAGCCTACAAGGATTTCAGATTGTCCATTCAACTGGTGGCGGAACGGGATCGGGAATGGGAAGCCTCCTTTTTGAAGCGCTTAAAGAAGAATATTCTGATCGAGTAATTAATTCGTGCTCGGTTATTCCGTCACCGATGGCTTCTGAAACTGTCGTTGAATCTTACAACACCGTTCTTAGCATCGAGAACTTAGTAAACTTTACAGATGAATCTTTTATAGTTGACAATGAGGCACTTTATGGTATTTGCCAGAGTCGTTTAGGCGTTAACCAGCCACGCTTTTCGGACCTTAATCACATAGTCTCGCATGCCTTGGCTGGCGTCACAACATGTTTTCGGTTTCCGGGTCAGTTGAATACAGATTTGAAAAAGCTTTACACAAATATGGTTCCATATCCGAATCTTCATTTTTTTATTCCCGTATTTGCGCCATTGTCGCCACTAGGACAAAAATGCTATAAACGAACAACTGTTCCTGATTTGGTCTCTGAGTTATTTGAACCGGAAAATATGATGATCAGGTGTACTTCGTGTACTTCGGAGAATTCAAAGTATTTAGCTTGTGCAGCAATATTCCGTGGACGAATGTCTACCAGATTAGTTGATGATAATATGGCTAGTAAGGCCGAACAGCTAGTGAATAATTTCGCCAGTTTTTTGCCGAAACATTTTAAAACAGCTATGTGTGATATTCCACCAATAGGTTTTAACATAGCGGCAACATTTATTATGAATTCAACCGCAATTCGCGTCGCTTTACAACGCACGCTAGACAATTATATTCTAATGTTGCGGCGACGTGCCTTTGTTCATTGGTACATAGGTGAAGGAATGGAAGAAGCCGAATTTGTTCAAGCTCAACAATTTCTGGCAGACGAAATTGAACAATACGATATTGAAGGTATGGAAGAACGCTTAAAGAAACCTAAGGCGCCTCGTGACCGTCGAAAACCTCGTAAACACATCGTCAAATCGTAGTAAACTGAATTTCAACTATAAACTTTATTTTAATCCAAGTAAACTGTGTTAGATGAAACAAATGAAAGTTAAGCAGGCCAAGTTGCATATTTCAACTTAAAACATTTATTGCGTCAAAATTTTCAAGTTAAAATGAGAGAAATTATATTTCATCAAGTTGGACAATGCGGAAACCAAATTGGCTTAAATGTACGTATTATGTTTAACATTTGTAAAGTTATGCTAAAATAAATTTTGGTTACTTACAGTTTTGGGAGTCCATTTCGGATGAACATTCCATCGATCCATGTGGATATTTCCAAGGATATTCCGATGTTCAATTGCAGAGGATCTGCGTTTATTACAATGAAGCTAGTCAAGGCAAATATGTACCCCGCGCTATAATTTCAGATTTAGAACCAGGATCAATTCAAAACTTACGTTGTTCTTCTTACGGTAATATATTTTCGCCGGATAGTATTGTTTGTGGACATTGCGGTGCCGGAAATAATTGGGCACGTGGTTATTATACTGAAGGCGCCGAAATGATGGATGAGTTGCTCGATAAAACACGGAAAGAAGCCGAAAAATGTGATTGTCTACAAGGATTTCAAATAGTTCATTCAACGGGTGGCGGAACTGGATCGGGAATGGGAAGTCTTTTATTTTCTAAGCTTAAAGAGGAATATGCCGATCGCATAACTAATTCCTGCTCGGTTATTCCGTCACCTATGGTATCTGAGACGGTGGTTGAACCGTATAATGCTGTACTAAGTGCTAAAGACATGGTAAATTTTACCGATGAAACATTTTTTGTTGACAATGAGGCACTATACAATATTTGCCGGAAAAATTTGGGAATTTCCCAGCCAAGTTATTTTGACCTTAATCACATAGTTTCGCATGCTCTGGCTGGAGTTACAACTTGTTTCCGATTCCCGGGCCAGTTGAATACGGATCTGAAAAAGCTCTACACAAATATGGTTCCATTTCCGAATTTACATTTTTTTATTCCTGTATTTGCGCCACTCATTTCAGAGGAAGCTATGATGTATAAACGGATAAATGTGGCGGAATTGGTTACCGAATTATTTGAACCTAAAAATTTGATGGTGGCGTGCATCCCAGAGGATGGCAAATATTTAGCAGCAGCGGCTATATTCAGAGGACGAATGTCTACCAGGTCAGTTGATGAAACTTTGGCTAAAATGGCCATTAAGCAAGCGGATCAATTTGCCAGTTTCTTGCCAAAGCATTTCAAAACGGCTATGTGTGACATCCCACCAAGAGGTTTTAATATATCGGCGACATTTCTAATGAACTCGACAGCAATACGAGGAGTATTTGCGCGCATGTTAAATAATTTCAGTCTAATGTTGCGACGCCGTGCTTTTATACATTGGTATACCGGGGAGGGCATGGAAGAACAGGAATTTTGTGACGCCGAGCTATTTCTAAGTGATATAATTCAAGAATACGCAGACTTATCTCAAGAATTCGGTTCCTTCGAATCTGGTGATGATCCTGTCTCCATAACGGACTCTTCAGAAACATAAATCAAAACAAAAAAATTGTAAATATATGTGGAAATTGTGAATTTATTTTTTCGGTTTTTCCTTACTTCCTGCGGTCGGTTTTGATTTTCGTGACAAATTCATATCCTGTAATTTATTTCGTAGTTTTTCGCGACTCTTTTCCAAATCCTTTTGCTCATTAATCACTTTCTGAGGAACGGGATTTAAAAACTTTGTGCGTTCTTCTTTTTTAATTAATTCTCCACAACCGTGCACCTCTGGCAATGTATGTTTCATACAGTAACGAAATTGACATAAATTACAATCAGTTCCGATTAAAGTGGTTTTTGTTTTACATTTACGATAGTCACATGTTCGATCTAATTCCTTAACAACATCGAGAACTTCTTCCAAATGTCTATTTATAGTGGTTGTTGAGAGTTGTTCGACAACAGCAGCTGTTTTATTGCCTGTTGGTAAGGTGACTATTTCTTTTGATGTTTCATTTTGATTTTTCGTCTCTGTTGATAAACAAAAAATATTCAAGTAGCTGTGGGGCAATATTCACCCCTATTATGATTGTCGAGTCGATCGAAAATCGACGCGACTCTATTGCCTTTTCCTTTTTCGTATTGTGTTTATCATATCAAATGAAAAACCGAAAACGCAATACAGAGTCGTGTCGATTGTCGATCGACTCGTCAATCATAATAGGGTTGATTGATTTCTTAAACTTACGTTTTTTATTCATTTTCAAACTAATATTTTATTTAAATTTGCGAGGTTGAACTAAACAAAGCAATATTTTGACAATTTAAATGTCAACACTATATTTTTGTTTTGAATTCATTTGCAAATGTACTACATACTACAACTACAAGCGTGATTTACACATTCCAACAATGTTTCCCAACAAAAAATGAAGGGATTAGTATATCGCGAATTTCATTTGAAAGACAAGAACAAATATGTATATAAACAAACAAAATTTTGTTGGACTTTTTGTCTTTTAACTTTGTTTCCATAAAAAATTTTTTTGACTATAAAATATACTCGACCCGAGTATATTTTATGGAAACAAACAACAACAAACATCTTAAAAATGGCGATTTGTAAAATTTTTATAGCGCTTTATTTTAATTTTTTTAAATTTTTATTTACTAGAACATGAATTTTACATACTTTATGGCGCATACTCGAAAAATATGTACATATGCTGCGAGTCGAGTCGAGTTTAATCCTAGTTTAACTCACTATATACGGAGTCAGGTTATTTTCTAAATTGTCATTTTTCCAGCGATATTAGTGGTTTTCCAATCGACCATCGCAAGTACTTATAAGCACTTATGGTTTATGTCTGTGCTAAATCATCTACTCGCATCGCAACTGATCTATGTTGTACATACCTATTTTTTCAAGAGCAGGGGGCCTATTCTCGAATTGCACATCCATTTTCCACATGTGGACATCTGTCAAAGTTGTCAAAAAATGGTTCGAAAATTGTAATTCGTATATAAAACACATGCGGCATTGACATTTTCCTATATGGGGAATTTTTCCACATGCTTATACCCATTCGGAAATATTCCCTTAGTACCGAAAAAATTCAATTTTTATGAGTTTTGACAGATGTCCACATGTGGAAAATGGATGTGGAATTCGAGAATAGGCCCCCAGTTACGTCAACATTCTCCGCTAGGTGATATTTGATAATAATTAACAACAATAAAGCTAAAATTTATTTTTTAAATATTTATTTTAATATTTTATCATCATAAATTTAAAAAATTAAACCACTATCGCATTATTTTTTGGTATTATGTGAATTAAAAATTTAGAGTTATGTTTTTCTTATGTCATAATTTTTTGTGTCTTCCAATCGACATTTAGCCGAGACATATTTTTCGCACATACATATAAGTACTTGCGGTGGTCGATTGGAAAACCACTACTGTTTCATTTTAGTTGTTTTGTCCGGCATGACATAAAATACAACGAAGGACGTGTTCGGTCTGGCCAAAATGAAACAAAGCCGACATCTTATCTTCTAAAATGCAAGAATTTTCCAAGATTAAATTTAATTCGAGAATATTTAAAAAAACGTTTTTTTCTGTAAAAGGACTACGAGGATGCTGATTTATCATTCAGTCAGTGGGTTTCAACTGACAGATTTAATTTGGAAAAGTACTCAAAACCGTTAGAAGAATTTTTGGATTATTTCATATAAAGAAGCTGGAAAACCGGATTCCTCATTACTTCATTTCATTTCAACAATCTAGCTTCATAAAAAATTTAAAAAAAATTTGGAGCCTGCAGAAGCACTTGCTTAATGTGAGTTTGCAGAAAATTATTCATTTATAATGCAGAATGGAGAGCAGGGTTTTCATTAGAATAAGAAGCAAGCGACCATTCAATAATAAGCAAGTGACCCATTTGTTATTTATATAAATGTAGATAGTAAATTGCAGCACTACAGCTTCATTGTTATACCGGATTGTCTTAGTCATGTCTCTGTGCCAGTTAATCTATTCATCGAAGAAATGATGCAGTTCTTGAAAACTAAAATGAGGAGTTTAAACAAAATTTATTATATCACTGATGGTGCTGTAATACATTATAAAAATAAAAATAATTTTATGAATATAATAAAACACAAAGAGGATTTTCATCCTACAGCACATGGAAAGGGACCATGCGATGGAGTAGGAGGTACTATCAAGAGAATGGCGTCCAGAGCCAGTCTCACTGATCAATATGATGGCATCATAATAAATGCAGCAGAATTATCCAAATGGGCTAAAACTTTAAAGGCTGATATGTTTTTGAGTTTTGTTCTGACATTGAATATAACTCCAAAAAAATCCATCTTGATAGTAGGTTCGAAAAATTGAAAACTATAAAAGGAATTCGCGATTTCCATCCAGTTATTCCTTCAGGAAAAGATTATTTAAATTTTTTTTTTAAATACTATTCTAATAGTGAAAATTATGTTAGATTTAAAATGTAATTATTTAAATTAGTAACTTAATTTTTAATAAAAAAAAAATTTACCAATAAATTTTGTTTTAAATTTAATTTTACCTATATACAAAGAGTTGGTGGTATTTATTATTTATTTTATTTATTTATTATTATTTATTTTTATAATATTACAAAATATTTGTTTATGTAATATTTTGCAAGAAAATGGTATGTTGAATAGAATACGGCATGATATTAAAACGTGGTTTGCAAGAAAACGAAAAATAATACACCAATTATATTTTTGTACGTGTTTTAGGATTAAATTGCGAACAAAAAAAAAAAAAAAAAAAAAAAAAATCGGTTTTCCAGAAAATTGAGAAAAGTCGATTTGATGGCCATTTTGAAAATGAAAAACTTAAAGATGGTACTATTTTTAAAATATTTTCTTAATCCTTATTCTTTTACCTTTAAAATGAGTCCTATTTTATATTTTTCGGATAAATGGTTTTTTTTATATTTGCATAAATGCACCACCATTTTCAACAAATTCACAAATTTTTGACCAACTGTATCTTTTGCAACAACAACAACAACCAAAAAAATTGAGTACTACAAAAATTTTTTTTTACCCAGTACTAACTACACATACAAAACATAAAAAACACAAAATTAAAACATGACTTCCGGTCCCGGAATCTTTCACCTCAATCCTATTCCTTTTTATTTTTATTTATTATGAATACATATTATGAAAACAAAATTTGGTCCATGCAATGTCTATTCTGGGGTGACATGATAACCATCGCTTTTTTCTCTTCGAAGCATTTTCGACACAATAAAGTACTTTTCACACCAGGCGCCTCGGCTTTGAGCTTCAAAAATAAAAAAATTTTATTTCATTTTTGAATCATGTAAATTAGTTTTATTTGATTGACAACGTTTAATTTTATAGAAATAAATTCAATTTGTTGAAAAATTATTTATTTTTAAGTGATAATGTTCGGCCACAATCAATTGAGAATCAAGATAAATTGTTGCGAAAGCTGCCCAGGACTAGATAAATTTAAAGAATATTTGAAAAATGCATATCTGGAACATGGCTGCGAGGATGATGAGTTAACGTTTAGTCAGTGGGTTTCTACCGATAGATGCAATTTGGAAACTTTCTCACAACCGTTAGATGTATTTCTGGATTATTTCATAAATAAGATAAAGAATCTGTTGCCTCATTGCTTCATTTCACTACAGCAGTCCAGCTTCTTAAAAAATAAAAAGCTGGCGCTGAAGCCTACGGATGTGATAGTTTTATGTGATTTTGCATATGCATTTATAATGCAAAATGCCGCACAAGGATTTCATTGGAATAATAAACAAGCGACTATTCATCCATTTGTAATTTACCAAAATTTAGAAGGCAAATTACATCACCACACGTTCGTTATAATATCGGATTGTCTTCACCACGATACTGTAGCAGTTCACTTATTCATTGAAAAATTGATGCACTTCTTGAAAACTAAAATATCCAGTTTATCTAAAATTTATTATATTACCGATGGTGCAGTCACGCATTATAAAAATAAGAAAAATTTTAAGAACATCATAAAACACAAAGACGATTTTGGAGTTGACTGTGAATGGCATTTTCATGCAACAGCTCATGGAAAATGTCCATGTGATGGAGTAGGGGGTACCATCAAAAGAATGGCATCCAGAGCTAGTCTCACAATGGAATACGACAATAATCAATGCAGATGAATTATTTAAATGGGCTAAAACGTTGAAGACAGATATCAATTTTGGATTTTGTTCAGACGGAGAACATAAATCCAAGCAAATCAAACTTGCAACTAGGTTTGAAAATTTAAATACAGTAAAAGGAACTCACGGTTTTCACGCAGTCATTCCAACAGAAGATGGCTTTTTGAATTGTAAAAAATATTCTAATTCTGACGATTATCTTAAATTTAAATTGTGATTTTTAATTTGAATAAGATCTAATTTTAAACAATAAAGTAAAATTATCTTTGGGGTTAAAATTTTAAATAAATGTAATGAAATTTGAATAATAAATACTAATAATTTAACTGAACTGTTGTTTTTGTAAACAATTCCAAAACACAGAAATATCTATTCAAATATAGTTTTTCCATATAAAAATGGAATACTGCTCTTACTAAAACTTATTTTGCAAGAATACAAAAAATAACGGAGTTCCAGTTTTTTGATATGTTGTAAAATATTAATTGTCAAATTCTTTAAAATAAAAAAAATAAAAAAAAAAAATGTGTTTTTGAGAAAATTGAAAAAGAACATTTTGGCGGGAAATTTAAAGAAGAAGAAATTAAACAAAATACTATTTTTATATTTTTTTATTAATCACTATTAACTTACCTTTAAAATAAGCCCAAAATTATAATTATCGAATAATTAGTTTTCTTTTTATTGCCATAAATACAACATCATGATTATCATTTTTCTCAAAATTTGACACCCTGTATCTTCAACAACAACAACAACAACAACAACAAAAAAACAAAGTATTTCAAAGTTTTTGTTTTAATCAAAGCTACACATTCAAGACGTAAAAACCATAAAATTAAAACATGACTTATGGCTCCATATAGTGAATTTGTGATTTCACGTATTTTTCACCATATATATATACCTATATATACATATATCTATAACGGAAGCGCCGGAAGTTCGAGCTAGCGTCTACAACGCTATGCTCTTATAGTTCTCGCCTACGATTTTGATGTCAATTGCATTAGTACGGAGTTTTGCGCACGCTGATTTTATGTCAAGAATCATTAACCGGCAGATGTCATCATTTCTACAAGTCGTACTGACACTCATGCAGATAGTTTTGCAATCGAATCAATGAAATCGCTGCCTGACAATTTCGCAACAATCCATCCTAAAAGAAGACGCTGATCTCATCAAACATGGTTGGCCGGAAAAAGGAGCCGAATCAGGAGCGGAGTATTCCCGCTACGTATGCCGCTAATAAACCAGCATTCTATTTCTAATTTTATTCATCATTCTCTCATCCAAATGTTTGTTTACGATATTTTATCGATGTGAAGAGAAGCAAGAATTTTCATCCCTTATCCCATCCTTTTATCGGTCAAAAAATAATCACAGAAAGCTTTAATCAAACTTTCAATATTATATGAAAATTGATTATATTATATCAAAGCTACCTAGTTTTTTGTAACGATGACGAAGCTTTCGAACGATAGGCATCACATTCCTGCTTTTCCAATCGCCAAAAAAATTTCAAAAAATCATTTAAAGGTTTTGGAATATTTTTTTTTTTATTTCTGAACAAATTCAAATAATTCGATAATGTTTACACTAAAACATACAAAATAATGTAACAATAGCCTTCATGCTTCATTTTTTCGTTTAAATATAACAAATAAAAATGTGAGGAAAGAAAATACTATCATGGTAAATTTAACATGTTGCTCCTTTTTGTCAAATACAGCTTTTTGTTGAAATGGTTTGTTTGATTGTTTTTATTATGATATATGTATGTAACTTTAAGATTAACATAAAATTTAATTAACAGCATTAAAATATTCCTTTGATTTCTGTGCATCAGCAACCATTGTTTTTGAACCTGGTTTCCAGTTGGCCGGGCACACTTCACCATGAACATCGGTATATTGGAATGCTTGCACAAGGCGTAGTACCTCATCGACGCTACGACCAACTGGTAAATCGTTTACAGTAATTTGCCGTAACTTTTGTTCACCATCAATGATAAATAAACCACGGAATGGTACACCAGAATCTTCATCCAATACACCATAATCACGAGCAATTTTCATCGATTTATCAGCAAGAAGGGGAATATCCATATCACCAAGACCACCTTGTTTACGTGGTGTATTTATCCAAGCCAAATGTGAGAAATGACTATCCGTCGACACTGCAATAAGTTCACATTCAATTTTGCGGAATTCATTTGCACGTTCAGAGAACGCAATAATTTCGGTTGGACATACAAAGGTGCTGCAAATATAAATAAAGAAAAAAAATGTTTTTATCACGATTAATTATAATAATTAAATTATAGCTTAAACAAAACATTAAACGTATTTCTTATCATCTAAGATAGTAATAGTAGTAATTTTCATTCATGTTAGACACACGTAGTGATGAGTGAAATTCGCAATAGACCGCTGTTTGATAAGAAATTATTTATAGCGAGCACAACGATTACAAGTGTAGACAATGTATGTGATGTTGGAGACAATAATCTTTTAAGACAATCCTAAAGAACCAGCCGCGCATATTGTTCGCTAACGTTTGGGAATGCTTGCGAACATGATATTTTTGCACTGGGGAAGACAACAACGCGCAACAACATCAAAGGGATTTCAGTGTTTGTCTTTTGTGATTATTTGGTGGAGACGTGTTTTTTGTTTAGTATGTTTACAAATGAGTTTTTATGTTTTTATTGTGTTTGTTAATGGGTGCGATTTTTACTAAAGATACATGTTAAACCGAAAGTGGTCTGACTGAAAACGTCCGAGATAAATTCAATATGTACACGGCGGCTTGACTGAAAGCAAAGATTATTAACAAGAAGATCTTCTTGTTAATAATCTTTGCTTTCAATCAAGCCGCCGTTTTAATGTTGAATTTATCTCGGACATTTTCAGTCAGACCACTTTCGGTTTAACATGTATCTTTAGTATATGTAAGCATTACGAGTTTCGAGTTAAATTGCGACCAAACGCGATTATGTGTAGACATTACGACTTCTCGTAATTGCGACTTGTTGTTACACCAAAGTACCCGTAGCCTCGAATTTACGCAAATTTACAGTTACTTAATATATTACAATACATGACGAGCGATGCAATTTTTTGTGATGCTCACGAGATTATTTGTGATTTTGAGAACATAGTTATTTTTTAGATATTCTAAATTTTTCAAGATCATTAGGAAATATGTGAGATAGCCGGCCTTACGTTTATTATTGGTAAATTGATTTATGTTAACCTCTAAGTTGTTACATACATAAGTAATACGAATACATTCGTAAAAAATCAGTCTAATACACACATTAATGGTCCTACTAATTTCAGTAATGGCCCGTCTATTTTTTACTTTAATTGTAGTGGCATGAATTCAAAAGAATTTCTTCTATCTTGGCATCTTGGAATCTTGGAATTTTTCCCGTCAGAATTTCTAGTTTTTCGTCGTGACGAACGAGAATTGTGACTATTATTTTCGGCGATTTCATCTTTCCGAACTTTACTTGGATGTTTGTTGATAATGCCTTCACTCCAGCTAATATAAATGATGCATCCGCCTTATTTTGTGTCTTTATGGCAAATACAGGTGATTTACAGATCAACAGTGTACCGAATAGCCACGCAGTTTATTTGGATTGAATCTTCTACACCAACAATAAATCTTACAAACTTGGGCCGTGTGAGGATCTGGCTGGCGGAATTTTCTTATGTTAATGGTAATAATTCCAACTTCTATAAACAACTCGGAGTCATTGCGTAATAAATCTCAAATAAATTCTGAAATTTTGTGAAGCCTTCATTCAATGGCCGTAAGTCGAATAACCCGGAAATAATCGGCAATTTTTTGCTGAATATTTTAGCAGCGTCTTTGAAATGGATGACGCACATCATCCGAGGGTGTCGGTACAAATAACTCAATGATCACTTTTTCCGCGCACGAAATGGAGAAGGCTTTGATGAACTTGGATGCTGCTCCAGGTCCTGACCGTTTCCCAGTATCCCTTAAGTCGTGTGCCGTTGAGTTTGATGGTCCTCTATGCGTATTCTTTAACTTAAGTTTGAACCAAGGCATATTTCGTCAGGGTTGCAAAAAAAACCATTTTTTATTATTTTATACAAAAACCGTGTTTTTTGTTTAAAACATGTTTAAAGGAAACGAAATAAAAAGGTGTTTAAAACAGCTTTTTAAAGCATGTTTAAATTTTGTTTTAAATATCTTTGTAAACAATTTTCACAAATCAAGATTTTTCGGAACTTTTATGTACTTTTGATATTATAAGTAAAGCGTCTACTTGTAAACGTTTCGAGCGTTTTACTCGACTCGTAACGTAAAACTTTTCTTGGAGCCAATGTTTTGAATCAGAAGCCACATTCAAGCTTATTTAAATTCCTTTCAAAAAAGGTAGAAAAGCCTATTTTATCCAATCAAGAGATGTATTTTTGACATTTACAAAATCATGGCATATATATCAAAATATTCAAACATATAAATAGTTCTTGTGATCCGCACGCCTCGATACTTGAAACACAAACCAGATTCAAGTTTTAAAAAAATATACACTGAGTCAAAATGACAATTTTAACGTCACTGGATCCCTAGACCTAATATGCCTCCCCAACACGTTGAGATCTGGGATCTAGCTGGCCATCCAGATGTATTTCCTGAAAGGGGTTTGAACGAGCTTCAACCTGTTTTTTTTTTAGTTTCGTTGAATGGTTCAAGAGGTATTAAATTTGAATATTTCTTTATACGTCTTGTTTTTGCAAATGTGAAAAATCAGGTTTGGATAAAGTAAGCCTTACCTACATTTTCTAAAAGGGAATTGAATAAGCTTAACTCGAATCAAGTTTTTGTTTGTTTTTGTAAGATTTCTGTTTTTGGTGCACCTGAGAATATTGTATTCTATATATAGTTGGGTGTTGAACAAAATTACAAGATTGCATAATTCCGAAAGAGAACAAATTGACTGGTCTAATACGACAAAGGGCATAGATATTTTCTTAAGTTAACCAAATCTATGAGTTGGAGGCCGAAATTGACCCTTACCTTTCAAACTACACTTAGGTGGTCATTTCAATCGTGTTTAATATCTGACGAAGCATGTTTTAATTATTGAAATTGTTAGTCTCTGCCGAGAATCGAACTCGGAACCTCACAGAGTAGTAAACAACTACCTTAATCACTATACGCTTGCCGACTTATGATATTATATGAATCGAATTTTACTTTTATTTTGGAGTTGGGCTGTAAAATGAATCAAAAACTAACGAAATATTATAATTAATCAATGGTGATTCAGTTGACTGACTGTAATATTTAAAACTATGAAATGGTTTTCCAATTAAACCCACCAGATTTGAAATTGACCTTTTTCTCTCTTAAAAACTACATGAGAAATAAAATTAAGATTTATTTGGCCTTTCACACGAGCAATTAATGATCAATTAAAAAATAATGTACTCCTCTTAACCAGAAAAGTTATAGCACTGTTAAAGACGTTTTAATTTGAATAATTTTCTCACTGTAATAACACTTATTTTGGTATTGTTTAAAACATTTGTTTTAAACGATCTGTCTGCTCACGAGATTTGATTTGTATTCCGATAGCAAATACCTAGTAACTAAAGCCTCCATAGTCCTGTAATGCAAATGCAACGGAAATGCAATAACGTTTCTGAACACTTTCGACTTCCATATTTCCCGTGAAACCGTTTTAAGATTGCACCTCTTTTGGGAATTATTGGAGTGTGGTTTTCATCCATTGATATTGTTTGTAATTTTTATTTTATTTTTTGAATTAACTTTGATAATTTGTTTGTTAATTGATTTTATGATTTTAAGCGATTTTGCGTAAACAAAATAAATAATGATTAATCAACAGAGAAACGTAAGGTGATTTGGAATTTTTATTTGATCCGTTTCTTAGAAACAAAGATTATAATATTTTTTTCGAAATGAAATAAGTACATATTCTTTGGGATTTTCTTCAATGTAACAATTCTAACAAAATTATTGTATTAAACATAATGTTGGTAAACAAATTATTGTTGTTAAACTTAATGTAATTGTCTGATGAACCAGTTTTAAGCAGTCCAAAGCTATACTTAACGTTTAAATTTTTGCAACTTCTAAATAAATCTTACAATTTGTTGTTCTTCAAAAGTAAAATGTAGCCTATCTAATTATGTGTAAGGCAGGCAACTAATAATTGTAAAATGTTATACCGTTTGATAAATTACAACATAATGAATGAATCAACAAAATCTCAAAAATATTTGTATGAGAAACCCAAAAGGTAAATTTGTGGAACGTTTAACTACCGCAATTATAGTAAAAGTTTTAAAAAATCATCTTTCACAAATTAAAGAATAGAAAAACTTTCACGACCTAAATCATGGATACAAAAAAAAAATATTTTGGATGTCAAATACGTAAATATGTTGTAGCTGATAAGATTTCGTCTAGTAAAAATAAAATTCTTCTCACGCGTAAATTTCGCGACTTTTTTGCGCCTTCATAAAATCAAAGATTAAAAATAACATTTACATCGATTTTGCACGCGATACCGTTGAAAAAATTGTTTGTGCAATAGTTTTTTTTATTATATACAAAACAAATTCGAAACACAAATATTATTAATTGCTTATCTCTAAATAAAGTAAGCGATTTTTTTTACAAATTAGAATATAAATATGTTTCGATATAAACATAATAACAACAATAACCTTCCCATTTCCATAAATTGAATTAAATATCACAACCATATCGCAAAACAAGCACAATAAATTTTCAATTAGATTTCATAACAAATCCAACAGTTGATTTTCATGTTAGAAAAATTATGCCCAGATAAACTTGTCTATCACTTCCCCAAAGTGTACGAATTTTTTTATTATCGAGTATTTATACTTAAATATAAACGCCAAATCAAATTTATATACATTAATTAAATTAACAGGTGGTGAGAAATTAATGATAATCGTGAATAATCAAATTTATTTGGTTGTAAATTATATTTATAAAGTTAAAGTTTGTGGTTTCCAAGTATAATTCAACGTACTGAAATATGGCCTTATCCACCAAATCAACTAAAAATTTAATTAACTTTTCATGATTTTAATTTTATTATTTTATTTAATATTTTTGCGCTTAGTCAACGGAAAATACGGTATACCATTGAAATACTTTTGGTTTGTATTTATCAGGTGCTACAGAATAATCCGAGGTCGTTCTAAATTACTGTAGCATTACATTTACACAACAAAGTCAATCGATTTTAACTAAGCCTCGATTATATTACTTGTATTGATTATATTTATAATTTATACATTTGTATTGATTTTTATTTGAATAGAAATACTGGAGAACGAAGTATTAGTATTTACGGTAGCTGGACGCCCATTTTTTAAATTTTGTAAAGGAGCATTTGACTTGGAATTCTATGTGGCATGCAGTTGGTTTTCTGATGAATCAAATTCTAACTTAGGTTGCTGTGATGATTGCAAAAAATATAAATTCTTGATCAAAAATATGATATCTTAATTAAAGTGCAATCAAATTCCGAGTTATATTAAAAATTTTAACTATTTAAAATTCTGAATGTATTATTGAAACTTTCAGTAAACCCGCTTATTAAAAATAAAACGCGAACTTTACGTTTCTCTAAATTTCTGTGATCTAACTATATAGCTAATTGTATAATTTTTAATTATATTGAAATAAAATATCTAAATGGTCCCAATCATTCTTATCAATATCTACCTAAATGGTCTTAATCATTCTTATCAATATAACAATTAGCTACAAGCGAACATACATATTTCCAAGGAAACAAAAATTCCATAATTTCTCGAAAATTTGGCTGTTGGTAAATTTTGTTGACATTTAAAAATTTAGTTCCTTGCTCAAAGAAAATTAACCTACATAAGTACATATGTTTAGAATATGGAGAAATGCTCTCGAGCAAAAAAAAAGTGCTTTATTTTCCCAAAAAAACATGTAAACGTCATTTTTTTAGCGTAGGACGTGTCCGAAGTTTGTGATAATTTTTTTTTTTTGTAATAATTTTGACAGGAGTGAAATAATTGTCACATATTTTGAAGCATAAAAAATAATGTCATAATTATTACAGCTGGAATAATTATCACAAACTTCGAACACGTCCTTAGTTTTACCCTCAGATTACTTTTTTTCCAAAAGAATTTCACATAACAGAAATATATATTTTTGGCGGGATTTTCAAAAAAGGAAGGTACGCCACAAAATACTTTTCAATCAAATTTAGAACGGTAATGGAATTTTGAATGGTATTTAAATTATTGTCCACTACACTCAAATTTCCATGGTTACGAAAAAACATTTTTTTGATAAAAATGTTTTTCTAGGTAAGTAGTGGAGCTTGAAAACAAAATTAATTTGCCATAAATCAATAAATACAGAATTAATCGAGGTTGTTTTCCGAAATAGTTAACGCTTAATTACATTTACGGCTTTACCTTGTGTATGAAATTTAATAGGTTGCATCATGGCATTTTCTCACATAACGTGTTTTAGGATTGCGAATGTTTAGGAAATATAGCGGATATTGAGGGTACGCACTTTTCGTGCACACGAACTGCTTTATGAAATTATCTATTTATTGCAAAAATGCCGCAGAGTACAATGAAATTGAATTAGAGATAGCATTCTAACCTCATCCTCAATGAAATTATACACAAAACAACTATTTCTAAACTTTTTAACCTTGAACTTCAGTAACACTACAAAGAAAATGTGAAGCTTAATCTCGTACAGTTGAGAAAACGAATAAATAATCTAGAATATTCTTTCATTAGCTCAATATCATAACCATACAACATAACGTTAGAAAGTTAAGTACCATGATGTACATAAAGAAAAATGCTAAATAATTTGTATACATAATTATTCGGTATTTACTTACAAGTCTAATGGATAGAAGAAGAGAACAACATATTTGCCAGCAAAGTCTTTCAAT
Organism: Tipula vernalis; assembly: GCA_958295665.1. NCBI lineage: Eukaryota > Metazoa > Arthropoda > Insecta > Diptera > Tipulidae > Tipula > Tipula vernalis. Next base: position 378,514,067 of record OY282558.1, on the reverse strand, counting down.
GAGATATCTTTAAAACTTCCATTCACAACTGCAACTCCTTTGAATTCTGGAGCAGGTTTTTGAATTTTTGGTGTCATTTTTATTTAGCGGTATCTACCTGTAAATTAAAACAAAAAAAAATATCTTTCAATAACAGGACTATTGCGCAATATTTTATAATTATAAATAGTAAAATATACAAGCTAGAAAGAGATAAATATGTATATAAAAACGCGTGAAAATTTATGAATCAATTTAAATGCCGGATCAATAAATAGGACAAACAAAAAAAAACACATGGCTAATATTTAAGTTTTAAATTACTAATCACTTTTAATATAAATCCATCTATACATTTTATTAATTCTACAATTTAATTGTATTTATTTCTAATTATTCTTACCTTCTGCTTTGAAATCGTAAAATAAACTGAATTGAATCACAAATTTACGACAGTCGCGACGTTTTCTTTTATAAAACTTTATGAAAAGCTTATATGTAGTGGTGGCATTTTATTCAAACGTTACCGGTTTGATTCCAACACATAAACAGCCGAACAATTTAAAAAAAGTGGGGTGAATTTATTTTATTATTTAGATAATTAATATTGAGCCAATAATTGTGTGATTAAAAAAACATTTTTTATTGGTTTTAAGCTAGATTTATTTCTTTTTTATGTTTTCCTTCAATTCAAGTCCATTTCCAAAAGCTGTTTTTTATTCTATTACTTTTGTGTAAAAAAAATTATGAATGAAGATTGGTATTCTCGTAAAGAGAGTGTAGGGAAATATTTGTACTTTTTATTGGATTGGTGCATAAATTTGAAGTGATTTATTCTGGGATTCATTATAGTGGCTTTCCAATCGACAACCTCAAGTACTTGAGTGCGACTATATAAACAATACGAGTTTCGAGTTTCTTGAAATTGCGACAAAACACGATTTATGTATAACTTCGTAATTGCGACTTGTTGTTGTTGTTTTACTCGAACATCTTTTTAAGTAAGATAGACAACTCGTAATGATTAAAAAGATAATTTTTAAAGAAAAGAAAAGAGATTATTTTTAAGCGTTTTGCCGCAATTTCGAGAAACTCGTAATGCTTACATAATCGCACGCCTTACTTATGGATCATGTCTTTGCTAGATTTGCTATTAGCACATTCGGAAAAAGACCAAAGTAAATTTATAGTAAAATTCGAAATTCCATCAAAATGCGTTTTCGAATTTTTTCGAAATTAAATTTTATATAATTATTTTAACTTTTTGTATGGGCAAGATAATTTCAGTAAATTTTTTACCAACGTAACAAAACTAAATTTTACTATAAATTTACTATGGTCTTGTATTGGATAAATCCAGAAGCGACCTAAATTCAATTTGCGTGTAGCATTAGTATATATATGTATGTAGCATTTATTCATTGTTACAAAATAAATCATATGGTCTTTATTTAGATACCCTTTGTCTCAAGAGACAGCATCTTGCGGCGAATTGACCTTTTTCCTTATATGTCAAATGATGTAGTAAATTGATTGCCAAAGGCGAAGGGCAATAAGCGTCTTGTTGAAATCTTGTTTTCTGCGTTTTAGGCAAAAAATTAAATTATTACAGTAGATTCAACTTTAGGAACATTTGTTTGCACAAATAATAATTCTTAGTTGCTTGTCCTACGGCTTCGAAGAATTTAGTTTCAACGTTTCTGGAGGGAAAAGGTCTAAATATACCGAAAATACCGAAAAGAAACAGAAGCATCAATTTTAACCCTCAATCCATGAACCAGGGTCGTTTTCGTCCTAACCAAAACTACTTTTTGAAATTTTTGCGGGCACATGGGACTCTAATTTTAAAAATTTTTCCATATTATTTTATGTATTTTTATTGTATTTTAAAATGGTGGTTTGGCGTCTATTGGAGGGGGGGATCAAAGTTGAGTAGATTAATCTACCAGCTCCGTAACCTTTAAGTAGGGTGCGCATCACGTGAGCTGTTCTGGTCTTGTCATTAGGCAGCTGCGTGATGGGTACAATTGTGTAAGGGGTAACCTGTGCACAATTCGCAAGTGTACGTACTGCCTCCTCGTGGCAACCACTGGTAACTAAGGCCACTTGGCACATTTTAGGCCATTTGGCACAGGCCAAAGTACGGCGCTAAAGGAGAAAACCTTGACAAAAAACCCTAATCTAAGGTGGAACAGCATATGCCGAAAGATGAATGGCTGATAGGTTAATCAGCCCAAAATATGCGGACTCTGGATACCAGGCACCCTCCAGTTTTATTTTTAGCCCTCCTGTAGTATAGCTGGGTGACCTACAGGTGATTTGCAATTCCCAGCAACTCGTAAGAGTAAAATCAAACGGAATACGGGGCAGGAGTAGGAATATACGGGAGTGGCACAACCCTCTCGAGGTCCTTGAGCTCCAATGCTACCGTCTTTCTAGCGGAACTACATGCTGTAGTAAACATCTAGGAGGGAGAGCAATATGCCCAGATAGTATGTATCACGTACCGGGAGGCAGTATTGTCAGGTTCATTAAGAACCTGAATATTGACTGGACGGATAATTAAGCAGGGGCCAGCACAATAGATCTTTTAGGTCGCAGTGCGAAGTGGCTGATCGCCCGCATGGCCCCCCCAATAATAATAATAATAATTGTATTTTAAAATGATTTTTATTTTAAAATGATTTCAATTAAATGAGCAAAATAAAGAAAAAAATTCTAATGATATTTTTAAGTGTTTTTCCCTATTGACAAATCATTTCAGTTTTACGAAAAACACATATTTTCAAGTAACGGAATAGGCCATCTGGCCCAATCCTAAATAAATAAATATTTTTTTACGTAAAGTTCAACCTTTTTCCATCAAGAAATTGTCCTTTAAACTTATTTTTCCAGAATTTTTACCACCGCTGCATTTTTTTTTGAAATAAAAACCTTTTTTCCGAATGTTGCCTCTGCATGCAATTAAAAAAAAAGAATATTAGTTTTTTTCCGGGCAAAAAAACTATTGTTTTTTGAATAAATATGCCTAAAGATAACCATTAATTATTTAAGATTTTTTTATTGATAATTGTTGATTTTATAGAGCAAAGACTAAAACGACCCTGCTTCATGGAATTAAGGTGCCTAAAATACCTTCATGGTATGGTGGGCCAACATCAAACATAGCTATTGACGATTGGAGCATCACAGATTCCACCTAGAGGAAAATTTTTAAACTGAGGTAGCTGCTAATTTGACGTTCGAAATTGTTGTAAACAATTCCAATTTTGAACTGTAAACACAATTTTTACCTACCAGATTGATAATAATTGTAAATAATTTCAATTTTGGATTATAAAAACCATTTTTAATTACCGGATTACAAAAATTTCTTTCATCGCATTTATCAGAAATGTCATTTTGGCTGTTGCCTCATTTTAACTTTTTTCCTCGAGAGGCGCTTTCTCTACTTTTACAATCGTCAATAAAATTTCAAATTCCTACTTTTATTGACGATTGGAGCATCACAGATTCCACCTAGTGGAAATAACTGAGGTAGCTGCTAATTTGACGTTCGAAATTGTTGTAAACAATTCCAATTTTGAACTGTAAACACAATTTTTACCTACCAGATTGATAATAATTGTAAATAATTCCAATTTTGGATTATAAGAACCATTTTTAATTGCCGGATTGCAAAAATTTCTTTCGTCGCATTTATGAGAAATGTAATTTTGGCTGTTGCTTCATTTTAACTTTTTTCCTCGAGGCGCTTTCTCTACTTTTACAATCGTCAATACTAATTTGCTTTATGTTATTGACGATTGGAGCATCACAGATTTCACCTAGTGGACAATTTTTAAACTGAGGTAGCTGCTAATTTGACGTTCGAAATTGTTGTAAACAATTTCAATTTTGAACTATAAACACAATTTTTACCTACCAGATTGTTAATAATTGTAAATAATTCCAATTTTGGATTATAAAAACAATTTTTAACTACCGGATTGCAAAAATTTCTTTCGTCGCATTTATGAGAAATGTCATTTTGCCGGTTGCCTCATTTTAACTTTTTCCCTCGAGAGGCAATTTCTCTACTTTTACAAACGTCAATACGTACAATTTTTAGTGATGTTTCTGTACTGCTTAACAGATGTCACTAATTTACACACATTTTTTGGCCTTTAATAATTTTTATAACAAAAACAAAATAAACAATAAAATTTATGACATTCATTATACTGTCAACAGTGTCAACTGCCCTAAATATAAATTTTCCAATTAAAGTTAATTACTCCACGTTAAAATAAAATCTTAAATAAAGTATGTACATGAAAATAAAGTACATTACATGAACATCTAAGTAGTTAAATAACATTGTATTCCCAAACAATAAAAAACAGTTTATCAGTTTCTTTGTGCTTTTTATGAAAAAATTTATTAAATAAACCACACAGAAATAAAAACAATAGAATATTCTGTGTTGCTGTACGTGCATTTTTTTTTGTGGCTATTTGCTAAAAAGAGATCACTATCGTGTAATTTGTTGAATTTTTATTCAAGGTCAGAATGAGATAGATAAATTTTTAGTACGGTTTTTGTGTGAAAAAAAGAAAAAAAAATTTGCCTTCATTTTTTTTTTTAGTTTCAAGAATTTACAAAATGTCGTAGATGTCAAAATTATGTGAAAATAGTAAAGTTTTTTTTTTTGTTTTGAGTAAATAATTATTTTTATTTTATAATTTTATTATTTTTGTTAAAATATTGCTGTATTATTAAATTAAAACAAGTGATTTATTTAAAAATAGAAAGAAATAATTTAATTGTGAAATAATTTGAGTAAACACGGATATTATAAAATTTCATCACAACAAATTTACGACAACAACAACAAACGAGCACTCAAACTGGGAAATTGACAAATTTGTGCATTTTGGTATACGAAATATTGTAAAACACTACGGATTATTATCTTAGCTTTTTGTGGATTTACTAAATCTAAATCGCCTATAATTTAAGTAAACTTATTAATAAATAAATAAATAAAAGCAAATATTTAAAAATGGATGTCGATGATAATCCAGCAAATCAACAAAAGTCACAACAACAAACATTGGATGAGGCTGATATCGAACAAAGTTTTTTACAACAATTCAGTTGTTTGGGGACTACCGATCATGATGAATTGGTTGGAAGATTCCAAAAACTTTTAGGAAATCAATTAAATTATACGACAGCTCGTTTTTTTCTAGATATGAATAATTGGTAATAACTTTGTATTGTAACTCGGCCCTATATATCGCAACCTAATATATTTCTATCGATTTTAGGAATTTGCCAGCAGCAGTTGGTTGCTATTTTGACTTCTATTCAGGTCAAAAATTGCCATCAATGCAAATAGTTGCTGATGTAACTGTTGGAGAAGGCGAATCGGTTACACCAAATACCACGTAACACAAAATTCATTGTATACTTGTTGTGTATCAAGTCACAAAAAATTCTTTTCTTTTAAGATTTCAACAATCTTGGAAAGTACAAAATAATGGTGATGAACGTTGGCCAGATGCTTGCTACTTAAAATGTACTTCATCGTTAGAACTTGAACAAATAACTGTACCTGCATTAAATCCGGGTGAATCAAACATAATTACAATAACTTTAGTTAGTCCAAATGAATGTGGTTCATTTCAAACTAAATGGAGGCTTTGCACACCGAATGGTTCACATTTTGGAGGTAATTATTTGTTATCACTAATATCTTATAAAATCTTATCTAGTAATTAAACGAAATACTTTACTAAATGACAAGAAAGAACAAGATTTCCTTTTGAAAATTCGATATATTTATAAACTATGTACGTATTGTATAAATTAATAATTTGTCATGATGAACTTTCATAATTAAAAATTTTAAGGTAACCTTCGCTGAACTAATTACAACGTTTTTATATCAGACTGAATAAAAAATTCAATTTAATGTAAATAACACATAATAGCAGAACTATAATTTCTATTAATAACTTTGAAATTATTGACTTTTAATTTGCAGATGCTATATTAAGTTAAAGAAATTGGAATATAAATAATTTATTATGGTAAAAGTTTCAACATGTGGCTGTGGAGGGTGATCCAAGATGAAAATTCGATTTTGTAATGTATGTAGCGAGACTATATATTATTCAGTAGTTTGGTAGCATGACGTTTTTGTATTAGGTATTTTTAATTGAAATCATTTTTAATTTGGCTGTTTGAGAAATTAATCATTGAAATAATTTCTGGAAGAATTTTAACACTTTTGTCGTAACATCGATTCTTGATTGTTTAGTACCACCATTTGGCTTTAGTAATAGTGTGATTTTATATTTTATTGGGACAGTGGCCTATTATTATTATTATTTCTGAAGGGCCATGCGGGCATTCAAGCCACCTCGCACTGCGTCTTAAAAGATCTTTTGTGCATGGACCCGGCTCAATTAGCCTCCAGTCAATATTCAGGCTCTTAATGAACCTGATAATATCTAGGCTCAATATTCTTCCTCCTAGATGTTGCAGTCTTTTATGAAAAATGGCTGGGTAATGTCGGTCGTACTTAGGTCCATTTTTTTAAGGGGATGTGACCTGTGAGGAAGCCAGTAAGCAGCCGCAACTCAGGTTTCCTAAGTTCAAGACACTCCTTAATCCTGACTGACGAAGGTGAAATAAATTTCTTCGTCTGTCGCAATCCTGGAATTCTGCGCCAGTAGGAGGACTTTTGTAAATCCTCCCAACGATTTACCACTGCTCTAAGTTGCCCCTTAGTGACGTTGCAGAAGGGCTTTGGTCCAATAAATGGAGAGGCAGAACCCCCGCGTGCGAGGCCATCAGCTACCTCATTTCTCACGATTCCAGTGTGACCTGGCACCCAAATAAGTGTTACCTTATTTGAGCTTGCCAGATGCTTATTAACCTTCAGTCCCATACCAGCCTTGACTCAATGGTACAACACCTAAGAGCCTTTAAGGCCCATTGGCTGTCTGATACAATATAAACCTTTGCATCGTTTGGACCTTTTGCTATGCCTATCCTAGCGCAAAGTTCTGTAGCATGAACTTCTGCTTGAAAAACGGTAGCGTTGTTATCCAAGGACTTCGAGAGGGCAGTCCCACTCCCGTGTATTCCTACCTTCGCTCCGTCTTCTGTTTTTGATCCATCTGTAAACCATGCCATTGACCACCGCTCAAAGGATGGTCCCCCTGTTTTCCACATGTACCGGTTAGGTAATCAAACACAAAAAGGTTTGTGGAAATCCAGTTTAGTTGGCATACAGTCGGAAGGCATTCCTATGGTTGGGGCTATCTGAAATTCCTTAAGGATTTCCAGATGACCCACCATATTACCCGGTTTGATATTTTCCTCCGCCTGCATTTTAAGGGCCATAATAGCAGCATCCTTTTTAACATGCAGATGTAACAGAGTTAGTCCTAGGAGTGCCTTCATTGTTGCGGTTGGACATGTTTTCATTGACCCCGTAATATTATTCAATAAGTTTGCGCTGTCCTCTGTTCAGTTTTAGGCCACCATACTACCGATGCGTAGGTGACCATAGGCCTAATGATTGTTAGAAATGACCAGTAGATAGTGGCCTAACAATCGCAGCTATATTTTCAGTTTGTATTTTGTTGGTTTGTATTTATTTCAAATTCAAAATATTCGACTAAAGTATTATACAGTCCGGGATTCCCAAGAGATGTGTATATTCTTTAGCAAACTTTGCTTCATTACTCCTTTATTATTCTTCAGACGTGCACAATTAAGTGACATTAAATTGATTGTTTAGTAGAACAGAGATATGTACAATCAGAATTCTGAAGCTAATCTAATATTGAAATTGGTTAATCAAGGGCTTATATTTTAATAGCTAAAAATGATAATCTTTTGGACATGGATTCAAAATATTAAATCAGAATCTGAATCAATACGAAAAAAATGCCTTTTTTTTCAAAAATCACCAAATACCACTTCGATTAAATTAAAACGAAACCCAAATTTAAAAAGAAAATTTATTTGTTAAATTGAATATGATTATTGATTACGTTCAAATTGCCATCTCTTAATGAGATGCAGTGGCGCATTCTTTCTATTGAATTTTCAATAATGTTTCGGTCGTTACCTCGTCAACGATTGCACCTATAGGTTCCTTGTTTAGATAATTGATGGTTCGCGACTTTTTTTTTTGTATACCATTGGCTTTAAATAATTCCATTAAATATGTCAGAATCAATATTCCCTTTTTTCGAGATTAATGGATCCATGCACCGCATCCGTGGGTTGAAATTTCGTTTAATCTGTAAAATTTGGAAGGACACTACCTAGCTAATACCATGCCTAACTTCTAAGTTTTGACATTTGATAAAATCGCACACAGCCAAATTAACATAGCGTATTTCCTTGACAAATTTGCAACAACAATTGCATAACAAAAGGTTTAAACAGAACAAAAGCGATGACTGTAAGCGACGACCTCAAAATATATTTCTCTGCCGGAAAGGTCGCTTACTGTGGGTTCACAAATCAAATTCCTGTCCGGACGTTCGGCCAAAACGTTGTCTATATTATACACATCACTAATAATAAAGAATAATCAAAGGCTGGATTTGAGAATTTACGTTGTTTGTTGTTGAGGGAGCGAAAACATAATATGAACAAATTGACAACCAAAAATTTGCAACTACCAATAAACGACCCAAAAATCAGTTAATAACATTGAAGCGCTCGCGATAAATTTAGAAATAGATTCTAAAAAAATTTCAGCGATAAAACGTATGAGTTTTTTGAATTCTTGCTTTTATAAATGCTTACTACGGTTGTTTGTAGTTACCGGAGTATTACAAACAATTGATGGGATATGAAATCGAATCTGGAGATTTCTAATTTGAAATAATACGTCTCGACTTAAGCCATTATGTTTTGTGACCACAGATCGTCGTCGCCAACGATATTGGTCCTGTTAGCATCGTATGCTTTCTATGTATTTTAATTCGGCAGGCGTCGTCGTCGGTGTTGATCTGTTTATACCTAAAAAGTTTGATTTTCCTCATTCGCTATTATGAAGATGCATTTTTTCATCTGGGACGTGACTTTAATTCTCTCCTGTAATTTTTATTTAAATGGCATAACTAATGCGTTAAGGAGTGTTATTGTGAAAGTAAGAGTGTCGTGAACATCCGGTAAATAACGAGAAATCAGACATTGCCCGATGACCAGAATAGTTTAACTTCTGGTTTATATATTGGTCATGAAGATAATTAGGCCAATTTCTGCGGATGTGAATATCGCATATCTGCATGTTCTATGCGTATTACATTCACTGATTCAAAACCACAGCCCAATTTTTAGTAATATTATCTTTTATTGGCTAGTACCTCTCCGGCAATACAATTATTTAATAAAAATGAGTCAGCATCGACCAATCCCTGACAATTCAATAGCATAATTCTAAATTTTGGAATTTATTTTAATTTAACATTTCATTACAACATTAGCAGCACTTGTTATTATTATTAGCCGCAGTATATAAAGTAAGTTCATCAAAAACTATATCAAGAAACATAGGAATTCATCTCAAAATTTATTAAATGTCCAGGAAATTCCCAAATTTTTATTGAATTTTTAAGATAAATTATAAATGTTTTTTTTTTAATTTTTGTTTTTCATTTTCAACTATTTCGGTTAAACTTAGTATTTTTCATTTTTCGAATTCTACTGCTACAAAACCAGAAATTAATTAATAATTAAAGCTTATTACACAACGAATTAACTATCGAGAATCTAGATTCTACAATATATAAACTTTGAGAATGTTGATTTTATATTAAATTTCTGAAAAAATTTTGAATTTCTAAGATTTTTAGAGAATTAAGATTTAATTAAATGGTAAGTGGATTAAAAGTTTAATTCTGCGTTTAAAATTAAGGACAAATTCTACACTAACACCCAATTTTTCTGTCTGTTTCTAGTAGAGAACAGTATAACGATTATACTTGTATAAACAATGTTCATCATGAGATCGTATTTGAATATCAATTTTACGTAAACTTTATTAATTAAAGTTGAAGTTATCTATTTTTGTTATTCAAAATATTGTTTCGCAAACTTAAGACTCATACACGTCATCAATCATAAAAATATTTTTTGGGCATTTTTAGCTAGACCAATGATTGAGGAGGTATCATATGAAAGGGCACGCACTTCCTACAGATTCCTTAACGTTATTATTTTGTTTTTTACCTCGTGCAGTTTCACGATACTTGCGAAACTGTTAGCTATAAATTATTAATTATTTTATTGTGGTCAAGTGGATCGGACCGTTTGGAGGAGCCTCGTTATCACCTCAATAGCAGTCGGAATGTATTCATTTTTTTATCGAATTATTGAATTCGCTTGATTTTACTTTATTATAGAAAGTATAAAGAGGAGTAGGAATCAATTTTATAACTCGAGATTTTAATGGAAATGGTCATCATAAGTGTATAGAGGAATCTAAATTAACCATTTATGGAAAACGTTCCCATGTATGTATGTAACCTCTAGGAATTTGACATTTTTGAATTGGATATTGTATTGCGTGCGGATGTATACCTTCTATTTTGGTTACGATCGGACAAGGGAATCGTGGGGCCACCGTCAATACACTAACGTTTTTAAAGTGACCTGAAAAATGACGTCACACCTGTTAAACCAAACTTAGGAATCTGGAAATGTATACATTTTCGTAGCTTCGGAAGCAACACTTTCAACTAAAATTTCAAAGTAGTTGAGGTGTGAGGGCAAGGAACTCTTCTAAACAATTTTTAAAAGTGAAAATGTTTCAAGCTTGCAAAATTGCTTATTTTACACATAATATTTGGTGCCACAGATCTTATTGTTCGAATATTGGTGCTGTAAGAATCTTTTTCTTTTTTATACGGGTTGTAAAGGGATTAAGCTTTTATAATTTTTTGGTCACCAACAACGGTATTATGAAATTTTCGACGTGCTTTTTTTTGTGATCATATTGAAAATTTTCCTATTATGAATCTAAAAAGTTGGCGAATCCGCCTTTATCGTCCACTCTTAATCCAGAACATTCCATAGCACACTAACTTTTGCCTTCTACATTCAAGAATTTTTTATGATTTTGTTGATTATTATTTCGAGAACATTCGATTTTGTCATACAAATGTTTGAATGAATGTTACATTTTAGTTAGTTTACATATTATTTCAATCTATATTACGAAATCCTTGTAAAAGAAAGTCTTGTTGGCATCAACCGAAAACCGCTAATTTTTAATTTCATAATAATAAAAAAATTCGATTTATCGAATTTTTCGGTAAATTTCATCATTTTAGTCCTATTGACAGGAAGCTTAATCCTTCTAGCGGTCTGGCCATTATACTCTGATAAAATAACATTTTAATGAATTATGACGCTGGCTGATCGTCATTGTTTCAATATCCGGGCAAACTTAAAACATTCCAGGGGCCCTATTCTCGAATTCCACATCCATTTTCCACATGTGGACATCTGTCAAAATTCATAAAAATTGAATTTTTTCGGTACTAAGGGAATATTTCCGAATGGGTATAAGCATGTGGAAAAAATTCCCCATATAGGAAAATGTTCATGCCGCATGTGTTTTATAAACGAATTACAATTTTCGAACGTTTTTGTGTGAACTTTGACAGATGTCCACATGTGGAAAATGTATGTGGAATTCGAGAATAGGCCCCCAGATCACGAAAAACTCAAAAAAGGAAAATTATAATTTCTTGTTCCTAAAAATAAAATCGACATTGAAATATGCTGAACAAAGGTACTGAGAGGAACTTAAATGAGAATATCTTGAGACATTTTTGCCTTTTATTAAGTAGATGAGATTTTCAGTTTCACAGTCTTATTTTGAACAAAATATTTATTACAACTGATTTTATGATAATATTTACCATTTAACTACCTAAACTTTACGAATTATTGACCTAAATAATAATTTTGGGTGATTATGATTATTCTCCAAACTCATAAATTTTTTTTAATTAATGATATTTATATTCTTATCAATCGATTTTGACTTATTGCCCTAACAATAAGTTTTGTGATTTACAATCGGTTATTGTGGTTATATGGCGATTAAATTAAATAATTGATCATAAATAATTTATTTATTTGTTTGATTATCATCGATAAGATACTTATAAAAATAAATAATAATTTTTTTTTCTACTTTCAGATACAATTTGGGCAATAGTTTTAGTACAACCAACAGGGACACTAGCAATAACACAACAACTATCTGAATTACATACAACAACAACAACAACGGATTGTGATGGTGGTGCTGCTACATCAAATTTTATTACATCACAAACTGTGCCAATACCATTACCTCCAATTCCTGTATATGGTCCGACGCCCCAATCAACTCCAAACGATATAAATGTAACAACGGCAAATTTAAATGGGAATATGAATAACGATGATAATGATATGTGTTGATCCTTTAAAACAAAAAAAAATATTTAAAATATAAATTTTTTTTTTAATTCTAAATAATTTATTTAAATTTTTTTTTTGCATATCTGATTTTTTTATTTTTTATTATTAATAATTTAAATATCTTTGCTGAATTAAATAAGAATGGGCGTCCTCATAGAATGATTTATTTATATAAATCATTCTGAATTTATAGTTTTCTTTAGTGATGTGTGAGCCTAAATATCTAGTAATTAAATATACCTATTAGGTACCGTAACATTTAATTTAAAAAAAAAAAAAAAAACAACAACAAAAACAGTTAGTAGCAAAATAACAAGACTGAAGAAATTTTTATATTTCACAATTTCACATGAAACAAGGAAGCATCTTTAAGTTTTGTTATATTTTCTTATCAGTTCTTTATATATTCTTTTTTAATTTAAGGGCTATACATCCTTTATTCATATAAAATATGCATATTACATAAATAAAAATATAAATTTAAAACCTAAATAAAATGTGTTGAATACAATAAAAATAAATATGTAGATTTCTAAAAACAAAATATAGGTTCATTACACATACGTTATAAATTATATTTACTGAACGGCGAGATATTAATTAGGCGTGAATGTATGCAATAATAATAATAGTTTTGGATCATTAATGCACGAATTTCCATGGTTCGCTTTATGTAAACTACAATAATTTTGTAACTTAACTTTTATTTTTTTATTTTTTGGGTGAATGATAATAATCTTATATTATTATATACAAGAAAAATAGTTGAAGAAAACGTTTTATTTTTAGATTTGTTAGAATATACATACATACATATAGAAAGAATGCTGAAAAATTTCTATTTTTATGTTGATCCTGAATAGAAAAAAAACAAAAACAAACTATATATTTTAATTTAAGATAAATAAAAAAAAATTATTAATTTTAGTTTATATTTACATCTTTTTTTATTTCAATTAAATTCACTTTTTAAAAATTCAACAAATTTGTTTGTTTCGTTTTTACGATGAGCATGTAAATATGTTTTTTTTCGCTTTTACTGGAGTTAAATTATCCTTATACGTGTACGTGCAGATCTATTTAACTAGAGAGTTTATTTTAATTTTAACGAACAAATAAATAATTTTAAATATATTTAAAAAAAAAAATACAATTTGTTTAATATAATTCTTAATCTTTGAGTCGGCGCGAATAATTCAGATTTTCATTAAACAAAGCAACTTGACCAGCAAAATGATGGTGTAGTAGGGATTTAAAATAGTCCGAGCATTTTATCAAAATTATTAGGAACAAAATCTTGTTTCTAGCAATGTTACTGTACTAACAATATAATATGTATTAATTTGATGCTCGTAGGGTAACTCTAGGGCCATTTAGGCGATAAACCAACCTAAAAGATCTATTGTGCTGGACCCTGCTTAATTATCCGTCCAGTCAATATTCAGGTTCTTAATGAACTCGATAATACTGCCAGCCGGTACGTGATACATACTATCTGGGCTTATTGCTCTCCCTCCTAGATTTTTACTACAGCATGTAGTTCCGCTAGAAAGACGGTAGCATTGGAACCCAAGGACTTCGAGAGGGTTGTCGCACTCCCGTTTATTTCTACCCCTGCCCCGTCTTCCGTTTGATTTAACTCTTACGAGTTGCTGGGAATTGTAAATCGCCTGTAGGTCACCCACCTTTACTACAGGAAGGCTAAATAAAGCTGGAGGGTGCCTGGTATCCAGAGTCCGCATATTTTGGACTGATTAACCTCTCAGCCATTCATCCATCGGCATATGCTGTTTCACTTTAGATTAGGGTTTTTTGTCAAGGTTTTCTCCTTTAGCGCCAAATGACCTTAGTTACCAGTGGTTGCCACAAGGAGGTAGCACGTACACTTGTGAAATGTGAACATGTTACCCGTTACACAGCCACCTAATACATGACCAGAATAGCTCAAGTGATGCACACCCTACTGGAAGGTTACGGAGCTGGTATATTAATCTACTCAACTTTGGTCCCCCCGTCCAATAAACGCCAAACCACCAAGGTAACTCTTAAAATAGTCAAACATCTCAGACAGATTTCGTGGAAGTGTTGGTTTCCTCTGAATCACTACAACCAAAAAGCATAAAGATATTTGAATCGACTACATAGCTTCTTTTAAACAGCTTTGTTGTTGTAAATGCTTCCTAGGTAGCATCCTGAAAAAGTTTTCTGCGGGGCGCTGAAATTAAAACCTGTAGAAAGAGTTATCTACTTGGCGCTTTTTTAATTCGGAAGGTTTGTTACTTAAGGACAAGGTAGGACAGCGTTTAGCATTCGTCCTGGAGAACTAAATGTTCGAAATAATGCCTTAAATGGTGCCTTAAATTGCGGTAGCCCAATTTGAAATATATTATTCACAGCTCAACGCTTCCAGAATAGTTGACGCCGAAGATCTCATTCTCAGTCGAGAAGTTTTCGATATTAAAAACCTGCAAAAGCAAAAAAAAGAGCGACTGGATAACCGTGAGAAATACCAACGACGAGAGTGATTGCGGCAGAAGACAAGCACTCATCGACAAGAGGAGTTATTTTGTGAAACAATCGTAGAAAAACTCCTTAGAAAGGAAGTTCAGTGGGGGCCTATGTGGGGGCATGTCATGATACGAAAAAAGAAATTCGAAGTGGATTTTTTCAAACAGACATGGCAAAATTCGACTACTATTTAGTGGGCGGGCTTGATGGTATTTTCTGTTTTTGTGGAAAATAGATTTTTTGTAAACGATAAATTTAATTTTAAATAAATTAAATAATATTTAAATAGTTTCACTTTTTTTCTGAATTCTACCGAAACAGTTCTAGGTATGGAATTATTGACGGCCGCTGGTGTTCTCTTGTACTTGTTCACCAATTGTTGGAAGTAAATTCTTGTACACTTCTGTCAGAGAGAGAGGAAGAGAATCCTCAAGAGTATGAATTAGCAGAGCAACTGTTACGACGGTAAGAAAGCATGCTTGCTCCATGGGAGCCTCTACTAATTTTATGGAACATCATATCGAAACGGGTGACCAACGTCCAAGTGCTACCCACCTTACTCTATTTCACATATACAAACAATGATGGAACAAGATATCAAAGAGGAATGTTAGTCTCCATGGGCTGCTCCTGTCATAAATAGTTAAGTTTGGTCCAAAGATCAGGTTTCTGCTACGGTCGCTGTTCGGTACCCTATGGCCATCATATTGATTTACGATGTGCTTACTGGCAAGTTCCGGTTCTTACGAAGGATAATTTCGGTTTAGCATTAAAATGGTCCTTCCACGCTTCAGCGACTCTTTGATTGAATGAAGGCTGCAATTGCGGACCATTTTCGCCAATATCGATGATTTAATTATAATTTGGCCAGATTTTTCGAGACATCTTAGTTCGGGATCGATGTTCTATTTAGACAACACCAGAAACATAATCTGCGTACGAATCGTGGAAAATGATCTTTTTTCCGAGAGAGTATTTCTTTTCTTGGTGATGTCTTGACTCCGGAGGGGATCCAACTGAATCCTGATAAGGTCAAATTTCGCCGCTCAGTTTAAAGTATTACGCGAGCATTCGTTCATATTAAAGAGACTCTAGTTAATTATCCAATTTTGCAACAAGCTGGTACATTGAAGGCCTATGTAAATATGCTCCGGGCGCCGTCCTACTCTAAAAATTTGATAATGACGAGAAACGTTTAAAATACGCAAATCGTTGGTTAACTTCGACCACATGGACTTATTCCACCGTAGAAAGAGAGGCATTGCCTGTAGTATGAGCGCTTAAAAAATTTCAGGGCTTACTACTGAATACGTGTCAGGGAAATCGAATGTTGAGAGTGTGGTATATATACAGGATGATTTGTCATCTGCTCGCCCTTGTAACATACGTCAAAATCAACTGGATGATCCGGAATTTAGTAAAATCATTAAGAGTTTTGAAAGTATTGATCACCCCGTTAAACAAATATGTCTTTAATTTTTATTTACAATATAGCCTATACCATCAAATCACATCCAATTTTTCTTAAGCTGATAACAGCTTCACAGTTTAGTTTTTCATCTTCTATAGATTTTCGCTACAGCGTATGTTCTCAGGATAGAGCAAAATCTTAATGTAATTCTCAATTGCTGGTTCCAGTTTAGAGACCTTAGATATGACGCACTTACTTTATTTTACAATCACCGAAAAGATCTGCAGCGCCGATAAAATATATAAGCTAACGGCTTTTGTCCGCCGAAAGTGTTAAAAATACCTCGTGTGGCTCATTAGCAATATTTAAGTTTCACATGAATGTAGGATGTAACTTATTGTTTAAATATTTTCTTGTTCTTATTTTTTTTACAATGGATCTTAAACGAAATTCAATTGTTAAGCTCCATTTGATTGAAAAATGAAACATCGAAATTCGGGGAGGGTTAAATCACATAAAAAAAGTTTGAGTATCGTACCATTAAACGATTCGACGAGACAGCATGAAAAAGCTATGATGGTGGCTGATAGTGCTCTGCAATTAGTCGAGAAAACTTTGAACTTAGTCTTTGAAAAAATAAAAGTATCAAGAACTTATTAGATGACCAAATGATTTTGCTCCCTTTTAGCTTTTCAGACTTTTAAGCTTATTTAGCGGAATGAACATTCTTTTCACTTCAACCTAGTCACACATTTTTGGTTCCATTTAAACGTTGATTACACAAATTGACATCGCAATTGCTTTATCCGACCTTGTATTTATAGACAGGTACAAAAGAGAACCAATTGCTCTTCTATAAATCTCTTGGAAATAAAAAAGTTCTGAATTCATATCCTGATTATTACAAACCGTATTTATTGGTGTTGTCGTTCCTTTCGCAAATTTTATTGATGCATTATAGAATACGCCTTCTTCGTCATGATAGAAATGAATACCTAAACAGAACTTCAAATTTCCGAGATTTTTGATTGACAAATCTGCGTTAATTTCGTTCTGAAAATCATCAATCATTTTCTGTTTTGTTGATGCACCAACAAACCTATCTACATGATTTGAATTACAAATTACATCTTTACAATCATACTTGGTGTACAACCATATATATTATTCATTTTCATTACTCCATCAAAACAATGATTCCATTCATTTGCTCCCTGTTTCGGACCATAAAGTTTCTTAACAAGCTTACAAACTATATTTTCATTCCCTTCGTAATCTTCAGGTTATTTCATGTAAACAACTTGCGAAAGATTACCATTAAGATAAGCCGTCTGAATATCAAAATGACTAATTTCGCCGTGGAAGCAAGCACCTCATCGAAATCATGACCATGCTTTTGTGCGAAGCCTTGAGCCACCGACCTTGCTTTAAATTTTGTGACATTTCCCTCTTAATCGGTTTTTGTCTTATACTCCCAATTTACCGTATAAACGTAAAGATTACATCTCTTTATCCACCACATATTTCCATTTTTCAGCCTGGTCCTTTCCCTCCCTGGAAATTACTCCCAATTACAACTGATTTATTTGTCATATTTTGTTTCTGGGAATAAATTTTATATCCTGACTAATTTTGATTTTATTTAGTTCGACATCAAGTAGGCAGCATCCTCTTGTTCCAAATTTGTATCCAACAAACGCCAACTTTTCACCTTTTCACTTTCCACCATGCATCACAACTTATGCTCCAAATTCGCGCAGATAAACTAGATTTAGTTTTCTATTAAGAGCCATAATAGAGCAATCGGTTGTCGGTCACACTGAATTTATTTTTGACCAAGTAAACGAATTTCTTGTGAATCCATCAATCATTGTCAAAATATATCGATTACCTTTGGCAGTAACTAGTTGCTTAGGCCGACAGAAATCCTTTTCGAACCGCTTCTCGAACTCAGATAAGATGGATTTGAGTTTGATGGTACTTAGTATCAATCATTAGGATCAAACAATACTTGTATTTGGTTAACTCTATTGGCAACAAATAGGTATCACAAATTTGCTTGGAGAATTTTTTATGCGAAGCATCAATTGTTTCTTGGGGCAATTGACTCCAACTCCCAGAAACTTCGAAGTAATTTTTCTAATTTTTTAAATACACATTCATTATCTGTGTAACTAAATTTCAGTGGCGATAAAAAGCTTTGTTACTAACCAATGCAATTCAAATCATTATATATCGATTCGTTTGTATTGCATCTGAAATATTTGTGAGATGTTTCATGGTCGTAATTAGCAGTGCCAACAATAACAAGACGATCTTCTCAGGAAGAAATATATGACGATATAATTTTTAACCCAATACCATATCGACAGGTTTTGATTCCAAAAACGAAGGATCTACAAGTTCAACCGTTTCGGACGTTTGAATCTCTCGAACATGTACTTATATCGTGTCTAGTGTTGGTAAAGTATTTGTGATTTTAATTAATATCAAAAAAATCAAATTAGCACAAAAATCGTTAACTTTTGAGGAAATGGTGTTATTAGTTTGAAACTGTATTTTACTGGATTACAAGCCTATTCCACAAACCGAAATGGATGATCGTGATTTTATATATTTTTTTAAATCGATCCATTACAAAGTTCGACAGCGAACCGCTGTCTGTTAGGGGTCGACACAACAAGCGAACGTTGCCAGATTCATTCCAAATGACTGCGGTAGGCAATAACACCTGAGATGTGTTTAACACATTCTGATTTACCAAATCGAAAATATTGGGAATATCATGATTAATATATTTGTCTCTAAAAAGCCGAAAAATTCAATTGATTACAGACAAACAATTTTAAATTCTTAAATAAAGTTTAACATTAATTCATTTCCAGCAAGACTACTCGCAGTACACGGAGACAGGGATACTGAATCCGGTTGGAAATTTTTTTTGTGAACTGTAAGAAGCGACGGGTTTTGTAGTTTTTAACAAACTTCCAAAATGCAAAAATGTGTTGTGCTTATTTTGGCATATAATGCAAGGCGGAGCTTTGCGACTCACCACATGGTGATCAGAATCGAAACAATTAGTACATAAATTGAATTTTTTCATAAATTCAAACCTTAAAATCGGCGACACTTCTGTCTTTTCCAACTTCCAATGTAATTTTTCAACTGATCGTCTCCCTTACAAAACTCACAATTTGTCTTCAAACTAGCGACGAACGATTTACGAGTTTTATGATTTTCGAATTTGGCATAGCCTGCGTTAAATTGTGTTTTGTTTGTCAAAATGCTAGGATTGGACGATGGTTTTACTTACTAAAGAATGACACGATTTTGCAGCACAGCCATGAACTAATCAAAGATAAACCCTCACCTTTTCCATTAGATGTTGCTTCAAAAATAAGTTCAATACGTTTAATATTGGATCAAATGCTTGTAATGACAAACAAAAATTTTATTTATGGTATATACGAAGATTTGTAGGTATTGCGATAAACCGTCGGGTTTTTTAATATCGTATACAGACCCTTGACATGAGTCGTATCTATCATATAACACTTTCTAAACTTTGAGATAGTAATCATCTCTTACGGAATAGGATGTGACAAAATTGTATGCCTTTCCATCCCTGATACACGACACTAAATAATTATATTTCTCAATATGATCTAAATTATTGTTTCCATCTACTATTTTTAAAAACAAGGACTAAAAAATTTAGCCAATTGAGCTCTTGTCCATCGAACCTCAGGAATTTGATTTCTGGCAACTTTACGTTTTTGCTACACTCATTCACTTTAATTGTATTAATTCCTTTGTTTTTCTACTTCTAACTTTTCTAACCTATCGAATACCAGCGATTCCACGTTTCCGTAAGAATCTTCTACCTTTTCAGCTTTATTTACTAAATTTGTACTACCAGTTCCCTTTCATTTTTCCTTGCCAAACTTTTTCTGCAATCCAGCTTTTTGCAAAAATAGCGTACCACTGACTTTGACTTAAACTTTAATATCGTCGCCTTACTGTTACACCTACGTACAGTGTTCCTTGAATTCTCCATTTTTTCTCGGGCCGCGATTCGAGCGCTGTAACGAGCGTAGAGTAGTTGTCAGGCAGCCCGCTTACCTAGCTCATTGCATTATTTGTCAAATGGCTTTTGAGAACGCCACTCTCTGTCATCGTCATTTTACACTGTCGTCTTAGTAGTCGCACCCTATTTGGTAATGATCAATTATCTTCGACAAGAAGGCCAATGTGTGCACATGCTTTAGCATTTGTGGACGTACCTACTTCTTAAATCTCGAAGTAACAAAGTTCCAAAGCTACTTGGGAGTTTTGCTTAAGTTTGATAAATTCTTGGGACAAGCCACTTCCCGATTTGTATTTTCTTCAAGGTTTAGCTACACAAGTTGCTGTAACTGCATATTGTGTCAAGTTGCAGTAAAAGCGATCAGTAATCTTGGTAAATTTGTAGTTTGAAAGTTAATCTGTCACCAAGTATCTTTACCAAACTAAAGCCTGAAATGGGATTCGGTTTCAATCAAATCTTGATTAAAAAAGATTTGATGGAAATTGAATCCCATTTCAAGCTTAAGTTTGGTAAACATAACCCAATGAAGCTTGATTGAAAAGTCTTTGACTCTTTGGCCTCTATCAAGAATTACATATTAGGGACTAACACCATCATTTATAACTCAAACTAGGTAATATCTTTTACAGGACTTGCATTTGCGTTGTACATTTAAAATTAGTTAAAGGGGTTAGTTTTCTAGTTTGTTTAATTTAAATTTAAATAAATGTACCTACGTAACATACATCTTTATCTCTATTCAAACGATGTAGATAAACCAAGTTAATTCTAAATTAGCTCAATCAAAATCAGCCACGATTAGACGATTGAAAATCACGACGTTAAAAATGTAAGAAAAGTATGGCAGGCTTGTTTGATCCAGTTAAAATAAGAGAAAAATTGACCTAATCAACTTTATTTAATAATTTCTTATCAAAGTTATTATTTTAAATTTCAATTTATGAATCTGTAGTTGCTTTTCTTATCAAATGAAACATCTGAACGTTTACGATAGTAACAAGTTTAAGTTCATTATCAAGTACCTAAACGTAAAACAAAAACCAAATCCATATAAATTGATCACGTGTTGCCCAGTATTGCGTACATACATCGGTTTATTTTAAAATGCGTTTCAACATAAACGTCGTTCGTAAATTACATAATGCAAAAATGAGTACCTAAATTGGTTATGATGTGTTTCCCGAGAGGTGGTAGGGTTAAATAAATTCTAAAATTTTTTGTTACGTGTGTGACTTGTAGACAATGCTGTTTTATAACCTTGACAGACTATAGATTAGCTAAGCGCGATTAATGAAACAAGATTAGCTAATCCAACACAAATCCATTTGCGTTGACAGACTGGGGATTAGTTTGCTAGGCAGAGAAGTAAAATACTATGATGTTGATTCGCTGAAGTATAGCTAGTAAATCAGCAGGACTCACATCAAAACACAATAGATTTTCTTTTAATAAATATAAACTCAAAATTTATTTAGCACAAGATGTCATTGATTTTATAACTTCTATCGTGAACACACGCCGCTTGCACTTTCCGCAATGTTGAAAGAATTATTTCGCATTGTAGCGCAGCTTGTACCATCACTAAACCCAATACCTACGAGATAAACTTCAAAATTTTCATAGATTAGTGCACTAATCCTCAAATAAAACGAGATTAGCTAATCTACAACTTGACACTCTACAGAATCTCGAATAAAGCGCTTAGATAATCCCGTCTGTCAATGATATTAGTTGAAGTGTTATAAATGATACTAGATTGAGTCATATTGGTGGAATCTAAAAAACAATTGCTGGTTTGCCTACCTTTGACTCTTCCGAAAAAAGCCGCAATTCCTAATTTCACAATCAAAATTAATTAAAGACAAGTGATTTTGTTAAGTACATATATTAAAATTAAGCAATTTTTTGGTTTTATTTCAAAATGAACAAATAAGCATCTTATAAATTCGAATATTTAATAATTAAAAAAAAAAAGAACCGTAGGAATATTCTGGTGTTTTAAACTGCCATTGCCATTTTGATTGGTGGATATGGATCATAGTCGACTATCTCCAAATCATCTATTGTAAAATCTTCAATTTTTGTAACGTTTCGTTTAATTTTAAGTTTTGGGAACGCTTTTGGTTTACGCACCAGTTGCTCTTGTAATGGTTCTATGTGATTCAAATAAACATGAACATCGCCCATTGTATGAATAAAATCACCTGTTTTAAGCCCCGTCACATGGGCAATCATGTGCGTTAATAAACAATAGCTGGCTATATTAAACGGTACACCAAGTCCCATATCGGCCGAACGTTGATACAGCATACACGATAATTCACCATTTGAGACATAAAACTGTGACAAAACGTGACATGGTGGTAGTGCCATAAGTGGAATATCACTGGGATTCCATGCCGACATTATGATGCGACGATCCATTGGATTATTTTTAATTTTATCAATCACATCGTACAACTGATCAATACCCTGACCTGTGTAATCATCTTTGCTCGTTTTATATTCGGCCCCAAAATGTCGCCACTGAAAACCGTACACTGGACCTAAATCACCTTCTTCACGATCAGTAAATCCTAAACTATCCAAAAATTGGCGGCTACTGTTTCCATCCCATATGCGAACATTTTTCTCCTGTAAATTTTTTGCGTCTGTACGCCCATTGATAAACCAAAATAATTCTTCGGCAACACCACGATAAAATACTTTTTTGGTGGTTAACAGAGGAAGTATTCCATCACGAATGTTAAAACGCATTTGTGCCCCAAACATGGACATGGTCCCGACCCCAGTGCGATCAAGTCGTTTGTTTCCTGGTTAAGTAAAGAGATGTACACAATTAATATTTCATCGAACTAAACGCATAATTTCTTTATAACTTACCATCTTTTAATACTTTTCGAATTAAATCCAAATATTGATCTTCATCTGGATTCATAGAATTTGTACAATCACCATTTGTAGCTGCAGTGTTTATACTCATTTTGAATGGGTTTAATAATTTTTTAAATAAAATTTTACTACTTTACGCTTTGAGATGTTAAACTTAAATAAATTTTTTAATTGTAAAATATTATTTTATATTTAAATTTTCTCACTTTGTGATTATTTTGTTTACATTACACGATTAAAACAAAAACAATTACAAAATGCATCACATTTGGCGCGAAAAACAAATTCACAATGGTCATCCGGTAAAATCCCGTTCTTGATAAAATATGGCGGTATGTATGTATACTGATTTTTCAACCGGAAAATAAATGGTTGCGTTGTTGTTTGATAATTTCCAAAAATCGTTAAATTTAATTTTTTATTTGTGTTTAATTTAAATTTGGATTAAATTAATTACAAATTTCTTCAAAATTTTCTAACCTGCAACACTATTAACAAATTAAAAAAGAAAGGCCATATATTTATTGTGTTTGTATTATTGAATCAAAGATGGCCATTTACAATAACCGTAGAAGTTAAATCAATTCCCCTAAATTTAGGCATTTTAAATAAATTTTCCACAACGGTCAGTTTGGTGAATAAGATTTTATAAATCAATTGAAATTAGTTTGTTACGCTAAAAATACTTGTAGTACAAATTTGATTTTTCTCATTCTTATGAAATGGTAGCTATAATTCAAAGACTGTTTAAATTAACTTATTACATTGCTGCTTCCACCAAAGGTGTGCGCACACACAACTTTAATAAGACCCTTGGTTATCTTAACAGACAATCATCAAGATCAATCCATAACTATTATTTGAAAACGTGAAACTATACTCTCGCAGGCCAAATTCTAAACCAAATCGAAATAAAATAGAGGGTTCAGGTTAAAATTAAATATGCACATACGTTACTTTGTGTCGAATCAATTTAAATTTGAATGATTAAGTTGGCTATTTTGTATTGTTTAGTTAGCCTATAAAATTAGCATATTAACATGATTTAGAATGCCAGCAAAATATTATTTAAACAAAAATGTAGCGAAACTTTATGGGGAATGTTGAAACTTTGGGTTCAAAATATTAATGTGTGTTGTGATAGTTCATAAGTAGCAGACTAAATAAACTGACCCTTATAAATATACCAGATAAGTACATATTATTGCAATTGTTAATTAAAAAACTCGAAAGTGACGTGATTTCTTTTTGACTATCATTTCCGGATTACCAATTTAAATTACATACTGTTTAAATTAATTATTTTTACTGAGTTGTTCGCACTTACGTTTGTTTATTGTGTTTTATGCAAATTAAGTTCGTTAACCTGATGTATTGATTTCTCGTTAAATAGCAGTTTTTTTCCTGTTTTTTTGCTTAAACTTTTTTCTTAACGAAGAGACGATGGCGCAGTTGGTAGGGGTAGCAACAACCAGCAAATCTGGCAAAGGTGCAGGTAATATTGCTGCATAAAAACTGCCATACCGCTTGAAGAAGTTCAATTATTTCGCTGAAGAGAACTTGACGTTTGCCACCAGCGATATGAAACCACATTTATGGCAGAGGCAGCTACGATTTCTGCACCAAAAGTTTGCCAGTACGATTTTTCCACTCAGGAAATCTACTGTTCCCTTCGAGACGCAGTGAAAGAAGTCAAGCGCATTTTTGGCCGGAAGGAATCACAGTTTTCAATACGCTACAGACCTACTCCGAGTATGCGGCACGGGTCAATCTAAAATGTGAAAAGTTCGACATTACAAATTGTACATCTGACAATTTCAAAGTACTGATGTTTGTGCAGGGCCTCAACAAACCACTAGACACTCAGACGCTGGAAAAACTCCTTAACAAGTTGGACAGCCAAGAGATGCATCACGAAGCTGCTGATTTTGCAACATGTCATCAATATTGCGACATGATTAAGCAGCCTAAAAGTCGATTATTTTGTGCCCAGTAGACTCGAATAGCGAAGTGTTGGCAATGCATTGGAAACCACAGTGGAATAGCAACAGACAACAGGCAGAAGAGAATGCTAAAAACGCCAGAAGCAGAGGCACCGAAAGCGAAGTTTCTTGTTGAAAGTGTGGGCAATTTATTTCCACAGTGATGGCCCCTTTCTCGAAAAAGAGTGTATTGACTGCAAGCAGGTCGGTCATAAGACAGGTTACTGTGAGTCAGAAACTGACCTAATAATCGACACCACGCAATTGAAATTGCAACTCGATTTCGGGTCTTACTGGACGATTATCTCCGAAAGCATATGGAAGCAATGAGCGCTTTTGGGGCCCAGTTAAGATGCATAGAAAATTTACGGCACGGTTGAAATTGCACGACAGAGACGTCGTTGGTATGTGTTACGTTCCAAAATCAAGTTTAAAAGTGGTCGGAAGTGATTGGATGGAAGCTCTCGATATATGGAGCGTACCCATCGCGAGCGTCTGCAATAACATTGAGCAAAACATGACAACAAAAATGGACGAGGAAATCAAACAAAAAATTTCCATCGCTTTTCATTGATTCACTGGGTTTGTGCAACAAAATGAAGGTATCGATCCGACTTTAATTGATCGAAAATGAACTCAAGAGATTGTAATTGTTGGGCGTAATCAATCCGATCGATTACTCGGATTTTGCCGCACAACCCGTAGCCGTCAAAAGAAAGAACTGAAGAATACATATTTGCTCTGATTATTCAAGATGGTTGAATGAGGCACTGGAACCAAATAAGAACAGAATGCCAATGCCAGAAGAAATCTTCGCGAATCTGAGTCAATACGGAGTGTTTAGGAAAATCGATCTGTGCCTTTTTACAGGGAGAGATGGATGACGTATCAAAAAAGCTCATGACGATCAACACCCATTGTGTCCTATTCTGAATAAACCGCCTGCACCTGGGCGTGAAGATAGCTCCTGCCATTTTCAAGCAATTAATCGACAGAATGATGAGGGGAGCTACATGTACTTTTGTTGGAGAAAGTGACACTGAAGCGCATCCAAGAGTTAAGAAAAGTTGCTGGGCCACATTATCGACGAAAATGGATTACTGAGGCTTAGTGCCGCACAGAAAGACGTTCAATAATTGCAAGCATTCCTAGGAGCCGTTACATGGTAAGGGAAATTCGTAAAACAAAGACCAAGACCTTCAACAACGTGAAGCTTGGGTGGCAACCGGCCCACCAAGAAGCTTTTGAGTAGCTTAAGACAGTGCTTATGTCGACCATCATGGACGCTGCGTCGTCGCAGGTCCAGCAAGAGGTTTGTCGTTCATGTTCGCTCTAAAAAAGTTCCATCGATACAAGGCTGTAAGTTCGAGCTTCAGACCGATCATAAACCACTGTTGACGATTTATTGTATTCTGATGTACACGGCTAGCCGTTATCAAATACTAAGTAGATACTAAGAGCTTTACGTATAAGCAAATTTCGTCATGGAATTATTTGCCGTTCACGAGAAACCGGATGAGAAGTAGTCATTGGGGGTTTGACGAATATAAAAAACGAAAACGAGGCGAGAAAATTCAATCTCTTGTTGATATAGAAGACGTAAAGCAAAACATTTGAGGCCCTGCAGTACGAAACCAGCACGTGCGAAACATTGATAAGGGAGCCAGAGGTTGCAACATTTTTCGCTCGATGAGTAGAACCGTTGATTGAACATATAGAGATAGTATTACTGTGATAAACAACAACAACATCAATTTTTTGTTTCGTATTTCACATGGTTAAAGAAGAGCTTGTACAATTCATGTAAGGTTAAAGAAGAACTGAGATAGGGTTGCATTATAATGATGTAGCTAGAAAAGAACACACAATTTTTCTATTTTGATTTGCTTTTTAATGACCAACACTAAAACAATATTCTTTATAAAAATTCAATAAGTCGTCGGATGGTTTCCTCTTTCTATCACAATAGATATAAATGTTTTATCCTTTGCGAACAAGCTGATTTCGTTTACTTGTGTATTGTGTTCTGTTTTCTTTGTAAGTGTTAACAAAAACACAGTTATTATTTTTGATATTGTTACTAAATCGATTTTTGTTTTCATCAGTTCATTTATCGGAAGTAGAAATACATAAAATTTAAAAGTTAATCGTTATTTTATTTTTATTATGGCAATGGCATATTGTTCATATTTGAATTGTTTAAACAAAAAATCATATGGGATTCCAAGGTTTTTGATTCCTCAAGATGATAGACGATAATAAATTTTGGCAACAAGTCGCTATATGCATGTTCGAAAAAAAAAAGTTTATTTGTGTGCCGATCATTTCGAACCAAAATTTATAAATAAAAGTGAATTTAAAACAAGGCTTAGTTTTAATGCCATACCAAAAAATTATTTAAGTAGTGAAACGGAAATTTTACATTGTAAAATTAATACATATATGTCAAAACAATGAAAATGTAAGTGATCATGTAAGTAGTAACGACAATAACGAATCGCTTGCAGTTTATAAAGAAAATATGTCCAAAACATATAGAAATCCATTTAAAGAGTTATCGTCAGCAAATAACATACATACATACATACGTACATGAATCTCAGTTTCCTATACCAGAAATTCTAGATATATCTACTTCTTCTACCAACTTTCTACAAACCGATCAGTATGAAATTCTTACTGAACTATTATTACGTTCACCCCGAAAAAAAAAATTAAAACCTAACGAAATTTTAAAAAACGACATCGAATGTATTCTCAATAAAATAATGGAAGGAAGAAGTGGAAGTGTAAAAACATTTGTAAAGGCTCAAACGATGCATACGGTAAACTCAAAATGGACTTCAGAAGAAAAAGATCTATTTCTGAAATTTCACTACAGGTCACCAAGCTTTTATAAATTTTTATTAAAAGAAGGGTTTACACTTCCCAAGCCCAAGTACCATAGTAAGATGGTATAATACTATTGAATTTTCAACCGTAATTTCCATAAAAATTTTACAAATGTTAAATGAGAAATTTAAAGATACACCTGAACTCGAGAAACGCTGCGTTTTAGTGTTCGATGAAATGAGCATTAAGACAGAGTTGGAATATAACACTAAAGAGGATTGTGTATATGGTTTTAGTGACCTAGGTGAGCTAGGACGCGAAAGATCATTTTCGGAATATGCTCTTTTATTTATGTTGAGAGGATTCAATAAACCTTGGAAAAAGGTATTCCATTTACAATTTAAAATATTGGAACATGTTTCAATAATTTTTTTTTATTTTCTTGCAATTAGGTAATTGGATATTATTGTGGTAGTGTTCGCGGAATTCAGCTTTCAGAAATTCTAAAATCGACCCTAAATATTTTGATTACAAATCAAATAAACGTATACGCTGTAATTTGCGATCAAGGATCGCCAAATAGGACTGCATACAAACAACTAGGTGTTAGTATTTCTCAGCCTTATGTGACAATACAGAACAAAAAAATATTCTATTTATATGATGTTGTCCATCTTTTTAAAAGTTTCCGAAACAATCTTTTAAAATCAAATTTTTTAATTGGTGAGAATGAAGTATCATGGAGTATTTTAGTTAAACTATTTAATAGTGAAAATAGCGTAATAAGATCAATGCACAAACTGACAGAAGCCCATATTAAGCCAGATTCGTTTCAAAAAATGAGAGTAAAACTTGCGACTCAAGTTTTCAGTCATCATGTTTCGACAGCTATATACGCGGCAGCACACACAGATTTGTTTACCGCGAATGAAAAATCGATAGCTCTTACCACTGCCAATTTTTTTTCCGATTAAATAAATTGTTTGTTAATTTAACAAGAAAAGAAAATATTCAAATATTCCTAATAATAATGCCTTGTCAGAAGAATCTGAAGAAATTTTAGAAAATTTAAAACAATCTGTTGAGTGGATAGCTACTTGGAAGAAATCGAATGGAATGGCTGAATACTGTTTTTCTGGAATGCAACAGTCAATTAATGGAATTTTGCAACTTTGGGACTTAATCAAATGTACCGATCAAAAATACATTTTGACAGCAAATTTAAATTCAGATTGTATAGAAAACACTATTTCAGTTATCAGGACTAATAGAGGATCTTATGAAAGAAACCCATCAGCACTTCGTTTGCATAAAAATTTAAAAGAAATGTGTTTTACCACATGATGTCCAGCGATACTTCATCTTACGGCCAGTCCGATGCACGTGTACTTCTAAACACGGAAGACATTTCAAGTATGGCAACCATAACAATAACACATTATGTAGATTTCCCAAACTTTTTCTACATTTTATATTTTTTTATATTTTGGTTTAATGCATTTTTTCAAATTTTTAAGACTTAGCCAGCACTACACACAACAATAATTCAGTAGACCAAAAAGCAGATAAAATTCCTTTAAAAATTATACCTTTAGACGTAAACAACACTGGTAATTTAATGTTTAATTTCATATTTTTATTAATATTATCTTTATAAAAAAATAATAACCTCACGCAGGTTTCCATAGTTTTTATTATGCTTAAGCATACATACAAATACTAGCGTATTTTTATATATGAATTTACAAAATAGTAAATGTGAAAATCGCCATATTTCACTGTTAGTAAATGTAAAACAATTTACAATAAATTATTTGAATTTAATTATCACTTTCTAAATTTAAACTATAGGAAATTTACTTCTCGACTCGGAGCAGCAGGGCGAGATCGACGATGAAACAAATTATTGTGAATATGATGTTTCTGATTTCGAGGATGAAATTGAACACAATAACGTAGACTCTCACTCTCAAAAAGCATCAGAAGTAAATCCAAGTCAAACAATTAACAGTATGTCAATGTCATATTTCAACGGTTATATAGCTCATGCTTGTTTAAAAAAAATTCAATGTGCATGTTGCGAAAATTTAATGATTTGCCAAAATTCTGAAAAAGCTTCAGCCGCCAATTTGTTAATAGATTCACGTCAGTATGAGAATATTGTAAATGGTGGTTTGAAAGTACCAAATGCGTTGTTTGTTAAAATAACAAAAACAATAGTGGACATTTTTACCGATAATTTCGATAAATTCTGTTTCAAAAAAGAAGTATTACAAAATTTATTTGGTATGTGCAATTCAATTAAAGTCGCATGCACAGATGATCTGCATAGAGATATTATAATCCGTCATATCTTGAAAGTATTGATCCGAGCAAAAATTAAAATTATTAATGCCAAAGTCAAAAATGCCAAAAAAAAAATTTAAAAAATTCGATATAATAAATCATCTTTAATCTAAATTAATTTTAATAATTTCAATAACAATTTTAAATTTCATATACAGGGTGTCCGGGTTTGGGATGCTGATCCGTCATGGGGTGATTCCTTGGTTCATTCTGAGAAAAAAATCGTATGTGGAGGGGGGATCCATTTTTTAAAACCTTTGAGGTACAAGGTGTTTAAAAAATTTGGTTCAGAAAAAAAGTACACCCAAATATTAAACTGTAACTTCCAAAATATTTATCGGAGAGCAACCAACTTAGTCTTATTTGGTTGGTAATCGTATAGGCTATTATTAAGGTTTAAGTGGTTATCTTGTATCTGCATCCGTTTGAGAGCTATGGTGATTTAAAGTAAAAAAAAAATATTTGTTTTTTATAAAATCGAGTTTTTCTCAAAAAAACCGTTATAATTTTTTCTTTTGTTTATTTAATTTTAATTTGTCATGATCTCCTCTACAATCCCTCAATACATTACTTGTACCCACGTGCCATAGTTTTCTTCGTATTCCGTTTATTCTCAATCTAATTAAGAGATGTTATAGTGTTAATATTTTACCAATTTTATTTTGATTTGTAAAACAGTAGGCGATGATTATCAACTCATTTGTTTAAATGTTGAAAAAACAAAAACTAAATATTTTCAGATTCAGTCATTAGTTTCGAGATATTATCTAGTGTTGTATTAGTGTTGTGAATCAAAATTTTAATTAATTTAATAAAATTAATATTATAATGGCACAGTTCTCAGGTGAGGAGTACATTGATATCCATTTTGTTTACGGATTTTGCGATGGTAATGCAGCACGAGCTCGCAATGAATATCAACTCAGATTTCCAACACGTCGCATTCCTGACGCAAAAGTATTTATAAATATTCATAGGAGACTGGCAAATATCGTAACAAGATCGAATACCCGGGCGGAGCCCCATTCAGTCTCACCAAACCATTTGGATGTCGACGAAGGTATAATCCGTAATGTAACAGCAAATCCTTCTATTAGCATAAGGAGGCTCGCTTTACAATTAAACGTCTCTCGCTATCGAATTCATCAAGTATTGCACAAGGAGAATCTTCATCCATACCATACAACACCCGTTCAACAACTATTACCGATAGACCGCACTACAAGATTGGAGTTTTGTAATTTGTTGATGGAAAGGAATTTGGACAATGCAAGTTTTGTGAAATGTATCCTATGGACGGATGAATCGCAATTCACAAGAGATGGCATAACAAACTTTCACAATCTACACACGTGGGCTGCTGAAAATCCTCATTCGAAAAAAACAAATATCATTTCAGCACCGATTCAGTGTAAACGTATGGGCTGGTCTAATTGGCGTTAAATTAATTGGACCATTCATATTACCACCTAAAACGATTTGCCACTCCTTTTTGATGATGTTCCCATTTTAAGTAGATTCTCGCATACATATCAACATGATGGTGCACCTTGTCACTACCATAATAATGTTAGGAATTTTTTTAACGAAAATTATTCAAATAATTGGATTGGAAGAAATGGTCCAATTCATTGGCCTGCAAGATCCCCCGATCTTACGGTATTGGTTTTTATGTATGGGGAAGGATGAAGGCGCTTGTATACTCCAAAGAAATTGAAACAAAAGAAGAACTTATACAACGAATACACACAGCAGCACAACAGATAAGGGAAGAATTACCAAGAATTGAAATAACCAAAGGCATACTTAAACGAATATTAGCATGTATTCAATCACAAGGAGGATTTATTTTTATTTATTTATTTATTTGTTTATCTACATAAATTTTGTTTAGAGACCACCCCATACTTACACAATCCATTTTGAGCAGGAGCTCATTCATAATGGATTGTGTAAGATGAAGTGGTTTAACAGGTTAAAAATTAAAAATAAGTCTGCAGCTTTACCGTGTACCCATCCACTCAAACTCCAGCCGGTGGTGACACTCTGGATTGTGATGCTTCGGAGCCCTCCGAATAAATATATGTACCCCTCTTTGTGTGTTCTTCGATTTAATGTCGTTCGTAAATACTGGCAAATGTAACTGGCAACTGAATGTCACAGCTTGTATGTAAGCGCAAACCAGATCATTCCATTTGTCCTATACAAGAAGCATTTTTCCAGCCCTTTCAAACCGCCAACGTGTTTCAATATATGCCAGTATACATACAGATCATTCCATTTGTCTTATACAAGATGCATTTTTCCCACCCCTTTCAAACAGACATTTCAGAGGACATTTTGAGCACCTTTTATAACTCCTCGACCCAAACTTTGTATTGAGGGATTGTAGAGGAGATCATGACAAATTAAAATTAAATAAACAAAAGAAAAAATTATAACGTTTTTTTTTGA
Organism: Tipula vernalis; assembly: GCA_958295665.1. NCBI lineage: Eukaryota > Metazoa > Arthropoda > Insecta > Diptera > Tipulidae > Tipula > Tipula vernalis. The sequence goes on along the minus strand of OY282558.1, from coordinate 378,481,081 downwards.
GAAAAACTCGATTTTATAAAAAACAAATATTTTTTTTTTACTTTAAATCACCATAGCTCTCAAACGGATGCAGATACAAGATAACCACTTGGGTGAGGTCAATAAACTTTACTCGTAAAAATCCTTAGTTAACAATCAAAACCACACAAAACCCAAAAGCAGCCAAAAATGTACATGAAAATAAAGTCTACTCCCATTTTAAACTAGCACTTTATCAAATCCTTAATGGATAGCTGAAAAAAAAAATCCCCAATCAAATTTTCTTTTCAAAACCACACACAATTGAATTATTGTGTACATTAATAAATTTAGGTTTGTTTATGTTTTGATGTCGGTCAATGAACTTTTATCTAGTGATTAAATTGTGGAACATTTCGTAAGCAAAAATATAAAAAAACGAAAAAATTAAAACAAAACAATGAAGACGAAAAGTTACAGCAATTTTCACTAATACTAATACAAATATTATAATAAAAAACATAATTTTGCAGTTTATAACGTGCTAGAAGAGCTAAACTAGTTTCTACATTTTTTTCTCTATTATAAACGACAGTGGAGACATTACTCGATCGTAGCGGCGAAAATCTCGGTGATATTATCTTAATGTATTCAATCAACGGTAGAACTAACTACCATCCATGTTGGCGTATTTTATGGCGATATTTTTTTTATTTGTTTTTTTTTTTGTTATTCCGTGTCGTTACCGTATCCAGGAGTCGCCCACATGAAGCTGTTAGCACGAAGCAAGGTGCACTGGCCATCGATCGACGAAGATGTGGAAAAACAGTAAAGCTCGGTGAGAGATGCTCTGCTAATGCGAAAGCACCTTTCAAGTGCACGTGTGAACATCGATTTTGCAGGACCTGCAAATGGTTTTGACCGGAGGTTTTTAAAAAGGAATCAACAAAGACTGAAAAGACGATCGACCGCTTGAAAGATGTTTTTCCCGCCAGGGACTCTGCGACACTATCGTTTCCGACAGTGATCACCAATTTGTGTCAGAAGGGTTTGAGTCGATCTGCAGTGAAAATGGCGTTGAGCACCCTTTCACTCACAGTCAAGCAGTCAAGCTGAAAAATTCGTCTACTCGTTGAACGAAGCGCTAAGTGGAAAGAGTTCGAGATTGGTGAGGATATATTGGTCAAAAATTTTAGCAATAATAAGTGGAAATGGTCACTCGAAGTCATTACGAAGAGATGCGGTTTGGTAAACTATTTTGTGCTAACCGAAATGTCAACAGGCGAACCAATGTGAACCAGAAAAAAGCGATTCACTTTCCTCGAGGATGGCGATAAACATAACGAGTAATAGAGCCAGAGGTCTTTTAGAGCTTGAATTAGAATTCGAGAATGAGAGTTTTAAAGAGGGCAGAGAAGATTCCGAAGAAGAGACGCCACCACCACACCACAATTCTATGAAGATATCGACATGGCCAGGCTGGTTCGAAGATCATCGCGATAAGCTATCTATCTTTAAACCTTTTATTGTTTTGTTACATTCTTGTTTTGGTGTTTTTTTTGTTAATTCCAAGGTTTTGAACTTTGATTTTTTAGTGGGGAAGAAGTTTTGAGATGTGGCAACACTGATATGTAGAGTTGTGAAGTGGCAAAACTAATAAGTTGTGAATGAGAAAAGACAGAATGAGAAGGTTGACGAAAGAATGAGGACGAACGTTATAATTTTCGTACAGAAGTTCAAAAACCGGGAGGCTCGAATCCATATTAACAGCAAGAGGCAAAGCAAGGAAGAAAAAGCTTAACGTTATAAATCTGACGAGGCACTACTATGCTCATCAGCTGCAGGAAACAAAGGAATTAAATTTTACCTGACATTCGAAGATTTCTAGCTAACGTAGTAAAGTACTCGCAAGTATTTGTAGTTAAAACTTTAAAACTTTAAAACTTTAAAACTTTAAAACTTTAAAACTTTAAAACTTTAAAACTTTAAAACTTTAAAACTTTAGAACTTTAAAACTTTAAAACTTTAAAACTTTAAAACTTTAAAACTTTAAAACTTTAAAACTTTAAAACTTAAAAACTTAAAAACTTAAAAACTTAAAAACTTAAAAACTTAAAAACTTAAAAACTTTAAAACTTTAAAACTTTAAAACTTTAAAACTTTAAAACTTTAAAACTTTAAAACTTTAAAACTTTAAAACTTTAAAACTTTAAAACTTTAAAACTTTAAAACTTTAAAACTTTAAAACTTTTAAACTTTTAAACTTTTAAACTTTTAAACTTTTAAACTTTTAAACTTTTAAACTTTTAAACTTTTAAATTTTTAAACTTTTAAACTTTTAAACTTTTAAACTTTTAAACTTTTAAACTTTTAAACTTTTAAACTTTTAAACTTTTAAACTTTTAAACTTTTAAACTTTAAAACTTTAAAACTACCGGTCTATATAGAGATTGAAAAAAAGAAGCAAACAATCAGCTATTTCCTTGGCGTCTACTGTTGTTGTTATTGTAAGACATATTTACCAGATCAATTTCTCTTTTAGGTCTAAAGGTATTTCTAAAATTGTTTAGGGTTACTTTTAATTTTATCTTGCACACAGCTAGATAGATAGGAAGTGTATTTCAACTTTCAAACTTCAAGTAAACGCCGAATTTATCATTAAAAGATGTTGTGGAGAACGATGTGTTTATCCGATTTTAGTTCACTTTTTACCATTATAGATAAGCTTTCAATTTGCATTTTTCTAAATTTTTGAGTCGATCGTCAAACCACGGAGGATGGCAAATTTTTTTGTAAACGGAGGTTTGTTATAAATGACTTCGTTTATAACAAAGACAGTTTGTTAAATCCGAAATATTTTTAGAAAATGAATTTTGATACATTTTATAACTGCTTTATGGACCTCCTACATCTTCAAAATCAGTGCTTCCTGGTCCAGACAAAATTTATTGTGATCCATGATTTAGTTCCGCGCGCCAGAAGTCACACAATAAGGTGTATATTTAGAAGATTTGTGCACCGCTGTACGAATTGCATAGTCTACCACATATGAGCAATGTTTGTGTGCCATTCACGATGGTCTTCATTCAGATAACGTCTTATCACCGACAAAATGTTCCGATTTACTCTTTCTGCAGGATGAGCCTGTGGTTGATAATTCGGAAGTTGTATTGTTTTAGGCAAGCCTTGAAATGTTTCGAAATTAAGTGGCTGACATCCGGCACAAACTTTGACGTATTGATGCTCATCCCTTGTCATTCCTTGTCACGACCATGCTTATTAAACTCCGACTGGGGAACATGTAAATTCCAATTCCAATTATGCGTTCCATCGCCTTCTACCGTCTGACAATATTTGTATAATATTTGTCTGGTGATTCAACAACACCCCTCCTGATTTTATGATATGCTTCATCATACAATTTTCTGTGCAGCAGTTCGAAATCGTGCCCTTGTAGACCGCATTAACCTGGAGGTCTATTAAGACATTTTTCGATTTCGGATTTTTACGATATCGAAAAAATCCGCCCTATTATGAAACAAAAAAGGAAATTCGCAGCGAATTTTTTCGAACGCATATTGGCAAAATTCGACTGCTATTTAGTTGGTGGATTTTCTAATGTATGCTATTTTGTGTTTTTGGGGAAAATACATTTTTTGTAAATGATATATTTGATAATAGGGTCAATCCGCGGCGTATCGAATTTTTTCGATATCGTAAAAATTCGAAATCGAAAAATTTCGTAATAGACCCCCAGTGAAACGCGGTCCGTTGCTACATTGAGTTTGATACCATCGATATACGGCTTAGACTATTCAATGGGCAACGCCACACTTAAACACTTACGTTCGGTAGCCGGGCACTTCCTTTCATCGATGTCAGTTTCTGACTCATCATGTAAGCTTCTGATACTGTCGTCAAGGTAAACAAATACTCTCGGTTCCAAGTCAACTCCGAGAACCTTGCATCGGCAAAGATTTGGCTAGCATTGCATATCCCAAGCGGTTTTCACTCTTACTGGAAGAAACCTTTTTCAGGCACAATAAATGCCGTTTTAAGTCGACTTACTGCAGACACAAAATCCGATTAATATATGGCAACGGGTATATGTCTTTCACCGTTACCTCATTTAATTTCCGCGCATCTAGGCAAACGAATTTTTCCCGAAGGTTACGGAACGCAAACTAAAACGAATCATACGATCCAACACAGGATTCAGGATTTTCTGAATGTATGCCATCTCGAACGAGCTCTTGTTTTAACTGCCTTACCGGCCACTGTATCGAAATTATGCTCAATCATTGTTGTGTCACAAAACCGGTCAAAATGGATCACAAGAAATGAAGTTTTAATTTTCATATGATGATGGTTACCTATATCTGAAGACTGATGGCCAGATACCAAAAGCCTTCGAGAAATCAATGCCACAGATCAGATCTCTTCGGATTGATGTGATAACCAAAGACCTAAATTCACTCTGCATTTTCCTTCCGGAATGAGGGGCATGTTCACCGTTTGATTAACCTCATGAATTGTTCCATCAGCTATTTTGATTTCAGAATTAATGAGAACTAATTCCAGCTCTAACCTCTTCATAGCTTGCTCCTGAATGTAGTTGCGCTCACCGCGTAACCTGAAACCTCAACCGCTTTATATGGTCTGTTATCGTCTACGATGTCAGTCACGCTTTTTATGATCTGCTTATTATCTCTAATATCTCCATTTTTCTACCTACTTATAGAAGCGATTTTGAGCTGTTGATAAAGCGCTGGATACTCCAGACACACGTCCTACTGAGGTTTAAAATCCAAGTCTAAAATCAACTTTCGACATTTGTGGCATTGATGAATAAACTCTTCTCTTGGGAAAACAGGCAGTTTCTAAATAATTGGCAGTTTAAAATCAAATATCTCAATATAAAATCTTATTTAAGGAATAAGGGACTTAATAAATATTTGCGTTAAAACGATCCGTTTAGCCAAAATAACTAAATATGGACGCTACACCTTCGACCCTATTACGAGCCTGGATATAATCTAAATGAGGCTGACTATTAAGATATCTTTTCCATAAACGATACTTACTAACTCTAACACTAATGCTTATAAAGCAAGCTGGCAATTTTTCCAATACCGTATCGCTATCTTTACGTTCCATCTATTCCAGAACGATACTTCACCTAATTTTTTTGTAATCAATTTTCTTCACTTTTTATTCAAATACTGTAAACTATTTGAACCCAATTAAAACTTTAAATTTCTATCGAGCTATTTAAATATATTTCTTAATTATTTCTTCTCCAGCCTTGAGTTCATTACAATTCCGTCCTACATAGGGAATTTTTTTTACAAACCGTGAAAAGGAAAGTTATGACATTGCAATTTAGTTATACACAAATGTACCTACCGTTATCTGCATAAAGGTAGATTACATAAGTAGCTGAATTAAATTTACTTAATCTGTGGGGTTCTAATGTACAATTCACTTCCTCTATTTAAAATTCCAGTTGAGCTTCTTTAACTCGGCTGAACTTAAATTAAATATCAATTTTTAGTTTTAATTCAGTGTTTTAGTGACTTGCTTAGTGATCATATCGATCAATAGCTGTAATATTTAGTTATGTGTAACATGTAAAATAAAATTCATAAATGTTATAGTGTGGATTAAATTAGTTATATTAGAAATTAAAAAGATGCGTGCTCATTTTTTAATAATTTAAAGAGAAACGTAAAATCAGTTAAATATTGATCATCGTCGAACTAAAAATAAAAATAAAATTTTCAGAACGCAAATAATTATTGGTGATTGTTAAATAAAATATTAAAAAAAAAAAAAGAAAAAGAAAATCAATTTAAATTAAATATACAAAATGGTGCTTCTCTTGCGATGGATATTTAGCCAATACGTGTATCTTTTTACAGAATTTTCAGGTAAGAATAAACATACATAGCTGTATGACTTGGTTAATTTGAACAAAATTAAAGGGTGAACTTAGCTTGTTGGGGCGTAAGCTTGTTGAACATTATTAGAATTGATTTTCAACAATCTCTTAATTTATACTATCGATGCGGTTTTCAATTTTTAATTTTCTTCAATTTTTTATTGATTTAGATCAGTTTTTTTGGTCCCTAACAACTATAAAAAACTATAATTTAAATAATAAAATATATTTCAAATTCAACGTAAACTAAGCTTGGTTTTGCAATTGCCGCAGTCGAAAAATTTGAGAGCTCTATGAACTGAACATTTTCAGAAAGGTTATTTAATCCCAAAATTGAAGGTTTTGGTAGCTATGCAGTTATTTCACAGTGAAATCAAATCTTTGTTCAAGGAAACTAGAGATTTCTGTTTCAAATTATTCCTGCTTTCGATCTGTCTTCTAATCGATTATTTATATCATGCCGAAATTTATCCATTTTGCTAAATATGGGTCCGGTTCATAATTATGTAAATGTATTAAATCGTGCTGGTTACAATCTTTTTGGCATTGCAAGAGTACCAGGTTTAAAATTGAATAGCCAGTGGTGGGTAATTCATTTTTTTAACAATTTGAACATAAATTGATTTCGTAAAAACAAATTCTTGTTTTATTTTATTTTTAAATCTTAATTTTAATTATGGGAACATTACATTTTTTTAAACACACCCATTGTTCCGCTCTAGTATAAAACAGTTACATATTTGAAAATACGAAATAGCTTGCTTATAGAGCCCTTAGCTTCGAAAATCTAGGTAAGGCTAAACCATATATCTAATCGTTACGATTAATCGATCCGATATTAACTAATTTTTACCAAGTATAACTAACATGCATATTGATGCCTACTACACTTAAAATTCACAGCAGCTCTTCACATATTACGTAACGCTTCATGGGGTAGGAGGGAGTTTCATGATTTGTTACAATTTTTGACGGACGAACAGAAAATTTTCAAATACAATTCTATTTTCATTTATTTCAACTAGACGCATGTATGTTGATTCTGCCGAAATTTATTATGAAATGCAAAACAAATTCAAAATACCGTTTTTTCCACAAATTTATGCAATTTGAACTCAAGTTCATCGTAATGTCGGCATTTCTCAAGAGTCACGCAATTAAATGCCCCTGTCTAAATCAACCTTTTCGGCTTTTAGGATAGCTTCTACGTACTCCTCGATATATCTCCAACCATCCCCTCTAAGGAGTATAATTTGCATGACACTCTCTGGGCACTATGCTCCCACTTCTTCCTCCAGTGGTCGCTTTCGGGCAATCCAATTATCACACTCGAAAAAGGTGTGCTCTACATCATCAATCACGCCTGGGCAGTATATACATTCTGGTGTCAACACTTTCTTCATTCTATGTAGGTACTGGCGGAAATATCCGTGACCAGTCAGGAATTGCGTCAGGTAATATCCCACCTCACCGTGCGTCCACTCAATCCAGTGCATCTAAAGTGCGAGTCCTTTCTTCCAGGGCCGCTATTTTTTTGCTGACCTCCACCTTTCTAAAGTATATGGCCTAGCGCTCTTTAGCCAAGAGGTGGATGGGAGTGCCCCGCTACTGCTAATATGGCTGCTTCGGAGACTGTGCAATGTCTCTACTCCGTACAGAAGAACAGATTGTACTGCGGACATTAAAAGGCGTCGTTTATTGGATCTTATTCCACCTACGTTTGCCATAAGCCCGCTTAGGGCTGCAATCCCTTTTGCAGCCTTATCCGCTTTCTGTTGTTTCTGCTCAAAGAAGGTTAGATTTTGGTATATTACAATGCTTAGGTATTTCACTGCCGGCTTTGTTTCAATTACCTTCGCGCCAACCCATATTTGGAGAGAAGGTTGGATTCTCTTTTTCGAGAGTATATACATATATAGTTATTTCCACTTTGTTTAAAGCTAGTGCTAATCGGTGCAGCTGTCTACCGTCCGCATTACCTGGTTGAGTTTCAGTTGGGCCTGCTTGGTATCGCGGGCCGCAACGAATACCGCAACATCATCCGCATAACCAACCAAACTTGTCTCATCGGGCATTTCGGTGAGCAGCAAGCTATCATAGAAAGCATCCCAGAGGTCCGGTCCTAAAATCGATCCCTGGGCCGCTCCAGATGTGGCGTCTAGCATATCTCTCCACCTCACTGTATTAAATACGTTTTTGACATCGAGCGTCACTAGCAGTACAATACGTTGCGAGAAATGGTTATGGTCTTCGGGTCTCCTAACTGCCTCCGTTACTTCCCGGATTGCGTCTATCGTTGATAGTCCTACTCTGAATAGTCTCGCTTTAATTAACTTTTCCATTACCTTGCCCGCTGTGTGAAGCAGTGGTCGATAGGGCGAGGTGAGCTCTGGGTCGCCTTTACCCTTGCTAGCCAGTACCAGCCTTGCGACCTTCCAGCGAGCACTAAACACACCCTCCGACAGACATGCATTATACATTCACAGCAGCAAATCTGCATTTTGTTGATAGACCATTTTTAATACCTTATTTGGTATTCCATCTGGGCCAGGGGCTTTTTTATTCTTTAGTATAGTGAAGCTTCTGCGTCTGGGCCACGGTTTAGTTCAGATCTCTGGGAGGACCAGAGTGGCTGGTGAAAAGGAAGCTCACGATACTTTCTGTGGTTCTGGCATTCATCAAGCATGTTGGATTCTGAGCTCCTAGCTTTTGGGTGACCATATTGTAGCCAAGTCGCCATGGGTCCCCGTCCATATCCTCCATCAAATTTTACCAGCAATGCGGCTTGCTCTGATAATTAGCCCGCCTGAGTTGAATTTTTGCTTGCAAATGCGCCAGAGATATTCGGCTAGCCTCGTCTCGTTGTACCTTCTGTCGAAGCGCAAGGCATTTCCTTCGTTCATCTGTGATTTCAGATGTCGACCAGTACGCAGATCTTCCGTTCGTTTCCGTTCTCCTCGCTGACGGAAATGTCTTAATAGCGGTTATACTCCTTGAGTTGCGTCATATGTAACCGAATTACAGGTACTTTGGGAGCGCATTCGTGGTTCTTTTGAACTTGAGTATTTTATAATAGAATTTATGCAAGATTTTATAGATTTTCGATATGATTAGAGTTCGGTTTGATTGAATTAAGCATAGTTAGGATTCTCGAAACCACAGTTTTTTGGATTTATGTCGATTTTATTCAAAATTATCAACATTATTTAATATTTTCGAGATAATTTGAGGTATTTCAATTATTTTTGGATTTAGAGGTTATTGAAGATTATTCGAGTCTCTTCGAGTTTCCTAATATTATTTGCGTTTTCAAGCTTATAGCTTATTTTATTATCAACGGTGGCTACACTAAATAGGTTAAATATGCGGTTGCTTTAGGTACACAATTTTGTAAGGCGCTAAAATAAGCGTTTAAATCTATGTTTATCTAAAAAAAAAATTTGCAATAAACAAGAATGAAAAGGACTTGGACGGTGAGCTCCGGCCACCAGGCTTTTGGTAAACATTTCCAAAATAATACAACACCAGAGGAAGATCTAAAATTATCTGCGAGAATGCACTACCAGAAACTTTTCGAATATTTTCGTAACATTGTGATCAACTCACAGGGTTGGCAACTTTGATAGCGGCCTCGAAATAGGTAATAAAAGATTTCGCGAAATTGAAAAAGAGAAAAGAAAATGTTTAAATATTTATGCACATAGAAATGTAGAAATGTATTAAGACAATACCGGGTTCGGTTTGAAACCCTGCTTTGAGGTTTCTTTTATGTATACACTTTACGAGTATATTGTTTGGTCAATACAATTAGTAAGACTATTTGGATATTTTTTCAGTCCCTATTCAGTTCGACAACAATTTTTATGCTCCGAATGTAAAATTTTGATTTGTCTATCAAATATCAACTTGGAATAATAATTTAAACCAAATTTTTCATCAAAAATATATTCTATTTGTAGAGCTATTCAGAGGAGCTACCGCTGGGTACGCCATTGAAATATCGTAAAATCCTGGTGTTAACATATTGTTACGCCAATGCCAGGTAGCATTGATTATCCCAATCATGCTGAAAACAATTAAATTTAAATAACTTTTCTCTCAGGGTTCATTTAATATTTTTATCACCATATTGGTGAAATTAGAAACAGGAGATCCCTGTTGTCAAATCTAAGACCAGAGGCAATAAAGATTTTGAAACAAAATTAAAATGTTTTGACAGCAATATAATATTCCTCAACTGGAGGATTCGCTTTTAATCTTTTTTGTGAAACTAATTTTCTAATTAGGGAAACCCTTGTACCCAGTCGCTATTTGATATTTTTGTAGGAAGAAATATACGTAATAGGGAACGGAACAATTTCATGTTTCTCTAAAAGCGTCCACAACGAGGTTAAGTTGGATGTTGTCCCATTTTGTAAATATGAAAATGTGGCATATCTATTGGTCCTTGGGTGCTAAAGCTTGATTTAGACACCTTTCCAAATATCTTTTCTATTTCCTAGTTACTTTTTTACGTGTTTTCCGATTGGAATTTTAAGAATTAAATAATTCGAAATTAGGCTAACTAACGAATTTCCGTTCAAATCCTTTAAACATATTAGAAGTTAAGATGTTTGGCGGCTCAGCGTACTTTTTAGAAATGACGTGGAAAATTCATCTGCAAAATGACTTAAATACAACTATCTGCATTCAGCGACCAGGGCCTGAATTCCGGTTCGGTGACAAATGATAATGAGAAATGACTTGATTTTTTATTTCAACTAGTCGGTTGCATTTTTATTTAGAGTAGGCGAAATAAAACATAAAGTCATTTCTCATTCTCATTTGTCATTGATCCGGAATTCGGGCCCAGATTAGGAGTGGAAAATGCGCTTGTTGGGTTGCTAAAGGTGTATTTTAAGCTTTCCGAAAATTTATTGTAAATATACTGCACAACATTTTTGTATCAGAAAATTATTTCTGTATTTAGAGAACGATTAGGTTGCCATAAAACCTCAAACAGTCAAAAGAAACTTTGTTGCGTTGCATACTAAATTAAATAAAAGTCAATTTCAAAAGAATTCTGTTGTTCATTAGTACGGAAAACGTGATGAGACCTCAGTTGGAATGAGCAATTAAAACTTTAAGTTTGAGTACATACAGTTACTTATAATCGATTTGTCTGTTGACATTTTCACTTTAAGCTTGCGAGTATTCATAAGAATGCTGTAAATTAATAACCAGATATTATGAATAATTTTGGCTGTAATAACTTTTAACTTCAAAAAATGAAAAACGGTTTAGTAAAACGTAATTCGAAAAAATGAGAATGAACAACTAATTCCTTTTCCATAGTTTACATGAGTCTGTTCTCGCAAATTTTAAAAATCTTTACCAATTTACGTCAATTTTTAAATAAAATATCAAGGGCTGAAATTTCACGGTGATCACTCCGTGAGGGGTTTACAATTTCAATTCAACTCAATCTAATCTCCAACTCAACTCCCAAATACATCTCTAACTGAATCCTTTAATTCTTTACTCAACCCCAACTCAATCTCTAATTCAACTGCCAGCTCAATCTCCAACTCAACTCCCAAATAAATCTCTAACTGAATCCTTTAATCCTTTACTCAACCCCAACTCAATCTCTAATTCAACCTCAACTCAATTTCAGCTTAACTACCACTGAATCTCAACTCGATCTCCAACTTTTCTTCAGCCCAATCCTGAACCCAACCCCACGACAACCCCAATTCAACCTTCAACCCAGCCACAACCCTACCCTGAACTCAACCCTAAACATAATGCGCGAGTCAATTCCTAAATCGACGCGGCTTAAAAGTAACCTCTAACCCAACCCTCGACTTAATCTTCAACTAAACTCCTTGCTTAACGGCTGAATCAATCTCAACTCAACCCTAGTTAAATCCCAACTCGACCCTAGCCCTCACCTGAACTCCAACTAAACCCCAACTCAACCCCAGCTCAACTACTAACTCAACCCACAATTTAAGCCCCAATGGAAACTTCATGCGTACATGAACTCAACTCAATCTTAACCCTCCTCACTTCCACAACAATGTCTCTAAATTCGAAAATATTTTGAATTTTCATTCAATGCTCTTTTAAATTTTGGTTAAAAGAATTGGTGGTTTTAGCAGGTGATGACATTTTTTGACTTTTGAGGTTAGGTTCCGTTTTTTTAAGGAATAAAATAAAAAATCTGCCTCGACAGATTCATTGTAAATCAATTAGGCTTTAATTTAAAGACAAAATTATCGTGATATGTGGCTTTTTGAGCATTGTGGGCTATTTTGTCCATAAACAAAGTCAGTTTTGTCCCCCTGTGCGACGTGGTAATCAAAAACTTTTTCAATCCAACTTTACGTGGCTTACCCTTTACAATTTGGCGAGCTGGCATTCGACGAGTAAATGGGATTATCTGGCACATCTATACCTCAATTTCATGGTACTTTGATCTAACTTTATATTGGTTGCACTTTCCAGAACAGGTATAGTTATTATTAATGGGTATGCTTGATGTATCGCGAAAATGCAGTGATGTGCATAGTGAATGGAATCGATTTTTAGACATACAGTTTTATATCTTTGCAAAACCTATGTTATTGTTCCAAAATAAGTGTAATCGAGGATATAGATATCAGGATTTTAATATCGCAGGTTTTCAGTTGTTTGGCGTTATCGTTTAAATATTCCATGTTAGTAAAAAGAGCGGTTTCTTTGAAATGATCGTAATTAATTTATTTGTAAATATATTCTTGGCATGTCAGCTCAATTTGTAAGTTGGTGCTTGTCAGAGCTGATTCAGTCCAGACTGGATTAAGCTGATGCGCGGATTCTTCTGAATCAGATGAGGCATTCACGCGATTTTCGACACTAATAAAACTTAATTTTCATCATTATCGGAATCATCGGAATTTTCTTAAAGCCTTTGAATTTGGTCTTGATCGATCAACTATTTACCATTTTTATTTAATACCTATAAAATGTATCAAAATAAAATGAAAGTAACAAAATTGTTTAACATCAATTTTCTTGCCATTAAAAAATGAACGTACACAATCGTGAATGGCATTTTTGATTACGGGCTTTTTATTAGAAATAATTGCTAATTAAACCCGAGTAACCACGCATCACAAAAAAACGACAAAAATTTCACGTAAAATGGTGATTGGTGGAAAACATTTGGGAAACATTTGTGACAAAATGGATTAAATTTGGTGGATTAAGTTGACGGTGATTGTCACGCGGGAACGAAGATTCTGTGGAACAAAATCATTTTTCTTTTTTGACAAAATTAACATGGATTTTGTCACAAAATATTCACTTAAATATGCTCCAAATTGTCAACACCCTTTGTCACAAAAAAGTAACTTACATTTTGTGATATATTGGTGTAAGATATTGTGATCTCCATTTTTGATTTTTCGGGAATATTTATTATAAAATAATTAATTAATAAACCTCACAAACGCATACTTTGCGTACGAATAATGTGTAACTCCTTTGTATTTTTTATTTTTATTTATTGATGGATTTTTGGTATTTGTCTATCCAAAAATTATGGATAATAAAACAAAAAAAATTTAAAAAAAGTAAAGTACAATGGAGTATAGTACTTTATGTATGTGTTTGTACGATTTATATTCATATTAACTTTTATGGAAAATAAAGAACTTCTAAAAAGATTTGGTGGGTAATTTTAGTAGTAATGAATGTAAGTTAATTACCTTTCTAATCGGGTTTAATGGAATCATTAAGTTTGTTGCTAGTACACAGCACCAACAATTCGATCGTTTAAATTTATTTATGTGAAACTATTGTATTTGTTGACAAAAATGATCTAACGAAATGAGAACTAATTTTTTATTGATATTTTGTATCTAGGTTCGATTCGACAAGTAAAAGTGTTGGCAAAATAATATATGCTTTACTTCTTTGCAATTTATTTGAAGCATGAACAGTTGTTTAGTCGGTTATAGGTAGCCCATTTATGTTCGCAGGACTAACTATGTATATATGGAAAGTTTTTAAGGATTGTGTTATAATATGGACACCTTTCTCTCGAATAATCGTTTCAAAATAGAAATTAATTTTGCTATTAAAACAAATTTTTCGATTCTTGCTTTCAATGAGCCACTTGTGTGCTTGTTTTATTCTTTATATATTTTGCCATATTAAATAATAATATTGTATGTAATGTAAGTTAGCGTAATATGATGATTTCTTGTAAGAAAACGATGGCACCACACCGTTTCTAAAGACCAGCTTTCAATTCTGAATAATTATATTTTTATCACAAAATATTAGAGAAACATACAAAAAAAGATCAAAACACAAAATTAGCTATGCAAAATTTTTAGTTTTTTGGATGTTAGCCTCGGAGCGATATTTCCTTTTTTTTGGCTAATTCCACCATTTAAAATTGACCATTTACAATTTTTCCGTATTACCACCAAAATAAAAAAATTTATTAATTTTGAGGAAGAAATGTCGGATACATCCCATTAATTTTCTTGAAACTACTTAATGCTATTTCCTTTAATATGTTTGGGAGATGGCCTTCTGTCGAATAATTGCTATCAAAAATTGTGTATACTAATTTCGCAATTACAAAAAATTCCTCTGTTGGAGCTTTTAATGAACCAAAATTGCTTGTTTCTTTCTTGAAATATTTTTCGTTCATAAATATTTCACTGTGTGTGAGCTATTTCTTCGTCCCCTTTGATTAATTTTGGTTTACATTTGTCACATGATATTTTTTTGTATAAGCAATACCCTGCATAGTAAGTAATGGCATTCTTCTCTCAAGGTTTTTAAAATCTATATCTATTAAATTGTCCAAATCCTCCTCATCCTGACCGTCGTCCTTCTTTTCCCCAAACTCCTTTAAACTTTCCTTATACTCGGCTTTAAATTGATGTGGTCCAATGATACAATTGGAGCAATTTGAGTTGTTTAGTAATTTCATTACCAGATTGGCAAGCACAAAATCAACATTATTTTGTTACAAGTTGAGATTGTATTGTTAATTGAAATCCTTTTATAAACTTGAAGTAGTTTTCATTTTTTGACACTATTTTGTGTTTTTGTAAATAATCCAGGCTTTTTTCCAAAAAACAATAAATTTTATTGTCCTTATAAAGAGGCTGCTCATATGGTGATTTTGACGCAAAATTTCTTGAATTTAGGCAGTCAAACAAATTATTGAAAAATTCAATAATATTTGCTGTTGCCAATACATTGTCCAAATGATTATTGAAAATATCAGGAGCTACTTTTAATGTTGTTTGTATAGCACTGGCAACAGTTAAACTTAGTAGTTGCACTGCAAGTGCCACGTTCATTTTTTGGAAATTATTGGGATATACTTATATGGGGTTTCGTTAGTTTAGGCATTAATTGGACGATGATGCTAATACAAATTCCAAATTCTTCGTGCATAATATTGTTATTAAGGAACGCGTTTCTGGCTGACTTCAAAAGGTGAGGTTTATCAAATTGTGCAAAAATTTGGTGGTTATTCACCATAAAATATGGTTTATCTAAATCAATGCCAAGACATTTAAAGGCGGCAATGTTTGTAGCTGCCTACGTTTTGATATTGTCAATAATTCATTTAGACAATGAAGCTCCATCCATATGATTTGTTAGCACGTAACTTAGCACGTGCTTCCAGTTATCAACTATTCCTCTCAACATAAAAAATAATGCTGAAGTTGACAATTCATTAGTTCGATTAATTCCATCATTAGAAAAACCGTCGATTCTCTCCGTTAGTATAGGTTCATTGTTCGATCTTTTTTAATTTTAATCTCATCGAAAGTTAGCTAGCAAATTTTTGATGTTGAAGATTTGTTTTGGAATAATCCTTTTAATTGTTTTATTAAAATATAATTTTGGCAGCTGGGACGAATTTTATAGGAGACCACTTATGTATCGTGTAAATAGATGGCAGTTTAAGATCTAAACTGTTTCTTAAATATTTATAGATCGAAGAAGATTTGTAATATAAGCACTGTGCAATATTTTTATCACTGTCACTATAGTAGTAATCCTGTTTTAATACTTACACACACTTTTCGAATTATTATTAACTGGAATTTGGTTTATCGTTTCATCGATTGTCATATTTTTCACCTGTTGATGCTTTTAGCTTAGAACGTACCAATTTATGTTTTTTCTGTAAGTTATTAAACAATTTTTTATATATTTGAACAATTGTTACTTTTTAATGCATTTTTTGTCACAAGGAAGAGTTGGAATTGTACGACTTTTATTTGTTGCTATCTCCGAGGTAACACCGCTACATACCGCTATATTTGATGTTTCACTTAATTCCAAATCAAGTAATTCACTCTCCTTTAGAATGTTAAGTACCGGAACAGAATTTCGCTTTAGCTGGCGTTCTCCAATTTGTTCCTTCAAAAAATGCTATTGACACACAAAATTATAATTGTTTTTTAAGTCGCTTTGTGTCAACCCAATGGCCATAATCCATTCGTTTTTTTTTGATAGGATCAGTCGGAAATGTATACAATTTTGTTGTCCTATTTGCAAATTGTAACTGATTTGGCTCGACAGTTGCGAACCATACAGGTTGCATATTTGGCTTTACCGTGTGACATGTTTTTTATTATAAACAATGAAAATAACTTACTAAAATACTCTTTATAATCACATGTAACTCAAATTAGAACTGATTTAGGATTGAATTTGAGTACAGAAAAATTTTCAAAAATAATTAAAAATTAACGGTACTTTTGACTACTAACACAAATAAAGAATGTTTTATCTCGCTTTGCTGTCATTTTTTTGATTGATTGATATTGATTTTAATGTACGATCTCAAGCAGCATTAAAGCAAGTCTCCCGTATTATAAATGCGAATACCACAACCACTATACCCATGTTACAACAGGACACCATAACTCTTCCTCACCAAGGAAATATGTACCATCATACTCAGCTTTTCATGAAGCCAAATATAGCAATATTCACCCCGTAAAGAAAGGCGCCACATCGATAACCACATAAGTGTAATAGTGTGATATCCGCCCCTGGCCAGGCAGCCGTCGTACACCTTTTTACATATAACAATATCGAGGAATGGGAAAGGAATGTTAGTGAGAACAGACGCGGGGCCCGGTTACAGACATCTAATCTAATATAAAGCCGATAGTTAGTGTTTTATGACAGCACAATGTGACAACACAATTTTTTTCCGCAACTAATGTCTAGAGTTACACGCCGTGTTGAATTTTCTCTCTATCTGTTGGTGCCACAATTTTTTCTGAAAAGCTGTATTGAATTATTATTATTATTTCCACTATTTTTTCCATCGGCGGTTGTGAGGGGAGCTAGATTTCGTTTCATCATCATGATCATCATGATTCATCAAATTTGTACTAACTGTACCTAGTGTTGCTTGACGTTGTTGTTGAAATCGTTGCGTCTCTGCTGTCCCTGCTACTCGCCCCCCTGTTTTATCTCGCTTTGCTGTCATATAAACAATTTGACTTATTATCTTTTGTTACATTCTATCAATTTAAAAAAAATATGTAAGGCAAAACCAACAAATAAATATTTTTCAAATTACGGGAAACTTCTCCTCTCGTCGAGTATATTAATGAGTATATATGAAGGTGGTCTAACGAAAACTAAACAGGCTGATTATCTCGCAATCATTCGACTTACCCTTATCACAAAATAAGTTAATTTTGTATTCGAAAAAACACATATTTACAGTAAATTCGAATAAATTTTGCGGGGGTTGTGACCGTTTCTCAAATCATTATAGATACATCGTTTTAAAGAGATTCAAATTCTCTTGCAAAACACAACTAAGTTAGAGAAATAATAAAATAATAATTTAAGTCGTAACATTTACAATACCTACATTTCAATTCTTAGCAGCCTTAGCGATAAGTATCGTTTTCAGAAAAACAAAATAATAAAATAATTTTCATACGAATTTTTTAAAATGTGAATTTATGTGAATATAGTATATTGTTTAAAAATGAACATTTAGTCATTTGGTAGTGTTAACAGTAGTATATAAATGAACAATAAGCCATTTATCTTGTGAATAAAATATAGTGTTAGTGATTTTAGTATTAAAATATAGATTAATGAAAAAAAGTTTTTTGGTGATACAAAAAATTTTAAGATTTATCGTGATATCGTAAAGGAAGGAAAATAATAACAATTTGGGAAAATTCAATAAAAATCCATAAAAATGGAATGTGCGAAAGTGGATTGTGGAAGACGAAAGGAAGCTTTAGATGTTGCCTGTAGCGGTCTCTGTAATAGGCGGTATCATCGAAAGTGTGTCCAACTATCAGAGTATGATGTGGAATTAATAATTAAAAATGCTTGCATTAACTATGCGTGTACAGATTGTCTTGGTAAATTTCTAATTATTAAAAAACACTATGAGGTGGTTTTAGACGGAATTGAAAAAATTGATGAGTCTGTAAAAATAATGGAGAAGAAACTTGATGATAATAATGTGGTTGTAAATAAAAATTTAAGTGATATTGTATAAAATAAAACTTGATGAAGGAGTAACGGAGCGGATAATAAAATACATTGATAGCAATAATGCGGTCATAAGTAATATGATAGGAAATAAAATAGATGATTGTGTAAAACAGTTAAATGATGTAGTCAAAGGTCATGCAATGCCGTATGCTGAAAATCCCGTGGGAAAAATACAGCTAAAGTGTCATTTGCGGATATTTTAAAATTACCAGTATATATTACACCAATAGAAAATTTAAAAAACCAAGTTAGTGTAGTGACAAAAGAAGAGGTAAAAGAAGCGATAAACCTGCAAACTTATCGGTGGAAATCAATAATATACGAGAATTACGTAATAATGATGGTGTAATTATAAACTGTTTGAATAAGGACTCTGTGAACAAAATACAGGCGGAACTAGAGGAAAAAATTGGAAATGATTATGTTATAAACGCGCCCAAGTTAAAAAATCCGAATATCCTGATAGTAGGTATGAGTGACAATAACCAAGGATAGTGTTGTTAAGGCAATAAAGGCACAAAACAATTTTTCTTTTACTGAATTGCAGTGCCATAAAGTGTACGAATCGTTCAAAAAAAAGGGGTCATATAATGCAATTATAGAAGTAGATGGTGAAGCATATAAAAATATCATGAGCCTTGGTAAATTAAATATAGAGTGGGATAGGTGTGTGGTTTATGAACATAGTAGGGTCCTGAGATGTTTGAAGTGTCTAGGTTACAATCATAATGCTAAAAACTGTAAAGCGGGAGCCTGTTGCTACAAGTGTAGTGAAAATGATCATATTGCTTCTCAGTGTAAATTAGACGTTACCGTGTGTTTGAATTGTAAAAGAGCAAAAACCAATTTAGGTTTAACGGATATTGATATTCGTCACGAAACCAAAAGTGTTACATGTCCAGTTTATTTAAGAAAACTAAAACAATTAAAAAATAGAACAATCTATTAGCAACTAAAGAAATATTCAGTATTGTATCTAAATATACAAGGTTTGACTAATAATTTCAGTGAACTTGAAGCATTAATTAGTAATCAGAACTTTGAAATAATATGCGTTAGTGAAACCCATCTATCAGATATCGACAGTGATGACCTGGTAAAAATAGACAATTATAAATTAGTGAGAGCTGATTCGTCATCAAGACATACGGGTGGCGTTTGTATATACGTAAAGGAGTATTGGAAGGTTGAAGTGATCCAAAAATATATCTTAAATTTAGACTTTTGGTGGCTAGCTGTTAAACTAAAATGCTTTAATTCAGTGCTGTTCCTGGTGGTATTTTACAGAGCGCCAAGATATTTAAATAAGAATGCAGAATTATTGCACAATCTTAATAGTTATATGAGTGAAATTGGTGATAATTATAGTAAAATATGTATTTGTGGGGATATGAATGTTGATTGGAAAACAAATGAAACTGATAAAAAAGCCATTAAGGAAATAATTCAAGATTGTGGACTAAAGCAGATCGTCAAAGATTATACAAGAATTTGGAAGACATCAAGATCAATAATTGATTATGTGATTGTAAATGATAATCGTAATATGAAGTGTGAGATTAAAAAAGCCTTTAAAATTAGTGATCATGAAACTATAGAAATAGTAATAAGTAATGGTAGTGAGTTAAGTAGTAATAATAGCAATAACAGTAACAATTTTAAGATTTTAAAATATGATATAAATAAATTTTGTAGTGCATTATGTAAGAACGATATCATGACAATATATTATAAGGATTGTAATTTTAAGGCGGAAAAGTTTAGTAATAATTTACATGATGTTGTTAAACAATTCATAGTGAATACAACTTTTACAAATCAAATGTGTCCATGGTATACAGAGGAACTAAGAACACAGAAACAAAATAAAATTCGGTTGTATGAAATAGCGTGCACTGTGGGTTCTGATGATGATTGGAATAATTATAGATTAAGTAGAAATTTATATAAAAATAAACTAGATTATGCAAAAAGAGATTATATTAAAAACAAAATTAAGAATTCAAATGATCAAAAACAAATGTGGAAAAATTTAAAAACTCTGGTTTTGAAGAAATCTCATAGTAATATTAGAGAGGTAATATTTGAGAATAATTTAACAAGTGATGAATTAGCAATAGCTGAGAATTTTAATGAATATTTTGTTAATAGTATTAATTCTATAAATGCGACTATATCACTCATTAAATTATAAAAATCAATGTTTGCCTGGTTTTTCTAATAGTAAAAATATAGTAACTATGGTTACATCGATTATATAAGCCTTTGTATAATCGATTATATAAACATTTGTAAAATGTAGTAGCATAATTAAAATCGTGTAGGCTTAGCAAATTTGAAATTTGACAAAAGAAAAAACAACAATTCTGTTTATATATGTCAGTTTCCAGTTATCGACTTCAATAAATCCAAAATGGATCGTTTCGGGAATAATTCTTTACAAATTATTGTTTTCTTTATTCAAGATATAGTCTCCTGTATACCACACGACAATGGATAATTTTCTCTTATTTCGACGTATTGCCTTTGCAAAACACCACTCGACCTTCGGTCTCGTGGTGTTTCAGGCAATATGTCTCGTATAATCGAAAATTTTCGATCGTCTTGTGGTATAACATACGAGTATTTCATATGTACCTTATACAAATCAAATTGAAAGACGAGAAAATCGTTTTGTTTTTAAACAGATAAACTGAGGTGAATTGTTAAATATTATAGTATTAATGAACAACAATAAAGACATTAACTTTGTGAGTAGAAATATGATTAGAGATAGTTTTGACTTAATAGGCGGAAATTTGTAATCGATTATAAACAATTCTTTGGTGACTGGAGTATTCCCAAATATATGGAAGCAATCGACAGTGGTTCCTATAGAAAAAGTATCTAATACAATTAAATGTGAGGAATTTCGGCCAATTAACATGATATTAACTGAAGCTAAAGTTCTTGAAATGACAGTGTATACGCAATTCAGACAATTTTTGGAGGATAACCAGATAATATATGATTTTCAATCTGGTTTTCGGCGTAACCACAGCTGTGAAACTCTATTGAATATGGTGGTAGCAAATTGGAAAGAAGCTGTGCATGATAAAAAACTGTGGTTTTGGATTTTAAAAGAGCATTTGAAACAATTGATAGGGGCATTCTTCTTTTAAAACTGAGAGAGTTGGGGATTGAAAATATAGAACTTCAATGGTTTCAGTCATATTTAAATGGAAGAATGCAGAGAACAAAAATAAATGAAGTAGTGTCCACTCCGATAAATGTTTCAATAGGAGTACCTCAGGGAACAATATTAGGTGTTGTG
This sequence comes from Tipula vernalis, assembly GCA_958295665.1. Lineage (NCBI taxonomy): Eukaryota > Metazoa > Arthropoda > Insecta > Diptera > Tipulidae > Tipula > Tipula vernalis. The sequence continues at coordinate 378,459,323 of OY282558.1, read as the reverse complement.
TTGTTTTTGTTGTACATAAATGACATTCACAAATCAGTTGAATGGTCTACTATCTTCCTTTTTGCGGATGATGCGCTTTTATATGTAGTGGAAAAAACCGTTCAGGAGGGTACAAAAAAAATCAACAAGGATTTGGAAAAAATAGATGTATGGTGTAAGATGAATAAAATGAAATTAAATATAGCGAAGACGAAATGCATGTTTATCAATAGTAATGAAGATAGTGTTATACATATAAATAATCAAGTCATTGAAACAGTTAATGAAATAAAATATTTAGGTATAATTATCGATGATAAATTGGATTTTAAAAATAATTTGGACTACGTTTGTAAAAAAATAGTCAAAAAAATTCATTTTCTTTATAATATTCGTAAAAATATTTCAATGAATACTGCAATTAATATATATAATGTTATGATTAAACCACATTTTGAATATTGTGCTTCAATTTTATTTATGTGTAATAAAGAAATGATGAATAGACTACAGAAATTGCAAAATAAGGGAATGCGATGTATCCTTAAAGTAAATAAATATACGTCAATCAATTTGATGCTGCAAACTCTAAATTGGTTAAGTGTTGAACAAAGAATAAAAATGAATATATTAATCTTCATTTTTAAGATGAAGCAAAAGATATTACCTAAATATTTGTATGATAAGTTAGTTTTTGGTAGTGATGTTCATGATTATGGGCTAAGGAACAGATATGATTTTAGAATAAAAATGTATAACAATGAGAAAACCAAAAACATGATATTTTGTAATGGTTTGTCACTATTTAATAAGCTACCAAGTAACTTAAAAAATGAAACTAGTTTAAAAGTATTTAAGAGGAGTTTAATTGATTATTGTAAAGAAGAGTTTTAAATTATGTATTTGTAATTAGGGGAAAAAATGTAAAATTTAATAGTATTTGTTATATACTAAATAAAGCTTATAAATAAATAAAAAAATATTTTATAAATTCATTATATTCTTTTTTTCGTTACACACCAACCAAACAGAACGGTCGATTTAATACGAGTAAAGAAAAAATAATAATATAATAAATAAATAAATAAATAACATTATTACAGCATCAAAAACTTTTTTATTAATAAAATAATTATTAAAAACTTTTATTTAATTATAGTTTAATAATAAAAAATAAAAAATAGACTTTTAATTATAGTGGTGTAATAATAAATATTTACCCCAAAATGGGGCAAAACAGCGATGGCGATCCAACAAAAAACAAATATTTAGATCATATAAATTACTGTAATGGATTTAAACTGATAGTGACAAACAAATCTAAAGAAAACCGTAAAGAAGTATTACCACCTGTGAATAGTTTAAAAATCAGTGATATCTTAATAAAAAATTTCAGTGCAAGTGATATCAAAGAAATACAAAAAGTTTCTCGAAATAACGTGGTGGTTTATTGCCATAACCTTGAGACCGCAAATAAAATTGTTGATTTGGAGATATTTAATACAACCGATTTGACTGCGTATATCCCATTTTATTACACAAACAGTACAGGATTAATTTGGGATATAGACATTCCTTATACAGAGCAAGAAATTCTTGATAGAATTAATGCCTTCCAATTCAATGTCGCCAAAGTTCAACGAATAAATAGAAGAACTGTAGAAAATGGTACTACAAAGTATATACCAACCAGAAGAATGAAGATATTCTTCCATGGTCACGAGATTCCGCAATACATTTTTTTGAACTACGTCCGGATCAAATGTGAGCCCTTTATACAGCAAATTATCCAATGTTCAAACTGTTGGCGTTATAATCATGGAAAATCGAACTGTAATTCGAATAAATCAGTATGTAAAAACTGTAGTATTAAACACCTTGATGACCCTTGTAACAACAACATTTGTTGTGTCTCTTGTGGCGGAGACCATTTATCAAACTCCAAAATATGCCCAGAAATCTCAAGGCAGCAAAACATTAAAAGTGCAATGACCTACAAAAATTTATCTTTTGGTGAGGCAAATTTGATGTTCCCAAGAGTCAACAAAAAAACGGTTTATTCTGAAATGTATTCTGTAATTTCAAAAAATATGTTTAATGTTCTTTCTGATGATTACGATGAGGAATTTCCTTCACTAACAAAAAGTTCGGTAAACAATAGAATTGAAAAAAAATTATTACCAACTCATAAAAAGCATTACATGATTCAGAATTATAAACAATTCAGCCGTCCAGTTGATGATACAAGAAAAAAAAAATCAAAACGGAGAGAAATCGATGACGATATCAATGAAATAGAAACATCAAAGAAATCAAAAACCAGTTCCTCGAACGGCATCGCTTTTTTGAATAAACAAAACCCGTCGACATCATTTGCAAACTCAGGTAACACACAGCTACAAACAAATAGTATTGTTTCACAATATCAGGTACGTAATACAATAAATTCATCAAATATTCAACATGAAAATACTGCTTCACAATTACAATTAAATAAAAAGCAATTTGTGAATAATTCAAACGTAATATCTAATATGCCTGAAAGTAACCCTGAAATTGCTACAAGTATCAACCCTACAAATGACGATGTTAATATGTCTCATTATAATCAAAATAATAATAATTGTACTTCAGAAAATCCTCAAAGAACTAATATATAACTAGCACATGAAAGACTATCTATATTGCAATTTAATTCAAACGGATTCTATAATAACAAACATGAAATTGACTTACTTATTCAAAGATTTAATCCTTTTATTATATGTATTCAAGAAACCCACTTCCACAACAAACAAAATATTTCGTTGAAAAATTATAAAACTTACAGAATGGATGTCAAACTTATCAACAACCAGAAAGTCAAAGGCGGTGTTGCCACATTTATTGCAAATTGTTTTAAAAGTGAGGAGCATCATTTAACTACAGATATTCAAGCAATTGCAGTAAAAATTGTCAATCCAATTAAATTAACCATTTGTAACATATACCTTCCACCGAATTCCGACCCAACTGTAAGGCAAATGGAAAGTATTGTTGACCAACTTGAGAGTCCGTTTATTTTAATGGGTGATATGAACGCACACAATGCCCTATGGGACTCAAACTCTACAATTAGAAATAAAAAAGGAAAATTAATTGAATATATTTTAAATAAATATGACTTATTGCTGTTTAATACTGGAAAGCCAACACACATTTGTAACAAAAATTCAACATGTGTTATAGACCTAGCAATAGGAACTCCATCTCTGGAACAATTTTTCAATTGGGAAGCTTATGAAGACACTTGTGGCAGTGATCACTTTCCAATTTTTTTACATTTCCATAAAAAACAGAAATTCCCATCTTTTCGTACAAAATTTAACATCAAGAAAGCAAACTGGGAACTCTTCACTTCTTGCATGGATTCCAAAATTCCTAAGTCAACTTCGGTTTCTGATGCTGATATGAATAATTTATCGAACATTTTTAGTGAAGCAGCTAATGAGAGTATTCCAAAAACTCCAAACATGTTTAAAAGGCCTCCAGTACCTTGGTGGAGTCCCAGAATAAAAGAGCTTTTGGAATCACGTAAAAAAGCACTTAATTTCATCAATAGGTCGCCTTTCGTATTGTCTGATGTGATTAATTATAAAAAAGCTAGGGCGTTGGTACGTAGAGAAATACGAATCTCAAAAAAAAATTCATGGGAAAAATTTGTCGGAACCATTGATAAAACCACACCGATAAAAAAGTTATGGAGCAATATCCACAAGATTCAAGGGAAATCAAAAAATCAGTACACAACTGCGATAAAAACTAATAATTATCTATCCTCAAATCCAGTAACTATCGCTAATACACTAGCTAAACATTTTGAAGAAAAATCTAGCCCAAAAAATTATGAGTCTGATTTCCTATCGTTTAAAAGTTTATCAGAAATACAACACATCATTATAATCTCTATAGAATCTGAAATTGATGAACCTTACAATGCTCCAATTACAATTCAAGAATTCACAATAGCTTTAAATAATGTAAAAGGATCATCACCTGGCCCTGATTTAATTCACTACGACATGATAAAAAACCTATCACAATCGGCTCAATCCTACATTATAAAAATATTCAATCACATTTTTCTACAGCAAAAGATGCCGAACGAATGGAAGAAAGCTTTGATCATACCGATTTTAAAGCCCGATAAAGATCCAACACTCACTGATAGTTACAGGCCTATATCTCTAACAAGTTGCCTGTGCAAATTGATGGAAAGGATATTAAATAACAGACTAATATGGTTTTTAGAATTTAATAAAGTTATATCAGCTTCACAGTTTGGCTTTAGAAAAAAACTTTCAACCATGGATGCTATCGCTTCTCTTGAAAACTCGATTAAACCAGCTTTGAAAAACCAAAACCACTTGGTCGCTATTTTTTTAGATTTAGAAAAAGCATACGATATGGCTTGGCGTCACTCAATTATCAAGAAATTAGCTGCTGCTGGCGTAAAAGGAAATTTATTACATTTTATTCGTAACTTTCTGGATAATCGAACTTTCCAAGTTGCTTTTGGTGGCATTTTTTCAAACACATACGTCCAAGAAAATGGAATACCGCAGGGATCAGTACTAAGCGTTACCCTCTTTTTAATTGCAATAAATGATATCGTTAACGTAATTAACTCTCCTGTTAACATAAATATTTACGCAGATGATATCACAATATACACGCATCATAAAGATAATAAATACATTGAAAACCAGCTTCAAAATGCAATAAACAAAATTCAGGATTGGACAATGCAGAATGGATTTCAAATTTCAAAAACTAAAACGTGCGCCATGCATTTCTGTAGAAAAACTAAGCCTCATGCGGATCCACAAATTTTATTGAACGGAACTCTTATTGAATTCAATTCAACTTTTAAATATCTTGGAATAAACTTGGATAAAAAACTTTGTTGGAAAGCACACATAATTGAAACTAAACGTAAGGCAACTAACAATTTGAGAATTCTAAAAATTTTGTCCAATACACATTGGGGTGCAAAACGTGACACTTTACTCTATATATACAAAACAGTTGTGCTCTCACGTATGGATTATGGATGCATTTTCTATAACTCTGCCTACAAGACATCGCTTAAATCGCTGGACTCAGTTCATAATGCTGGAATTAGACTTGCAACAGGTGCTTTTCGGACCAGCCCTACAGTGAGCATTTTAGCAGAAGCTGGTATCCCACCATTACATACCCGAAGAAAAATTTTAATAATGTCTTTCTATATAAACATACTGTCTATGAAACAACACCCGTTAAACTCGAGCTATCAAGAAGTATTGCATACAAGAAGAAATGTTCTTAAACCATCTGTACTACATACAATATCACAAATTACCAACAATCTTGATATATCTTTAAATGAAATACGAGCAGCACAACCTAATCCATTCCCTTATTAACTCATGCCTCCTTTATATATAAATATGGACCTGCTCAAACATAAGAGTACTACTGCTAACGAAATGCTATTTCAAACACTTCATAGAGAAGCTCTTTTTAACTACGACAACTATACCTTAATATACACGGATGGATCAAAAATGGAGAACTTCGCTGGAGCTGCTTTTGTATCAAACTCGACAGAAATTATACATAGGCTACAAACAACGACTTCCATATACAATGCTGAACTTTATGCAATTTACCAAAGCGTTAAATGGGCAGCAGAACAACTAAACAACAATTTTCTTATTAATTGCGACTCAGCTAGTAGTCTACAGGCCATCCAGAAAAAAAGCGACAACCCAATTATACAAAATATACATAGCCTTATTTATAATTCACGTGATATAAAAACATTTAAATTCATTTGGATCCCAAGCCATGCAGGCATAAAAGGAAACGATAAAGCGGATATAGCTGCAAAAAATGCCCATATTTGTGAAATTACTAATGAGCACCTTCCAATCGCAGGTGACTTAAAAAATTACGTTAAATGTTATCTTCTAAATGAATGGAAATTAGAATGGAGTTCACTTAATACTCCAAATAAACTTAGAGAAATTAAAAACATGCCTGTTCCGTGGGTGTCATCCAACAGGAAAAATCGAAAGGAAGAAATAATTCTCACACGACTACGTATTGGTCACAGCCGGTTTAGCCATGAACACCTATTTGAAAATTTACCTCCGCCGACATGCGACTGCGGAAACGTACTTACCATAAAACACATCCTCGTAGAGTGCCCCGAGGTTGACAGCCTTAGGGAAAAATATGAAATTGGCGGCGAAATGATAAACATCTTAGGAGATCAAAATGATGAAACTTTGGATAAGCTGATTCAATTTCTAAAAGAAGGTCAATTTTTTGACAAAATATAAAACATCTTCATGTATTTTTGCTTTTAATTTATTGTCAGTAACGTAGTATGAACCAAATATTGTAAAATTATTGTATAAAAATATTGTAAAAACCAGTAATGTGTTAAACAATAAAAAATTTATAAAAAAAAAAAAAAAATTCATTATATTTATTGGCGTGTTAAGAAAATTGTGTCAAACAATGAAAACTACTTCAAATTTATAAAAGAATTTCAATTGACAATAAAATCTCAACTTGGCCATTCAACTCAACTTGAATTGGCAGGAAGAATCAAAGAAGATCTAGTAATGAATAAAACCCCATAACTAGTAAGCTCCAACTGAAATATCGAGGATAACGATTATATTATGCTTGATTGGGGTGCATTTGAAACGGAATGTTAGGAGAGTTTAAAGGAGTTTGAGGAGGAAAAAGACGAGTTCGGGATGAGGAGGAGGATGTGGACAGTTTGATAGAAAAGGATTTTAATTTATAATTAAATTTATTTTGGTGCTGTTTCGATAAAATTGTGGGAAAAATCGCGAAACAATATCGCCAAAAAATTAAAAATTTTGCAATTTTTCAAAATTAATTTTGAAAATGAAATAAAAACGTGTTTTAATCTTTTTTTGTATGTTTCTCTAATATTTTTTGATAAAAATATAATTATTCAGAATTGAAAGCTGGCCTTTAGAAACGGTGTGGTGCCATCGTTTTCTTACAAGAAATCATCGTATTATGCTAACATTTTTTACGAGAAATCATCATATTCACGCTAACTTAATTACATACAATATGTAACTTTTTTATTGTAATACGCGTTAAGCTATATAAAATACCTCGATTTTGTCACAATCATTAATAATTCATTCATATAATTAATCCCAATTGAACTTTTACTAAGTAATTACAAATTAATTAGATGAATTTTAGCTGTGCTTACCTAAGTAAGTAGTTTTATTAATTAAAAATTATTTTGTAATTGTTTTGCCTATACAGGAAATACGAATAATAAATATGTTTTGAATAAGATTAATATTTCTGCGGGGTCGCCAGACAATAGACGCGTACAATAGCATCGGTAGAACCAGCAATTTGTAAATGGAAGAAATCGTCTTGGGAGGCAAACCAAACATTTTTCCAATGCTCTTCTACACTGCCAAAAAAATGAGCGTGTACTATTAAAGTTTGCTGTTCAGGTGATATTTCCAAGGTAGTTTACTGTCCAGCCAGGCAATTTTATCGGCGAGTAACTTAGTCGAGGTTGGACTCTGAAATGTAAGTGATTCATGACTCCATATCGGTATAACAGGGGATTGGATTTGAGGCAAATATATGTGTATTAATGGGAGCATTACTGTTGAGCAGCGTTTAAACTTCTGTATCGATATCGTCGTGACTCTATTCTTTGGTGATTACCTCAATTCGTGACAACAGATCTACTGTTTGAGGTTTTTTATTTACAACTGATTATAATCCATCTAGTAATTTTCCTATATATTAAATGTTGTTAACAGTTTGTGGAGTATAACACATTGGTTAGCTCCATGTTGGTTACTTCGTTAGTCGAAGCCGTCTTAGTGGGTTTATGTTGGTCAGCGTACAACGCAAATCTGCAGTTTGATGTGGACTAAGGCGCTGTATGTGTTCTTCCCCGACGTTTTCCATTTTTATGAAGGTTATCATTCCTTATGTACCAAGCTGCGTTCACCATGCTATGCAAGACTATATTTTGAAAGGTTTGAATTACTTTGACTGGGTTTGAGCTGTAAACCATACGTCCAGACTGTTGGCGACAACAAAACTCATCACAATTTCGCAAATCCAGTGATCATATCAAATTATAACTTAAAACGAAACACAAAATTATATTAGATTAGCAAACTGATTTTATAAATTTAATAGTTGAGTGTATCTATCCCAAATTAATACTTACCAATACCTCACGCGTTATATCAATTTTAAGAGGGTCTCCTACACAACAAGTTTACCTTTGCCAGTAATATTTATTCTCAAATCTTTCGGGTTTGAAATTGTGAACATAATTTGGCCAAATTTATCGGTAGTGAATATAGTGAAAGTGTGCAAATTGTGTTTAAAGGGAGTGAAACAAAATGGCCGACCTCATAACCTTAAAAAAAGGCGTACAAGTATTAAAGGCGGCGTAACTAAACTGATAAATTATTTAAAGGTTATAAATAAACAAACCCAAGCCGAAGAGATTAAAGTAAGATTATCCAATATAGAACGCCTAAGCGGTGAATTTTGTAAAGTGGAAGACCAAATAGTTACCTTGGACAACGATGAGGAAATGGATTCAGAGTTTGAGGACAATTACTACAAAATTGTCGCAGGTCTAAACCAAGCACACCATGCTAGAAATCAGTGTATCCGACAGTCATACCGAAGTTAAGTTGCCGAAAATATCAATACCAACTTTTACCGGTGATTACACAGAGTGGCAATCATTCTACGATCTATTTTGCTCCAGGATACACGACAACCCACGATTGACACCTTCTCAAAAATTACAGTATCTGAAAGGCACACTAAATGGTGAAGCAGCAGGATTGCTGAAGCACTTTAGCATCACGGACGCTAATTACATTGAGGCGTTTAAGAAGCTCAGAGAAAGGTGCGACCAAAAGAAGCATACCATATACATGTTTATAAAGAAATGTATGAGTCAACCATCCACTACTACAGCGGGCAGCGCACACGTGAGAAGATTGCTTGATACATCAGACGAAATAATCCGTGGCCTAAAAGTGCTGGGGGAAACTGCAGAATCCAGAGATCATTGGTTGATACACATCTTAATTGCAAAACTGGATGAAGAAACCAATGGATTGTGGGCACAATCATCGGCAAACACCAAATCATCAACTTTGAAGGAGTTCTTCGAATTCTTGAGTCAACGAATCGGTACGCAGCTTAAATTGACGAATACTACCACCACCACCACAACAAAATATTTTCAATTGTAAGTCAAAGTTTAGATGCAGATATTGCGGAAGAAAACACCACACGCTTATTTATGAGAACCAACCAGAGAGTTCCAGCATTTCAAATCCAGCTTCGCAACCCGTTCAAATTCAGAAGGAAGAAACAAAACTAGACAATTATTCGGCCCAAATTGGAACTGCAATACTATCGACGGCTCTAGTGAATGTATATACGATGGATTCAAAAATAAGCAGACGTGTCGCGTATTAAATCTTCATCACTGACAGCTGCGTCCAAAGGAGTAATACAAAACTAACCGTTTCTGAAATTGGAGGTTTTAAAACGGGACACACCAAAGAGTCGGTTTCAATTACCATTGAAGCAAACACAATTTGGGCAAACAGTCAACGTCAATTATTTCAATCGATTTGATTTAGCCAATCCATTTTTCTACAAAAGCGCAGATATAGATATATTAATTGGTTCCGACAAATTTTTCGAGTTGCTAGTAGACGGTAAGATAATCACAACAAATAATCTGATTATGTAGAACATTGTATTGGGTTGGATAATAGCTGGACAACTACATAATAATCAAGCTGTTCAATTGCTTACAATCAGCACTAGCAGTAATTAAGTAAGTCACCGTCTCCTTCAAAATTTTTCCTCAGAGTTTAGGGGCCAAAAATTTGAGATGGGGCGAACAATTACCACATAATATAATTACCGAATGGCTCACCATCAGAAACTACTTACCTAACATCGAACGTTTCGAGATCTCCAGATATATTAATACAAATTGCCCCACGAAACTAAATCTTCACTGATTTTCAGATAAATCCAAAGATGCCTATCCAGCGGTGGTATACGCTCGAGTTACAAATTCTACAGGAGAAACAAAAATACAATTATTGTCAGCAAAAACGAAGGACTCACCTGTTAAACAAATATCCATCCCACGGCTTGAGTTGTGCGGTGCAGTCCTCGTAAAAAAGTTGATATTCACCGTAAAAAATTCACTACAAAATCAAATAAATGGAATGTACGCTTGGACAGATTCTACGATAGTTCTGGATTGGCTTTCGGCCCCTCCCAAAAAGTGGAACGTCTTTGTTGGTAACCGTACAGCCTAAATTCTCAATGACATGAACCGATCACAGTGGTGGCATGTCTCTTCACAGCAAAATCCAGCAGATTGTGCTAGCAGAGGTGGGTCTGTGGTGAAACGGACCAGAGTGGGTTGCAAACGCTAAAGATTGACCCATCGAAAACCCTTCCTGTTCAAACCTACAAGAAGAAGCACACACTTATTCGCTACTAATTCAAACCCCAGAGAATATACTGCTTGATCAACTAATTGGGAAATATTCAAGCTTTAATAAACTGGTTCGAGTGTTAGCTTTTGTTTCTCGATTTATTACTTTAAGGTTAAAAAGATACTTTCAGTTACAAAGTAAATTGCTTCACACGTCGGAACTACAAGCTACGGAAAAACTTATATTCAAGCACGTACAAAACAAGGAATTTAATGAAAACATTCAACTTTTGAAGCTGAAGAAACCATTATCACCTATAAGGTTTCAATATCTGCCGATACAAGAGCAGTTTATTATGTAATGTTAGCTCAGAGTTCATTCCTATATGAGCTAATTTATTTTTCTATATTTGATGATTCAATTTTCTTTATCCTTTCTATAATGCTCTTTCCACTTGAGTTTAACATCAAGGGTCATTCCTAAGTATTTTGCCGTGTTTGCATGTGGAATTGGTTTTGAATTCAGTCGGACAGATAACCAATTAGCATTTTTGTTGGTTGAAGGCGCAATTTCTTCGTCCAACTCCAGTATGTTGTCTCCAATTGTTAATATTGGAGTATCGTCCGCAAATGTTGCAATATTTGTTCCTTTTGTGCTTGGTCCTTCTCGTCTTTTACACAAAAGTGTCGATCGGCTGAAACTGCTTCGGCAGATCTCTGCGTCTAGTTTATATTCCAGTCCTCAGTGCCATACTTTATCGAAGGCTTAAAATACATCCAAGAAGACACTTGAACATATTTTTTTGGTTTTCAATAGCTACTTGTGAGGAGGAATAAGTTTTATTACTTCTATTACTGATTTTAACCTCTTGAGTATTAGTAATGATTTTTAAATTGTGGGTAGCAGGGAAATCGGCTTGTATGATGCTTTCTTGTCTGATGGCGGCTTGTTAGGTTGTAGAATCTTTATCTCCTCTTACAATTTTTTATTATTTATTTTATTATTTTATGTAATTACAATCTAGTCTCCTGGACTAATGAGCAATTTGTTTCTGACTTAATTTACTAACTTAAATTAATCTATGGCTTCTTCCTATTGGCGTTCCATAGTGTTTGGTAAATTGAAGTAAAACTGTTTAAACTGACAATCACACCAGCTCAAAAGGTTTGGTTCTTTTAAGTCTGCGTACTAAATTCGTGATGCTTAGGAGCTGAGGTGCCTCAATGTTCACATGTTGGCGAAGCCTTTCTTCATGTCTCCGTGCTTTTTCCTGGATTTCGTTTAAGATGAGGTTCATTTTAAGGTCCATATGGCGGTCATTGTTCCTGACATACCAAGGTGCATCAACAATGCTGCATTTATTAGATTGGTGAGCTTCACCAGAGCTTTCCTTGGCAGTTCTTTTAAGATTTCTGCAGTAATAAGATCGTACTCGTATTCTTTTGGTGTTGTGGGTAGGATTTCTTTACTTTCTTGCACAGCTTGTTCAGTTATTATCTCGGCTTCCAACGTTTGATCTTCATGTGGCTGGAATATTTTTTCAAGGTGTTCAGCAAATTCTCGAGCTTTGTCTTCATTATTTCTAGCCCATTTCTCACCTGCTATTTTTATTGGGGAATCTGCATTATTGGTCTTTTGATTCTTTTGGTTGCTTTCCAAAGAGAATATCAAGTATTGTTATCATTAGTTAATTTTCTTAAATAGTTGCTGATTGATTCATCTTTCAATTCTTTGATCTCTCTTCTTAATTGTTGAGTGAGATTGTTCAAATGAGTTTTATCTTGGGGAGCCCTTATTTGTTGCCATACTCTTCTCGCTCTTCTTTTTTCTGCGAGGAGTTCCCTAATTTCCATAGGGTAGTTGCTTCCCTTGATTTTCGTTTTAATTTCAGGAGTATTTTCCCAAGCTGATTGCTGTATATCGTTTACAAATTTGTGAACTTCTTTGTGTAATTGTTCTTCAGTGTTTAATGGAACCATTAATTAATTTTTTCTTCTAACGATAGTCTAAAGCATGCCCAATTGACTAGGAATGGGTTTCTTTCTTTCTGAATGACTTTTTCACTTAACGTTAGAAGTATTGGTGAATGATCAGAGTTTAAGTCATGGCATTTATCTACTTGTACATAATTTACAGATATGTTCTTTACTATGAAGAAATAAATCAGATCTGGTACTTTGTTTGGATCAGTTGGCCAGTAGGTTGGTTTTCCAGTTGAGAGTGCTTCACAACTGCATTTTCTGATAGCTTTTAGGAGTTCTTTAGCCTTAGTTGTTGTTAATCTGGATCCCCAGTCAAATCAAGTACAAATCGTTTTCCTAATTTACTGAGGAACTCGAGATAATCTTTTTCATTCATTGAGTGCTTGGGTGGGCAGTAAATACTAGCAATACAAATAAAACTACAAAAACTAAACAGCTGTTGCTTGTATTTCTTCCGTTTCATATTTTAACCCCTCATAGTGATGAATACTATTTCTAATTATAACAGCACTACCTCCTTTAGCAGTGTACGCATTTAGGTTGAACATTTTGGGCTTTTATACAATCTTTGGTATAATGTTTACTTAAACATTTGACACCCCTGGGTTCCCTGTTGCAATATTTTTGTGTATGTCCATAGGCTTGACATTGTTTACATTGTGGGATGAGCTTAGATCTGCTTAGAGGCTGAATGCACCCCACTCCACCCTTGCCCCCCAAGATGTACTTAATTTGATAAATTTTTTCGATATCTTCATCAGTATCAAAGGTCAACATAAACAAGTTGAGAAGTACTTTGCCGCTCCGTTTTAGCTTAATCGATGCTTCAGTTGCCTTAAATCCTTTTGCTTTCAGGTCATCAATTATTTTTTCTGGTTTACACGTAGAGTGTAAGTTTTTAGCCATGACCCTAATTGGTCTGGTTTGTTTGGCTTCTAACGTGTGCCAAGCACGTTTTTCTACATTTAATATTTTTGTCATTTTTTTGTATGTTTCAGCATCTTCTAAGTTTATTTTGATGGTGTTTCCATTCATCACCTTTGCATTAAACTTATCTAAGTAGTAGTTATTGTTTTTACTTTCTCATAGAGTACATCGTAGTCTTTGACTTCATCTATTACTATTGGTGGTGGTGGAGATATTTTTTTTTGGTTGTTTCTGGATAATATTTGGAACATCATCCTTTAATTGAGGTGGGGGGAGGGGAGGGTTTTATTTTAACTCTAATCCACTTAGTTTCTCGAGCTAGTTCTTCTCCATCCGTATGATACTCTTGTGGAGTTGTATTCTGGTTAGGAGTAGAATCGATGTCCTCCTTTGGCTTAAGAGCTTTAACTTCGTTTTCAAGCGTCTTCATACGCTCCTGCATCCAAGCAATTGTAACATTCAGTTGCTTGTTTATATTTTTGGCTTCAACTAATGCATTAATTAGCTTTACACAATTATTGTGAAGCTTTTCTTCGTGTGTAGAACGAGTGTGGTGGCTGCTGGCCCCAATGGAGGGACTACCGCCTCTTATCGGAGAATACGACATTTTGTTACTCCTCTGGAAGGGATGTGAATTATCCTTTTCTGTTTCACTCAATTGAGCATGTTTATTCACCAACATGTTTTGGGGTGGATTTACCTGAGCAACAGGTGTACCACCTGGGGTATTAGTTTCCATATTTGTTCCGCTCATTGCTCATTTATAGGGTACTGCACTCGCCTCTAGTATTTCGCTGATGCTTCACATCGTTGCCCGGGTGTTACCACTTGGAGGTATACTAAACACATTTGGTGGTTTCTATCAGCGTTGGAATATAGACCACGAGACATGGGTATAGACAGTCAACCCCTACTCTATTGAGACGCACCCAACACCCCCTCTGCAATTTATGTATAATTTCTTTTTCAATTTTTACTTCAATTTTATCCTTCACATATATGGTTGAGACTCCTCCTTTTCCTTCTAGGTGGCTGGCAGTGGTATCCTCGAATTCTAACGAATGAATCTTTTGTCAAATAAGATGCTGAAATTAGGCATATACATATATCCATCTTTTCTAGATTTAAAAAAATTCTAACTCTCGAAATTGTTGCAATTGCCGATTTGCATTCCAATTGGCGATTCTGAATGTGTTGTTCATCTTCATACATTAGTACATTATAGAAGTTATTTCATTCACTGTTTCTTGCTTATTTAACCGCATATTTAAAGCGTCCAGACTTCTTTCTTGTTTTAGAAAGCCACGTTTCTAGTTGGACCACATTTATACTGAGAGTCGACCATAATAATGCGGGTTCTGCTATGATTGCTTTTGTTTTTGCTGAAACGGCTGTTGTTTCACGTATTGCTACTGGCCCACTAGAAGCTATACAACTTCTGTTATTGTTGCTTTAACTGTGTTTTTTGACTGAATCTTAACCGATCTTCGGCATAGTTTGGTAGTCACATTAGAAGTTGTAGCTGTTGTTAAATCACATGGCCCATTTTAGTAATCTGTGAAACCGTTGAGAGATACTATTATTATTATTATTATTGATTGATTGAAGGGCCATGTGGGCGATAAGGCACCTCGCACTGCGACCTAAAAGATCTATTGTGCTGGACCCTACTTAATTATCCGTCCAGTCAATATTCAGACTCCTATTGAATCTGATAATACTACTGGCCGGTACAAGATACATACTATCCGGGCTCATTGTTCTCCCTCCTAGATGTTGCAGTATTTGCTGGAAAATGGCTGGGCATTGGCACAGAACATGTTCCGCTGATCCCGCTTCCAGATCGCAGAAGCGGCATCCATCTGTCGTAATACCTTAAGGGGAATGACCTGTGAGGAAGTCAGTAAGCAGCCTCAACTCAGGTTTCCTAAGTTCAAGACACTCCTTAACCCTGACAGACGAATGTGATATACATTTCTTCACCTGTCGCAAACCTGGAATTCTGCGCAAGTAGGAGGACTTTTGAACATCCTCCCAGCGTTTTACCGCTGCTCTAAGGTGTCCCTTAGTGATGCCGCAGAAGGGTTCTGCGGGCGAGGCCATCAGCTGCCTCGTTTCCTTCGATTCCAGTATGACCTGGCACCCACATAAGTGTTACCGTATTTGAGCCTGCCAGATGTTTAATAACCTTCAGACAATCCCATACCAGCATTGACTCAACGGTACAAGACCTAAGAGCCTTTAAGGCCGATTGGCTGTCTGATACAATATAAATCTTTGAATCGTTTAGGCCTTTTGCTATGCCTATCCTAGCGCAAAGTTTTATATCATGTACTTCTGCTTGAAAAACGGTAGCATTGGTACCCAAGAACTTCGAGAGGGTAGTGCCACTCCCGTGTATTCCTATCCCCGCCTCATCTTCCGTTTTTGATCCATCTGTAAACCATACCATGGACCCTCGTTCAAAGGATGGTCCACCTGCACTCCACACATCCCGGTCAGGTAACCTAACACAGAATGGTTTGTGGAAGTCCAGTTTAGCTGGCGTACAGTCGGAAGGCATTCCTATGGTAGGGTCTGTCTGAAATTCCTTAAGGATTTCCAGATGACCCACCATATTGCCTGGTTTGATATTTCCTTCCGCCTGCATTTTCAGGGCCATTATTGCAGCATCATTTTTAAATGATTCTCGGCCTTCTTTTAGGGCACCATACAACCGATGCGTAGATGACCATAGGCCTAATGATTGTAAGAAATGACCAGCGGATCATTTTTAATTGTAGTCCCAAGTACGCCCATAGTGTCTTTGGCAGGCCCAGAAAGCCTTGGTGGCTCTATCTTGAACTTTCAACAAATGTTGCTTCCAGTTCAGGTTTTGATCTAGGATAACCCCTAAATATTTAATCTCGCTGGAAAAGGAACAGTAGTACCGTTTAACGAGGGAGCTGTAAGCGCTGTGAGCTTCTTCCTCCTCGTAAAAGGAACAATGACAGTTTTGTTTGGATTGATACTGAGTCCTTCCTGGTAATACCGCTGCCATATTATATTGAATGCATTTTGCATGCGATCAGAAATGACCTCATCAAACCTACCTCTGATTATGATAGCCACATCATCTGCATAGCCCTGGACATCAAACCCATGGCTACTCAGAAGGATCAGTAGTCTGTCAATAATCAATGACCACAAAAGAGGAGATAGTACGCCTCCTTGGGGACAGCCCTTTACGGCGCTGATGGTTACTGACTCGCCCCCTAGTCTGGCAGTAATCTCACGATGTTCCAGCATGGAATGGATCCACCTAATTGTAGAAAGCGGAACCCTTTCGATTCATAGGAGATATTATCAAACCGAACTCAATGTCCACAAAAGGTCACCGCTTTTTCAATCCTCGTGATTAGATCGCTAAGGGCCATCACAGTGGATTTACCAGTTTGATAGACAAACTGATCCCGATGCAGCGGATTTTTCCCATTTTTTCATGGACCTCACTTCTTATTTGATAGTCCAGGATTTTTTCCATCGTCTTCAATGGAAATGATGTGAGGCTAATTGGCTAATATGCCTTGGCCTGGGTGTCTGGACGACAAACCAACCCCCTTTGGTATAAAGACCACATTAACCTTCCTCCACAGTTTTGGAATATAGTTAAAAGCATAACTTGCCCGAAACATCTGGATCAAGCTGGGGAGAATTTCCTCAATACTTTTTTGAAGTAAAGCTGGAAAGATACCATCACCTCCAGCGGATTTGAAAGGTTTGAAAGACCCAATAGCCTATCGCACCTTGCTGGGTGTGAACATTTTCCAGAGAGACTCCAGATACTACTGTGAGGCGCATAGGCATCACTTGAGGGATCATGCGGGTCCTCTTGCGCTCCTACCACTACTGAATCCGGAAAGCGGGTCTCAGTACCTCTAAGGTTTCACTCCGGTTTCCAGTGAACCTCCCATCTTGCTTCTGGAGAAGTCCTAAGCCATTTGAATGATCCCTGGAAAGGACTTTCTGGAAACGGGCTGCAGAGGTCAATTCATTGATTCCCTCAGGTAGCCCTTTTGGATCTTCTTAATTTGAGATTATATTCCGTCAAGGCCACCTTGTTGAATAATCTTCTCGATTTTTTCCTCAGTTTACCCAGCGTCCCGTTCCACCAAGGGACTATATTTGTGAACTCTCTTCGCTTAACCGGGCAGCTGTTCTCGTAAGCCAAGTGCATAGAACTATGCAGCTGGTTTGAACAGTTCTCCAAACCCTCTGGATACTCTATGTTCTCCACAATCGAGGGCATTTCTGATTCGAGTGAGACTCTATAAGAGTCCCAGTCGGTCAGTCTTGGAATTCTAATTTCCTACCGCTGCATGGTCTCGGCCGCCAAATCGAATCTGATGTGCAAGTGATCCGATAATGAGGCCTCTTCAGACACATGCCAGTTTTTGACCAAGTCGCTGAAATGCGGACTAGCAAGTGTCAAATCTAGGACCTCTTGCCTAATCGCATTTATAAAAGTAGGTTTCCTTCCCCTATTGACAATGTCTACATTATTTGAGATCAGAAATTCAAAAAGGTACTCACCCCTGTTATTGAGGTCCGTGCTACCCCACACCGTGTGGTGCGCGTTTGCATCGCATCCTATCAGGTAGGACAGCCCATTGCGTTTGCAATCTATTAACTCTGAGTCTCCAGGAAGGTAGGCGGAGGCAATTATAGCCTCCTGTCTGCCTCTTTCACCCAGAACCTCCACCATTACTGCAACCAAGTCCCTGGGGATAGAATCTGAATTGGGAATAAAATTAATTTGCGAACCGAGAGATACTAACACAACCAGAGTGTGAATGATGGATGTAAATCCGACTGTCGCAGGCTAGTCACGATATTTATTAGTTTCTTCATATTATCGTATGTTATAAGTGTATTAATACTTTGGTAATTTTTGGTGACAGAATCATTTATCATTTATCTGACCCCTGAATCTTATCATTTAATCGTCATTTCAACTTGATCTGTGCTAAAGCCAACTCTATGTTTGGATTCCTAAAACATACCATGAAAGAGTTTAATGATTCTAGAATTTGTGTTGCCCTGTATCAATCTTCTGTTCGCTCACAGCTTGAATATGCATCATGCGTATGATAATTGGGTCAGTACAAAAATCATCTCATATTTTATGCAAGGGAAACAGTTCGGTTTGACAACGGATTATCGTGGTGGGAAAATATTAAGGAATCTACCTTCATGGTACACGCGGAGCTATTTTTATTTCCATTTTGTTATTTGAGCTTATGGTTCCTAATTAGTTTGTCACACATTCACAATGTATTGTGATTTCAATGTAGAATTAAATTAAATATAATCGTCAAATCTTAAACACTATAATGAAAATAATTTTTTTCTCTATTTGCAGATCCCAGATCCGACCCGCTACCACTGATGAAGTCTCCCTTCCCAATACTGATTTTAATAGGATCATATTTGTATTTTGTAATATCACTGGGACCAAAATTAATGCGCGATCGAAAACCGTATAATCTACAGAATATAATGACCGCCTACAATGTTTTTCAGGTTGTAGTAAATTTTGCATTAGCAACTTATGTAAGCATATAAACTATTCACAGGATGAGAACCGATTATTACTAAATAATAAATTTTTTCATATATAGGGCTTGTCCTTATCGTATTTGGATTCGTTTAGTTTTCGATGTGAAAATGTGAATCCGAATCTTGATCAACAAGGTTATCTTCAAGTTTATCTATTTTATACCTATTTCTTGCTTAAGATTCTGGACCTTTTGGATACCGTAAGTAATTTTTTTTATTTATTAGTATTTCCGCATATACTCAAAAATAATTATATTTTCCAATAGATATTTTTTGTGCTGCGCAAAAAATGGAACCAAATCACATTCTTGCATTTGTATCATCATGCCGGCATCTGTTTCGGTGTATGGGTCGCAGTAAAATATCTTCCAGGCGGACAAGGCACGCTTTTGGGTATAATCAATTCATATGTTCACGTTATAATGTATTTTTATTATTTTTTGACTGCGTTGAAGCCGGAACTAAAAAAATCACTATGGTGGAAAAAATACATAACACAAGCACAACTAATCCAATTTGCAATTTTAACAGTACATTTCTATGGGCCCCTATTATTCCCAGCCGAAGGATGTACATACCCAAAGGTTATTTTATTTTTGGGTGGAACACAAAATGCTTTTATGATGCTGATGTTTGGTGATTTTTACTATAAGGCGTATTTACGAAAGAAACCGGTAGAGGTTATAGATGAAAAGGAAAATGTGAAATATGAAAACATTAACCCCAACAAGACGGAATAATTTTTCAATTTAAAAACAGTAATTTCAAGTCAAAGTAAATTGTATTAAAATCAGTAATAATGTTTATTAGTAAAAAATGTACATAAATTTAAAAGTTTACTTGAAGTCAACGATCTATATTATGCTAAACATAAATTTAGCAGCCAATGTCAATAACTTGACTTTTGCATATTTAGTTTTACATTTTACTTCATACATATACATACTTCATAGTCAGTAATATTTATATTTTTGCCATCCATTATGTAGTTTGTTGCAATTAAATAAATTGATTGGTGCTAATTTGCCATTTTTTGAATTGTGCCCGCGAAACCGATATTCGGTAGGTATATGAATGTGAATTGTTGTAAATTTGTGTTTATGTGGTTTAAGTGGATTGTAAATTATTATTTGCAAAGGGCCGGGTAATTGATAATTCCATTACCTTCAACTACTTTAAAATTGGATTAAAGGATGCTCATTTCAATAAGCTACACAGTTCTGATATGTGGCCTCGTGGTTTGTTAATTTGTCCATTTATAAATCATTCACGACAGCCAAAAAACAGAGCTGCTATAACGTTCCATGCAACTAACACTATCAACGATTTCACCTGCATCTACTACCACAACGCCTCCAGTATTCGAGGTAAAGGTAAGGTTTTTCGTTTAGGCGTACTTGACAACGATTATGACGTCATAATAATCAGCGAGACCTGGTTTACGATAAATATGTTCTCCGAAGAATACTTCGCATCTGATTACGTCGTTCATAGAAAGGATTGATACGATTTTGACACCAGTCGTAAGGGTGGTGCTGTTTTTGATTGCGGTAAAGAATTCGGTACCTAATGATGTGATTGCCTGTCATCCTAGCCTAAACGTGATTGCTGTTCGAGTCAGATTGTGGCCATTAATACTTCGATTGTTGTAGTCGCCGTGTATATACCTTACAGATCGACATTAGCTATCATCGATTATTTTGCTCGCATCTCAATTATACAGCTCAAAAGAATTAGTAACAGTCGGGGCAAATTCCTTGATCTGTTATTTGCTAATGATATTATGCATGCCGAGATTTCTGCGTGTCCGGACTTCACTGGTTGTGGGAGCATCTACCACGTACCGATTACGATAAATATTTTTCATTCTAATTGTACACACAATCATGTTTCTAATGATTTTAATTTTAATTTTAGAAAAGCCTACTTCACATCCTTGAATAAATTTCTCAGCATTTATGATTGGGACTTCTTACAATGGTGGTGGTGATTTGAACTGTATGGTGTTAAGTTGCAACGATCTTCTCAGGTGTGGTATCGAAAAGCACGCTCCGCGGGTTAAAATAAATAAAATTGGTCGTCGGGAGCCATGATCTAACAATGAGTTGGTGTTGCTCGAGAAACGACGAGTATAGATTGCATGGTGTTAAATATTATCCAGGTTTTGAAAGAGCCCGCAAGGAATTTAAGTGCCTAAACTGGTTCCTTTACAATAACTATGTAGTGCGAATTGAGGAAGAGTTAACATCTAGTCCTAAAGAGTTCTGAAATTTCATTAACAGCAAGAAAAAAGTGGCTGACTTTCCGTCTTCTACATATGTCGTACCAGAGTTCCGTCGCTAGTCAGCCCTTGCATATTTGTAATCTGGTTGCCAATTTTTTTGCGTCGGTTTATAAACCTGTTCTGTCGTCCGCTATCGTATCTCCAGCTTTGCCCACCTTCGATCAAATTAATATTTTCAAGTTTACCGAGGAAGAAGTACGGGATTACTTGCTCCAGCTCGAGGTTGGAAAGGGGGCTGGTTATGATGGCTTCCCGCCGCTTCTGTTTAGGTGTTTGTGCTGAGAGTTTGACCCTTCCTATTACGTAGAAGAAGTCAAGTGAGTAATTATCGTGGGATCTGGTGGTTTGGCGTCTATTGGAGGAGTGGGGGGGGGGAACGAAAGTTGAGTAGATTAATCTAGCAGCTCCGTAACCTTCCAGTAGGGTGCGCATCACGTGAGCTGTTCTGGTCTTGTCATTAGGCAGCTGCGTGATGGGTATAATTGTGTAAGAGGTAACCTGTTCACAATTCGCAAGTGTACGTGCTGCCTCCTCGTGGCAACCACTGGTAACTAAGGCCATTAGGCACATTTTTGGCCATTTGGCACAGGCTGGCTAAAGTATGGCGCTAAAGGAGAAAACCTTGACAAAAAACGCTAATCTAAGGTGGAACAGCATATGCCGAAAGATGAATGGCTTATAGGTTTATGGCCGTGTGTGTGGGTGGTTACACGCCATAATAATTTTATGCTTCACTTATACAAAGAATTAAATATTCAACATTTATTTTATAATGCTTTTATTTATGTTTAGGAATTTTTTCTTTTTATTTTGCACAATTTTATTTCTTTTTAAAGATTTACAATTTATTTTGTATAAATCTTTATTTAGCTTTATTCACTTACTGGCCTCATATATAACGGTTCAGTAAAAGCTAGTAGTTAATATTTTTAATTTTAATATCAATTATATACACGACACAATGATGTGCGTCGTGACTCAGTTAAATGATTATTGTTTTTTATTGCATAGGAAAATTCCTTTGATATGAATTCTCCCTTTGTTTTTGCAGCGCATACTACGATAGCGTAAATTTAGTGAACTCGTATTTTTAGCATTTTGATTTATAGTTCAGAATGCTCATAACTAGAGGTCACGCGGAATAATTTAGGAGAATAAAATGCTTGTTATAATTTAGTACATTTTAATTTGTTTATTTTTGAACTGTCATTTTCTGTCAGTGCAATTAGTGAAATTAGTGAACGCCACATCACCCTCTTACCAGCGAATTGGCGATGAGCGATGACGTGAAACGTGCTGGTAGTTTCGTGGTCCTTCCTGCTCTCGTCGTTGTTGCTCCGGATGTTTGTTCGTTAAAATTGAAACGAACTTTTACTGTGCGTGGTCGCTCACCCGTTGTTTGTGATGCTGATTTACCCTCCGCTGTTGGATTGGCGTCCTGTATCGCGGCGGTGTCTCGAGGTGTTACTGCGGCATCTGGCAGTCCCTTATCCTGATCGGCTTCAGTGAAGCATGGTTTCAGCCTGTCCATAGAGATGTTGCATTTTCGTCCCTTTACCTCTACGACAAATGCTTTTTCTCCGCGACTGATAACCAGGAATGGACCTTCATATGGTGCTTGTAGGGATTTCCTCACAGCGTCTGTACGTAAGAAAACATGCGTGCAACTATGGAGTTCCTGAGACATAAAAATTTTGTTGTTGCAATGTCGAGATGGTGGAGTTGGCCGGATCGTTTCGAAATGTTTACGTAGTTCTTCTGCGAATTCAGATTGATTAATTTGGGCTTTGGTTTCGACCAGTAGCTGACTGGGAACCCTGATTTTCTCGCCAAAAACCAATTCTGCCGATGTTGTTTTGAAATCATCTCGATACGTGGTGCGTAGTCCCAATAGTATTGTTGGGAGTATCCTGGTCCAGTCGCTCTTCCCGTGGCACATAATGGCTGCTTTCAATGTCCTGTGGAATCGTTCTATTAATCCGTTGCACTTGGGGTTGTATGCTGTCGTTCTCTTGTGGTTGAATCATAATAATTTTGAAAATTCGTGGAATAGTTCTGATTCAAATTGTACCCCTTGGTCGGTAACTATTGCAGATGGCACTCCATAGCGGGCTATCCACTGGCTATATACTGCGACTGCGACTGTTTCGGCTTTAATATCTGGTGTCGGGATCACTTCCGTCCACCTAGTAAATCTGTCTATAATCGTCACGCAGAAACGCTGCCCCTCTGAGATTGGTAATGGACCTACCAGATCGAGATGAATCTCGTCAAATCGTCTCGTTACTGGCGCATAATGTCCCAATGGACTTTTCGTGTGTCTGTTTACTTTGGCTCGTTGACATGCCAAACAGCATTGTACCATCCTTCTCACATCCTTCTTTATTCCCTTCCATATAAATTGCTGCGTCATGGCTTTTATCGATGGTAGCACGCCTGGGTGTGATAAACTATGTACCGCTTCGAACACTCTTTTTCAAAATTCGGCTGGAATGTACGGGCGTGTGTTTCCCGTGGACACATCGCAAAGTAGCGACTTGTTTGATCCGAACTCAACTGGGATTTCCGTTAATTGTAGTTCCGTGTCTGCTTCTCTTAGCTCCCTAGCTTCGTCGTCCCCCTGCTGAGCATCGGCAATTAGAGCATAGTTGATTGATTCGCTGATTTCCAAATTTTCGATTCGAGATAGGGTGTCAGCCACCACATTGT
The DNA here is from genome assembly GCA_958295665.1 of Tipula vernalis. Lineage (NCBI taxonomy): Eukaryota > Metazoa > Arthropoda > Insecta > Diptera > Tipulidae > Tipula > Tipula vernalis. The sequence goes on along the minus strand of OY282558.1, from coordinate 378,435,294 downwards.
CACGACCTGAAATGTGTTGAATGTTCGTGGTGAACTGGGCGATGAAATCGAGGTAGCGGAATTGTCGTGGTGATGCTTTTGCGGGGTTTTGCATTAATGCATATATTAGAGGCTTGTGGTCGGTAAAAAGTATAAAATCGCGACCCTCTAACATGTGTCGGAATCGCTTGACCGCCGAGTAAGCGGCCAAGAGTTCTCGATCGTATGCGCTGTACTTCCTTTGCGTTTCTGTTAGTTTCGCCGAGTGGAATTGTAATGGTTCCCAGACCGTTTTGTGCGTATTGCTCTCGTTCTCGTTTTTCTGCTGCAATACAGCACCTATTGCCGTATCTGATGCATCTACCATTAATGCGAGTTTTGCCTCTTGATTTGGGTGTCGCAGCATTGTTGCTTCGCAAAGTTGTGTTTTTACAAGTTGAAATGCGGCTTTGCTTTCGACTGACCAATCTATTATGCGTGCGTCGTTTTTCTTGCTACCTTTCAGGTAGTCATTAAGAATAGCTTGACTGTCCGCTGCGTTGGGCATGAACGACCTATAAAAATTCAACATTCCCAAAAACCGACGCAGTTGTTTCACCGTCGTGGGTAGCTCAAATTTCGCTATACATTCAACTCGTTCTGCTAAGGGTCGAATACCTTCTCCAGATACCTCGTGCCCTAAAAATTGAACCTGTGTTTTGGCGAATTGGCATTTATCCGTGTTAATGATCAACCCTGCTTCGTTTAATTTCGAGAAAATAATTTCTAAATGTTCTAAATGTTCGGCAATTGTTCGGGATGTCACCAGTATATCGTCCAAGTAAATGAAGCAAAAATTTAGTCCCTGTAAAACCGAATGCATAAAACGTTGAAATGAATTTCCTGTGTTCCTCAACCCAAACGTCATTCTTGTGAACTCGAATAGTCCGAATGGTGTTGCTGTCTTTGCTATATCAGATTCTTCAATTGGGATCTGGTGGTATGCCCTGACCAGGTCGATAGTTGTGAAGTAATTGGTTCCTTGTAGTTGTTGTGTGAAATCGTGGATGTATGGTATAGGATATCTGTCTGGTAACGTGACATTATTCAACGCTCGGTAGTCTTCGCAAGGTCGCCAATCACCGTTCTTTTTGGGAACTAAGTGTAACGGGCTCGCCCACGGGCTGTCCGAGCGTCTACAAATGCCCTGTTCCAGCATGTATTCGAATTCCTTCTTCGCGATCTTGAGCTTATCTGCGCTTAATCTTCGTGGTTTTGCGTATACGGGTGGACCACGTGTTATGATGTGGTGTGTCACCTGATGTTTTACTGATTTTAATTGCTGCGAATCGCATGTAATTTCCTTAAATTTTGTCAGTAGTGGCATCACTCGCTCATCCACACTATTCGTGTTGATTACTTTAATTGTTGGTACTGTGTTGTACGTTTTTCTAGGTACTGCGCAAATCGATGTAAGCGGATCGAGCAATCGATTTCTCTGTATGTCTACCAGCAGCCCTGACTGGTTCAGGAAGTCCGCGCCTATTATTGGCGTGGTGACGTCTGCAATTGTGAATGTCCAGCTAAATTTCCTTCGTAGAACTAGATCCACATTTAGCAGCCGCCTTCCATACGTTTTGACTACCGTCCCGCGTTTGCCGCATGTAGATTAACTTCGGGGTTGTGATTCCTCCGGTCGCTAATGTTTGGCGGTATAACCGAAATGTCGGCGCCCGTGTCGATGAGATATGTCTGGTTCGTTAATATGTCGTAAATTTTGAGGCGACAATTTGTGGTGTCCCGGTCGCAAGTCGCCATCTGCGCCGGTTTATCTAGTTTTTTGTCTTAAACTCGCTCCATTTCGGGCAAGAAAGTTTACAACATCGTGCAGCTTCTTTAAATCTAAAATGGTAAAAGCATATTCGCGGTGATTCCTTCTTGTCTTCTTCTGTGGTTTGTTTGGCTGGAGTTACGCTTCTTCTTGGCCGTCGATTTGTGCGCGAATTGCTCGGTGAGCGGTTTCTTTGCACGTTTCGGTCCATTATGTCTAATCGACGCAGAATCTCGTTTATTTGTGTGGACATGCTGTTTTCATTTGTTGCGTGTGGCTGTGCTGTTGGTGGTGCTAAGGCCATCACACTTGCTTGCGCCATCGTCTCTAGCACTCGGTCGGCGAGCTCTGCTAGTTTGGTTGCCGATAATGCTTCGGCCGTCGGTGCCAACACTTCTTGAGCGCGTAGTGGTAACCTTTTCAGCCACAACGTCTTTATGAAATCGTCTGTGACGTCGGTTCCTCCACTACTTTTCAACTTCCTTAGTAATTGGGGCGGTTTGCTGTCTCCCAACTCGATACCTTGCAGCAATCGATGAATCTGCGTCTGTTTGGACTCGCAAAGCCGATCCAATATTGCCTGCTTTAAATCTGTGTATGGCGTTGCCGTGCGTGGGCCGGTGATAACGTCGCTTATGTCGTTCATGACCCGATCATTCAGTCAGCTCAATACATGATGGTACTTGGTGGTTTCCTGTGTGATTTTGCCTAGTGAAAATTGCGCTTCAATCACGTGGAACCAAAGTCGCGGGTTTTGGGTGGTTAACGGCGTTAACCGTACAGCAAGGGGAGCTACTGTGGCATGTGTTGGCTGTGGAGTAGAGGCAGACGGGTTTGCTGCCCTTTCTGTGGGTACACCCTGTAATGCCCTGCGGATCCCTTCCTGGATTTGCTCCTCTATATATGCTGCTTGCCTGGTATTCTCCTCGTCATCGTTTTGGTGAATAATTGGCTCACTTGCTTCCCTGCTCCCGCTCTCTATGTCTGACATTCTGAATGTTTTGATGTTTGCTGCTTTAATGGCTCATCGGTCGGTCTTGATGTCACTTCACTAACGTGTTTTCCCTTTTTTTTACGGGTACGTTTTTTTTTAAATATTTACATCAATTGCCGTGTTTGCACGGTTGACAAATCCAAAAATAAATATAACAAAGCAAAACGAAAAATATGCAACAAAGTGAAGAACACCAAAAAAAAATGAAAAACTATTAGCATTGGCTGATGTGGCGTACACTGATTACACTTCCAGGATATATATGTACACCCTGAAATTGCAATAATTGTTACCACAATTTAACAAGTCAAATACTATGTACGAAATTGAATTTATTAACGGAATTTAGATATAAATCAAAATGCGAAAAATACGGTTATTGCGGATCGAACGTTTATTTATTTTTTACAATTAGGAGAATCATATAAAATCCTCTTAATCTATGCAATTTACAGTAACAATAATCACTTACGTTTTTTTTTTTTTTTTGAGAAATAATGCCGTGTTATTTCTGCCTGTGGCTGCCGCTGCTCCGAATTGACCAACGTCTACTGTCGTTGTGGCTGGAGTTATGTGGTGGCTTCCTCGTCCGGACTTCCGTGTGTCAGCTCGCTTTTTCTGTGAGCGCTTGCTGTCCACCGTTTCACCTTTTCTATTGGGCGCCTGGTGGTTATTTGCGCTCGATATAAATTTTTTGTGTGACTCGTATTTCGTTACCCTGAGCTTGCCTCTGATGGGGGCTATTACCAGGGTAATCGACACTTACGAATCACGTCGGGGTCACCAATTTATGGCCGTGTGTGTGGGTGGTTACACGCCATAATAATTTTATGCTTCACTTATACAAAGAATTAAATATTCAACATTTATTTTATAATGCTTTTATTTATGTTTAGGAATTTTTTCTTTTTATTTTGCACAATTTTATTTCTTTTTAAAGATTTACAATTTATTTTGTATAAATCTTTATTTAGCTTTATTCACTTACTGGCCTCATATATAACGGCTCAGTAAAAGCTAGTAGTTAATATTTTTAATTTTAATATCAATTATATACACGACACAATGATGTGCGTCGTGACTCAGTTAAATGATTATTGTTTTTTATTGCATAGGAAAATTCCTTTGATATGAATTCTCCCTTTGTTTTTGCAGCGCATACTACGATAGCGTAAATTTAGTGAACTCGTATTTTTAGCATTTTGATTTATAGTTCAGAATGCTCATAACTAGAGGTCACGCGGAATAATTTAGGAGAATAAAATGCTTGTTATAATTTAGTACATTTTAATTTGTTTATTTTTGAACTGTCATTTTCTGTCAGTGCAATTAGTGAAATTAGTGAACGCCACAGGTTAATCAGTCCAAAATATGCGGACTCTGGATACCAGGCACCCTCCAGTTTTGTTTAGCCTTCCTGTAGTAAAGCTGGGTGACCTACAGGCGATTTGCGATTCCCAGCAACTCGTAAGAGTAAAATCAAACGGAATACGGGGCAGGAGTAGTAATATACGGGAGTGGGACAACCCTCTCGAAGTCCTTGGAGTCCAATGCTACCGGATTTCTAACGGAACTACATGCTGTAGTAAACATCTAGGAGGGAGAGCAATAAAAGCCCAGATAGTATGTATCACGTATCGAGAGGCAGTATTTTCAGGTTCATTAAGAACCTGAATATTGACTGGACGGATAATTAAGCAGGGTCCAGCACAATAGATCTTTTAGGTGGCAGTGCGAAGTAGCTGATCGCCCGCATGACCCTCTAATAATAATAATAATAATCGTGTGATCGCCATTGTTTCTGTCTTACCCAAGTTGTTTGAGCCTATGGTTACGGTAGATCTACAGAAATGTTGCTTTGATACTTAAATCGCCTATGCAACTCGGCTGAGCTAAACCACGCGCACCGAAAAATAAAGTCACACACCGTTTTGTTAATATTCATATACTTTTTGGATACAATTTTATTTATTATGTTTTTAAAACTCCAACTTAATTACAAAGTTAAATAAAAATTGAAAATACTGATAATTTTGCTCTCTATCCCCCACTCGCTTTACTCCATTTTTTCTTACCACCTCGAGAAAAAACCCAATAAACATAAAAAAAAAACGGATTACTTCACTAATGAGTTTCGAGTTCGAATTCGAAACACAATAAATTTAGCACATCAATTCAACTCAGTTTCGAGTCTCAACATTCTCCCCCTGGTAACGGGATACGCCAGGCGAATCTTGCTTACTATCATCCACTTTGAGATCGAGAACTGCTACTTTACCTGCCGGTCGGGTATATGTGCCTTCGGCTGTCCTCACCACTACTCGTCTAATCTGGTCACTATCCTTTGATTTGATGACGTCGATTACTACTCCTTTTACCCATGAGTTCCGTTTCCTTTCATCCATCACTATGACGACATCGTCGATTTCGATGGGCTTAACCTTTTGAAACCATTTAGTTCTCCGAGTAATATCGGGTAGATATTCTTGCGTCCATCGGCGCCAAAAACGATCCGCCATCGATTGAGCCATTTCCCAATCTTTGCGTAAGAAATAGACATCGCTCTTGTAATCTGTAATGGGCTTCATACCGGTCGATGATCCCAGAAGAAAATGGTTGGGGGTGAGAACCTCATTCTCACCTGGTTCAATCGGTATGTAGGTCAACGGTCTTGAGTTGATGATATTCTCCGCCTCCATCAGGTAACATCGGAGTACTTCATCGTTAGGTTTCCGTGTTGGCATTGCCGTTGTTAAATATTTTTTAACTGATTGTATCATGCGGGGATGCTGGCGGGTTGAACTTCCATCGTATCTTATCGAATTTACTTCGTAGCTCATCGGGCTGTAAGCTTTCACGTAGTTGATTTAACTCATTATTTACCCCGTGAAAATTTGTCCCATTATCCGTTCGGATTTCTAGTGGAGTTCCTCGACATGCTATAAAGTTCCCATATTGCCATAAGACACGAACTTTTATCCAGAGTATGTGCTATTTCTAAGTGGATAGCACGCGTCGTTAAACATGTGAATAAAACACTCCAACGTTTCTCTGCACGACATCCTTGGGTAACTTCCATTGGCCCAAAATAATCAATCCCGACGAACGAGAATGGAGCAGTGTACGATGCAAGTCTTGCTGAAGGATGACCAGCCATTTCTGGAACGTTCGGTTTTGCTCTTTCAATTTTACATTTTTGACAGTTTGCTCTGACTCGCTTCAGTGCCACTCAAAGTTTGCTGATGTAATATTTTTGTCGAGCCTCGTTTACTGCTGTTTCGTGGTTATGTAGCCGTTCGTGGTATTCGGCTAGGATGAGATGAGTTACACGATGTTTATTCGGTAGGATAATCGAATTTTTTGTTTTGAATGCAATTCCTTCCGCCTTTATTGATATTCTACCTCGAACTCGTAAAATCGAATTTTCATCCGAAAATGGTGTGAGCCGAAAAAGTGGGCTAGCTTTATCCAATGGTTTTGCTGGATCAACCTTTAAGCATGAAATTTCATCGGGGTACACTTTTCGTTGTACATGTCGTAACAGCTCACTTTCGGCTTTTTGAGTCTCATCACAAGTTAGTTCTCCGAAGATCTTTCGTCGATCAGCCTTCATGTTATTGATTGCCCTCGGTGCCCATGCCATTGTTCGTACTAATCTCGACCATTTAGAAAACCTTTCGACATCTGGAATTAATATCGATGGTTCGTCAGTATTATGAGGAAAATGTGGTCTCAATTCTTCATCGACATTGCTGCTTTCATCTGGAAGTCTTTGAATGGGCCACTCAGCTTCTGATCCATATAAAAACTCGAGTCCTCCAAACCATCTATTCGTTGGTGACACTGTGGGCTCAGAATACCACTTTGTAGCGTTGTCGGCTAAGTTGCTTTTAGTTGGAACCCATCGCCATTGTGAAACATCTATACGCGACAAATTGGCGATATCGTTTGTGATCTGACCTTAACCACCAAAGCACTTTTTTATTGGTTTCAAAGTGTGAGCGCAATATGTCATACTCGCTAAACGAGCTGTAATTCCAATCTAGGAATGATCATTGGTTTTTGCGGAGCAACTTTGGTTTTTGCACCAACCAACACGCAGTGAACACCATCCTCATATTCGACACGGAAGTATGCTGCAGCTGCATACGCAGCCTCACTGGCGTTGACAAACACGTGGAGTTCAAGTGATTTAAATTCCGTCCTGATGTAGCACCTTGGTATTTTTAGCTTCCTTAGTTCTAGCAATACGTTAGTCCAGCGTTTCCATCTATCATCCTGCTCATCGGTGATCGGGTCACCCCATTTGATTGCTGTTCTCCATATATCTTGAAGGAGAATCTTCACATACACAAGGATATGGGCTATCAATCCAAGTGGGTCAAAAACCATAATTAAAGTTCGAAGAACTTCCCGTTTTGTTGGTTTTCTTATCCCATTCATGATTTCACCATCGACTCGACTTAAATTTATCCGATAGTAGAACGTATCATCGGCTACTGACAACCACATTCCGAGCACTTTTGCATCGTCAGATTCTCCGCTTATATTCAAACTCTTGCCCTGTAATTGCTCTGATTCTCCCAGCTCCCTTGTTACTCGTCTGGAGTTTGAAACGAAATTCCTTATTTCAAACCCGCCGAGTGAGTGGATTCGAATCACTTTTTTAGCAACTCTTAGGGCCTCTTCTTTTGACGAGAAACTGTCGAGCCAGTCATCTACGTAGTGATTATGACAGATCGCTGCTGACGCTTCCGGGCTTTCTTCCTGGAACCTCTTTGCGTTAAGGTTTTTTACGAATTGCGCTAAGCTCGGCGAGCACGATGCCCCAAATGTCATGACATAGACGTCCGGTTGTTGCTCCTTTCTTCCGTCGCGCCAGAGGAACCGTTGCGACCTTTGATCTTTCTCTAATATTTTAATTTGATGAAACATTTCTTTTATGTCACCCGTTAAGGCAAAAGGTCGTTGACGAAATCTCATTATGATGTGCGGCAGTGGAATTAATAAATCCGGCCCTTTGAGCAAAACGGAGTTTAACGTTGTTCCGTTTACTACTGCTGCTGCATCCCATACTAAATGAATCATCCCTAGCTTATTCGGATTGGTTACTGTTAATATAGGCAAGTACCACGTTTCCTTTAGCCTCTTTTTGATTGTTTCATTTAAAGTTGGTTCTTTCTCCAGTTTCCTTTCCAAAGAAGCTAGTCGTCGCGCCGCCATAGGATAGCTGTTTAGAAAGGTAATGCTATCGCTCCGCCATAATAAACCAGTTTCATAATGATTACCGACCTTTTGTGTAGTTCTCTCCATAATTTCTCTGGTACGTTCATCCTCTTTTGATTCTATCAATTTCTCTGGTACTTTAATGCCGAAATTTTCTAACGAGAAGAATTCTTTCACCTTGTCATGCAGATCGTCATCCGCTTTCTGTAATCGTTTTTCCAGAATTGAAGGCTGGATACATTTCTCATCGAATTGGCTTGAGATATGTAACACCGAATGCTCGTCGCTGGACCCAGTTTGGGTTTGATTTAGTTTGCCAAAAATTGCCCATCCCAAACGTGTTTTTGCAGCGATTGGCTCCCCTATACGACCTTCTCGAATTTGCAGTGGCACTTCTAAGTGCAAGTGTTGTAACCCAATTAGGATTCTGGGTCTAGCGTTTTCGTAGCAAACAAACGGTATACTTCGCAGGTGACTGAACTTGGTAGCGTTACTGTCAATTTTCATTGTTTGCTCTGGAAGATCGAGGCGTGGAACCGTGTTGACGTCCGATATTTTGTATACGTCGTTGTTCGAAACAGCCGAAATCTCCAGCCCGACTAGACGACTGCGCTTTGCTCTTCGGGTTGTACTTCCCGTCCATTTTAGTTCCAAGCTCCTTTGTGGGCCATCGAGCTTCAACTTGTTCGCCACTTCCTCGTCTAGCACAGTCACACTGGAACCCTCGTCCAGGAAGGCGTATGTTTTGACGCTACTTTCTTGTTAATGTAGTACCACCGGTACTATTCGAAACAGCAGTTTGCTTATTTGTGGCTGTTGATGAATCTCAACCACACCTGTTGATTCCGCAGTAACCTTATTTGATGAATTGTAGTTTTTGTTTACTACGGCATTATGCAACAATTGGTGATGGCTTCCCTTACATCCATCTATCTCACATTTTACATCAAGTTTGCATGTCCAAAACCGATGTCTTCTGAAGCACTTTCTACACAGACCATTTGCTAATATTGTCTTCCACCTCTCAGTGCCTTTCATCTTTTTAAATTTAGGACACTCCGCCAGTAGGTATACAAATTCACATTTTAGAACGCATGTTTGATTATTATCGGCTGCTTTAACTACTTTACATGTTTCGTCGTCATCTACCACCTTCTCGAACTTGACCTGGCCATCTTTCGTAACATTAGATTCCACCTGGATGGTATTGACATATTTTTGTTTATTCTGATTTCCCTGCCTTTTTTCCGTTCTGTCAAACCTTTGTATTTGTGCTGAAGACATTGTTACTACTGTGCTTGCCATTTACACCTTTGAGCCCAACCAATCACCAAACGTATGTAGGTTAACCGATGGCAACTTTGCTTTAAATTCGGCCCATTGCAATTTTAGTTGAGCCGGTAATTTATGAACGACCTTTCGCATAAGTGTTAGGTTGTTCAGATGTTCCTTATTCTGGCAGGCTATTGCTGTTGTACATAGTTGTTGAATTTGCATTGAAAATTTAACCAATGCCTCGAAACTTTCGGGATGGATTGGTGGTCCTGATTCAATCTGCGTCATCAAGTCAAGCACGACGTCAGATTATCCAAAAAGCATTTTCAACGTTTTTAAAATATGAGGTACGTTATGTGGAAAATATAAATAGGCCTTCACCACATCTCTTGCGTCACCCCGTAAGCACTTTTTTAAACGTTCCAAATTTTCGTCATCAGTCAGCCCACATAGTTGTGTAGTGCGTGTATACGTTGATATGAACATAGGCCACTCCGACGGACTACCGGAGAATAATGGCAGCTCCTTTGAATTGACCTGCCTCATAGTCACCTGCCTCATTGTCATTTCAGGTTGATCGTCCCAGTCTGTCTTACTTACATTTGGATTGTTCGGACAGCTGTTCAGATATTGTCTTGACTTGTTCGCACTTTGCCTGGATAACGACGAGTATTGCTGCTGTTGATTATCGGGCTTTAAATGGTAAGCCAATTTCTGCTGATTCACTTTAAAATAATCTGGATCACAGCTGGTTATTTGACCTTGATTACTGAATTTGGATTAAAGTAAATTCCTCTTGACACCTGATCTGGAAACCCCACTTATTTATAATCAACAGATTCTCGATTTAATTTGCTTGCGTTACGCCAATGAGCTGTTTCACCATCGCACTTGTTTGTAGAATAGTTCGGTCCTACCGCCTTAAATTGGGATTGTAGCCGCTCTTGATACCTATACGGATAGGTTGCAACTTCTCTACTCTTGGCCGCGCCTCTCGAATAGGCCCGAAATTTTTGTTTGTCTTATCATCGGCTGAAGACACCATTTTGTTGTTGTCTACATCTTGCACCTCATTAGCCTGTTCTCCTGAATTAACCCATCGTTGCACTCTATGTTTTAGACTTTCTTCGTTCGTAATGCTGCTACACCGGTCTGAAAATTCCAAAAACTTTTGCTTTTCCTCTAAATAATACTTGTCACGTTCCCGCTGCTCATTTAATCCTCGCATTCTTTCTTCGAAAATTTTCTTCTCCTCATTTGCGCGTAATTTCTCCAGTGCTCGTCGTTCCTCTAAACAGGACAGTACTATCGTCCTTTTCCTCGATATTTTACTATCACGTTTTGATGTTCGTGAATTTTGTGATTTAACCTCCAAATCGTGTACTGTTGTACACACTTAAACAGATTTTCTAGTTGGTCAATTAATAATAGACCGGCTCTGAACGTGAGCAAATGTAAGACGCTTTCTTTTAATCGTATCCGCTCACCCATTCTTCACCAATATCAGCTGTATAATGAAGACGTTGACCGAGTCGAGTTCATTTCAACGGAACGTGTCTTCCGCGCTGTACGTGCTCGATATCATTTATTCCCGTATCGATTGTACCGATTTACTCGCACGTCTAAAAATCTATGCTCCCGAACGCCGTTTGCGTCAACGTAATGGGCTTTTATTCATTGACCTGCCAACAAACTATGGTCTTTCGGAACCGATCCTGAGAATATAACGGGTATTCAATTCAGTTTCTCAAGTTTTCGATTTTCACTTGTCGAGAGATTTGTTCAAGAATGTTTTATTTAAGTTTTTTAATAATTGTAGTTAGCCTTAATTGTTTGTACCGATTGTAGTCACTGTAGGTATCAAATAAATAAATAAATAAATGTATAGGTAAGAGGAAACGGAACTGAATATGATATGCAGCTTTTTAGCCAATCATTTTTTTTCTTTTATTGTTTTGTAAAGTAAAATCGGTTAGGCTGCTGTATAAGCAGGGGATAAACACACGACCTGATTCCTGTGCTGTAACTGCACAGTACTTCAGCAAGTGCTAACACTGTCTGTTCGTGGCGGCCGGTAGAAGCTGCTCTGTTAAAAGAGTAGACTAAGGTATGAAGGCTGCGGTCCTCATACAGGGCTAGCATTCGGTTAACAGCCCAACCTGAAAACGTTTTTGCTACGAAACCTCAACATAAGCCTTGGATATTTTTGGATTCACAACAACGTCCTCGGACACTATATAAGGACAACGTAAAACTTGACCTAATGGCGCTGCAGGAAACAAGAAAAATCTACAACGACATCATTGATTACAGTTGCTACGGACTAACTATCTGTCACAGGAATAACATGGCCAACCATGAATTTGGTGTCGGTTTCTTCATTATCAACCGACGTCGTCAATTTGTGATTATCTACATGCTTATCATTAATCGGATTTCATCAGGTTTCTTGGACGTGACCTTAACATCACATTTGTGAATGTTCATGCTCCCACTGAGGAGCTTCCTGATAAAATTAAAGACACTTTCAAGACTAGGCCGTAACTGTCCTGAGGAAAATTTCGCAACAAATTGACAGTACTGGCAGTATATATCGTAACACGATCGGCCCAAATTCCTTGTACGCTACGTCAACAACAACGGAACATGCACCCCTGAGCTAGCTTTACTCTACAGCATGGTGGATGCCAGCCACATGGAAATTCAATACGGGACAACGGTCAACCAAATCGACCACATCGTCTTGTCCAAAAGACATTTTTCTATCCTGAAAGATATCGGAACTAAACATAGAGCTAACATCGGTTCAGACCACTTCCTGGTAGTTGCTGAATTATAATTTCGTCTATCCTCCAACTTTGGGATTACTGTATTAGGAATCTTGAAAAATAAACCAATTCCTGACTCCCTGTTCAATCAGTGGGATATCATCAAAACGGCAGTAAGGGTACCAATATTCTACAGTAAACATGACGTTGACAATAGTGAAGTTTATTACTTCATAGACGCATGCAAGTGCGTTGGCCAAGAAGGAGATTTCACAAATTCTAACCAAGCGGAAACTCTGTTGGAGGAAATCAAGCTACAACTCCTTGGTATAATGTATACATATTAGTGAAAGATTCGAAAGCTCAAATCTTAAATGAACTTTATAAAATCACCACGAAAAAGTTTCTGCCATCGCACTCCCTAAGTAACAGATTGCACTCATCCAGTCAAGGCACATCGGAAGGTTACTCTGAGTTTGGGGCAAGTGTTCGAGGTTACATCCCAGGCGGGAATCGGAATAAAATTGGGGTGGAAAGTTTGTTGTCAAAACCATTTTTGGAGATACTAGCAAGCGATGCCTCCATTAGATGATTAAGCTTGAGCTCATCAGAACTCCTCTGACAGAGTTTTCGGAAACACCAATAAGGGAGCTGGTGCTGCTAATGGCCGATAGGTTAGAAAAGCAATTAGGTTATGAACAAAGCTACAACAAGTCACAAAAATATCAAGTGAATCAACAAAACAACATAGAATGCCACATTAAGCGACAGTCAAATGCCAGTTATGTGAACGAATTGGACATGAAGCATAAGAGAATATTCAGAGAACATTCGTAAGCAAAAGGAGCAATACTTACCCCCGAAACTCTGCAGGTACTGCAAGAAGCGTCAACATCTAATAACCTGCGGAGGGAAGACTCCCGCACAACAACTTGGCAAATAACCAATTGAATTTCAGGATTGGACAACCTAATAATTACCACACGGGAACCAACCTACTAAACTACAAATCCAATTATCTGAATCCCAATACTGACTATCCAAAACAGAAAAATCAAAACAGATAGCGAACTCAATTACCCAGTCCGACAAATCATCAATATATTCCGGGCAACTGCGAAACTTTACAATAAAACAGCAAAGTATCGACCAAATAAATGAAGGGCTGAAACTTGCAAATTACTACATTGAGGATGAGAGTAAAGAGCAAGACAATACTCAGACATTCAAATAAATATTCTGAGTTCTACCTCAGATATTAAAATAAAAAAGTTGAGTACCGCCTCGATCATTAAATCAGTTACGTTTATCAGCTCGAATAGTATTAATCAACAATCTAATATAACAAGTCCTGTGTTGATAATTCCGCCGAGTTCCGTCTTGAGTATTAGTTAATTAAGCGAATCGAGCATTGTCTTAAATTGTTCAAAAGAAATTGATCCAACGAATGCTATCCCGATAAAATTGGATAGCAGACAATATGCCAATAACAACTCCTCTCATAAATACTCAGAAGAAAGCACTTCTCGTCTTATCAAGAATCCATATTACCATTATTACATATCTTCCTAAAAAATGCATAAAATCAACCAATTTCTAACCAATTAGAATAAGAAATTTAGAGATACAATTTTTAAAATTATTTGACTATGAACAGTCAGTTATTTGAAAATATCATTTGTTTTTATAATCGAGCACATTACCGCAACTCCGACAAGGATGACAAGACAAGCACTCCGTACTTGAACAAATGATCATATACTGCACACAAAAATAACTGGCACACAAATCCAATCACTGATGAGCGCAAATTAATCCTAATTAAAGAACAACAACATTTGAATTTTGAGTACAGCAAGCAAGAACATATGAAATCATTCCGCTGCAATACAACCAAAAATCAAAAAATCAAATCACCCGAGCGAATACAGCAACATGATCAAATTTCAACCATGCTATTCATTGGAGTATCACAAGCTAAATAAATATAAAGATAAATGATGGTTCCGATTTTCCCGATGTATCATCACGATCAGAGTAAAATTATGACCTCTCAACCCCATCAAATAAAGACAAATTGGCAACAAAATGATAAATGCACGATCGTCATCCAGTAGAAAAACAACAGGACATAGGAGAAGCAGCTAAGAGAGATCAACACTATTATTCCGGAAATAGAGAACTGATCAACAAAACCATAAAGTGTCAAGACCACCACAACAAAAACTTCAGTCGACCATTGCTACCAAAACCTTTAAAATGCGGTGAAACTGTTTTCAATGCCAAAGTTTCCAAAGCTAATGTAAAATTGAAGCCAACTTATTAAATTTCCAAAATGATTTGAAACCCGAGTAACATTTGCTGCGTTCCATTTGACGTGGCAAAGTACAAATAACTACTTGAGAGTAGATGGTAAATGGAACGCGGAAAATTAGTTGCGAAAATAAAATTTAATTAAAAAAAAATTACGTGCAACATGGAAAGTTGGAAAATTAATTTTATTAATTTGAAAACTGATCAGCCATTTCTTACCGATTGTTGTACTAAATATTCTGGTAAGGAAGTCGCCATAAATTCAATAAGCAAACAACTCATCAAATTTAGCAAGAGTAGCTGGGTGCAGTCAGAAGTACTTGTGTGTACTTTGCCACGTTAAATGGAACACAGCAATTGAAAAATATCACTCCTAGGAAATCAGAAATAAGATAAAAAGATCCAACATGAACAACGAGCCGCTATGTAAGCCTCACTTAACAAATTATAAAATAAGAACAACACCTAATTTATAAACATTAGCATACTAAGCCCTAAGCGTACCTAAATTAGGTATCATATATAGTGTTACGTTTTTGCCTTGTCAATCAAGGTTCGAATCACTGAACTGTGAATAAAAACAAAACGAATTCAATTTATTACCAACGAATTTATTTATGTCACACAAATTTATTACAACACAATTTATTAACGAAAATTCACAAAATCACTTTACTTTAATATTCGCACAATTTTACTGTACACTTATTATTTTTAAATCGCACTACAACACTTTTTAACTCGTTTTTTAATCTTCACGCTATCGCTTACCAAACACTAATAATTGGATTACTTTTCCAGTAAGAATAGTCTAGAAACATTTAGAACAGTTTTATCATGGAAAATTCCATTTGAGTACATTAAAATATTCAGCTATTCATTTAACTTATTCTATTACACCCTAGGCGTCACCGTAACAATAAGAATTTTTCTTCAGAAAAATCTTCATATTGTGACGGTGACACCTAGCGTGTGATAGAATAAGTTAAATTAATAGCTCAATGTTTTACTGTACTAAATGGAATTTTCCATGATAAAACAGTTCTAAATGTTTCTACACTATTCTAACTAGAAAAGTCATGAACTTTCGAGAAGTTTGGTTTGTGTATATAAAAAGGCGAACAAGATCGAATTGGATTATTAGTATTTGGAACGCGATAGTGTAAACTTGTAAGATTATTAGTAATATTTGGTAAGCGCTAGTGTAAAGATTAAAAGGAATTAAAAAGTGATTTAAAAAGTGTTTAAGTGTAAAATAGTACGTAAAACTGGTCAGTAAAGTTTGAGAATAATTTATATAAAGTGATTTTGTGAATTTTTATTGATAAACTGTGTTGTAATAATTTTTGTGTGACATACATAAATTCGTTGGTATTAAATTGAATTGGTTTTGTTTTTATTCATAATCCAGTGATTCGAACCTTGATTGACAAGGCAAAAACGTAACAATTGGTGACAGCGGTTGGATTGTGAATAATAAAACAAAGAAAATGATTCTCTCCGAATCTAAGAGTTCCAGAATTAAAGAAGAAACTTGAGAAACGGTGTTTGCTCATTGATGGTTGTAAAACAGCTTTTCAAGCATTAACAAATTCATTTTATTAGCGCAGATCATCTTGCGTTTGAATAGGAAATAACGGTTGCGGAAAGTGTAGAGCTGAAAACAGAGAACAAACAACCGTTGGTTGAAAGGACACAGGAACCTTCTGGGAGTTTCGATTTGTCGCAGTTAATGGCTGCTCTGCACCAAATGATGGAACATAAAAACCAGCGACAAATGGAGAAAATTGAACAGCCAAATGAGCGACAGTTGGAGACTATAAATCAGTCAAACCAAGAAATGAAACACCAGATGGAACAACAAAATCAGTCTAACCAAGAAATGAAACAAAAGTTGGGTGAGATTAAGCAGTGAAATTATGAAATTGCCGAAGGCCAAAACGTCGGCCGATTATATGGAAAGGCTTAGAATTGACACATTCATTGACAGCATTTTAGTTCCAAAGACACGCACGGCCGTGAAGTTGTCACCTAAAGCCACCTTCGGAAGCGGCAACATCAGATGTTGGACATGTCATAAAGTCGGTCACATCTCGCGGAACTGCTGTGAAATAAGAAGGAAACGTGGTAGATCACCATATCCAATGCAGCGATGACCAGGCGGGGAGCAGGCAGTGGCTAAGCAAGAAGGCCAAATGACGATGGAGCCGTTAAACTATAAAGAGTCAGCTTAAAGAGGCAGAAGCTGACTCCCACAACCAATTGTCCCATAGCCTCCATTCCAATTATAAGTGTCGTGTGAACAGTAGTGGCAAAAAATAAAGGCACAGGAATATTTATAAGTGCAACAAGATAGTGTGTGAGATCGAGGTAGACGGTGACTATACATACTGTTCCAGGCATGCAAAAAACGATAAGTAGAACAATTTCTGTTATTAACAAACAAATTCAATTTATTAACTTGAATTAACTAATAAACGCCGGTCAATTAATATTAGTCGTCCATATTGTTAAAATTCTCACCGTAAATTTACCGTATTGAATTATATTCGGTTAACTTAGTGTGACCTTTGTGTGTGAAGATGGCAGACGCAATTATATTAGCTCGAGGTAACATACTGGCATCCGTTACTAAAATGCAAAGTTCGTATTATTAAACTAGATGAATATTGCAAGGATTTTAAAACGTTAGGAAATTTATTTTCGTTTCCCGGTCAAATATCAAAGTACGAAGAATTTGAAGATAAATATTTTGCTGTTCGAGAACAATTAATGCGATCATTACGTACAAAACAGGTTGCTACAAATACGGCTTCTTCTGGATCCGTTATGCATCCAGCACTCTTAGAAATGCTCGATCAACAAAGGTCATTGTTTGAAAACTTGAATACAACAACGGCTCAATTGGCAGACCGCACTCTACTGAGTTATGATCATGTCAAGTTACCAAAGATAGAATTTGCAAAATTTGATGGTATACATATAAAAATTGGCCTGCTTTTGAAGATTCGTTTGTATCTTCCATTCATAACAATCAATCATTGTCCAACATCAACAAATTAAAGTTACTTAAGAGTCTTCTGACGGAAAGTCCTGCATCACTGATCAAAAATTTGAGCGAAACAGAGGCAAATTATATAGCAGAAGCCTGGACAAAATTGAAATCACACATTTCTCGATTTATCATCAGCAATGAGTGGGAAGGCATCTCTGATATTCGTTCACTTTGTGACAAGTGTGACGAAATTGTAATCGGAATTCGAACCATGGTTAGCGAAGCGGAGTATCGAGATGCGTGGGTGATACAAATTATTTTAAGTAAGCTGGATAGTGAGACAAAACAGTTATGGTCAAAGGAAACAACCGAAAAGGATTTTCCAACACTTGCCGATTTTTTCGAATTTTTAAATACCAGATGTGACGGGCTTGATGATGGAGAAATTGACACTCGGGGGTTACGAAACCAACCATTTTCATAGCAAAACCAACATTCCAGGGGAAAACCGTTCTTCAAAACAATGACGTTAAATTCAAATTTGTCCTTGTGCCCATGCTGTAATGCAAATCATTATCTCTTTCGTTGTATGAAATTTCGCAGTTTCGATGTCAGACTTAGACGAAATTTAGTCAATCAATCGGGAGGTTGTTACAATTGTCTGCGCATGAATCATTCAGTAAATGAATGCCCTGATTTGTCCAATTATCGTACCGGCAATAAACGGCATAATTAATTGCTTCATGGGCCCGAACCAATGAACTTTCAAAACCTGTTTAATTATCCACAATAACAACAATCAACCATTAAGCCTCACGCATCGAATTATTCAAAACCAGTTGAACAGCGTCAATTATATACGCACTCACGAACACCAGGTCACACTTAATCACCATCGCACCTATCAACATCTGCGCCAATCATTCATCAAAATGATCTCACACTGTCGACGAATTCAATTATTAATGGTGATCCAAATTATCAAGAATTAAACTCACCGAATGAATTAAAACCACCGCACGGAATGAATCCACCGCAAATTCAAAACATGGCCACTTTAACCACAAAATCGTTTTCTACAATTAAATGCGCGGCTTGCGTCATTACCGACCGCTCTCATTTACATAAGTGACTTTAATGGAAATAAACATTTTGCCAATGCATTGCTCGACTCAGGTTCGCAATGTACATTCGTATCGGAAAAACAAGTTCCGCGCCTGCGACTTGGACGTTCAATCCTACCAAAGAAATTAAAACTTACCGACTCAACACAGTCACATATGGAATATCTTGTGCACCATTTCTGGCTGTCAGAACACTTCAAAAAATAGCTGATCGTAATGAATAAAATTATCCGGCAATTGCCACAATCATAAAATTAGATTTTTATATCGATGATCTACTTTCTGGATGTGAAAACCCTAATATCGCGATCAACTTGTTTGAAGAACTATGTCACATCATTTAGGGAGCCGACTTCTGTCTAAGGAAATGGAAATCGAACTCATCAGATTTTTTATCTAGAATTCCTGATGAGCTTAAGGAACTTACTATGTTAACTTTTGACGACGATACCGCGACCATCAAAACTCTCGGTGTTCAATAGAATCCTGTGAGACATGTTTTTTCATTCGTATAATCAACATAACTTCCAGCACGACGTATTCCAAGCGACATTTACTCTCTGAGATTTCCAAAATTTTTGATCCCTTGGGCTGGGTATCTCCATCGGTTATAGCTATGAAGATGTCAGTCAACAATGGGAGGGTATAAAATTGAATTTGCCTAAACTTGAAACCATCCAAATTCCTCGTCATTTTTTCATTTCTTCAACCACGAAATCGATCCAAATACATGCATTTTGTGATGCATCTGAGCTGGAGTATGCAGCCGTAGTTTATCTACGTATTGAAGATGCAGCAGGCAATATTAAAATATCACTAATCATCGCCAAAACTCGCGTGGCACCAATCAAACAAACCTCAATTCCACGACTTGAGCTATGTGGAGCCTTTATTTTGATGCAGCTAATCAAATTCTCTTCTAAAATTTTCCGAGACCACCAGTTTCAAGTATTTGCTTGGACTGACTCAAAAAATGTATTGGCTTGGTTATCAGATCATCCGCGAAGATGGAACACTTTTATTGGTAATCGCACGTCTCAAATCATGGAAGTAGTGCCTAGAAGTCAGTGGCACTATGTACCATCTAAGGAAAATCCTGCTGACATTGCATCACGAGGGATTAGTCCAGAACTACTTCAAAATTTCGATCAATGGTGGTCCGGTCCTAAGTGGTTGATAAATCGAGAACAAGATTGGCCATCCAGCAACCTACTAACAATTCGAGACAATGTGCGAAGAACGTCTAATTTCACCAGTCGTAACACATCTTCATATTGAATGCAGTGAAATTGCTTCAGTTTTGTTGAACAAGTTTTCATCATTTAACAAGGTCAAAAGGATCGTTGTAACACTTTTCGATGGTTATATTCAAATCTGTGTTTTCTCATCAAGGAAGTTCAGCGCGAAACATTATGGTTCGACATCCAAGCACTTATCAATG
Organism: Tipula vernalis; assembly: GCA_958295665.1. Lineage (NCBI taxonomy): Eukaryota > Metazoa > Arthropoda > Insecta > Diptera > Tipulidae > Tipula > Tipula vernalis. The sequence continues at coordinate 378,415,369 of OY282558.1, read as the reverse complement.
GAGAACCTATTGATCGTAAAAGTCAGATTATTTCATTGTCACCATTCATTGGCAAGGATGGAATATTGAGGGTGGGAGGACGTCTGTCGAATCTTGACTGCCAATTTGACATGAAACACCCAATCATATTACCCAAAGGCCATTATTATTATTATTATTATTGGGGGGCCATGCGGACGATCAGCCAATTCGCACTGCGACCTAAAAGATCTATTGTGCTGGCCCCTGCTTAATTATCCGTCCAGTCAATATTCAGGTTCTTAATGAACCTGAAAATACTGCTTCCCGGTACGTGAAACATACTATCTGGGCTTATTGCTCTCCCTCCTAGATGTTTACTATAACATGTAGTTCCGCTAGAAAGACGGTAGCATTAGAGCTCAAGGGCCTCGAGAGGGTTGTCCCACTCCCGTATATTCCTACTACTGCCCCGTATTCCGTTTGATTTTACTCTTACGAGTTGCTGGGAATTGCAAATCACCTGTAGGTCACCCAGCTTTACTACAGGAAGGCTAAATAAAACTGGAGGGTGCCTGGTATCCACAGTCCGCATATTTTGGGCTGATTAACCTATCAGCCATTCATCTTTCGGCATATGCTGTTCCACCTTAGATTAGGGTTTTTTGTCAAGGTTTTCTCCTTTAGCGCCGTACTTTAGCCTGTGCCAAATGGCCAAAAATGTGCCAAGTGGCCTTAGTTACCAGTGGTTGCCACGAGGAGGCAGTACGTACACTTGCGAATTGTGAACAGGTTACCCCTTACACAATTGTACCCATCACGCAGCTGTCTAATGACAAGACCAGAACAGCTCACGTGATGCGCACCCTACTGGAAGGTTACGGAGCTGGTAGATTAATCTACTCATTTTTTGTGCCCCTCTCCCCTGCTCCAATAGACGCCAAACCACCACCCAAAGGCCATAGACTTACTTGGTTGATAATCAACGAAACTCACTTGCTCAACCTACACGCTGGGCCATCTTTATTGTCAAGTTTCTGAAACAAAGATTTTTGGATCGTAAATGGCCATAATGCAGTTCGTTATTTTTGTCAGAAATGTATCAAATACAAAAATTTGTTTCCAAACTCGAAAAGTCGTTATATGGGCTAAAACAAGCGCCTCGCGTCTGGAACGAGAGGTTTCATCGTTTTATGATTAGCATTGGTTTTGACCAATTGAAATATGATCAATGTTTGTACATCCGTGGACGAAGAGATGATGCTGTGATTAGAACGAAACAACCATATCGTGAATTGATTGGCTGTTTAAGGTACGCAGCGACGACATCGCGACTAGATCTCTGTGCAGCGATTGGATATTTTAGTCAATTTCAGGCATGTGCAACTGATGAACATTGGACGCATTTATGGTGAATATTGCGATACATCAAGGCAACTTTGGAGGGTTCGAGTCGAAGAGGAGCTCGGGGAGATATCGAAGCGAAGTACATCAACACAATCATATCATGACGAAGGGTTTACCAGCTGCTGCACAAAACACAGTGCGAACGAAATTGGGATTGATTTGACCTGCGCTTAGAGCTAAATTAATTTTTTGAATTTATTATTTGCGATCATTTGATTAATTGTTAATTGTATTTGGCTTCAAAGGATCGAGGGCGGAGTGTTGAAATGTAAAGCGTGAAGTACAATGCAGGTGAACCCTATGGATATTATATTCATGTAAAATAATGAAATAAATGTTTCGGTCTTCACTCCCGTCCTGACCGCTGAATAGTAAACTAATGTGTTTTATTTTTGCCCGATAGATTGCATTTTGACTTCACGGTACTTCGTATAACCATAGTTACCACATCTTCCGTTCATTCCGTCCAATGATGCCACCAGCCCACAATCCTCACCAAGCAGTAATTTTTTTCTGGGTGAATTGGTTGTTCATGAATGCGACAGTTTTGGTTGCTAACGTATCCGTTGATGTGAAAATGAGTTCCATCTGAAAAGGTGATTTTTGATGAAAAACGCTCATTTTGTTCGAGCATCCAATTAACAAAACGACGACATGCTAATGATCAGCTGCCTTTCATGACTAAAAATGGTATAGTTTTGACTTTTCATTTGTCAAAATATTTTCGGGTTGCCACCGTACAATAAATGTTTTTGTTTTTTTTAGCTGAAAAAAAACCAACAGATAGAACACCCTCTTTTATAAGTAATTATTATGAAGTTAAGTTGTCAGGGAATAAAAATAAATCAAAAAAATCTAAAAGTAAGTATATGTCAACTGCACGGCAAAGCAGAGGAGGGAATGTACAAGGACTGTACGGCTCAAACTACCCGTGCAACGCATAGAACTAGTAGGAACGAAGACTTACAAATCTAACCTAAATATAACTCTTCCTTACAAAACATATCATAATTTAATACACTAAGACAATTCGTAAGATTATTATATTCACTCTGGTAGTAAACTCCACCCGTGTTAAGCTTAGAGTGCGGTAAAGTATTAAGAATCGTAAGATCATTTTTAATGCCACCCCTTCATGGGCTATAGTGCCAGCGGAAGGGAGGAAAGAAATAACAAACGAAATGAAATATTTTCCAATTTTGATGATAGGAAAATTACTTACCGTATTTATGTTAATACGTTATGGCTTGCGCGAAGAATTAAGAGGGCCCACCATCTACATAAATCAAACACTTTAATTATTTTTTATTAATTTTTTTTTTTTTTTTGTTTGCTTTATTTTCATAATATAGTTTGTTTTGTTTGTTGTCATTTATTTCCATTTTATGTTTTGTTTAAAATGTTTATTTATTTATATAATTCAATTTCTCGTTTTTTCTTTTGTTATTAGTTTTAAATTAAATGATTTGGTTTTTTCATTTGGTTGCCCCATATTGATTCTAAAAAAAAAAAAAAAAAAAAAATGTTTTGTGCTTGACGCTCGCTTTTTTGGTTGCATGGTGTTTTAGTGTATTGTTACTGTCAAAAGTTAAAATAACAATATAGAATTTTAGTTAGTAATTTCTTGCTTTCACCGTTTAAATTTTATTTATATTTTAGTAAATTAAATTTCAATTTATTTTATTTTTTCCTTTTTTCTCCCATTTTTTTTTTTTTTATATAAAAAATAAATATAATTACATTATTACAATTACTATTTAATTTTGTTTTTATTATTTTATTTTATTTTTTTCATAAATTGTTTTATTTTTTAATTTATTATTATTTTTTATATGAATTGAACTACAAATTTGTTAATTTTTTTTTCTCGTATTTTTTGTGTTTTGTATGTATCATTTTATGTAAATTAAAAATTAATATGTTTTTTGGAAAATAATTTTTTGGTTTTTATTTTAATATTAAGCTGTTATTTTATATAATTAATTTTTTTTTTGTTAAACTTAGAAATAAATTCGTTATCTTTTATTATAATTATCAATTAGGTTTTTTTTTTTTTTTTGTTAGAAATCAAATCAAATTTTGAAATAATACATTTATGGCACCATTAATTAGTTAGATAAGGAGAGATAAAATGAAAATTAGTATAATTACAAAAATTAGATTGTTAACTAGTTGTTTACTTACCAAAATATTTTTTCTATGTTTATAAATATTTTTATTTATTTATTTTTTTTTTTAAAGTTTAATTGACGCAAAACACATCAACCCGGGGGGTGGGATACGGTCAAAAATGGATCAGAATTTTGGAGTACGCAAATTAAATAAATAAAAAAAAATTAATAATCTTTTATTTTTTTACAAGTTTTTCTATTTTTGTTCTTTATCAGCATAAAAATGAATAAAACTTAAAAATAAATTAAAAAATAAACATTCATACACTTAGGAAATCAATTTTAATAATTTTTTTTTTTTTTTTTTTGCATTAAATTCATACTTTTCATTTTTAATTTTAATATTTTTACATTTATCTATTTATAGTATTTTGTTTTTAAAGTAAAAAATAAAACAGAAACAATATATATATTTATGTTATAATTAATAAAAAAAAAATTAGGAATAATTATTAATTAATTTATAATAATACTTATCATTTTTATATAATTTAAATTTTAATAATAATCATAATTAATAAAAAATTAATTTGTTTTTTATTTATAAATAAATGCATTTTTTGTTTTTTTTTATTATTATTTTTTTATTTGTTTTAATTTACGATTAATTATTTACACAGCTCATGTTTTTTTCTTCATTATTTTATAATTTTTTAATTATACGCTAAAATTGATAATAATAATAATAATAATCATCCCTATGTTTTATTTTTGTGTTGTTTTTAAAATCTTTTTTGTTTTAATTAAAATTTAATAATTTTAATTTTTCTTTTATAGTTGTTCTTGTTGTTTTCTTTTTTTTTTTGTTTAATAATTTAACATTTACATTAATAATTTTTTTGTTTTTTATTTTTTAATATCATAGTATCATTATTTTTTTAATTAACTATACATTAATTATTTATTTTTAGTTGTCATTATTATTATTTATAATTTAAAATATTATGTTATTTATTTACAATAATTTATTGTTTGTTTTTATTTAGTTTTTTAAGAAATATAGAGACCGCGTTAGTTTCTTTTTTTATTTTTTAGTTTATTTATTTTATTTATTTAATTTTTAACACTCATTTAATTAATATTTTGGCAACACAGTTATTTAAAAATAAAAAAATATTTTTTCTTTTGTTTTAAAAATAAAAAGGCGCGAGTGATCTTAAGGGGGTGGGGAAGGTGAGGTCTAAACATTAATTTTTGTATTTTGTTTTGTATGTTCGGACGGAACTTTTCTATCGAAACGAATGTGGGGGAGGGGGGGGGGATGAACAGGTTATTTTTGGTAAGAGTATTAGTGTAAACGGATATTTAGGCAAAATAAAATTAAATTAAAAAACTCGCAATTATATATATTTTTTTTTTATTTCTTTTGTGTATTAACGGCAGTCTCAAAAGCTCGAATCACCATTTTTTTTTTTGTTTTGATAATTTTAATTTTTTTTATACTTATACTTTTAAAATTTTTTCCTAAAATTTAAAAAAAAAGGATAAATCTAAAATACATTAATTTAATTTATTATTTAAATATATTTATTATTAATTTAATTAATATTAAGCTAACATTTTATTGTTGTTGTTAAATTACTAGAATAATCCTTTCGTTTGCACGGTATTGTGGCAGTCACTTGCCTCCTTTTTCGTCGTCGAATTTGATTTGTTTTCTTTTTTGTGAACCGAATATTGTATGGATCTTCGGCTAATTCTGGATATTTTAGTACATCATGAACGTATTCACCTTCGTAGAGGTTGGCATATCCCTGCTTTAAAATTTCATCAATTTCGGTTTGAGACCATTCCATTGTGGTAGTCAAACCGTTACGCAGCAATTCTTTTTCACGATGCCATGCCTTCCGTACCGCCGTTAATTTAGCGTGATGCATTAATCGTTGCTTTTCTTTTTCAACGGTAGTTCCGTATCGTAAATTGATTACAGCATGTGCACCATGTATTTTAACATCCAGATAATTATTACCACTTCCATTTTCTCGTGTTATTTCATGGAATGTCGTATTTACTTGTCCCTGAAGGCGTTTCAACTGCTGGCGATCTTCACTTGCTCGCCACGAATCCTCTTTCACAAAGAAGAACGCATCTTGTTGTGAATTGTGCACGACAAATGTGAACGGCAACAGGCTTGATCGATTGAATACCGATGTATAAACATCACGATAGATCGCATTAGCTGCTGGAACACTCGACACTATAGACTGACCTTGTGGCGTTCTCGATACAATAATTCCTTTACCGAATGGGGGATCGGATGCGGCCCCGATTTTAGTTGGTGTAATTTTCATGACATCAGACTTGAGCGCCGATTTGGGTGGTGACGATAATTCTTGTATGTCAGTCATTCGTCGAATTCCTAGATGTGATAAGAATCCAGATTCAATCGCCATATTTGGATTCCCTTCGAATGGTCGTCTAAAGTTGAGAGATGGTAGAATTTGTCGAATATGTCCCCATGGAATTTCTGATTTCCATAATTTAGGATCTAGTTGTGGCATTAAATTCTTAATATTATAACCCATTCGGGCCATCCATTGCGTATGATCAACGGGATGATTTCGATCATGATCCACATTGATCGGATCATTTCCATTGAATCGGTACAAGTGTAATTTGGTAGGGGTCGAAACCCGCTCGGCTACATGTTCCCAGTTCGGTGACATCCACTGTCCGATAAGTGGATCATAAACTTTTCCATTGGGCATATGCACCAGCGACGTCACTTGATCCAGTAGCCCTCCACAAAAATCGATCGGCAGATATAAGTACGGATTAGAATCGTACACTATGTGGCCATATGGTGATCGCATGATCTCTCGAATACCTTCACCATACTGGTTGAAAATCATAATCGGCGTACCACATTGATCTGTTGCTATGTAATACTTGTGACGATATACTTGTGCATAAATCATGTGACCACGATCATCGTAGACGAGGGACATTAGCTTACCATCTCGGGGCGAATAAATTTGGCTAACTTCATTCGGCCGCTCTTGGTTATTGTAGAAGAATTGCGTAATGTTACCAAAATTATCTTTCCGTGTTGTCAATCGATTTAAATGGTCATAATAGTAACGAACATCGAAACGTCCTCGTTTGATTGCCCTTACTAATAATCCTTGTGTATTGTAATGGAATCGCTCTTCTCGTGCATTTTGGGCCACCAGACCTCTAACATCGTATTTGTATTGCCCTTCACCAAATTTCATGATACGATCCATATTGTTATATTCCATCGGAATTGTATTGCCTCGATAAGTCAACGACAACATATTACCATTATCATCGTATCTGAAGCCCCAAGGTTCCTGAGCCTCTACACCAACAAGTTGTCCATCACAGTCCCATGTATAATTTTTAATATTTGTATACGTATTAACACCAACATTTTTGGTATAGGTTCGAGTCTGCGAAATTCTACCGTGTACATCGTGATTAAATTCCATTTTGAATACTTCCATTCGATGAATCGTTAAAGACATTTGGGTTTCTAAAAATCGACCGTCTTGTATTCGGCTAAATACGGCTGTACCATCAAATACGGTTGTTTGGTTAGCTTTTGGATGTGTTACTTTAAATTGGCCGATTTTTTCTGGACTACCCGTTACTTGATTATAACTAAATATTTGTGACGGTAGATTTTGTCCACCAATTCGACCTTGTACCAAAATTAGACGGAAATTTGAATCGTACTCATACGAAAATTTGGCATTACTCAATCCAGTCTTGGCACTAAAATCAATTCGCTCTTCGGTCAATAAACCACCGGTATGTTCTAAATCCCAACGATATTCGAGCTCACGTTCAGCATGCGCTATTGTTGTCAGCATTCCTGTTAGGATATTGTAAGTGAATTCACTTTTACCATCGCCATGTACAATTTCGGCCATTTCGCCCGAAGGATTATATCGATACACAATTCGAGCTCCATCACCCGGGAAGACAGTTTGCAGTAAGGCTCCGGAATGCGAGAAATGTTGTAAATATGGTTTGGTACTTCCTGGTGGCGTATAAGTAAATCGTATAAAACCAATGGACGGTTGCAGTGAGAATGAGTGTTTTGATCCACTTGGCAGAGTTATATGACGCATGCCACCATCTTCATCATAAGCCAACAAAAATTTCCGTTGACTTGCTAGCCCAATTTCTGAAACTAGATTCCAATCGTTATAAACGAATGAAACTGTACCATCTTGGGCGCTCGTAATTTCTGATAGAAGACCGTGTCTGTCGTATGTATATTTTAAATCTTCAGGGCCCCAAGCCCATCCATCCATTCGATTGAATCGATCATAAGATATGTTTAGTGTGAATGCACCATTTGAAGGGATGTACGATTGTGGAAGCCCTGATGCATCAAATGTTATGGTCAGAATTGGTCGCCGATCTCGATCGTAGAATATTTCTTTGCTCGTAAACTGATCAAATTCAATACCTAAGGCGCGTGTATTGTTAACCCAAATTTCACGACTTAATGTTTGTTGTGGATTACGAACATCACCAACCAAATTAAATACTGAATTCATTGAATTGGTTAATTGGTCGCCCATCGTAATCGACTGTTGTGACCACATTGGTAACATTTCTGCCTCAACTGGTAAAGCAGCTTCTAGTAGTGGATGTCGAGCGACAGCGGCCGATTCTATAAGAACGCCATTTGGTGACTGAATCATCATTGTATTATTGTTGAAATATTGTGCCACAGTTTTCTCTGATCCCTTGTACATGATCAATGATTTAATCCCGCCTGTGATAAATAACTCGTTAATGTCTGGCACCTGATTTGAGAATATTGATTCAACTGGTCCATTAACTTGTACACCCAAACCCATTGATTGACCCAAATTTGAACTAATCGAAACTGTTTCACCACTCGGCAAAATCACACCAATCACTCTTCCAATATCATTATAGTGATAAATATAAGTTTCACCACCACCAGATCGGCTACTCAATAAACCTGAGGTACCATCATAATCAATCTCTATCTCGGATTTACCCTTTTCCGTTAATTTTGCCAGCAAACCAACACCGGAGATTTTTAATTCTGATTTATGATCTTGTGTATTTTCTATTGAACTCACAATATTGCTGTAGTCTCGTAAAAATTGTATTTTATTTCCGGAACTGTCCGTAACTGTTGACAATTTTCCAAAACTTGTATTTTTTGAATACAAAAATGAATAACGTGTTTTCGCCGAGGTTAAATCTTTGGTAGCAACATGTTGTCCATATCGATTGAATACATAAATTTCACTTTTTGGTGGAAATGGTATATGAAATTCCCCATTCTCATCGTGACTTGGTAAATAATGTTGTAGCGCCAGAATATGGAGTGAACCTGTAATACAAAATAAAAATAATTTGATTTTTTTTATTGTTCCTCCCTAATATGTTATAACAACAAAATATTATAAAATAGGGGATGTTACGTACCTTGATCTGCAACATTTATAACACCATCCTGTGATACAGCAATTGCTGATATACTCTGAAATTTTGCATTCGATGATAAAAGCGTTTCCGCATTACTTGTTGTTGTTGTATCATCACTGGCGGCCGCCACTCCAATACCACCGGTTCCAACTTGTAGCACCGGACATAGACATACGCCACCAACATTATTATTATTATTACTATTATTGTTATTACTCTGTGAATTACTAACACCAGGATTTCCGACATTTCCTGTATTACGAGTTGGATTTACGGTGGTCGCTAATGTTGATGTTAGATTGCTATTATTATTGTTACAATCGCATGTCTGAGCCCTATAATAGACGGTAATAAAAAATAGAAAATTGTAATTTATTTTTGTTACTTTTTTGTTACGTTTTAATTTAAATTTCAATTTCAATTTTTAAAATACTAAAGCTTATCACATATATATATTATGCGATTGAATTTTAATATTATTCCCAAAAACTAAAATTTTTTTTTGTTATAACATTTTCATTTCGAAAGTGTTATAGGTTAATGCGGTATTTTTAAATGTTAACTTAATGCTTAAAATTATTATACATTTTTTTTTATTTTGGTAAATACAATTTATGGTAGTATGAACAATTAATATTATGGTAAAATATAATTCGCATATTTAATGAGTAGGTTGGTGGATTTCAATAGAATTTAAATTTTATTTGAAATTTCAAATTACCATTTACACCGTATTCAAATTGTGTGCATCAGATCAAATAGGTCAGTGGGGAATTGCATTGAAATGAAATATTCGTAATTAATTTGAATGAATTCGCTACAGTAAAGGCTTATTGATAACAAAGTTGGTTCATTCTATACTCAGTACAAACACCCCTAAATATCAGTCAAATATTTATGACACCGAAAAGTTTAATCTTTTAAAATTTGAACAGGTTGATAAAATTTGCAAAAAAAAATTAATTTCCCAATCAATGATCAAGTCACACTAGAACAGACGCTTAAAATAGTCGCAATTAACGGCAATTTAAACATTGATCGTCGCAGAACACATGGTCCTACGACAATACTGAACTAGCCAAAAGGGATTCAGTCACCTATATCCAGAAGTCAACATAACAACAAACCACATGGCTACCTTGGAAGAATTAACGAAGAATCAAGTCACGACAGTCATCAATATTCAAACCCTCTGGAGAAATTATACAAAAAAGAGCCCGAAGTAAGGAAAAGATGTATTGTGGAAACTCAGACGGCCAAACGGAATAGGCCCGAAAGGCCGAATGTCGAAATGCCGAAAGGGTCGAAAGGCCGAACATCAAAAAGCCGAATTTCGAAAGGGCGAATTTCGAAAGGTCGAATGTGTCGAAAGACCGAATAGGTCGAAAGGACGAATGTCGAAAGGCCGATTGTGTCGAAAGGTCGAATGTCGAAAGGACCTGTGTGTCGAAATTGATTTTAATTTTTGATCTTTTTATGGGGATAGTGCTAAAATCTCACAAAATCAAAATATCGAATAAACAAAATATCGAATAAAATTTTTGATGCAGTTTCAAAATATCGAATTATAGAATATCGCTACAAAATTTCTCGAATTTAGAAAATATTTTTTTGGAATCATTACATTTCAGAAATTTCAAAAAAAAAAAAAAAATTCCAGAAAAATATTTTGTTAATGTAAATGAAAAAAATTCCATTTTGAGTATTTACATAACATGAAACACCGAGCAAACGGCGCAGTGGTTAAAGCTGCGGCGTTTGGATCGGGAGGTACCGGGTTCGAATCCCGATAGGGGCGGGATGCAAAATGGATTTTTCATCATCTGATTACGATCGGTGATGACGATGAACACAACTATGACCCCCTGTTGAGAGTGCAGAATCCATGGGCCGACCCACCTTTCATGTCAGCACTATAGGTTGGCATGAAGCAATGCAATGTGCAGGTGGTTTATACAAAGCGGGTCTATAGCCGTACGTCCTCGATTTGGCTACTGCTGCGTAAAGTAGGACGGTAAAATTAACTGCGAAAGAGTTGGGAGTGCCTTGAGCCCCAGAAAAGATTGCATAGATTAAAAAAAATAAAAATAACATGAAACATTTGTGGTATATCCTTTGGTTCCTTTGATCTGTGTCTGCAAAGTTGACGAAGCATTTACCAATTTAACAAAATTCGCGATCTGCTCCAGTATATTCGACGATTCTATACTAACCCAACGAATTAAGCCAACCAAAACACAACTTGAAACATTTGTGGCTTATTTATCTATAGAAGCATGTGTGCACGCACTTTGACAATTGTGTTCCTGGAATTTCGTTTTACGGATTTCTTTCCTGAATTTTATGTTCTGATTTTTTTTGTGTTTTTTCGGGAGACAGGTATCGACGTAAACAGTTCATTTTGCATAAAGTCACATAAATAGAATTATAAAAATTTATAACATTATTTGTTTAAAATCGGTGTAACGGTATTTTGTGAACTATTCATAAGTGCTGGTGGTGTAAACATATTTATTGTAAATAATGGAACGAAAGCTAAAATCTTAAAAAGCTTTGTGGGTAAAATTGATTTGCTACTGGAATTCGCGAATAATTTATTAATTTATCTGACGAGGCAATTTTGGAAGGTGAAACCCTACGTGAATTTAAAGAAGTCGAACGGGATTTAATTACAACGAATCCAGATGAGCCGTTAGAAATCAACGGGGTCGAAGAGAAATGTTTCGATATAGAGGCGAAGCTGGGTTTATGGTTGAGAATGACGTCAACTGAATGGAGCATGAATTTCACGATGTCTCAAAATGATGCCTCACATATGTGTCATAATGGGGCTCATGAGCTCAAATTACCTAAGTCTTTAGTACCAATTTTTTCCGGTGATTATTCGGAATGGCACATCTTTTACGATTTATACTATGCTAATATTCATGACCGAGCAGGATATTTAAGACGTGATGCAAGCAAATTGATAAAGCATCTTAGGATAACTGATGCGAATTTAAAATGGGGGAGGCAATTTAAAAATTGCGTGAACGTTACAGTCTCAAAAATCAAATTGTGAATTCATTTGTCGGAACATTTCTGGACCAACCGACAATTGGCGTTCCATCAGCTGGTAGTATCCGTAAGTTGTTGGACACATCTGACGAAATTTTGAGAGGAATCAGGGCGATTGTACAGAAGCCGAAAAAACAGATCCGTGGATCATTCGGATCATTTTAAATAAGCTAGATAATGATACGAAATCCAAATGGATGGAACAAACAAGAGAAGAGGATTTTTCCACAATCAAAACATTACTAGAGTTTTTGCAAAATCGGGTCGACGATTTAGAAAATATTCAGTCGGTACAATCCGTGAAACGTGTGAATCAACATTCTAAGCCAAACGTTTAATGGTTGGTCTGTTACAGAAAGCCGAAAAAGGAACCAGTCGGAAAGATTATGCTATAATTGTTTCAAATCAAATCATGGAGTAGTTAGATGTACTTCAAAAATTAGATTTTCATCCTGCGGGCCAAAATATAACACATTACTCCATTGCAAATGGGCCAAAGTCAATCCAATCTAATGTGGCAAATGAAGACGTACAGTCAAATGAAGAAGTGACGAAATATAAAATTGTTATGGGTGTCTAAGTGTCACAAGGCTATAATCAAAATCATGTAATAGGTTCTTGCCGTGCTCTACTCGATTGTGGATCTCAAGTGTCCTTTGTGTGTGAAAGGTTGGTGCAACGATATATAAGCTGAGAGTGAAACAAAAGGCGATTCCTGTTGCTGGTTTAAGTGATACCGCCGTGGGTAAAACGAGGGGTTCTGTATTGAAAAAGCTGCTTAATTCTAAATATGATTTCGTAACATCGGTAGAAGCGTATGTTGTGGGAAATGTGATAGTGCCACTACCGCAACGGGCATTTACTACTGACCAAATGAGACAATTTATAAATTTAAATCATGCTGATCCCAGTTTCAATGTTCCTGGTACTATTGAAATGCTACTAGGAGCCGACCAGTTTTTTAACATTATACTTGATGGGCAAATCCGAAGCGATGAAAACCTAATGTTTGCTCAACATACCAAATTTGGTTGGATCATATCAGGGCATTTGCTACAATCGGTATCGCTGCATGCATTCGTTGGAGTTAGTACAATGGAGTCAATCGATCGTTCATTGAGAAGGTTCTGGGAACCAGAGAGGGTGCCAACAAAGGCACATTTACCATTGGAGGATGAAATCTGTGAAGAACACTACAGGATGAACGTTACACGAAATAATGAGGGCAGATTTATAGTCAGAATTCCATTTAAAACTACTCCAATGAATCTTGGTGACAATACATGCACAATACATGGCTTCATGCCATCAGAAGGTTACGAGCTGTTGAAAGCAGGTTTGCTCATGGATCATGAATTTCAAAGGCAATATAAGCAGCTCATGGCTGACTACGTAAAACTAGGCCACATGCGAAAAATTTCTTCAAAAGAAATTGTTCGTGCTGGATCGTATTTTATGCCACATCATAAGGGGCTGAAATTGCGAGTGGTATTCGACGCATCATCCAAGAGTAACACAGGTTATTCACTAAATGATGTCTTGAGAAATGGTCCAGTAGTGCAGTCTACGTTGTACTCAATCTTATTGCGGTTTCGTGTACATCAATTTGTTATAACTACAGATGTAGAAAAAATGTACCGTCAGATTCAAGTTGCTGATGAAGACGCAAAATGGCAAAAGATATTATGGCGTGCTGATTGGTACTAATCAAGTAGATTATTACCGGTTGTTAACTGTGACTTACGGTACAACGCCTGCGCCTTATTTGGCTACCCGCACGTTGAAGGAAATTGTAATGCGTTGGGGTTAATGTTGCCGTGCATAGTGCAGGTTAAAATGTTGCTACAATTTTTGTGGAAGGCTAAGGTTGAGTGGGACGAAGAACTACCAATAACGTTCAAATATCAATGGTTAAACATGTGTGATCAGTTAAACTAATCGAGGTTTCTGTGACGCCAGTTTTCATGCTTATGGTGCGTGCATCTATGTGAAGGTGACTAATTCCGAGGGAGAGATAAGGTATCGTTATATATGAGCAAGTCGAAAGTGGCTCCCACGAACCCACTAACAATTCCGAGACTCGAATTGTGTGCAGCGGTGATATTATCCAGGTTGATGAAAGAAGTGCAAGATGAAATTGGTATTGAAATTAAATCAATATATGCGTGGACTGATTCCATCGTAGTACTCAGTTGGTTATCAAAATATCCTGCGAAAGGTGACATCATGTCAATAACCGTTTGTCAGTGATATTGGAGCTGTATAGTCGAAATCATTGGAATCATGTTGATGGAAACGAGAACCCCGCTGATTTGATATCTCGAGGAGCAACTCCAACGCAACTGAAACAGTCGAATTTATGGTGGCATGGACCTCAGTGGTTATATAATTGGCTGATACAATCGTTAATTCATTCTGAAAATGGTAAAAGTGAAGAAGCTGTAAAATGTCTGGTTACCATTTCAGATCGTAACGATGTTACCATACAACTAGAATAGGGTGTTTCTAGTTTCTTCAAAATAGTGAAAGTTCTAGCTGCAGTTTTGAAGTTTTCTGAAGTTATACGAACACCAAAACATTTGCGAAATTCAACAATAACTTCAACCGACCTAATACGAGCTGAAATCGAAACCTGCAAGAAGTTCCAAGGTGAATCTTTTACCACTGAAATAAAAGATTTGATTAAGTAACGAGAAATTGGTAAATCATCAAGTTTACTGTGTTTAAATCCATTCATCAACGTACATGGGGTTTTAAGAGTTGGTGGAAGACTCTCACGTGCAGCAATTGATTACAACATCAAACATCCAATTATATTACCATCGAAGTCTTTACTAGTCCGCAAAATGATTGAAGAAAGTCACGTTAAATATCATCATGCTGGAGCCACATTATTGCTGAGCATATTAAAGCAAAGATTTTGGATAGTCGTGGCAAGAAGATTAGTACGTCAAGTCGTACGAAAATGTGTACAGTGTTTCAAATCTAAGCCAATAAGCAAACAACAACAGATGGCTGATTTACCACACGCTCGTGTCCAATTTGTGAGACCATTTTTGAAAGTAGGTGTAGATTATGCCGGTCCATTTAACATAACGCCGATTCGTCGCAGGAGTCAACGTACAATGAAAAATTATGTATGTATTTTCATTTGTCTAGCTACACATGCTATTCATATCGAGGTAGTTTTTAATTTAACTACGAAAGACTTTTTGGCGGCACTGAAACAAATGACGTCTAGACGGGGGCTGTTTTCTGATATTTATTCAGATTGTGGGTTCAATTTCGTCGGTGCAAACAAAGAATTATGTCATTTGTATAAATTTCTATGTTCGTATAATAATGATTTAAGTAATTATTTTTTAAAGGACAAAATCAATCAGGCGCACCTTATTTCGGTGGTATTTGGGAGGCAGCGGTAAAGTCTATGAAGGTACATTTGAAGAGGGTTTTCGGCAATACAATCCCAACAATAGATGAATTCAACACATTATTAATAGAAATTGAAGGGCTACTCAATTCGAGGCCGCTATGCCGCAGTACAGCAGGGGATATCAATTGTCTAATACCGGCGCATTTCCTAAAATTTATGTGAAGACCGTACAATTTCATATGAGAAAAGGTGCAATATGATTCAACAGTTATCGCAAAATTTCTGGACAAGGTGGCATCGTGAATACCTTGTTACGTTACAAGAGTGTACAAAATGGAACAGGCGAAAACCAAATTTAGTAATCGGAGACATCGTCATCATTAAAGATGATATCCTATTAGCAAAACGATGGGTCTTGGGCAAAGTAATCGAGTTATATGAAGGAAACGATGGGTTAGTGAGAATAGCGAAAATCAAGACAAAAGTTGGTGAAGTGAAACTTCCAGTGCAAAAGCTTTGCAAACTACCAATAGGTGAACCGGAGGATTCACGGGGCGCGGGATGTCTGCCCTTAGATAAAAATTCGACAGTTTAGAATTAAACATCGCAATCATTAAAATTAAAAACTGTAATTAAATTATCTTTAACTAAAATCTCAAAAGACAACAAAATAATTCAATTAAAGTGATACTTATACTGGCTGTTGAATTCATTGCTTACAATTACATATTTAACAATTTCAATTGTAATAGATTATTCGTAAAAACAAAAAAAACAAGATAAAAAGAACAATTCTGCATTTGATGTGATAATTTTGTGCATTTCGTTCGGCAAGAGAGGAACTAAGAAATTACAGTCCACTTGCGTACACGAGGTTTTAGCACTATCCCTTTTAATATTTAATGATCGTATTATTTAATAAACAATCAAACTACAAACAATTAAAAATTGCACCCTAGAATCCCAAATAATTAATATAATTTTGTAAAATTATTTGCGGCACCGCAAACAATTCTACTAAATTATATTATTTATTCGGGATTCAAAATAATTCGGGATTTTGATTTCGAGATTTTAAAAATTCGATTTTTCGTAATTTGAGATTTTGAAATTCGAGATTTCGATTTCGAGATTGTGATTTTGATGTGATGTTTGTCGAGATATTCCAACGCTTTTTATGAAAGAAAATTTTCAAAATTTATATTTTTACTAAACCAAAATTTACATTTTTATCAAAATTTTTGAATAATATTAAATCGCTTTAAATATTAAAATCTTCTTACGTTTTTTTTGTCATATAATTAAAATTAATTAATTATATTAAAAAAAAGAAAATAAATTAATTTTTTTTCCCACAAAATTTGATCACTTTAATATGCTACATACACAGGATTTATTAGCACGTATTTTCAATTTATTTAAATCAGTTTACATTAAGAAATAAATTCAATGGTTGTAAATATTGATTTCAATCAATTAAGTGAAGGAAAATTTAAAATTTGGCATTTCGACCCAATCGGGCTTCCGACACGTTCGGCTTTTCGACCCATTCGGCCTTCCGACTTTCGGCCTTTCGACCCATGCGGTCTTTCGACCCATGCGGTCTTTCGACCCATGCGGCCTTTTGACCCGATCGGCCATACGACATTCGGCCTTTCGACATTCGGCCATTCGACATTCGATCTTTCGACCCATTCGGCCAAACGACATTCGGCCATACGACATTCGGCCTTTCGACATTCGGCCTTCCGACCCATTTGTTCTTTCGGCGTTCTGCCTTTCTGCGTTCTGCCTTTCGGCTTTCTGCCTTTCGACATTCGGGGTTCCCACATTCGGCCTTTCAACATCGAACGGACCAAACTAACAGACAATTTGCCACCAGACAACCAGATCATGATTACTTCAAGAAGGCTACATCTCGCAGGCAGAAACAATATTCAAGCAGTATAGAAGTGAGGTTGGGCGTAAATTGAAGCAAATTCATGATCAACAATACATGAGTCCAAATCAACCTTCTGATACAAATGAAGCAGATCAGCCAGTAGACAACAACATCAAAATCCCAGAGCATCATTTCAGAACATTGGTCCCAGAGCATCATTTCAGAACAAGAGAATGGGCAAAATCCGAATACAAAAAATCATTAACTCAAATATCAACAATCTTCTCGAACAAATAGAAGAGACCAAAAGTAAAGTGTATTTCACGTAAAAAATCAAGCTGCTGTCTGATTATTGGCAGACTTTTGTAGGGACATACGAAGACATGATTTCTATATCTGAGGGAGATACAAACCATGACCACCTTCAAGAATAATTCACATACATCGAAGCGCAATACCAAGATGTGATAATTCAACTACAAAAAAGATTGATGATTTTGATCAACAACCAGTGAACATTCAAAACAAATGAGATGTCAGGCTGATGTTTTCAACAAAATGATCAACGATAACCAAGGGCTCACCGATACTTATATGAACAATTATCTAATAGGACATATAGGAGGAGCTACGGCAAAGTGGATTAACCATTTACCATGCAATGAAGAAAATTACGAAGCTGCTTGCAACTGAATACCGTTTTATTAACAACAGAATCCGTGAAGGGATTAAATCGATGCATGATACAATAATTGAATCCAAGTATGCCATCAAGAATTTAGGGATCAACTCGGACAACTGAGATCTAATTAAATAAAATGCACATAATGTTAAAGAAGCTGGACTGCGACACATTGCGACTTTATGAAGCATTAGTTAATAACCCCAAAAAAAAAACTTCAGAAAGGTTCATTACCTTGGAAGAAATTCAGCACCAAAGAACGAATCGCACCAACAAATCAGCACGTTTTGGTGGCAAGTCAGACGTAAGAGTGCTACATGTAACAGTAGAATAAGATGCGGCTTTTGTGGAATCCAATATTTCAACTCAAATTGTCCAAGATTTAGGAAGATATCGACAACAAGGAGATGGTGCAAACTATCAACAAACTACAATCTTGTCCAAGGTGTTTATCAACCAAACATGGGCTGGATAAATGCCAGATTATATTACAATGTATAATATGCAAAGGGACACAGGAACCAATCAACAACAAACGGAAAAAAACAATAGGAGACTCTGTTATAATATACAACCAAATACAGTGCGTCAGGCAACATTAAGAAACTACTGCGAACAACATAATACTGTGAAGATACAACATAATACTGGGAAAAGAAGAACTGCTTATTGGAAAGGCCGCAGAAAAACTTCGATTGCGGGGTAGACACATTTAGACAGAGATGGCAGAAATGGGTGTAATAAACTCAGGAATAGCCCATAGTAAAGTAAAATTAACAATTCAACGTAGGTTTCCATTAACATTTTCTATGGAGATAGAAGCGTTGTTGTTCGGACAATTGACTTAAAACTTACCGGATGTCAATATCAATGCCTGGAAATGGGAAGACATTCAAAATCTACTTTGGGCAGATACCAATTATAGTAAAAATGAGCCTCTAGATATGCTACTAGGAGCCGATTACTACAGTGATATTTAAATTGGCGAAGTGTCCGAAGGAGGAAGAGGCGATCCAGTTGCGCAACACATAGAGCTAGTCTTGTTATAACAATAAAAAATTGGAAACATTTTTCAAGAACAAGAATGTGAGAAATTCCATATGAAAAACCACAAAAGGAAGATGTATGGAACTTATGTAGCAAGAATTCCATGTAAAACTGATACACAACAATTGAGAGTTATGTTAACCGTATCGTGAATTTATAAAAGAGTGTCCGGCACTAGATCAAATGACTGAAATTTCCTCGGCTGGATACAGCTAAAACTAGGTGTCATACTACCTTCTTCTACCATGCTGTTTTGAAAGAGACCGGCACGACAACCAAATTACGAGTAGTCTTCGATGTATTAGCTAAAATTAGTATAGGAATCAGTTTAAATGACCAAATGGTCGCGGGACCTAGACTCCAGGGAAAATCTGGATACAATTTTTCTTAAATGAAGAAAGAACCAATTAGTATTCACGGCCGGCATCGAGAAGATGTATCGGCAAACCAGAGTAGCCGATAAAGACCAGCCGTATCAAAAAATTTTATGGAGGTTCTCGAGAAATGCGCCAGAGAATTCCAATTGAAAACAGTAACATACGGAACAACATCCGCCCCATATTTGGCTGTGAGAACATTACAATAGCTTGCCGGATACGAACAAACAACATATACGAGAGAAGCCAAAAATATTCAGGTGAAACTAATACAACTTCTACAAGGCGATGATACAATAAAGGTATTAGGAATCAATTGGAATTCAAGGTAAACCTTGCCGCTTCAACAGCAGCCCCACTGACTAACAGAAAACTACTATCAGAAGCCTCAATTTTTTTTGATCCGTTAGACCTGTTTGCGCCAACCATTATTTAGGCAAAAATTATGTTTGAAAAACTACGGTTCACTAACATATTATGGGATGAGCCACTATTAACAGAACTGAATCCCTAATGGATTTTCAAAAGTTGGAAACAATCAGGATACCATGGTAGATTCATCGTACTGAATTACCTCCAACTGAACTTCATGACTTCTGTGACGCATCCAAAGATGGTTACAGGACTTGTGTAAATTCCAGAACTAAAACTAGCAATGGGCAAACAAAAACAACATTACTAATCGCTTAAATCAGAGTGCCGCCGATTAAAACCAAACTCTCATTACCAGCTCATTGTGCTTCAAGAGGAATAACTCCACGGCAACTATGTACACATTCATTAGAGTGGTACGCCCTTAAATGGCTCAAAACAAGAAGAAAGGCCAATTGAAATACTTCAGCCGATAGCAGCAGTTGCAAGTCCATTTTTGAGACTATTTGAACGAGTTACAGAAAGAAGCCTTCCTGAATCCCGATTAACGCCTTCGCGTCCGTTCTCCAAGACCGGAGTAGATTTTTCAGGTCCTCTACAAATACGAGCAATCAAAAGTTGCCGCCATAAATCATATAAAGGACGTCCTGCCCAAATATTAACATTGGAGAATTGGTTTTAACTACAGACGATAACTTACCACCATCTAAGTGGTTGGGAAGAGTTATTGCTGTTCACCCGGGCTCAGATGGAAGGGTCTGAGTGGTGTCAATTCACGGCCTCGGAAATACACTATTGAAGTGCCTTATAACAAAAAATTAGTTCGCAGAAACTAACAATTAGACAACAACAATAACAAGTACCAAACTGTCTTGTATCACAGCGAGTTCTACTTTAGTCAGCAAACAATTCAGACGAGATATGGTAGTTTTGAAATATTTTGTATTTCTTTAAAACCTCGGGTTTCTTAAGACACTCGAGAAGTGGGTCGATAACCTCCATCATCTTCAAACGACTTAAAATTTTCTTAGAAATTTTAAAACAGATAAAAAATTTTAAATTTTTTGTCTGGGAGATTCAGATTTTTTTTTTCACTATGAGAAAACTTTGTGAATTCATCTTCACTTAGTGTTCATATTCGGATGAATTCTAATAAATACTAAATATTTTATTAATCCGAGGGTTTGGCATAGTTCGTACAAAACGAATTAACAAAAATTAAAACACGACTTCAAATATTGACCGTGCGTTTTTTTTGCACTTTTTCTAGTTCGCTTTCTTCTTTCTGTGTGGGCATTTTTCGGTGTGAGCAATTTTACATGTGGGCTTTATTCTTATGGGCATTTTCCTGGGATGGAATCATGGGATAACTTCACACACTTCTTGTGTCTGGGGGAATCAAATTGATACTAGCTATTAGCTCCGGATCTTGCAGCTTTCACAGGTGTTCGTGCTACCTCTCCGCGGTGACCACCAGCAATTTAGCTCATCTGTTTCTTTGACTGGATGGGTTAGGCTAGAATACGGCAGTAAGTATTGGGCTGGGTTATGGTGTCAATCGTACCGTGCTGAGAACCAACCTGGCTGTGGCCCAGACTAAAAACTAGCTGAGTCTCTAACGGTGTATCCAGATACTTGGCGGCCTTTTGGATTATGTAGCCTTATCTGTGTACCGCAGATCGCAAAATTAATCTAAACTTGTTTGTGCTATTCAACTAGAGCAACTCAGATGTAGTGGCGGCTGGCATTGAGATTGGTAGTTTAAATCTCTGCTCAAAGGCGGAAAGTTGGAGTCTTCCTGGGCAGTGATGGAACTCACACCATACAATAAGGTGAGGTACGGGTACAAACGAGAGAGGTGAGCTACTCCTTGATTTTATTCTTAGTACTAACCTTCAAATAAGTAATTTTGGGTGTAAGCCCACTTTTATAACTAGAAATCGACCAGATGTGCTAGATATCACGCTTGCCTTAGATTTTATTAAGGATACTTTGGTGAATTGGAAAGTGTCTGATGACCATTCCTTTTCTGATTACTGCTATCTTCAGTATGTACTGGTTACAGAACCCACAAATAGGCCTATGTTTAGAAAAAGGAGGGAAACCAACTTGGATACCTTCAGCACTATTCTAGGTAATTCATTGAGAGTACTGGTTCCTAAACCCCCAAAATCTACACAGGAGCTAGATGACTTAGTAGAAAAGCTATCAGATGCTTTTGGTGTAGCTATGTTGGGAGCATCTCCCAAAAGTAGAACTTTGGGTAAACAAAGGCCACCTTGTTGGTCGAAAAGCTCTCATCAAAAATGCAAAAGGCTGTTTAGGAAAGCCAAGAAAACGAGAATTGCTACGGATTGGGACTGCTATAAATAAGTCCTCAGAACATACAAATATGAAATAAGAAGTGCCAAACTAAGTGCTTGTAGGCTCTACTGTGGTAAAATAAAAGAGTCCTCGGAGGCTGCGAGGCTACGCAAAGTACTTGCTTCAAGTCCTATCATCTGCCGAATGCTTTTACCGGTTCAGGCATTGCAAGTCGAATAATAAGCGGATGTTCAGAAAGCCATTGGCTTGGCTCTACCCTGGCTGGAACTTATCTTCAGAGGTAACCTGGAACTTTGCCACATTCCTAGGAAATGGACTGAGGTAAACGTCAAATTTATACCTAAGGCGGGAAAAAGCTCTCATTGCCATCCCAAAGACCTAAGGCCTATAAGCTTATGCTCTTTTCTATTCAAAATACTAGAAACACAAATATAAGCTCATACTAGAAGCTCTATTGAGCCACTATTGGTCGAAATGTTAACATGCGTACTGTAAAGGAAGATCGGTAGAAACCGCTCTACACTCCCTGATTTGTCCTATTGGGAAATCCTTAGAATTTAAGGAATACTCCTTGGTAACCTATATAGATAGATCAGATGCTAAGACGAAGGATCGTGAAGACTAAGCTGGGCGGATCCTCCATTAGCAGATTTGCAAGTGTGAGTACACCGCAAGGCCGAGTCTTGTACCCCTTGCTTTGGAACTTGATCAAAAATGACCAGTTATTGACGAGTTATTGAGGAGCAATGTTCTAGGGTGGTTGATTTTGCGGATGTCGTTGCTATTGGTGTTTTTGGTAAGTATCCTTGTACCTTAAGAGAGCGCATACAAAGCACGCCTGGTCTTCTTTCCAATTGGGAAAACAATTGTGGAGTAAATGTCAATCCACGGAAAACTGAGGTGGTCCTCTTCTCTAGGAAATACAAACTTCCTAATTGACCCTCTTACTTTAAATGGTATTAGCTTGCCTTTTAATGATAAAGCGAAATACCTTGGGTATTGTTTTGGAGCTTAGTTGGAAGCCTAATATTTTAGCAAGGGTAGAGAAAGTTACTACAGCGCTATATTCCTGTAAAAACGCTATTGGGAAACGATGGGGTCTTGAACCCCATATCGTATACTGGCTCTATACTTCAGTGATAACACCCATACTTTTATATGGGATTGTTGTTTGGTGGCCAGCCTTAAATAGTATGGCTACACAGCACAGCCATAAGGCTCAAATCTATTTCTATGTGGACTTGAAGTAATACAGGACACTCATCTATTGAGCAAAGGTTTCTTACTGATATTCCCTCCAGAGAGGACGGGCTGAGTGAAGAGAAGTTGAACCCTGAAGCTTTGAACTTCTTCACGGATGGTTCAGAAATGGATGGTAGGGTTGGTTGTGGTGTTTTCTGTGATAAACTAAATGTGAACCTCTCATTCCGTCTCTCCGACTTTCACAGCAGTTTTCAGGCTGAATTAATTGCGATAATTGAGGCCGTGAATTGGTTGAGGTATAATGTAGTATCTGTAAAGGATATTCGCGAGCTTATTTCTTTGCGTTGAAGGTAGCCCAGAGCTGTCTTTCATCTCTTTAGGAGATAGCAGATCAGTTCAACATCCATTTAACGTGAATGCCAGGGCACTTCAGTGTTGCGGGGAATGAAAAGGCAGATGAACTTGCTCGGCATAGGGTACAAATTTCCTCACTTTACCAAGTAAGGTAAATGTTGAAATTCCGCTCGCTAAATGCAAACTCTTGCTTCAGGAAGAAGCTAGGAGGGCAGCGACTCGATCAAGCAAGAACTTGACAGCTGTTAACACTTCAGATTCGCCATATTAGTATGGTCGTGGGAGTTATTACAGGAAACTGTCAGTGAGCATGTGACTAGGAGTCTCCTCTAATGATTACTGTAGAAGCTGTGAAGATGTAGAAGAGGAAGAAACTGTACTCCATCTATCCGGCTACGGACTATTTTTGTGCCTATGCCAGTCCCTTAGGACAGCCACCCTAACCTAATCTAACCTATGGTGGAATCATTACCAGGATATTTAGTTTACCCAAGAGGTCGTACTTAAATACAAAATTTTTAAAATCATCCTTGGTCACTTATCGTCTAGATTTTCAGATGTCGTTATATTTATTGGTTATGGAAAATTGGAAGAAAGTTAAGAATACAATTAAAACTTGCACAGGCCCGAAAAAGGCACCAGGACATGATCTCATTACTGGAAAAATGATAAGGGAATTGCCAGATAAATGCATACAACTAATAACAAATGTTATGTTTAAAAATGAAACGCAAATCTCATCATATCGTCCAATAAGCATACTGCCCACAATCTCAAACCTATTTGAAAAAATGTTACTATTATGACGCGTTATTCCAGACCATGAATTCGGATTCCAAAACCAACATGTTACTACAGGGCAAGTAGACATAATTGTAAATGCAATCAAAATCACCTTCGAGGAAAAGAAATACTGGGGCCCTATTATGAAATTTTCGATAGCGTTTTTTTTTTCGATAGTATCGAAAATGAGCTATCATGAAATTTTTCGATAGTATATTTTTTCGATAATATCGAAAATTTTCGACTGCTCTTGAGGTGACGACCATATTATTTCATCAAGGTAGTTTAATAGAATTAAATTGCAATATTTAATAAATAAAAATAATTTTTTCAAAAATGTGAGTTGCAAATAAATTTTTATTTTATATTAATATTATATTTGTGTTATACTAATATTATATTACAGAGAAACCTCTCTACAACGGACATCGATGGGACCAAAAAGGTTGTCCATTGTAATGGGGTGTTGAACTGAGCATTTATGATTTTTTTTATTAAAATTTTCTTGGGATTCTAAAGAGTGTTTTTTAAGCCCGATAGAACTTGAAATTGTAAAAAATAACACAAAAAATTAAATTGTAATGAACATTTTTTTTTTATTCGAAAGATCAATATGTACATGGCATTAATATTTGAAAATGATTTCGGGCATCGGCTGTTCTTGACGAAAATGCATTCTCGACGTCCAATTTTGGGCCACTTTTTCGAGCACTGCTGGCCGTATGTCACGAATAACACGAACAATGCTGGCCTCCAAGGCGTCAATTGTTGCTGGTTTATCAACATAAACCAGTGACTTCACGTAGCCCCACAGGAAATAATCGAGAGGCGTCTAATCGCACGACCTTGGAGGCCAATTGACAGGTCCATTTCACGAAATCAACTTATCGCCAAATTTTGATTTTAATGAGTCGATGGTTGCGGTCGCCGTATGGCATTTAGCGCCATACTGTTGAAACCAAATCTCGTTCGGATTAATGTCATCCATATTTGTAGTAGACGGACAGAGCCCCAATTCCTGCGAATGACGACGAATCGCTAAATTTGGATCTTCTTCCACACTTTTGTTTACAGCGGCGATATTCTCTTCAGTACGCACATTCCTTCGACGTGTTGATGTTATTGCATCCTCTAGAGAGTATGTGGTACGAAACCTATCCACAGTTTGACGGATAGCTTGCTCAGATGAACGATTATGTGCGCCATAAAAATCACAAATTCGTCTAGTTGCGAGAATCGACGACTGATTTTCAAAGTACATTTTAATAATTTCGTAGCGTTCTTCAAGCGTGAGTCTATTCATGATGATTTGCCAGAGTATACTGAGATCTGCCTTTATTTCTTATCCGATTTTGGTGAAATTCAGCACGCACTATAGAAATGGGATTCTAAAATGATTTTTAGATAAAGTTCTGGAATAAGGCCAATTAGGAAGGAACTTGACCATTTCTTATTCGATTTTGGTGAAATTCAGCATACACGATGTAAATGGGATTCTAAATTGATTTTTAGAGGAAGTTCTGCAATATGCCCATTAGGAGGAAACTTGGCCATTTTTTATCTGATTTTGGTGAAATTCAACATGCACGATAGAAATGGGATTATAAAATGATTTTTAGGTAAAATTCTGGAATATGGCCAATTAGCAAGGAACTTGGCCATTTCTTATCCGATATTGATGAAATTCAGCATGTACGATGCAAATGGGATTCTAAAATGTTTTTTGGATGAAGTTCTGGAATATGGCCAAGTATAATGGAACTTGCCTAGTTCTCAACCAAATATGATGTAATTTGACATGTGCGTTGCAAATGGGATTCTAAAACGATTTCTAGATGAAGTTCTGGAATTTCACCAAGTATGATCGAACTTGCCTAGTTCTCAACCGATTATGATTAAATTAGACATTTGCGTTGCAAATGGGATTCTCAAATGATTTTTGTTTGAAGTTCTGTAATATTTCCAAGTATGACGGAACTTGCATATTTCCCAACCGATTATTATGAAATTCGACATGTGCGTTGAAAATGGGATTCTTAAATGATTTATAGAAAAGTCATTGAATACATCAAATAACCATTTTTGTATACCACTTCCAACGCACATATCCTAATCGTTTAAGGAATTGGCAAGTTCCATCATACTTGGCCATATTCCAGAACTTCATCCAAAAAGCATGTTAGAATCCCATTTCAATCGCAAGTGTCAAATTTCACTAAAACCGATTAAGGAATAGCCAAGTTCCATGATAATTGGCCATATTCCAAAACTTCATCTAAAAGTCATTTTAGAATTAAATTTCAATCGTGCATGCTGAATTTCATCAATATCGGATAAGAAATTACTAAGTTCCTTCCTAATTGGCCATATTCCAGAACTTTCTCTAAAAATCATTTTAGAATCCCATTTCCATCGTGCATTCTGAATTTCATCAATATCGGATAAGAAATGGCCAAGTTCCTTCCTAATTGGCCATATTCCAGAACTTTATCTAAAAATCATTTTAGAATCCCATTTCTATCGTGCATTCTGAATTTCATCGAAATCGGATAAGAAATGGCCAAGTTTCCTCCTAATTGGCCATATACCAGAACTTCCTCTAAAAATCATTTAAGAATCCCATTTCCATCGTGCATGCTGTATTTTACCAAAATCGGATAACAAATCTCCAAGTTCCATCCCAATTGGCAATATTCCAGAATTTTATCTAAAAATCATTTTAGAATCCATTTCCATTGTGCATGCTGAATTTCATCAAAATCGGATAAGAAATGGCCAAGTTCCAAACAAATGTCTTATATTTACATATCTGCCAAGTAAATGTCTTATGTATACATATGAATACATATATGCCAAGTAAATACATATCTCTATAATGTCACATTCAAATTGAAGTGATTTCGATATCGATTATTTCATAATAGATATTTTCGATGCCATCGAAACTCTCGAGATTATCGGAAAAAAACTCTATCGAAAATTTCATGATAGGTATTTTCGACGCTATCGAAACACTCGATATTATCGAAAAAAAACGCTATCGAAAATTTCATAATAGGGCCCCTGTTCTGCTGCCTTTTTGGATAACGCACAAGCTTTTGATAAAGTTTGGCACGATGGACTAATTTACAAAATTAAAGAGCTTCTAGCGAAGAAATTTCACTCAGTTTTGGGAAACTATCTTCTTCAAAGACAATACAGGGTCAAACAAAACAGCGCAACTACTTGCTTAAATGATATTAATGCAGGTGTCCCGCAAGGCAGCGTTCTAGGACCAATATTATACTTGTTGTACACAGCTAATATGTGGGTATGTGGATGTGGGTTTAAATGTTATGTGTTCCCTCTATTAACACTCCACTATATTCGCAAGGTTAAGTTCACTACACGTGTTTTAATTAATCCGAAAATGAGTTACATACATCAATTGTTGTTTTGTTATTTGTATTTTATTCACCAGATAATCGATTTCGTTTATTTATTTATTTAATTAATTATTAATATTTTATTAAGAATTACAGATATAATCAAAACGTTGATTAATTTGCAGCCATCTTATTCCGCCGTTTTTTCCGCTATGTTCTTCTTTTTTAGACTTCCGATTTTTTAATTTCGTCATTTTAGAATACCGTGGTTTTGCGCAGAGAACTCCTGCAACGAACCCAAGCGAAAATACTTCGCAGTATTACCAATGCTCCTTGGTACATTCGTAATAGTAATATACATGACGACCTTAGGATTAAAACCGTTAAAGAAACAATTAAAGAATTCAGTTTGAAATATTGCTCAAAACTAGAAGCACATCCCAACGAATTGGCCAGGGAGATACTAAAACAGCCGCGATTTAGGCAACTGAGAAGAATAGATCCCCTCGGATCCTCTCATTACATTTCGCGTGTTTAAACAAAATCTCTAGAGAATTTTATACTTCCACTGAATATTCAAAGGTATTACATTCAGCTAACCTAAGTTTTTCCCATTAAAATGAATCGCCTACAATATGCAGTATTTATTCATATAATAAACTTGGGCACCATAAACATGTACATTACTATATTATAATAATCGCTCTAAATAAAAAAAATTAAAAATTTTTCAAATTTCAAAAACAAATTATCTCCCATCCCTTAGAATCAGCCAGCCATAAATGAGCGCTTCAACAAAAATTACATTGCGGAAATTAAAATTGCAGCTATTTTTTATTTTTTGTGTAATTTATTAATTCAAAAATTCACAAATACGTCACACCGACAACACAAAAAGTAACTAGTAAATTACTATTCACTCTACATATTTATGTAAAGTGCATATACGAGTATGTAGTTTATAAATAGTGAAAAGTAGAATAAATGAATTAAAATACAAAATAAAATAAAAAATTATCGGATCGCTTTAAAAAGTATTACGCTTGAACTAAACTAAATACAACCTAGCTCTCCCACTCAACCAAATATAATTTAGTTAATTTGGTATGTTACAATAAAAATAACAGCTTACTATTAAAAATCATGAAAATGAGTGGTGTACAACAACCAAAATAAAAATTAACAAATAAAATGGAAAATATTGGTTTGGTTTGAATTGTTTATTGCTTTTGGGAATTGGAAAATTTTTATTTTATTTGAACAACAAACAAACACAAAGAAATCGAATCCACCCCGTACAAATTCAATGTAAAATGTCTAATAAATTTAATAAAAACATTTTCGTTTTTGGAAAATTAGAACAAATTTTCAATTAGTACCAAATCAATTCACTTCAATACTATTATTATGTACATATTACTTTTCTCTCTGCCTTGGTGTGTATTTGAATTCAGAATTCATTTACCCTTGAGAATTTAGAAAACAACAGACCCGAATAATAAAAAATTTGTGCTAGCAAAAAAAAAACTCCCATATTTGGGAAATTGGAAAATATATTTTTTTGGCTAAGTGATTTTAAATTAAATTAAAAAAAAAATATTCTGTTTACTTACATTGAATTGTCTTGTTTGCCGGCAAATGGTCTCATATTGCCCGATGAATCAACAACCCGTATTGAATTGATGCGACGCGAATCACTGTCCGCAATAAATAATTCACCACTTGGTGCGAATGCTATCGCTAGCACAGTACCAAGTACATCTTCGGACGTCTTATTTTTTTCAGCAGCCTGAGCATTATTTATATTGCAATGCAACGGACTTCCGGCCACAACTTTAATTTTCATATCGGACGTTAATTTTAGTACAAGTCGATCATCAATAAAGTGTAATGAACCGTCAAGCGGTGATAGTGCCAAACCAGTTGGCCACTGTAGTTGAATTAAGTTTGCGGATAGGGCACCTTTACATGGAGCCGGACTCCAATGATTATGATGACCATGGTGTCCGATTAGTGTATGAATTATACCTTTTGGATCAACAGCACGAATATTTGTGCCATCCGCAATGTACATAGTTTTATCGGCGGCAATTGCCAAACCTTTTGGATGTGACAATCTAGCATTCATAGCTGGACCACCATCACCACAATTTTCTTCATCACCTGGAATACAACGTTGTCCGCTACCCGCAACCGGTTCACTATTTAGCGATGGATCACGTACTTTATCGATTGCCATAACTCGTAACACTTGATGCTTTTCTGGATCCGAGATGTATAAATGGCCGTCCGCAGGTGATACCGCCAAATAATATTGATACGATACTTGTGTCGTGCTAAGCTCTAGCACAGTTATAACCTTGCCATCGGGTGTGATGCGACGCACTAAATTAAAATCACCAACATATAAACTGCCATCGGGTCCCGATGCTAATGCAACCGGTGTCAAAAGTTGTGCATCTTTTGCAATACCATTACAATAATCTTTACATTGTAGCGGCCTCTGTAATCCAGTACCCATTACAACTTGTACCGTTCGAGGATATTCTTTGAAATGCAACGTTGAACCATCACCTTTTTGTAGTATACCCTCATGGAAATTATAATGATGATGAATATCAAGTCCCCAGCCACCAACATCCGATATATCAACATCGAATCCTTGTAGTTTAGCGGTCTGTGTTTCCCACACTGGTTCATTACACGTTGAATGTTGGTAGCCAATAGAAATGCGTGCGACAACGACACCATACACTTTTTGTTTATAAACATTACGTTTATTCCAAGCAAATGTGTGCATTAAATTAGGATCTGCTTCGTATGTCTTTACATGTAGGGATCCCTCAATTTCAACACCTACATGTACGTGGGTTAATGTCGGCGGTATAATATCATGAGTTAGCCTCATGCGTACGATACTTAAATAACCTGATGCCTGAGACGATTGATATGTTAAATGAAGCCCAGAGCCGGGAATTCGAATTGATTCTTGAATTATCTGAAAATTAAAAAAAAAAAAAAAATTATCGTTTAATTAATTTTAATTAATATTTTAATAAATAAATAAAATTAAAAGTTATAATTCCCTATATCAACTGTATTCTTTTGTACACAAACTATAATATTTCCAACTAATAAAAATTAATGAAGGCACTTGAATAGGGTTGGGAATATTCAAGGGTATTATAAATCGAGGGATAATCGAGGCAAAAATTATTGTTGGTGTTTAGGTTTTAACATAATTATTAAAAATGGATGATTTTAAGTAAATTATTATTTATTTATTCAAACATAATTATTAATTAACTATAATTTTATAGCATAATTTATAAAATCATAAATTATTGATTTTTTACTTTATGTCTAGAGCAATTAGTAGGGTTTGGTCGCCTGAAATACATTTTGTAAAGTTTTTGTTTGTTTTATGTAAGTTATAGGGTTTCTTTTTGGGTATGTTTTTGTGTTGGTTGTGGACGGTTTTATTGGTAATGTTATTATTTTTTTTTTTTTGTAGAAGAGCCAAATTTAATTTGAATTGATTCCAAAAGTTACATTTTAGAAATATAGAGTATGATGTCAAGTTAAAAAAATGTTAAATAACCCTGTGCTTTTTAAGGTTGCGCAATTCACTCCAATTACCCAATTAAAGGAATATCGATTCAACAAAATACGTATAAGATTTCTGTCGAACAGTTTTCGGTGTAATTGTTTAGTTTCATAACATTTTAATTTAATCAAAATAATTTTGTTTGCAATGAATAATCGTCATTAGAAGTCATTCGAATTCAAGTCGTTTAAATTTTTTTATTTAATTAGCAAAACCTTGATTCCAATTGGACAACGTACCAAAATCGTCTTTTTGGCTTAATTTCAATTTTTGCTTAATCTGCAACAACCTATCCTTTGGTACACCAAATCAATACTTTTAATTAAAAAATTTCTGTAGCTCTAATTTTCCACTGAAAATTACGAAATTTAAGTTTCAAATTTACGTTAAGTCACACTAAATTAAAATTGCTTTAAAAACGTTACCTACAAAAATTTTAAGTTTTGTTGGCTAGACTAACTTTCTAAGTTATGAGCTTTGGAATTCTTTTATTCAAAATTATCACATTAGCGATTTTCTCAAGCCCAAAAATCGGAAAGTTTAAACCGAAATAGAAACAAGTTGTATACGAAAAGGTTTAAATGACATAATTTAATAAACTTTTTAAAGCTTACAAGTTTTGTAAGCAACATTTTGACTGTTTCGGTAATTTCAAATATAGTACGTTGTGACTTAAGCTTCAAGATTGCGGCTTTTTTTTTATTTAAATAGGAATGTGAATTAAACTCGATAGACTGCCCTTTACATGATTTAATTGATTACCCTTTACGATTTAAGCTTAATTGATTTTAATAGAAATTTTAATTTAATAGAATGGAACGGCTTAAGTACAAATTATGACCCTAATTAGAGTAAAACCGAAATAACCTTTAAATATGGCTTTCCAGATTTCGAAATTTTCGAATATTTCGGACTTTGTAAGGCACCCAATTTGCGGTGTTTGCTGTGATTAATTACAGAGTACACCCACCCTTCGATTTATGAAATCTCTTTTTACGAATTTTCAGTAAATTTACGAAAAGTTTGGTTAACGAAATTTTGATTTACGTACAATTTTTTGGGACGAATTAATTCGTTTAGCGAGGGATGGGTGTACACCGAAAATTCGTTAACCGAATTTTTCGTAAATTTTTCGAAAATTCGTAAAAATAGATTTCGTAAATCGAGGGATGGGTATAGTAATTTGAACATGTGTGAGCATTTTCGAATTTATTTTATTTGATTTTTTAAAGTTTAAGAATTATAGACCAGAAAACTAGAATACTTCTAAAGACTTTCAAAGTGTGAGGAATTTTTGATCTTTAGAACTCTGAATGGTATTCGAAGGAAAATTTAAAAATCGAAGATTGGGAATCATTTCAGTGCGATTAATTATTGCTAAATCGCCATATTCACGCCAATTTTGAAGGTAACTAGGGCATTGAATCCACTGTAATAAACATAAATGAAACATTGAATTTGACAACTTCATAAAAAATGGTTTAGGTTAATAGTTTTGCTTCGTTAATATTAATTGTGCTTAATATTTCTGAGCCTTCTAACAATTTTAACTTCTTTAACTTTTCTATTCCGGTGTTCTTTATTTCTTTTATTATCTGTCTGTTAAGTACCGATTCTTTGATGGTTGAGAAACGATCCTTACAATTCGTTGCAATTAGCCGTTAAAAATCAACTTTTTCTGAACTGAAGTTGTAATTTAAAATATCTTATAAAGGAAAATAAGAATGCCCTTCAAATTTCATGAATAATTTACGATTCTTTTTTGTAGTTTCGCTACTTGTTATTTCCGAAAATATTAAATCTCGAAATAATACGTAAAACCTGCACCTCACGAAATCTCAAATATATTAAAAACACGCGGATAATGTACAAAATATCGAACAATTTTGAAAATAAAATTTCAAATTTACAAAATTTGTTGAAACTATCATTAAAAAATTCGAAAACGACGGGTAATCCAAAGTTTAGAAAATTTCGAATTATACGTAACCTTATACTAGCAACTCTTTGCTATAAACAAATGTCGAACAATTTTTCCGAAAGTCTAGAATATTATGAAATAATCTCTGGAATATGCTGTAGATGCCAAGCAACTCACATAAATGAACCAACACCTTGCAAATCGTGACAATCTAAACAACGCTCCAAAATTCCCGCTCCAGATTCTCAAAAAAAAAAAACTCATACGACTTTATCATGCAAGACAATGTCACAATCTCAAACATTTTTAATAATCTTGAAATAATTTCTAACAATCGCGAATTATCTTTGAAAAATATCAAAAAATTGTGATAAACTAGTTTTATCTGTTAAACATTATTTATGAACCACAAAATCAATTTTCGAAAACCAAGAAATAGTTAAATCTAGAATTATTTTGAATATCTCGAAAATTTGGAAAATATTGAGTAAAGTCGAATGATCATAAAAATTTGAAATAAGCTGAACGGTAATTAACTCAAGAAAATCTCCCTACGACTTCACTAATGAGGAAGCCACGAAGCAATTAAAAATCTTAATTAATTTTTGGCCTCAACAATACCCTATTTAAATTTCGAATAATTATGAAAATTTAGAAAAATTTCAAGAGAGCATGGAATTAAATATTTTTCAAACCGAGATTTTGGAACATTATAACTCAGATAACACTAATAAATTCTAAATTCGTTGATTCAAACAAAGGGCTTGACAAAGCAAAGAGTAGAAAACCAACCAGAAAAGCGGGAAAAAGGTTCTCAGCTGTATTTAAGAGGACAACCTATATATGGCCATTAACGACTATTTTTCGACATATTGTGATGAAATTGGAAGGATTGTCCAAAACCACTTTTCGCGATGTTTTGAAGGTCTCTGAGGGGAGGACCGAGTTCTTGACTTTCTAATTGACCCAAAACTACGCGGTTATTAATACATGGTACTAAAACGTGATTTTTGATCCATGTTGACCATTTGATGGTTGAATTGCGATTCGATTTGAGGGTTGAGTTAGGATTGAGTTGGGGTTGAGTTGAAGTGAAGTTGAGTTAGGTTGAGCGAGCAGTTCAGTTGGGGATTTATTTGGGGGTTGAATTGAGGGTTGACTTAGAGCTTGCTTGAGTTGATCTGAGTTGAGTTCGTGTGTGCATGTAGTTTTTCAGAGGTTGGGTTAGGCTTGAGTTGGGTTGAGTTGAATTTTACTCAGCGATTTAGTTAAGGATTTATTTCGGGTTGTGTCGATTTTTAGTTGAAAGTTAACTTGAGTTGTGTTGAGTTGAATAAGTGAATGCATGTAGTTTTTCGGAACGTGTTGATTTGAGGATTGAGTTTTGCGTTGAGTTTGGGGTTAAATTGAGGGTTTAGTTGTGGATCAAGTTGGAAATTGATTTCATCCACTGACACAGTTTTCGGTTGAATTGAATATTTTGTTGGGAGTTTAGTTAGCATTGAGTTGACATTCACTGAAGGGTTCAGTTTTATGTTGAGTTGGATGTTCTCTAGCTATCTTCCAACCAACTTGTGATTTGAGAAACCAGTTGTGTTCTGGGTTACGATTTGGGTTGAGTTAAGGGTTCTGTTAGGTTTATTTGTGGTTGAGCAAAGGTTTCATTTATAGATTTATTTGGGAGCTGGATTTCAGGTCAGATCGAGTTGACTTAAAATGATTTCACGGACGCACGTAATTTTTCAGGCTGAAGTTCTCATTAGCTCGTAATGTTTGAGCCCCTGTAAGAACTCGGGCAAAGGTTATTAAACATAAAAATTGGATTGACACAAACATGAAACATCAATCTCATCCAATCACGGTTGACGTGGAAAGAAAACCATTGGTTTATATGTTTCCGTTTACCCATGAAATAACTGTATTATTCTTTTGCTCTGCTGAAAAGGAAATGTAGTGTCTTACAAAGTAAATTCTTTATATGAATGGAAATAATCAAACCATTACTACTAACAAACAAGATTGGAATGTTGCGAAACGTTATTACCGACGACTTTTAATTGGAGCTATTTCAGTAAAGCGAACTCATCAGCGCCTACATAAAATGAGATTGCTGCTGTTTCGACGAAAATTCCGATAAATGTTCATCACATTTTTTAAACAAATTTATCAAAATATTGTACTTTATTTTGATCCTACTAACAATTTCAAATTTCTTTTATTTGCAACTAATATATCAAACACAAGTCACCACAAATTTATAAAGGTAATTTTTTATAATTTTTTGAAATCGCCATTGGGTTATTAGGAAAATTCCAAGGAAGAATTTTAAGAAAGGCTAGGAGAGATTATAATTTAGCATCATCATGATATCGGAGACAGTTTGTTCGATTTTAATAATTTCCAATTGTCTCAAATTTCAATAATTTGATCTGACCTATTGGAGGTATTATGAACTAAAGTTTAATTAAATTAATTTAGAATTGGAGCCCACATTAATAGAGATTATTTTGAAATGACATCACTAGAATTAAATTATTACCAATATTCAAGGTGCAAGGGTTCTACGGTAATTTTTTTTTTATCAAATTCAACAATACTAATCTTAAAGGGTTATTAAGTAAAAAGTTTGCATTGGTGAGCTTTCAGAAAATGTTTCCATTTAATTTCGTGGCGGATTATATGTAGATTTGCTCTATATGAAAACATAAAAAATAAAATAATTTTGCAGTTGTGTAATACAGCGAAAACCATTCTGCAATACTACGCATTATGATATTTCAGTAGAGCCTCGCTTAACGGAAAAGTTGGGTTCACATTTTTAGGGAAACACCCATGAACCTTATTTGAAAATCTTTGTGGACTAGTTATGTTACTAAATTTTATATTTGGACATTTGCTTGATAGAAGGCAACTCTTCTAATTGTGAATGAAGAATATTAAAATGATTTCTTTTATCACAGTCAAAAAAATTCAAAAGTTGTGTGGTGTTAAAGCCGCTAAGAATATAGTATAAGCTTTGGTTTGTTATTAAGATTTTAGGAAGTTAAATTTCACATAAACCTGTAGAATTCTGCTTGCTCTATAGTAGAGTCCAGAATTAATCTTGTTTTTAATTTAAAAAACTTTTTTTTAGATTTTATTGTTAATTTTAAATTAAAGTGAAGGGTCACTCCTGCGCTCGCTAGTCATCCTAGTAAAAAAAATAAAACATTGTTGTTGTAGCGTTGTTTTTGTTTCGTGTATGTAAGAAAGAGCTACCTAGGGCCTACTACGTATTTCGATCTGAAAGTACTTTTCCTGAATTTGTTTATTTCACTCACATTTCTTTCAATTTCGAATAGATAGTAGGCCTACAAGCAATACGTGACATGCAGTAGCCAATCAAGATGGGAATACATTTTTTTTTTTTTTTCAATGAAGAATTTTAATTTTTTATATTTGTTAGAGAGAGAGGAGAAAATATCTAATTTTAAGTAACCCAAGAAACTAAAAATTTAAAGGTCAGATATGAATTTCTCATCCTTAAATTCTCAAAATTTAGAAGAATCTTAACAATCCCTAAAATCTCTGAAGTCTAAACATTGAAATCAGATTTTTTTTTTTTTTTTAATTTAGGAATTCCGAGATTTCAGTTATAAAGTCTTAAAATACGGCCGTTCTAATTCGAAATTCTATAAAAAATTAAGTTTTGTATTAACATTTGTGGTAAAACCTAATTTTAAGTGTTAATAATTTCAAGTGAAAGTGCTTCAGAATTATTTAAAAAAGCCCAGGTTATCCCTAAAGCTCTTAACAACAGATTGATAGTCTCTAATCTTTTATTTAAACACGCCACCTTAAACAGTTTTATACACGCTACATTTTTTAATCTCAATTTACCGATAACTTTACTAAGTTATATTTTTGAATTTTGTTTTTTTTTACAAATGACTGACAGTCTCTATGCTAATTTTTGGATATAATATCAAGGGGCCTTGTTCTTTGAACGAACTTGCCAAGTGTCATCAGCCGAGTTCAAATCTGCAAAAAGATTATATGCAATGAGCATTCTACATCAATTCGTAAATATTTTACATGCAGCGGTAACACTGGCTAATTTTTCGCATTGTTCAAGTGATTAAAAAGAAAACTAGGGCAGGCCAAATAGGCCAAACAAATATTATTCTAAATGAACCTGAACAATTTTTTTATTCCAATTGTTTTATAATAAATGAATTACTTAAGAAAAATGTAAATATTTCTTTTCAAAATATGTTGAGAGGTTTAGATAAATTAGCCGAAATTTTTATTTAGAGCGGTACATATACGATAATGTCCTAGAAGGTAACACAACGAAGTTATCTGTCTTGAACGCACTACTACAATTCTTCATAAAACGGTTAGAATACTGGAAGTTCAGGAATACGTACTAAACAAATTTATCGCTTTTGACCGCATCAACTAAGCCTAGGGATAGGAATCCTCGATATTTGGTATTTAAAAATGTAAAAAATCCTTTACTAATAGAGAAGTTTTGAGGCGCGTCCAACAGCGATAATTTAGTTCAGTATTCCTGAACTTCTCAATTGGTATTGTATCGGTTTATAAAGAGTTTTTTACAATTTTAAATATCAAGTATACCAGATAGAAAGGAAACATAGTTCCAGATGCGTTCAAGAGCGAGCATCAACTTTGTTTAGTAATGCTTTAACTTCTCTAAATAAAATTATTTATTTTGAGAATTTTTACATTTTAATACTGTCATAATCTTTTATTAAAAACCTAAATTATAGTTAAATTAGTACGCCTGAACGTATTTTCATTTCATTTTTCCTAAAACATTTACTAGTTAGAACAAATTTACAAAAACTTCACTTCTATAAGAAATGTGAAGTTTTTTCTAAAAGTGTTCTAATGTTAAGGGACGACATTTAGAACATTTTTAGATCAAACCATGACCCACACAGTTCAAATATCAATATCAAACTTACCCAGTAATTCGTTCATTTTTCTTTTAGAAGACAACGTCTTCTTAATTTGGAGCAAAATTGATTTGGAAAATAGGTTTAAGGGGATCACTACATTTCTGAAAAAATATCCTGAAATTTTAAAATCCAGAATAATTGAAAAGTAAAAATCCAGAAAAAAAAATCCCGAAAAAAATCTACAAATTATCAGAAAGGCAATCCAGAAAACAATCCAGAAAAATCGGAACGGTTGACGAAGCAATTTCCAATAACATAAATAGTTAGAATTTTACCGAAAAACTGAAATTTAATAAAACTTTTAATTTTAATTAGTCGGGATACCAACATATTCCCGAACGAAAAAATCCCGAAAAATACAGAAAAATACAAAGTAGCCTGCCCCATCGAAAAGGAAGACGCAAGTACATTTTTGTTAACTACAATATGTAAACAAAAGGAATCTATAGAATTTTATGTCATACTTGCGCGGAAAGGACCAATGCTACACGGCTTTGGCAAGTTTTTATTTTAGTATGTGAAATACAAATGTAAATATTTTTACAAAAGTAAATATTTTTGAACGTTTTCCTGTCATCCTTGAGCAAAGGGTCCAATCCTAAGTGGCTTTGTGGAGTTCTCTATTTTAGTATGTGAATAATTATTAAAAAAACATAAATTTTTCAATTCATGCTCCAATTTCCATGAATGCTAGATTTTTTCAAAATCGTCAAAGCAGGGTTTGGGGGCGGCAGCCATTCTTTTCTAAGGTATAAAACAAATTAAAATAATATTTCAAAGATTTGTTACATACATATTTAAAAAACTTGATTTTCCGGGATTTTTTGTTTTTTCGGGATTTTCTAATTCGGAATATTGTTACCAACCCTAAT
Organism: Tipula vernalis; assembly: GCA_958295665.1. NCBI lineage: Eukaryota > Metazoa > Arthropoda > Insecta > Diptera > Tipulidae > Tipula > Tipula vernalis. The sequence goes on along the minus strand of OY282558.1, from coordinate 378,376,207 downwards.
TAGTCCGCACATTGATTATTCTGTTTCTGGATTTTAGTTTTCTGGGTTTTGGTTTTTTTAATTTTTTTGTTCCTGGATTTAGTTTTTCTGGATCTTTTTTTTTCGGGATTTTCAGTTTCTGTATTATTTAAAAAGGCTGAATGTCGAAAGGCTAAATGTGCCGAAAGGCCAAATGTCGAAAGTCCGAATGTAGAAAGGCCGAATTAAAGTGAAGCGAATTAAGTAAAGGAAAATTTTCTACAGTAAGGGACGATTCTATTACTGAAGGAGACTTTTGTTAAATCAAGGAAAATGCCTTTAAGTGAAGGAAAATTCTATTAAGTGAGTAAATTTTAGCGTAATCAGCTAAGAAATAGAAAAGTTTCACCTTAATTGGCCATACTCCAGAACTTCATCAAAAAAATCATTTTAGAATCCCATTAAATTTTCCATGGTATAAATCGATTTAATCCTACTCGGTTAAAAAATAGCCAAGTCTTAAAATGTACTTTTTAGTACCATATGGCTTACTGAAATATGCCGTAGAGCACCATATGCCGTTCTGAAACATACCGTAGTGTATAATATGCCGAATTGAAATAAGCCATACTGAAACATGGAATACTGTCATATTCCGTAAAGAGATTACATAAAGTAATATACAATTGTTCCTTAATTCCTATTAAAGAATATAGGTTTGGCAGTTCAAATTCACTCTTTTGAAAATGATATTCAATCTTTTGTAGTCCACTCCTAACTCACCTTCAAGTATATTCGTTTTTTGAATGCATCCCTTGCTTAATATAGAACTGGGCCCTATTGCACCAACTACTTATCACTTATTACTTATCAACTTATCATAATTTTTGATAATTTTCTGTTGTACCAAATTGAAATTTGAAAAGTATTTAATTGAGTTATAATAAGTGATAAGCACTCACTTATCAAAATTAAGTTGCACCAATTTGCGAAATGATAAATGATAAGTAATATTTTGATAAGCGATAAGTTTGAGGTTTTTGATAATTTTTTAATAGTTCTGTTGCTCCAAAAGTTTTAACTTATCAATAATCGACTACTTTAATGATAACTTATCCAAAATATCAATAAGAAAAATTTCACTACTCAAAAAAATTGATAAGAGCTACAAATTGTAGTGGTATGACGGAAGTCTGTTAAAAACGTTATTTTTTTTTGCTGTTCTTGTAAGATGAGAACTTTTGTTCAATTTTAAAAGAGTACAAACACATTTTTTCAATAAAATTTTTTATTATTCAAATAATTATAAATGATAATGACAACACATGTAACAATGTGTTTTCAAGTGTATAATAACTTTGATTTCAAAATTTATACCGCTATTTTATTGTATTCTAATAAGTTATAATATTAAGTCAAAGTAAGAACAATTTCATTCTTTTCGATTTATCATAGAGGTAAGACAGTTGTTTCTCGATATTTTAAAATCAATATAAAACTATCAAATGTATATCAACTTTAGTGAACAAAAACTAAAATTTATTAAACGAAAAAATAATTTTTATAAATAAATGCGTCGGTTCGAAAGATTATTCGACGATAAAAACGAAAGAAGAAATTGTGTAGTGAAAGCTACAACCAAATATTCTCTGGACTCGCGAGTGATAAAACATTTTCGTTTGTCACATGAACAAATTGAGCACGTATTGTTCAAAATCGGAGTAAATTTGCAACATGGAAGCGACCGAAACTGCGCATTGAGTCCTCTATAGCAGCTACTAACAACACTGCATTGGTTAGGAATATCCAGGATAGAAGTTTCTTGAGATGGGTGGTTACCCTCAGGTAGCTGGTTGCTTCGATGGAACAATGATTAATATAGATGCACCTACGGTCAATGAAGAACATTTTGCGAATCGACCAGGTAGGTCAAAATGGCCAGGTAGTGTCCACGACTCCAGAGTATTGCTATATACAAGGCTATTTAGCAATTTTGAGTCTTGTTTTCGCCCGTTCCCCGGTGCTATGATTTTGGGTGACAGTGCTTCCCCTTAAAGATTGGCTTATCCCACCAATGCGAAGAAATCCGGATGATGCAATAGAGCAAAGATTTAATCGTGCTCATAAGCGGACGAGACGAATAGTGGAAAATCTTTTTGGTTTGTATATGACGATTACAATTTTTGTATAATGTAGTTAAATTCAATTTATTTGTTAATAGGAATTCTCTTAATTCATTTGTTATAAAAATAAATTGTTTACGTTTAAGCACTGCTGAAAAATTATTTACAGTTAGAAAAGAGAATTTATTTTAAAAGTAACAAAAGAAAAGTTTTACAATTGATTCTAAACACTGAAATAAGAACTCTTAATTGAGAAAGGTTTCTCTTCATGTATTATTATACATATACATGGAAAATTGTTGTTGTTATTAAACTACAGAATAACAATTTTTTAATTGTTTTGCTGTATAGGTACAAAACCATTATTTTGCAAACACTATCACATTTATAGTATTTTTGTATAGATCATTACAACTTATCATAAAAATTTGATAATTCGTCAATTGATAAGTTATAGACAATCTGATGTGCAACGCTTATCACTTATCATTATCAAAATTTGATAAGTTTTCAAATTGATAAGTGAGTGATATTTTGTTATTTTTGGTGAAACACTTATCACTTATCATTATCAAAAAAATTAACTTATGATAAGTTGATAAGTAATAAGTGATAAGTAGTTGGTGCAATAGGGCCCTGGTATTCGTTTTTTGGTAACCAATAAAATGTTGTATTTTATCATTGTGATTTGTGGTTGGTATATGATACAATTTTATCTGATCATCGTTTAGATAAGTGTTATCGTTTTATTATCAGTAAAACATTTTATATAATTACTATAATTACGGTTTTACAAAAAATAGCCAATGTCGAGTTGTAAGTTGGAAGTGTAGCCACTTCCAAAATTGTTTAATTAAATTAATTTTATGACTTTGTATTTGAGTTTTGAAATTTGGGACCAGATCCCAGATTTTTAAATTCAGGGAGATTAGCTGAATTAAGGAGTTTTAAGTTTTAGATTATAATGCTGGAATTTCAGTACTGCTGGAAAGTATTAGAAATCAAAATTTTGATATTTTTCCATCGACATCTTGTAATTTGTTTCGGGCAATGGTTTTTTATTATTGATACTGCATACTGACTACCGATGGTTTGCAAACCATAATCAAACCATAACGGTCAAGACAGCTTCATACAATTGTAATTCTCCATTTCTTAGTTTAATATTATTTTAATTTAAATAAATTTTATGTCTCGCCTATACCATCCGTCTGTGATTTTGTACTTACTAATATTTATGTAAACGATAAACGCTTGTAACACCACATCTGGCAGTCCTGATTGCTTATTTAATTGTACAACATGAGCTGGATTAACTTACTAAGAAATCTTTCTTCCCAATGGGTATAGCTCTGCTAAAGTTTGGTACTTTGTTAAAGAAGCGATTTTTGAATATTGAACTAGATTATTGTTTTCAAATCCCAAATGGCGTCTAATTACAGAAACTAGTAAATATAAAAATTTGGCACAACTTACTTGTTATGCTGTAATTATTTAATGTAATTTTTGGCACTGAATGATAAATATAATAAATATTTTTGTATTAAAGAGTTAAGAAAGAGCAGCTTTAACTTCGAATCTTAAAAAATTTCCATTCCGATCAATGCGCATAATCTACATATACAAAATCAAACAAAAACTCTGTACGAGTAGCACATATATTTCTAACCAACAGCACATCATTATCACCTGATTTGTTATCAAAAAATTTTCACTCGTTTCAAAAATACATTACTTACGGCGCTTTGCTTTCATGTTACCCAATAAACACATTACATAGTACAAACGTTTTTTTTGTTTTATTTTTATAAATCAGAATATCGATATAACTTTTAATGGAACTGAATATTATAAATAATGTGCATTACATTCCAGTATATAATAGTGAAAAAACTATCAATTTTTCGATTTAACCATCTTTATACATAAAAAATCGAATTGATACGTATTTCAAACGCATTGCGTGCCAAAATTAAATATTGAATACATATAGAGAGTTACATCGTAAATAGGGGCGCGCACACGTGTTCCCTTCACGCTAAACTGAAAACTATCACTACACAGCTTATAACATTTTGATTCGAAATCAACTAAATTTTTATAATTTGTATGTATACGAATTTTTATAATATAAATTGGTTAATAAAATAAAATGGATTTCCATTTAATTTTATTTTTAATTAAAATTTCATTCTTAAATCTTTTCATCTCATTACAGCACAAAAAAAATATAAGGAAGCTTAACAACAAAAAAAAAAAAAAATCTATTAGCTCTATATACGAGTTATGTTCTTGAGAGGAAGACAAAAAAAAAAATTAAAAATAAAGGAAATTGGAAGAAAAACAAAAAAGATATTTCGATAAATTAATTTCGATGTTGTTGCTTGTTGTGCTTGGTTGTTTGTTTAATTGTTATCAATAAAATATGTACTTTGTTATCAGAATATGGTAGTATTCTCTGTTGTACTTATGCTTGGTTCTCTTTTTAAATTTAATATATTTTTAATTCAATAAAAACTATTGTCTTTTGTACTCGTGTATTTCCTCTCACGAAGTGAAAAACACAAATAAAATAATAAGTTAAATAGATATAAGAAATAGTAAACGAAGTAATTATATTTGTGATAGAACTCTGATAAAATTCGGTTCACTGAAAACAAGTCAAACTATCAAGCATATAAACTTTAACGTATGGACGGAATGGAAGTACAAAAAAAATAAATAAACTTAAAAGCTTGAAATAATAGAATTTGATATTTTGTCTCATGTAACGTTACTCCAATACCATTATGATTGTGTACATGTATGCTTATAAATAAGTACACAGAAGAAATAAAATAAAATTTAAAAAAAGCTCTTGAATTCATAAATCTACTACAAATAAGCTGAGAAAACTAACAAAACTTGTGTGCTGTTCTTTGTTTAGCTGTGTACACACAAGCACACATACTCGTATCTCGTGTTACATAAACAATGAAAATAACTTTTCCAATTCTTATACATATATACTTATATAACATTTTCAAGAGCAGCAAGACAAACAGCTTCCACAGACAAAAAAAAAAAATTTTACAATAAGACAACAACAGACCACAAGACTAAAGTAAAAAATGTCGCATGAAAAAATAGTCAACTTACAAGTAACTAGGTAAAAAATTAAATAAGAATTATTTTCTTTGTCCTTGTACGGTAGTGTACGAGTATTTTTAAATCTTTTGGTGCGAAAAATAAAAATAAACAATCTACACTTAAATCCAACAGTGTGGAGAACATACACATGTGGTATGTAGTAGTATGTTGTTATAAATATAAAATACAAAAAACCAACAAAAGGTGAAGCACATTGGAAAATGGTTAAAAAAATAATTACATCTTATTGTTTGACGGGGGCAATAATAGAGAATGGGGGAAAATTGAAAAAACAAATAAAAAATATATTTTCAACTTACTTGTGTTTCAGCAAATATAACTCGTCGTCCAGGCATTGCACCAACACCATTTGGCATCCATGTACTTATTAATTGTGGTTTTAATAATTCATGATCGTGATCAGAACAAATTGCTTTCGGTTGAATTTCATCGTCAGAGAAATGATATTTTATTGTGTTTAAAAAGCTGTATGCAAGATTTGGTGCTGTTACCCTGTACCAATAAGATAAGTTGATGAAAAAAAAAAACAATTAAAATATTGTTAATGTGGTAAATTTATTGCCAATTTTTTCGAATCGAAATACTTACTTCATTTTTGGTAACGAATGCTCCTCGTCATCACTTAATTGCATTTGTACTGGTGGTAGGACTACGATCTGAAATTGTTATAAAAAAATAATTTTTTAATATTGTGAATTTTATGAATTTCGAAATTTTGTTAATGTTGCTTCCATTGTCACTTTGTTTAACAAGAATTTCATTTACATTCGTGCCTGAATTTACATCAACAAATTCTTCAATTTCGTGAAATACTTTAATATATGTAGGTATAAGGAAATTTTTAAAATTTTCGTTATTTTTTGATTTAAAACCTAATATTAAAAATTTGGGTTTTCTTTGGAATCTCAAGATTTGGAAAATTTGTTTTGAATAAAAACTACCGCTTTCTAGACCGGTCTGAAGTTTCAACGCATTTTTATAATACTTTTTTTTTACCATAATTTACGCAAGTGTGCATTTGTTTAACAGTGTAATTCAAGAAAAAATTAATATATGAGGAACAATATCATACAATATGGCAAATAACATAAATTTCAGAGATTGGCTCGCATAGGCACCATACAGAATGTGAAGTTGAAAACGTTTTCCAAATCTCTACATTTTATCGCATAATTTAGGGTATGACAAATTTTGAAATATTACCAAAATAATCGAATATTATCGAAAATCGTGATTCTACACTTTGCTAAATAACTCCAATCTCAGAGATTGGCCAATCTCTATGATTGGTCTTACCAAAGTGTAGAATCATGGTTTTCCATTTAATCGAAAATTTGTTATCATACAACCCCTAAATTATGGAATAACATATACAGATTTGGAATTATTTAACATTTAGTCTCGCTCTCCCAAAAATAGCGTTAAGAGTAGCATCTAATCAGTAACTGGGAGCTGAAAATTGTTCATGGCTCTTGTAACGAACAACCACTTGGAAATAAGATTCGCAAAGTCGCGATTGAAGAGTTGCAACATTTTTATATTTGCCATTAACAAAATTTCCGATCCATTTTATGTAATCGTAGTTCGTGCTGAGGATGCAAAGTATTACATGACTTGGTTCATCTACCTCACTTAAGTTTAGTTAACTTCGCAAGAATTGTCTGATAATGAAAATGTTCACGCATAACCTTATTAATTGTGCGAAGCTTATAAATACTTTTTAAAGAAGAAACAGCAAAATAAAAGAAAACTCTAGGGGCTTATTTTGATAGTAGGTTGTCAATGTAAGTTCTACTTTATGTAGCGTAATGTGGGAAAAGTCTGAGAACTTGACCATTGTAAATAACACTGACTATTCACCGTAATTCACTCACTATTCACTCATAATTAACATATTATTCACACATTATATACTCATTACTTTGATGTGATGGTTTCACTCTGATACCTCTATTTACCACTCATTATTCACTAATTACTGTTTCCTTATTCAGTCACTATTCAATTATAATTCACTCAGTATACTCTAATTATTCACTCATATAATTTTTACTGATTATTGCCCGATGAATGATGATTTCACTCATTATTCCCTCATTAGCCGTATTCGTGTGTATTTTCGCCGTAATGTGATTAGTGGCGGTCAAATTTGCGCAATGCAAATTTGGATAACACAGATAAAGGCTCTACACCATCGATATAGTTAGTTTTTTCATTCATCTGTTAATTAAGAATGAATAAAGTATGAATAACGTGAGCATTGTGAATGAATAATCGTTCATCATTCACACATTTTTAACACATTATTCACTTTTTATTCTACTTTTACAATCGTCCATTAGAAATTAGCTGTGGATCTAACGAAAAAGCCGCCTCAACTTTCTTCCGTTGCATGCAACCCCTGTTTTATGTTCTGTAGAGGTTTTTGGTGTCACTATTATTTTTATATAAGACGGGTAGATTTCGACTATGTGAATTAAACAATATCTCAATACCTGGGCTGACAAGAGGCTCTTCGGAGAGCAGTACATATTTTAGTATGCGCGAGGCAGACCGAACCCAAAATGACAGCCGCGCTCACCGCTCTACTATCCAAATCAGTTGTAATCTTTTCGCTATATTTTTATGAAAAAACTTGAAATAGAGGCAGATCATAAACCATCGAAGAATATATTTGAAAATAATAAATGTACATGTACGATTAAGATCATCAAATTCTGGGAATATTATGTACTATTTACCATTATTCAATCAAAATGGCTTAGTAGAAATTTGACGTTTGTGTATACCGAAACAATATTGTTGCTTACACTAAAGATAAATAATTGGCTTTCTCTGTATAGTTAACTACATATTTTACATATTCTGTACTTGCAAAAAGGGATCGTCTTTCGACCACAACATAGAGAACGGTTTAAAAATTTCTTTTACTCTGTTAGATATTTGGAAGCTATTAAAATTTTTTTCTTGTTAAATTCTTGATTAAATTTATCAAGTTAAAAGTATCTCGCACAGAGCTTGGAGGTGCTAATTATGATTGTCCAGCTTTTGTTTCCTCGTTTATTAGATTAAGCTATATAGAAGAACAAGTAAACATTTTGTAAATTTATGACGTAGAGTTGTGCTGGCCTCTGTTCTACTAGGGTTGCGGAAGAAATCTATCCTGATCAAACTAATACGGTTTGAATCTGTATTCCTTTCATGGAGAACAAGCAGTTGTAAACATTTTTGGGAAATTTTTGGTAAATTCTGGAAAAAGGGAAATTTAATTAATAAAACAAAACACAAAAATTTCACTCACAAGCAGCAAGACAAGGACTACCTGGGCCTACAGATCAAATTGTTGGAATTCAACAAGCTAGGACAACAATGCAAAACACCTTGAATGCTATTGTTAATCGCCTTTCTAAAATAGAAGAAAATTTAGAGTTTCTTAACAAGAGACAAGTTAATCTTGAACAACAAGTAGGACATCGAGAAAAAATTAAGGAGATTTCTAGCAAAAAAGTTGCTTTATCTTCTGACCCTTCACTCCAAAAAAATGAACAAAACACTAAGAATATTAACCTGGAATGCTAATGTACTTATACAGCATCTTCCAGAGCTAGAAATCTTTTTGAATACAGAAAAAAATTGATATATGCTTAATAGCAGAGAGCCATTTCACTAGAAGGTCTTCTACAAAAACAAAAGGTTACTCTTATTACCATTCTATACATCCAGCAGAAAGAGCTAGGGGTGGAGCAACAATATTCATCAGAGAAAACATCAAACACTTCGAAGATGTCAAACTCGAAATAGAGACAATGCAAATTGTTTCACTTAGCGTGCAACTAAACAATTACAAGAAGCTGCCGGTTGCTGCGATATATTGTCCACCAAGGCATCAACTTAAAAAGGATGATTACCTCTCAATGCTCAAAATGATGGGCTCAAATTTCGTCATAGGAGGAGACTTCAATGCCAAACGTACCCATTGGGGTTCGAGACTAATATCACCTAAAGGTAGAGAACTATTAGAAGCTGGACATCAAATAAACTGCGAATTTCATTCAAGTGGTATTCCTACTTACTGGCCAACGGATACAAACAAAATACCAGCCGTGATTGACTTTTTCATAGCCAAAGGTATTTCAGAAAACAATATCCACATCGAAAATAATGAAGGTTTATCCTCGGATCATTCTCCAATCATACTTACGATCAGTGAAACAATAATCCAAAAAGAAAAGCCACCCATGTTAACAAGCGGGAAGACCAAGCGGTAAGGTTTAACAAGAAACCAAAGCGGTAAGCTTTAACAAATATTTAATAAATCTTTCTGGCCACAAAGAAAGCGATTACTCTTTATGGAAAGCTACAAAGGGACTAAAGAGACCAAAATAGAAGGTGCCGCCAATTAGAAAAGCAGATGGTACTTTGGCCAAAAGTCCCAAAGATAAAGCTGATCTTTTTCCTGAAAATCTGGAAGAGACTTCCAACCTTTGACTAGACAAACAGCAGATGAAAATACCTTTTTTATGCATAAAGAAGGTGAGTTAGACATACAACTAGATACAATGAAAGAACTCAAAAATGAAATCAAACATAATCTAAATGCAAAAAAGGCTCCTGGATACGATCTTATTACAGGAAAAGATATTAAAAATTTGCCAGGAAAATGTCTTAAGCAGTTGCTACACATAATTAACGCAGCTTTTAGAATGAAATATGTTCCTCAGCAGTGGAGAATAGCAGAAGTTATTATGATACCTAAGCCTAATAAGCCACCTAATGAGAAAACGTCATACATACCTATATCTGTATTACCATCATTGTCCAAACTCTTTGATAAATTACTCCTCAAAACGATGAGACCTCTGATTGAAGAAAGACACTCGTTACCATCGCATCAATTTGGTTTTAGAGAGAAACACCAGCAGGTACACAGAGTCACTAACGTGATTGAGATGACGCTTGAAAACTAAAAGGTATGTTTTGGAGTTTTCCTTGATGTTGCCCAGGCCTATGACCGAGTCTAGCATCGAGGACTGGAATATAAATTACATCGCGACCTTCCTAAGCAGTTCTATGAGATGAAAAATTAAATATGAAGGAGAGTTCTCATCACTCAAGAGAATTAAAGCAGGCATACCACAAGGGAGCGCGCTCGGACCAGTCTTGTATTTGCTTTATACGAGAGACATACCTATTACTGGAGAAACAGATATTGCAACCTTTGCGGATGATACAGCAATCTTGGCGGTTGGAAGTACAATCGAAGAAACAACCAGCAAATTACAGCACACTGTGAATGAGATTGTCCACTGGCCAGAAAAATGGAGATTAAAATTGAATGAGGTAAAATCAATTCACACAACATTCACCTATCTAAAAGATGATCACTTACCTATTTACATAAATAGGCAGGAAATACCACATGCGACGGAAAACACGGATATTCAACATATTGTCAACGACGTCGACAGCGCAGTGACAAGACGGCTGAAGAGGGTGAGTCCGCTTGATTTAGTTCCTCAGGATTGAAAGTTGCTAATGTAACCGGAAGATCTGGGCCCACTGGGAATAACTACCGTGTTATAGCCCAACTAACAGAGAATTAAAATAGGAAAGAAAAATTGCTAAATGAGTTGTAATAACTTAAAAAAAAAAAAAATTTTAAGCTTGCAAGATTCGGGGCCATGATATAACTCCAATGGATATTACTCCCACTTGTTTTTCTGCTGACACATCTCTTTTAAAGAGGCATTATGGCAATTTTTTGGGATAATATCCAATTTCCAAAAGAGTGATAAATCCAATGAGGATTTTGTCTCTTTTGTCTATTGGAAATAAAATTTGTAAAGTTTACATTTTAATCGTAAAGCTTTTTTTTCCAGACTATTTTAAATTTAAATTTTCCTTTTCCAAATTTTCTGGAGTTTCGATTATGACTTGTTAGATTTTTTCAAATTGGGTATTGAGCCTCTGTTATAGTACCGCAAAATTCTAACTACGCAAACGTCAATATTTGGAAAAATCGAAATTAATCGGGTTTTTGTTTTGGGCGATTTTGTATTCTTTGTTTGGGCAATTCTTCATTTGATGTATAATCACCCAATAATTTTGGGCCTTGCTACTTTTTTGTATTTTGGGTGATTTTACTTAATTAATAATCGCCCTAAAATGAAGGATATTTCACAAATTTTTGATCAAATTTTTAAGTTATTTGCCTTAAATAGAGCAATTGTTCATTAACCAAATTGGCCTAAGATATGTGATTATTCTGAATGCATAACTACCCAAAAAATATATCAAGATTTGCCGAAACAAAGAAACGTAATTCACCCAAAAACCCGAAAATGAATAATCGCCCGAAATTTTCGTCGTTGTTTGATAATTGTTTAGAATATTTTTATCGTTTAGTTTCCAAAATTAATTTTTCCCTGTTCCAGATTTAAAACAGGAGCGTTAAAATTAAAGTCAGTAGCCTCCGCAGCACAGCCCCGGCGCACAGTAACGAAAAAGTGTATTTTTCAAAATCAACTTTCCGGCTCGCGTTTCAACACTATCGGAACCTATTTTTTAAATATTTATGATTAATTTTCTGTCGACTCCTCTGGACTGATTTTGGATTCAAGAACTCATTTTTTTAAATTTCCCATATAACTTCAAAAAACACATTTTTAATATACTTTTGTGCCTTGACATTTTTGTAACGATAAAATACACAAGGAAATCAAGGGTTACACAAGGGCTTTCCAGGTCATTGATTACGAATTTGTTGCCAGATGTGAGAAATTCATGATGGCGGATCCAGTATGGCGGACGATTTTTTTTTTTAAATTAGCAAACTTCATTCTTAATGGTTTATGTAGGTTTTCGAGGTCACTGATTACGAATTTCCTCTCAGATGTTAGAAATTCAAGATCGCAGATCCAATATGGCGAACATTTTTTTTTTAAATTAGCAAATTTCGTAAAAAACGGTATATGTAGGTTTTCAAGCTGGTTGATTACGAATATCGTGTCAGATAAAAGGAATTCGAAATTCTGGGTTCAACATAGCAAACAAAATATAATTTAAACAATTATATTTTTATGGAAATCAGTCTATAGCGGTATTTCGTGGTTGTCGAATCCAAACTAGGAAGGATTGAGGTGAGGTCGACTATTTTATTTTCGTATTACATCAAGCAATTAATTGTAAGCTACCAACTCTATGTATACCACGGATGTGTTTAAAAACTTAAGAAGCTTGAATCTAAAATAATGAACCTATTCATTTTCTTTGAATATCTAACACATATATGGTCTAGAAAAAACTTTGGTGCCCAACACAGCCATTATCTGTGTTACACTCCTAAGATCAAGCAATGAACTGCCTAAACTTGGAGCTTACAATTTTTAATTTAATGTTATATAATAAAACAATCACTAATGTAATTAATAATCATATTAAAGTTAGTTTTTAAGAATAGGTATACTTATTTTTGAGCTACTGATTTACAGTTTTTATTATTTACAGTAGAATCAATTCTTTTGCTTCTTTTAACGTATCTTTATCTTTGTAAGTAGGAACTCTTCTCAAACTTGTCATATATGGATCTGAGTGAGCCAATAATTAATGAATTTAATAGTTTTTTCGGAAAGTCTGCTAGAATTGCCGAAATTCGTCTAGATTTTTGATTCTGGCAATTAGTTAATAGTTTTGAAAAAATCTCCTTGCAGTCTTGCCATCATTAGTGTTTCCGCTACCTTGTTTGATGCTATTAACTAACATACACACCTTTTTACGTATTTTATTTTTTATCATATTCTTATTCTCTTCACACAGTTGCTTTTCTTTCACTCATTGTTTTTCATTCTACTTTTGTAACCGTAGTTTATAAGCTAAATGTAAAACCCATTCCATTAACCTTATCCAGCAATGTTAAGGGGAGAGTCCATACTGGTTGGAACTAATATTTATTTATTTTTTTATGACACTAATAAGAAAGATCATTCATTTCTTTCGGAATTGTATCGCATAGCGGACAACTTTGAGTTGAAAAGGTATTTTTTGTGTGACGTTGAGTACGTATTTGCTCATTAATTTGATCGACTTTAAAGTTAATCAATTCTTCGAAGTTAATCAACTCTTGTCCGCCATATTGGATCCGTCATCTTAAATTTCTAAGATCTGAAAGGAAATTCGTAATCAGTGACCTCGAAACACATACCATTTTTGAAGAAATTTGTATAGACCATTTTCTTGTGTATTTTATCGTTGGAAAAATGTCAAGGTAGAAAATAAAATGGTAGATTAAAAATGTGTTTTTTTTGAGGTTATATGGGAAATTTAATAAAAATGAGTTCTTGAATTATAGATCTGCCCAGAGGAGTCGACAGAAAATTAAATCATAAAATTTAAAAAAAAAAAACAATGTCCCGATAGCGTTGAAACTAGCTCGGAAGGTTGATTAAAAAAACACACCTTTTCGCCACTGTGCGGCGGCTTCATACTTTGATTGTGATATTTTTGTGTAAATTCTGCAATAGGCATTTCGTAATCAAGGTTCATTGAATTTTCATCATACTTGTATGACATTCTAGCATTCAATTTCTAAAGTCGTATTCTTCCTAACTTTAAATACAGTATTTGCAGATATTCTATGAAAATCCAGTCACTATTGACAAATTTGAGAATAACCCCAGCATAAATTCTAAATTAAACGACTTTTTTTAAATTCACGACTTTATGTAAGGAAAATTTTCTTTATAATTGCGAAATTTGCAATTAAAAATATTTGAATGGAAAAGTCTTAAACACACTAGGTGGATGAATATCAAACGCAAAAATGAGAACGCAAACCAAACATTAAAACTAATCCAACAAAGCTAGCTTTTGAACTGTCAAATTCAAAAATTTATTAAACCTATTCTAAGTACTCTGTGAGACATTAAAGAAACCGTTTTTTATCGGCTACAAAGCCCGTTTTAGCGGTTAAAACCGCTCCTTGTTTTCGATGTATCTATCGAAAAGTGATCATTTTTACTATGAATTCCTATGGCGAACAATGAAAAATTATACCACTAAAAAGCTTCTAAAAATACGTCATGATGATTATGGCTGTATAATGTAGAAGGCTCTGCTTCTACTCCACTTTTTACTTTCTTTTACTCTAGTAAAATAAAGTATAGTAATCATGAAAATTTTGGACCTTGAGATTTTTAGAGATTTATCTGTTTTGAAGTCCCCTGAGTCCGAAAAAGTGAGTTTCGAAATGGTGTCTGTCTGTCAGTCTGTCCGTCTGTCCGTCTGTCCGTCTGTCCGTCTGTCCGTCTGTCAGTCTGTCAGTCTGTCTGTGTCCTCTCCACAGCCCAGATGGTTTAACCAATCGAACTGAAACTTCAGATTTAAGCTTTTTTGATAAATTGGGAGGTGCCAGTGAATTTTATTCCAAATCGGTTAACCGGAAGTGGCCACTCCCTTGGTCCAGAAAATTTATTTTGCAAATATCTTAAAAAGTATAAGATTTACAAAAAACTACTAAATACAAAATGTTTCTAGAAATTAAAAACAAATAAAAATAAAAAAAAAAAATTAAAAAAAAAAAAAAAATTAAAAAAAAAAATTAAAAATTTAAAAATTAAAAAAAAAAATTAAAAAAAAAGTTTTAAAAAACAATAAAATTTCTCAAAATTCTGTGTTCGTCAAAGAAAGTCGTGTGTTGGCCACACCTCAATTTTTTTAATAAAACAAATTGGTAATTCTTAATAATTCTTCATAAAAGTACAAGTAATCCATAGTAAATTAGATTAAGAGAGTTACATCACTGTTTTCTTAAGGGATAAAATTACCTGTTTTTCGCAAATTAAGGGGTGGTTTTACCCCCTAAAAGGCCGATAAAAAATGGTTTTTTTAATGTCTCACAGAGTACTCCAACAGAATAATTTTTAAAAGTTTTTGAATTTGAGATAACATTTATAAAGTGAAACATTATTAAAAACTTTGTTGTCAAATAAAATTGATTCGATTTTATAAAAACGAATATTTTATTTTAAGCATAGACGATTTGAGTTCAAGCAAACCAAGTTGAATATTTTTCCTCCTTTTCAAAAACTACTGGTTACATTTTTTGTTTATAAGATAATTCATTTTACCTGATTCCATGGCACAAAAACCGTTCTGGTCAGTGGTTTAAATGGTGACCTCTGAAATTGTAATGTAACTGCACCTCCTCCATTAACTAGTACGTCAAACCTGTACATATAAAAAAAAACATATTTTTGATTAATTTATCAAGTAAATAAAAAATTATGAAAGTGTAAAATATGCTATCGTTATTACTACCATTGTTAAAGATGTTAACTAAAAAGTGGACATATTTTTAATTATTTGTATTTACTTTACTTTTAAAAAAATGTTATGTGTGATAAAAATTAAAATTTGTAGACCAAAAAAAAAATAAAAGACATATAAAAATTGGTTGTGTGTTTCACCACATTCGACATAATACAATTAACAAAAAAAAAAATTATTTATCGATAATTTATAATGTAAACTAAATTAAAATAATAACCGAAATCGATGTGTTCTTGTATTTTATTCTGACTAATTAATTGGAATTATATTTGAATGCATTGTAATTAAAATCCAAAAAAAAAAAGTCATGTTTACTTTGTAAATTTCCAATATGAATATATAAATTTTAATTAAAATTAATATAGATTATTTATCGATGTGTTTGTTTATATACAAAAATGTTTTTTAATTTATATGATACACTATTTGTGATAAAAATGTATACGTTATACGCCATGCAAATAAATTTTTTGCAGACGTGCTTAAAAATTTTGAATTTTAGCGGGCACTTGTCACCCCCGTACCAAATATAGTCAACCCACAATAACTACAAAAAACGGCAACCCAACCTTGGAGATATTTTTTTTCACCAAAAATCTAATGACAATGTCCGGATGCATTTAAAATTACATTTACATCATTCATTTGTTATCAAATTTGTATTTACATGATACCAAGTTCCAACCTATGTAAGTGAAATATCATAAGTAGGTGAAGAAACGTAAAATTTTTTTTCTTTTTACAGATAGTCACAAAATTGAAGCATCGTCGCTACTGAGTTTCTATACTGTGACTTCTAGTGGTTTAAGTAATTGCAAAATGTCAAATTTATCTCTCTTAAGGCACTTAATATGCATCTTTTTAGTTTGAAAAATCGCTCCAAAATACAACTAAAGAGTTCCGAGTTTGGCAGTCGAAAATAAGGTTTAAACTTTTCATTTCTGGAAGGAGTAATATGATTTTGCAGTATACAATTCTTAACCGATGGCAAACGGAATTTGTTTTATGAAAGCATGAGTTTAATTTAGTATGGTCCCTATGTTTTTGTATTCCAATAAAAATTGTTCAGAGTTAAGTTCATATTCCTCTTCGGGATAGTTCGAATTTATATTAAAATGTTCAGTTCCACTGTTAAACAACTCCTCGGTTTCATCTTTCTCGATAACTTCATATCGCTCATCCTCCTCCACATACTCGTTTGTAAAATATATTTTTATTAACCATGATTTTGACTAAGTGGTGCCTCACATCGAATCTCGCTTTCATACTTTACCATAATTGAAGCTCCATCATGACCCACAATATCATTTTCAAAATTTAAACCAAATTCTTTTAATTTTTCACGTACCATCACTTGTAAATTATCAGAAATAATTGTAGCGGCTCACTCATGCATTCTCGCCACAATCTATTAACCACATACATTGGCGTCTGAACTTACTAAAATATCAACACAAAACATCTATACAACACAATAGATCATGTTTTCCGAAAGAGGCAGCACGAGCAAAGAAAAAGTACAGAGCGTTTGCCACTAGATGTCACCACACAATCAAAAAACTATTACTTTCGTTTTTCAAAAGGACGTTTATAAAAACTTCTCAAAATCAATTTAATTGTCACGTATTAATAATAATCACTTTTATAACACGAAAATATATTTGCTTATGTTTATAAAATTCACACAAAAAAATGTCATACAATTTTTGATAGCAAATATTTAGTGACACCTAGTGGGATTATGTGAAAGTTGCTTATGCTTCGGAGTTTTCCGAAAGATGGTAGCTCTTGCGGTTTAACAAAATTTGACATTTAAACATGATCTATAGAACTTTGTCTCTTCCATCTGAAGTGACAAACACAAAATAAAATAAATTAACTTTTTTTTCTAGTCTCATTTCAACCTTCAAAGCGAAAACGTGTCGCTCTTATTGTGTTGGTCGCCAACCATATTTTTGTGTATCAAAGAAATGGTGGTGATAGATAAAACAAAACCCTTGAATTTTAATTAAAATAATTTAAAATAAATTTGGCGTGTTTTATTTTTATTAATATAAATGCATAGCATTTATATAATTGAACCCTTTATTTGCTAGTGCCGTGAAGTGTAACGTTAAGGTATTGTCTTGATTTGTTATAACACCAATCATCCACAGTTATACTGAATTTGCTTCCAATTTTTATCTCCCTGATTAATCTGCTCCCGAGGTTTTATTTTTTCTCTGACAATTTTTTTTTATATGTTTCTATATGGCATTTTGACTTTTGGGCATATCAATAATCCTTTAGAAATGACGTAATGACGGATTGAAAGCCCGAAAACAGGTCTAAAATACATTTGGAGAGAATGAATTCCAATGGAATCCTGTGAACAGAATTTAGAATACTTTATGTCCGAACACATGAACTTCCTTGTTGTTTCACTAAAGTTTTGTGTTTTTCAGCCTTTACTGCATCCTTGTGTGTTATTATTTTATTTTAAACATTGGGTGTTTTTAAATGGTGTATCATGGCAAAATATAGATAAGTTGTACACTCGGCTTTTCCCTGCAGTTCGTTTTTTTAAAATACTTCCAAACGTTGGCACATTTGTTGTTAAGCCCTCGAAAATTCGAAAATTTGTGAAATATGAAGTACAATAAATAACATTATTTAAATTTAACAATTGAGAATTATTTTTGAGGTTTTTTTTTGTTTTTTTTTGTTTTGTTTTTCCTTTTGTTGTGGTCAGTCATATACAACCCAGTGTGTTTATAATTATTTCAGTGATACTCTTATTTTAAGAGTAACAGAATATTAATTATTAAATTATTATTATTTTTTATTTATATAATACAATGTAAGCAAATGCATGCGCTGCTCTCAATCTATTCAAAACTTTTATCTCTCTATTTATAATGGTGGTCCGCATTTAAAGTCAACTCCTCATATTTAATTAACCACTCCTCATGAATCTGTGTTTTGATCAATTTTAAGATGTTGCCAAAATGACTCGATATCCATTGTATTGTAATGTATTTGTGTTTGAAAATGTCCAGAATTTGGTTTTCATAGTGTCTGGTCGCATTTCTTATTTTTAGCAGTAATTATTGATTTACAAGCCCTTTATGAATCAGTGATTATTTAAATTTTTCCGGCTTTCCCAATTGTACCAATAATGTAGTAATCTTGATGGTGATAGTTAGTTCGTTGTAAAAAATACCAATACCTGCACTATTATTTATTATAGATCCATCCGGAAATATAAAACTGAATCTTTGTAGTTTTCCAAAATTCTCAATGCAAGAAGTTTGAGGTGGATTTTGTTTTGAGTGTAATTTTTGGATATTCCTTCGATACCAGGAAATATGGAGACGTTTGGTGGATTCGAATTTCTTAGACGTGTAGACGTATAATGTTATTGAAAAAATTGTTGTTGATGAAAAGTTGGTTCAGTTTTTCCAAAAATTTTTGGTTTTTGATGTCAATTCCAATTTTGGAATTTCTGAGTAGTTGTGCTCTAGCAATGTATTTTATCGTTTTTAATTTATTGTCATGGATTGTTGTCATTTCCAAGGCTTTTGCCATTCAGCGTTGGTAGTGGAGTGCTTTTAATTAGACCCATACAATGTGTAATGTAAAAATTTTTAGTTCAACAATCTTTGTTGTTAAGCTCATGAATGTTGTTTGTATATAAATATTAAAAAGGATTGGGCTTAAGCAACTATTCTGAGGTATTCCAGAATTGGTAAACTGCTTATGTTGAAAGTTGGGATTGCTGTGAAAATTGTGGTGCTTCAGGATATTTATGAGTATTGGTTTATTGACATTGTCAAAAGCTTTCATTAAATCCGTATTTATTAATAGCAATTTCTTGTTTTTATTTTTTTTGCCTTTAATATCATAAATTCTTTGAATCATGTAGTCCGTCAAACTTTTACCTTTACTAAAACCGAAGGAATTATTAATTCTATTGACTATTAATTTGTTAAATATCTTTGAGAAAATGGAGAGTAGACAGATATGTCTCTAATTTGATACATCTCTGTCATCTTTGCCTTTTTTTAAAAGCGCAACAACTTTAGCAGTTTTTCATCTTTCAGGATATCTTTTATTATTCCAAATTTTAATGAATAGATTTTTAATTGCAGTTAACACGTGATGAAGCAGTTTGATTAATTTGTAACTTATCTTATCACCTCTCGGGGCTGAGTTTTTAGAGTTATAAATTATTTCAATAATTCCTGTGTCTTTAAATAAATTAATTTGGTCGTTTTGGGTGTCGGAAATGAAAATGGAATGAATGAGTGAATTCTATATTGTTTTCTAAAATTTTTAAGCTGGATTGTTTTTTATTTTTTAATTTGTTGATACTTTTCCAAATTTCTGAATTATTTTTACGATGGTTAATATTGTTCAAAAAGGAGATCCAACTAATTTTCTTTGCATTTTTAATTTTCAATTTAAGTATTTGATTAGCTCTTTTTAGTTCTAACGCCGTGTATAATATTCTTCATTCCACCAAGGTTTTGGTTTATGTTTAGGATTAGTGGCAATTAAACTCGTATTCTCGTTGATTGACTTCTTTAGATAGTCTTCGATGTTCTCAGTTTTGTTAATGTCCCAATTTTTGTTAAATTCGTCTATGATTTTTTTTCCAGTTCGTTACTTGTGTTTTTGGACCTTTCTGGAAGTTTGTAATTTATTAGAAGTACCATATGATCCCTCACCAAATTTTCCGATGTAGCTTTCCATGAAATAATATTCGATAAATTTTGAGAACACAGGGAAATATCCAAAGCTGCTCCAGAGTGTCTAAACATGTCACATCTTGCTATAGGTCCGTCATTTAGTAGATAGTAATTCTTATCTATTATAAGGTCAGCAATTTTGTTACCCAATTTGTAGTCGTTCACATCTTCGTTATCGCACAGTCCACTTCCAACAGTAACCTTTAAAATTCACTAATAATTTCGACTTTTAACCTTTTCGAGTTGTTATAAAACGAAACAATGTTTAGGTTAATGTGTTTGAATTTTATATTTATTTTAAGAGCCTCTAATCTGTTATATGTATATATATTATCCACAATACGCCACGAAATGTTTTTTTTTTTATAATGAAACCAACACCTCCAAAACCATCAAGTCTATCTTTAGTAATGATGTTAAATCCTTTAGCGTAGGTACTTTTTGCTTTAATTCAAATAATTTTAGTTTTGCTTTTCTGTTTGAAGATTTTTACATCACCATATATTCTGCAATCTTTTTTTGTCGAATTCTCTCCTGACATTTATAATGGTTAATTTTGTCTCCACTTACATAAAATTTGCAATTTGGTTTGTCTTTGTTACAAATATGACCAGAATCCCCATCTAATAATTTTGCACACACTACACAACGAATTGATTCGACTGCTCTACATCTCTTGTTGGTATGACCATAATTTAAGCATTGTATAGACAGTGGGATTTGGACTAAAATAATCGACCCTCAACAATGTTTGAATTAAGTTCATCCATGCTTATAATCGTTGGGATATTTCTAATCAAACCAATTGTTCTATTAAAATTAAACGGAATGAATACCTCATACTCATCAAATGTCTTTCGGGGTTTGGAATCGACACACGCATTAGTGTCCGAATAGGTTTTAAATGATACCCTCGCCATGTTTTTGCTCATTTGCTCGATAGATAAAATGTTTGTTATAATTTTATTTAGATCTCTGCCTAGTAATACTAAATTATTATTAGCTTTGAAAATCATAACTCTGAAAGGACCTACATCATTTCTAGACTATTATATTGTGTACTTTTCCGACCACGTTTTATTTTACACTGTTATTATTCATGTTAGACTCATCTAGAACAACCCGTTAAATTTACCGAACACATGTTTGATACACTATTTTTTTCGCACGTGTCAAAGCTTTTACTATCACCCATTACGTTAATAACTGAATTTTAATCTTAATTTTTCATTTTCACAATAATCATCGGATTCTGATTCAGTGTCCATAATTACAAGCTCATCTTCATGGATTTCAGGAAAAAGGGTTTCCCCGTTTTCCTCATTAGTGGATAAACCAACCCTCCATATCTCCAATAGATTTTATGTCTATTTTGCACCCTTAAACCACTTAAAATTAAAACTTACCAAGATAAATTGAAATTAATGACCGCTTCACTGATTTTACACTCTTAATCACACCGAAAAAATAAAACTCAAAATGTTTTAAGAACAAGATAATTACTTCCTTCAGGTATACTTACCAAAATTTGAATAAATGAAATATTTTTTTAATGAAATGATGGCTCATAGATGAATTTTTTTTTGATTAGGGTGAACTTAGGGATACTGATTTACTTGAAGTTGGGTTCCCGAATAAGTTCGAAAAAGTTTTACAGAAGTAAACGTTGTGTAGTAACAAAACCAAATAATTACTGAAATAATGGTATTCCATTATTGAGCGTTGCGCTGTTGCTTATATCACAAGATTTTTATTTTTTTGAAAAAACACAAACAGAGTAAAAAAAGCAAATGTGTTGTTTCTAATTTTTATCAAATATAAATTTTTTTATTATATTTTAAAAAACAAGTCAAAAACACTTCATTAAAGTGATATTGTCATTAGTCCAAGGATTTCCTGAAAATTTGATAGATCGTATCAATGAAAAAATGGTAAACAAAATGCGCTTAAACAATCTGTCCACTTTGCGTAACGATGACAACACAAACAACAAAAAAATACATAAGTATTCAATATAATGTAACAACAGCCAACATCATGAAAAAGATTCTACCCAAACGGGTACACAGTAGCATTCTCAAGACAAATAACAAACTACAACAAAAATTAAAAATTTCCAGACGTGTTGAACCCAAAGATTGCGGTATATAAAGATTGTCATGCAACGATTGTGAAAAATTTTATTTAGGCCAAACGGGAAGGCCATTTGCAATACGGTTCAAGAAACATACAGATAAAATTAAAAACCACAAACAACCATCGCTGTACAAATCAAATCACGCACAACATTTAGCAACAAAGAATCATACATACACAGATTTCAACACTAAATAACACATACTTCACAGAATGGAAAAAAGCACAATGATGAACATATGGGAGGAGTTTGAAATTTACAGACAACGGAGTAACCCACCTCTCCTCAACGACAAAATTAATTCAAATACCAACAAATTATATGACATGACAAAACCAACACTAATGTACTACAAGCCTGATTGTCATCAATATTATAATTTATTTTGCGCTTATACATAGGTAAAAAAAGTATTGGTGATCGACAGATTTTATAAATGAGTGAGAAAAACATACAAATTGTAAATATAACAAAACAAACGAACTGTGGAGGGTAAATTGGGTATGTTAATAATGAAAAAACTAATTGGCATTGGTTAGATGGGAGTATTTTTTTCTATTTTCGCACTAACACTTTCAACTATAAGTGATTAAATGTAAGAGGGGATCTGTGTGCTTCATCACTGAATCAGGCTTGCACATTAGTGTTGGTTTTGGGCATGATCATAAACACACAACTACATAGAAAATGACAACAATACAAAATAAGTATAAATACTACAGCATATAGCACCCATAGAGCAGTAGTTAAAGAAAAAGTTGATAATGAGCGAAGCTCGAAACCGGTCCTTGGACTATATACAATGACAATATCACTTAAATGAAGTGTTTTTTAACTTGTTTTTTAAAATATAATAAAAAATTTTGTATTTGATAAAAATTAGAAACAATACATTTGGTTTTTTACTCTGTTTGTGTTTTTTCAAAAAAATAAAAATCTAAATAGTTAATCGATAAATATTTAGTCGGTTAATTGAAAGATCAATTAATAAAATTAATCGATTAATCTTAACTAGTTTCGCACAGGTAGTCAAATGTGCCTTACCTTGCAATAATACTCTTTCGTTTAATAACCCATCATCTGGTCAATCAGCAGAAAAATTGAAAAAAAAAAAAAAAAAAAAAAAAAAAAAAAAACTGGCCAATATTTTGTTACGGATAGTCAGTTTTATTTTGCGATCGAGTAAGAGATTATAATACAACAATTTTTTTGTTTTTATTGAGCTGAATTCATAAGTATACTAAAATGTGTATACTAACCAATTGGTACTGGTCGGTACTGGTTGGGCGTCTGTTAACTATCCCGTATGGCACGGAAGGAAGCAAGTACTACGAACTGTCCTCCCTGTAGAAAAATAACATTCAAAGACCAATAATAGGGGCCTATAACTATCTACTCTTGTTTTAAGTTTTTTGTCTTCGTTTTTTTTTACTCATCTGATTTCTCCACAATCGTTTCTGCCGGTCCAACTCAGTGGTTGGTCCGGATCCAAATTTTTTTTGCCTGACCCCATGACCGACTTAAACTCTACTTGACTGAGCATCGGGATTTAGTCGTGATAGCACCATTCCTCTTAAGATACATTTTTATAATGGTGAGATTCAGGTCTAACCTGAGACCAACACCAAATTTTTGACAAATTGTTTTACGATCGTTCAATTAAATGATAATAAACAGTTATCTTTTGTGTAAAATAATTAATGTATAAAATATATTGATAAAAAAAAAAAAATTAGATTCGAACTGGGATTAACCCATTTGACTCGGAAAAATGTAATACCGACATTTATTTTTTCATTAATCTGTCTGCAGGAACAATAAAGTATACATATAGGAGAATTGATAAATTCTAAGAAATTTCATGAATTTTAGTGTACACTTCTTCTCTGTGTCTATAGAGAGAAAATAACATTTTAAATTATTTTCCTGTCACTAATGCAATTTGGTTTTGTTCGGGGAAATTATTTAGCAATGTTTTTGTGTATGTGTTTTGTGTATGCATGTTGGCCACCACATACCAACATTTT
The DNA here is from genome assembly GCA_958295665.1 of Tipula vernalis. NCBI lineage: Eukaryota > Metazoa > Arthropoda > Insecta > Diptera > Tipulidae > Tipula > Tipula vernalis. The sequence continues at coordinate 378,351,756 of OY282558.1, read as the reverse complement.
TTATTTTTTAATATTTTTGGTTTTCCTTCCAAGAAAATATGTTCACCGTAATGTTATACTTTTGGGATTAAATGAAATACAATTTTGGTCTGGAGATGTACGATAAGGTGGAATTTTAAGTCAAAAGCACCTTTAAATTTTCACATGTTCAATATAATATGTACATACATTGTATTAAATTGTCAGCTATATAAAAAAAAAAAACAGCAAAACATAAAATCTAATAAAGATAGATCAAAAAGAGATTAAAATTCAATTTTCATGTTAGTGTCGGGAAACAACCAAAAACCACATAAAAGTATAAAATCAATTTTTTCCAGATATCTTATATACCAAAAACAAAAATTCATTTATTTTAACTGTCGTTTTTCTAACAGTCGTTGCTAAATTTTTTCTGTGTCTGATCATATATAAATCACATCTGTTACTATTGCAAATTTAATCCGAGAAATGATCAATTTCACATATACACTTACACATATACATTTTCTTATAAACTTTCTGCTCCATATTCTAATAGAGTACGTAAGAGATATAGAGGATGTACGACGAACAAAAAAAAAAAAGCTTTCGCAAAGATAATATTATTATTCAATTGTGTGCTTTTTTCATAATTCACATAAAATTTATATATTTTTTTATGACATATCAATTTTTTGTTTTGTTTTTTTTTTCGAAAAGCTACGAGAAAAATTATAGTAAACTGATGATGAGATGATAAAAAATAATAAAACAAAAGAATAATGAAATAAATCGCGCTGAATCTTAAGCTTTTTTTTTTTTTTAAAGCTTTAGATATTTTTCTCGCTTGAAATATTCCCTTTCTTGTTTTATCCGTATTATGTTGTGTTTAGTTCTCAGAATGTTACATTGACAACAACAACAGCAACAACAATAAAAATGCCTAAAAATCTAATAAAATTATATGATTTGGAAAATATTTTTGTGCGGATGAAGACATAGCAAACGAAAAAATAATAGGCTTTTTGCTTGATATTTTTGTTCTATTATATTGTGCTATATATACAAAAAAAAATTTATTACCGAGTTAAATCCAATCGATAATATTCGAAAATTGTTTCTGTCTTGTATTTATATTTTTTAAACAACAACAATAAAAAGCTCTTTGATATACAGAGAAAAGGGTGATACGATGATGAGATGAAAACAAATTTGCCGCACAAAATCTAATAAAAAAAAGAAAAACTTTCTGTTTTTTTTTGCTTTTCTGATCCGTTTAAATTTTTTTTTTGTATAATCGTTATGAGATTGTTTTTAAATTCACTGCAATTTACAATAAATAATTTTAATGATTTCGTTGTTTATAAATAAAATAAATTGGAGTATACAAATAAATTGCACACAATTTAAAGATGAAATTAATGAGTGTATTCTGTGTCCAATAGTAGTGATAATAATTATAATTTTTTTATTTTGGAATGTACTTGATGTTAATCGGTCAATGGGATAAATTTATATGTGACCGTTGAACATAAATTTAAATTTTAATTGAAGTAGATTCATGATCCTTAATATTTTTATGTCAGTAGAAGGGTGAGAGCTTGATTACTGGGTAAAGTGGTAAAATTATAATTCAAATAAAAAAATTGCTTGCGACATCGATAGTTTCAGTATGGAAATTTCGATAATCTCAGTCAAAATCCAATAAGTGTATTGATAATATCGAGCATAGTAAAACTACACTTAACAATTTTCTACCAATTTCGTCTAATAATGGAATTCAAAATCACATGCAGAGACGATAACCGCAGGAAGTAATCGCTTAAGTTGACATAAAGCAAAAAGGGGTTTTTAATATTCATCGTTTTATAACCATAGAAAGAACAAAATCTGGACTTTGAAAAATCTCGACAGAAAAAATCTTCAATGGGGCAAAATCTCGAAAATAAGAAATCTCGAAAGATATAATGCCGAAAATAATCTCGATATAATAAATGGTTTTGAAATTTTAAAATCCAGAATAATGGAACAGTTAAAATTTAGAAACACAAAATACAGTGATTGGTTGTTTTAAATACATACGTATAACAAAGTTTTGAAATATTATGTTAAACCGTTTTATACCTTTAGAGGATGGGGGCTGCCGCCTTCTTTTTTGAAATTCAAATATTCATAGAAATTAGAACGTTTTAATGTTTGGAAATTTAATTTTGTAGTAAATTTTAATGGCAAGTTTGATTTTTAGTTAGGACACATAATTCAATCTATAAAATTTGAGTTATGAATCGAACCATTATTGAGCATATAATCACAGATAAGAATATCAGATGTTTCAAGCTGAACAAATTTTTGGCAATTCAATCTGGAACCCAAAACCTGAAACTCAAACCAATTTAAATTATTTTTACTGAGTTCCACCTAACCTTTAATAGAAGAAAAACAGTTAGTAGAGACATATTTTAAAAACTCATTATTTTTTAGGAGATTTTGCCTATTTTGGTTGTAAAAAATTACAACTACAATTGTTGCTTTAATAATTTAACTTTAAAATATAATTTAATATGTTCCGAAGATTGTAAGAGAATTCAATCCAGTTTCGAACTGATGAGCTTATGATTATGAAAAAATCAATCCTCTCATCAGGCCGCGGCGACTGGACTGACTATACCACAATTTACATTCTATATATACAGAATGTCCTGTGCTTTATGTACTAGCGAATCGTACTAATACAGATAAATTCAATTACAATTTTTTCTTCTTCACGACAATCACATAAGCTGTGAACGCTAATTTTACTTTTTAATTAACATTCAACAAAAATTAAAAAGTTTAAAATATAATATAACAAATAAAAGTGTTTAATAAAAGTAAATATTTGTTCAAAAATATTTATTTTAATTTACGATAGATGGTGTTACTTGAAATATTTTAGTATTATTTTGAGTCCAAGATAAAATGTTAGGGTTCCAGTTCAAAAAACCGCAAAATTCTTCGGGTTTGGTTCATCTGATATTCTTATCTGTGATATAACACTGCATCCGGAATGAAATATTTTTTACTTTTGCCTTACAGGATTTTATGAATTTCTAACATGACGAAAAAAACATGTTTGCTCGTTATATTAAAAATTCATTCAATCCTGTATGGCAAAAGTAAAATGTATTTCATTGAATATGCGGTGTTAAAGTCTCGTACACCGTTTGTTTTAAATAATTATTATGGGAAGTTTCAGGAAGATTGACGATGCGATTGACAGGATAATAAGAAGCACAAATTGAGCTCTTTAGCAAAAACCAAATTTTGTAAAAAACACTTAATTTTAACATTTTGGAGAATTTTGAAAATTTACTGCATACGGTAACCAATTCGTAAATTCGCATTTAATTGAAAGAAAAGTGATTTTAAAATATTTTATACGTACTTCTTCTGGCTGAAAAAGAAGTGGAAACTGGTCAAATGAACTAAAACAACATTTCAGCAGCTGTAAAATTTCACAAGAAATTCAGTAACCGATGGAACAGTGATTCGGAAAAATAAAATTCAAGATTTGTACAATTGACCGAACTATAAAACAATCTGATCAAAAATTGATCATTCTTTTTTGGGATAATTTCAAGGCGAGCTATTTTTCGAGATTTTTAAAAAGAGTTTTTTTTATGGTTCAGGATTTTTATTCCAGCTTATGCCTTTCGGTCAACTAGCTCTCTTAACTTTCTATTAAAATTATTTCTATTGTAAAAGTTTTCTTTCTTCTTGACACAGTCACAATTAAATTTTCTACTTCGTCGGCCAATTTTTGGTTAGACCCATGTATTTTTTTGAGAGAACTCTTAGCATTCTCTTATTTGGTTTAATCTCGCCAATCTAAAATATCGAATTTTCGCTCTCGAATTTAAAATATCGAATTTTCAAATATTGTCTTTGAAAATATCGAACGTTAAAATCTCGAAACTTAAAGAGTTGTTAAAGAAGGGAATTTAAATTTAATCCAAAATTAGGCATTTGTTTTATTTCAAGCAATTTGATTTCAGCTAAACCTTCTTTTCATTGATGATTTATTTTCTCCAATAGCCAAAATGCAAGCTTTGGAGCTAATCGCAATCCATTTTCCGGAAATTTAAAGTCATTAGAATTATTTTGTGTTAAGGATAATTAGGACAAACCGTTAAGTAATTAAGTAACGTGAAATTTGCGAAAAATACATGATAACTACTCTCTAAAGTTCAAACCATTGAAAACCGCAATAGTTGGTTGCACAATAAATTAGATTTTTATAAATTTTACCGGAAATTATAAATTCTGAAATTATAAATAAAAACTGAGATTAAAACCGAGACTTAAGCCCCAATTCCACTGTGAAAAATTGACTGAGCTGACTTGAAATTGGAAGAAGACAAAAACAAAAAAATCCATGAGAGAGACAAAGACAAAGTATGTATATACTTTCTGATTTATTTTATACGCATCACTAATACTACGCCTTAACGTACTTTTTTATATCTGAAGTGTATACTGTTTGGCTTGTATAAATATTTTTGTTGGTTTTGTCGGTACGCAATATTTCCTATCTTTTAAGTAGATGTTCTTGGTAATTTTATTCCGTCAAGCTCGGAGGCATCACGGTTCCGTTACAGTATTTTTGTTATTTTGTGTACATGAATTACACTCACTTTTACAAATATTTTGCATTCACATTTTTTTCTCGCTCATTTCTTATTTAACTGTGGCTAAAAAATTATACCGCCATTATATGTATATACACATATGTATTAGTTGGGCTGCCATAAAATGTTCTCGATTTGATACTTTTTTTAAATTTCGATCTCAGTGCACTAACACAGATACACATTTTTTGTAAATAACAAACGTTCACACAACCACCGATTTTATATTTTTATCTGAAGTTATTTTTACTGACAAACTTTGATTCACAGTGGAATTGAGGCATTAGTAAAACCGAGATTTTGAAACCAGTATTTCGATTCGCCCCCTTTTTTAAGATTTGCCGCGCGGCATATTATAATATTACATTAATTATTCGGGATTCGAGATCAGATTTTCGAGAATTTGAATTCGATGTTTCAAAATTTCGATAGTTTGAAATTCGTTATTTTAAAATTCGAGATTTTGACTCCGAATATGATTCGGGATTTTTGATTGGAGATTTTTGGTTTTCGAGATTTTTTTCGAGATTTCGTCCCGTCGAGATTTTATTTTTGGAGATCTTATGGTCAAAAAATTTGTTTTCCAAATTTTGCTTTTCTAAATATGGTGGAAAAGCCTATAATTCGATAACATCTTTTGATATCTTCAGATAAAAGTTTGATTGACCTCAATCAACAGACAGCTCTTGATACCATATGTCAAATAAATAAAAAAAAATGGTTTGTGCATGCTTAATCAGTCAATAATTTTATCGATGCCCGGAGTCTTATCTATGCCCGGAGTAGAGTCATTCATCCCTTCGACTCAATTAATAGCTTTGTATTCTGCATAGGTAGGTATACGCATAATTTTCAAATGTTTGCTTGATTCGTTTCATTCTTTGAGACTTGCTAAAGTTAATCTAGTAAAAATAATTTGACCTGTACGAGCGACACAGGTGGAGTGTTGAACGGAGTTTTAAGCTTTAAAGTTTACTGGAATATAGTAGTTACATTTATATATGATCTATTAGTTTTTGCTTTAGAGTCTGGACTAAACTGGAACGAAAAATATTCTCTAAAACCGGAACAGAAAACTGTAACAGAAAATATTTGGGAATTGAATGGGGAATATGGGAATATTTTGAATCCGAGAAACTACAATACTCTAGTGATAAAATCGATATTTTATTCAACGTCTCTCGATTTTTTGACAAAGCTACCGGTTTGAGAAATTAAGAAAGTACGATCAGAAATGAATCTAGATCAGCATTTTCATAATCAAAAATTATTTTAGAATCTTTTTATTTTGCCTGACTGCGTTGTAATTCAGCGTGTTCCCCCAGTATCCAAATGATTTACTTAAAAATTTTGATCTTCTTTTATTGCATTATGGCTTTTAAAGTGAGTTTCCAGAATTAGGGCTAAGTGTACATTTTTTAGGTTCCAAAAAAAAAAAAAATCAACGTCATGTGAGTACTATAGTGTCCTATTCGCCATTTTGCGAAAAATCTAATTTTAGATTTCCAGCTAAAATTTGTTCACATTCCAAATAAAATTTTGATGGATTATCAATTTTGGTTTAATGTTCTAATGAATATTTTACAAGAAAGAAATATTAAATTTCCATTCAATTAGAACCGGAAACCCAACTTTGTTCTACAAATTCAAATAAAATACAAAAGGGATATAGGACACAATACTACTCACGTGACATTATGTTAGAATTCAAAAAACAAAAAACAAATATTCTTGCCAATTAAATATTTTGTGAGTTTTAAAGGGGGAGCTGGATTTACGTCAGATTTTTTATTAAATTTAAACCAGAAAATTTTCAAAAAATTTTATAAATTTTTTATGTAGGAAAAAGCATGTAGTATTGCACAATAAAAGAATTGGGAAAGTTCTTGTTAAATTTTGTTTATTCCGTTTAGGAAAATGTGAAAACTGGATTGCCTTTCAAAATGGTCAGTTGATTCTCTGCCGACAGGTTGATAAATTAGTCAAAAATTAGTTAAATTGGCTCAATATCTCTGCTGTGAAAAAAGCGCACACGCAACTGGCAAGGAAATTTACATAAAACGAGAATTATAAACGCTTTATTTGAGAAACGCTTAACTTTGTTGCTGAGTTAGCGCTTAAACAGCAATAAATTTGCTAAATCACAACCTTTCAAAAAATGACAACAAAAAAAAAACACTTTAGAGATTTTCCGTATTGTACCAAAACTAAGCGGATTTAAAAAATAGTCCAATTTTCCTGCTGATTTAGCATTAGAAAAAGTTAAGACCTTAGAAAACTGTAAACTGTTGAAAAAGGATAACTTTAAAAAAATTGGGTTCCATCAACTTTTTTTTCATGAGTATATTATGCAGGTAAGCAATATGTTTAGTACAAAAGTGACTAAAACTGCTGATTTTTGGGTCTTTGAGAGTATAATTTTTGAAATTTTCCAGTCCTTGAACCAGATTTAATAATGTTTTTATTTTTTAATTTCTTAAATCCTATTACTTTCGATTCAAACTTGGCTAATACCGTAACACTGCGACTTACTACTTATGTAGACGTAAAATGTCCCGCACACATTTGCAATTTTTGAAGCCTATCAAAAATTGAAAGTGCATTTTGTAACACATTTTTCTATCTAGTTGGGTATTATATTAAAGGGCTTGGTGCCATTTCAGGCATATACACATTTTTGATATTTGAAATTTCTGAAGGCTCTCAAAAATTGAAAGTATATTTTGTAAAACATTTACATTCTTGATGTAAACAAATTTTTGATACCGTCCAACTCAAGGTGAATACGTGCCGAACAGTGGCTGGATGAATACACCACCCAAGGACTGATTGGCGTTGGAGTGGCATAGGAGAAACATTTAAACAGAAAGAGCTTTACAAAATTCCAAAATGTTTATTTTCTCATTTTTAGTGCATATGCACTTTAAAATGAAAATCTAATGAGTAATATGAGTAAAATATTAGAATTCATTTAATAGCAGGCAATCCATTTCAGATATTCTGCCTTACTTAGCTTAGTTCAAAAGGTAAATTTCAGTCAACTGTGTATTATACAGTTTCATGAGTGGTACTCATCGAAATAACAAAATGAACGTTTAAATTATACTTTACAACGAGCAAATTGTGAATCTGCAAGAAAAACATGTTTGAAAATTTTGACAATCTTCCGAAACCGAATATTTACGCAGCTCTTTGTAACACGTATGTCATCATTTTACAACACCGAAGAGTGACAAGTGACAACATTTAAATTTCAGTAAAATGCGAGGGGTAACTTTCAATAATGTGCTAATCGTTAACGTTGTGTAGCATAGTATGAAACTATATGTAATATAAAAGCAGTTCTAGCGTGCTTTTAATCTAAAGTTAGATATGCTATTTCTGGTGCACATTAAAAAAAAGTGCCAAACGAGCAAAATTTGAGTTTGAAAATCAACGTTGGCAAATGGGCGAGATAACACAGTGGTCAATCGTTGGTTTCGTTATTCCGCAAAAAATCTTTTTGAAGATTGGGAAACGTCACAATTTTCCAAAAATATTTACATTTATAATATTGGGCTGGGGAAAAATTATTGAGAGATTTTTGTCACTAGATGGTGTTTAGTGTCATATATCGGGGAATACTAATCAGATTGCGTCTTACTGACGAGCATTTGAAAGGTGACATTTAAGTCTCCCGAATGCAATCAATTTATTATTCTTATTTGCTTTCAATTTTTACTCTCTTTATCTCCTAATGAAACAATGTAGTTAAATCAGCGATCCCCACACTTATTTTCACTCGGGCTAAAAATGAAATTTATAGAACTCGGGCAAATTTTAACTTTTAATTTATTTTAACGATTACGTTAACAAAATTTACATTTTTATAACCTTCCAAAATACAAAATTCACAAAATTCAAATAATTCATTGATAACATTTTTCATTGGGCAAATTAATAAAATTTCAAATTCCTAAACTAAAATGAATTTAAATTTAAATGCTTTCATCTTACTCCAATAGAAATTCGATTTATTGTAATTGAATTTTCTGTAATTCTAAATTATATTTTTCATAACGAGCTTTTCTTACAAAATTCGGAGTTAATGAATACATTTTTTAAATTATTTCGCAACAAGCAAATTTCGATTTAATCAGCAAATTTGAAAATTTTGTGACTTATTCACCAGCCTTTAAAGACAAAATTTGTAAATTTACTTATAATGTTAGTTAAATTTGTCCAGTTGGTATTTGAAATTTCAAATTGAATTAATGAAACTTTTTAAATAGAAATTTTTAAATTAGCCAATTTTGAATGTACACTGTCATTGTATACTGAATGTAAACTGTGATACGATCAGTCCAGACGCCGAGGCCATATTAGTTCGAAACTGGATTAAATTCTCTTACAATTTTCGGAAAATATTTTAAAATCATATAAAATCGAAATTGAAAGAAACAGTTTGGAATTATAGGTTGGTTGGTAGACGTCTTTGTGTATGGACGCGAAAATCTGACTTTAAAAACGAATTAAAATAGTTTTAACGTTTTAACGGGTTTAAATCGTGCTTGTTTAATTTCTAAATATCTAAGCAAATATAGAAACAAAACGTGTGTTGCGCACAATTCGGATTCAGATTAAGTATTCCTTATGTTATTGTAAATATTTTCGTTCAAGATGGGTTGAGCTTTTTTTTGGTTAACGATTGGTCAAAGCAACGGCAAAGGTTAATCAAATTTTGATCTACGTAGTTTTTCGAGTGTTTTCATGTCATTCCGACTTTTGTGGCAGGTGTTAAAACTAAAAACTTTGGTTAAGATTTGAAAGCACCAATTTCTTGGGAAAAAGAAATTATTATACTTCTGAGTCGCCCTAGTTTCCATTGCAGATATGTATGTATAACAAATATTTTGCCACGACTTTACCGAAATTTTCAAGAAGTTAGTTTTGTAAAAAATTCACTATATTTTGCAATTTTACTACGAAAAAGGCAAAAACGCTGGCCAAAACCTTTAAAAAATTTGTGGTAATTGCTCGCTTTCATTCCAAGACCACATACATCTTTGATCACCCTGCAAAAATTGAGAAAACCTGGTATAGCCCGGACCTTGCACCCTCTGACTACCTTTTGTTTTGTTCTCTGCAAATCTCCCTTCATGGTCTAAAGTTGGCTTCAAAAAAGGACTGTGCAAAAATTTGGCCAAGTTTTTCGCTGATAAGCCATAGAAGTTCAACACCGATGGAATTATGAAACTTTCTATGGATATCATAGATAATAATGGCCAATATGCACTTAAATAAAATTAATTTTGAATAAAAGAAAATTTAATAAAAAAATGGCAAAAATTCACATTTTCCCCAACCCAATATTAAAAAAGCTAATTAGCACTAGATATTACAAGTTTAATAGGAGTTTCTGACATCTTTGTACTTTTTCGGGATTTTTCTTTTTCGAAAAATATAGTGATTCCGCCAATTTCAAATCAATTCATTTTCGATTAATCTAATGAGGCTAAATTTGTTTAAAATAGATAGTTTCGTAAAAATAATTCCTTTAATTAACACTTATGCCAATCGGATGCGTCGTATTAAATCAAGGGTCTCACTAATTCTTATTTTGAAAATCATAGCATGTATGCATTTTTTTGTTTTAATGTATCGTGCAGCTTAATTGAGACGAAAATTAGTGCACAAATAACTTTCACTTTTAATTAATGCAATTAAATAAATATTCTCTCTACGTCATCACATTTTCTTATAATCTCAGGATATTATATAAAAATAAGGAATTCACACGAAATATTAAAATAAATATTTTCCAGGAAATCAAAATATTGAAAAATAATCATTAATAAAAATTTGTAAATAAAATACGAAATAACTTTATTTTTTTTAAATAACATTTTACGGCGAATGAGTTGTTATAATAGAAAATAAATAGAAACGTTCCTATTTTGAGATTTTGCAGAATTTAACCCTGTTTTATAATTAAAATTTACCTGGAAATGTAATTTGTCAATTTACTAAAAATAAGTTTCAATTAAATAAAAGCACTTCAACCGCAACAATTTATTTGCCACATGCCATCAGCAACAAGTTTTTATATATCTATTTAAATTCCTAAATCCTAACTAAACTAAAGTCATGTACATACAATCAGATATGACCGATTGAGTCTCCCAAATTTATTTCAACTTATTTTTTGAAATGTCTGTATACCTTACTCCCACAATATGACACCACAGAATGACATGTAATCCATATACATAATTTCCTAATTTCCACCATTCACTTATCCTATCTCAAATTAATTGAATGAATAACAAAATTTGAGATTCTGCGTCTAATATATTATGAAAAGGGCACACAGAAGAAAGAACAAATGGAAAAGCTTTCTCTTAAGTAGAATCATTAAATAAAGCTTTTTCTTATTTTCTTCATCTCTTTTGCTCGCTATAACAATTGACCTTATTTAGATATATTACATTGAACTTTTATGATATTTTTTTATGTAAGAACAATGTTATGTGTATTTTAGTTAAAATAAACAAAATATGCGATTTACATAAATAGTTTTTCTTTATGCGATATGATTAATAATAAAAAAGCAACACAATAAATTGTTTAGTAAAATGACTTATAAATTTATTAAAATAATAACAAGGCAAATTTATAGTTACTATATCTTGTATAAACCAACGCCCCATTTTCTTATTTCTAATATTAACTATATACATAAAATAATAATTATAGTTTTCTCTATTTCTTGTTTTGTTTTGGTTTAGTTGCTCCAATTACTTGAAAGTTGAAAAAGTTTTCGACATAAAAAATAATTATTGTTAAAGAAAGTACACTTTTAAAAGTATACTACATAGTTAGTTTAAGTTTGATAGATATAAAATTTTAAACAAAAATTTTAATTGTTTTATATTGATTTTTATAAAAAAAAAAAAAAAAAAATTTCATAATCTCTTGTCATTTTCTTACATAAAAAACTAAAGTGAAAATATAATAACAGAATACACACAACGAATAGCTTTACATATAAAACAAACACAAAAAAGGTTATGTAACTTTCCTTTTTCATTTTTTATTATTATTTTATTCTACCATCCTCTCATACATAGACACACAGTTCACAATGAAAATAATGTCGAGAAAGGAAAAGCTTAAAATACTTTTGTGTATTCAATGTTATTTTTTCTTCAGTGATGATGAAAAGAAAATAGAATAAGTAATGTACATACATATTAAAGTAAAGAGAAAAAAAAACAAGAAAACGGAAAGAAAATTTTCATTTTTATGTAAGTAAAATGAAGAGATGAATATTAAAGTAGAAAAGCAGCCAACACAAGAAAATTGTACACTAATAAATAGAAAATGTTACGGGAAAGCAAAAATAAAAGGATACAAGAAAAACGTATAAAGGAAACAACGTTGCGCAATAAAGAGGCCATCTTTTCTTCTTATGAGATTTTTGTATATATATACCATCACAATATTACAAAGAAACCTTTTGGATGAGATATTTATTTTTATTTATGTAGTACTTTATAATATTCTTGAATTTATAATTGAGTTTATGATGAGCTTCTTGGACTGTTTTAAAATATAAAAATAAATATTTATCTACTTAGAATTAAGTTTGTTTTTTATAGCGTTTATAATTTTATTTATGCTATTTTTCGTAAGCTTAGTATTATACCTCAACATACAATTTAATGTATGTTAACAAAATTATTTGAAGCATGACCTTCATGATGCATAAATCTTAAACGTACGTGAAATGAATAAGATTAGAGTATGTCGTATATTTTTCTATTAACTTTGTAATTATTGAAAACTGAACTTTATATTTCTATTAACAAACATTAATGATGCAATTGCAAAGTAATAACAATTCTGTTTTAATAGTCATACCGGTTTCAGATACCATTATCTGTTTACAAATTTTAATAGCATACCAGAATTGCAAACTCTATTCTTCAGGCTCCAAACTTCTATAACCTAATATGTCAACTTTAAACGTTTTTTTGGAGAATTATTTCCCCGACTTAGATGATCGCCTACAGTCTGCGATGGTAATAGATATCCGAAAAATGTCAGAGAAAAGAATACAACATATGCAAAGTGTAAAAGCACTTTATTACATTCGTAAGAAACGAAGGATGTACATAATAAATTTTGTTTCTCTTCCTGCATGTAATTCATTGGTATAATAATCAATTAGGAATTTCTAACTTAAAAACCATTTTTCCAATATTGCGTTTATTTCTAAGAGTAAAATTAACTTTTTCAATTCTCTTCCTGCATGTAATTCATTAACGGCGAGAAGCAATTTTGCGTTTCAAAGCCCAAATAACCATATTTTTCGAACTTATCATTAACGCAAGTTCTACATTCTAACCTCAAATAATTATTCTTTACAAATTTACCAAGATCACGAATGTTGATAATTTTTATTGGGTCGCCGGTTAAACTTTTAGAATAAAATTAATTTATTCAATTCCCTTCCTGCGTGTAATTCATTAACAGAGATAAGTAATTTTGGTTCTCTAAGTCCAAATAATCGTACTTTACGAATTTATCATTACCACGAGTTGTGTTTAGTCACATTTACGGTCCAAAATTTGTTTTGATAATTTCTATTGGGCCACAGTGTAATTGATTAACAGGAATAACAAATCAAGCATTTCTAACCTGATATATGTACATAACCATATTTTACAAATGCTTTCATTATTGTGAGTGGTGTATATACATTCTCATTTATGGTTCATAATTTACGGTAATTTTTATTAAGCAAGTGGAAGTTTTAGATTAAATTTAATTTTTTATGCTTGGTCTTCTAACCTCAAATAAAAATATTTTACGATTTTAACATTATCGCGACCCACTTCAGGCCCGTTTATATCCACAATTTATTTTGATAATTTTTATTGTGTCACTAGTGGAAGTTTTAAATTAAAATTAACTTTTTCAATTCCCTTCCTGCATGTAATTCATTAACAGAGATAAGCAATTTTGCATTTTTAAGCTCAAATAACCATACTTTGCGAATTTATAGTTACCGGGAGTCGTGTTCAGTCCAATTTATGATCCAATAATTATTTGTAATTTTAAATAATTATATATTATTGTGAGTGGTGTACATTCTCATTTATGGTTCATAATTTAAAACAGAAAACAAACATTTTTCGGTTTTACCATTATCGCAAGTCTGTTCGGTCCCATTTTTGTCTATAATTTATTTTGATAAAATTTTTGGGTCGCCGTTGGAAGTTTTACAGTAAAATTATCTTTTTCAATTCCCTTCCTGTATGTAATTCATTACCGGCGATCACTAATTTTGCGGACCCAGATAACAGTATTTTCCGAATTTATAATCTCTGCGAGTCGGTTCAGTCTTATTTATGGTCGCATGGAAGTTTTAGAGTAAATTTAACATTTAGAATTCTCTTCCTGCATGTAATACATTAACTGTAGTAACCAATTATGCATTTCTAACCTCAAATAAAAACATTTTATTTGTTCAAAATATCCATAGTTTGTTTTGATAATTGTAATTGGGTTCACAGTGGAAGTTTTAGAGTAAAATTAACTTTTTCAATTCCCTTCCGGAATGTATTTGTTTAACGGAGATATCCAATTCTGCGTTTGTAAGCCAAAATAACCGTATTTTATTTTGATAATTGTTATTGGGTCGCAGTGGAAGTTTTAGAATAAATTTTACATTTTCAATTCTCTTCCTGCATGTAATTCATTACCCAGGTTTAATTAAATTTTACAAATATACCATTATTGCGAGTTGTGTTCATTCCCATTTACGGTTCATAATCTAGGGTGATAATTTTCATTGAGCGAGTGACAATTTTGGATCAAATTAAATTCTTTATGCTTTCTCTTCTAGCCTCAAATAAAAGCATTTTTCGATTTTACCATCACCGCGAGTCTATTCAGTCCCATTTATGGTCCAAAATTTATTTTGATAATTTTTATTGGGTCGCCAGTGGAGTTTTACAGTAAAATTAACTTTTTAAATTCCCTTCCTGCATGTAATTCATTAACGGTGATAATCAATTTTGCAAATCTAAGCCCATATAAACATAGTTTTCGAAATTATCATTACCACGAGTCGTGCTCAGTAACATTTAAGGTCCAAATTTGTTTTGATAATTTGTATTGGGTCGCAGTAAAAGTTTTAGTAGTAATATACTGTTTTCAATTCGCTTCGTGCATATTATTGATTAGCCGGGATAACAAATCATGCATTTCGAACCTCAAATCCTTATATTGCCCACTTATGGCTTATAATTTGTTTTGATAATTTTTATTGGGCCGCCAGTGGAAGTTTTAGAGTAAATTTAACATATTCAATTCTCTTCCTGCATGTAATTCATTAAACGGAATAACAAACCATGCATTCCTAGCCTCAAATAATTATATTTAACAAATCTACCATTATCGCATGTTGTGTATATTCCCATTTACGGTTCATAATTCAGTGTGATAATTTTTATTGAGCGAGTGGAAGTTTTAGATAAATTTAATTCTGTATGCTTTCTCTTCTAACCCCAAATAAAAACATTTTTTATCAGTCTCTTCAGCCCCATTTTGGTCCATAATTCATTAATTTTGATGAATTTTATTGGGTGGCCAGTTGAAGCTTCACAGTAAATTGAGTTTTCAATTCCCTTCCTGCATGTAATTCGTTAGCAGTGATAATCAATTTTGCGTTTTTTTACCACGAGTCGTGTTTAGTGCCATTTATGGCGCAAAATCTGATTTGATAATTTGTGTTGGGTCAAATTAGAAGTTTTAGAGCCTAAAAATTGTTTTTATAAGTTGTATTGGTTCATAGTTTAAGTTTTATAGAACATTTAACGTTTTTAGTTCTCTTCCTGCATGTAATTCATTAACCGGGATAAAGAATCATGCATTTCGGACCTGATATAATTATATTTTAAAAATCTACCATATTAAATATAAGATTCCCTGTCAGTAACACTCACTTGACTCGCTGGTGTCCCCTTAATGGGTTTGAATATGTTTGAAACAACCTTTTGCTTTAACTTTCGAGCTACTCTGCTTCAAATGTTGTCCGGTTTTCTTGAGTATTTGAGAATATTTCAAAACATTTAAAATTTTCTAATAAAATTAATTTGTGACATAATACGAAATGTTTGGTTTCAAATACAAAAAAATCGAGAAAATATTAACAAAAGTTTTAATTGTCAAAACTATAACTTAAATATTTTGAAATGTATAGCAATTTTATGACTAGAAAATTGTTCAGAAGTATGATTTTCAAATATTAAGTTCTAAAAGATTTTATTTTACGACTCTGATTCATAACAGCAGCTGGAAATTGTTTAATAAAATCTCATCGGTGCTGAATTGATACGTGAAATTTTTAGACAATGTTCTTCTAAACGGCTTAGCAGGAAAATAAGGTTTTAAATATGTACTTTTCAGACATTATCTTTCCAACATTGAATCAAAGAAACAGATTTACATAACAACTTTCCAGCAAGTTATCAAAATATTGTAATAATTTAATATTTTGAAAAATGGCGTGTCTAAAAATTAAATTTTGCCATTTTTAAAGACGTCTTTTTTAGTATCTCACCATTGTGAAATTTATTTTAAATTTTTCGTTTTTTAAAGATCATGTTTTAATTTAAAATTTATTTTTACAACGTTCTACTCTGAATTTAAAGTTTAAAGTGGATATAAAAACTAATTTACTTGTGCTTGGAAATGAACAAAATATTTTACGATTCTAATTGTCGAATTTATTTCATGGATCGATGATCTAATTCGATGTCGAATTTATTTCATGGTTTCGTATATTTAATATCAAAAAGTTCTTATATTCATAATTGGAACTTACAGAGTTAAAACATTGAATTGTGTATCAAGATTGCATGCCCTTCATCCAACCCAACATTTTTGTTAATTTTTTTTTTAAGTAGGCTGAGCCTATGCTGTATTACAAATAGAAATTTCGAAGTAATTACGAAATAGATTCAAATAATAAAAGATGTTTTATTCTGTCAACTGCAAAAAAATATTAAATTATCTAACTAAATTCTGTTTTAGGCTAAACAAATGATTTTGATTCTTTTTAGACATATCGTACATTTTAATTTTTCTTCATAAAAATCATAATTAAATCATAAATGCGCATAATTTTCTTTGAGGTATTTCATGTGAAAAAATCTGATTTTTTTATAGTTAAGACAGTATCAATATTCATTGATTATTATTAAATAAAAATTTCAGTTTTTGATATTTGATCAAAATATTATAATTAATTAAAATCATCTTGTTGTGGAATATGCAAATTTACGTTTTCGACAACTGGAACAAATTAAAATCAAATTATAACTAGTTCCTAACGGGGGTAAGTGCAGTACAACATTTTATTAAAGGTAATTAGATAATTTTTCATTACCATCGAATATTTACTTTATCAACAAATAAAAAAAATCTTTTGAGATGTGTAGTAGTCGAAGACACATAAAAGAGTAAGCAAATAATTCTTGGAGGGTAGGATATATTTTTTTGTTTTTGTAGGTAGCAAAACCATAAAAAAATAGTAATTTGAATAAATTTAACAGAGCAGAAAAATTTCTCTCTAATAAATTAAAACAACCTTTCTTTTAATTTACTAAACAAACATTGTTATTATTTTATTATTATAAAAAAAACAATACTTTTATTTTATTTCTATCTAGTAGGTATCTCTCTCCTCAAATATTTATTTTATTTTAGCCTTTTTTTGTTAATATGTATCCGTATTTTATCCCTTTTGTTATTTTTAAAATAATACATATTTTTATTAAATTAATTTAATCATACTTCTGCAGACGATCAAAAAGAGAACCTTATTTAGCCGGGTTTTTGTACGAATGTTTCTACAAGAAAAAAATTCTGACTGTTTATAAATTTAAATCATTTATTTATAAAAATAATAATACTTTCAAATATCACAATAACAAAAATGTACAATATGTAATGACAAGAAACTACTAACATTTTCCCCCGAGCATTTTTAAGATTTTTTTCTTTTTAAAGGGTTTGTGTTGCTTTAGAATTCAATCCATTAGAAACATTCCATTTTTCTTGTTTGGATAATTACATAATGGTTTATTATTCTAAAGGTTGTTTTAGTATTTTCTTAAAATTTCGAGGATTGTTTTCGCATGAAATAATATTAATTTGCTTATACTGTTAATTATTAAAAATTTACAGGCTGCAGGGGAATTATTTGGAAATTTTGAATTTTCCTAGCAATTTAAACCCCAATAAAGAGCCTTTCCTTTTCAATTGTTAAATAATAAATTTTTAATTTGGAAAATTAAACAAAATTTTAGGAAATAAATACGATGGGCAATGGTTGCCTTTTGCATTTTAATTTCTTTTGTAAGTATTTTTAAGAGGGAAATGAAATTGGTCATTGCTGAAATTTATTCTTCTTCTAATGATGAAGATTTTTCTTTCGTTTTTTCCAAACAGAGTGGGATTGGATGTTGGAGACTGTTGTATTTGCATATAATGAATCGATAAGTAAATAACGACATTTGACTGATTGAAGGGTTATGTGATTAAAGCTTCTAAAAATACTATTAGAAATCAAGAATCCAATGGAAAATATGTTACTGGTAAAATAGAAGAATCCTATTGAATACCAGAAGCCGATATTTCGGTTATAAAGGTTGTCGATTCAACACCGAGATCCGAATTTTATGTCGTAAAATAGGAATGAGAAATTATAGTTTTATATGGGTAAAAGTTGTATAATAGTAAGTTTATTGTACGTAACAGGAAAAGACACACTATTTCGGCCACTCACCCTGCACATTTCCATTTTTGAGATAAATAAACTTTTTTGGGCTTAACATTTTCGTTAACACGTCTACATTTTAATGTCGTATGGCTTTTTAATGGCGTCGTTGGAATTTCAAAATGGCGGACCATATCTGTCATCTAAGATTTGTGATAAAAATTAGACATTTTTTGAAAAAAATCTAGTACATTTTGGACATAATTGTTAAATTCTGACCTCAGATTCTTGATCAGCGACCCCGAAAACCCCCTTTATCATGTTTTCCCACCATTTTGGGTCCGCCATCTTGAATATTAAAATTCTGACTTCAAATTAGTGATCAGCGACCCCGAAAACCTCCTAGGGCATGTTTCTATCGATCTTCATGAAAGTGGGAGCTGGATCTGAATGCAAGTTGGATCCCAAAAAACCAACAAAACATTTGTAATCAGTGACTCTAAAAACACTTTTGAGTAAATTAACAGAGTTAAAGTTACGTTTTTATAACAATTTAATTAAAAATAAAGATCTGTTTAGCAGGCATTATCCGCAATTTTGAATATCCAACGACGTCATAAAGATGCCACGCGGCATTAAAAAGTAGACTTGTTCACGAAAATTTTAAGCCAAAAAAAGTTTATTAATCTTAAAAATTAAAACACACAAAGGGGGTGACCGATTTTACAAAGAATGCTCCATAAATATATATATATATATATATATATATATATATATATATATATATATATATATATATATATATATATATATATATATCTGTGGCTTAGTCTGGTTTTTGGAGGTAGGGAAGCACTTGACGTTAGGTAGTTCCGAGCTTGATCCCATTCGCTAAAAAACAATTGATTTATTATAATACATACAATTAGGATCGCAGACCAGAGCATTATTCTTGTTTTCCCTGGGAATTGAGAATTTATTTATTATGACTTTTTTAGACTATTTTGGTATTAGTTTTTCAAGAGCATACTATAGCAATAGATGCAGTATGCTTTGGAAAAATAATACCTAAACAGTATAAAAGTGGTCAGAATATTGCCATGGGGGGTATTTGCTAATTGGATTCGATATTTTGTATTGGATTCTTATTTGAAATGAATCAGTTTCGTTCGTTTCTTATTCGAATACCTTCGCAGATTAAAACTGTTGAGTGCAGTTTCATTGATATTTTTTTATTTATTTCTATAAAATTATACAACTAATAACCATTAAAAGATAAAATAAAAATAAAAATTTAAAGGAAGCCGCAAATTGATTTAAATTATCATCGTAAAAATTGTGTCCTCCGCAAACAAGTTCCTGCATGCTCAAAAAACAAACAATGTCTATATGTGAAAAATATTTGATAAAAATCGTTTTGCAACTCTGTACTTTCCATAAATTACACACACATACACACCAGTTTAACGAAACTTTTAGTGTAACAAATTTAGTTTCGCAACGAATTTTCATTCGCTAAACTGCAAGTTTTAATATAAGGAAATGCCCTATGTACTAACCAAATGAGTAAGGAAAGAAAGAATCTTCCTTCGAGGCGGATTTTAACTCTAATATAAAGTTAAATCCATTAAGTTTGAGCTGTCACAAGTGAGCACGCCCCTTCCGACAAACCTTGGAGATTACCATCACTGCACCTTGTGGAAATCGATCATTGCAAACTTCTGCTAGTGCCTCTATTTTGTTTATATTTGTGAAATCTTATAAAATAGAAAAGTAATGACTACCAGGAACACAGCGTCATACACGTCATACAGCCTACTTCAGACATTTTTGGTATACCTATCTGTTCGTCAAAAACGTACTAATAAATTTTTAAAAAAATGTTGGCAAAGTGGAACGGCAAATATGTTTTATAAGGCATGATGAAGCCTCGGGAATTCATATATTCGAAGACATTTAATATGAGTTTAAATAAACGGAGTCGAAAGGCAAGCATGAGATACACATTCATCATTATTTGAGAAATACACGGAATGGCAATTATTCTATGACCTTTATATGGGCACTATTGACGAAAATACATCGCCAAAAGTTTCAATAACTTAACGGTTTACTACGGTTTCTGAACTAACCTTCGGAAACTATCAAATAGTTCAGACGAAATTATTAGATAGCTGCGAGCATTCGGAGGAAACTGAGCAACGGGATTCTTGACTCATTAGTATGGTACTCAATAAAGTCATGCGATGTACAAAAGACGTGCGATATAGATTTTCCAACTATTGATGATTTTTTGAAATTCTTAGGCAAAAGATCAGATGCTCTGGAATCCCGTAAGTCAGAAAGTAGAAGGACTGGTCCAAATTCTAATGGAAAACTTTTACGATCGTTTGCAATCATTACGGTAAAATGTGATGTTTGTGATTCTTACGATCATTTTTTGTATCAGTGTAAAAAGTTCGCGAATAAATCGATTGACTAGCGGAGAAACGATAGGAAGGAATCAAAGCGTTGCTTCTTGTTGCGGTTAATTGCTTCTTGAACACTCGCTCAGTATACCAATATAAATCAAAAAGAAGGTGTTAAATATATACAAAGAAGCATCGTCCATTGTTACACTTAAATCCAACAGAGCCTAAGTTAACCGCACCAGGCATCGGACGTTTTATCAAGGAAATTTGAAGACAAATTTATTAGTACAATCAATGCCACCACCGGCCTTCGTTAAGGTAAAGGATTGGTGTGGAAATAAGGTTACATACAAGGTGCTGTTGGATACTGAAGCCCAACTATTGTTTATCTCGGAAGCATGTATGAATCGCTTAAAATTGCCAAACCGGAATGGACGTATTTCAGTGTCTGGTTTATTGGAGAAAGTCGGACAGACTCCACAAAGGGGATTCATCAATCCAGATGACCAGCTTAAACAACTACAACTCAGAATTTCACGTCAAAGTAACTGCTGCACTTCCACCACTAACACACAAGTTGAGAGCCTGTTGCGGAATTGAAGGAGATTCCAAAGCCATCCTAATAGACAAATGACGAAGAGGAAAGTGAAGTTTATTTTGTTGCTAATATCGTCAACGGAAGTTCGTTGTGAGGTTGCCGTTTGAGGAACCCAAGCCGACCCTGGGAACATCGCTCAATTTAACAATTAGGGGGCTGCACACCAGGGAGAGAAAATTTGTCAAAAGCGAAGAATATCAAAAGATATATAAATCGTTCATGCAGGAATATATTAAACTCAGACATTTGGTGGAAATTAGCACAGAAAGGGTGAACCAAGATACTTGAGTATTTTTACTAAATCACGGTGTTTTAAAAGATGATAGCATCAGCACAATGTTAATATTAGTATTCCATGCACCAGCCAAAACCGGATCGACCGCTTCGCTCAATGATGAACTCCTAGTTGGACCAACAATACATGACTTTCTCACGAGTTCAGATATTGTTTCACTGATTTTTGTTAAAATTTTCGCGTTTTCATTATACCTATTAAATGTACGTACAGGTAATAAACGAATGAAAAGTAATAAAAATATTTGACATTTTTCTTTACACCTAATAGCCAGCGATTTCAACCTTCCAAATTATAATTTGTGCCCATCAAACCATTTTTACTTCTAGAGAATTGGTAGCCCAATTGAGATAAATTAGTACTAAAATTAAAATTTACTGTGCTAAATGATTGACCCGGCTATTGGTCCGCAGCCTGGATTGTGAAAAATTAACTCATATACGTTTTCAGACATTTAGGTTTTTCTGATATCTTCATGTTAAGGAACGATCATATGGTTGTAGAATGTAAAGCAAACGAGAAAACAAAGAAATAGAAGCTAGTGTAAATGAAGATAATTTTTTGCAGTGTAATATTTCATAGAGAAATAATCAAACGTTATTTTAGTTCCGTTTTGGAATTTTGTTTCAATTAGTGTTTTACATTTAGAGCGGATAAATATTTTTTTTTTTAGAAAACGATTTTGTTCGCTCAAAAAGAAGAAATTTTAAAGATCATGTAATGAAGCATATTAGCATTCTGAGTTAGAGTTATAGGGAATCAGTGCTTCCCTTGCTTCCAAACACGCTACGCCCCTGAATTATATATATATATATATATATAATATATATATATATATATATATATATATATATATATATATATATATATATATATATATATATATATATATATATATATATATATTTATATAAAAACATAATAAAGCTAATAAAACAGCTCGTATGTTAAGTTAAATTTTTAAACCATTCAGGCCCAATTCTTTTACTTCGGCCTAAAAAGACTGAAAGTATTGAAATCCTGTTAAAAATGACTAAAACTTTGGTTTGTCCAAAACCACTTTTTTCGATGTTCCAAAAGTCCCTGTACGTCAAGAACCGTTTAGGCCCGTCATATTGCCATAGCAATTGAACCAAGACAGCTACTTATATAAATATTTAGGGGTCAATTTGCGGGTTGAGTTGAAGTTGAGTTGGAGTTGAGTTGGATTTGGATTAGGATATAGTGAGCAGTTGACCAATTTTTTATATTTGCTGGTTTGAGGATTGAGTTTGACGTAGAGTTGACCGGTTGAGTTGCGGGTTGAGTTTTATTCCGTTTTTGGGTTTAGTGAGCAGTTGAGTAATCTATATAAAAGATTGGGTGTTTGTTTGTATGTACAGTATAGGTGTATGCTATTTAAACAAATCCACACGCCTTGACCAATTTGAATGAAACTTTACACAAATATTGTTTAAGACTTAAGAAAGATCACTGTTAATGTATCAAACCTCTATCTTCTTTTTAAAAAATGATAATCAAGTCCAAATTACTACGAAGGAATTTCTAAAACTTTACCAATTCAGTTGATTTTTGGATCATAATTCTTTTAATGGTAATGCTGATGGTGATGGTGACAATGATGGTGATGCTAATAGTGACGGTGTTATTGATAGTGATGGTGGTGATTTTATGATGGTATAATGGTACGACGGTACGTATGCTGGTATGATTGTATGTTGCTATTACGATATGATGATGAATAGGTAGGGATTCGGTTAGGAATTAATTTGGGGTCGAGTATAGGGTATTGTGGGAGGTTAGATTGAGTTGAGTTTATGTACGCATGAAGCTTTCGAATCGAGTAGGTTTTGGGATTAGGTTGGCCGTTAAGTGCGGAGTTAAGCAGAGGGTTGGGATTTCGTTCTAGCTAAGTTGAGTTGAATTTCAGTTATGATTTAGTTAGTTTCTACTGGGGTTAAGTCAGTTATTCGGCTTGGAAATCAATTAAAGGTTAAGGATTGATTTGAAAGTTCATTTGAGATTGATTTGGTGATTGAATTGAAGTTTGGGTTGGCGGTTAATTTGTTGATTGCGTTTAGGATTGTGTTGTACTTGATTTATGGCTTGAACTAATTTTCAAAACCAAAGTTCTGATCACCTCATGAGGTTTCAGCATTTTATATTTTATCTTTATATTCACAATACCGAGCCTACTCATTTTACACCCATAACCTGAACTAGACTAGTCTCTCTTGTAACAAATCGCAAAACTGTTTAATTTTTCAACCAAATTTCACTTCCAGAAATAACCGATCAAGATTTAATATTTTTTTGTGTCGATGGTGTAGGAGGAACAAGAGGATGTCAATATTTCTTTTCGCAACTTTAAAGCTTAATCAGTAACGATACACCACCTTGGTTTGCCGCGCCCAAATTTATTCGAAACTGCTTTTATAGAGTCTGGAAACAAAGTTTTTAATAATTTTGCTTCCTTTCATTATACCATACGTCACCAATATATTTAATTCAATAATTCAATCCGATTTTCCCCATCGGGTTAGGAACTTGCCAATGTCGCACCAATTTCTAAAGAATCCTTACCCAAACTAATACTGTTATTGTGATGACGAGCCGTGGCTCACTCAATTGCTTTTAATAAATATATGAAGTCTACACACGTAATATACATGCAATTATTTTTTTAATTTAAGTTAAATTGACGATTTTGCTCTTAAAATAATAAAAGTTATAAATCACTAAGATAATAATTCTAACAATAATAATTTAATAAGTATTCAATATTTAATAATCGTGTGGATTAAAAGAAAGAATAAAATAAATCAGAACACAAAATCATGTTTCTTGAATTAATTAAATTATTGTTAAAAAGCTTTTCATTAAATATATGTATATATTCAGCAGACATTCAGCTTATTTTTCTTTCCGTGTGGCATAGAACTCATTTATAATTTTAAACGTCTGAAAATATTATTAAACAGTTTCATATCAAATTCACCAGGCCGGAAAAAATTGTTCAAACTTAATTTCTCAGAGATGTGTGTATATTTACACAATAAAAACATTAGATATTTTGTTTTTAGTTTTTAATGAGCTTTAAATCAAAAAAAAAAAAAAATAAATAAATAAGCTCATATCTGTAAAGATTCTGTTACACAAAGGCAGAAAAATAAAAATAACACTAATAAATGAAATTATATGCCATACTCTAATTATAAATTAAAAATTTTATTTTTCCTTCGAAAATATGAAGAAAATGATAAGAATAAAGTAAAACAAAAAACCAAAACTGCTGTATTTCTGTGTTTATGGTTTTAAGTAAAATAATAAATTATATTGTGTAAATTAGAATTTTTTTATTTTTATTTTTGGGTAAATAAAATAAATATATAAAGTTATTATAAATAATATCTTTAAATATACATGCAAACATTGTTTTTCTTCTGTATTTATATTACAAAAAAAAAAAAAGCAAAAAAAAGAAAAAGTCGGAAGTAAATATTATAAATAAGTAATGGGGGATTGAAAAGTAGAAACATTAACCAGATATATAAAACAACAAAATGAAAATAAATAACAAAAGAAGGAACGTCGTGTGTATGGTGTTTTTGAATAATTTATTGTGTGAATTTTAACAAACGTTGAAATATTTAAAATAAAATTTATTCAAGAAGATACAAAAAAAAAATACTGATAAGCTTTTTCAATTAGATAAAGCTTCTGACTTTTATATATATTATACGAGTACATAATATATTAAGGGATTTTCTAAATATATGTACATACATATATACATAAATTTATTACATGATTGATACAAAAAAATTGTAATTAGATTCTATTAAAAAGGATGATAGCATATTTTTCCAATATGTTATATTCCATATAAATATTATTAGTATTTTTTTTTTGTTTTTGGTTTTGGAAAACTTCCCTAGGATATCAAAATTACTTTTCTTACAAAATAAAAATATGAAACCTTGTTTGGACAGAACGTAAAAAAAAATAAAAAAACTTTTATTTTTTTAGCTACTGGTATTTTGTTACTGTCGACAGAATAATCGTATTTATGTTGTTTCTGGCACACAAAAAATAACATTACTTGTGGTTTTTGCGTCCAAAATGTTTGTATCTATGTATTATACATAACACCATAAAATACATAATATGTATGAGAAAAGCAAAAAAAATAAAAAAATAAAAAATTGTTAAAGATATACAAGGAACGAACGTGGCTTAAAAAAAAACTTCTTTATGACTATGCCACAGATGTGTACAAATTTTCTGTTTTCCTATACGGTTTTCCTATCTTCATAATCTAATTATAAGTTGTCCATTCATTTTTAACACCGAGATTTTTTTTTTTATTTTATGTTCATATATTACTTGAACCAAATAACATACTATGCTGTGTTTGGACAAGGCGTATAATTTATTTACCAACTGTATTTATTTATATGGGACAAATTGAACCGAAAATTTTTATTATTGGACCAAAATGATTTTTTTTTGTTTGTACTCATTTGGCTCTGTATATCTCGATACTTAACGATGTTCACATATATTTGAAACAAGAAAATTTATCCCTTTATTATAGATAAATTTGATTTAAGATTTTTAATTTTAGATAGAAAATTTCCATTAGTCAAATTAAGTTATAGTTGGTCAACATAATTATAAATAGCTAATTTTAAAGCTTTTTCATCTTTTTAAACTTAGTATATTTGTTGCATCCTCATCTTAATAAAAAAAATAAAAATTTAAATCCAAAACACCAAAAGCTTTTCGATCTACTATCAGTTAATTAAATTAAAATCTCATTTCTTAACTAAAATCTTTTAATTAATTTTTTACTTCTTCCTATGATACTGTGATTTTTGGTGCAAGTTTAAAAAGCTTAACCTTCTTATATTTTTTTTTGTTATTATGAAAGCATGAAACAAAAACAAAAAATAAAAAATCAAAATCATGAACAGTTTCCCATCTAGAAAATTGTTAGTATTATGACAACAATATGTTTTCATTTTCCAGAACAAAAACGATAACAATGAGTGTAGTCACACAACAAAAAACAGCAAGCAAAAACCAAATCTTATTCAGTTTCACAAAAAACAAAGAAAAACTAAAGATGAAAGATTACAGTTTATTATTATAAACATTTTTTTTTTTGTTTTTGTATTTATGTTGTTGTGGTTCTTTATTATTCAACAGAGATTACAATGATCATCATCATCAGTATCAGTTTATATACATACATACACATATATAATGATAATGATGATATTATTAAATGGAATTTATTTTAGTTTTTTGTACAATAAAAGATAAACATCTTAATCAAAACCAAATACCAAAAACCTAATATATAATTTTATTGTTAAATTAAAACCAAAAATTTTAATCAACCTAATAACTAATTTTATTATTTAAAACAATTCTAATATAATAAAACTGAGTTTGTCAAGTAAAGGAGCAAACAACATAAATAACTTACAATAAAATTTTAACGAAAATTGATGACCATATACTCGTATATATAAAAACGAAATTTTATTTTTTGTTTAAACAAAAAGCACACAAAAAGCTCAACAACATAAAAATGTGATTTTAATTTCATACAAGATAAATTACTTATAAAACAAACAAGTTTATGTATAAAAATTCTGTCTTTCCATTTCCATAAACAATACACAACAGAAAACACAAATTTTCATGGTTTTAAAGTTTGATTGATTTTCATGAATTATGTTGTTACATTGCTATGTACTATTTTATTACTATTGTTGCTACTCATTTTATATATTGTATATGTTTATGGAGGGATACGACCGAGTATCTATAAAACTATCATTTTGGATTTTAAAAAAAATTTATTTTATTTACCAAAATTGGTTATTTATCAAAGCTTTTTCGTCATCAATATAAATCTCGTCAGTTTATATTTATTTTTTGTTTTGATATACAGTGAGATGTGAGGAAAATTCAAGAAAAATCTTTATTTATATACGAGTACATTATTTAAATTTCCCAAATGATCTATTCATCAAAATTTGTAAGATAATTTTTTATTTTTGAATTTACATACGTTGTGCAGTTCATGCAATTTTGTTGTGTTTTACAAGATAGATGTGTATGGACTATTTATATTAAAGCACTAAATTTAATTTATTTGAAAATTTTAAAATTAGTGTGGTTGAGAGTAAGTTAAACGGGGTTTCAACTTTACACATTTTTGCTTAACACAATCATCCTGATAAATAGGGTGAAATCTTCTAATTTATTGAGGTTTATCCTCAATTTAAATTTTTGTTTGTATTGAATTCAAATTGCTTGAAAATAATTTAATTTTAACCAGAACTTGATGCTAAGTAATTTTCAGTAAATTCTCGTATAGCACCATCTAATTAACTTAATTATTGAACTGTTATAAAACCTTCATATTTTAAAAATTACGGTTTTATTTTAGGAAAATTCAAACCGTTTTGTAACCTTCGGATTGTATCTATTTATCAGCTTTAAAAAAATCTTGGTTTATTTTAAGTAATTTTCAAACAATTCAGCGATCTAATTGAATTTTACCGGTTTAAAAACTTATATTACGCCGTTATTTAATTTGAGCATCTTTTGACCTATTTGTAACCATATAATTAAATTGCAACCGCTTTTCGATTTTTATAAAACTATTGTCCAGTTAAAAGGTTATCAGTTGATTTTCAGTGGTTTGTGGACTATGATTAAATTAAAAGTTGACAAAACTTATTAAGAGAACGTGTTACAGACGTTTTGCAAGCGTAATAAAAATCATTTTAATCCCGATTTTAGCAGAGAAGAAAATTGTGAACAATTGTATGTTGAACTAAGAACCTATTAATTATTTTAACAATATTAATGTAATTTATATTTTGGGGTCACTAAAAGCTAAAATTTTATTTATTTCAAATTAGGGAAATTAAAATATTTTCGAGCACGCAATTTCTTCAAATAATACACGTACAATAATTAACTAATACGTTGTGACTTAATTTGTCTTTTATTTGAACTTTAAAAGGGATTTCTAAATTCTGATACGATTTTGAGAAAATTTAAAAGCTAAATTTAAGGTAAAAAGAAATCAAAGGATTAAGAAAATTTATATAAAGGTCTAATGTTATAGTATAAATTTCGAAATGGATTTTGAAAGGAATTTATTAATTTTTAAAGTTTCAGTTTTTAATTTCATATTCCAACTTGTCAAATTTGGTTTAAAAATTAAGATTTCTTTATGCGATGGTTACAGTTGAAAAAATCGATTGAAAATAGTTTTAATTAAATTGGTTGCCGAATTATGAATTTTTTCTTACTAAGAATTTTGTTCGGTAAGTTCGATATGAAACATTTAAATTTTAAACATTCGCCTATTTGCCAAAATTTTCATATTTCGATAAATAAATTCAAATAAAATTTGGTCCAAAATAAGAAAAATTAGCTAAAGTAAATTGAGCAGTTTTCTCTTGAGCAATTCTGATTAAATAAGACTTACGATCAAAAATTTCAACAAATCAGTTTGTAATCTTCGATTTGTATTGGATTGACCAGAAGCAGTCGAATAAGTCGGGAAATAAGAACAGCGTAAAACACGTTTCTGATTGCTTAAAATTGATTAAAACAACTTCCAAGGTCGTTTGAGCAACATAAAAAAAAAATTAGAGCTTTGAGAATAGTTTTAATATTCTCCTATGTAAAATTAAAGTTAAACAATTTTCCAAAATATTAAGCTGAAACTAACTTTAAATGGAACAGTTAGGAGAAAAATTTTAAGTCAGTTGATAATTGGTTATAAAATTGGTGGGGCACTGGTGTGATTTGTTGGGATGCGGGAGATTTATTAATTAAGTGATACTGTTCTGGTATTCTAAAATTGGTAAATAACCTAAATTGTCAAAATTCAATAAATTTTTTAGATTCTGAATATTTTCGAAATTTCGATAAACACATTACCTTGAAATTAATTCTTCAGATGCTAGCAATTAAAATTAAAAAATCCAATTCTAAATTAAAAGTTCAAATGTCAGTTTCATCAACTTCAATATTATGGAAAATTTGCTTACTCTTGACACATTACGATTTAATAAAGCAAGTCTATAGTGGTAATCGCTAATCAAGTTTAGCTAAACTGTTTCGATAAGTCACAATGTGTCGAAGGTGTTAATAGTAGTTGAATAAGAATGAAACATTGAGTGTATGAAATATAAGTAGGCCTTCAATTAAATCTCACTTGCTGACCCTCTACATGCACTGGTTGCAATAATTTTAAAAGGTAACAAATTTCATGAATTTATTAATAATCCACTGTAAAATTTAATTATTAACGGAAATATTGGAAGTCATTTGAATTTATTCTATTTCATTTTTTAGTAGGCTGTTAACTCAAAATATTTAGAAACATCTGTTGGACTTTGCTACCCCTAGTATTAAAAACTATAATTCTTCAT
Organism: Tipula vernalis; assembly: GCA_958295665.1. Taxonomy (NCBI): domain Eukaryota; kingdom Metazoa; phylum Arthropoda; class Insecta; order Diptera; family Tipulidae; genus Tipula; species Tipula vernalis. The sequence goes on along the minus strand of OY282558.1, from coordinate 378,321,582 downwards.
TTATCACTAAGGTTCAAATATAAAACTAAATTTATAACTTGTCCGCAGAACCTAATGAAGAATCTAAGAGAATTTCATAAAATGTTGCAGTGACTTTTATATTTTGTTACCGCCATAATGGCGCCGAAACAGGGATATGAGAGAGTCATAAAATGGTGTTTAACCGGTAAATAGAATGATTTCAAGGTCATAAAAAAAAGATTTTTTTTTGTTGTTGTTTTTGTGTGGTTAAGTTTTTTTTTCAGATGTGTTTTCTTTGGTTAGTTTAATTTTCAAGACGTGTGATTCCACGGTGCATGAGCAAGCAATGGTTTGATAAGTTGTTTTTTTACTGTTGTTTCGTTTACTGTTTTTTTTTGTTTGATACGCTAATTGTTATAAAAATAAAAATAAATTTTTCGAATAAAATGGATTCTCTTACATACCTCACTAATTTGTCTATTGGTGAACAAGAAATTGAGTATAAAGTTAGAGGGCTTTCGAGTAGCACTACTGACTCAAAGAATATTCTATGTAATCTAATAACAGCGGAATGTTCTGACAGGAATTTAGTTCCCAAAGAATCTCACGTAAGGTTAAAACCAGAACAGGAAATCGAGCTCTGCAGATTAAAATGTGAGGAATGGTCAAATTTATGCGATCAACGCGGAACCTCACCACCGCTAGATTTTACAGGCGTAGGACTAGAAAAATCAATCCACTATAGAGACAGAACACAAAGAATAATCAATAGCTTTGGTGATTCTTCCAACCTTATGAGTGTTTTAAGCAATTGGCGTAGATTGTTTAATTGGTTCAAAAAGCTATGGATAGAAACCCAACATCCTGCAACAAGTGTACAAGATTTTATCCACCATCTAGAGCAGCTTGCTAGAGATGATGGACTTCCTGAAGCCGTACTAACAAAAGCGTTGCACTTGTTTCTAACTAAAACTGCAGAAGATTGGTACTGGGTATATAAAATAGATCATCCAAATGCAGACTGGGTTTCAATGAAGAATGCTATGTTGTCGTACTTCAGCAGTTACGACTACGAAGATCAAATTCGTGAGGAAATACATCGCAGAGTACAGGACAAGCGCGAATCCTTTTCTAGCTTTATTCTAACTATCCAAAAACTGAACACCATGCTTGCGAATCGCTTAACTGAGAGACAATTAACCTATAGGTTGTGCCAGAACATGAATTTTGCACTCAAAAATGTCACTTTGCCGTATCAAACCTCCATCGGAACGCTAGAAGATTTACGAGTGCTTTGTCAACGCTATGAAGCAATGTGGGACCAGACAGGATATGACTTAAGGCAATTTTCAGATGGTTCAATTAGAAAAAGATTTGTGAACGAGATAGACTCGGTTAAGACAATTCCTCAATACATACTAACAAATCCTAGTTTTAATCAGGTAGCAGCTCCAATAGAACCAGCAATTGAAGCGTTTAATAGAAATGAGCCGAGGCGTAATCCTATACGAGAATCCCCTATTTCATTAATCTGTTGGAATTGTAAAGATCTCGGGCACAAATATCAAGATTGCCACAACTCTTTTAATGACATTTTTTGCTTTGGTTGTGGTGCGACTAACGTGAGAAAGCCGTTTTGCCCAAATTGTCAAGCTCGCTCATCGGAAAACTATCGTCCGAGTGTGTCGGTGGCGAGGCAAACACATTCGGGATTGACGATGCCTTAAAACTCAGCAATTTAGACAAATCAGTTACTTCTAAAATAGTCAAAACCAAAGATAATCATAAAATACGACGAACTATGAATTATTTCAGACAAAAACGATCCATTATTAAACATTGTATATCGGCAATTATTAAGCCAATGTCACCTACCGATCCCAGACCCAAAGCAGAAGTTACAATAGCCTCAACACCAGTGTATGGACTACTAGATACCGGAGCGTCAATAAGCATTTAGGTAAAGATTCCTTGGAGTTTTTGCGTACCTCAAATGTGAAATATAATAAACTGAATTCTAGTATTTCAACAGCTGACGGCACTTTAAATAAAATCATAGGCTATGTGACACTATACCAGTGACATTCGGAGAGCACACTAAAAACATTAAATTTTGTATTGTTCCCTCATTGAAATTTCCTGTCTATCTTGGGATCGATTTTTGGAATACATTTAACATTAGACCAAAATTGTCAATTGATGAAATATCGTAGGTTATTCCGGATGATAAAATGCACGTGCTAAGCTGTCGTACGTTATCTCGAGTGCATTGCGATTCTATTGAAGAGCTCAATAGCAGTGTTTCAAAAGTTTTAATGGGATGGAATGAAAATACTACAGAGACTCATGATGACGAATACACAAAATTAAAAGAAAACTTCATTGCCAATCCTAATACTTTCCCAGCTTTCAGGATACATCAAAATAGAATATTTATCCGTCTAGAACCGAAAATGATGGATAATTTGTCAGATTTATCTGTGTGGAAGATGTGGATTCCGGTTGGGATGCGACAACATCTAATTTCAGAACATCACGACGACCCGATGTCGGCTCATGGAGGGATAGCAAAAACGTTGGAAAGGTTAAGGAGGTTTTATTTCTGGCCTGCTATGGTAAAACAGGTGAGAGAATACATATCAAAATGTGAAACATGCAAGACAACGAAACCCCAAAACCATATAACGCGTCCGCCAATGGGAAAACTGTTGGAGATTGAGAGACCTTGGCAAAGGGTTTACATCGATCTATTAGGCCCATATCCCAGATCAAGTCAAGGGACAACTATGATCCTAATAGTGGTAGACCACTTGACCAAATTCGTACTATTAAAAGCCCTCAGTAAAGGAACTGCGCTACAGATTACTGATTATCTGAAAAATGAAGTTTTCTGTGTATTTGGGGTACCTCATACTATCCATTCGGATAACGGTAGTCAATTTAAGAGTGATGAATACAAGAGATTGTTGACCGAATTTGGTGTTGTCGACTCAAAGACAGCATTTTATTCTCCGCAGTCTAATACCACAAAATAAATCACGGTTACGATTACAAGATTCTACAACAGCTAGGTGAGATATCTGAAGGCGAAATATTATTACCTTTACCCGCGAGACTTAAAATCATTCACGACAAAGCAAAAATTCAAATTTCTCAGGCATATGATAAAAGCTCCAAAAGGTATAATCTCAGAAGTAGGCCCGTTGAGTTTAAAATTAAACAAAATGTATTTGTTCGTACTCATCCACAGCGCGATGCTACAAAACGATATTGTGCAAAGTTTGCTCCCCAATTTATCAAAGGAGTTGTCAGTAAGAAGATTGGTAATGTGATGTATGAGGTGAGAGATCAGTGAAATAAGGTACTCGGTGTCTTTCATGCAAAAGACATTAGGCTTTGATGAACAGTCCTGTGTATTTCCAGCTTCATCTTCACAGCAGTTTCTGTGCAGAACGAACCTTCCCTGTTACAGGTGTTGAATATTACGAAAGCTCAACATTTTGTCATCCGCGCAAACAATTACAATATATTGCACAACCCAATATTTTGGTCAATGTACTCTGTTATGCCAAAAATTTGTGCAAGTGACCTAGATAATTTAGTGTAGAGTGTATTTTATCACTTGTTTTTTTTGGATTAGTCATAGCTTTCCATCATTTGGATTCCCTTTACAAAATAAAATTGGTATAGGTATATAGTACTTATGTAATAATCTTTTATAACCCGATCGTACGATACTAGAGATGTATATAAGCCTCTTTGTGTTAGCATCAATTTGGTTAAAAAAAAAAAAAAAAACAAAAAACAGAAAACGATTTAAATTTCATTTTGGGTGAGGCCATCGGCAACGAGTGGCATATCTAATATCGTCCTGTGAAATACAATAAAAATAATTTTGTTTTTCTGCTTACTGAATGGTAGGTTTGTACTCGTAGTGGGCTTTATAGTGATTTGTGGTAAGGTTAACCTAACGTTCCTGATCATTTTTGTAGAGAACTAGGACTTCCAAATAATTGCTGAGTAGTTAGTAGTTATTAGTTACTCCAATCAAAAAAAAAAAAAACAGTTATATAGTTTTGGCCGGTGAGTTCAGCTAGTGAAAAAAATTAGTGTTAAATCCTTAAATAAATATTTTATTTAACAGTTGGGCCTCACATAATAGTAGTGGAGGATAAATTATGCATTAATAGCTGTCTAAATAAAACCCATCTTATAACACAACAGACAGATGCAGTTTTGATGTCAACTGTTTGCCATTTATGTGGCGCAAAGTTACCGCTAGCGTGAATAGACAGTCAGCTGTTATCACGGTTCATTGCTATATGTTATATGGCGTAATGCAACTACGCAACTACAGTATTTGACTTATAAATAAAACATCTTACTATCACAAGTATAAGTACCATAGGGTGGTGCAATTAGTGCAATAATTTAGTGCATTAGTACAATAAATTAAAATTTAAAAAAAAAAAAAAATTAAAAATACAAGAAATAAAAAATGTTCTAAGAAAGTTCTAAGAAAAAAAAAATTTTAGATAAATCAATGGTGGTGGTTAATTAGTAATTTGTTTTAAATCTTTTCTTTCATTATTAAATGCTAGTGAAAATGTGAATAGTTTCGTTCACTTAAAAAAAAAAAAGAAATAAAGATTAGTAATAATAGTAATAAATTGTGTGGTGAATTGGATAAGTGAAATTATCAAAGAAAACTATCTCAAGGGCATAGCGTTTAACCAACTTTTTTTCAGTCACATATGGAAACCGAGAGTACTCTACGGCAGATTATATGGGTGAGTGCATAATATTCTAGATTTCTTTTGTATTGCCCAACAAGTTATTTGATGGTTTTTTTTTGATCCAGTTCAATACGTAATTAACGGTATTATAATTTAAGTACTTTAGTATTTAAATATTTATTTGTTTACTTTTGCGATTAATAAATAGAGATAAATTATGGAATAGTGTGATATTTTAATTGATTGATGGTGTTGTGACAGGTTCTGAAGTTCCGTTCGTTTTCAGTTTTTTTTGTATACATATATCTATCAACATGAAGTTTATTGTACCACATTCGAATATGATGACAAAACAACCCTCCCTTACCCAGTGAGGACTATCCTGTTTTAATCATGTTGGTCAGTTATAGGGGCACGTAACAATTTGTGTCTTAGTACTAAATCAACATTTCCAACTTTAGACACATTTCCAAATACTAATAAATTACGACTATTTCAGTTTCAGTTTCAATGATGTACACTAATTAATTTCGATTTTGATTTAGGGCTCATATTAAAATAGAGCCGCTTAGAATTGGATCTTCCTCCAAAAAATCTTCATACACATAAACTTTACTTTGGCCGAATTAAATTCTGGATTTGTTACACATTCAATTCTGGCTTTATCGCACTATATTAAAGAGCAATAAGACTTATTTTACGCCCCTATTATTATTTAGTACGATTTTGTAAAATCTTCATTCGCGTCCAATTTTGTAATTTTTACTAATTGATCGTGGCGATTGCTGAATTAAATTTGATCTTAAACTAACTCTCGTTATATTCTATTTTTAAACCTAATTTTCATTAGGAAGGTTTACTATTTTCTTAAATAGATCAAATGAATTTTTTAAAAATTATGAAATACAAAGCTTTTTGTTAGGAAAATAAAAATCGGTTAAAGTTAACTGATTAATCGGAACTTTTCTGTTCATCGATCCGATATTAAATAACCGATTTTTACTGAGTAATTTATACTGAATTATTCATTAAAATTTATTTTATTGCAATTTATCCACAATTTTACCTACAATCACACTTAAAATCTACATAATCGAGTTTTGCTGTAATTAAAAATAAAAAAAAATAAAAAATCTCGAAACTCGCAATGCTTATACGAGAATGAATCTCCAGGAGTTTCAATTTTCGGATTTGCCAGTTTTCTATTTTATTGTTGTATCACCAGAATATGGTAGTATCAGAAAATAAATCCGGAAATAATCTTTCGCTTAATATATTATAAATGAAAATTTCAGTTTTATAGACATTTTAGATCTTCATCGCAACTTGACACATTTATGATTTGAGCAAGAAAACGAAACGTTTGCGGCAGGATTTAAGAACGCACTATTAAGGAAAAATCGAATATTATAGAAATTTTAAGGAGGACCACACTTTCACAACTGGATTCCGTTTTCGGGATATTCTGTTTGGAATTTTTTTCTAGATATAAGGAAGCCAACCATAGAATTGACATACACGAGATTACCCTTGGGTATAGACAAACAAAAAATCCCGAAAAATCAAGCTTTTTTACTTATAACAAATTTTTGAAAAGTTATTTCAATTCGTTGTATACCTTAGAAGATGGGCGCCCCACCCCAAACAACCGCTTTGATGATTTATTAAAATTCCAATATTAATATAAATTAGAACGGTTTTCAAACATTTCTGTTTTTTAATAAATATTTACATACTAAAATAAAAAACTCCTTAAAGCTGCTTAGCATTGACCCTTTGCGCGCAAGGGTGACAAGAAATTATGTAGCATCCTTTTGTTATCAAATTGTAGCTGATCATAGTTAACAAAAATCGAATGGGATCTTCTGGTGTTTTACAGGTAACAACGTCGCAGCCATAATTTTTTTACCCTTCAAATTGTATACTTATAATTTGGAATACATCGTCATTTGAAAGATTACATTGAAGCACCGAGTCAAATGACATAGCTTCATCAGCTTCCTTGTCTTCATCTTCGTCTTTCGAAGTACTTAATTCACCTGTCTCTGGGAATACACCCATGAGCTAAACATAACTGATGATGTGTGTTTAAAAGGAAACTAAATTTTTTTTATAATAGTTGCTCGCCCTGTCAGTCGTTATTGCAACAAAATTATTAAAATTTAGCCCGAATTCATGCAACTTCGATTCAACTAACTGGACACGTTTATCAGCTGGCACGGATCCTTTAACACGGTCCAAAATTTATTTTCAATATGAACAATTATATTTATATATCGCCGAATTTTAATAGAAGTCCTCTCATCAAGTGTAATGTTAATAGCTGAAACCTTTCTTTAGTCGATTTGAGATATCTGCACAAATTTCCTTACGAATTTTCTCTCTAAACTACATTGCAATATTTTTGATCCACTGCTGTGATTCCGGGACCGTGTACCCTCTAAATACTAAATGATACAAATCCTTTATAAATCATAAGAGGTTATGAATTTTTGGAACGGTATTTTATCTCTTGCTACCATTCTTGAAACAACAGCGGGAAATGATTTATCAAGGGAACTTTTAAAATAAATTGTGAGTTGTTTAGCTTTTCTTCATGTTTTGGTAATTGGTATAATGTAGATGGAAGTTCAAAAACGTCAATACCTAAATTATGAGTCGTGTCTTCTATGACGGAGAAAGTTTTAAGGTTATCGGATGCGGAATTCATTCTGATAATTTAAAAATTTTAACGGACGTATTGATTTTTTATGGCTATCCAAATAGCGTTATTGCCAGGAACATTACAAAGGCTGTCGATAAAAATACCATTTCGGGAGCAAATCACAAAATGCATCCGAAAATCAAAATTTGGCAATTAAACTATAGGTAGACCGTTTAATAATCTAGTTACATTTTTATTTAGCAAATTAAAAGACAAAATTCCCTTAGAGTTGCAATCTAACTTAGTTTATAAGTTAAAGTGTTCTTTTGAAATAGAATATGTTGGTCAAACCAAACAACTGCAAAATTGGTAACTAATTGTATACAGTAAAACTGGTTAACAAATAAATGAGAATGAAACTCCTACTCCCCTTAGAAGTACAGATTTTCGGTATTTTTTGTAATTCTTCGATGTTTTCATTCAAGATTTCAAAGATTTTTCAAAATTATTAAAAAATTTCATTAATATTTGATTTTTTCCAGTAACTTTTTCAAAAGAGATGTTTTTACCTTTGAATTGCTTAGCATTGAAATTTTTCAAGATTTTTCTAGGATTCTGTATTTATGTATTTGAGATTTTCGGGAATATTCCAATTATTTTTGGATATCTCCAGATTATTCTAAAATTCTACGATTATTCGAACTTTAGATCTTTTCGAGGTTATTAATATAAAATATAATTTGAAGTTTTACAAATTTCTCGATATTTTCTATATTATTCGAATTTAGCTGGCGGATTAGAATTTAATATTGGACCGGGTTGCAAAATTCTGATAGAGAGGTTGGATTATTCGAAATTATCAACATTATTCAATATTTTCGAGATTTTTCAAAATTTCAGGATTATCCGGATTATTTTGCGTACATTTCTAGAATTTTATGATTTTTCGAGGTTACCGAGATTATTCGAGTCCATCCGTGTTTCTCGATATTCCCTGAAAGAATATTTGAGCCTTCCTGAGATCATGAAAATAATTTTGGATTAGTGCAGATAGTGATCGATTTGACATTATTAAAAACTGCTAATATCTAAATAAAATATATTTTGTAAACGAATAGTTAGGAGTAACACACTCGCGTTACTGTTGTCTGGTGGCTCTCCCCCTTTCCAAACCAGAAAAGCACAGTCGTGATGGGACAAAAATTATAAAAAAGGGTCATTTTCTTAAACCAACATTCACAAAAGGGAGCTAATATACGCTAACTATATTACTACAAAAAGTTTTTGGTCGAAGAGACACAAATAAAATCTTCACACTTGCATGCTCAATTGAAATTGCTTTTTTGCTCCGTTTAAACAAATAATAAAAGTTTTTGTATGTAATATCGTAATGTAAGAAAATACAATAGAATAATAATAATGAAGTGTTACATTCAAGAAAGTGATGAAATAATGAATTATGAATGAAAGCGTATTGAAAAGTTCACAAAACTGATTGTCGATTTGCTATGGTTCGCTGAAAAAGTTGTTGGTGAAACAAAACAAAAACAATTGCCTCACTGCGAGTTTACGTAAATATTCTGCTGACAAATTTTCAGCAGGATCGCATGCAATTTAAAAATATTTTATTCGGACAATTTTTTTTTCAGCAGAATATTTACCTAAACTCGCACTCAGTCCCGCACAAAAAAACCAATTGTGAATTGGATAATACCCGTTGCTTGTTTTTTGTTAACAAATATCTTGATGATGTTATGGAATTCTACAATTATCAAGTACAATTCAGATACATGAACACGAACATAAGATGATTAAGTTGTGGTAAGTTTTAATTTTCTTAATTAACAATTGTTGGCTTTTAATATTTTCTTTTTAATTTACCCGATATGCTATACCATACATAACCTTTGACTGCAGGGATTCAGAGCGGGAGCGAAGCGGGGCTAAGGGAGGGTGGTAGCCAAGCACATTTAGCACAATTTTATTTATTAGTAAAAAACAATGTATGTCATACGTCACACTACCAATAGCTTCAAGCAAATAAAAATATTACAATAAGGCACCGTCGTGATGCCCAAAGCCCAAACAACTAAAATTACTCAGGTCCCAAAACGTTGATTTTTTTTGTAATAAACTATGTATAAATATAGGCACTAATATCAATGTTTTAAATTGTTGACAATCCTTTTATCATTTAATGACTAGTTTTGTACCCTAAAATTGATAACTCACTTCTCTAATATCCCACTTTCAGACGAAAAATTATTTCAAAATAATTCGTATTAATTTTTTTTTCTGAAAATATGTCGAAAAACGTCGCGACAAATTTTCGACAAATTTTTGTCATTACAAATTTTGGTTGCTTGGGTAATCGCGCCACTACTTGAACAAACTTGACATTTTATTTTTACAGTGGCATTTTGAATGATGCGGTTGTTAAGTCTGTATTCCACTATGAATAATTAACTGAACTGAATTCAAGTCAAAAGAGGACAAAAAAAACTAATCCATTACAGTGATAAAGATAAAGCAGTTTTCTTTTTTTTTTTTCATCAAGATTTTATGGCTAAATGTTAACATCAAACGAATATTTGCCGTCATACCATATAATAAAAAATTAAAAAAATCTCTACCATAAAATCGCCATTCTTTTAAAATTATTAGTGTGTGCGAGAACTATTTTTCATTGTACACAATATTTATGCAGATGTGTTAGTTGAAATGATTTCGATTTGTTAATTTTTGACCATAATTATGGCGATTCACTAATACAAACACACATTTTATGTAAATCAAATCTTTACTGACTTCGTTTTGTGTTTCTTTCGCACAACCACCGATTTTATCGATTTTTAGTGAAAATTGTGGAGGAGAGCCTGATGCTGATATTAATACAAAATTTATTGGAAAGGACGAGACAGTTTGGAATTTGATTCTTAACTAATCGCAGTAATTCATATTATTGTTAAATTTACAAATTCTTACGCAATTGGGAAAATTACCGAAATTAGTGCTTTATGGAAACCTATAGACAGATCAGTAAGCAGATCAAAAGACAAACTAGTTCCGATCAGAATTATTTGGGATATAATAAATAAGAATTTATTAAAACATTACATACCTGGTGAGAATCTTACTATTGACGAACAGTTGGTTCCTTTCCGAGGAGGAGTGTTATTCCGGCAGTAATAACCTTGCAAGCCCGATAAATATGGTATCAAACTACGATGAATTTGCGATAGCGGCACAAGATATCCCTTGTGCGGTATATTTGTCTCAGAACGTAGTGGAAGAATTATGTGAACCATTTATACGAACAAACTGAAATATAACTTGTGACAATTATTTTACCAGTTACGAATTAGCCAATAGTGTATTGTCAAAAGGTTTGACTGTCGTTGGAACGCTACGTAAAAATAAAAGGTTCATACCACAAAACTTTTTACCAAATTCAAACCGTGAGGTGTTTTCAAATATATTTAGAATTCGAAAGAACCATACATTGGTTTGTTATGTGCCAAAGAATGCGCTACAACAAAAACATCGGTTAGACAAATAAAAACAAATCTGAAATTAATTTATATTAGAATAAAACCAACGGTTTTAAAACGTAAAACGCAGCGTTGGCCACTTCTTATAGCATCTTTAATTATGTATACCCGTTTGTTTCCTGTAAATGCGAAAATATTCCTCAAAGATATAGCACGGAATATGGCCGAGACTCAAATCAGACGTCGAAGTATCCATGGCTTATCTAAGTCACTTACTAGTGTTGACGATCAATGCAATAAAGCAAGCCCCAAAACATTCCACAATCGGAAAACATTAAACGCCGTAAAATATGTCATATATGCCCATCTAAAATATCAAGGTTTTAAGCAAAATGCTGCAATAATTGTGGGTTAAACAAATGCAAGGAGTATTTGACAAAAACAGTTAACTGCATTAAGTGCAAAAATAAAGAAAATCAATAACTTTAAAAAAATTGTCCTGTGCATTACAAACAGTCATTTTTATCGAAATAGAGGTAACAGGTAACACACAACAAACTGACTTTTTTTTATTCTAAAATTAAAATAGTCTTCGTATGAGCCAAAAAGGCACACCTTTGTTGGATGTGTAACAAAATTAGTGTTAAATAAATTCAGGCTCGTATATTCAACAACTTCCGTAAGAAATTAGAAAATAATAATTTATTTCTATTTTCCAATTAAACAAATTTATTTAAATTTTAGAACGTAATGGGAAAAAAGCAAAATCCAGTTCGTGAATTTTTTAAATACCATTTTCGTAGCTCCAAAGATACTTACATCAAAAATACTTAGATTAACGTGTTAAAAGAATTTTCAATTAATATGAATCAAATTTACTCTTTTACCTCTGATAATGGAGCCAACATGATCAAATGTATCGAGCAAATATAACTCAACAAAATCAAAGTGATGATGAAAATGAAATATTATCTTATGATGAAATTTGGACAAACAATTTAGTTAATGAGGAGCATGCGGTTTCAAATGATGATAATTTGGATCTTTTTATAATTGCAAACACTACAAATAACTCAAATATTATTAAATCTGTTTATGATTTTATTAAATTAAATACCATTTCTGCAAAAATTTTTAAATGTCTGTTCTTGGCTAGAAAGCTACGGACACCTAAAATATTTAGTTTTATTAAAAAAAAAACTGGAAATTTAAGAAAACCAATTATTGATTGCTTGACGGGGTGGAACTCAAAGTATGATACGGTCAGCCATCTAGATGATTTTCAAGAATTTTCAAAAGAATGGGAAGTTTTCTAAAAACTTTAGAAAGTGACTGATTTTGTGAAGGAGTTGACTACATTAATGGTTGCCACAATTAAACTGCAACAGGAGCAAAGAGAGAAAGCTCTACTAAATAATGACGCAGTTAGTGCAGGTATATAGGTTCAAATTTATTATCATTTTGTTATATTAAATTTAAGTTATTATCTGAACAAAGTGTAATCGCAACTCGAAAACGGCTACAGGACACATATAATGCTACGAGTAAAATAAAAGAACAAAAATCGATTAAGGGCGAGATTAACAGGAAATAGCTATTCATTTTTTTAAATCAATAAGATTCTTTCGGCTTTTATAGACAAAATATATTAAAATTAATGGCATTCACGACATTTTCGACTTGTTAATCAGAAAAATGAAGAGGCCAATCATTTATAAATATATCTACCAAAAAAAAGTAGAAATATCAAAATCCCCAACGTACTGTAACCCGAAGTCAATATAAAGTGTATCGACTGCAAAAATGAAAACTTTCCTTGAGCTTTCTCGCTTCTTTCTCTGTGGTAGTTTGGTTTCGTACTGACAAGCTCGTACAAACAAAAAGTTCGGTCTACAACTAAACTACAAAAATACAATTCCAACTTCATACATTACGTATGAGGCAAGAACGCATTGCCTTAGCGAATTATATAATTCACCAAATCAAAAAACTCAAGGAAAACTCTCATTTCTGTGTGTTTTATGCCCACATTGTGTGTTTTATGACTTGTTAATCAGAAAAATGAAGAGGCCAATCATTTATAAATATATCTACCAAGAAAAAGTAGAAATATCAAAATTCCCCCCCCCCCCACATACTTTAACCAGAAGTCAATACAAAATGTATCGACTGCAAAGCTCAAGTAAAGTTTTCATTTGTGCAGTCGATACGGGAGGGATTTTGATATTCCTACTTTTTTTTGGTAGATATATTTATAAATCAGGAATTATGTGAAAATTTCTTTGTATCCAAAATATGTTATTAATTAATTTCTCCGGATATTGGTTTTCAATAATGTATTGTTTTAGAATTTTTAAATTTTTATGGTGGAATTTATTATCGAAAGCTTTAGAATTTATTGGGTCAACATTTTTATAGCGTTATTTTTGTAAGTGGTAGGAAGCTAAGAATGACAATTTAGATACCTATCAGACCAAGTAGTTTTATGATACCAATCACAAGAAATTTTGCCGTTTGGTTCATAAATCAAAAGAATGTTCGAAAAGGAATTTTGTTCTCTACTTCTTTTTATAAAGTGAATTTTAATTGATTATAAAGTGAATTTTATTCTGTTGTTTCTGGAATTAAAAACTTGTGGGAAATATTCAATTTTATCTATTGGTACGGCTGTTATTATATCATCAACATATCTGTTGTAAAATAGTGGTTAGATTTTCACTAAAGAGTTTAAAATTGAAATTTTCAAATTTTCCATTAGTAAATTTGCAATGATGTTATTTAAAACGATATCCAATGCTGTAAAAAATTGTATTTTTGTTAATTTTGATTTAGAATTTTTTTTTTATATAGTATTTCTCTAATTTTGACTAATAATATTTGTTACAATTTGGTTATTGACATTAGTAAATAAGGAAGGGACATCTAAAGAGATTAACAGAAAATTTGGAGGGATGTCATATTACTAAAACCGTCCTGTATGATTTGATTAAAGTTATTTCTTTGTCTCATCTTAATTTTGTTGAAATGGTAGTTGTGTGTAACCGCTGCTCGTTCAGAAAACTATTCATAAGTGTAGCCCGGTAAGGTTGTTTCAATAAACCGGTTATGTAAAGCCAAACTGTTTTTTGTTGCTTTACTTCCTTATTTATATTCATCCTTAGTTTCATAGTTTTGTTGGGAAATACTTTTTCTCTTCTACACTGAGAAAATTCTCGTTCATGAACGACTTCTTGTTTTTCATGGTGTGAATGCCGTATTCATTTTTATTGTATCCGAAGAAACTTTGATTTTGGTTTTCAGTAATTGTCTCCATTTTTCAACCAGGAGGTTTTTAGTTAATTTTATTTTATTGAGCCAATGATTTAAAATTAAAACACATTTTTAAAATATTGGTTAAGGGCAAAATGTTTGTAACAAAAAAAAAACAATTTTGAAATAAGGTTTTCATAACGCTTTTGAGAGTGATTCCGAATAGGAATCGAAAGCTAAAGCTGTAATAAAGTTCTTTAAAACAGAAAAGAGTACTAAACCAATATTTTAAAAATGTGTTTTAATTTTAAATCATTGGCTCAATAAAATAAAATTAATTTATGAATCTTGGGTGAATTTTAGGACACCTTTTATTTCAACTTATAAAAAGTGCTTTCGGATTGGTATGTTTTATTAAACTTTTAAAAAGTGATGAACTTTTCGAATAATAGTTTTGCTTTGTACGTTTACTTTATAGTATAAAACCTGAATTTATTTACGCAAGCATTTCTTGTGTACCCTTCTTGGGTAAATGTTTATTTTTATTTTTGTTCAATATTGAAATTTTAAATAGAACCTATAATAAACTTCAAAAAAAAATTTCGTGACCTAAAAAGCGGAGTATGAACTGTAACTGAATACATGAGAATTTAATGTGGTTCTCCAAAATCGACCTTTTTCGATCAGCCCCTTGACATTGAATATTTTGATTGAGCACCGTTGTCTAATATTGAAATGAAAAACATAATATTCAAAACATAATTTCAATACAAAACTAAAAAATCATCTCTTTGTAACACGCTAATTGAAATGTAAATTTGTTCTAAATGAATAGAAGATAATAAATTTACAAAATTTCTAATGATTTTTATGTCATCTTCATCGCAATATAATAACCCTTAATTAATTTTCTATTCAAAAGATATACATGCATTGAATATAATATGTAAATACTAGAATTGCCTATCAATAGAGAACGTATTCCATTCATTTACATAAAAATTTAAGAAAAAAAAAAATAAAAAATTCAAAATACCATTTTAAAGGAAGATCTATTAGTTCTATTTACTTTGGATCGTATTATATATTATGTGTACCAAACATAGTGGAAAATAAATAATACATATCGAAAGCTTTCGGATATTATTATACATACATAAATATGTATATGCTCATCAGATTCATTTATTTATCTAATTTTTCATCATTCATATTGTATTTTATACTATATCCACATGGTTTTATTGTCGTTGATTGGCTACTATTGTTTACTCTATATGAAACCAATTGTTACGAGATCTTTTCTATCTAAACACAGACCCACCCTCTATAAAATAATAAATTGAAATCGTATTGTTATTGATACAAAATTTTTATTTTATGTGAAATGAAATAAATTATATTTAAGAATTTTTTCTATAATTGCAATTTAACTCTACATTATACAACTTTTTGGGTACTTTTGTACGAGTGTAACTTTTAATAATAAATAAATAAAGAAATATTTATTCATACATTTTGGTTCTTCTAATGAATATGATTGAATAGTATTTATGTATGTACAAAAGCTTAAAGGAAAATTATTTATCTATTATATGGTATATTTATTAAAAATATAATTTTTAGTTAAAAGCTATACAGAAATTAGAATTTATTTTTCTACGTAATAAATTCACAGTAAATAGTGAAATATTTATTTTGATTTAATTAAAAAAAACATCAAATAAACTTATTAGTAAATATAGAAATTTTGATATTTCAAATTATATTCAAGGTAAGTAAAGGAAGTTTCAAACTCATTAAACCGTTGATAGAACATTTTCTTAATTACCCACTCGAATTTCGGGTCGAACGAGTGAGTAATGAACATAAAATAAAATTTTTTGAAATTCTATTTTATTTCATTTAAGTTCTGTGAGATTAAATGAAAATTTATAATACGAGTAAATTTTTTTGACAAAAGAGTATAAAAAGAGGATTTCATTTTTATGAAGACCGTAACAGAAAACTTTTTGACCTTAGCTTTGAACTCAGTTTAAAATAGTATAGTTTTTCGATAAACTAGGTTAACAAAACTATTTTTAAATTATCTATCATAATCTTTGAAAGGGTGTTATTTTGCAATAATTATATTGCATTAATTTGTGTGGATTATGAATTAATAAATACTGTTTACAACATTAGCATATACATTAAATTGCATTAAAGTCATTCAATTCTTTACATTCATTTCTTGTTTGTATAGAAACACAACAATATTGACATTTCAAACTCACGAAGCCGTTGATAGAGAACTTTTTTCATTACTCACTCGGATTTCAGCTCGAACGAGTGAGTAATGCACATAAAATAAAAGTTTGTATTGTATTTTTTTTATTTAAGTTCTGTGAGATTTAATGGAAATTTATAATACAAGTTAAATTTTTTGACAAAATTGCATAAAAACAGGATTTCAGTTTTATGAAGATCTTAACACAAAACTTTCTGATCTTGGTTTTTGGTACCAATTTGCGGTCGATCGATTTTTTGATTTTAAATGTTTCATTTAACCCATAGTTTAAAATAGTCACGGTTTAAGTGTATGTTTATGTTATATAAAGATAAACACTATACTAACTGTAAAATAATTAATATTATATAAGGCACTGAACTATATATGAGATAGGGATAAAACATTGTGAAGCGGATGAATAAAGTGGAGAAATAAAGGTGAAGAACGTGTAACATTCGTTTTTTACGAGAATGGGATCATTTAATACAAATTAAATAAAGCAAATTTAAAATAAAAGTGTAAATTTTTGCGTGATCTAAAAACGAAACGCGGTGTAAATAAAAAGTTGAGATTAGAGCATAGCGTGTTTTGTATACAGATTGGGTCTGGATAGTCTACATAGAACAATTCGGTACAATATAATTTTTTTATTTTTTTTGAAATGGCGGAAAACCATAAAACGTATGTGGGATATATGGAACCGTACATAAGAGGTGGAAACTTTGAAGATTATCTGGAACGGCTAGAGAATTACCTCGAATTAAATGATGTTAAGGAAAAGAAGTTTAAAGTGATGTTGCTTACTAATTTAATTGGTCCGGATGCTGGAGCAAAATTGGCTAAAGCTTTTAAACCAGCCAAAGTAACAGACAATACGTTCGAAGAAGTAGTAAAAAAGTGTCAAGAATTATTTTCGCCGAAGATTTCGAGTTGTATTAGCGTGGTAAAGTTTAATAAAAGAGGACAGCAAAAAGGAGAATCAGTAAATGATTATTCTATAGAATTAGTAGCAATCTCTCAAGCTTGCGAGATTGGATAATATATGGATAAGGCTTTGAGAAATCAATTTATTTCGGGGATAATTAATAAAAGGTTAAAAGCCGCGTTAATGGCATTGTATCAGAAAACCAAGTTTTCAGAAGTGGTTCAAAAAGGAGTTGCGGCAGAATTAATACAAAAAGATTTTAATGAAAGTAATGGTGTTGTGGCAATTTCATCTGACGATGTAAATAAAGTAAATTTGTCTCAACCAGGTAGAAGTTTAAATCGTAGTTATTCAAATTACAAAACCAGGAATAATTCAAAGGAATACAACAATGTTGCACCAAATAGATCGTCATCAAATGGAAGACAAATTAACACAAGATGTTATAGATGTCATCGAATTGGACACATAGCTAAGGAATGTACAGTGTCATCATCAAGGTTTTCGGATAGATGTTATAGATGTCAACGATTTGGACATATGGCAAGGGAATGTAGAGTGTCACCATCGAGGTTGGCAGATAAGTTTAGAAATAATTATAAGGGCAGTGATAAATTTTCGAATCATAACAATTTGTTTAAAAATAATAATTATAAAGGAAAGGCTGAAGGCCGAAATGTCAGTAACGTAGAGCTAAGCAGGAATTCAGTAGTAATGTTAATAATTTAACTGTAGAAACGAATAAGGTTGATTTGTTGAATAACAGGTCGAAAAAAACGGTAGTTGTTGGTAATAATTGTAGGGAAGGAACGAAATTTTTTAATCATGGTGAGTTCGATATAAATTTTGCTGATTTCTAATTAAACTTCACAAAAAGTCATAGAGTGAGTGTTTTAGTTGAGAATAAAGATTTTAGGGGCTGTGTAAGTTTGTGTACGTCTGATTGGTATCAAAGTAATTTGGCACATTTAAAATTAGTAGAAGAAGATTAACCACTATCTGTTTTGACTGGTGATAAAATTAAAATTTTAGGAAAAATAATCGTACATGTAAAAGCAAAACCGAACCACATTAATCGAAAAATGGAATTGTTGGTAGTAGACACGAAGAAATGAATGTTACCGTTGTGTGGAAGACGAGTTGTTCGTAGGTTGGCATGATTTTTTTCAAATAAAGGTTATTGATATATGTAGTGATTACAGTAAAAATATTATTATGAAAATAGAAAGTAAATTCGCTCAATTATTTGACGGTAATTTGGAAATGCCAATAAAGAAATTCGAAGTAAATATTCCCTTAATAGAAAAAGTAACGCCAGTATTTCATAAGGCATATACGCTTCCATTTAGTGTGATAGATAAAGTCGAAATCGAATTGAATAGAATGATTAATGAAGGTATAATAGTAGCAGTAACGATGGCAGAATGGGCTTTGCCTATAGTAGTAGTTCCTAAACCGGATGGGACAATCAGAATATGTGTCGATTGTTCAGTCACGTTGAACAAATTCGTTAAGAATGAGTAGTACCTCCTTCCAGTAATAGATACAATTTTGGCAAGTTTAGTGGGTTGTAAATATTTTGTATCTCTGGATCTTAAAGGTGCTTATACCCAATTGAAGCTAAGCAAAGAAGCACAACAAATTGTTGTCATTAATACGCATAAAGGATTATTTGCATTTACAAGATTAGTTTATAGTTTAAAACCAGCAGCTTCCATCTTTCAATACATCATGGATCAAATTTTAAAAGGCTTAGAGAGAACAACATGTTATATTGATGACATACTGATCGGTGCTGAAAATTTAGATGAATTATATGGTAAACTAACTGAGGTTTTAGTAATATTGCAAGAATTTAATGAAAAGGTGAAGGTAATTGTTGAGGCACCAGCACCTTCCAATGTTACAGAATTAAAGTCATTTGTAGGACTTCTAAACTATTATTCAAAATTTTTACCAAAACTTAATCAAAAATGCAGTATATTTTACAAATCGTTAAGAAAGGATTCTAAGTGGGGTTGGTCCAAGGAGTATCAAAGGGTATTTGATCAAAGTAAACAAGATATGATTAATTGTAGAATTTTAGAGCATTATGACCCTAAGAAGGATATTGTAATAGTATGCGATGCTAGTGATGCAGGAATTAGTGGAATTTTATGTCATGTAGGTGTTGAGAAACCTGTGTTTTTCATATCGAGAACTCTTGCACAATCTGAAAAAATTATCCAATTTTACATAGAGAGGCTTTGGCGATTGTATTTACAATGGAGAAATTTTATAAGTATGTTTATGGGCATAGTGTGGTAATTTTTTCCGATCATAAGCCTCTAGAGAGTATTTTTGCGAGAAAGAAAGGTCAAGCAGGAGTTATTGCAACGAGATTACAGAGATATTTAAATCGTATGGCAATATTTGATTATCAAGTTAAATATCGTAGAGGATCGGATAATGGAATCGCGGATTATCTTAGTAGGCTTCCTATTTGAAGAAAAAGAAATTTCAGAGGATGATTTAAGGGAACAACAAATGTTAACGTTACACAAGATCGAACAGGCGGATGACTTTGAGTTAGACATTAAAATAGTTCGAGAAGAAACCGCAAAGGATGAATTTCTTAACGGATGAAACAATATGTCATGAATGGTTGGAATGAATGGAAAATACCCAAAATGTTTAAAAGTTACTTTAATAAGAATAGTGCTCTTTCAATTGAAGAAGGTTGTTTATTATATAGAGAACGTGTAATAATTCCAAAAAAGTTACATGGAAAAGTATTGAGTTTATTACGTATTAATCATTCAGGAGTAGTTAGGATGGAAATTTTAGCAAGGGAGTATGTATTTTGGGAAGGTTTGTATAGAGATATTGAGCAGTTTGTAAAAGAATGTAAATCGTGTCAGTTGACAAGTAATAAAAAAGTCGGTAAAAGTTTTTTCAAGTTGGCCTGAGGTTAATTATCCGTTTGAGAGAGTGCACATAGATTTCTTTTTATTTTTACTAATCTATCTCCAAAACTGAGTTCACCAATCACCTTCCATTTATTATCCAATTCATCTAAAAAAAAAGCGCAGGAAACATTGGAACTTAAGACCTTACTTTTTAATTCTGACATCAACAAATTAGTATTTATAATTTTGTGCATACAAACGCACTAAAACATATTTGCCCGAATAAATCTCGCAACAAATTTTACTACCAAACATTACTACTAAATATAAATAACGGCATACCTAATTATAATAAATAGTTTCGTATACCTCAGTAATTTTTCGGAAATAATATTTCGATGTTCATCAAGCATCGTGCAGTGCTCGATTATCATTGTTTTTTAATTACGACTGAAGAGCATCTGGGAACAGATATATATATATATATATATATATATATATATATATATATATATATATATATATATATATATGTATATATATATATATATATATATATATATATATATATATATATATATATATATATATATATATATATATATATATATTCATATGTATAATTGAACACCCCTGGATCACAAATGAATTAAAAGAAACTAATGGACCTGGTGGTGACTAAAGGCAACTAAGGAAATTAGAAATTTGATATCACGAGCTCAAGAGAAAGGTTGGTCAAAAAATTTGTAATTTATATATTTTTTTCAAATTTCACACAAATTCTGGAATTAGGACAACCTAACATTAAACACAAATTTTGCCTGTCACAAGCACTGAAATAGTCGATGATTTTATTATTCCGAACTATATTGGAAATCATAACTACATTAAATCAACTTTATAATGCCGTCATTGTATGTTATAACCATTGTTGCATGCAATGACATTAGGTTTAACGTAATAAGGTGAAATTATGAATTAAGGCTAAAATTTAATCGAATTTTAAAATCAAATCTGTAATTTAAATTCTGAAATAAAATATAAGGTTAGTTTTTTAATAAACAAACCTTAATGAAATTAATTATTTTTTTTTTTAAATTTAACGAATTAATTGCAGATTTCAAAATTTCAAAATCTTTATTCGAACATCAAATTCAGATATGCAAGCTTAAGTTTGCATTAAGCTAATTATGCATCACCAACATTTTTATCTCCGGTAGCGTCTAAATTTTCGCCTTCATTCAGGGGGAAACCGATTCCAGAGGCCTGTTTTAAAATCGTAAAAAAATATTTGAAGGCTTATAATTTATTCTAGCCTAGTTATGAATGGTTACTACCTCGTTAACTTTAAAATAATATTAAGTAAGTTTAATTTTGAACTGCGATTTCAATGCTTTTTTATCCGAGTTTTAACCAAAGGTTAACTTTCGATTTCGCTTTTCAATCAAAATAAATTTGCTCAAACTAAAATTAGTTTGACCAGCCATTTTCCACTGGAACAATATTTAATTATAGTTAAACTGACGTTTTCGAAAGATAATTCTTTGCTGTGTCAACCGTTTGTTGCAGTACAAAAATTATCATAATCTCTAGTTAACCATAGGGTAAATAGGAGACTTTTTTTTTTTTTTTTTTTTTTCTGAAAAACTCTTACTATATTCAAGTTAAAGGTTTACCTCGGGTAAAATTACTGTTGAAGAAAATTACTGTATTTAAAATTCGCGAGGGAATAACTGCATACACGTCAAAGATAAAAATTAAAAAGTCTGACAAAAATAAATTTGAAAGTAACATAGGAGTCAATAACGATTGTAGAAGATTGATTGCTAATCGCCATTTAAAAATCAAAAACCTTTTTAATTTACAATTGAATAAGTTCTTGAATTTCGAATTTTATCAGATGTAGCGCAAAATATTTCAAATATCTCAATTAATTTCCTCTATTTGAGATTTAAAATTTGCCAATGTTAAAGGATTTAACTTTGGCAATATTGGAGGTTTTAAATTTTACGCTTTTAAATTTTTAGACATTATAATTACTTCATTGATTGAAGTTTGATGAAATTTTATCAAAATTCTAATTTTATGAAATACCAAAGCTTCATCAAATTTTAATATTTTTCATTTGAAATTTTTATAAAATTCTAAGTTTTTAAATTTTGTCAACTTTGATTAAATTCTAATATAAGTATATTCAATTTTGAAAGAATTAGAAACGAATTCTTAGGTTTCGTCAAGTTTTTAGAATAATTCTTTAAGGTTTTCGATTTAACTTCTCGTTTATTATGGAGAGCCTTTATTAAATTGATTTGCATTTTCCACCATGTTTCACCATGTTCCACCCAGATCTCATTATTTAAAAAGCAATTATAAATTGTTTTGAATTTCCTTACTACTTTCTGTACCAGATGATATCTTTATTTGGATTTTCGAATCCATCCTCTAGAAAATAAACAATATTTTCTATGTGTGACAAAGTCAATTTATGCCTGATTCGGGTCTTTAGAATCCTAAAGGGGCATTGATTAGATACCCCTATTTCTTATCTTTGCAATTTGCGGAAATTCGCTACCAGCAGAAATCATAAAAGAAAGGAGTGTCAAGCAAATTAGCAAGAAATTGTTTCAGATCAAAAACACTTAATATGGGGATTGCTGCCCTAAATGGACCAGATTGTAGAAACAAATTTCGTTTTGGATGCTAGACCATGATTGAATTGGTGGTAATGAAAAAGCAGATCTGCAAACCCATATGTGTAGATGCGGTGACAGAGGTTCTCCTAGCCTTCTCCATTTGCGGCTTTAGCATGTGTGATGGTTGCTGATAAGGAAACAGACCAGATCAGAAAACAAGAAGTTCTTGAAAAAAATCCACCTTAGTCAAAAAAATTCCAAAAATACAATGAGAGCCGAGAAAGCTCAAGAATTAAATGAGACGGACCCTAGTTGCATCCATCAATAAGACTCATACGTTTTTGCTTCGGATTATTTTGTACCGGTAAAATAAGAATTAGCTAGCTTTCCATCGAATAAATCGAATCTCACCATAATCGTTAAGGAAATAGTCTAGTTACATTGCAATTTGCGAAGCTCCTTAAAACAAAACAAAAAGCAGCAAAGGAAGATTTAATTTCCAGGATTTAAATATTCCTTATCCAACAAAAATGTTTTTGCGCAATTAATAAAAATAATTTTACTGGTAAAGGGGAAATAGAATATTTCAAAATTATATGTTCATTTTCCAAAACATAACTTTTTGGAGTATGTGATATAAACCAAAAATAGGCGAATTTTTTGTTTATAACACAATTAATAAAAGTATTTTTGCAATAGAGAAAAAAGATTAAATTTTAAAATATTTTCGAAAGTGGAGATTAAGTTTTAGAATTAGAACATTTGAAAATTTTTTGGCCCTCAATACATAAATAATTATCGCATTGTCCAGCTAATGTTTTTTGCCGAAGCAGAAAGGTCTCTTTATTTTGAAAATTTGTCGTAAATAATTATTTGTCTTGCACACCACTGGTGTAGATAAAGAATTTCAACCACTGTAATAACCTTTATTAAACCGGTAGAAACGTCAAGGCGGGCAGGGCTAACCTTACCTCGAAAAGAGTAGTAGACTACAAAAGAACTTAACAAACACGGCTTTCCAGGCGATATAGAACGAGCTTAATGGGATCTACAGAATAGGGGTAAGACTAATTTCTTGATTAAATTGAACCACAAACCATGCATTTTTCAACTTTTTTTATACCCCGAAATTCAAGCGTTTAGAGAATGCATAATTAGAAGCAAGCAGAACAAGAGAAGTGTGTAATAAGTCTAAGATTGCCATTGCGAGTAAGTCCGTCACTGGGATAGTTTTGTCTGTAACTTTTGAACAAATAATAATGTAAGTGAGACAAATTTTTCTAGCTGAAATTTTAGAAATTTCCATTTAATTCTTTTTTTTTTTGTAAAGTTGTGCTTAGGATTTGTTTCTCCTGAATATGTTTGCACAACAGCAAACGCGTAGCAGTAATTTTATTATTTTGATAGGAAAGGCAAAGGTAAATAAATTTTTATGAGGCTCAACGAACTTAATAGCTCACAAACTCATATCTACAACAAAACATTTTTCTCGACGTAGTGGAAGCCCCTGGGTCCTAAAAACAACCAAAAAAAATATATGTCTGCCTGTTTGGATGTCTGATCGATAACGGCTTTTCCGATACGAATTGATCCAAAACCACGCGATGGTAATTTCACGTGGTTTTCGATCAACGTCAACCAATTATTTTGTATAATATGCCGTTTGTTTGTTTCTGTCTTTGCAATCTTTTCTGGAGTTGAAGCCACTCCACCACTAAAGGATGGACGGCTATAGGACCGTTTTGCTGAGACCACCTGCAAATTGAATTGCTTCATGCTAGCCTGCAGTATTGACATGAAATGTGGGGCGACCAATGAATTCTGTATTCCCAACAGGGGGGAGGGGGTCATAGTTGTGTTCATCATCAAATGCCGCAGCTTCGTTTGGTCGGTATATACATTCTGTCAAAAAAGTACCGGAAATTGTTAATTAAAAATGCCCATGCTGAAGGGATTTACAAATTTTTTTTTTCCTAAATGCTCTACATATCAGTTATCACTAGAATACCTTTTACGGTTCTTCCTGCTAAAAGCTTTCTCCTGGATCGGACATACCATGGTTTACCCATATCGATGTCAAGTCAGCAGAAACTGACTATTGCTCCATAAATACCATAGTACCAGGATTTAAATTTTTTTTTCCTAGATTGATAGGACTGTCTTTCATTGTGATACCAACTACCAGTTTGTTTACGGCAGTTGGTTAAGTCAATCAACGTGTCATTCGTGCACGGTGATTTTTACGATGAACGAAATTATTGAACAAAGAGTTTGCCGTAAATTTTGTGTTGCAAACGAAATTTCTTGTACTGATTCGAAAAAAGAGTGACCGGAATTATGAGGAAAAATGGATTGGAAAACGACAATAAAGCGCCATCACACCGAGCTAGATTGTGAACGAATATAAGGCCAACAACTCAATAAATAACATCGATCAACCACATCACCTTCCTGTTTCCAAGACTCAAATTGCTACGCTGTGGAATCCATTGACAGAATGTATAATATACTGGTTTTAGGATTAAATTTACGGTTGAATTCGAATTGAGTTGGGGTTGGGTTAGGGTTTAGAGCTTATCAGTTGGGTATTTATTTGGGGGTTGCATTAAAGTTAGCTTGAATTGAGTTTATGTACGGTATGCGGTTTTTTAGACCATGTTGATTTAGGTAAGAGTTAATAGTCGAATTTATGGCTGAGTTGCAAGTAGACTTGAGGTTGAGTTGGTATTGAGACTTGAGTTGGTGGTTTGAGCTTGAAGTTAGCTGGAGTTGTTTTGAGTTGAGTTGTTGTTGAGGTTTGAGTGGGGCGTTCAGTTGAGGGTTGTGTTGATGGTTGCGTTGAGCGTTGAGTTGTGGTCGAATAGGGTGTAGAGGTGGGATTCAGTGATAAGGTGCAGTTGGAGATTTATTTGGGGGTCGAGGGTTGAGTTGCCGGTGGATTAAGTTGAGTTCGGGAATACAGATGGCCTTTTCGAACTTGGTTAATTTAGGGGTTGAGATCAAAGTTCAGTTTGAGAATGAGTTGAGGATTGAGTTCGAACTTGAGTTGGGGTCGATTCGATGTAGGGTTGAATAGGGGTTGGAATAAAGTTGAGTTGGGTTTAGTGAGGGATTCGATTGTGGATTAATTAGGAGTAGAGTTGAGGGTTTTTATTTTTAAATTTTGGAAATGTGAACCTTTATGATTTATATGATTTATTTTGAATACTAAAAATATGAATTTTAAAAATGCAAAATTTTGGATTACTTCATTAAGAAGTTAAGAGAAGAATGTCTACTTTAAATATCAAATGATTTTTTTCGGCTTTTTATAGAAACAAATATATTAGTAATAAATACTATAATTAGAGGGGGTTTACTTTTTCTACTTTTTTTGGATAGAAATATTACAAATGATTTTGCTTATGATCAACCAATTGAAGATCTTGTGAATGCCATTTATTACTAATATATTTGTGTCTATAAAAAACTGAAAAAAAATATTTGTTTCATTAAGAAGGTTTAGTAAAATTTAAATTTGAAGTTTTGAACGGAAATTGAAATTTTTTTTTAACCAATTCCAGATGCAGTATCCACCCAAAGTGGGCAAAGCAAATAATTGCTTTTGTTTATTAGTACTTAAAATTAGAAAATGTACTTAAATAAAAGCTCTACAAATTTTAAAATGCAGTTAATTATCAAAACAAAATTTAAGTAATAATTAAACTTGCACCACATAAAATAATTTTTATGTTAGTGCATTTTTCGTATAGAGCTAATAAATTTTGCCAGCAATAAAAGCTAATTCATGAAAATATTATACTTTAGAGAAAATCGATTATTAATTAAAAAAAATATATAGCGTACCTACTATAAATTTAGGTACGGTTAGATAACCACAAATCATGGAATGAATACTATAGACCCGATAATAGGTTACCAAAGCATTAATTAATAAATGATATTTTTATTTTTCAATTTTTCCATATTCGGGTTAAATAATATTTCCATAAATGTAAATATTAAAAACACAAAACAAAAAAAAAATCAATAATCCATAACCATGCATGTGCATTTTTATATAAAAAGCAGAGAAAAAAGGGATCTCCATCTAATCCAGAGCCAATATAAACATAACAATTTAAATTGAATTCTAGTCAAAATTTTCAAATGAACATGAAAATTCATAACAGAGGCAACACAAAAAAAAATAAAATAAAATTAATATTTTTTTGTGAATTGTGTTGGATTCCAAATGAATGAACATTTTTTTTTAGACAATTTTTCATTTGGATCTCCGTAGAAGTTTTTGTATGTTTTGTGTTTTCCTCTATATCACTCTCTTTCTGAACATTTTATTTTTCCAGTGTAGCTATTTTGCTTATGGTGGTGCAGAGTATGAATTTTCGGTGAACGGTAGCATTCTTTTTTTTTTTAGTATATACATGGATTTGGATATATTTATACAAACAGCTCTATAGTTTGTCTATAACAAAAAAAAGAAAAAAAAAAAACGAAGAGGGATGCCACAAAACAAAATTTTTTGTTTAATTCAATTATAATTTTTGAAGCATCCACCATGTCTGGTTGAATTTAATCAACATGACAAGTTTCATCAAAATAAATGTAAAAAAAAAAAAAAAAAAAAAAACTCGGAAAAATGAAAAGAGATTATGAACCTTTTATTTTTGTTGTACTCTTGTACAATATTTTCATATTTTTTTTGGTGTTTTGGAATTTTATTTTGCGAAAATGTAATGTAGCGTTTCACGAATTAAATAATCGAAATCGGATTAATGATAATTTTATTATATTTATAGAGAATAATACATTTTAAGGGTGTTTCATAACATAAACATTTTATAATTGATATTACTCAATTTTGAAAATGGCCAGGTACATTTTGTAAACATACACCCCAGATCGCTTATTTAATGGTTAGGAATACATAGATTTGTTGTTTGTTTTTGGTACATGAATTTGGAATTATTTTATAGTAATTTGGCAAATTAAATATTTTAACTCTATTAGCAGGCAGTGAAAATGTATTGGGAAGAGTAAAGTTGTTTCACAACGATATTTTTTGTAAAAGTCCATATTAATCCGCATTCAAGTAAATCCTCCTGTACTAACCAAGAACATGAAATCGAAAAATAATCTCGCGACATCCATTTTCACCTTTATACGTTTTTTTTTTGTTTGTTTGTGAACATTTATTTGTCAGTATGTAGAGAAGATTTATATTACATATAACATTTGTTATATTCACGTTATCAGATGACTTCTAGAAAATCCTTACTAAATCGACCCCTTATAATACACACATGCCAATGAAACGTGTTTATACGCATATATGATGATGAGGAGCGGTACACATTTTATACAAGGTAATTCAAAAGGAAAGAAAATTATTCTTTTTCCATCATCAATGTCATTTTTACAGGAATATTTTCGATTTTTTTCTTCCTTTATATATTATTTTGGCTGTTATCAACAAAAAAAAAAAACTGATGTTAAAAAATTGTGTATCTATTTATTATATAATGTACATAGATATACATATATAAGGATGTGTTTAAGGATCATGAAGGAAATGATTGTGTAGTTTATTTTGTTTTGTGTACTATACTACAACAGTAGATACAGATACATATTTACTTTTTGTTGTTGTATGTTATGAACAATAAAAATAAAAGAACCGATATAATATTAAACCTCTCATGTAATCCTCTACAACAATACGTGAAAAATCGTTACGATTTATCTCTAATATGGGATATAAAAAGCTAAAACATTAGTTCAACAATAGCCAACATGGTAATAGTAAAATAATAGTTTTATTATCACATACAAACAATTTTTTGTCTTCCTTTTTTATTTTGCAGAAGTAACATAAATTTTTAATTTAATTATAACCTACGGTAGGTATATCAACATTTATTTTCTTTATGCTTGAATTGGTAATTAATATTTATTCAAAAAAATAAGAATCCAAAATAAATATTAAAACATATTTTTCTGCTTATGTATTTTATTTTGAACATATTAAGCCACATCCTTTCTGTAAACTGTGTACATACATATACTCGTAACACATAAATAAATATCTTAAGTAAATGTGGAGAGAATAAGGTACATGTTTAACTTTTAGACTTTCTTTCCTTTTTTTTTTTTTTGTTTTTAATCATAAAAATATAGATTCACATATTAAATATCAACTTTGATATTTTGGGAAAATTTACAAACCAAAAAACAAACTTTTCGTTACATAATTTTCCGATGAAAAAGTTAATTCATTTATTTTTTGTTTTGGTTAAAACATCAACCCTTTCAAGACACATTCACAAAAGGAAATTATAATGCGTATAGCTATACATACACTCGCCACATTTAAACTTTTCTTTTCTTGGTGAAATTTCTTATTTTGGGGTTTTGTAACAACATACTCGTAAGCAAAAAAAAAAAAAAATACTTGAGCATATTACCTTTAACACTGTACGATAATATTAAAAAAAAAAAAAAAAAATACACGACAGCGTATAATATCAGGTGTTATCAGGTGAATGCTGAAGATATACATATACACAATAAAAAAAAGTTTTCCTAAATTCGTGGAAATTATTCACAAAATTTTTTTTATGTTTTATTTCGAAAATTTGATTAACTTTTAACCGTATGCTTTTATTTTATTACGACAAGGTGAACGAGGTAAGAAATGTGGGTTATGTGTTAAGTGTAAAAAATATTTGATTCACTGATAATTTCGTGTGAACTAGTGCTGTAAGAATGCTTTAAAAGTGGTGTACAATACAGAAATTAAGTAATATTATGTTCTCAATAATATTAATTTAACGCTTGACACAAAAGTTTTATTTAAGGTTTATTTAATAGTCTGACTGACTTAGACTAATTGCTAACACTGACATTAATTATACATAAACATAATCAATATGATTCTTTCGGCTTTTTATAGACAAAATAAATTAACAATAATGGCATTCACAATATTTTTCGATTGGTTAATCAGAAAAAAATGAAGAGGCTAATCATTTATAATATAGCTATCAAAAGTGGAAATAGTGTCAGGTACGAACATACTGACATGGTGAATTATATTCACTAAATCATAAAACTCAAGGAAAAACCTCCTTGTGTTGAGCAGGAATTATATTTTTGTAGTTTGGTCGTAACAACTAAAAAAGTTGGTCTACTTATCAGACACAGATAGTTTCAAGTATAAACGTATAAGCGAATTATATTCACAAAATCAAAAAACTCAAGGAAAACTCTCCTTTTCCTTGAGTTTTTTGATTTAGTAAATATAATTCGCTAAGTCAGTACGTTCGTACTTGACACTATCTATGTTGAGTAGGAATAGAGATAGTGTCAAGTACCAACGTACTGACCTAGCGAATTATATTCACTAAATCAAAAAACTCAAAGAAAAGGAGGGTTTTCCTTCAGTTTTTTGATTTAATTGTTCTAATTTGCTAAGTCAGTATGTGAGTATATTTGTGTTGACTAGGAATTGTATTTTTGTAGTTTAAAAATGAAAAGCAAATGAATTAACTTTTTCATCGGAAAATTATGTAACGAAAAGTTTGTTTTTTTAGTTTATAAATTTTCCCAAAATATCAAAGTTGATATTTAATATATGAATCTATATTTTTATGATTACAAACCAAAAAAAAAAGGAAAGAAAGTCTAAAAATTAAACATATACCGTATTAAAAAATACGAAACTCACTTTTTTTAATTTTTTTGAAAATTTACGAGGTTATATGCTTTCAAATGTCATAAAAAGTGAGGTGTGTGAAAATTTTCTGTGGCCTATTTTAACATAGTACTTTCCAAATGTTGAATGAAAATTGCGATTGACACGCCATTTATTACATTTATCATACAAAACTCTACAAACAAATGATTTGATGAAAATAAGAAATAGAGTGCTTAAAACATTTCTGGTAGGGGAATCTAAACCTGTTATAGGTGGATCGATTAATTTACAATTTTGATTGTTTGTGATTTATTGATTTTTGAAGATTATTGTAGAGTTCTAATTTTATTCGCAATCTTCTTATATATCCGGATTTATCAAGATTATTCGATTTTAATAGTATATTACTAAATTTGCAAGGTGTTGAAGTTGCGTAAAGTGACAGAATTAACGATTTTGCTAAGTTTATATAAACCAATTTGAGATTTGTTTGACTGTGAGGGTTATATGATAGATATTATTAGAGAGTTAGCTTGGATTAAGCACAGTACTAAGTTATAATCTTATAAAGAAGGAATGTTCGAGGTTCTTGCAATTATCCGAATTTAAATAGCGCGAAGTTGCTCGGCAGCGAAGTTATTCGCAAATATGTTATTGTTATTTGTGCGTTTTCAGATTATTCGAGATTCTAAGTGATTTCTCGATTTTTAAGATTTGTCCAGGATCCTGAGCTTATTCGAGCTTTTCGGAAATTCGAAATTTGTCATTATCGATATTTTACTTCTTAATGCTGATATTTATTTGCTGTTGAAGATGTTCGGCAATTTTTCGAGATTTTTTGAAATTTTGCAGATTCGAGGAATTTTTTTTCTTATTACTGAAAAAACATTACTTGATAATTTATTAGAATTCAGTAAAGCTCCTTTATGTTGAGTTGTATCAAGATATGTAACATCTTATAGTGTATGTGTAAGTGTTTTTTAAATATTATGAACACAAATAGATCAATGGATAACAATTCTCTGTAATGAATCTGTTGTTGGTTAAATTAAACAAAAATATTTTGGCTTTGCTCTTTGTTATGCGGTTATATTGTGTGAAAAACCCTGAATTTCTTTACACGTGCTTGCATGCAGTGCATTCATAGACTAGTCGCTTGTGCAAAACGCTATATTCAAATTTTATATATTTCTGGTAGTGTGGGGGGTGAGGGGGCTAATAACTGATATTTTATAGAGCCACTACCGATAACGATAGATTTACTTACGATTTACGATGAGCTTTTGGAACAAAGGTTATAATGCGGCCGCAAATTTGTCCCAAAAACTCATAGTAATTTGAGAGTTATGTAAATTCACGGATTCAAGAGCATTAAGTCTCTTTTTAAAATTTTTACCTTACTCCTCTCCTTTCTGCCTTCTTTATTTTCACGGTTTTACAAAATGATTGTTTTAAAAGGGGATCTCTATATTTGGCCGAAAATAAAAACCCCGACAAAACATAAAATTCAAGAAGACTCTTTAAATTTCTGGTGCATAGAGGACCTTTGTTAAGCGAATTTGAGAAGTTCTCAGTTTTAGCACGTGGAACGGGCTTGGGGAGTTTTCTGTTTTAGTATGTGTTCAAATTTCGTGAATGTTGAAATTTGTATAAATCGTCAAAGCGGGGGTTTCGGCAGCCCTCATCCTCTATTGTATAAAACGAACTGAAACCTTTCAAACATTTTTTGTTGACAATTTTTTACAATTATTGCCACTACATAGACCTTTTACTTTTCAAGAATCCATTAACTTACCCGTTTGGGTGCAGAAATAGAGACAAAGCTACTACTTATGCAGCTGTATTGATAAAATTTAGAATTCTTTAGGAAACATGACTTTTGGTTTCATTAAGTGGCCCTCTCGCCCTATTCCTTTATTTCCAATAATGTTGCCGGATTTTTTAAGGCTAAATAATTTGTGCCTTCTTCAGTTTAGTATAAATTTAATAAAATTTTATTTTTAATATTCTAAATAACTCGAAAAAACTTTTTTGGTCTCTCGTAAAATTATAAAGCTCTTTATTAAATATCTAAATTAAATTATCTAATTAAATTACGAATTAAAATGTTTGAAATTTCACAAAGTTGTCGTACAATTGTGAAATTTTGCAGAATTTTTAAATAATCTTGAAACATTTAAAATTTATTTAGGCTTTTTAAACTTATCAGGGTCCGACTAACTCGAAATTGGCAATCAATTTATTCAAATGGTTCAAATTTTACAAAATTTCCATATCTCTCATTTTTCAAATATCTACAAATAATATTGGAGTTCAAGTTTCTTGAAAAACCATTGCTAATCATTGAATTTTGGTGAACATTTGTAAATTTTTTTAGACTTTAATGTATTCACAATTTTTTCATTTAATTGCAAGATGGCTGAAAATAACCCACTTAATCTAGATACTTTTGATGAAAATTGGAATATTTGATTTCTGATTTGAAAATTGTACGTTACTGTAGAGCCTCGTATCAATGTAAAAATGATGTGAAATGATTACCTTTTTATTTTTATTGAAATCTCCAGTTTAGTGTTTTTTTTTCTTCTTTTTTTGTGAAAATATTGTGAAACATAATTTCGGATTTCAAAGATCAAAATTTAATTTTTCCGGTGGGGGAAATACATTAGTGTTAAAACTAGTACCGCCTCCCTTCTCCTTGCAGGTGGGGAAGGGGGTAACTTTGAAACTAAAATATGAACCCCTACTTTTTATTGCAGATTCGGATTCTACGGCTAAAAATACGTAGGATTTGACTGAAACATTTTTTTCAATTCATGATAGATGGCGCTGTAATTGACGATAAATCATTTTTTTCGATTTCTCCTACTGAGAACCTACGCAAACGATTCTGCAATACGTCTGCAATAAAAATACCACGGTTTCATTCTAAATACTCGAAATTAGTCTTAAACAATTTGTAATTTTTTAAATTTTCAATTACTGAAAATGGCTGCTCATTATCGTAACCCTATCGTCATAGTGACGAATATCGTCAATTACAGCGCCATCTATCATGAATCGAAAAAAAATGTTTCAGTCAAATCCTACGTATTTTTTTTTAGCCGTAGAATCCGAATCTGCAATACAAAAATAGGGGTTCATATTTTATATTCAAAGTTACCCCCGCCCCACCTACAAGGAGGAGGGGGTGTACTAATTTTAACACTAATATATTTCCACAGTGCTTAGTACAGTGCTAAAAAAAAATAAAATTCTGGTATTTACAAGAATAAAATAAAAATTTCCGAGAAAAACAATAAAAAATTATTATGCTCTTGGTTCTAACTTGATTTTAATTAGTCTTTATATTTGTTTATGAGTCTCTGCTGAATTTGTAATTGGTTTTTGTGAGTCTTTAATTCACGTGTTTTGCCATTAGTATAAGAACAGGATTAGATCAAAATTAAAATTAAATTTATCATAAATAAGTTCTTTAAGAAAATTATGAATAAATAAAAAAATTTGTAGAATCACCATAAACTCAATTACGAACCCATTTATTCTAATTTATTTATATATTTATACGAAGGTTATATATAAATAAATTATACAAGAAAGCAACCCGAATATATAGTAGACACACACAAACATACATATACACAGACACATAAAATCTCAAATAATAATATTTTATTTAATTATAGAATTTTTATGTTTTACCATCATTTATCATTTAATTTAATTTACTTTTATTTACATTAAAAAAAAATTTTTTTTTTTTTATTCGTAATAAGAATATAAATAAGAAAGCATTCATTTTGTTATTGTACCTTTAAATTAAAGGATTCATTAATTAATTAGTTTTTTTATACGGAATCCTTCCATTTTATCTAGCTACTGTATATAACATATAGCCGTTGTGCATGAAAAAGAAAAGCTTTAGATTTAAAACTTTATTTTATACAATCCATAGTATAAAATAAAAGTTGTTCCATCGAGAGTTCTTATATTAAAAAAAGAAAAAAAACTTTTAGTTTTTTGTTTTATGTTTGAAGCATATATAAAGGATAAAAAGAATGATTTTATGTCCAATGGTTTTTGTTTTTCCTAATAAATGTGGAAAAGGATAAAATGTCGCCTGATTAAAATATGTTATGTATGAAAACTAGACCACATGCTCAAAGAATTTTTTTTATTCTTTATTACATATATTGTTATTAAATTATAATGTAGTTGTCCAGTTTATCTTCGACCAACTTTTTGTGTTTAGTAAACCGCAATTGTTCATTTTGTACAGTATTACATATAATAGAATATTTTTTATTTTTGGATTATCTATTTTGACACTACATTCTATGTTTCTGAATAGCTAGATATTTAAACACACAGAGACACAAAAAAAAAGGATTTTGTATTATAAATTAATTCTGGATCTAACTAATTTTCATATGTCATCATGTTAAATAGACCATAAATATTCAGCATCATTGCTCTATTGTTATCATTTTATGTGGGTATGTATACATATACATATATGGTGTTGAATTGTATAGTTTATTTAAGAAAATTGACCGTAGGCAACATAATATGTAAATTTTCTAATATGTATCATCAAACTAGGAATATTTTGTTTTTTTATTATTTTTTGACAAAAAAAAAAAAAAAATGTGTGAATATTTTCTTCAGATTTTTTTTTTTATGTCTCTCGAGACCCAAGAATAAGAAAATAGAAAATTATATGTGTGTAAGTATATTCAAAATTGATGTGACAAGATTGTCAGAATTTTTAAATTGATGAGATGATGACGTGAAATAAACTTTAAAGGATGAATATTGTATGTTTTTACATGTACATAACCCATATATGAAATATTTTTGAAGTCATTCTATATCCCGGGCATAGTAATAATAAGAATAATATACAGGAGTAGGAAGATATTAAGCAAACTTAAAATGTAAAGATTTTTTTTTTTTTTTTTTCGTAAAATAATGGAAAAAATATCAACTCCCTATTATTTTCGTTTTCTTGCTGTGCTCATCGTCAGAGTACAATAAAAAATGTGAGGGGAAAAAAGGAAAATGACATACGTTTAGAATATTATGGGTGAAATATTTATATTGACATATATATTTTAAATATGTGTAAATATTTGTCAGAAAGCTTTAAATTAAACTTTATCCTGAAAAATGATGTTTACAAAAAAAAAAAATTTGGTTTTTGTATAGGATTCTAGAGAATATACTGTGTGTCTATTGTTTTGTTGATTTTCATATCATTTACTACATAACATGGCAATTTTGTTGTGCGGTTTTCATCACAAATTTATAAGTAAAACTAATCTATAATTTTTAATTCAACTTTTTAACTAAAAATCTATAAACAAATATTTATTTCTACCTATTTATCTGGAGCTCCTATCCGGAGCTGCTATCGGAGGCAAAGAGAAATCTGATTTTTTTTTTTAGTTTTTAGAAATTGTGCCAAACTTCATATTGGTTTAAAAATGACGTATGTCAAATTAAAATATGAAACGTATCAAAATTATAATAATATTTATTGTGATGAAAATAAAATATCTGGATCGTCTTCATTTTCTTCCCCACAGCTTCTATTAATTGCTGAAACAAAATATGATTCATTTCATACATACTTGAATGAATGCATATTAAAATCTACGTAGCTACATAGCTCCACTACATAAAAAACTGACAAACAAATTTATGATTTTGTAGTAACGTAAATTTTGAATTTTTAAAAATTGTTATTAACGGACATTATGTAAAAGCTTATTATAATTTTAATATAGATGTCACTATTTTTATATTAATACATAGAAACGAAACGTAGAGGGCTCTCGTGGAAGAGTCGAGATATATAGAAAAAAAGATACGAAAAGCGAACGGACGTGTAGTGAAGAAAAGAAGAAATAAAAATAAATAAATAAAAGAAAACGACTAAAAACTTTACTACAAAATTATCAGAAGTGGGATACGAGGTACGAAATTTGATTATTGAAAAAATTTATAACATAACCTTAAATAGCACGTGGAAAAGAAATGAACTTTGGTAGTATGAATGTGAGTCGGTTTCGTAAGGAATTAAAGAATAGGGGATTGATTACAAGTGGAAACAAGATTACATTAATCAATCATTTAGAAAAGATTCATTCCAAAACATGTGTAGAAAACGAATCAAATGATAGCGAGCAGGGTGACAAAACAGTGATAAATCGATCGCTCACAATTAACAACCGGAATCCGACAAATGCAGCGGATAATCAAAACGATCATCAATACATACCACCGAAAGCCCAGTTTTCATCAACGCCTCATCCAACGCAATTTTATCAGCCATATCATCTACATCAAACGTCATCAATGCCTACTTATATTCAAGTTCCAACTGGAAACGAACAACAAATAAACGAAATGTCACCAGCGAAAACGGTGTTGATGACACAATCGCAGGAACATTACATGCCAAGACACTCGATAAGGGATATAATTAATCCACTACCATCATTTGACCCAGCGAATCTAACGTCAACGACGGCCGAAAAATTTATTAAACTATTGGAATTATTTAGCGAGATATATCAGATTAATGAGAGCAGTTTGTTATTAGCGATATCATCAAAACTAAATGGAGCAGCAAATATTTGGTTCAAAGCAACGAGAATAAAAATACGTACACTTGATGAATTTTCGTAATTATTCCTAAATGAATTTAAAACAAGAATTACCGAAGTAGATGTTCACGAACGGTTAACGGTTATTATTACGAAATGATTGGAATAGGTAACCATGCCAAAGTTACTGATGCAGCAATGATTCGATATATAATAAATGGAATGAAATTAATGAAAACGAATGGCACGAAAGCACGAAACCAATCGGAGCGAACTGAAATATACGATCAAATAATATCGTGACGTCAGTATTAAACTCAAATACAAACCATGAAACCAACCGAATGCGACACAACTAGGGCTTGTTAACTGGTTAAAACCGAACCCGGTTAACCGGGTTTTCCTTTATTTTTACCAAACCTGTAAAAACCGGGTTTCAGGAAAAACCGAAAGTCATTTTTTTTCTAAATAAATTTATTTTTTCATGGTTTTGTAGCATTAAATATTATTAAAATTTAAAATTTTACTAGCAGTTACTAATATAAATTAAAAAAAAAGTTTACTTTGTAATATTATATTGTAGTAGATTTTAATTGTTTTAGTGTAATTTTATCATTTTGGTAAAACCCAAGTTCGGTCTAAGAGTTCCCCTTTTTTAATTTTATGAATTATTTTTCAGTTTTTAGTAAAATCGTTATACTTGTATTTTGCAGATTTTGATGATGGGCGATGTTGAGTTGGTATCGTTTTTTGTAATTTCGCTAATGTGTTGCTTAAAACTTCTACCAAAAGATCTACCTGTCTGCACCCTAAGAAGAATTTTGGACAGTTGTCAGGTTTTTTTATAAACGCCTGCAATTCCCGTGTATTATTTTTATTTCTTATATTTTTGTATTGGTATTTTGATGAGCTATTGTGTATTTGCATATTTTGATTGTTTTAGGGATTTTCCAATAGTACACAAGAAGAAGTACAAATATGAATACAATAAAATACAAAAATAAAATAAAATACAAATTCTATGAAAAACTGCCAATGTTAGACGCCCTCAATTCTAAGATGCACCTGGTTTTTAGAAATCCTTAAATATGAAAAAAATGTGTGTCTTAGAATCGAAGATATACGGTATATAAAGAATTTATGTGCATAACGCATAATCATATATGTGTTGAACTTTAAGTAAGAACTTTGAAAAATATTTTATAGTTATTTATGCGTACATCAATAGCTTCGTGCAACCGTTAATTATATTTTAATTTAGTCCCAAAATGACCAGCAGGAAATCAGGAGTATGGAAAATATTCGGAAAAAAAAGGAAAATGCACAAGGTGCAATTCAGTTTTAAAATGTGCAGGTGGGAACACATCAAGCTTAGCAAATCATCTTCGAGCAAAACATAATGTCGATGTTAAAAAAAAAATGAGGAACCTCTAGAGAAAAGAGCAAAAACAACTCTAAATACTTAAACAAATTGTTTTTTTGGTATAGGGCTCTTTATTTTTGTAGATTTAAACTTGAGCTTTCAATCCCAATTCGGGATCATTATCAAAAGCATAATGAAATTATTTTCAAAATGAGTTCCTTTTTATACAAAAATTCGACATAAAACAATCAAACATTTGTTACTAAAAACCGATTTTTCATGGAAACGCAAAGCCTAGACAATTTTGTTCGAAATTTTTATTTTTTTTCTTGGCTAAAGCGATTCCATGTAGAAAGGTTGTACAATTAAATAAAAATAAAATGAGTATGAGACAAAAAACTTATATAAATACATCATACGAGTTGCCAATATAAGCATAATCTTCCACAATATTAATTGAATTTGTACTTGATTTAATATGTAACATTTCCAAAATCGATCTTTTCCTAAAATTGATTTGTTTATCGAGAATTTTGACGCTATCTAAATTGATTGAATGATTTGAATTTTTCGGATGCCGTGTAAGTGCGCTAATATTTGAATTTAGATTTTTGTTGGTGTCATATCTGTGTTGATAAATTCTTTTTTCCAAAAATTGTTTTGTCTGACCAGTATACGTATCATTGCAACTACAACGAACTTGGTAAACCACATTTGATTGTTTTTTTAAAGGTACCTTGTCTTTAATTTTAGAAAAAATGTTTTCATTTAGACTTGTTGCTGCACATCCCACAATTTTGAAAATATAATTTTGGAACAAACGTTTTATTTTTTCATAAAGGGTTTTTATATATGGAATGGCCAAAAAGTTTGTGATTTCATTTTCTGGTCTAGATATTGTATTTCTACGAAAATTTCTTGTTTTCCAAATTACATTTTTTATTAATTTTTCGGGATATTGGTTAAGCACTAATGTATCTTTAAGAATTTTTAAATTTTGTTTGTGAAATTTAGTATCGGAAAGCTTTATAATTTTTTGGGTTAAAATTTGTATAGTGTTAATTTTATAAGTGATGGGGAGCCAAGAATGAAAATTTATATATCTGCCTGACCAGGTATCTTTATGATACCAATTACAAGAAATTTTGCCATTTTGTTCGTGAATTAGCAAAATGTCCAAAAAAGTAATTTTGTTATCCACTTCTTTTTCTAAAGTAAATTTTATTCTATTATTTGCTGAATTAAACGCTTCTAAAAAATAATCGATTTTATCTATCGGTACCACAGTAATTATGTCGTCCACATATCTAAAATAGAATAAAGGTTGAAAGTCTAAAGAGTTTAACACTGAATTTTCTAAATTTTCCATTACTAAATTTGCTAATATGGGACTTATGGGAGAACCCATAGGGGAGCCAAAAGTTTGTTTATAAATTTTATTATCAAATTAAAATTCCGAATTGTTTAAAACGATATCTAAAGCAGTAAAAAATTGAATTTTTGTTAATTTTGATTTAGAATTTTTCTTTATATTTCTCCAATTTTGACTGATAATATTTCGTACAATTTGGCTATCAACATTTGTAAATAAAGATTTAACATCTAAAGAAATTAGCATGGAATTTGGCGGGATCGTAACGTTATTAATTATGTTTTTGAAATCTTCAGAATTTTGAATAAACGAATTTGTTTTTCCTAAGCTTGGTTTATTAATATTGCCTAAAAATGATGATAACGAGTATGTCGGAGAACGATTATCTATTTATCGAACTTATAATTGGTCTGTATGGTACATTGGGTTTATGAATTTTTGGTAACCCATATAATTTTGGAATCACTTCTGTATAATTCGTAAGTTTCTTCTTTGTCGCCAAATCGATATTGCCAAATTCCTCCCATTCTTTTACTACTGAGTTAATTTTTGTCTGTATCGGCGTAGAATTGTCTTTATAAATTTGTACGTACGTCGAGGTGTCATGGAGTAAGTCATACATTTTTTCCGTGTTGTCCGTCCGTAATGTCAAAACCGTTACGTTTCCTTTGTCTGCTTTTGTCACTAAATGCTTTTGATAATGATCCCGAATTGGGATTGAAAGCTCAAGTTTAAATCTACAAAAATAAAGTGCCCTATACCAAAAAAAATAATTTGTTTAAATATAAAGAATTGGCTCATTATAAATAAAAATAACTCTAAATACGTATATTTAAAGGGAATCTATTGGAGAATTATTGGTCAAATAAGCGGCTAATGACGGGTTTCCGATTCATGTATGACACATTCAAGTGCTATAAAAGAAATTATAACAAAACGGGGCTACGAATTGCCAAGAAGCGAGAAAACAGTAAAAAAACTAATTGTAGATTTTGCTAAGTTTATAAAAATTTCTGAATCTGGTATGCATTTCTCAATAACAATATATGAATGGACTAGCTGTAATGCCAAAGACATTCTCAAGAGGACAGTTATAAGTTCAGCTTTATTGACATGCAAGGTTCATGTGATGCATACCAGGTTCAGTCATTAGTTGAACAAAAATTGGAGGTGTACGGTATTAAATTTCGACATATTTTGGCAACAATACAAGATGAGCCAGCGTTATGAAAAAATACGCTCAATTAAAATCTATTTTGCCTGAACCATGCAATTCATTTGGCTGTTCTAGACACTTTTTATGACAAAAATACTGTATTCAATGAAGTTTCGAATTCTGAAGATACTGATGAGGAAGCCGAAAATCAGTTTGATTGTTTTACTGGCGACCATAATTTAAATATAGATGGTGATATTAATAATATTGGGTACAATTTAGAAGACGCAAACATTAATGAAATACTGCAAAACTTTCGAAAGGTTGTTAGATTTTTCAGAAAATCGCTAGTCAGAAACGACATATTGCAGCGATATTTTGAACAGCAAGAAGGTAAAAAACTTAAACTTATATTGGACTGCAAAACACGATGGAACTCGCTTATACCTATGATGGAAAGATTAGTGCAACATAAAGTTTGCATGCTAATTTAT
This sequence comes from Tipula vernalis, assembly GCA_958295665.1. NCBI lineage: Eukaryota > Metazoa > Arthropoda > Insecta > Diptera > Tipulidae > Tipula > Tipula vernalis. Next base: position 378,280,091 of record OY282558.1, on the reverse strand, counting down.
ACAACGAAAACCATTTTAATGTTTTGGTAAATCTAATTGCAATATTAAAGCCGACAGAATTAGCAGCAAAAGAACTAGGCAAAAACACTTCAACCTGACTTTCTGCGGAAGGAGTAATAATTCCTTGAAAATAAGAATTTCTGAAAGACGAAATAAAGAATTAATAACATGGTATAAATTTTTACAAAATGGAACTTTTACACAAACAGATTTATTGGAACTTCCATATTCGCCTAAATCGGCGACTTTGTCCTTTGCAACGACGGTGGCTGCTAGATTATTCGGCGGCCCGCCAGTTGGTCAATTAATTGATGAAGAAGATATTGACGAAGGTGAAGTCGAACCAATAGCATCCGGATCCTCATCTTTAATACAAAAATTACAGCATTCAATTTTTGCAGTCTTGCAGGGTTCAAAGGAGTGTGCCGACAGTAGCAATTTCGAGTCATCCTTCCAAAAAGAGTTGAAAATGTTTGGGGTTACTAAGGAAAAATCAATAATGGTCACCAAGTTGTTTCAATTCAACCCACGTCAACAGACCCTGAGATAGTCTTTTTGATCTCCGGTAATTTCTGTACCTCATTACGTTCATCTATGAAATTTGACCTGTGGACGCATTAATTTTTCTGTGTTGTTTTGTGTTGGACGCATTAATTTTTCTAAAATACTATTTTATTAAAAAACAAGATTTATAAGATTTATTTCTTTACAATTTTTTCATATAATGAATTTTAATACGTTATTTTTGAGTTTTTACTTAAATAAAACAATTTTATCCACTTTTGATATATAATAGCCCAATAACTATGCCGAGTTCAAATAAAGAATATGTAAAATAACCCATTGTTATAGTATAACCCACGCTGCTAGGGGCAACGTGAGTTATATTTTGTATAACAAAATGTTGAGTAGGCATTGGCAAATTATTCGCAGTCAAATTGAATGAAAAACTATATTCCAAAAATTAGTTAAATTGAAGTTCACCATGACAATTAAAAGAACCGTCACTATGATAAAATATATTTCAAAATTTAATGTTCCACTGTGAAAACATAAAATGGAATTATTTCTTATTAATTTACGAAATTTATTTCAACAAAAGTGGATAAAACGTTGTATGCCACTCGTGAGCAAAGAGATATTATCCACTCGGCATAATGTCCCACTCGGCTATCGCCTCGTGGGACAAACTTATCCCTCATGGATAATATCTCGTTTTGCTCACTAGTACCATAAATAACTATTAAAGAAGAACAAATGTTTTTTTTACAGTTTTGTTTATTTTTCTAAGTTAACAGCTCCGATATAGTTAAAAAATTCGGTTTTTTTTTTATTGTTTATTTAAAGTCAACGAAAAACCGACCAAAACTGGTTAACCGGTTTTTCAATTCACAAAAAACCCGAAAACCGGTTTTTGAAATTTTCCGGGTATTTACATGCCCTAGACAGAACATACCAGGGAATAATCATTCCAATAAACAATTAATCGCACATCAATCTGGTGACTCGTTTAAACCAATTCGCACTTCACTATCTATGACAACGCGTAATTTTCATCCACAACCAATTAAATTAACATGTTACAATTGTATGGAGACAGGACATTTCTCTACAAATTGTCCACTTCCAGCGAGGCGAGAACGATGTACTACATTCAACAAAGTTCATCCAAGAGCAGCGCCAGTGAACTGCAGCACCAGTGCACCCGAAAATAGTGTTCTGATTATTCGACCTTCAAGCTGCGTACATGCTATACATTTCTGGTGAAAAAATGTACACCACGAAGTTAGCTATATGAGTTGAATTATTTCCAACTAGAATAAAAAGTTCACTAGGGTAACCAATTTTAACAAAAAATTTTACTATTTTGCTAACTTCGTGGTGTACATTTTTTCACCAGAATTGGATCATGTACGCACTGTCACAGGAATTCAAAGTCGAAATCGGCATACACGTCCCGTCGTCCGTCACGCGATATCTGACAGCGGTAATTGATACTGGGAGCCCTGCAAACATTATTTTAGCTAAACATGTACATAGCTGCAAACATAAAACTGGAAGATTATATGGGAATTCTTTGGAAGAATATTCATATGTGATCCATCGGTCAAATTTAAAATTGAAACGGGGCACTGTCGGAGATGGGATTACCATAGAACCTTCGGACGAGACGAGAGAATCAGGTACTGTTTTTTATTTAACGAGATTTTAAGTGTAAATTACGAAACCGAGTCAAAGGGAAGAACTTTTGACGTCGGTCCAACCCTTGATAATATCGGTAAAGATTTTGAAATTGAGAGTGATTTGAAACATGAATTGACAATTCAACTGACCTCAACTAAGCCTATTTATGTGACACCACAAAGACTTTCCGTGCGGGACCGAGATATAATTAATAAAATAGTTGACGATTTGTTGCAAAGAAACATAATACGACCAAGCAATAGCAATTATACTTCTCGGATCGTTTTGGTTCGCAAGAAAAATGGCTCACCACGATTATGTGGTGATTATAGAGCACTAAATAAAATCACTATTAGAGATAGATTTCCTCTCCCGTTAACAGATGACTGTATCGTTAAGTTGCAAGGCAAACGCGTGTTTTCTTTGATTGATTTGATAAATGGGTTTCACCATATATCCGTAAATGAGAATTCAATCAGATATACCTCTATTGTAACGCCTGAAGAGCAATTTGTGACGACAATATTTCGTGATCTGATTTTAAGCGGAGAAGTAATGGTCTATATAGACGATATATTGATAGCCACAGATAGCGTTGAATGACACTTTCAAATTTTGGGAGAAGTACTGGATTTAATCCATAATAATTGTTTGGAAATTCAACCGTCAAATTGTAAATTTTTGAAAAATAAAATTGAGTATCTGGGATACGACGTTTCACATAATGAGATACGTTCCAGCAAACGTCACGTAACAGCAATAACAGATTATCCAATACCTCAGAACATTCACGAACTACGACGTTTTATTGGCCTTAGGAGTTGTTTTAGACGATTTGTTCCGAACTTCTCAACTACAGCGAAACCATTGACAGATCTAGTGAAGAAAGATATACAATTTAAAATCGACGTCAAAGAGTTTACAGCATTCGAATCTCTTAAAAGCAAATTGGCTAACGGCCCTACTCTTTGCATTTACAATCCAAAGTCCTACACTGCGTTGCATACGGATGCGAGCCAGGTAGGATTTGGTGCTATTTTGTTTCAAACGCAATCAGACAATCATTTACATCCAATATCGTATTTTAGCAAGAGAACATCAGACATCGAATCGAGATATCATTCCTATGAGCTTGAGACCCTTGCAATAATCTATGCCGTTAAACGGTGTGAAATTCAAAATTGTCACTGACTGTGACGCAGTCAAACTAACACTTGATAAAAGATGTTCAAATTCGCGAATAATGCGTTGGGTCATATTTCTTGAGAATTACGAGTACGAAATTGTACATCGATCAAATCATCAAATACGTCACGTAGATGCTTTGAGTCGTGTCCCTACCGTGCTGATCAATCGAACGATAAAAATATTAGCGAACTTCGTGACGAGTTGCATAAGAACGGCGATTCATCACTTTTTGCTCTAAAAGATGGTCTTGTATATCGAAAATCTAACAATAACAAATTACTCTTTTTTGTCCCTGGAAAGATTGAAAATGAGATTATACGGAAGTACCACGAAATAGGTCATAATGAGGTTATGCGGAAGTACCACGAAATAGTTGTCTAGTTTACGAACCAAAAGGTGGTAAAACGGAAGGATTCCTTAATTTATATGAGAAAAATGAGGAGCCATTCCATACGATCCATGTAGATAATCTCGGGCCATTTTCCGAGTCTAAACGGCATAATAAATACATTTTAATAATCGTAGATGGTTTATATATATATATATATATATATATATATATATATATATATATATATATATATATATATATATATATATATATATATATATATATATATATATATATATATATATATATATATATATATATATATATATATAGTAGGATCGAGCACCGCTCACAGCGCAACGCATCTCATCGCAGCATCATATATCGCCATATCACCCTGTACTACGATATTGTAAATAACAACGGTTACAAATTATTGGTATACCTATGTATTGAGGATTAATAAAAAAAGAGCATTCTCGATTGGTATTTAGAAGAAGATTCATTAAAATAAAACTGTTGAAAGTGAATCAGCCAGTATTTAAGTCTTTTATTTAATAATTAATTTGGTGTCGTGTTTCAATTGCATCCGGATGCTACAAATTTGGTGGTTCAACCGGGATAAGATACCTACCGTTGAAAGCAGTGAAATTTAGATTTACAGAAATTAAATTTGAGTTACGAAGCGAGGAAGTGCGATCGAAGACATTGATCGATTAGTTTAGTGTGTGATTAATTAATAAAAACATTGTTGGTTGTAGTTTTCTGTTTTGACAAATTTTTGTCTTTGAGGTTGAAATCGTTATAGACAACAAACAGTGAACGGTAAAGAAGACGGTTAGTGAAATCTGTCATGATTTCAATTCGATCCTACAATCACGCGACGAATACGAAGTGTTGCTTAAAGATAACAGCGTGTCAATTTATAAAGTGGCTTTCAGTGGATTAAATTGCTGGAATCATTGAGAACATAAGTATTATTGCGAGTTGATAAATTGCAAGTCAATATTTGTTGTCGTCGATTAATAACAAAACATTTTGTACGTAAACTGGAAAATATTGTGACACTTGTGCGAATAACGGCCAGGATATTGAGAACGGGTAACAAACTAGTGTAGTGCAAAAATAAAATGCCAAATTCCAACGATGCCGTTAGTTCGTTCAACGAATTCGAATTTTTGAAAAGTTTTCAAGCGGGTTTACTGGAGATAACTGAAAAAACGTTGAATCGCGTTCCGCAAGAGAATCCGCATAGTGAAACCGGGAGCCAGGGTGAAACGGTTAATTTGGATTCCACAGCGATGGATAAGTCGAACGGTAGTCACGTGGCAACAAATTTTTCGCTGCGTGATTTGGACGGATCTGTACCGGATTTTGACCGTACTGGCTCGTATTCAGTTGAAAATTGGTCTCAAACGATTTTGAGAATGCCGCAACACTATTAAAATGGAATTCACTACAAAAACTAATTTATGGTCGACAATGCCGGTATAAGGCTGACTTGTTTTGAAGAGCTGAAAACACACCTTATAAGTGAATTAAAGCGTACTGAAAATAGCGCTGATATCCACCGGCTATTAATGCAACGGAAGAAGGCGAAAACGGAAACGTTTTATCAATATTTTCTGGAGATGAGAGAATTAGCAGCTCGGGGACGGGTTGATATACCAGCCCCTATTCAATACACAATTGATGGAATTGATGATCTTGCATCAAACAAAGCTGTGTTATACGGAGCTAAAACTATCGCAGAATTTCGGAAAAACCTTGAAATTTATTCAACCTTCAAGATGAAAAGCGACCCTATAAGTACAAGTCTTTTGGCAATACCACCAATCGATGAAGAAGACAAAATGTTATAATTGCGGGCAAAGCGGCCACATATCAAGGAACTGCAAGCGACGCACTGATGGATTAAAATGCTTCAATTGTAATGAGTTTGGTCACATTTCGGCGAAATGTCCCAAAAAGATTAAAAACCTCTAGATGCGCAAGTGAACGTAGGGAATTCTCTGCGGGTTGCTTAAAAACAATCAAGATTGGCGATCATCCGGTGCAAGCCCTAATAGACACAGGAAGTGAGGTAACATTATTGAGGGAAGATGAATGGAAACTAATGGGTTCACCAAAGCTAGGAAGCAAAATCATTAAGATTAGCGGTACTGCAAATGGCCAAGCGAACACTATGGGATATTTTGATTCTAAAATCTACATAGACGAAGGTGAATTTGATGCTAAAGTTCAAGTAGTCCCAGTTAATATATTACACACAAAGATGATTGTCGGTAAAGACGTTTTGACCGGCACAGAAATTTTTATCGGGCACGAAGAAATCCGAATCAAGAAAGTGTCAGAAGTGTTAACAAACATAAATACTGACAATGGTCTAAACATTGGTGATGCAAAATATATAGCCGCAATCGAGACTCTGGTGAGCAATTATCACCCTACGAATAAAAATTGCTCTCCTGTGAAAATGAAGATCATATTAAAGAACGAAACACCAGTATATCAACCGCCAAGGCGTCTCTCACCAGGAGAAAAAATTGAAGTTGAGAAACAAATAAGTGAGTGGCTGAAAAATGATGTCATTAGACCAAGCAACTCGGAGTTTCCGAGTCCAATAGTACTGGTTAGGAAAAAAGATAATTCATTACGACTTTGTGTGGATTACCGACGTCCAAATAAACAAATCGTCATGGACCGCTACCCTTTGCCCATAATAGAGGATCATATCGACCAACTTCATGATTCTTCAGTTTTTACGACGTTAGATCTAGAAAATTGTTTTTTTCATGTACCTATCGAAGAAAACAGTAGAAAATACACATCTTTTGTTACGCATTGTGGCCAGTTCGAGTTTAACAAAGTACCGTTCGGCTTATTCACCGCACCAGCCGTGTTTCAGCGGTATATCAACTGTGTTTTCCAGCCATTGGTCATTAAAGCGTACACAATGATATATATGGACGACATAATCATACCCGCAAGATCTTCAGAGGAGTCAATGCGAAAGCTTCAAGAAATTTTAAGGCTAGCTGAATTATACGGTTTACGGATCATATGGCAGAAATGTTCTTTTCTCTATAGTAACATTGATTATCTCGGTTACGAAATCTCCAAAGGCGCTATCAAACCTTCATTATCGAAAACAAAGTGTGTAAGATCATTCCCGGAACCAAATAATATAAAGACGGTACAAAGTTTCTTAGGCCTAACGGACTATTTTAGAAAATTCATACCAAATTATTCAACGGTTGCTAAACCTCTGAGCGATTTGTTGCGTTATGATTGTGAGTTTGTTTTCAGTACGAATCAAAAACAAGCATTCGAACAGCTTAAGGCATTGCTGGTGGAACAACCTGTTTTGACAATTTACAAACCAACGGCGGAGACGGAACTTCACACCGATGCTTCAAAATGGGGATTCGGTGCTGTACTCTTACAGAAGGATGACGATTCGAAGTTTCATCCAACGTATTATTATAGTCGCAAAACATCTCCTACACAAGAGAGGTATTCCTCATATGAATTGGAGGTGCTTGCAATTATTTATGCACTTAAAAAACTACGGGTCTATCTGCTTGGGATAAATTTTACAATTGTCACTGATTGAAGCGCATTTAAGTGAACAATGGAGAAAAAGGAAATTTCAGCACGAATAGCAGAATGGGCTCTTCAGCTACAGGAATTTCAGTATACGTTAGAGCACAGGCGTGGAGATCAAATGAAATATGTTGATGCCCTCAGCCGAAACCCTGCAGTGATAGTGATCGAATTGAGATTATTGGAAAAACATGTGCACAGAAAAAAGATACGAGATTGCAGCTAATGAACGAGGCGTAATATTTAAGCTCCAACCGGACGGAAGAAAGCTGTTATGTATACCAAAGTCAATTATAAATGAGCTAGTTCGTAAATTATATGAAGATGGTCATTTTGCGAATCGTGCAGAAATAGCTGCATAAAGTGTATTTTATCTGAGAGGAAAGTGGGTAAACAGGAGGGTTTGCTTAACCCACTACCAATTGCAGACGGACCATTATCCACCATACACATCGACCACTTGGGGCCACTGGTGAGCACTAAAAACTATATAACTATATTCTCTCTATTGTAGATAGTTTTTCAAAGTACATTTGGCCCTTTCCTATTAAATCGACGACTACTGCCGAAGTTCTACAGAAAATGGAACAGTACAGGACGAATTTCGGAAATCCTGGCATAATAAACTCCGACCGCGGAACTGCATTCACATCGAATAGTTTCCAAGATTTCTCTAAAGAGCAATGCATTCATCACACGCTGATTACGACTGGAGTTCCAAGAACAAATGGACAAGTTGAAAGGATACATCGAGTCATAATACCGGCACTTACTAAACTTTCCATTGAATATCCTGAAAACTGGTTTAAGTATGTTAGTAGCTTGCAACGCTTCCTTAATTCAACCTTCCAACGAAGTATAAATCGCAGCCCATTCGAAGTCATGTTTGGGACGAAGATGAGAAACCCTGAAGACATGCGCCTAGCGGAAATAATACAAGAAGAAATAACTACGGAATTTATTGATGATTATATTTAATTATATTTAAAGTTCAACAAGAAAATCGTAGAATATTTAACCGAAAGCGCAAAGAAGCTTCAAAATATAGCGTTGGGGATTTGGTCGCCATCAAGAAGTGTCAGTTCGCCGCCGGAGAAAAATTATATCCGAAATTTATGGGACTATATAAAGTTGTAAAAATTGGCTTAAATGATCGCTATGATGTGGAACGAGTTGGTACGCACCGCGGTCCTAAATTAACAACCTCGAGTGCCGACAATATGAATTTTTGGTCACCTTATGCTGATAGTGAAGATAGCGATGTTGATGGTGATGCAGATGACAGTATATTAATTGGTGAAGCTCAAGAGTAAACGACGACTTAACAAACGACGATTTAACTAACGACGAAATTAACGACGATAAATTAACGACGATAAATTAGCGACACATCTAACGACGGGTTACGCATCATACGACGAGCATAACCATTAATCATCTTTAAGGCAGTTTGATCGGGGCGCTCAAACAACAGGATAGCCGATTGTAGGATCGAGCACCGCTCGCAGCGCAACGCATCTCATCGCAGCATCATATATCGACATATCACCCTGTACTAAGATATTGTAAATAACAACGGTTACAAATTATACCTATGTATTGAGGATTAATAAAAAAAGAGCATTCTCGATTGGTATTAAGAAGAAGATTCATTAAAATAAAACTGTTGAAAGTGATTCAGCCAGTATTTAAGTCTTTTATTTAATAATTAATTTGGTGTCGTGTTTCAATTGCATCCGGGTGCTACAAATATATATATATATATATATATATATATATATATATATATATATATATATATATATATATATATATATATATATATATATATATATATATATATATATATATATATATATATATAATTAGATATATACATACAGTCGAAATGTCATAATGTCATACAACTGCGTGAAGTTATTTCATTATATTATAAGCTAAGTTTTATTTGTTAAATTTAATAATTAAACGTAATAACGATAGCAATATTAAAGCAAAAACCAAAAAAAAATTAAGTACTCACCATCCACCTTGTCGCGTGAGGGTAAATCCAAATCGTGAATCGCGATCAACTGAAACACGTATCCCAACAATTCCCAAACCTTGTGGTGTAACAACCTGGCCACGCATAACAGAAACACGGCTACAAAATTTTTAAAATACTAATTAATACCATATAATAAATTCTAAATAATTATTAATTAATTTTATAAAATTATATTATATAAATATATTAAACCAAATAAATTATAATTATGATGTATGGGTGTATATATGAAATAAAAAAAAAAAAAAAACAAAAAATTAAATAAAAATATTTTTTATGTGATTTTTATAGATTTTATAAAATAAGGACACAAATCATGAAAAATTTGTCTGCTTCCGATAGTTTTAAAATTTATTGGTTTGCTATTTTACTTCTAAAAAAATAAAATGAAATAAAATAAGATGAAACTGTTTTTAATTTTATACTGAACTAGTTTCTATCCATGTATACATATATGAACGTATTTATTATTATTAAGGGAATAGACATTTTAGATAACCATACATTTTATTTATATCGATCAAATTGATTAATTGCTATATAAAAATCACATACATTTCAATATGAGCAATAAGTAATGTATTTTTATGTGTTATGCTTTTATTTAATATATACACATAATATTTTTTGATGTTTAAAAATAAAATGAAATATAAATAAATAAATTCTTTTGTATCATAAAAAAGCTTATTTATAAACTTAAATTTTTTTTTGTAGTTAAAATAAATAAATAAATAAACAAAAAATTTGTTGTTTTTTTTTCGTTTGGTTTTACTTCCATAAAACCACAAAATTTTTGCTTTTGTCGTGCTTTTTGTTAAATTTTTTTCTCTTATCAATAATAAATCAATAAATAAAATAATGAAATGCGTTAATAATAATTAAAAAATAAATAAATATATAATAAACATTTCTATATATATGCCCTCCCTAGCGGAATTATTTTTAATTTTGTCGTACTTGTTAAAATTTATATAATTTTTTTTTATTTTTGTTAATCCGCTAAGCTTAATAATAATCGAGCAGTGAATAAATTTTATATAACATTTATTTTATTCAGTTTATCATCCAGGCTTAATATATATTATATTTTTTTTGTGTATATGTATGTATGTAAATTGTTGTAATTTAGAAAATTAATTATTTTTATAAACAATTAAAACGAAATAATTTTGTTTGTCCCTAATGGAGCATAAATTTTGTACATCATATTACTTCGCATCATTTTCATTATTTATTATTAAAAATTATATAATAGAAAATAATTGAATATTTATAAAAATAATGAACAGAATATAAAAAATTTATATAAATTTTAAACAGCACAAATTTTTGTATTTTAATTTTTTAGTTATTGAAATAAGAGAAAAAAATAGAATATCATATATTTACAATAAATATAAATTAAAAAAAAAAAAAAAACAAGAGGATAAATAAAATAATAATTTCTAGAATCACAAATAATAAATAAATATCTTTACAAACTGGAAAATTCAAGCAAAATAAATAATAATGAAAATAAATAAAAAAAAAATGTATTTACACAAAAATAATTAATTTTTTTTAACGTTTATACAAAAAAAAAAAAAAAAAAAAAATGTGACCCGATTTATTTAATTTTACAGTTGCTGTATTTTTATTAAAATATGTATGTATATAAATAAAAAATAATAATTTTTTTGTTTAATTTATTTTTAAAAACAAAATTGATTTGTACTTCTACATTTTTTGTAAGAATTTTATTTTTGTACTTTGCAATGTTTTATTATTTATAATGATGAACAAACCAAACGTAACGAAAGGCAAAAAAAAAATTTTTGTCGAGAATTGATTTACTATAAAATTTAATATATTTAAAATACCAGGGTAGTAACACCCAGTAGTAGTATTTTATTGCAATATTATTATTATTTTGTATCTTGTCACGATTTTTATGCGTGACAAACAACAATAAAGATTATTATTGATATGCATTGTATTATATTCGTACTCTATGTATCGTATGTATGTATGTTTCCATAGTTCATGATAATCATTAAGTACGTATAATAATGGATATATAACTTAAATAACAAATATGTATGTATAAATTTATAAAAATTGGTTGCTGCTAATATATTTTTAGAAAATAGAGTAGAACAATAATTATTTTTCACGTATACTTCGGATATATATATATATATATATATATATATATATATATATATATATATATATATATATATATATATATATATATATATATATATATATATATATATATATATATATATATATATATATATATATATATATATATATATATATATATATATATATATATATATATATATATATATGTATATATATATATATGTATATATATATATATATATATATATATATATATATATATATATATATATATATATATATATATGTATATATATATATGTATATATATATATATATATATATATATATATATATATATATATATATATATATATATATATATATATATATATATATATATATTTAAAAGGGGTTAGTATAACGGATACGGATAGGCGTTGTATAACGAATACATTGGCTGAGAATGATTAAGCTACATGTATGTCCTACTCATCCCTTTTTATTTATTTATGTTGCAGCTTCAATACACAGGCAATAATGCTCTTTGTTGTATTGAATAGTTAAAAAAAAAAAATGTGATGTACTGATTTAATCACTCATCAAGGAAAATCTGCTGGCGGAAAAAATTAAAATTAAACTATCAGCGTAAATTTTATTTACTCCAACAAATGGCGGAACGGAATGCGCCCAACAACGATTTAATTTTCGGTAGATATCAGCTTGATAGTAAGTAGTTTTTTCTATTTCTGGCTTAAACTAGGTACCTTATTTTCCCTTGTGCCAGGTCTGCGTCGTCGAATAGCCGAAATAAAGATCGAGTTCTTTCTTATTCTTATTTGTCATCGACCCGAATTGAAATGCTGGAGACCTTAAAAAATAGGTCATGAGACTAAACTAATTTTGGATCTAGAAAAAGTCTTGAAACTGGTAATTGTGCTAATTTAATTTTTACTTGAAAAGATAGACCCTTTCTTAATTTAGGTCTTTGGTCCTTGTTGATATATAATTTTTAAATGTTTAACCGATATTTGTATGTTATTTACAAACGAAACGACACCGAACTCCACGCTCAATTATATTTGTTGTTTCAATGAAAACAGAATAATTTGACCCTATTTTGTAAACCACCACAATTTGAACAGGAGTTTTGACATTTAAATTATACTTGTTGCTATATAATGGGCAACAAATGCAATTATACAACTAATTGCTCACTTTTATTAGTCTTGAGATAAGTATACATATTACAATATTTAAAATGGCGATATCAAGAAAAATAATTGCTCAAATAATTTAAAAGACTGAAAAGTGGGAATACTGATTCACCAAAACTCCACAGGGAAAATGCAATTACTTCCAATTAAAATAATTATTAAAAAAAAAATTAAATTGTCCATTTAGTACCCCATTTTTCAGGAAAATAGTAAGGCATTATTTTTTTTTTGTATCAATCAAAGTAGCTCAATTTTTTTAAATTTTAATTGCGCTAAGTGTAATTATGTCAAGAAAAGTAAAACAAGTAAGTAGAACTCTAATTTTCAAAATTGCTAAAAAAAATTATGCATTCCTTAGCTTAATAAGTTTTGCTTAAATCAAAGTTGAGCACAAAATTAATTGTGTTGATCAATTTTTAGGTTATGAAAATTAAACCATCGAAAATAATAAATTTTATTGAATGGTATCCTAATTCAATATGTTGCTCAAAATAATGAAGGATGCCGCACGCAAAATATTGTGGTTAGTTAGTACCACATTAAAATTTGTTTATATTAGTAGCTTAAATGGAAATTTGTTGAAAATGTACAATTGTCTATTTATATCGCTCTATTTTAAAGTTGATTTGTTTAAAATTGCTGATAATTTAGAGCAAGTAACTTATAGTAATGCATTTTTTAGAAGTTGCTCATTTAATAAATATGTTGTTCAGTTTTATATTTTGATATATTCCACACACTAAGAAATTTTAAATGATTAAAAATATGTAGCTCATGCTCATATAGTCTATCGGCTGCTTAGTTTTGTACTGAATATTAAAGTATTAACAGTAACAGCAGCAGCTTAAGTGGTTTTTATTCAGCTCAGCTGGACAGGTAAAACATACACACTTAACACCATTTAAGAAAACATGTTTTGCTAAGCCAAAGGTGGCCTTAGGACTTTGTGCATGTTGCTCAATTTTAAAATTTTTGGCATCTGCATTAATAAAAATAATAATATAGAACACGATAAGGAAGGCCAAGACACGGTCATTACGTCTAAAGTTCATTGTTAAACCAAATAACTATTTTCAATGTAAATTTTAGTTGAATTGGTTTTGCTCAAAATGAATATCCCTATTAAACGGCTAATTTAACCGTATAAGCTGGGCTTTCAAATTTTTGTAGTGCGGTGGTATTGGGCTTTTATTATCTTTTTGATTAATCTGAAACCAGATTTTTAATGGCGGTATTAAATCAGTAGCTCAATTTTTAAAATTAAAAATTCGTGGCTTTTATAAACACAGTGCAATAGTTTGGCTTAATTTTGTAGATATACTATGTATGTTTAGTTCTTCTTTTGGCTAAATTCTATTTCTTTGTTTCCGTCCGATGGTCCTACCATAAACATGCCATTTCTGATTTTAGGATTTTGACGAATTTTGTTAATCAGGCAACATTTTTATTTCTTCTAATGGGTAATTTTTCTTTTAAAAGTTTTAATGTCTGTGGTCAATAATAAGTGCCTGTTCTTTTTAATGCTAAAGTCGCTATAGCTTTGGGTATTTGAAGTTATCTTTAGCGGTTTAAGAACATTTTATAGCTTGACGGCATTGCTCAATATACGTTCATCACCATTTCGTATATTTTCAGTTCGTGAACTGATATTTTTACTAAGGAACCGTTCCAAAGTACTCTCGGAGATGGCTATCTAACATAATATTCAGTTCTTTACACTCTATCTAACTATATAATGTGTCTTTATTTTTTATATCGTTGCATCCATGAAGTTAAAGAATGAATCTTGAAAAGATGGAATCTTGAAAATGGATTTTGCATTCCCGGGAAATATTCACAACGCGAATACTTTTAGTTTCAGATAAATAAATAATTTCCCTAAAGTTACAATATTATGTCATCTTTCCTCTGAAATCCAATGCATAAAGTTGTGGAAGCTAGCATACTTCTTTTTGAAGATGGCCAAACTACTTGAATTATTGATGTTGAAAATTCCAAAAACAGATACCCCACCCAAAAATGACAAATTTCCTATATTTAATAATTTTAAAGATTTCACAGCCTAAACGCAATTTAAATAAATCAAATAAATTACATCCAATCAGATCAAAAGCAAATTTAGAAAAACGGTCATATTTCTTAAGCTTAAAAACATATCGGCCACATATATTAAATAATAGTTTTATCCTATTTGACTTATATCAAGAATAATACTACTACAGTATAGATTATTTTAAACACATTAAATTATTTTTTTGGCGAATATGATTTATATGACTACACCATGATAGCAGGTTGCAGTTATCAACTTTAGAATTTTTTATAACTCTTCCTGTCATTTTAGTGGCATTCAAACTCAAAAAGTTTTGTTGAGACCAAATTTATAAACCACTTCATTCAACGGTAATTATGACGTGGTTTATAAATTTGTAGATCATCAGTATTGTTGACATATATTAAAAATAATATAGGTTCAAGAACCGACCTTTATTGAGCTTTAACATTCAAGCGTTTACTAATGACATCCTCTGCATGTACCTTTTGATATCCGTCTGTTAGATATGAGAAAATTAATTTAACAGTAGTAGAGTTAAACCCAAATATGTTAATTAATTTATCAATCAAAATTATATGACTTGTATTGTCAAATTGGGAATAATAATTTGATAAATTTCAAAGGTATATGCCATCAATGCGAGTAATTGTAAAAGCGTCAACATTATGAAAAGAAAATCCTATTTTATTATTAAATTCGGTTGGGCTTATATTGTGTGTGCTGTCATTTGGCATCGATGATGATGAGATAAAATTACAAAAAAATATTCGGATCAATTTTGCAAGAATTAATTTTGTCACGTTTGTTTAAACCTAACTTTTTGACCTTATTCCAAAAATGAATGGATTTTTCGGATGTAGTTTTAATATTTTTATTGAAAAATTCTGTTTTGGCATTACGCATTAGTTTAGTTATAATGTTTCTATGTCTTTTGAATTCACTGTAGCAGTAACGTTAAACCAAGAAGCATATCGTAACAATTAAAAAATTCCACAATTTGGTGAACTTCTGTTAAACTAAATAATTTAGCTCAATCTATGCGTGAACAAAAAATCATATCGTGATCAGCAAATCCAATGGAAATTTGATTAAAAAAACATATTTTGTCAGTGTTAGTTATCATCATATCTATAGAAGTGAACTGTTACCGTGGCTTGGAAAATGAGTGGCTTCAAAGAGTTACTGTTAAAATCACCTACATTAATTATATCACTATATTTTACAGATAAATCGTTCAAAATGTTTTTGAACTCTTCTATAAATGTTAATTGAGATGATTTATAAAGTAATCCAATCAAAATATTAAAGCCATTTAGATACAGCTTAATGAATAAAAGTTGTAGGTCATCGTTGGAATACGAAAACACCAACGACATGCTCCTGTTTTTGCAATCATTTCGGTAAATATTAAACCAATTTAAGTTTATACTGGTATCAGGAATGTGATCGTAAATATGCGTTTCAGACATCGTGTATTAATCGAGTGACTTGATCTAGTTTAGGAAGTAAACTTCTAATATTTAAAAAACTGATATTTAAACCGCTAAATCTATTTAAAGATGTTTTGAGAAATATCTTTATGTTGGCAATTTGTGGGGTAACACTTTTTAATAATGAACTTATTTAATCAAGACATTATAGCCAGCTTCCGAAAAATCACAGCCACGACAGGCACTATAAACTATTATACCAAGACAGAACTGACAAAACACTCTATAAATAAAGGTTACAGAAAAAATATTTACAATTAGCAATAATGAATCAATTTTTTCTGTAACTGATGTTGTTTAGGACTTAAGTGTTATCTTTGTATTTGTAGGGTGTGAAGCAGCTGCTGTGAATGTAGATGGAAGTACATTTAATCTATTAAGGTTTGGAATGCTTTTAGCTATTAATGATGATGATTCACCCAGATGTCCAGTAATTAATTCATTTAAATGTTCTATCGATTTTACACCAATGATCGATATACGGTTAAGTAATCTTACGAAAATTTGACCTTTTTTTCGACAAAAATGTTTTTAATTTCATCAGACATAATTTTTAGCTGAATTTAATGTTTCTTTTAAACTTTTATGAAAGTTTTAGGTTTTTTTGTGAAAATAACAGAATATCGCAAATTTGGAGACCGATCTTTGATTTTTTTATATTGTTTTTTCATTTCTAGAAAACTAAATATTTTCTCCTTAGGCTCAATCGCCGTTATGCAACCATTGAGTTAGTAAGTTGGCTTTAGTACAATAATTAAGAAAAAGTGTTAAGTTTTAGGGATTTTTCTCAACTCTATCGTACGGTACCAATGACCTTCTGAGGTTAAAATCACAGATTTTTAATTATAATTCAACTCTCCTTTTAAACAATTACTTTGTTATTAATATAATGGGTTGGTATCGTTATCCAAAATAAAAAAATCCCAAGAAAAAACAAAAAATTCCAAAAAAATCAAGTTTTTTAAATGTAACAAATTTTTGAAATATTATTTTAATTCGTTTTATAGATTAGGAGATGAGGGCTGCCGCCCCAAACTCCGGCTTTGACGATTTTTTGTTTTATGTTCTAGTTAACAAAAATTTAAAGGGGTCTTCCTTTTCGATGGGGCGGTTTACTTTGTATTTTTTGGGATTTTTTCGTTCGGGAATATGATGGTATCCCTAATAAAATATATGCAACTCCACACGATATTAGATTATGTATTAGGGAGAGAGAAAAAATCCTGAGAATCAAAAATCCCGAAAGTACAAAATCCTGATGTTACATAAGCCCGAGGTTACAAAACCCCGAGGATACTAAATCCCGAAGATAAAAAATCTATAGGGTACAAAATCCTGTAAGCCTATGAAAATTCTAAAATCTAGTGTTGCACAGTTGATACAATTTTTCCTTGATTTAAAGATGTATAAACGCGAAAAATCGAACATTGAAAATAGTGGTCAGAATTATGGGCTTTTGGACCCTCGGGATTTTGTACCTTCGGGATTTTGATTTGCGGGATTTTGTCCCTCGGGAATATGTCACCAACCCCATGTATTAGCTAAGCAAAAACAAACATTTTATATATTTTATGGTGGAACGAGTCTGAGTGATCATCGATTCTTATTCGTTAATTTTAGTTTAAAAAAGTCTTATCATTCAATTCAAGAAAGAAAAGTCATTAATTATGATAAAGTGTTGACTACGGTTTTAGGTAAATATTCGTCATAATCTGCTTCTGATTTTATTTTGGAAATTAATAAATGAGATTTTTTGCTACTGTAGGATTAAAAATATCTAGTTTCAGTATCATTAAATTATTATGTCCCCCCACCTCCTAGTTATCGTTATGTTACTACACAATTGTTTGACACCTATCATTGCAGCATTATTAGCTAAAACCATGTACTATTAGATCAATAAAGGAGTATTTCCTGGTTTTCTTAAAGTTGCTCATGTTATCCCCATGTTTCAAACTGGTGATCGGTTTTTAGTTAACAATTACTGACATTAGAAAGGTAAGATTCACATACACAACTTAAAAGTGAAATGGTATGTAGGTAACCTGATTATAATCAATAACTGACTGTGTGTTAACAAATTGGCATTGAACGTTTCGAAATCAAATTTTATTATATTTTACTTAAAACACAAACCATCATAAATATTTGATGAAATAAAATTTATTAAGGAAACAATTAAACGTATTGAATGTACCCGTTATTTAGGATTACAAATCAACCTGCCACTTTCCTGGATTAACCAGATAAATGAAGTTTAACAGCATCATAGGTGTTTTACCGCCAGTTTGGCGATTTGTCCAAAACTCTCTTAAATCCAATTTATTATTTAATTCAAGTTTGGGGGTTCTTCTGGCGATGTTTATTTAAAGGATTTGGAAATCCTACAAAATAATGGATCAAAAGCAGTTAACAACTTAGCGGCACTAAGTCCAAGTAAATTTCTGTATAATGAAATATTCCTTCCTCTTTTATCACTAGTTGATTATCAATATATCAATTATGTATCTGGTCTAAAATCATTGTTGATTGATTTACAAGTTAATTTGATTCCACAACAAAAAATCGTATTGCCATCTTTGTTACAGCCTACGGGTATTTCATGATCCGAAAATATTAATACATTGGCTGAAACAATTTATGATCAACAGAATAGTCTACATTAGTATAAATTTGTCATCTGAAGCAATAAACCGAAACATTAAAGTAAAGCGATTGGGAAAATTGCTTCCATCTTTCAATGGAGGATTGTGAAAATTTAGAGCTTTTATGAATAAGGTACGTCTAACCATAAATACGTATAAAGCAAATGAGGACGAATTCAAGATAGAAGTAATAGAGAAATTATTCGGTAGAGCAGCTGAATGGTTTCATTCACGTTCTTAGTCAGATGTATGATATCAGACCTAGTTAAATTGAGCATAAACGAATATTTGAAAATCGTAAATGTAAGGTATTTGTGGTATATCATCAGAATAAAGTTATTTCGGTGAATCATTTGGAAATATCTGACAGTGAATGAACAGATTATATCATCGAGGAGATGAACAATGTTCGATTGCATTCCCAAGCAAGAATGCAAAGATTCGCCGCGAAAGAGGATTTGTTAGAGGCGGTTTAAAATATAACTACATACTTATGAACGTCCAGTTTATCAATAAAACAAATTTAAAAGTATTGTACGATTATCCAGATTAGGTGAACAATCAACTGTGAATAATCGAGTTCGAGAAGTTTCGTGCTATAGTTGTGGAAAGGTTAGACATATGTCAAATAAATGTAACCAACCAAAACGACCTTATGGATCCTGCATGTCACGAGGTCTGGTTGGGCACAATATGAATAAATGTCCAACACGGAGTAATTTACTCAACATTCAATCTAGTTGAATTGAGTAATGGAATAGTCAACAACAATCAAGTTTTTAGCTACGGAAAGTTTTGAGTAGTACCTCTCTAATTTTTTAAAACAGAAATTAGTAGAAGAACATGCACTGCGATGCCAACTCATTGATTCGGAGCAATATTGATGCAAAAAAAACAGTTCAGAAGCTTCATCATAGTTGTTATTTTTCAAAGAGAACGACACCTTCTGAATCAAAATGTCATTCCTATTAAATGCGTTGGTGTATGTATGTAGCACGTAGATGCTCCTATTAGACCTGAACGATTTTAGTTATTGACGAGACCACCTTTGACCAAACACTCGCTATTCTGCAATAGAAAGATATAAAATTGGAACAGTTGCGTAAAGAACTAGAACAAAGTGAAAGTCCCTATATGAACTCAGAAATGGGTTAATTTATCGAAAATTATCGAAATCAGGGATTTGATTTTGTGTACCGAAAGATTCTCCAAAATTCTCATGATTTCTTAGGACATATATGTGTAGGTGTCGATAAACTGGTTGAGCATATTTCTCGAAACTATTGGTTTCCTAATATTCGTGACAAAGTAAAAAATTATATTAAAAATTGTTTAAAGTGTATAACCTTTAGCGCACCTAGTGGTAGAAAACAGATTTTTGCATTCCTTACCATAAAATAACAGACCTTTTGAGGATATTCACATATATTTTTACGGACCACTGGAAGTATCTCAGTTAAGTAATAATTGACGCATTTACTAAGTTCGTTCGTCTATATCCTGCTAGAAGCACCAGTATGAAATAGGCTATTAAAGCGTTATAAGATTACTTTAAAATTGATAGTAGACCTCAACGCTTGATCAGTGACCGAGGAACTGCGTTTACTTCGGATACTTTTAAAATATTTATGCCTGATATATGCATACAGCATATATTGAATGCAATCGACCGTGTCCACCGACCTCTAAAACCTATGTTAGCAAAGTTAATAGATCAAAACATAAATGTTCAATGGTACGATGTTTTGGAGCATATGGAATTTCCTTTTAATAACACCATCAATCGATCTACTGGTGATAAGCTCAGAACGCTACTATGTGGTGTTAATCAGAAAGGAATCGTATATGACAATTTAGCTGATTTTTTAAATATTCTTCAAGGTTTTGAATTCACCAATAGGCCTTTTAGAGGAGTTACAGATGTAGAAAAACTGAAGCCTTGTGTAAATATTGTCTTGATAAATTAGTTGCTGATTTGGGTTTCGATTCGTGAGAAAATTTTTTTTTTTTTTGAAATTACTTCGGTCTAAAAAGACCGAAGAGAATCCTGTCAAAAATGAGCAAACATTTGATTGGTCCAAAATCACTTTTCTTGACGTTTTGAAACCTATGAGTCCGAAAAAAATAACAACAAAAAAATGTCCATCCGTCTAGATGTCTATGTCCACATGATATCTCGAGAACGGCTTGCCGATTTGAATTTTTTTTGCCAATTTTTTTGTATATGGTCAAGGCGGAGAATTGAAAAGTTTTTGAAACCTGTACGTCAAGAGGGTGGGCTAGCTGCCATACTAATTCACCCAAAACCACCTTACCAAATTTTTATGTATGTATGTTGGTTTGAATATTGAGTTGGATACTGAATTTGAGGTTAAGTTGAAGGTTAATTTAGGGGTCAATTCGCGGATTAAGTTGAAGTTGAGTTGGAGTTAAGTTTGCGTTCGATTAGGGTTTAGTGAGCAGTTGAGAAATCTATATATTTCACAGCGTTGGCGTTTGTATGCAAGTACATTTGCACACGACATAGAAAAGTGACAGAACTCAAAAAAATTGAGTTTTTGGGATAATTCGTCAAAAAGATGCGATCATAACCTGACATAGAGGCGGTTTTATGTTTTCATATTTGTTTTACAAAGCGAGAGACTCCCCTGAAACATTTTAAATTTTGAGTTGTGTCAGTATTCTTTGTCACGTGCGATATTTATGAATGACCGATATTCAAACAAATCCACACGCGATGCGTATGATAATGGTAATGGTATAAGTACAATGGTATAGCTGTAATAGTATAATGGTAATGGTATAATTATATAAATTAATGGTATAATGGTAATGGTTTAATGTTGTAATCGTGTAATGGTATAATGGTGTAGTGGTATAATAGTATAAGTGTAATGGTACAGCGGTATAATGTTATAATTATATATTATTAATGGGATAATGGTAATGGTATAAGTTTAATGGGATAGATAGAATGGTAATGGTGTAATTGTTATTGGTATAATAGTATAAGAATAATGGTTAATTGGTACAATGGTATAATTGTAATGGTATAATTATTTATTATTAATGGTATAATGGTAATCGTATAATGACAATGTTATAATGGTATAATGGTAATAGTATAATGGCGTAATAGTATAATGGTGCAGTGGTGGGAATTATGGTATGACAGAATAATGGAATGATGGAATTATGAAATGATGGTATAGCGGAATTATGGTATTGTAGAATGATGGTATGATGGTATAGTGGAATGATGGTATGATGGAATAATGGTGTGATAGAATAATGGCATGATGGAATGATGGTGCAACAGTTTTTCGAGCAGCGTTGATTTGAGGAATCGGTTGTACGTTGAGTTTGGGGTTAAGTTGATGTTGAGTTGGGGATCGGTTATAGCCTAGACAGACTGTCGTTTAATAAATCCACACTATGACTAATCTCGAAAAATTCACTAAATCGGTTTTATTTAATCGCATTGTGGCTAGGGTATTAGACGTTTAGTTAGGATTGATCTGAGTTCATAGACACCAGCGATTTTCAGACCATGTTAGTTTAGGATTAGTTGAATTGGGATTGAGTTCTGGTTTACTGAGGGTCCTGTTAAGTATTTATTTTTTGGAACAGTTGTGGGTTGAGTTGAAAATTAGCTTGATTTGGCCCATGGATTTTGTGAGATTAATTGAGCTTTATTTGGGTCTTATTCTGAGTTGAGCTTATGTATGTATTTAATTTTTCGGACCGTATTGAATTGAGGATTGACTTGGGCGATAAGTTAAAGGTTGCGTTTAGGGTTAAGTTGTTGAGTAGAGTATTCAGTTGAAGTGGGGCTATGGGGTGAAGTTTGGGATTTATTTAGGAGTTTGCAGTGGAGATTATATTGTTGAGATCATGTACTCATCTAGTTTTCGAACCGTGTTGATTTAGGGATTGAGATGAACGTTAAAATTGGGGTTGAACTAAGGTTGAGGTGGATTTGAGTTCTGCTTAAATTTAGGGTTGGGTTTGGTTTAGGTCGAGTTTAGTGTTTAGTGGGAGGTTACATTGAATTGATTTTAGTTCAGTTCATACAAACATGTTGATTTGGTATCGAGTTGATTTTGAGATTATGTTGAGATTTGGTTCGAGCTAAGTTCAGTTGTAGTTGAATTAAGGTTTAGTTAGCTTACGTTGGGGTAAAGTAAGAGGTACAATTGGGGAATTATTTGCGGGTTGATTTGGGGGGTTAAGTTAAGATTTGATTTGAAAATCGATTTGAGGTTGGTTTGGTGATTGAGTTGCGGGTTGGGTTGGCGGTTAATTTGGTGATTGCGTTTAGGATTGTGTTACGATTGAGTTGGTGGTTGTTGTAAATTGAGAGGTAGGTTGATTTTATTTTTTTATTTTTATTTTTTGAATTTTTTTTGAATGTTAATTAATTCATGTAATTTCTAATATGCTACCGGTGGTTAGACCATTTTAAATGTGTTTTTATTAACACGTAGAAGTATATTAGTATTTACGAAAGAACAATAATTCAACGAAACCGACTAATAGACAAAATTCTATTTATTTAATTTTTAATTTATATGCTTTTAATATGTTACGATTTAAAATGGTCGTAGCATATTAGAAATTACATGAATTAATTAACATTCAAAAAAATTAAAGAAAAAAGTAAAATTAGCTTATACAGAAATAGAGCTGTGTAAATGTCGTGAAGAAGAAAAAATAGTAAGAGAATTTATCTGTATTAGTATGATTCGCTACTACATAACGCACAGTACATTCTGTATATATAGAATGTAAATTGTGGTATAACCAGTCCAGTCGCCGCGGCCTGGAGAGAATATTGATTTTTTTTAAGCTCAGCAGTTCGAAACTGGATTGAATTCTCTCACAATCTTCGGAACATATTAAAATCATATAAATTAGGTAGGTTGAGCTGAATATTAAGTTAAGAGTTTCAATTAGGGATTGATTTGGAAGCTTCAGCCCTTTATATTTTTACTTTAGTTTTTTGTTTTCTATGGCTATTAGATCTTATCGTTAGGATGGTCGAAGCTGTAAAGCAATTTTGTAAGCAACTTGTGTTCAAAATAAAAATAGAACGATTTTGCCATCGGTATGCCGCCTGGTGGTAAATAATTGAGTTAAACAAAAAGACTGTTAGGGTTCACTGGACGCAGAAATAAAGAATTCTATATATTTTTTTTTTTTTCATCGTATCCCCAATTGAAAAAATATAAAAACAAGTATCGTTAATTATTGTCATCCTACAAAAGGTTATTCTAAATTTTATACTATGTTTAATTAATTAAAAACATTTCTTTTATTTATATAATATATCATATTATATTACATAATTAATCACCAAATTAATCTGCCGTTCAACCACGAAAACAATAATATTTTATTAAACTTTTATGATAATAAATGGCATGTGAAATTTATTTGTATTATGTCTAGTTTAATTTTACATAAATATTATTATAATATTTATTTGGGTCACATTTTTATAAATAAATATATTATATTTTATTACATAAGATAGCAGAATATATTTTTGTTATTCCGTATAATGTATTTCCCTATGTGCCAACAAAAATAATAATTTGTCTCGAAGCATCGATCAATAATAAATTCAAGTACATTATACATTTTTGTCTTCTGCCGTTTTTTTTTCTCCACATTTTTGTCCCGAAAAAACAAAGAGCAAAAAAAAATGTAATCAATTCTGACTTTTCCCAAAATAATAATAATAATAAAAATAATAATACTATATGTACTAAGTTCGTCTCTTAAAATATTCAAATAGAATAAAACAAAAAAAAAATCATTTTATTATTTTAAAACGCGATTTTAATTGAAGAGCTTTTTTATATGCTTTTTAAAAATAATGATCACGAATACCAAATTTTAATTTAAAAATTTTTTCCTGTTACGTATTTTTTTTTTTTTTTTTCTAAGGGGACAATAACAACAAATTCGTGAAAAATTTTCAATTTTTGTATTTTATAACGATTATTGTATTGTTTTTGTTTTCTGTTGAAGTAAAAAAAACTAGAAAGATAAATATTATACAGAAAACTGTATTTTTTTCTCCTTGGGATGAGAGATTAGCGGGGGAAAATTGATATTTTATTCAAAAAGGAAAAGAAAATAATAAAAAAAGATTATTTTTATTATACAATTTTTCTGTGCGTGATAGCCACTTATAAATGGTGCTATAGATATTTTTCTTCGTTATTATTGTTGTTAGATTTATACGAATCAATTGACTAAATAATTATTATTCGAGAACATAAAAAAAAAAAGGTTGTATTAAATAATAATTTTTTTTTTTTTATATAAATGGAATGGAACATGCAAATTAATTTTTAATAACAACTGTTTCCTTTTTATAATTATCCATTTAACCTAAATTGGATATGAAAGTTGTTTTGTTCAATAATTTGTTAAAAATTGATTAATATAAAATTAAATGCTCTTATAATAAACCGTGGAATAAAAATAGATTTTGTTTGTAGACAAGCAAAATAATAAAAGCTCACTCAATGCTTTATTTTTAGTTTGAGAAATATTTACCACCATAATATATGGAAAACTGGGAGGTAACCGAATATACATAATATTTTTTTATAGTAAATCGATCGAAGTGAAAAAAAAAAAAAAGCAAAAATATGTGTGTTTTTGACGATGATGATCCTGGTTATGGGTGGTAGAAAAATAATCAAAATTCAAACATATGATTTTTTTTTTATTATTATTATTATTATTATACATTACGTGTGTCAGAAACACAACCAGCAAAAAAATGATTATTTTGTGTAAAAACATTTCAACCCATATCATTATATACCATATGTATATAAAAAAAAAAGGAGAATTAGTTTGACAAGAGCTGTGACAATATTTTATTTTTGCTATATGAAATGATAAAAACTTAAATTCATTAATTTGAAATTATTCTGGCCACTATTAAACAACATAAAAAGGTGAAAAATATTGATTTGTTCATCATTTAATTAAACTTTTGCAATTTAGAGAATTAAAATTTAATAATAAATAACTGGAAACCTGTAAATCGTAAAAAAAGTATGATAAGAATTATATACTATATATAATAACAAATAATTTAAATAAATAAAAATTTAATTAGAGGGTGCAAATTAAAATTGAAATGTATGCAATTTGTGTATAAAATAAAATAAATATATTTTCCAAGAGATAAATGAAAAATATTATTTAAAAAACGTTTTAATTTACAAATTAATCGATTTTTCGGTAATCACAAATTTTTAACACAAAATTATTTGTATAAAAA
The DNA here is from genome assembly GCA_958295665.1 of Tipula vernalis. NCBI lineage: Eukaryota > Metazoa > Arthropoda > Insecta > Diptera > Tipulidae > Tipula > Tipula vernalis. Next base: position 378,253,906 of record OY282558.1, on the reverse strand, counting down.
TATAAAAATAAATAATAATAAAATATGGAATAAAAATTTATTTGATTTACTTATTTTGTGTTTTTTTATGTATAATATATGTATGATACAATAAAAACAATATTAAAAAATAAAATAAAATATTTTATTACTATTTTATTTCTTTTAATTTTTTGTTGTTTAAAAATAATAATAATAATTTATATATTTGATTTTTATATATATTTATTTATTTTTTAAATATATATTTATATAATAATATTTATATATATGGAAAAATGAGAGAAAATAAATAAGTAAATAAATATTTAATGAAACATGCAGTTTTATGTAATTAAAAATAATCGGTTTTTTCTTTGTTAAATATTTTAATATTTTATACATTTTAATATAAATAATAATATATTAAGTTAAAAAAAATTAAATAAACTATAATTTTTTTAATTTTTTGTTTCGACTTTGTATTTTTTTTTTTTTATAATAATTTATATATATTACAAATATGCAATGAATAATATTCGTTTTAATTTTTTTTTTTTTTTTTCATATTTAAAGTAGTTTTTTGTTTACTAAGTATTTATTTACAAGGAAGTTTGGTAGTTTTTTTTAATAATAATAATAATAATAATTAAAAATTATAATTAAAGGTATTTTAATTAAAAACGAAAAAAATAAATAAAATATATTTATATGGATATTTGTTGATATTATATATTTAAAATAAATGTAAAATAAATTTATTTTTATATATAAAAGCGAATTAGGATATGTAATGTAACATTTGGATAAAACAGATAAATGTTTATATGATTAGACGAAGACAAAAGGATTTTTTGTTATATTTTTGGATTTGTTATTTTTGAACAAAATAACAAGGATTTAAAAAAAAAAAAACAAATAAATAATATAAAATTTATTTTTGTTATTTTCAAAATTAAAAACAAAAATATATAAACATAAAATCAAAACAATCATTAAAAATAAAAAGATTTGTACACAAAAAAAATTTTTTTTTAATTAACATCAACTTTTACTAAATATTAATGATAATAAAATTTATGAATTAAATGGGTTTAAAAACAAAATATTTTTTTTAAATTTATGAACGCAGTTAAAGAGACAATGAATTATTGAATTTTTCGAAACGTATGTGTATGTAAAAAATAGTTACAGTTTAACTCCACCAAGTTAAGAGTAACCTAATCTAATACATGTACAAGTAAAAGTTTTACTGTAATTAAGTTGAAAATTCAATTTTCATAAAATAGTAAAAATAAATGAAAAAAAGGAAAACATGCTAATTGAATTTTTATTTAAGATTTTTTTTTTATAAAAAATAAAATTATTTAGTTGGATTTTCAATTTTTTAAGGTAAGAAACTTAATTACCATTATTTAAAAATAAAAATGAAAATTTGTGATAAGAAAATTAATTTTTTGTTATGTGACCAAAGTTTTTAAGACTATAATAAACAATTTTCACCTGAACAATATAAAGTTTCTTGCCTTAAAAAAAATAAAAGAAAACACGAGAAACTCTTGAAACAAAACTAAAAAAGAAAAAATTATATAATTTCATATTAAAATTATTTATATGTTTTAGTTTTGAAGTAATCATTATTTTTAATAATCTGTTAAAAAAGCTAACTAAATAATAAATTAAAAATAACATAATTAAATTCAACAAAAAAAAAAAAAAAAAAAAAAAAGGAAAATTGAAAAATCTATAAATAAAAATGTTCGATAAATTCCAAAATAATTTTCTCAAACTTTTTATAATTTTTGTTAATATAAGTATACTTGTATTAAATTAAATTAAACAAAAAAACGTTTTTCATTTTTATTACTAAAATGATAAAGAAAAAAAAAATCATAAAACACATTAATATAATAATTGTTAAAAACATAAATAAAAATTATATTTTACTTCAGCAACTTTAGAACAAATAGATTTTAATAAAAATCTGTCAAATTTTATACTCGTATAATAAATAAAATTTTTATTTTCATTTTTTTTTTTTTTTTGTATATTTTCGGTTAAAACACAATCAAAACAAAATATAAAAAAAAACATCACAATATAACATGATCACAAATACATTTACATTATTTTATAAATAAATGATTTTTTATAATATTTGGAAAAACTAAGAAATAAGTAAAATAAATTGTATGACAAGGATAATTATGGACACAAGACATATATAACATACATGAACATTTATATTTTTTTTTCATAAATATAAACTAAATTATAAACAAAGAAAAACTTAAGCATGAAATAATAAATAACGTAATATTTAGGAACCGAATAATGAAACTCTTTTACTGTTGAATGTTAGAAAAACTGTAGAATTTATGATTCGGTTCCAAACAAAACAATAATTTTGATATTTATGTATAATAATATTTTTAGTTTGCAAAATAAATAAAATTATAAATCAATTTTTAAAATTATAATGAATAAGAATAAATAAAGAAATAAAAATTAAATTTTTGTTAAGGAATTTTTTGTTTTGTAAATAAAAAAAAAAAAAAAAAAAAAAAAATGAAGAACGACTGCGACTTACCACGGTGTAAAAGAGTTCCAGAACTCGCTATTTGTATTTTTAGTTATAATATTTTTTGAATATTAATTTGTTTTATTTTTTTTTTTTATTGTTTGTGCACAATAATACGGCATATACGGGGCACAACAGAAGGCACCGAGGCGAGGCACAGCGACAGGGACACAAAGAAGACAAGGACAAAATTACTAACCATCCAAATACTTGGTATACACATATAATTTTTTTTTTTTTTTTTAAATCTACATATAATATTTAATCAAAAATAATTTTTGTTTAATATAAATTAAAAATTATTTTTGATTTAAAACTTTCTTTTTTTTTTTTTCGTGTATTGCCAAAAGTATTATGGATAAGCATAAAAATTTTTAATTAATTTAAAAAATACAAATAAATAATTTTTATTGTTTAAACGCGCATGTTAAAAACGATTTTGTTATAGGTTTAGTTATTTATATTTTTTAAATTCAAATTAAAAAATTACATATATTTATTTAGACAATAACAATTTTTTATCAATCACACATCATAAAATCCTTTCACACATTTTTTTTTTTATAATTAATAAACAAAACAATAAATAAAAAAAAAGTAATAATCATAATAAATTATAAATTATTTAAATTAGATGATTTTTTTTTTTGTAATATACAATCAATACCGAATAATAATTAATTAATAATTTACTGTAAAATACTTTTTAACTATAATATAATATTAAATAACATTTTTATCAAATTAATGAGCTTCTGGATTTTTTAGTAATTAAAAAAAAAAAATATTTTTCGACTTGTTAATTATAAACAAATAAAGTAATATTTACTTAATAATAATAATAATATAGTGAACAACTTAAACAAATAATTTCGACAGTGAGGAAAATTAAAAAAATAAACATTAATTTAAATAATAAATAATTTAAAATAAATTATGCAACTAAAATTTAAACGTTTGATTTTTATTGAAATTATTTTGCGGGGAATTGTTTTTTTTGAATAAATTTTAAAAGATAAAAAATTCTGGACACAAGATTTAAGATGATAATTATTCGATATTTTCCCCGAATTTAAGATAAAAAAAAATAATATTAACAAAATAGAAGATATTTTAAAATGTTTTAATAAAATAAAATAAAAAGATTTTATAGCGTAATATTTTATATAATGCAGGGATGGCAATTAAGATAAATTTGGATTTAAAACGTGTGCCACAAGAGGCTATATTTTATGTTTGATGCGTGTCAAAGCATAAAGCTGCAGCTAATTGCTAATAAGCTAGACTATTTGTTACTAATATATAATTTTATACGAATCAAAGTTTTAAAAATTTATTAAATTGAGGGAATTTTGAATTTGGATTAGGATTTAGTTATGTACTTCACACACGTATTTTCTGAATCTACCATCCCCGGCGAAAATGAAAAGTATAATAAATATAATTTAAAATAATAACAAAATTTGCATGAAAAATTCAAAAGTAAATTGTAAAATGAAAAATCAATGATAAAAAATAATAAAGTTGTCGAAAAAAGAAGGGTTTCCTGTATACCGCTACTACCTTTTTTTTTATTGTTTACTTCAATATCTTTTGTAATATTAAAAAAAAAAAAAAAAAAAAAATTTAATGGTTTATATATTTTACGATATAAAATGTAAGAAAATTCTAAGAAATGAAAAAATTGTATATTTATATAAGGAAAAGGAATTAGAATATAAGTAATATCATTATTGACGTGATCTGTGTTTTGAATATATTTTTGTTAACCTTTTTTTATATACTATATACTTCTTTATATAAATAGAACATATTTTGGGCGAAATTAATGTTGCTAGATAATATAATATAAACGCTTGATAAAAGCAAAAAATAAATTATAAAATAAATTAAAAATTATCTAACAATATTATATTCAAACCCAAATTTATTCAAATAAAAATAAAAAAAAATAAACAAAACTCCAAAAATAAATTCACTTTTCAATCAAAAAAATTGTGTCCATCATCTCTTAAAAATTATAATCATAAAAAAATAAATGATAATTTGTATCTACATTAAAACAAAATAAAACAAAAACTATTTTTTATTATATAAATAATCAAAAAAATAGTTATATATTTTGATGTCTCACAAAAAATAAAAAGGATATGTTTAAGGTAAATTCATCATTTTTAAAAATAAAAATAAAAAATTATAAATTTTAATAATAAAAACAAATTAAACTAAATATTTATATATATAATAATAATAATTATATTATTATTTGTATTTTTTTTATTTTTATTTTTTTTTTTTTTTTTTTTTAACGAAACAATACATAAGGTAAATATTTTGGGTTGTACAGGATTATTTTTTGTTAGACACACACAAGGTTAAAAAACATTAGACAAAACACAATACTCGATTTAAGATGAGTCAACCATATATGTATTTTTTTTTTTTTTTATATATTTATATAATTTACAATATATAAACATTTTTAATTAATGAAATAATAAAATTAAATTAAAACAAAAAATAATAAATTCGATTTATAATCGAACATAAAGTGACTCACTTAAAATCGAGGGGATTATTATTATTTTTTTTTTACTGTTATATTGTTTTTAGGAGCACATGGGAAATTATTGGGTTCTTAAATGAAAATAAAAATTAAATTGGAGAAAAATAAATTAAAATGAAACTAAAAAAGTAAAGTAAATAAATTGGATAAAACAAACAGAAGTAAAAAAAAAAATCAAATAGAAAGATTTTTTTTTTATGTTTTTTTTTTTGTGGAATTGGATAATGTTTATTTTCCTATAGATATATAATTTTCTTCGTTTTAACGAAAAGAAATGGAATGAATAAAAAAAAAAAAAAAAAAATCTGTTTTTCCTCTCGCTTTTTATTTTAGTTCATTGGAGGTTGAAAATATCCTTTTAATTTCCTACTTAATTTTTATATACTGTTATGTGGATAGCGATGCATTATTTCGAATCTCATGAGATTTTCCTTGTTTTAATATAATTACGTTCAAATTAAATATATTATTTGATTTTTAAATTTATTTTATACACATATAAAAGCTTTGAACCTAAATTGGTTGTCAGGCCGAGTGGGAATTTTGTATTTATGTATACAACAAAATTCCATGAGAGATCTAAACATGTTTCGCTATCCTTATCTCTAAACTTTTACATTTTATTTATTTTAGTTTTGTTTGCCACATAAAATTGGCTTTTAATTAGAGTTACAAAAAAAAAAAAAAAATGAATCTTTTAATGTTTAACAATGCGTAAATATTTCAAACTAAAAATCTCTGTCTCATGTAATTTGTTCCTAAACAAAAAATTATTTTATTACTCTTACCTTTGGTGACACCATCATCTCCCATTTTCATCACTCTAACATACCGTAAAAAAATTGTGTTATTTTATAAACAAATTGTTAAAACCATTTAAAGAAAATCACCATTAAATTAATGTGTATAAATAAAATGTAAAAGTCTTTTTTTTTGTGTTGTTTAATAACAACATCACGTTACTGTTTTGTGTTTTGTTTTATATAAAACTTTCCTTTGAAATTTAAATTTAAAATCTTTTTGTACGGGATTTTCCTAGCTAAGCCTTTTTTTCTCATTGATTTTGAATAAACCGCATAATTTAGGTTTTTTTGTACTTTCTCTAAATTTCATTAAAATCCTAATTTTTTTGTATTTTATTATTTTTATTTATCCTTTTTTCCCTAAAGTACTAATAATAATAATAATAATAATAATTTTTTTTTATACGAAAACCAAAACGAAACATTTTTGAAATCCTATGATTTGGAAAAAAAAAATATTATTTTTGATTAAATTTTTATTACTCGTTTAAAAAAATGAAATATTTTTATTGGTTTTCATGTCGAAAAAAAAATTATCCTGATCATCGTAAATAAATAAATAAAAAAAAAAAAAACAATCAAAATACACTCATTTCTATCCTCCTTGAAAATTTATTTTATTACTTTGATTTTCATTTTCATTTATATTTTTCACAAATATATATGAATTTTTATTTATTTCAAAAATAATTTTAATATTTAATGTATTTTTATTTTTATGCCATAAACAATAAAATCTAAAATGTAAGAGACATTTGGCACAACAAAAAAAAAAAATGTTAGGTATTAAAATATTTAAATTGTTTGTGAAATAAATAAATACATAAATATTTTTAATATATTTACAAATAAATAATAATTATTAATAAGAAAACATAATTTTCTTTTTTAATGTTAACATATAAATATTATTCAATATATAAAAAAAAAATGTTAATTTTTATATTTAGAGGGTGACTTACCTTTCGCTGTATTCATCCATGTGGGCGTATGATTGAACAGAATTCTCCTCAATCAAAAACTTTACCCGTTGATAGAATGATGCCGTTACAGATGGTGGTTGTTTACGTAAGAGTACCTCCACTGGGTCATTTGATGCAATACACATAATGTGTTCGGCGCATATAGCATGCGAACAACATTCTGAATCAGAACAATCTGACATACCGTCTACAAATCAAACAAAACAAAAAAAAAATGATATAAGTCTCATAATTATGTAGTTTTAATGATGATGTTTTAAGCCTCCATATAAGAAACAAAGACAACGCTTCATTTGTATTTTTTATTTTATAGCACAACAATTTTGCTATAAAAAAAACATTGTCTTTGTCTCCCATTTGGGGCATCAGATTATTTTTCTCTTTTCGTTTTTTTTTTTGACTATGACTCAACTTTTCTCATGGAATACAGGCTTTAGCATAATTTAAAATGTAAAAATTAAAAGAAGGCGGGGCTTATTTTGCAGCAGTAAGTAAATTTGATTTTGATAAATTTTTTGTAGTGTACTTAGCACACAATTGGTTTTCTGATTGCCAAAACTACGCTCGATAAGCTTAGGCTGAACTATGCTTAATACATACATATAGGAATAAAGATGGCAGATGGATCTTCCTACGAAATTAAGTTTTATGTTGATACACAGAGGAAGGTTAGAGATTTTATATAATAAAACACAATATTTTGGTTTTGTGACTTTCTTAATGTGACATTTATTTTTATTTCAAATTGAAATTACGATCGTTTCGAATGTTACTTCTTTAGAAACTAAAATTATGCTAAAAATGGCTTTTATACCCTATTTTTTGTGCCTACGTGCCTTGTGAATCTTCTTTCCTCTTTATTTTTATTTTTCTTCTTAAAGCGGTAGTAGCGCCCTACTTTTCTTGTATATACGATCTGGTGTGTTTTTATGATAAAACAAGAGAAAAACTTGCTGACCATCTGGTGTGTGTGTGTGTGTGTGTGTGTGTGTGTGTGTGTGTGTGTGTGTGTGTGTGTGTGTGTGTGTATGTGCAAAATGACATTTATTACGAACCCTTCCGGACTCTTTAAGTATTCGTATCTTGTTTTATCATAAACGCACACCAGATTGTATATACAAAAAAAGAAGGGCGATACCATCCCTTTAAGAAAAAAAATAAAGGGGAAAGAAGATTCACAAGGTACGTAGGCACAAAAACTAGGGTATAAAAGCAGTTTTTCGCATAATTTAAGTTAGTGTTTGTTAGCAATTTCAGGGGATGATTATTTTTGAATTGGGACTCCTTGATGTCCGCATGTAAATTTGCCGAATTATACGAGTACATATACAAATTAAACAGGTAAAATTAATAATTCATAAATGAAAAATCTTTGTACTTGTAATTACAAACAAAATAAAAAGGAATCGAATTATTGTTATAAAAGGATTTTATAGAAGATATTAATACCATAAGACAGATTTTATTAATGTGTAATGAGCGCTTGTCACACTCATTATCAATTCTACCCAAAAATCCCAATTTTTTATACATTAAAATAGCATCCCACCATTGAAGATATTCACCTTCAAATAAACCTAATTAGTGACTCTGGTCCGGATGCTAAAAAGCCAATACCTCACTTTTCAACTGTCTCCAATATGTACAGTTGATAAGATGACCTTGCATTTCATATTTTTTTTTTATTAATTTGTTGGCACGCGACAAAAATTCCTCGTTTTATTTCTTTTTGTTTACAGAACTGCTTGTATACAAATTAAATGTATATTATCAGATTACAGTAAACAAATATGGAAATAACCTTCTATTATCTAGTGATAACAATATGGCTTGTTGTTGTTGCACACGCGCATGCAAAATAAAAATAAAATATATACGTACTCGTATACCGTTTCCTTTTTTTTTTGAGTGCGCAAGCAATTTTTACCCATTTTTGAGTTGGTTGTACTCAATAATTGGATATGCAATAGGTTTAATTATTGCAATAAGTTTTTTTTTGCGCGTGCAATTATTATTTTTCTTAGATCAGCAAATTATGCCCATTGGTTTTCTTTGAACCCATTTAATTGTTGGTGGAATGCATTTTTTTTCGGCGGAAGCAAATTTATATATATATATATATACTCCAACAATTTTAGTTGGAGGGATTATTCAGATAATATAGAAATGATGCAGATGCAGACTGAATATAACACAGCTCGCCGCGGAAAGAAGAAGCCATCAGAAAAATTATTTGATCGATACGGAAAAAGTTGCTGCATTGTATAATCCCGATTCGCTCATTTCTGGGAAGTTAATAATCCGTAATTTTCTTCGAGTCTTGGGTTTCAATATTTCGTCATCCCATGACGTGATACATACGCATTTTAGTAATCTTGGAATTAGATCTACGACCTTACGTAAAACTGTAGACTGGGTCACCAAATTAGATTCCAGAATCATTATTATAACAGGTTGTCATCCCCGTTTTTAAATTACACAAATGGATTTTAATAAAAATAGGGTTAGGACCCGTCACAATATAAAATGGCAGACCTAACACCAAAAAAGATTAAAATGCATTTTAAAAGAAACTACAAAGAATTGTCTTGTCCCCAAAATTGTTTGTGTAATTTAAATTTGTTTTTAATTATTATTCTAGGGAAAACTACAGCTGGTACAAATCTTTATTAAAATTATTTTGGAATTTAAATGTCGATTCAAAATGGTTTGTGCAAATTTAAAGTTAACCGTTTGGGGGATACAATTCTAGGTGACTTTATCAACAAATTTCCGGCGTAGGGACGTATAGGGACGTATTAAAAGTCACCAAGAGCATACAAAACATTAGTGAGTAAATCTCTATTTAATTAGCTAAAAATTATTTTAAATTTAATTCATTTAAAACTTTTTGTATTAATTTTTAATGTACACAAAAAAATTTTGAATCAACATTTCGATGCCCTAATAGTTTTAAATCAATTTAAATAATAAAAAAATATTGAATTGAAATGAAAAGCTTTGTTAATTTAATTTATTTAAATTTAAAATTTTATAAAAAAAATATTATTTTCATTTTTAAAGAGATTTGGGTTACTTTGCAGGTTACGCAAACTATTTTGAATAGGACAGCAACTTCAAAACGTAAAAAATCATTTTTTTAAATAAATTAAACATTTTATTGTATTCTAGATCGAAATTGCTTTTGATGCCGAATTTTCGTCAAAAGGCAACACCTTATTAGACCGGTTCGATACATTCATCAAGATCTGTAGAAATAAAATTGTTTTAACCGAAATTCGAGATAAAAATAACAAATTACTCTTGACACAACTAAATGAATTATATAATTTAAGAACCTACCCCATTTTCGCAAAAAAAAAAAAAAAAATTATCGCAGCACAAATATTTCGCAGACAAAACATTTTTTGGATCAAATATAAAGTCACATGTTTTGTCGCATGGACCTATCATCGCAAACAAAAATTCTCACTGCAAAAAACATCACATACAAATGTTTTGCCACAAATTTAATCGCTTTTCGTTGTGAGCTAATTTGCAATTCTAGAAAAGCGGGGGCTTTCGGGGCGGCAGCCCATCCTATAGGGTATACAACGAATTAAAAATGAATTACAAAAATTGTTATATTTACAAAAGTTGCTTTTTTTAACATTTGTGGTACCAACAGCAGAATCGATAAGGACGAAAAAGCCTCTTTGATCTGTGTCTGTAAGGTTGACGAAGCAAATATCAATAAATAATACACAATCCTGACGTTAAAAAATATCAAACACTGTACATCTTACATTGCAATATTTTTGCCTTGCGATACGTATGCACGCAAATTTTTTTTTTTAACATGTTCTTGTTGCGATATTATATTTTCGAAAATAACTTAGGGAGCCGATAATTTTACCCAAAGTATAAGTTTTAAAAATTTATACTTTAATTTCCTGTAGGACAGCCTAACAGAATAAGCCAAAAAATAAAACCAACAATATCTGATGCACAGAAAGATTTTTTAGTCCTTATCAGCTGAATGGAAAACTGGAAAAAATAAAAAGAAATTTGTAATTTTGCAACCAAAAAAAAGTGGTCATTGGCCACAAATGGAATGCAATCGTAGAAATGTTTTTATATAAGAAGATATCAAGTACAATATAAATGTGCTTGGATAAACTATTCAATTTATCATTTGTATTCGAGCAAACGCAACAAACAGCAAACTACCAGTTACCACTGATTTATCAGAATTTTCTGTATTTTTAAGAGATAAGCACAATTTTAATGGAGATTTAGCATTATCGGATATTCGTCAAAGTGGAATTAAAGAAGATTTTGTTGTTAACAAAATTCTGACATTTCATTCTAGTATTTCTGTATTTCTATCGAAAATTTTAATTTTACAAAACAATTGTTCAATTATGGCGAAACAGAAATTGGAAACGTAAGTGAACCTATTGGAAAAAAATAACTTTAAAATGACGATTCGGAAAATTTGGACTTTGTATAATTTTTTGCCTCTATTTATAGGAGGTACAGGTGGTGGATAGTGGACGACCTATCGATAGGTAGGTTAGCGGTGAATTAAATAAGCTGCCCCCAACCGCAGTCCAGCTGGTGGGAGAGTCTCAGGGAACTGGGGAGTGGTTAACCTCAGTTCATTAAATTCTGAGTGCCTATGATGCCCAGCATGGAAAGGCGAACAGATGGCGCCAGAAAACCATCGACCAATAACCACGGCGGACTGGGCGTCACGTCTTCTCTGCACCTCCGGAGTCTCCGCGGGTGATGAGTGGGGGTACCCTATAAACGGGTGACCCGGTGAATGGAATGGATCCCATTGGATTGGGCTCTCCATGTGAATAGGTGAATGGGGGAGAGAATGTGGGCGGAGGGAAGGGGGTGCAGGGAGGCCGGGGTGCTAGCGACCCGAATGGGCTGGATTAAAGTGTTAAGCGACCCGTGCTGATGGTCAACTAGGCTGGGGGCCCATTTAACAAAGCCCAGTCGCTAACGGAGCCCTCTGGATACCTGGCGACCTCCAGTTGTAATTAGCCTTACCTGCGTATACGGATCTCTGCGCAGGCGGACCTTTATTTCTCCGATACTCGTGGGAATCCAATGGAAAGATCGAACACAAAAACAAAGGGCACCGGCTCTCCTCAAAAGCCGGTATCAGCGGAGGGAAGTACCTCGAACCAGACGGGTGGGGCCTCTAAGGTTGCAAAGGTGGTTGACTCTAGGGCACAAGTCCCGGGAGTTAGCGGTACCAACGCAGCACAGGGGAGTGGGACGAGAGACATTCCTCCGGCGAAAAGACGATACAGGAGGTGGGCTGCGACCCCCGAGGGGCAGCTTACGGAAGAGCAAAGAACATCAGTAGCTTGGGCAAGGAGCACTGTGGGCTGCGGAAGCTCGGAAAGGGACCATATGTCAAAAAGACAGCGGTCCCAGGACGAGGTGGAAGTAGTCAACAGCAAGCGGGCCAAGTTGGTGACTGAAAAGAAGCCGAGCTCCAACTCAGGGACAAAGCTGTTCAGCGATGTCCTGAGGGAGCATGTGTTGATGCTAGCCGTCATTGACGAAAGTCAAGAAGATGGGAGCATCACGGCCGAAAAATGGAGGTTGGTGTATAATGCACTCAACCTCGTCTTTTTAAAGGTCCTGGGTGAAAATCCGGGACCACCCCCATCCTGCAGAGATGCGGGATGGTATCAAGGGCGTGTGAAGATCACTGCATGCTTGGACTCTAGATTTGTGTATCTATATAAAAAGGCTATAGCCAAAGTAGGGGAGGTGTGGCCAGACGCAAAGCTTGCGGCAGTTAGTCGGGAGGAAATTCCCAGCAGGCCGAGGGCACGTGTCTGGCTGCCATCCGAACCGGCTAGCCCTGACGAGGCTTTGGAAATCATTCAGGCCAGTAACCCGAGTCTTCCGACCGGAAATTGGAAGATCGTCAAGCAGGAGGAGGCGAACGGGGGCTCGAAATTATTAATTATGGTAATAAATAAGGAGTCCCTTGCCCTCCTTCACAAAGCGAAGGGAGTAATTGACTTCGGTTCCGGGTCAATTACTCTCAACGTTTTTAAAAAGGATGGGGCGGAAGCGCATACGGGAGGCCAACCGGAGGATGGTGGCAACCCGCCCAGGCCTGAAGGGGGTACCAGCAGCATGGGGGGAGAAGCTGAGGGTATGGGGGAGAGTGAAGCCGGCGACCTCGGTCGGGCCAGGCCTCCCTTGAAGGTTAAGGAGGGGCACATAAGTGAAGGAGCTGGTGTACCGATGGAGGAGGATGTCGGCAGCCCGGCCAGACGGAGGGCACTGACAAGTCCTCTACAGATGGTATGAGGGGTGGCGAGACGGGCGAATCCGGTGCATCCCAAAATACCGAGAAATAATATTCCTGCGGTAGCAAGAATATACCATAGAGATAGGTAGAGGTTAAATGGTTATAATTAAGATAACACAAATTAACCTTCACCATTCTAAGGCTGCTTCGGCAGCTCTACTCCTCAGGCTGACTAGTTCGGGTGAGGATGTGATATTAATCCAAGAACCTTGGATTAACAACAACAGGATCTGCGGCCTCAGAACCAAGGGGTATAAAATTATATCCTCTAGTAAGTCTGGGAAGATCAGATCTTGTATTCTTGGGAAAAATAATATTAATCTTTTCCTTCTCTCTCAATACAGCAATGGTGACACTACTGCAGTTAGCCTGGAAGTAGGCACTTGTAGATTCTGGCTAGTTTCAGCCTACATGGACCGGGAGAAGGAGGTTCCTCCGGATAACCTGGAGGAGCTGATCCATAAAGCGGAACAATCAAAGGTAGGTGTGGTACTGGGAGTTGATGCTAATGCGCATCACACTATATGGGGAAGCACGGACATTAATGAAAGGGGTGAGTCGTTTTTTGATTATTTGATGAGTACTAACCTTTTAGTGTGTAATATTGGGCGGGAACCCACATTTATTACTAGTAACAGGCAGGAGGTTCTAGACGTGACCCTTGCCTCAAATAATATTCTTCATATGGTTAAAAATTGGAGGGTGGATAAGGAACACTCCTTTTCTGATCATCGATATTTAACCTATAGCCTCGATATTCACCCTGCTACCCGGGAAGCCTTCAGGAACCCTAGAAGGACCAACTGGAGCAAATATGGGGAATTATTGGAGGAAATGTTACCGACGAGGGCTATGGAGCCCCCGACGACCGTTGGGGAGCTGGAGGACATGGTGGCTAGCGTTACTAGCGCATGCAACCGATCCTTTCGCGCTGCCTGCCCACTGGCTAAGCCTAGGGGTAGGCAAAAACCGGTATGGTGGTCCAGGGAACTGGGAACCTATCGTAAGGCTTGTAGGACAGCCTTTATTAGAGCCAAAATACAAGGGAGACTCAGGATTGGGACTCCTATAAGGAGAAACTCAGAATTTATAAGAAAGAATTAAGAAAGGCACAAAGGTGGTCTTGGAGAATCTTCTGTGATGATATGGAAGAGGTATCCGAAACCTCTCGCTTTAGGAAGATTCTTTCCAAAAGTACATCTAGTCCCAGTTTTTTGATAAAACCGGACGGATCTTGGACAGCTTCTAGTGGAGAATCTCTGGAGCTTCTCTTCGAGACACACTTCCCAGGGAGCTTTGAAGACCTGTTGGTGCGTAGCAATCATCAGGAATCACTGTCAGTAACCACAGAGGATATCGTAACCAGGAAACGGATCCTATGGGCACTGAGGGGTTTTAAACTCTTTAAATCGGCTGGTCCGGATCAAATTATACCAGCGGAACTTCAAAACAACTCAGTAATTATTCTTCCATACCTGGAAGCTATATTCAAAGGGTGTTTGAAGCTGGGCTATATTCCGAGGTGCTGGACGGAGGTCAATGTGGTGTACATACCGAAAGCGGGGAAAAGCTCACATGTCTATCCTAAGGACCTAAGACCAATAACTCTATCATCCTTTCTTTTGAAAACCTTGGAAAGGCTGCTGTATGTATACATCAGAGATAAAATAGGTGCCAGGAAGTGGGCATTGTCTCAGCATGCGTACACAAAGGGTAGATCTATGGACACTGCTCTGCACGCCTTGGTGTCTACGATTGAGAAATCGATTAATTCGAAGGAATTCTCTTTGGTGGCCTTCCTGGATATAGAAGGCGCCTTTAATAATGTGAAAGCGGAGGCAATCAAGGAGGGATTGTCATTTTTGGAGGTGGACGTTCCTCTGATAGGGTTAATCAATTATATGCTGGGAAGCAGGATTGTTAGCTCGAAGTTGGGGGACTCCACTATCAAGTGGCGAGTAACTAGGGGAACTCCGCAGGGGGGGGGGTTCTGTCCCTTCTTCTCTGGAACATAGTGGTAAACGGGTTACTACTTGAATTGGAGAGAGGGTATTGAAGTTATCGCGTACGCAGATGACGTAGCTTTAGCTGTTACCGGGAAATTCCTGGGCACGATTGTAGACGTAATGCAGAATGCGCTTACCATCGTTACGAAATGCGCTGGCAAATGTGGACTTGGTATTAACCCGTTCAAGACAGAGCTGGTACTGTTTACTAAGAAATACAAAATCCCGGTAGTTGTCCCTCCTACCTTAAATGGCACGAGACTTGCTTTTACTGATAGAGCTAGATATCTGGGCATTATCTTGGACAGTAAGCTTAGTTGGAAGCCCAACATGTTGGAGAGAATAAACAAAGCTACTATTGCTTTGTACTCCTGTAGGAACGCCATTGGTCATAGATGGGTTCTGAAGCCGGAGCTGGTACACTGGCTCTACACCGCTGTAGTGAGACCTGTACTCATGTACGGGGTGGGTGTTTGGTGGCCAGCTCTGGACAAGGTAACTTACAAAAGTAAGATTAAGAGGGTGCAAAGAACGGCCTTTATGCTTGTTAGCGGGGCATTGAGGCGACACCGGCAAGTGCCTTAGAGGTTATGTTGCACCTTCTTCCGGTCGACATTTTTGGCAAACAGATGGTGGAAAATACGGCTGTACGACTTGCAGCCGTCTCTCGGTGGAGATGTCTTAGTATAGGACACTCTACTATTGTCAGATCGTTGAAGGATGAGCTGGCGAATCTTGACTACATTAAACCTACTCTACGCTTCGAGAAGCGATTTCGGACCTCCTTCCCTTCAAGGGAATCCTGGAGGGATAGACCGTTATCGGAAACCGAAGCGTTGCAATTTTTCACAGATGGCTTCAAGCTAGACGGCAAAGTAGGAGCTGGAGTATTCTGTGACAAATTATATGTAAATATTTCTATTCTTATCCCTGATTACTGAAGCGTGTACCAAGCTGAATTCGTAGCGATTGAGGAGGTCATGACGTGGTTGAAGCATAATGTGGTATCCTCAGACAATATCACAATCTATGTGGACAGTCAAGCGGCAATCCGGTCGTTAGAATCGGTGTCTTTGGCGTCACGGGTGGCGTTGAGTTGTCACTCATCTCTAAATGAGATGGGAGCGCATATCAATATCCAGGTAGCCTGGGTCCCAGAATAGGTCAGATGAACTTGCTAGGCATGGTACGACTTTCCAGCTGCAACCGGAAAGGGCAAGTCTGGCACTTGGGAAGCTGGCGCTATCTTCAGCGGGGGACAGGTGGTCTAACACCCTCACCTGTAGAGTTGCAAGACAAGTTTGGCCAAAGCTGGACTTGGGGCGCACTAGATCATTAATATCCTTACGCTGACGTGAATTAAGAACGGTCGTAGGAATTCTCACGGGACACTGCCTTTTTGGAGAACATGCAAGAAGGCTGGGTCTGGAGGCTAATGACTTCTGCAGAAGCTGCTTGGACGAAGAGGAGGAAGAGACGTTGGTACACTTCCTTTGCTCGTGTCCAGCATTGGCTCTCAGAAGGCACAAACACTTAGGTAAGTTCAGGATGGACTGCCTCTCGGATCTCGAAAACATTAAAGTGCGGGACGTCTTACGCTACATAAGTAGCTCGAAATGGTTCCAATAGGGGTAAAAGGGGATACATCCTGTGGTATCACAATGGACCGTCACCGGTCTAAGTGTGCGTAAGCAGCCACTCCAACCTAACCTAACCTAACCTAATACGGATAGTATCCAACGTTACAACTTTCGTTCGCATTTTGATAAAACACGAGAAATCAACAACTTGTATGAGAGAAGCTTATCTCAACAAATACATAAAAAATGATAAATCATTTTCTTTTTGGAAAATAAGATATTTTTATCACAAAATCTATAATTCATTAGATATTTTTAAAGAACATCTTTGGGATTATGTTTGTACACATACGTCGAAAAAAAAGTAGAAATAATATTTTTCGATATAGAAATTGATTTTCCGTTGCTACTTTCAAATTAGGTGACAAAGAAATTTTAGCACAGTATAGGAAATTTGAATAATCGTATTAAATCGTAGATATATGCTTGCCAACCGCGTAAGAAACGCAACACAAATGCTTAATTGAAATAAAAATCAATAGTAAAAGCTTAAGTATAAAATACAAAAGTTTATGAAATTAAAGCCTTACACAACAATGGAAGAAGATTCAAATTCTATACTTTTTTTCAATTTAGGTGTGTATATATTTGTTTATAGTAAATAAAACTGGTTTTCGAAAGCTTTTATTTAAAGTTCCTTATCACTTTTTCAAACAAAAATAAATTTTTTATGTTTATTTGTCTGTGTGTGTGTGTGTTATATTTTTCTAAAATTTTCAATTCTTGAATAATAGTTTTATTTGTTTTTATTTTACTATTTACCATTTGAGTTAAATAAATAAATAAAAACCTGCTTTATTTCATGTATGCATAACTTACCACGATCATTGTCAACATTATCCTTGCAATCCATTTCTAATGGTATTGAACAATCAGAACCAGCCCAACCGTCAATACATACACAACGATATTCACCGTCTTCTAATGTACACTGTCCATGTCGTGAACAGCCGTTTTCACATCCAGCTGGTAAAAAAAAAAAACAAAATAGAAAATTTATAGTTTCGTTAAAACAGAGTATTCAACTGTGTATTATGTATATAGTTTTCCAATACCACAGAACAAAATAAAAAATTTTTAATTTTCAGTTTTTCAATTTGTCTTCTCTATTTATTATATGGGATATGTGTAAAACACACAAAAAAAAAACAAACAGTTTGTGTCCAAGCTCTCTACAAACGAGTACATACATACATACGAGTACGTATATAAACTAAATTCATGAATTGCAATTTTTTCTGACATGTCAACTGTCGTTGGAATATTTCAGCTTAATTTTCTTTTTTTTTTTTCAACATTTTTTTTTGTAATGGTAAAATAGGAAAATTTATTCAAAACATATTTATTTCTATATATATGTACATGTACTATTCGTTTATAATTGGAAAAGTTCTAAAGTTGACAGAAATTATTTTCTTGTTATAAGGTTTTATGTCAAATATTGGAAAATTCATGTAAAGTTATTTAGTTTTTTTTTTTCCTATACTTTTCTGTGTTGGAAGAATTTTTCTAATTCAACTTTGACAATAAATTTTTATTTTCTACACATATCTTATCGTATAGTTTTAATGTGGAAAGAAAATTTATGAATTAATGATAAAATGTTAATGCATATATTTTACCGCATACCAACGGACCAAATATCAAAATACTTACGCAATGTACAGTGTCGCCCATTCCATCCTTGTGAACAAACACATGTTCCATTTTTACATTGACCATGTTCGGAACATCTTAAATCACATGGCAATTGATCACATAAGCTTCCTGTCCATCCGGGATTACACCGACAACGTCCTGATTCACATATACCATGTGGACCACAATCAAGACTACAAACAGCTATAATAAAATAAAAATACACATAAAAACAGGTAAATAAAATAGGTAAATAAATTTTACTTTTATTTATTTCCGGCAAAAAGAATATAAATACGAAAAAAAAAAAAGATTTTCCAAGAATTTTTCAATCAGGCGTGATTTTAAGTTTCTTCTCTCAATTTTATATTTCGTTTGTGTGTTAAATTTATGGATGACTTTGAACAATTTACTTCAAACAAACGAATTCGTATTTTTATTTTTTATTTTTATGTTTGAAAGGAAATTCGTTGATAACAACGAAAAATTTATAATATTGTAATAAAAGAATTGATGAAAAATAATATTAAAAGGAAAAAATGAAATTGATTTTTCTTCTTCCATTTTCTTTTTTTTTTGGGTAGGTAAAAGAACGGAAATTTAAATTCCGATTTATTTTTTATTTTTTTAAGCAGAATTTTGAATGAAATAAAAATTATTATGTAGAATTGAAAAAGAGCTTTTTCCTTTTTGCTTTTTATTTTGGTAATCACAAAAGTTTAAAATAAATTACTTTAGAGTTAGCGAAAATGATAAAATATGATTTGAGTGCGTGTATATGGAAATGAATTTAATAATTTATTACAAGAATAATCATTTTGATAATAATAAAAAAACAAAAATGTTTTATTTTAATGTTAAATATGACAAACGATTAAAGTTTTTGTCTAAATTAATGATACATAATGTACAAAAAGCTTTATTTTTATTGTTATTCTACTTATATGCTTCAAAATAGGCTTTTATGATGGATAAATATGATATATTTGGGTTGTTTTTGGTTTAAAACACATACTCTATATACGATTTAGAAATGTTAATACATATTATAAATAGATAGCAATTTATAAATAAATAAATAAATAAGAAAAATAAAACAGCAAAAGCATTTTGTAATTAATATACCTTGTGAACAATCAGGTCCAGTCCAATGACGATCGCAAACACATGAACCTGTTTCTAGATCATATGTACCATGTTCTGAACAGCCTGGTAAACATTGATATACTTGTTGATCAACAATACTGCAATCATCACCTTGCCAACCGGCTTTGCAGTAGCATTGACCATTTACACAGGTACCATGCCCAGAACAAGAAGGATCCATACAGTCAGCTGTAAAATTAATTTGGTTAACAGAAAAAAAATCCGAACAACAAAAAAAAAAAAAAATACAAATTAACTAAAATAAAATAAAATTTTGTTTTCCTTGTGAAAAAAGGTTATTGATTTTCTTTTGTAATTTTCATTTTGTTTGAGTGTATTTATAGAATCGGTAGGTACGAGAAAATTGGATGATGTGTGAAAATTAAATTTCTTTACGATTGTTAAAATTGATTACTAAAAAAAAAATTTTTGTTTTTTTGTTCTAAATTAATTGGATTTATTTATTGATATATGTATAGCGTCAATTGACTAGAAATTCTTAAATCGATCGATATCCGTACGAAATTAGTAAAAGTGCAATGCAATATTATTATACCAGGTGGGTTGTGTGCATATAACATAATGTGGGTGATGTATGTGTATACCCAATTAGCGTCCGAAATCTACGTCATTGATGATTTTTTATTATGTTTATATTAAAAACTAAACTATTTGGTTATATCAACAAAGCAAATAAGGCGGCATCAAACAAAATACAAAATTACATGAAAATTACTTTGTAACATGTTAATTTAATGTATGTTGGTAAATACACCAGTTACACATAAGGAAATTAGTAAAACATAAACAATTATTTTTGTTAGTTTTCACTTACGTTGCTCACAAAAATGTCCTTTCCAACCACGTTCACAATGGCAGTCACCTTCGATACATCGACCGTGACCAGAACATCCAGGCACTTGACATTCATTTATTGGCACATCACATTCTGGTCCCTTCCAACCTTCCTCGCAATGACAAACCCCACCGCCATAGTGTCCGTGAGCAGAGCACAGCACTGGACAAACACCTACAATAGAATATAATACAAAACAAATTTGTAAATCCCTTTAAATTCGATTAAATTATGTATAAAAAGGATTAGCCATAGTAAAGATTTTTTTTTTGTCGTTTATATGATTGATAGCAAAATATTTTAAGTTGACAGGTTAAAATAATTTATAAATGATTAAAATCAACCCTTTTTTTATTACACTCTATTTTTTTTTTTTTTTTTTTTTTTTTTGAAACTAACTACATAAAATAATAAAATAAATTTGAATGACAGAATATTTAATTTAATCACAAAATCCATTAGAATTAAATTTATTATAAGACCTCTACTACTTACTTTTTGAACAATCAGCACCTTGATAACCATCAATACAATCACATTTGCCCAAATAACATGACCCTCGTCCAGAACAATCATTCGGACACGTTGTACTAACACCTTCGGCTTCCGAAACAATAAGGGTTACAGTGTGTGGTAACAATTCATCATTGTACACCGATAAAAACCATCGACCCGTATCTAAATACTGTAATATACTAACATTAACCATCATTGTGTCCATATCTAATTTTGGCATCGTTTCGGCCGAACGTTTCGATATAATATGCTGTTCTTCCGGTGAAAAATGTATTTCATGATTTATAAATTGATTGATACGTTTATTGTGTGCCTCTTCGTCTGCGTTAAAATTTTCAATTATTATCGGTGATTTAGAAAAACGTCGTTCATCTGAATCCGATAGGATTTTACTTGCGGACTCATATATATCGTCTATTTCATTAAAAATATTATTATCAAATGATTGGCTGCTATTGATTAGTGATCGCTTTCGTCGTTTTAAACGATTATCGATTCGGCCACCTTTTACAAATTCAACAAAATCATGTTGTGTTACGCTTGGCGCTACATTTCGTCGGCCATATACCGCAAAATTTGCACCCCACGGCAATGTAAAATTGAAACGGATGAATGCAGGATGTTTGTTACGAAATTCAGAATTCCAAAATTGATATGGTAATATTGTTACTTGATGCAAATCATTAAATTCACGTAATTCTAATAGTTGGGGTTGCTGTTGCTGGTGTTGCGCTATAAATTGGGAATCTTGATGAGATTGTGTTTGCTGTGGTATATTATTATAAAATCCACCATTATTCACAATACCATTACTATTTAAATTATTTATGTAATGTTGTTGATTATTTAATGTTGTAAATGTGCTATGATCTGATGTACTCGTTTGTAATGATTCTTCTGTTGGCAGCTGTGTTGATCCGTCAGAATTTTGTGTTATTTGATCGTGCGTTGATGATTTAACATCTTGGACTAGAATACAATTTGATGAATCCATTGTTGGCTTCATAGAACTCACAGCTGAAATGGAAATAAAAATAAATTTTAATTAGATTTTTGAAGTGAAACTTTTTTAAGCGGGGCATATGATTCGAAAAAAGCAAAACTATATATTGAAACGAAATTGTGAGTCGGTCGTGTAATATGGAAAACAAATCGTGTAACGAAAACAAATCAACACACATTTTATATAGCAATTAAAATTTACAATAAATAGTAATCTTAGAACGACAGAAGTGAACAACAAACAGAACATCTCCAATTGGGCTCCGATTACAATGGTTGATACCTTTATCGATAGGCTTCGAAACCTATAATTATTGTGCCAACTTGTATTTAGATAACCCGATTATTTCTTCATCTGCAATTGGGCTCCGATTACGATGGTTGTTACCTCTATCAATAGGTTTCGGGACCTATAATTATTTTGCCAACTTGTATTTAGTTAGCTCGATTATTTCTACGCATATTGTAGAAAATTGAGTTTTTCTGAAAATCTTAAAGATTAAAGGTCACAAATTATAGACGATAAACCGAACATCTGCAATTGGGCTCCGATTATGTTGGTTGATACCTCTATCGATAAGTTTCGGGACCTATAATTATTGTGCCAACTTGTATTTAGATAGCTCGATAATTTCTTCATCTGCAATTGGGCTCCGATTACGGTGGTTGATACCTCTATCAATAGGGTTCGGGATCTATAATTGTTGTGTCAATTTGTGTTAAGATAGCTCAATTATTTCTAAGCATTTTGTAAAAAATTGAATTTTACTGGAAATCTTAAAGAAAAAAGCTCATAAATTCTAGACGAAAAATCGAACATCTGCAATTGGGCTCCGATTACGATAGTTAATACCTCTATCGATAGGTTTTGGGCCCTATAATTATTGTGTTAACTTGTATTTAGATAGCTCGATTATTTCTAAGCATTTTGTAGACAATTCAATATTATTGAAAATCTTAAACACTAAAAAGCTCCCAAATTCTAGACGAAAAATCGAACATCTGCAATTGGGCTCCGATTACGATGGTTGATACCTCTATCGATAGAGTTCGGGACCTATATTTATCGTGCCAACTTGTGTTTAGATAGTAAGATTATTTCTACGCATTTAGAAAAAAATTGAATTTTACTTAAAATCTTAAAGACTAAAGCTGACAAACTGTAGACGAAAAATCGAACATCTGCAATTGGGCTCCGATTACGATGGTTGATACCTCTGTCGATAGGTTTCGGGACCTATAATTATTGTGCCAACTTGTATTTAGATAGCTCGATTACTTCTACGCATTTTGTAGATAGTTGAAATTTACTGAAAATCTTAGAGACTAAAGCTCAAAAATTGTAGACGAAAAATCGAACATCTGCAATTGGGCTCCGATTACGATGGTTGATACCTCTATGGATAGGTTTCGGGACCCAAAATTATTGTTCCAACTTGAATTTAGTTAGCTCGATTATTTTCACGCATTTTGCAAAAAATTCAATTTTACTGAAAATTTTAAAGACTAAAGCTCACAAATTCTAGATGAAAAATCGAACATTTACAATTGTGCTCCGATTACGATGGTTGATACCTCTATCGATAGGTTTCGGGACCTATAATTAATGTGCCAACTTGTATTTAGATAGCTCGATTATTTCTACGCATTTTGTAGAAAATTGAATTTTACTGAAAATTTTAAAGACTAAAGCTCACAAACTCTAGACGAAAAATCGAACATCAGCACTTGGGCTCCGGGACCTGTAATTTTCGTTACAACTTGTATTTAGATAGACCGGTTATTTTTATGCATTTTGTAGAAAATTCAATTTTACTGAAAATCTTAAAGACTGAAGTGCACAAATGCTACACGAAAAATCGAACATCTGCAATTGGGCTCCGATTACGATGGTTGATACCTCTATCAATAGGTTTCAGGACCTATAATAATTGCCCTAGCTTATATTTAGATAGCTCGCTTAACTCAATTCTAGACGAAATTTGAACATGTGCAATTGAGCTCCGATTATGATGGTTGATACATCTATCGGTAGGTTTCGGGACCTATAATTATTTTGCCAATTTGTATTTAGATAGCTCGATTATTTCTACGCATTTTGTATAAAACTTGAATTTTAGTGAAAATCTTAAAGACTAAAGCTCATAAATTCTAGACGAAAAATTGAACATCTACAATTTGGCTCCGATTACGATGGTTGATCTCTATCGATAGGTTTCGGGACTGATAATTATTGTGCCAAGTTGTATTTAGATAGCTCGATTATTTCCACGCATTTTGAAAAAACTTGAATTTTACTGAAAATCTGAAAGACTAAAGCTCACAAATTGTAGACGAAAAATTGAACATTTGCAATTTAGCACCATTTATAATGGTTGATACCTCTATCGATAGGTTTCGGGATCTAAAATTATTGTGCCAACTTGTAGTTTGATAGCTCGATTATTTCTACGCATTTTGTAGAAAATTCAATCGTATTGAAAATCTAAAGCTCACAAATAATCGACCAAAACCGAACATCTGCAATTGGGCCCCGATTACGATTGTTGATACTTCTATCGATAGGTTTCGAGACCTATAATTATGGTGCCAACTTGTATTTAGATAGCTCGATTATTTCAACGCATTTTGTAGAAAATTAAATTTTACTGAAAATGTAAAGCTCACAAATCCTAGAAGAAAAATCGAACATCTGCAATTGGGCTCCGATTACGTTGGTTGATACCTTTATCGATAGGTTTCGGGACTTACAATTATTGTGCCAAGTTGTATTTAGATAGTACGATTATTTTTACGCATTGTATAGAAAATTTAATCTTATTGAAGCTCACAAATTCTGGAAAATCGAACATCTGCAATTGGGCTCCGATTACGATGATTAATATCGCTATCGATAGGTTTTGGGGCCTACAAATATTGTGCTAAACTTGTATTTAGATAGTTCGATTGTTTCTACGCATTTTGTGGAAAATTCAATCGTATTGAAAACCTAAAGCTCACAAATCCCCGACGAAAATCGAACATCTGCAATTGGGCTCCGATTACGATGGTTGATACCATTATCGATAGGTTTCGGGACCTATAATTATTGTGCCAATTTATATTTAGACGAGTTTTGAATTTCTCTTGAAAGTAGTTTTCGTTCTAAACAAAATTCCCTTTAAAATATAGACCTATCAATGCACAGTCATAATTTTAAGTGTGCGAAGTTTTGTAATTAAGGGATTCGAATTAGATAGAGGCTTGCTCTATAGTTTATAGCTGAAACGGAATATTTGTGAATTTGATATTTTAATTAATGGCACTCAGAAAAAATGAGTGCCTGTAAATGGCATGATGTTCTCTAACTGTTTGATATTTGCACTACAGTAAAACGCCTCTTATGATTTTGACTCCACGTTTGAGTGTTTCAAACTAATTTTTATCATTTTTCGTTAAAGATGCTCAATAAGTGAACCTTTTTTAAGCTGCCCAGCGTCACGCTTTGCTTTATTCCCCGCTTTATTTTGTTAAAATAGTTTTCTACTGGGCCGTTGCTTAATTTATTTTCATGGAATATATTTGACCAAAAGTGCGACAACGGTTTATATTTTTAAAAAAATAGGCCAATAATTGGTCATCATTGATTTTCAAATCTTGATAGAATCTGCTTTGTCGATATAGAGTTTCGTTGAACTGCCTATTTGAGTGAATTATGCCATCATAATTGTAACTTTCTTGGTTTTTCTAAATCATTTTGCGAAATAAGTTTCCTTACGTAAAAAGTTTTGGAAAGATCCACAATGGTCTCTAATGCATTGTAGACAAATGGCGAAAGGTATTTAGTTTGCCAAACAATGGACAAATTAAACCAAATTTTACTATTTCCTTTAACATTTTTTTATTCGTTGAGCTGATCGAAAAAAGTTTATTTATATCAATCAAGCAATGTATCTAGTGCGAAATGCATAAATGTATAAGAACTAATTGCTTTGTGATTAGCGGTTTTTTGATTGAATTATACAGAATATTCAAGTATTGAACTAAAATAGTATTAATTTGGGCAACATTGGCAACTTGTTGATCTGCCAACTACTTCGTTGCCATATGATGACGAGATGCGAGAACTAACCATGTCGCTTAAGGGAAATGGATCATTTGGTTCATCAGCAGTATAACTCTAACTTGCACTACAAGTGCTTTGGCTGTCTGTTTTAAACCACCTAACGTTATTATTTATATATCTGTATAAGTCAAACAGAATGGTTTAATTGATAATAATTGAAGTGTATCATCATTACGTGTTACCTCTTCTATTAGGTCAACTTTATCATCGGTTTATAATCATTTTCTTTTAATGATTCTGATCGCTCTTTACGGATCGAACTTAGGACTTGACATTAGTGGTTTTGAATTTCTGGAGAAATGCCGTATTTTCTGATTTAAAATTTCTCTTTCAGATCCTCTAATTCGCTGGAGCTGGACATTTCGAAGTTACCGGTTGTTAAGTTTTTATTTTTTAATTTGTATTTCTTGCAGCTGCTATACGTGGACGAATAAGCTCTATTGCTCAAAGAAGAGCGGGTTTTCTCTGTTAAAATGTTTGCCATAATACTGGGACACGTTTTTTTTTTGTGGAAATCTTTTGTGGATTTGTCTCCTTCCATTAAACTTAGTGTAAGAAGTCACACTTGTATTTGGAGTTTTTATTATCGTATGCTTTGTCTTTCTGAAGTTTTACCCATGATGTAACATTTTTCCCATGATGTAATCCTGAGATAACTTCACACACATACAATTTCACTTTCATGCTCTCTTTCGTAAATCAAACGTTTCTATTCCATTTTCGCTACCACTCTAGTTTACATTTCATGTTTATCGTGTTTTTGTAGCTAGATTTTGGGATACTATCATATTCCCGAAAATAAAAACCCCAAAAATAAAATCCCCAAAAAAATACAAAATAATGTGCTCCATTAAAAAGGAAGGCAACATTAAATTTTTCTTAACTACAATATGAAAACAAAAGGAACCTACACATAATTTGAGAAAGGATCAATTCTAAGCGGTTTTGGGAAGTTTTTTAGTTTAGTATGTGAAATATAAAAGTTAATATATTACTATAAATGTTAATATTTTGGAAGTTTTTCTTCACGTTTTGCGGTCATCCTTTCGCAAAGGGGCCAATCCTAAGCGAAGGGATTTCTCTCATTTAGTACGTGAATAATTATAAAAAAAAGACAAAAATTTTCCAAAAATGTTCCAATTTTGATGAATGTTAGTATTTCAAAAAATCGTCAAAGTGGACGTTCGGGGTGGAGTGGCAGCCCAAACTTGGTATTTGGGGAGAATAATTGAATTTTTCTTCAAATCTGGCTGGGGCAAAGCTGCACATTTTAATGTATATGCCAGCCGAACCATTGGACGATAAATGACAGAAACTGGTGTCGCGTGTTGTTTTTTTTATAGTTTCGGATATACGATAGAAAAACAACAACGGGAAACCGTAGGTTTAAAAGCTTTGAGACTAACGCTTATACGAAAAATTCAAATTTCATTGTTTGATATTTTTAATATTAACAATAATTTAATTTTAAAATTTTCAAACTTTAAAGGAAATACAATTTTTAGAAATAATAACTTTACAAATTCAAAACTTTTAATTGTAGAAAATATTTAATGATTGATTTCGACAATATTTTATGACTTTGCCGCCAACTTTTTATTTAAACAATTACTAGTATAAAATTAATTAGAGATATGTACAAAAATACTATGAAATGTTAAAAAAATACTATGAAACATCCTTTATTCAACGATAACGACAAATAATTAAATTTCAATTGATAAAACCAATATTAAATATTGAATTTACATCAGGAAGCTTTAAAGTTTTTATAATATACAAAAACCATTAAAAATCGATATTTCATGTCATTCCTTGTTGTGAACAGAATTTCGAATACTATGTAGCTATGTATTGGTATAAGGAAATAAAATTATTTTAACAATTTTTCATTTCTATTTCCCTTTTATCGATTTTTATTACGTTTTCCATCGTTCGACAAAATAAATACGACAAAGTTTTCTTTTTCCAATTTTTGTTTTTTCCTTTTCTTTTTGTAAAATAGATAAAGCAAAAAAACAGAAAAAATTAAATAAATATAAATTTATTTTGAAATGGGTCACACAATAAATAAATATTCTCCAAAAAATACTATTTTTGTTCCAGAAAGTTATATAAACTACGACAATGTATAGGAAACATATATATTGAATTGATAGAATCTTAAAATTTTTTCCATTACACAAAATAACCAGAGAACAACAACAACAAAACACAGATCGAAAAAGTTTTCAAAACAGAATATCGATAAATCGTAGGAGCAAAATATATACAAAAAAAAAAAAAACAAAAAGCTTTTAATTAATTTCTGAATATTATATAATTTTTATATTTATGTGTATATAATATTTTGAAAGCATAAAATATATCAATTTTATTTTATGCTTACTCATCGTATAAAATATTCGTAATTATAACATCCTCGTATCTGTCACTGTTCATCAGCTAAATAATCTATTCGAATATTATACTTTGTAAGAAACCAGTTTTACAAAAATGTACGGATGTCGAATACACGAAAAACTTATACATTTCATTTTCATATTTACTTTTAAATAAAAAAGTCATGAAACTTTTGAATAAAAGCTTATTTCCCTTATTTTTTTCTACATTTTTATTTTATTTAGAAAAAATGTCTTCATTTTTAAATTTTCTTGTTCACGTACTTTAACAAAATAAAATTGAAAATACGAAAATAATTTAAAACTTTTTTTTGTTTTCGCTTTATTTTAAAGGGAAAATACTGAAAAATGAAAAATTAACGAAAATGTTGGACAAATAAATTTAATTTACTGTAAATTTAAATTAATAAAATAGTCAACCTACTATTATATTTGTTCACACAGTTAACATAAAGACGCAAAAAAAAAAAAACTGATTTCAATTTTGTAAAGCTTTAGAGCTTTTTCTTTCTGTTGTTGTGTATGTATGTATGTATGTAAGTATAAAAGAACGAAAAAAACTGTTGTTATATAATTTTCATAATTCTACTATTGTCATTATGTACTCGCATAGTAATATTTTTTTTTGTTTAATGAAAAATGCTAGAAGCAGATTTTCTCCCGTTTTGCTCTGATTTCATATTTTACTATAAAAAAAAAAACAAAACAAAAAAAGTTAACAGAAAAATTACATACATAAATGTCCTTTCTTTGATATGAATAATAATAAAAAAAAAAAAAAAATAAAAATCGGAATGTTAAATTTGTCTTGAGTTTCCCTTCGTGTTTTGTACTAAAATTTGCTTAATAAAAATGACTTTGTAGTTTGTGGTGTTGTAGAATTTTTTTTTTAGAGTGTCTGTACAAATATTTTATTTTGTGCCAAATGTTATTATAATACGGTTAAATGTGTTTTTGTTGTATAATACAAATTTTATGAATTTAATGGGTCGATAAAATTGTATAAAATACTTGTTTAAAGTAGTTTGGATATGTTAAAATAATATGTAAAAATCACGCTTATATTCAAGTGTACTAAAAAGTATAAAATAATTTTTTCATCACTCGGAAAATATATGCGTTGATGCTTTTCTACTTTTTAGTCTTAAACGATTTTTTATACATTTGAAATGTGACAGAAAGTTATATTTAAATTGGACATGTGCATTTTTGTTTTACGTAAAATTTAGCGAAACGATTTTGTTAAATTCAAATTGTGCATTCCGCTCGTCAAATTTTTTCATTTGATACCCATGTCAGGAGGGTGGTAAATGAAATTTAGTCCGCCATCTTGACGCGTCCGCCATTTTGGAGCATCCGCCAAATTGAATTTAGAGGTGCTTGGCAAACCCTTTTATTTGACACCCATGTAAAGGAGTTTTGTGGAGAAATAGGTGATCCGTTATCTTGGGGGGCGGCCGCCATATTGGATTTATTATGACGTCACTCACCTTATCGTTTTCTACTCGTCAAGCGCTTAATTTAATACAATACTTAATTTAAAGAGAAAGGTAATCCGCCATTGGCAAATCGTAAATCCACTATCAGAATAAAATGCCTATAAAAAGACTAGATAGTGGTTAAGATTAGTTTTGCTGTGAAATTAAATTGTAATGCCTAAAAATTAACTAGTCCGTCAGACCGTTCTTAACCGTTGATGAGCTAAAAGGGCTAAACCCTAGGACACCACCGCTTTGGGGCACCAATTTTAATTTGAAAACTTCTAAATGTGTTCAAACGACAATATTATATTCTGAAGAGAATGATGATCTTGCATTTTAAATTTGTCATATGCTGGGTGTACCACAACCTACAAACAAAGCTGCTCTTAGCTACCTTCCGCTATACTCTCTGAATTTAAATACGTTAACATTTCAAAAATCCTCTTGCTAGTTTTCTTCCGGGAACCAAAAACATTATTGTAAATTTGGCAACATTGTAATTAGGGATTGGAAATTATAAAATTACAAAGTTGTCAAGTTACCATAAGATTTTTGTTCATAGAAGAAAATTAGCCTTGCGATTTTTAAAATTTCAATGTATCTGAATTCAGAGAGTATAGCGGAAGGCCGGTATTATCTGACAAATCGATTTCCAAAGCTGAAAACAAATGATCGCAAATTGACTTTTGACTTTTTGCAGTACAGTTCCAGCTTTACGGATTCGCTAAAGTATTGTGTGCATAAATTGCAGCGATGGCATATCATTTTTTAATCTTAAGACACTAAAAAGTTACCTGAGGCCGTCTTCTTTAGAACACAGTAATTTGAATAATAATTTTAGCGTATTATCCATAGAATCCAACTTGAAAAATATTGATCATGAAGAGAACCAATTTTTCCAAATTTGCTAAGTCTGCCCTGAGCTGCGATGGTATAAACCCAAAAATTTTCAGAAAAAAGCTAATGTTCATTATATGCGCATGAAGGGAAGAAAATCCCTCTTGAATTGTTTCTACAAGCATTGCCTATATTGTTTCTAAGCTGTTACAAACAGTAACAGTATTTAACTAACCTCGCCAGCAGCAAGGCACAAGAGTTTAAAGTATAAGTTAAGAGCAATATGACTTCCTAGAAGGCTGGTTTCTTTGATCCTTATTTTTTGCCGTAGAATCCAAGGGGTGGTGGATGTCGTGTCTTTCTTTCCTCAAACAATAAAGGTTGGTGTTTCTCAGAGATCCTACACTCTTTTCAATTTACATTCGAAAGGGCAATACTTGTAGAAACAATTCGCGAGGGCTTTTCTTCCCTTCATGCGCACATAATGAACATTAGCTTTTTTCTGAAAATTTTTGGGTTTATACCATCGCAAATGCAGTACACATATTGTTGCGAGCATTTCTCTTTTCGAAGCAGTTTTGCAGAAAGAAAATCCTTTTGACTTCAAATAGGCGTCTAGAGGTGAGTTTAGTTTAACGAATCTCCAGCCGCTACTGAAGATAAGAAAAATCCGCAAACATAGTGGTCCCACAAATGTAGAAGGTGACTTTTAAATTTCAGATAGCCTTAGGTACTAATGTGGTTGGTTTGCCGTCTATTGGAGAGGGGGGCAAAGATGAGTAACTTAATCTACCAGCTCCGTAACCCTCTAGTAGGGTGCGCATTACTTGAGCTGTTCTGGTCATGTAATAGGCAGCTGCGTGATGAGTACAATTGTGAAAGAGGTAGCCTGATCTCAATTCGCAAGTGTAAGTGCTGCCTCCTCGTGGCAAACCCTAGTAACTGAGACCATTTGGCACATTTTGGCTGTTTGAAACAGGGTAAAGTATGGCGCTAAAGGAGAAACCCTTGGCAAGAAGCCCTAATCTAAGGTGGAACATCATACACCGATGGATGAATGACTGATAGGTCAATTAGTACGGACAAGTATGCGAACTCTGGATACTAGGCACTCTCCAGATTTATTTAACCTTCCTGTAGTACAGCTGGTGATCTATAGGCGACTTTTCATTCCCAGAAACTCGTAATGAAAAAAAAAGGAAAGAAATGAAAAAAAAAATACACATCATGGTGATACACTAAACCAACTAAAACAACAAAACTGAGATTCGTGTAAATTAATCTGCATCAATCGAAGACGGCTACAAACAACCTAAGCCGTCTTTTTATGATTAATGACTGGGATATAGCGCTCATACAGGGGCCTTGGACCAACAATGGGAAGATTAAAGGTTTTGCAACCAATTCAGGTAAGCTAATCTACGGCTGCAGATAGGCCGAGGACAGCAATTCTCTGTCGCACAAGGCACAATATCTTCTCTATTAACCAATTTATTTCTAGGGACATCATGGCGGTTTCAATAGAAATGCCCTTATCCAAAGGAGGCAGGAGGGGGATTAACATCGCTTCTACATATTTTTTCGGGGATGAAAATAACCCCCTCCAGAATTGGTACAGAGCTTCGTGAATTATTGCACGACTCATCACCAAAAATTCATCATTGGTTGCGATTGCGACGCTAATGCACATTACGTAGTCTGGGGAAGCAGCAGCACCAATTTAAGAGGTGATCAACTTTTTGAATTCTGTCTTAGTAACAACTTAGCAATAAACAGTAATGGGAGTGATGCGACCTTTGTGAATGCGGTTAGGAGAGATGTACTGGATCTTACCCTGTCTGACATGGGTACCTCCAGTGGAATTCTCGACTGGCATGTTTCCAAGGAAGCATTCCTCTCGGATCATGTGTACATCAGGTTCGATAGATGCTTCGACTAACGCACCAACTGGCCAGTCTATAACGACAAACTTTTTGATAACTCAGCTGGTCGACAGACCACAATAAACTCAGTCGAAACCTCGACAGAACTGCAAATGACGTTACAGAGGCAATAATAAATCCCTACCATTCAAGCTCACCCCTGATGCGTATCAGAGGCACAAGGAATATTTCTCGGTGGAACCAAAACTTGGAAAACATGAGACGAAATGTTCGTAAATTTTTTAATAAGGCTAAGAAGACGAACGATTGGACTACCTATCAGGATTCCCTTACTCAATACCATTCCAGATTTAGCTGGAGAGACTTTTGTAAAAAAATAGACTATTTACCCATGGCGTGTCGACTCCAGAAGGCTCTCTCCTTGGAGCACAGCAATCCCTTGGGATCTCTAAGGAAACCAAGGGGGGAGACAACGACAACCAGGGAGGAGACTCTGGAATGTCTAGTGAGAGGTAAATTCCCAGAATGTGTAGTACTGAGGGATCAGGAAGCGTACATCCGTATCTGGTTCCAAAGGAGGCTCACAAGTTTTAGAGGCAGTTTTTTATGCCGGAACGGATAAGCTGGGCTGTCAAATCATTTGCCCCTTTCAAATCACCGGGAGGGGACTGTGTATATCCCGCCTTTTTACAACAAGGCCTGCAGGCTTTGCTGCCTTATCTTAGTATACTCTTCAAAGCCAGCTATAGCTTGGAATATGTTTCAAAATGCTTGAAAGAGGTTCATGTGGTTTTTATCCCAAAATTCGGGAACAATCACTAACAAGGCGTATAGACCCCTCCACCGTAAGGTGGATAATAAACATTCCAAAAAACAGGAGGATTACGGCCTCTTTTGAAAACCAAACCATCACTATAGCGGCCACCAGGGGTTGCCCCAGGGAGGTCCTTATTGTGGCTGATCGTCATGAATCAATTACTTACCAGACTGAGTAGTTTAGACTTCACAAACATTACGTATGCGGACGACCTAGTCTTGATGGTTAGGGGCAGATTCGCAAATACAGTAGGGGAAAGAATGCAACAAGCCCTAGAGGAAGTAAATGATTCGCGCACGGAGGTGGGCCTTACGGTAAATCCTAACATGCTTAACTGCACTCTCTTTACTAACCGAAGGAAAACTGTACTCCCGCCGATAGCACTTGGGGGAGGGGGGGGGGGTAACTCTCTAACTGTCGACGGAGGATAAATATCTGGGTGTCGTACTTGATCAGAAATTGACATGAAATCCCCACTTAAATCATATTACAAGCAAGGCGAATAATGTCTATTTCACCTGCCAACGAATGATTGGCAAAACGTGGGGACTAAGCCTACAAATGTTGGTTTTTGACCTATGGTATATTACGCGGCGTTTGTGTGGTGGCCAAAGACGGAGCAGACTGGTGCACAGAGAATACTGGACAAGATCTAGAGGTTAATCCGTGTGGGTGCAACTGGAGCAATGTGGACTTTTCCAACAGCTGCCCTTGAGGGAATACTGGAGCTCTTACCACTGCACCTACACATTAAAAAAGTAGCTGGTTCAAGAGGTCTAAATCTTAAACTTACAGCGAAAATTAAAACCATAAGACCAAGACACAACAGTGTCCTACATAAATTAAATTTTAAGGAGAAATTGATCCAACTATCAGATTTGATGGTAAGGACAATGGTCTGTCGGAGGCATTTTACCATTAGTTCGCCGGATAGGGTATTGGTAAAGAATATTATCTCCTCCCTCCCCCGCCATGGTTCTGTATGGCATACGGAATGGTCAAAAACAGACGGCGGTACCGGTGCAAGGAAAGTCGGGCCCTACCTAGAACTATGCATACCACTGGGTAGCATCCCCTCAGTTTTTCAGGCAAAGACCCTTGCTATTGAGGTACGCATGCTTTAATGCCTCTCGAAAAAAAAGGACACCGAGATCTATATAATCTCTTCAGTGTTCAATTCTAAATTGATCTGGAGCTGCTACTGTAATTTATTAGAACTGGGTAAAGCAAACAAAATCACCCTTTTGTGGTCTCCTGACCACTCCACCATTAAAGGAAATGAGGCAGCAGACCGATGTTCAAAAATGGAAGCAAGCCGAGATTTCCTGGGTCCCAGTCCTAGTATTGCTTTTTCCAAAACCCACTTGGCAGATGGTATGAGGGACTGGAAGGAGAACTATAGAAAATTACTCTGGGAGTCCTCCATTGGGATGAGACAGGCCAAGCAAGGACATATACCTACATTTTACGTAAGAATCTCTAGGGATGCACAATAGGCCTCAATGGTCGCAGTGCTCTGGGCTACAAACACCCACCATTTTGGGAAAAAAATGGATTTCTATGGCGAACAATGAAAAGTTCTACCACTGAAAAGCTTTTAAAAAATTATAACATACTTTAGAAGGAGTGATACTTCCCAAATAAATCTATACATTTTAAAACTAAAAGTGTAACATTTCATTTATAATATAATAGATATGAAATAGTTTGGAGTATAATACGTTTTATATATACTAGCAAATTATCACAAATTGTAAGTAAATTTCTTATTCAAAATAATTTATTATTCAATAAATTAATTTAAATATAAACTAGTATATATGTACATGAACGAGTATTACTATTATGTTTTATATTATAAGTACAGTAGCACTACTGTTAAATTATATGACAGCTGACAGTTAGGAAAATTTTAAAATATTTCTTATATTCTTGTCTCTTTAGTTATTCTTCGTTATTTGCTTTTTTTTTTTTTTTTTTTTTTTTTGTAAACTTAAGTTTATTATTTGTCAGTATTATTTGCAATTATTTTTATTTTTGTATGGAATAGTTTTAACTTTTCAACACTGCTTTATATAAAATATAGAAGAAGTGTATGGATTGTATTGTCTTAATGTGTTGAAAAATTCATAGTTTTTTATTTTAGTGTGAGAATTTTAAATTTGTTTGAATTGTTTTATTTAAACCACAGAAAACGAAATCGGTGGTGATTTTTTATATGCGTTTGTAGTATGAGCATATATGGGCATAAATCGTATTTTATTAACATTTATACTTTGTGTATTAGGGCTGAAGCTTATTCAGCTTTTTTTATTTTTAAACTAAACTTAGAAAAACATACAGTTTTTAAAAATAAGTCCAAATGATGGTTAAGTAAATTTTAAAGAGTGCAAAACAAAAAATTCCCGTTGCTACACTAATGACTCGAAATAAAAAAAAAAAAAAAAAAAAAAGTTTCCATTTTTATTTTGTGAGCTTTTTTCGCTCTATAAAATTTATACAAACTATACAGTTTTAATGTATATAATTCTTTACTATTTTTTATGTTGCTTTCGGAATATTTTAACTGAAATAAAAAAAATGTTGATGACATAAAATTATAAACAATAAAACATTATGCTAAATGTCGCGAATTTATTATGTAGTTTTTGTGCAAATGTTAACAAATTTTTTATTTTTGTTTTTTTTTTGCTGTACAAACAAATTATGATTGTCAGTTAAGTTATGTCTGTAATGTTTTCGTCTGTTGTATATATAATTTTTGTATTTATATATACATTTGGTATGGTCTATCTCAATAAGAAATATATAAGATATAAAAAATAAATAAGAAATAAGATTAGATAAAGTTTTTATTTTTATTATTCAAGAAAAGTTTGTTGTTTTTTTGTTTCTTCGTTTCTTCTTAGGGATTATTGTCTCTGGCACAGTATGGTTTTAATATTTTATATTTATTTTGAGCTTTTCAAGAATTTTTTTTTTTGGTTCGTTTGCACAAAAATAAAGCACACAAACAACAATTTTTTTTTTTTATTAAAAAAGGTTAAAAAACTCATAGGACTAATTTAAAAAAAATAAACGGAATTAATGTTCAAATTGTGACTTCGAACATACGCACACACACACCCACAACATAAACACAGTGTACAAATAACTTGTGTTAGAAAGTTAAATATAATGATAATTTGTTGTTTGTGGAATAATGAGTTTACAACAGAACATCACAGACGAAATGAAATTTCGTTGTTTATACGTGACAATAAGAGTTACGTTTTGTTTGCTATTATTATACTGTGTGTGTGTGTGTCTGTGCTTTACTGCTAGAAATGACATATAATCTAATTTTAATGATCGCTTTTTGTAATTTAAATATTAATTTATGCATTTTACTTGTCGTTTTATTTATAAATACAAAAAATATTTTGTTATTGTATTTTTGTAAATAAAAGGATTAAGCTTTATAATTATTGTGAACATTTATGTACTGTGTTGGCGAGTGGGAGTGCTGTACAAATATATTTGTTAAAAACTGGAATTATTCACATTGTTCGAGAAGTGTATAATTAATATAATTAAATAATCCAAAGTATTTGTGTGAAAATGAATGACTGGCGCTATTAGTAATTTTAATTAATCGGTATATAGTTTTTAATTGAATTGCTGGGTATCATTAAGATGTCGATGAGCCGATGAAAGCTGTATTTAAATTAAATCGATTATAAAAGCAACGTGAAAATATGACTTTATCGTAAAATGTAAAATAATTTAATAATCTCATAAGACTCATCATTTTTGTGCTTTAAAATAACCTGCATTATATTCCCAAAAACAATTTAACCAAAAGCAGTAGTAAAAAATTGTTTAATTCTTTGTGTACAATTTTCCATAAATAAAACTAAGTTAATATTTACATTTACATGTTTATGTTACTTACTTGCAAAATAGGCCAACATTGCTGTGAGTGCTACGGCTAGCAAAATTAAGGCAATACTAAAACATTTCCATGAGCACCTATGTTGACATCGTTTATCTATGTGAAACCTGTAAATAATTTAAGAAAACCATGTTTTATGACTCAATCATTTTACAAATCATTTTTTTTTTTTTTATTAACTAAAACTTTCTGTAAATTTACATGCATATGTACTTAAAAAAAATCAAAATTTTTCTTGTGGATAAATAATTCAAACAACAAATATAAAATTTCTCCGAACAATTTAGCTAAAAAGCAAAATTTGCCATGAAAACTGATTTTATAAAAATACACGCGCCTACGCAATTAAATATTATAATATAATACTTAAAATAATCATCATAATATGTATACGAATTATTAAAAAAAAAATTTTCCTCCATTAAAAATCTTAAACATTTTTATTTATTTATGTACTCGTACATATATGTAACATGTCACCCACTTCCTATTCCAAGCTAAATTATTATCTACATCTACTCTATAAATACCCATCGCACACATTTATTTAATACTATTAACAAATTTAAAATAAATTAATATTAATTTATGTGTGTATGTGTGTATGTAAATGTAATAATATAATTGTAGCATAAATATTATTTTATAACATTATTAAAATTACATAAATGTACATACAAATTAAATAAATGGTAATTAATTTTTATAATAATTACTAACAAATAAATTATTTATTTAGTATTTTTTTATCCTTAAAAACGGATGGAAACTAATTAAATTTAATTTTTGTTAATAGAAAAAATAAAAAATTGAAATATGGATTCTACAATATATTTTTAGTTATTTAGGTTTTGCCATATGAATATCAATCAATTTGAATTTGACACAGCACCGTTGGGAATTTTGTACAATTCCAACAGATTAAATTTGATCGATTTATTTAATTGTGTGGAACAATTATTCCTTAAAAATTAATTTTCATGTAGTATCATGTCGACCAATTATTGAAGTGTACTAAACAATGCAGAGCCAATGGGGGTCAAACATGTAGACGAATATATAATTTTATCCTTTAATTTATATCATGTTTCTGTACAGGTTGCAATATAAATAATTGTAGACCTATTTGGCTTAAAAAAAAAAAATCTTAGCGCCCTTTGCGGTACATTCAGGTACTTCAGTCGTTCAATACAAAGGGGTTTTTAATCGATATTTGGCAGCAATATTCGAAATCGATTTATTTATTTTTTTGAAATTTCAATAACCTTAATTTGGGTTTTTATCATAAACAGTTTGGTTTACTACTTATAAAGGAGTTTCTTTAGAAATTAAAAGAGACATAAGCAAAAACACAGAAAACTGGTAAAAGGAAGATTTAATTTTAAAAAATTCCGGAAAATGGAGATTTAATTTTAAAAATAGAATGGACATTTTTATTTTGCCGAAAACTAAATACGAGTAAAACATAAACTTTGCGCTTTAAATTAAGATTGGACAAGAGGAACAAAATTATGATCTTTTTCAATTGGACATTAAAAAAATTGTCTGGGTACTATGTCCTTAGAGAAATGAGGATGGAGATTTCTAAAATTTTTATAACGCTTTGGTATTAATTAAATGGCTTAATAAGTAAATTTTGTGGTTTTCAAAATTTACTCCATTACTAGACTTTACTCTAAACATTTACAATATAAGTTAATATTTTAAATAACCCTAGTTACCGATTTATATTTTGTTTTGTCAAATTTTAATTAATTTATTAATGATAGTGAAATTTACTTTATTCTTGCCTGCACTACAACATTTTTACCAACAAACTTTGTCTGGAATCATTTTCTAGTTGTTTGACGGAATCTTTTTTTGTTTCAGTCAAAAATTGCAAAAAATCCCAGTCAAAATGTTTTGATTTCCGTTTTTTTTTGTTTTTTAACTGAACGATCTGCTAAAACGTTTTTTTTTAATGTAAAAATATTTTGACCGGAACTTCTCCCTTTTTTTGGCAGGTATTCCTGGAGCCGATAAAATCGACTTTTCATCTTTTTTATAAACTGTTACATAATACGGGAATGATATCTTCCGGGAAGGAAATAAATTTGTTTAATAACTGACCCTAAGCACCTTCTTGATAAGCAAACAATTTTTCGAGGAGAA
Organism: Tipula vernalis; assembly: GCA_958295665.1. Lineage (NCBI taxonomy): Eukaryota > Metazoa > Arthropoda > Insecta > Diptera > Tipulidae > Tipula > Tipula vernalis. The sequence continues at coordinate 378,214,270 of OY282558.1, read as the reverse complement.
AATATCAACATTTTAGACAGCATATCCCATGGAAACCGTTGTTAATCTTTGGAAGAATCTTAAAATTGTATTTCAGTTTCACATAAAAATGGCATAAGCGAAAACCAAAATGGAAACTCCACAGTGAAATTATACGTAGTTGAATACGCTGTTGAGCTGGGGAAATGGATTTCTATTTTCTGAGTACAGAAGCCTCTGTTTATCTCAATTTTTTTCCTTCCATTTTTATCTGGATTTATGATAAATTAGAAGTGTAGTTTGACCAAATATCCTGGTTTCTGTGTATATGTTTTGGTTTTCCAAATTTCTGCGGCCGTCCGAAGAAATAGCCTTACATTACAATAATGCAAAATTCCGGAGGAATCAGAAAACTTATAATTTTAACCTAATTCATAAATTTTATTTAAGAAATCGAACACAAGGCCAAATGTTATAGCCCAAAAAAAAATTGTCAGGACGTGGTTGAAATCTAATTTTTGATTTATGGTATCGACCATAATACCATTCCAAAAAAAATTCTTGCCCTTGGGCCATATTGCATTTTAAATCTTCTAATCCCAGCTCAACATTATGGGCAAAAAATTCTTAAGGCCATGATAAACTGTTTAAAAAATCTACAAAATATTTCAGATATAAAATTTTATTAAAATCCATCAAGAAATGTGCTGGTTCCATTTTATGCTGGAGACTGAAAAGATCCTAATTAGCTTTTTAAGGTATAGACCAGAATATTATTGATAGTATTCCTCAATATTTCTTTAGTTTGAGCCATGTTTTAACTGGGGTCGGACCCAGATGCCATAACCAAACGAATATTCCAGAGCCAGAATTAATCAATTTTATATTAGGAACTACTTAAAGAACCGACTCCACTTCTCAAATCTTAGATATAAAATATTATTGAAATAATAATAGCAGTTCTACTTGGAGCTAGTGACTGGTACACATCCTAGATTTGTTATGTATGTAAAAGAAATTGGAGAAACAATAATGTTACCAACCATGATTAGTGGTAATCCGCAATACTTCTTGAATTTGGCTTCAAATTTATTAAAGAAATTCAACCCCAAATGAAAGACATACGTGTTTCATTTAGGTTCCGAAAATGTATTTATGTTACACAAAAGTTTCTCTTTAGCAGTTTCGTAACAGGTGGATGGCCATCGCCACCAAACCAATTTTATATAGCAACTTTTTTTTTAATCAAATCGATAACATATTTAGAGATTTAAAAGCTGTCCTGAGGGCCGAAATGTATTGCGGTTTTAAACTTCATCAGATTTTGGTATTTTTGACCTGGTTAAAACTTTTAATATTTGGGTCCATAACCCACCCCACCTCGACATTCTTTGTCAAGATCAATTAAGCAAATGAAAATTGGGTGGTTGAGCTTTAAAAATTTAATTAGCATACCCGTAATAAGAAATAGGAATCTTTGGTGTTAAGGCTGTACTTGAACCGAATACTTTACACATTTTTAAAGATTTTTTATGGCCGAGAATTGTACTGGACCAAATCATAAACGCTTTTCTTAACGTCCTTTGTCGTTTTGGATAGGTCCAGTTTTACTTGGAACTTGTTTGAAACACAGTTATGATGCGAATCAGAAAGAGTTATATCTAGAAAAGCTCAATTAAATAAATGCAAATGCAGTAGTTCAGCTGTCAAAATGTAAATCGTAACATTTCCGTTACAAAAAATAAAATTAGCACAATTAGGGAGAACAATTAAATGTTAAATTAAAAAAAAAAATAACTTTTTTATTAGAATTGGAATTTGGGAAATTATGACCGGCTCTGTAATAGTTGCTCAGTAATTAAACGGCTTTAGCTGTTTAAGTGTATTTTGTTGTTTAAATTTAACGTAAGCTTTTAGCTTTTAAAAACTTTGTTCATACATGCGTAAGTTAAAAATGCGCTTTATGAAAATATTATTTAAGGAGGATCATCAACATGTATGACTAAGTTAGTAAAATTGTTTTAATTTACGTTCCCTGAACCAATAGTGTATTTACTTCTGATGCTTTTAAGAAAAATAAATTTAAAACTATGTTCGATTTAAGGAATAAGAATAAATTGCAAGTAGCATTTCAACGAAAATATGTCAGCTGCCTTTACGTGTATAACTAATTAAGTTTAAAAACAATTTTAAGAAAGCTTTCAAGTATAATTATTTTACAAAATTATTCAGTATTTTTGTACAATGTAATATATTATTTTGTTACTATTCTAAAGCTTCTAAAATTTAAATGCTTTCATAATAAAACATAGAGCTTTTACAGTTTTTTAAATATACGGACAAAACTTAAAAAGCTTGTTTCAGAAATGTATGGTTATTTAAAAAACTTTGATAACTTTCAATGAGCTTTTCGGTTTAGCTTTAAAAATTAAGAGTCCCACCCCCCTCCCCTCCCCCGAGCTTAAACCAGGTGATCATCCGAATTATGCAAATGGTAGACAGGAATAAAAGTTTCATTTTCATGAAGTTACTTTAATTTAATTATTGAGATAAACTTAGTAGACACTTTTATTTAAAACTTTAAGCTTTTATTTAAATATAATTTGATTTGACGTTCTTTGAACCAATAGTGTATTTACTTCTGATGCTTTTAAGGAAAATAAATTTAAAACTATGTTCGACTTAAGAAATAAGAATAATTGCAAGTAGCATTTCAACGAAAATATGTCAGCTGCCTTTACGTGTATAGCTAAGTTTAAAAACAATTTTAAGAAAGCTTTCAAGTATAATTATTTTACAAAATTATTCAGTATATTTGTACAATGTAATATATTATTTTGTTACTATTCTAAAGCTCCTAAAATTTAAATGCTTTCATAATAAAACATAGAGCTTTTACAGTTCTTTAAATATACGGACAAAACTTAAAAAAGCTTGTTTCAGAAATTTATGGTTATTTAAAAAACTTTGATCACTTTCAATGAGCTTTTCGTAAAGATAGATATTAGCTTTAAAAATTAAGAGTCCCACCCCCCCTCCTCCTCCCCCGAGCTTAAACCAGGTGATCATCCGAATTATGCAAATGATAGACAGGAATAAAAGTTTCATTTTCATGAAGTTACTTTAATTTAATTATTGAGATAAACTTAGTAGTCACTTTTATTTAAAACTTTAAGCTTTTATTTAAATATGATTTGATTTGACGTTCTTTGAACCAATAGTGTATTTACTTCTGATGCTTTTAAGAAAAACAATTTTAAAACTATGTTCGACTAAAGAAATAAGAATAATTGCAAGTAGCATTTTAATGAAAATATGTCAGCTGCCTTTACGTGTATAGCTAAGTTTAAAAACAATTTTAAGAAAGCTTTCAAGAATAATTATTTTACAAAATTGTTCAGTATATTTGTACAATGTAATATATTATTTTGTTACTATTCTAAAGCTTCTAAAATTTAAATGCTTTCATAATAAAACATAGAGCTTTTACAGTTTTTTAAATATACGGATAAAACTCAAATAGCTTGTTTCAGAAATTTATGGTTATTTAAAAAACTTTGATAACTTTCAATGAGCTTTTCGTAAAGATAGATATTAGCTTTAAAAATTAAAAGCCTCCCACTCCCCCTCTCCCCGAGCTTAAACCAGGTGATCATCCAAATTATATAAATGGTAGACAGGAATAAAAGTTTCATTTTCATGAAGTTACTTTAATTTAATTATTGAGATAAACTTAGTAGACACTTTCATTTAAAACTTTAAGCTTTTATTTAAATATGATTTGATTTGACGTTCCCTGAACCAATAGTGTATTTACTTCTGATGCTTTTAAGAAAAATAAATTTAAAACTATGTTCGATTTAAGGAATAAGAATAAATTGCAAGTAGCATTTCAACGAAAATTTGTCAGCTGCCTTTACGTGTATAACTAATTAAGTTTAAAAACAATTTTAAGAAAGCTTTAAAGAATATTAATTTTACAAAATTATTCAGTATATTAGTACAATGTAATATATTATTTTGTTACTATTCTAAAGCTTCAAAAATTTTAATGCTTTCATAATAAAACATGGAGCTTTTACAGTTTTTTAAATATAAGGACAAAACTTAAAAAGCTTGTTTCCGAAATTTATGGTTATTTAAAAAACTTTGATAACTTTCCATGAGCTTTTCGCAAAGATAGATATTAGCTTTAAAAATTAAAAGCCCCACCCCCTCCCCCCTCCCCCGAGCTTAAACCAGGTGATCATCCGAATTATGTAAATGGTAGACAGGAATAAAAGTTTCATTTTCATGAAGTTACTTTAATTTAATTATTTAGATAAACTTAGTAGTCACTTTTATTTAAAACTTTAAGCTTTTATTTAAATATGGTTTAATTTATTTTAATTTGTTTATTAAGCATTAGTAGAAAGGGAAGGTTACCTATAACCTAGTGGTTGTGTCCAACTAGTTGTACCAGCCAGCCGAGTAGGTTGGGACTGACATACAAAATTCGAAATATTTTCAGAGTCGAACATTTTTATATTACTAATATTTCAGAAGATGACTCGGAACTTTACTTTTTTTAAAAAACTTGTGTTTAGACTAGGATTCCTAATTTTAGCGCTTGTTGAGAAATCTAAACAGGGAGCAATTGAACTTTTTGGAAAACCTCTACACAACCAGTTCACAAAAACAATAGAATAGAATAAAGTTTGAGTTGACTGCTGTGATTAATGGAACCAAGTCAACTGTACAATAGTATTACGGCCTCATTCGTCGCCACATATATTCAACGTAATTATTTAGTTAAGATTGTGGGAGATCAAATCTTCACAGAATATAAAATATTTTTGGCAGCTGAAAAGTCTTTCACGACAGATTGCCGGGCCGGTAATTGGTTAATACCTTAATGTTTTTATCTTCAAAATTATTTATGTCATTTATAAATGGCACCTCTACTTAGTTTGTAGCTCGATCTATTCTTTTTCTCCTTAATTTATCTTCTGGCCACGTCGGACTGTTTCACTCGTATGCTAATAATACTGTCTTTGAAAGTTATGTCTCGTTTATTTACCCTTAAATCGAAATCTTGAAAACTGGTCTTATTTTCTGCCGCGAGGGCTAAAAACTAGTTTTAAGCGGGTAAGTGATCACGGTTGGTTAAAGTTTTGTATGTATAATAATAATAGAATTTTTTTTTAAGTTGAGATCGGAATAGCCTGGATCAGTAGAGTCATTCTCCTTCTGCAGTCCTCTTTAGCTTTGTAAATCGCTATTTTATAATTTGTAATTTTAATTAAAATTATGTGAAGCTTAATTATTTTTATTTAAAATTATATTTTTTTTATGTACAAGTTAACCCCAGAATTTCTCCGATCAGATGAGGCGTTCTCTCGCTATAATACCTATTCTCAAGCATTGTAAATCGCTATTTTGTAGTTTGTAATTTTAATTAAAATTATGTGAAGCTTAATTATTTTTATTTAAAATAAACTATCTGCCACGGTTTTTTATGTACAAATTAACACCAGAATTTCTCCGATCAGATGAGGCGGTATAGTGCTCTCAATCATTGTAAATCGCCATATTGTGGTTTGTAATATTAATTAAAGTTTATATGGAGATTAATTATTTTAATTCAAAATAAATTATCCGCCACAGTTTCTCTATGTACAAAGTGAGTTCTCCTTCTACAGTACTCTCAAGAATTGTAATTCGCTATTTCGTAGTTTGTCATTTTAATTAAAATTTATGTGCAGATTAATTATTTTAATTTAAAATAAATTATCTGCCACAGTTGCCTTATGAACAAATTAACACCAGAACTGTTCTGATCAGATGAGGCGTTCTTTCACTATAGTGCTGTGCACCATTGTAAATCGCTATTTTGTAGTTTGTAATTTTAATTAAAATTATCTGAAGCTTAATTATTTTTATTAAAAATAAACTATCTGCCACGGTTTTTTATGTACAAATTAACACCAGAACTTCTCCGATCAGATGAGGCGTTCTCTCGCTATAGTGCTCTCAAGTAAATCGCCATTTTGTGGTTGGTAATTTTAATTAAAGTTTATGTGAAGCTTAATTATTTTAATTTAAAATAAATTATTCGCCACATTTTTTCTATGTCCAAATTGAGTTCTCACTCTACAATGCTCTGAAGAATTGTAAATCGCTATTTTGTAGTTTGTAATTTTAATTAAAATTTATGCGGAGATTAATTACGTTAATTTAAAATAAATTAACCACCACTGTTTCTTTACGCAAAAATTGACAGCAGAGAGGGTTGCTCCGATCGTATGAGCCATTCTCTCGCTATAGTGGTTTAAGCATTTAAATCGCTCGAAATCAGAGGTTCGCAACGCGGCTTTCCTCGCCGTCTGATGATGTCAATACCATAATATTATGCGTGGGGCATAATGCCTAAGAACCAACCTAAGCAATCATTTATCAATAGTGTTTATTATTGGAAAGTAATTGCCGACGAATTGCAAAATTTCGTATCACTCACTTTCCGAACAAGAGGCTCTGAGGTGTAAGGCGCTATCACTTTGAAAAGTTGTCTAATCCCGTTTCCTTGAGGGTGGTGTATATCTTTAAATAGAAGTTATAGCGATATTATTGCGCTTGGTATAATTTTTGTTGTGTTGACATTTTGAGCATAGGGCTGAAATTACATTGAGTCGGCAACACTTATATTGATTCAGAATTACTCACATTCAATAAATTGTTTAATTATGCAATGGATTCAGCTGGTCTGAATAATTTCTGCTTGCCTTCTGTTTTGAATCGATTGAAATGAAAAATTTTTGAAAACAAGAATTTCCTAATTATTTTTATGCGAAATTTCAACATTCTATGGAGGGAGAATTATGCTAGAAATAAAGTTTTTCCGTATAAGGTCCTATTGATTAAACCCTTGATATTACTATTTCAACTTTTCCCACAGTAACTGAGTTATAACAGGTATGAATTGTAATCGCGAAAATTATTTGTTTTCTGTTTTTCACATTTCTCGACGAATTAGGTTACTTCGAGAACTTGCTCCGTTCATTTTTCTTTTTAAATTTGGATAGTTTTGGCGGAACTTGACTACAAAAATAAATTTTGGAAAAGTAATTAGTATTAACATTTGGGTCCAATCGAGCTTAAAGTAACAGGGGTTACTTTAGAAACGAAAATCTAAAATAAGTGAGATAATCTAATCTTATTAAAAGCTTGAAGTTAATTGAAATAATCCCCGTCGTGGCGACTTTTACAAAATAAAAACAGGAAACAAAATCGATTGAACTGTTGAACACCCAAACGATAAATAAGGACATAAAGCCTCATTTATTTGGGGTATTTATAGTACGAAAATTTAATTTTAAAATATTTTGGAAAATTGAGATTTCCATTCTAATTTTAAAAATAAATCTTCATTTTCCAGAATATTTTAAAATTAAATCTTCCTGTTCTAGAATTTCTTCTCTCGTTTTAACTAAAATAGGACATTTCTTAAAATAAAACTCCATTTCAAAAATATCTTGAATATTAAACGGAAAATACCCCAAAAATGAACAGGCCCCAAAACTTTGGGAATATCCCTTATAGATATGATACTCTGTGGGAAAAGGATTGTCCGACGTGTTCAATGGACGAATATTATTTTTGTTCCTGTGTACCTGGCTCCGACAAACTATACTTTTCATTGAGCTTGAAATCTCGTTATTGTTGTGAAGCCTTACCTCAAGTACACCCAACAGTAACTCACTATTTTCTAATCAGAAATTTAACCTGAATATATTTTAACTCATTAAAGCACGACGTTTTTTAATTTTGGGTGAACTGACGCCAATCCTATGAACAATTACTATAATGCTTTTAAAACGTAACATACCCAAATCCTCTATATGTGTAACATATCCATAACAACGGAAAGCTTTCATCTTAAAATGTGTGAAATAACTTCTTATTTTATCTTCTTATGTATAAAGAAATGAAAACAAAACTTTTTTTTTTTGCTCTCTTTATTTAATGAATTACATGAAAATCTAATTTATTTTCTGAAGTTTATATTTTTGTTTTTATTTCTGTTTTCGACCAAATCCTAAAAATTAAGATGCCCGATTGAATTTTTATGTACGTATATACATACATATCTCGTCGGTATTTACAATTAATTAATTTTCGAAATACATACATACTAAAATAATAAAGTTGAAAGACAGGTCAGAATATATTTAACAGAGCACAACAATATAAAGATAAAAAAAATTTCCTATATCAAGTGGTATCGAATACGTTGTGTAAGGTGTCTAGTCAAATAGGCAAAAGGTTTATATATTCTTGCTTTGATTATTACTATTGCTATTATTACTGTTATTGTTATGATTAAAATAGTCGGTACATAACCGTTTGATAATAGTAATAAAAATCAAATAGACTATTTTTTATTGTTATGTACATGGTATGGTATATGTATATTTACCTTGAGGGTGAATATGGTGAATAGTGTGGCGCATGCGCTGAATGTGATGTTCTTAAAGGAAATACAGGCATAACTAAGGGTGATGTACCACCCAATTGGCAATGTGGTCCTGTGGTATTGTTGGCGCCAGCCATACCCTGTGACATCTGTTGTTGTCCTGATTGCATTGGAGTGGCTAGTCTGGAAATAAAAGATAAAAACAAAACATTTTTATTATATATATATAATTTATAGCAAAGTATTATAATTTATGGTTATTTTGCAACACGAATTTCATGTTCTCTTTAGTATGAGCATTAAAACAAAATATCTTCAATGTGAAAATAACACGTTCAAATATAATCCTCATTTTTTAAAGTCATAATTTACATTTAAACAATAAAATCATACAAAATAGGTCATCACACCAACTAATTAAAACCAATCAACATACTATTCTCAAATACAAATCACAATACAAATAATTAGCATAACGTGTGGATGGATCCTTTCTCACATTGCTTTATCGAAAAAAAAATAAGATAAACGTTGCCACGTACATGTAATAACTCTTTTAAATAGTCTCTTATATTTTTATTTTTTTTTGTGTTTAAATAAAAATCTTAATTATAATTAATAAATATATGCCTAACATGTATTTTTTTTATAAACACTACACAATAAAAGATAATTTATATTCTTTTGATGTTTTAACACATTAAATACGTGACCAAAAATTGTAATTATTTGAATGAAAAACTAAGGCACAATAATAGTAATAATAATATTAATAATAATAATAATAATAATTTCCTTCTTTTTTTTTGTGTTATTTATTTAAATCTATATATAAATACGGTAACTTCAATTATATAAAATTTAATATAATATTCTAATCCTTTTGTTGATGCATACCTTTTTTCAAACAAGTTCACTATCACAAAGTGTATACATAGTAAAATGTTTGTAATACCAATTAATCTCTTTCACTTCTATCCTCAATGTAGAATTCGTATAATGTAGCATGAAAACAGGATTTTATACAAACAAAAAAAAAAAGGATAAAAAACATGATTTCCTTTTATTTTTACTACGTATTTTAGAAATCAATCCTTTTTTATTTCTTTTATTTATCTCAATATTACAATTGTTACAACACAGTATAACAAAAACCTACATACACTCTCGTACTTTATAAATGAATGTTACATTCGGAGCTTAAAAAATATCTAAAATTTTAACGTACCCGAATAAAAATGTGTTGTATTCTATTCTATATAATCTTCGAGTAGTTTTTTGAGTACGATTGAATGTAATTTTTTTGTTATATAACAGTGTATTTTGCAGAAAAAATTTCAGATGCGGTATTAAAAAAACTTAGGTTTTAATTGATGCGGATTTATTTTAAAAATTAAATTAAATTTAAATCAATTGGGATTGTGGTTTGATTTTTAATTGTTTTGTTTGCTTGCTAATATGGATTATCTTTACCTAAGATTCGATATACAATCGAATACTTACAATTGTATTTATCCGCAGGGTTTGGACGAGAATGAAAATATTTGCACCTAGGACAGGTAGCTAGATTTTTAATCAAGCAAAGTGTTAAAAATTTAAATAAAGTATGCTTTATTTTAATTTATTTTAAAAATTAATTAAAAATGGGTACAACCAATTAAATAAGAGATAAATCATTTAAATGTAAAAATTATAAATAAGAGAACCTAATAAAATGTTATTTTTCGTTAAGACATTTTAATTTTAGCAATTTTATTTTCAAAGCTAGATTTCTGAACTTTTTAATTTCAATTGTTTTAAAGTAGATTAAATATTATTTCTCATTGATGTATTTTAATTGTTTTAAATTATGAACTGAAATTTTTAATTTTAACAGTCTTTAATGAAAATTTATTTCCTTATTCATTCATTTTATTTCTATTGCTAAAAATTCAAAACAAAAATTTACGACTTTCTTTAATTTTATTGGTTTTAATTGGAAATGTTAATTTTATGAAAATTTTAATATTATTTAATTTCATTTGTAAGTATTAATTTAAATTTACAAACAAAATTATGGCTGAACAAACAGATTTTTTGAAGTGAAACTTTTATAGCCGCCTTTTAGCATTTTTGAATGGGTATTAAACCGATGTAACAAAAATTGGTCCGTCGCTACTTAAAAAAATAACAAATTTTTAGATACACGCATGTAGTTTAATTTAAAATTAATCTAGGTAGTCTTTCAAATAATCGTTATTTCAATAGGTAAACCCAATAAGATTATACTACACACTTAGGCCTATAGAAAAATCATAGTGAGATGTTTGGCGATAAAAGAAAGTTTTGAGATATCAACTTTCTTAGATATTCAAAATATATAATTTTTTAAGTTTTCTAATAGTCGATATTTCAATAGGTAAACCCAACATGAAATTTTAGCGGATGAGCCTGATTATACTACATATATAGGCCTATCGAAAAATCATAGTGATACGTTTGCCGATAGAAGAAAATTTTGAGATATCGATTTTCTTAAATATGCATTAGATCCAATTTTGTAAGTTTTCGAATAATCGATATTTCAATAGGTAAACCCAATATGAAAAATACAAACGCAATTTTGTTGTTGTTGTAAAATTTATTATTAATTTAGAATAAACTTCATTCGTATCAATTCCGTTGAAAATTTTTTTATGCCATAAATATCAATTCATCCTCAATATGAACCAAGTCCGCGCGACATCAAACTTCTTTAAAATGAATAAATTTTGTTCGGTTTTAATTCGATTTTCAAAAGATTGTCGTCCTGGCATCAATATATACTGAAAACTAATCAAATAGTAAGCTTATCAAAGTTTAATTCAGGCCAAGATAGGGCAACAATTTCAATTAGATACTTTAAGTTTCACTTCTGTCGGGAATCCCGAGACTCACAACATTTTTTAAATTTTAACAGTTTTAAATGAACTGTGTATAATCAAATACATACAATATTATGTCTTATTCATACATTTCAGTTTTCTCAATTTTATTTTCATCCATGAAAATTCAAAAATAAAATTGAGGATTGTTTTATTTTTAAAATTTTCAAAATATATTTTTTATTCCCTTTGAATTTCAATATTTGTAATTTTATTTTCATTAATACACATTGAAAACGAAAAATTTGGAAAAAGAAACCTGTGCACTTTTAAATTTTAACGTTTTTAAATGAAATTATAGAAATTATAGTCATCAAAAACACACTTATGAAATTTTTAATTTTAATAGTTTTTAATAAAAATATAATTAAGTATTATTTCTCACTGCTTCATTTTAATTTTTGCATTTTTATTTTCAATAATAAAATTTCAAAATACAAAATTGTGATTTTCTTTAATCTTAACAGCTTTTAAATAAATAAATTTTTATTTTCATCCATCCATTTAAATTTTTATAATTTTATTTGTAAACAATAATCTATAGGAGTGAGAAAATTGTAAACTTTTTTGATATTAACGTTCTAAAAGAAATTATAATTAAAAGTTATGTCTCATTCAGACATTTCAGTTTAAGCAATTCAAAAACGATACGTTTTAATTTTTATTTAATTTTAACAGATTCTATCAATTCAAAAAAACAAACTTGTTGACTTGTTTCTCATTTTAACAGTTTATAAATATTTAAATATTATTTTTTATTCATTCATTATAATTTATGCAATTTTATTTTTATTACTAAAAATTCAAAACACAAAATTCATAAATGAGAAAAATGTGAACTTTTTAAATTTTAACTTTTTAATAATTAAATATTATTTCTCATTGATACACCTTAATTTTTTGCAATTTAATATTCAAATACGAAATTTGTGTTTTTTTTTTTAAATTTTTACCTACAGATTTTAATGAAAATGTAATAAAATATTAATGTTATCTCTCAATCAATTATTTTAATTTTTGCAATTTTATTTTAAATTAGAAAAATTCACAAAAACAAAATTTTGATCTTTTTTTTTAAGTTTAACAGTTAAATTAATTTATTTAATTTTCAAATTTTATTTTTTGTAATTTTATCAAAACAAAAGATAAATTAATTTTAATATTATTTGCATTTTATATTTAAAAACGTAGCTTGGGAATTTTTTAATTTTAACAAAATTCAATGGAAATATAATAAACTATTAATATTATTTCTTCATTCGCTTTAATTTTTGCAAATTTATATTAGTGAATAAAAATAAAGACACAAACTATTTTGAATCCATTTTAAATAAATAATTAAATAAACATTCTTTTTACCTTTTGTAATTTTATTAAAAATTAAAATTTGGAATGGGAAAACTGTGATATTTTGTTAATTATAACGTTTTAATAAATGAATACATTCTAATTTTTGTAATTTTAAATTCAAAAATCAAATTTGTGATTTTTTCTAGTTTATGATTTAATTAAGATTTAATTTTTTATTTAAATAAATTTTATTTATTTATTTTGTGTTATTACAATCTCCTGGACTAATCAACAATATGATTCTAATTAATATTAATCTAAGGATTCTTTCCATTGGCATTCTGTAGTGTCTGGTAAGTTAAAGTAAACCATACCTTTGTAGTTAATTTTAGATCAGTAAAATGCTGTTTACCCTAACAATCTCACGAAAATTTAATAAAATATGATTATTATTTCTCACTAATTCATTTTAATTTTTGTTAGGTTCTTTTCGTTAATAAAAAATTAAATAGCAAAATGGCAGATTTTTTTAATCTAACTCTTTAAATGAATAGCGCTAGATATTAGTTTTCATTCGTTCACTTGAATTTTCATAATGTTAGTTTTAAACAAAAATTTGAAATGAGAAAAATATAAACTTTATAATTAGAACGTTTAAATGAAAATATAATTAATTTTATTGTCTCTTAACTATTAGCAAATCAAAATGGAAATTTGTGAAATATCTAATTTTAACTGTTCGTAACGCAAATATAATTAAATACTATTTCATATATTTTAATATTTCCAATTTTATAATCAAAAACGAAATTTGTGAAAAAGAGATTTTAATTGCAAAAAACAAAATTGTGACCTTTTTTTGTTATTTTAACAGTTTTTATATAATTAAATATTATTTTTCATTGATTCATTTTAGTCTGTGTAATTTAATTTTTATAAAACAAATATTTCAATGAGAAATGTGTGAACTTTTTAAATTTAACAGCTTTTAATTAAACTATAATTACATTTTACTTCTATACATTTCAATTTTTTAAATCAAATTTAATTAAATATTATTTCACATTCATACATTTTAATGTTTGCAATTGTATTTAAAAACGAAACTTTTGAATTTTTTTAATTTTAACATATTCTAATGAAAATGTAATAAAGCTTTAATATTACTTCTCAGTCATTCCTTAATTCTTGCAATTTTATTTCATTAATAAAAATTTTAAAAACCAAAATGGTTAACTTATTTCTAATTTTAACAGTTTATAAATAATTAAATATTATTATAATATATGTAATTTTATAAATTAAAATTTGAAATGAGAAAGTGTAAACTTTTTAATTAGAACGCTTAAATGAAAACATAATTATTAATGTCTCTTTCGTTACATTTCATTACATTTTTTGCTAAAGCAAATCAAAATGGAAATTTGGGAAATGTCTAAATTTAACAGATTTTTAACGGAAATGTAATTATATATTATTTCGTATATTAATTTTATAATTAAAATCCAAATTTCTGAATTTTTTGAATTTAAAGAGGTTTTAATGAAAATGTAATAAAATATTAATCTTATTCATTTTCTTATTCATCTTATTCATTTCATTCAATTTAATTTTTGCAATTTAATTTTCATAAGTAATAATTCTAAACACAAAATTTTAACCTGTTTTGTTGTTTTAAAAGTTTTCAAATATTTAAATATTTTTTTTCATCGACTTATTTTAGGTTTTATAAAACAAACATTTTGAATGAAAACTGTATTTAACAGCTTTAATGAAAAAAAAAATTAAATTTTTCTTCTCATAACATTTTAATCTTTGTAATTTTATATCCACAAAAATTTTAACAGATTTGAATGAAAATGCTATTTAATTTAATTTTTGCAATTTTATTTTTATTAATAAAAATTCGAAAAACAAAATTTTAAACTTTTTTTAATTTTAAAAGTTTTTAAATAATTAAATATTATGTTCATTCAATAATTTAAATTTTTCATAATTTTATTCAAAATTCAAAACAAAAATTTGGAATGAGAAAACTGTGAACTTTTTATAATTTTGGCGTTTTAAATGAAAATATTATTAAATAATATTTCTCATTCATACATTTTAATGTTTGCAATTTTAAAATGTAATAAACTATTAATATTTCAAGCTACCTAGCTTTTAAATGAATAAATGCTGCTATTTATCATTCATTTATTTTAATTTTTATAATTTTATTTTTAAACAAAAATTAGGAATTCGAAATTCGTGACCGTTTCTTAATTTTAACTTTTTAAATGAACTTTAATTAAATATTATGTTTCATTCATACATTTAATTTTAATGAAAATTGTATTATAAATTATTTGTCATTCGAACAATTAAATTTTTGCAATTATATTTAAAAACGAAACTTCTACATTTTTTTTTGTTTTAACAGATTCTAATGAAAATGTAATAAAACGTTAATATTATTTCTTATCTTAATTCTTGGAATTTTATTTTCATTAATAAAAATTCAAAACATAAAATTATTAATTTTTTCTAATTTTAAGAGTTTTTAAATAATTAATTAATTAGTAATTTTATACAACCAAAATTTGAAAGGGGAAAAATGTGAACTTTTTATTGTTAACATTTAAACGAAAATATAATTAAATATTGTGACTCATTTATACATTTCAGTTTAAGTGATTCAAAATGGTAATATGTAAAATTGTTAACTGCCACCGTTTTTAATGAAAATATAATAAAATAATATTTCAATTTAAATTTTTGCAATTTTATAATCAAAATATAAATTTGTGATTTTTTTTTAATTTAAAGAGATTTTAGATACACGTATTAAAATAATAATCTTATTTCTCATTCATTTTAATTTTATATTCATTAATAAAAATTCGAAACACAAAATTGTGAACTGTTTTAATTTTAACAGTTTTTAAATAATTAAATATTATTTTCACTCATTCATTTTTGTTTTTGTAATTTTATTTTTAATTAACAAAAATTCAAACAAAAATTTGGAATGAGAAAACTGTGAACTTTTTATAATTTTGACGTTTTATATGAAAATATAATTAATTATTGAACCCGATTTGTTTCAACAAAAATTTTATCTGTTGAACGAATTGCAACTCACTAACCCAAACAAAAAACCCAATCAAAATAGTTAAAATAGTGTGAACACGCGACTCTTGTAATGTTGCGTTGCGATGCATAAAGGTGTAAATACTCCGATTTACAGTCAAGTTTCATATTCCTTCTAAAAAGCCTGTACCGCAGCTTTGAAAAACATCATATTGCACTGATTTTTTACGGTAATAGTCATTTTAAATAACTTCTAGCTTTACTAATACTTGTTACTTGAAAACATATCGTGACAAGAAAAATCATTTGAAATGACTTCAATCTTAAACATTCAGTGCAATATGATGTTTTCATGTAGCCCTACAAGGTTTAAAGAAATAATTTGAAAATTTGACTATTAGATCACTTGACAAGCGATACGACTAATGGAATCGGTCCCAATTCGTTTCGTGAAATTTCTTACGTGAAATTTTTAATTTTAACAGTTTTTAATGAAAATACAATTAAATATTATTCATATATTTTAATTTTTGAAATTTTATTATCAATAATCAAAATTCAAAAACGAAATTTGGAAAAATTTAGCAGTTTTTAATGACAATGTAATAAAATATTAATATTTGTTTTCATTTATATATTTAGTTAGGGGGGGTCATCTATTGGTTTGTTTTTAAATCATAGGCTATGACAATATTTCGTTAGTCTGATATTCTGCGTCACGAAACAATCATGTTTTCGCTTGAGGAGCTTTTCGAAATATTGAAAACTTATTTTCAAATTCAGTATTGTGTAGCCGAAACCGTGCGAATTTTGAAAAGAAATATGAATTGTGAAAGAGAATATTGCGACTGTGGTCCATATTGTAGTTGCACCAGCCTGAAGAGAATACTGCACAAAGACCTCGGATTATTCGCCTTTAAGGTTCAAATGACTCAGGAGTTGAAAGCAAATACTATATACTTCAAGTTATAAAACAGGTCATTCAGAGAATTGGATAGATAAATCGTACTCGTTTGTGGGTAAATCTTTCTACGATTTATCTGCCCAATTACATACTATATATTACAGCTTGTTGTTTAACTTCGTAGAAAATATTAAATTAAAGCACGATTTTCGAGCCATTGTTTACTTTAATCTACACCTAAATTCAGTTATTGCAAGATTTAACATTATTCTTGGGCCTGTATTTCGATCAATTAAGGATTTTTCGAGTAACACATATGATAGGCTATAGAAATAGTTGGTATCGAAATATACTTTCTCGGGGGCGAGCTAATTGTTCTAATCTAGTCTTATACAAATTATTTAAACGTGTCCATAGCTACTTTAGGTGCGTTTGATTTCCTTCTTACCATGGAATTGCATAAAAATAGAACGAATATGTTGAATGTACATATCTTAAAATATTTTATAAGGGGAGTATATTGCCTGCCTCCATCCCCAGATCATCCTGAGGCCTGCGACTCGATTCAGTTTCCATTTTAATTTATTCCATTTGATTATTTTTTTTATGTTACAAAAATATTCAGTTTATTTCAACATAATTTTCTTATGTGTTCGACTGTAGCCAGACATCATTACTTGCTTCAATATTTTAATAATTTACCGTATGAATGGAATAAAAAATTAAAAAAAAACAAAACCAGGTTTTTATGAGTCAATTTGATTTTGGTAGTATAGAAATTAGTTGTAAATGAGACATTAGTCTAATTAGTGGAAAACAAAAAACTTTTCAAGTTCAACTTTGTGTCAGTTTGTGCTTAAAAAATCCAGAATTTAATAATTGTTTGTGATTTAACGGAACAGATATAAGTTTAGTGTATAATAATAATAGTGTGCTTAGTGATTAAGTTTTTGCATTGTTTGTGTAATCTAGTGTTGTTGGAATAGAGTAACAATAAGTGATTATTTAATAGGTTTCAGACACTTTGCGAACTTGGACGACGAAAATTAAAGGTAATGATTTTTTATTTAATAATTACTAAAGTAAAATGACCTTTCCAATGAAAATAACTATTATGTTGGCAAATTCGTCCTGTATTTAGCAAATTTTTATTTCTTACTAGATTATTGGACCGATTTCAATTCTGTGTCATCACCAATTTTTGTCATAATTGTGCATCTAAAATTTTGTTAGATACGAAAAGAATTCTCGGGTTCCATTAATTTACGTTTTCGTGGTACCAAAGCCGATTGCCTGCTTTTATTGAATTAACTTTAGTGTATTACGTGAATGGTTATTCATTTTTCGAAAATTTTACTGTTCGGTGCAGCAATATCTTAAGGTGTACAAATAGGGCCGGCTCTTGGGTCAGTAGCGCCCCGATGTCAAGCTTAACTAAGGCACCCCTATCTGCGAGGGTGTAATAACGAATAATAATGCTTACTTAAAATTTATTTTGAGCAAATAAAAACACAAATTTTATAATACATATAAAGTTCAATTTAACTCGTATAGTTCACAATATGATTCAAAGTTAAATTTGAAAAATCAAAAAACGATCAAAGTTAAATTTAAAAAATCAAGCTTTTAAACCCGTTTTCTGTACATTGAATAAACTAATTATTTTTGTTTAGTTTAGTTCTACAATAATTGGCATGATACCATAATAAAAGACACCCACCTTAATTACAATAATGGTCGTAAAATTATAGCTTTTGAACATCTTAGTTTCTACAATTATCAGCATTCATATAAAATAAAATAAGAATAAAGTACCCAAGTAGGTACCAAACCTATGCCAAATTTCTTTATATTCTTTAATTCAAACTTTTAATATTAATTCAACAGGTACATTAGTAAAACAAAATTATAATAAGTAATAAAAAATTAAAATTAAATTAAATACTTAGATTTGCACGAAGGGCATAACAAATTTGAGATCAGTTGCAATTTTTAACTTATTTGCACAACTGATATGAAATTCAGTTGTACAATTTGCACAGCGGAGTCCGCTGTTATTTTTATGGATAGTGTAAGTGCAAAATAGCAATGATAGCACGTTTTCCCGAAGCTAATGTGTTGCTTTATTTTTCTGGCATTATTGCATCTAATGTGACATTAATTAGAGGAAGCTATTAAGTACATCGGTATAGGTTAGTTCCAACGTTTTTGTTTAATTATTAAAGTGACATATTTGCATATAAATATTACTTATTTCTTTCATTTTTGAATCACATTCTTTAATTCACCTTTTCATAATTCCTGTAACCGGGTTGGTAGCTTGAAATCTTCAGTTTTCGTTTAATGTTATAACTCAAGTTGGTAAAATGGTTCGACATGGTTAATTTATCGGGCTCATCCATAATTTAAGGTTTAGAAACTACTATAGTAAAACTAAAACAGTCCTTCTTAACGTTTTTCTTCAAGTTGTTTATACATAGGTCACTTTATTTTGATTTATTTGCGGAGTTCATATTTTCGAATAGGGCCGAAAGCCGAATGTGTCGAAAGGCCGAAAGGGTCGAAAGGCCGAAAGGGTCGAAAGCCCGAATATCGAAAAGCCGAACTTCCAAAGGCCGAATGTGTCGAAAGGCCGAACAGGTCGAAAGGTCGAACGTCGAAAGGCCGATTGTGTTGAAAGGCCATTTGTGTCGAAATCGATTTTAATTTTTCATCTTTTTATGAATAAAAATTTTCAAAATTTATATTTTTATGAAAACCAAAATTTATTTTTTTATCAAAACTTTTGTATAAAAATGTTTAATAGGTAATCAATCGCCTTAAATATTAAAATCTTCTTGCGTTTCTTTTGTCATATAATTAAAAATTAATTAATTATAATAAAAAAAAAAAATGTTTCAATTTGATTAAATCATTTTACATTGAAAAATAAATTCAATTGTTTTAAATATTGATTTCAATCAATTAAGTGAAGGAGAATTTAATGAAATTTGGCCTTTCGACCCAATCGGCCATTCGGCCATTAGACCTTTCGACATTCGTCCTTTCGACCCAGTCGGTCTTTAGACATTCGGCCTTTCAACACTTTCGGCCTTTCGACCCAATCGGCCATTAGACATTCGGCTTTTCAACACATTCGGCCATACGACATTCGGCCTTTCGACCCATTAGGCCTTTAGGCGTTCGACCTTTCGACATTCAGTCTTCTGACATTCGGCCTTTCAACATCGAACACATATTTTGTGCGCTCATTTTACATTACAACGAAAACTTTACTAAAGATTAGGTGTCACAAAAGGTCTCTCAAAATTACAATTTAAAAAAATTTTAAATTAAAAACTACAAAAGACATTATCAAAATAAGTTTAAAAACGGATTTTTGCCTAGTTATATCAAACAAATACTGCCACTAGAAAAGAGATTATCGCTTAATTAGAAGTACATAAGGTGATATTTGGGAACCCAGCTACCGCAATATGTAATTAAGATTCTGCGGACTTATTATCAAATATTAGGCATTACGCATTTTACTATGGTTAACAGTAATTGCTAAAAATCTATTCAGTAGATATTACAACAGGAGGGATCTAATTTATTTATTGACAACCCGAGGAAATTACGAGTGGATGAATACGGAAAGTAAACAATCTACAAGCTGAAAATCGAAAATTTTCATCCACAAAAGAAGATTCTTAATTCCTATTTTACGACCAGAATTCGTATTATCATACAATACTTGAAAGTAAGGTTACAAACGGATGGAGAAATTTTTTCCGCGCTATAAAGATTTTGTTGCGGTTCGAACTACCGATAGGACTTGATCAAAGTCAAATCCATAAATTTTGATATATTTAAATGTGCCTGAGTAAGCTTTGCAAACAGTGTATTTTACTTCTGTGAATGAATTTCCACCTGTAAAATCGAATAAATTTTCACATTTAACGATGCATTTTAAAAACCTTTATACTAAAAAATAAAACACAAAAATAAGCACGTCCCAATAATAATAAAGTTACATACATATGTCTATTCGATCTGGCTTTATCTCCACTAAACACAGCAATTCCGGAAAAAGTACAAATATGTGTAAAACAAAACTTTTTGTTTTTAATAAAACTTAATTATTTAAAATTGAAACTACAAAATATTCAAATTAAGATTATATACTTAATAATAATATTCATATAATTTTTGTTTATTTAGTTTCTATTTTGGAATTTACAAATTAAAAAGTTTTTTGTATTTAATAATATAATTAAATTACTTTTAGAAATAGAAATAGTTGTTTTTCGAAAGCTTAGAAAATTAGTGCACAACTTATTAACTAAAATATCTGTGTTTCATCTGATACGTCTATGTAATAATTTAATATTTTTATTTTACAAAATTAAGTTAGTAAAAAAACGTATAATTGAGAGCAATTTAATTTAATTATATATTAAAATAAAAATTAAACTCGTTGTATATCGATTATTCGCTGGCACCAAAATGATTTTGTATGAGTTTGCATATAACAAATTTTCCTTTAAATTAGGTACCATTTCCATATTCTACGTTTTACAAAATAAAATTATTATCAAATCGATATATACGATTGAATGAATTTATTTTTATTTTTGGAAATGACGATGATAATAATACTAAAACATGGGTTGGAAAGGAAATAAATATAAAAGGAACCCTTTTTTATTGTATTCTCCAAATATAGACTAAAAATATTCTCTACATATGATTTCCATTTTGTTTGTATAATATTGTACAATAAAAATACCTTCCATTGATCTTCAACTACTCATATATGTATACATATTCGAGTTCTATTTTTTTTTTTTTTTTTGATTGTAATATGTAATATTAAGAAGCACGTTTTATTTTTATCATATTGAAGGTGAGGCCTTCTTCATTTCGTTTTCGATGAAAAAAATAAATAAATAAAACGAAAATTATTCAACAAATTCATTTTTCCATAACTTCCACTCGTTTAACCACTTACTCAACCATTTGAAGTTTATATCCTTTTTGTTTGTTTTGTTTTCATATTTTTTTTCTCTGTAAGATTCGTAATTTTATTATTTAAGCAAGGATGTACAGACATTTTTTTTGTTTTTTTTTAAGAATGTGGAGGTATGTCTCGGCAACACACCAAAAACCACAATACAAAAAAAAAATGAAAATCCAATACGAACGATCCTATAATATTTATATAAATGTTCGGGGATAATCATTTAAAATCAGGAGGGAGTTTTTTACTACATTATCTCTGGATAATAAATTTATGAAAATTTGATTGAAAAGGGGATAATTTAAACGGTTTATAATAAGAAAAATAATATATGTTATTGTGACCACGTACATTGGGGAGTTTTTTTGTGCGGTCGTTTTTTTTTTTTTGTAGAGCTGTTAATTTTTTGATGTGGCGGCAATATTTGGAAAATGCGTATATGTGCTGTTTAACCCTCAAACAAACAAAATGTGTAAATTTGATCATGTTTTGCACACACTACAAGTAAGTGCAGTGCATTGAAAATAATTCCTAGAAAAATAAAAGAAACATTTTGTATTGATCACGAATGTAAAATATCTCTAACAGCAAAGTTTCTATTCACCTAAAATATCTCTAACAGCAAAGTTTCTATTCACCTTAGAAAATTTCCCCTTATTTTACTTCATTTAGATCAAAAGTTTCCCAAAAAAAAAAAAAAAACATAAATTTTGTAGTTAATCTTATTTATCGCTTATTATACTGGATATTAAATATAAATCGATTTATATGAATTATAATTATTAACGCATATTAATTAATGTATTTTTAATTGTATTTCATTAATTAAAAATATCATTGCTTTGTTGTTCATTTAAATATGCAATTTAAAATATTAATATAAACAGTGAAAAATTTTTCAAATCTCAAATGTTATATTCAGAACGGAAGTAATTATTTAATTTTATGATTTTTTTGTTTTGAACGTAAAGTACTAAGTAAAATAAAAAATTTCTGGAGCATAATTTTTTTGTATTATTGCATAAGGTACAACATATTCAAATATTTTAAAAATTGGTAAACATTATTGTGTGGTTCTGGCTATAGAAAATTAAAAAACCAGTTGTAGACTGAATTGCTCTAGTCAGAGGCTTGTGGTCGGTGTAAATAGTGAAGTGCTGACCTTCGACAAAATGTCTGAAGTGTTTGACTGCCAGGTATATTGCGAGTAATTCTTGGGTGTTCTGGCTGTGCTGCTACGTAAGCCCAAAGCACCCAAGAATTTATTTTGTCCTGACGAATGTCAACAAGCATTTATGTCACTTAAGGCTGAACTCGCGAAAACAATACTTTTACGCCATCCACTGAGTGACTCAAAGCTCAGCTTAACTATTCTTCTGGGATTCTTCTCTAAAAAGCTCGCAGATGCGGGTAAAACATATTCAGCATTCGATCGGGAATTATAAACTATTTACACCGACCACCTCGAACAATCAAATCAAACAACCTATCCACATTCCCTGCTTAACTTTATATCTGGATACGTTATTGTGGTCAGTTAGTTAGTACAAATAATGTTCAGCTTGAAATGATCGAAATGTATTTTTTTTTTGGTGTTAATGGTGTCCCTGTTGCAGGCGATGGTGGTGAAGATGTTTACACCGCTGTTTCTTGATGGTGGAAGTAACGAAGATGGTGCTGTCCCCGTAGACCCCTGTTGTGGCAACTGATGTTGTTGTTGCTGCTGCCCCATTGACGTTTCATCAGTGATGGTTGTGGTGATGCTGACGACGAAAACTGGTTGTGCTGCTGCTGGACGCCACGTTTTTTGTGTGCGCCTTTAGGTGTAGCACGTGTTGGTCTCAGATGTTTTTTGTTGATGATGCGTTAGATGATGGGCATCACCACTGATAGCTGTTGTGATGGCGACATTGGTGATGGTAGTGGCAGTAAGTGTGTTGATGTCTCGTCTATAATATACGCATTCAATGTAGTGTGACTCCATATTTTTTTCCCATATTTTTTATGTTAATATTGTGGTGTGGCTCCATTTTGTACTCATGTCACTCCTTTGTGTTGCTGCGAATTTGTAAAAATAGCTCAACCTTGTATACATGTGGGTACGTGCATATATGTGTGTGTGCGTGACTCCGTATAAAATTTGCTGGTGTGTGTGCGCCACACACATTGTAATCGCCACCGGAAAATTGAATAAAAATTAAAAAAATTTAAGACAGAGAGCAAAAAGAGAGGAGAAAAATAAATAAATTTTTGGTATGTACCATTTACCTGGTACGGGTTCGTACCAGGTGTCCATACTTTTCGTGCATACATAAAATAGAAAAACAAAATTTAGTAGCGCCGATTTTTGTCGTGTTCACCGGGGAAGTGTAACTGATCAATATTTCAGTCGGATTTTGTGCGGATGGTTGTTTGATTTGATTGTTGGTAGTGAGATGAGAAACGAAATTAATAAATAAAATGCTTGAGTAAAATGAATAGTTGGTAGCATTTATGATATGAGTGAATGTTTGAACCGCTACAAATAATTATTTAACCTAGCATATGATTTGGTTTGTTGTTGTGATTAATTACTTTTTTTGGCCTAGGAAGTTCGAAAATAAAGAAGGGGACCTAAGAAAACAAACAAGTGCGGTTATGGAATTGGTATGAAGTTCGCACGAAAACATTATTCCAAATAAACGATTGAAAGAGGGTTTTGGTTTTCCCTAAAAATCGCAAAACCTATTTCTATATTTCTGACCATTGGGCTAGTTGTGAGCAAACACGTTTTATAACTATGCCAAATTCTTTAGCATTTGTAACTTCTGAGAAAATCGGCTGTGACAAATAGACAGAAAGAAGTCTCACTATTAGATGAATTAGGATTAAGAAAAAAATTTAAAAATAGTATCAGCTTTAATTTCTTAAATCCGAAAATGGCCATCGAAATGTTCTTTTTGAATTATTTAAATCGATTTATTTCGTAGTTTGCAAGAAATCGAAAACTAATTCCTTGCTAGTTTTTTAAAGTGACAATAAAGTAAAAGAAATATGACTTTTGCCGAAATAGAAAAAAAAGAGAAAAACCTTTCGGGGGCCATTTTGAAAAGAAAGAATTTAAAGAGCAAAAATTTTTAATTGATTGCCACGTGTACGGATTTTTATTAGGTTCTTTTTTATTGTGGACAAGTAACCTCTAAAAAATAATAAATAAAATGACGGAATTACAAAAATTAATTCAAAATCGGTTGTTTGGTTATAAAAGGTATATTAGCGAATATTAAAAAAATTGTGGATGGTTTGGCAACTTAACTAGAAGATGGTCAAGCAATTAATAAAGAACAAATTGAGGCAAGAATGGAAAAATTTAATGAATGTTGGAAAGAATTCCACGAACTGAACAATGCCAATTACACAAGTCAATAATCGAATAATTTTTGACCCCGATCGATCTGTAATTTTCAATGACATCCAACCACCGCGATTAACTATCGAACCATTATCTCAGCTTGTGACCGTTTTTGGTGGCAATCAAACACTCAATAACTTAAAAAAATTTCAGTAATTCAAATGTTACGTGAGGAGAGAAGTAGCTTACCTTGCATGGAAAAAATTGGTAAAACGTTATGATAAGAAAACGGTCATAGTAAGAGAACTGATCGAACTGTACATGGCCAGTAGCAAGTCAAGTATCATTCAAGTCATTGAGCTCATTAGTAGATGTATCTGAACAGGACACTAGAGGTATTAAAGCGCTAGGAGAAGAGTGAGAGTCACGAGTTAAAAAGTTAGATTATGAATCACAATAAAATGATTTTATCAACTTTCTGACTGAACGATGTGACGCATTAGAAGTATGTGCCGCAAATTCGAATCAACAAAATGCAAAATCAAAACCACAATCGAGTTCTAAAGTGAACTCCCACATATCCACTTTACGAATGCTTTCGGTTTAAGGCACTAATGAAGGGACCGGTGAGGAAAAAATCGTTTTGAAAAACAGGCGATGCCAACTGTATTTTAAATCAGATCATAGTGCGGAAACTTGTAATTCGGAAACGTTGTGTTTAATTTGTCAGGAAAAGCGCAGTACCTTACTTCAGACGTCTGGAAAACCAAATCATAATGTTTCCATTACCTGTAATCATATATTTACACCAGCAGGTCTTAGGGATTATAGTACCGCATACACTTCTGATTGTACATCTGTCAACACTAACAATTGTCCATCGCATGACAGCAACAGCGCTCCTTCATCGTTCCAAAACTGGTTAATCTTAAAAATCATTCAACAACCGCTAGTTGCTCCAATAATTCACAAACAATTCTGTCAACAGTTCAACTTAACATCTTTAGGAACAATCAATATTATAAAATAAATTGATTACTGATAGGTGCGTTGAAAGAACAGGCTTGCAAAAGGTCGAGTAAATGTAAATTTAACACCTGTATTCGATGAATCATGTAACATAATCAGCACTAATGCCTTGATTTTGTCAAAATCTTGCTTACCACCAACAAAAACAGAATTTTTAAATTTGAATGCTGTACGATATTTTAAACATTCATTAAGAATTTAATCTGTCTGTCTGTAATCAGTTTGACAGAGGCCAATCGCTCATAATATATCTACTGAAAAAAAGTAGAGCAGAGTGGTACATTGGTATAACTCTTTGGGCCTTCAGGAAGATATTTCTACTTTTTTTCAGTAGATATACGAGTATTATCAGCGATTGGCCTCTGTATTTTTCTGATTTACCAAATCGAAAATATTGGGATTGCCATGAACAATTAATATATTTGTCTATAAAAAGTGCCGAAAAATCAAACTGATATTTTAAACTTGCTGATCCAGATCTCCCAACACGTGGTTTAATTGACATGATTTTAGGGAGTGACATGTTTCTTAAAATTTTGCTAGTTAAGAAATATACATATGATTACACCTAATATATATGCTCAACTTACATCTTTTGGATGGGTCACTGGTGGAAGGATTATTGACCAAATAGACGCAAATTTAGTCCAAATCTTCTCAGAATCTTTTATAGTCACACCAGTCTCAGAAGAGCTAGCTATGAACTGGCAAATTAATATTCACTAAGACGATCAAGCATACAAACGAATAATCTGGCAACATAAAGTATCCAGTGATTTGAAGCATTTGCAATTTGCAACTGTAACTTATGGTCTTCGATGCGCCCTTATTTAGCGATACGGACACTTCAGCAATTAGCATATGATCACAAACTTGAATTCCCAGTAGCTAGTAAACTTCTAAAAAGAAAATGGGAAAGAGCACGAACAGCCCAAGAATAGCAAGGTATTATCCCTTTCATGATTCCTGGGCAGGCTAATTGAATCATCCTGCTATTATGATACCAAGCACCCGAGCATATTATCGAAACAACAGCGAAAGCATAATATGTATAAAAGAGGGGCATCAATGCACCAAACAATTAATGGGATTACGAGTTACACCGGAAAGACCATTCATGCGCACTGGAGTGGATTATGCCGGTCCAATTTATTCCCAATTGCCGGTCCCTACAAAGCTATTTAACGCTATTTAGCTTTGTTTATTTGCATGAAAATAGAAGCGATTCATTTGGAGATTGTAACTAGTGTTTCCACCGACGCATTCATAGCGGCCCTAAAAAGACTTGGTACCAATTTTGTAGGAGCTCGAAAAGAATTGGCTGAATTATTCGCATGGTTCAAACATGAATTATCTCCCCAGCAGATAAAGTTTAAATGGATTCCAGCCCATTACCAGTACAAAGTGAGCAGCACCCAAAAGATAATGAAACGAACCCGAGTAAGAGTAATCGTCACCATCATAACAACTAGTTTAATAATAATAATTAATATAAACTACGTAAACAGCCTACATCATTTGGGCACTGGGTTACCGTTGTTATAAAATTCTCGATCCAAAACAAGGTGCTTTTTCCACTATAGTAGGCATTCATGCTCTATTCTGTTCTGACGTAAATGGAACTATTGTTTGGTGTTGAATATCAGATTGGTTTCGTTTTCGGTATATAAGATCTGTCGTTTACTTCCAGCTTGATTTTACACGAATATTTGGAAATCTTCAAATATTCTGGTCACTTTTCTCATAAAGCTTCTCCCGGATCGAAAGTTGAATATTTGATTTCTGTATCTTGACGCTTCTTACAATTTCTTTCGTTCTATGCATGCTCACCATTCATTTAATTTGTCACTGCAAACCACATAGCATGCAAAAGCAAATTTAACGTCACAAAAAGTTTTTTTACGTTTGATTTATAAATAAAACTGATTTTCTTGAAATGAAGATAATAGGCTTCCCATAATGACTGGGCCCATAACTTGTTGATTTCAGACGTAAATAGAATTATTATTTCCTTCAGCGGTCCTTATTTTAATTGGAATATTCCCATAAATATCGTTTTAATTTAAGTTAGTTTCAACAGATGTCAGTGTCGGCTCGAAACTGCTGAGGACCCTGCACGAAATTTGTTGAACTGCCCTTATTTTTTAAAAATTTTGAATAATAAGAGGAATAAGAAATAATAAAGGTCTACTGAATTTTTCGTGCTTAATCGTAATTATGTTAATCTCAGTTTTACCATAGTTAATCGTGAACCTGTAGCCGATCGTTTTTAGCTAAACTCGTTTTGCCAAACTGCACTGTTCTGAATCTTGACCGGAGGTATTTAAATTTCTGGGTAATTTGTAACTCCGGCTTGGCTTTATTTAGTTGCAATTATTTTATATGACGTGACATTATCAGCTAATCTTCCGTGATCAAAGGCGAAACCAACAATATTTTGACTTTTGAATATGGTAAATAACTTTTAGGTATCTAGGGATAGCGAATCCCGCTTAGGGATAGCGGAAAATTCATTAAGGTTAATTTAATTTAATAAAGTAAATTTAGTACTCCTTTTAGAGACGATTATAAACAATAAGGAATAAATTCAAAAATAAAAAAAAATCGAATAAAAGCTGGTCACAAAATTAGGGTCAAACAAATATTAAACGAATGAAATAAATTATATTTAGATTTTTAGGCAACTTCTTGGCATGGAATTTATTAAATCCCGACAGCATTCCTATGCTTTATAAACAGCCATATAAGAACCAGCCAAAGTTGTTGCCTATTTTTAATTCCCTTGCGGACCACAGCTATCTTAAGATCGATCCAAATGTCGGTAGCATCACATTTTGGGGGATACCACCCACGTAGGTGTTTTGGTCCATCATCTTTTATCCAACAAAAGGTCCTACACGACTAAATAAGAGGCTTACCCAAAGCATAATATTCTCTCCTATATTGTGGAGAAAATGTGTAATTTTTTGGCCTAGGCAAATACTCTGGCCTAGGCATATACAAATATGCTAATTTTTATTTCGTTGTTCCACAATATATTTCTCCATTTCTTTAGCCTTTTTCATCTTTTCAATCAGCATGATCTTTCGTAAATCGAATTCTTTCCCTAACATACATTTTGCTAATTCTACTCTTTGGGCTGTTAAATAGGCTGTCTCTCTTTTTTAATATCAACCGAAATTTTAAAAGGGACAATTTTAGTTATGAGACCATCAGTCTGTGGCGCTGTTTTAGGTTAATACTCCGATGGTCCGCTTATTGTGCAATTTTTCCCACTTTATAGCATTTCCAAACAAACTGCGGCTATTTCGTGGTACGATTTTCTTTGATGTCACAATTTATGTATCAGCATTCCTTTCTCTGGTGAACAATCAACATATCGCCGTTACCAGACGTCCTGGCTTCTCCGGACATGTTCTGGTTTTTGAAACTTTTTCGTCCTGTATTTTAGGTAATAAGAAATCGAACTCCAGCCATAATGATATGGCCCATAAAATGATTCAAAGTGTGATTTAATCTATTTTAGATTAGGGACTATTTATAGAAGTAGCTTAACATCTCAGATATAGAACGTCACTAAAATACATTGCCAAATGTGGTGAAACGTGGGTACAATTGTCTGAGTTGGCTGTGAATGGAAAACCAAAATCGGCAAATCTAATTTTTGAATTTTGTATCGACCAAAACAGTGTTCCAAAATATTTGTTGCAGTTGGGTCGTGTTTATTTTACCTTTCTCGGTGATATAATGAGTAGGACGCTTGTTTTAGCATACGAGGGTTCTGGGTTCCTTTACTGGTGGTCACGATTAGGTGTCGTGTTGTGTGGTGGTTAGCTTTTGAATTTGGCTCTTATTATATTTAAAAGATGTTGACTTAATACTCAGACAGAAAATTTCGCTAGCCCATAAACAAACGTGCATGTTCTAAATCAATATCTCGAGAATTTTTTAAATATTCTGTTTAGATAAAAATTGGTCACATTTTCGAATAATCTAGTATTAACTACGTAGACCCCAATAACTTTTTAAACGGCTTGACATGATCAAAGCACACATATAGGCCTACCGAAATATCATAGTGGCATGTTTGCCGGTCGGTTCTCGAAATATTGATGTTCTTAGACATTCTGTTAAGTTAAAAATTGGTCACCTTTTCGAATAATCTAGGATTAACTAGGTAAATCCCAATGACTTTTTAAACGGGTTGTCATGATTAATGTAGACACACAGGCCTACTGACGACACGTGTGCCGATTGTTGAAAATCTCGAAATATCGATTTTCTTAGGCATTAAATAAATATATTTCATTCGGCCGAATGTATACTTTTTAAAATACTTACATAGGTAATTTTGTTATTGTTTTTTGTGTTACAAATTACATTTCATAATTGTGATCCAGATAATTCATCTATATAAGTGGAAATATCTGAAGTGGAACAAAAAGTGATTAGATAAATAAATTATAAAATAAATTAATTAGGAAATCGAAAATATTTGTAAAATAATAATGTATAACAACAACAATGTGCATAAAGCTATCCCAATTGTAGGTCGGTCAGGTCATCGTCTCTTTGGAAAATTTTCCAAGAATAATTTTGATTTGCCGAAGTGCTTAATTTGTAGAAATTTAGTTAAGCGAAAAATGAATTTCCAAATTCAAGGCTTAAATATAAGAGAATTCTGTGGACAATTTATAAGAGACTTTATAATAGAATCACATTGAATTCGTTCATTTTTAAATTCGTTCATATTTTAAATTTGTCCGGTGGTGCGTGCATGCGATTTAATTAAAAATAAAAAAAATAAATAAAGTACGCAAACGTCTCGACATTTAATAAATAAACCTCCTACGTACTAACCAAATAAAATTCATAAATTAAATTATCGTTAACCATCTTTTACTAATCGAAAATTACGCGTTCATTTTATACATAAAAATTAATATTTGAAAAACAAATAAAATTTGGTATTTCCTCCATAAATTTTTTATCCGTTTGGCTATTTTTGATTGCCGCCAAAATACAAAACGAATAAAATTTTATGGTTTTTGCCTTCACCAAATAATTTCGTATAGCTATCAGCACAAAACAAACTTCTTCAAAAAAAAAAAAATTTATACGCATACTGGAAATCAAACCAATTTTAATTGATAGCGTACACACAAAAATTTCTTTGTTTTCGCACAACTTACCCTCCAACGTCAATTTTTTTGTTTATCTACATTAAATTGAATGGAAAGTATGTGTCTGCTATATATTTCACATTAAGGGAGAGATTTTTATTTTTATTACAAGTTTCTAGGTGCCAGATAAATTAGTAACGGGAAAAAAAAATCGTTTCGATCACAACCCAAATTCATACAAATAAAGCAGCGCACATAGAAAACTAAAAAAAAAAAAAAAAGCTCGAATTAGTATTATGTAGGAAAATGCAAATTTTATTACTTTGTTTTTAGGAAAATTAAAGAAAAACACTTCAGCATCATCTCATTTTTCTTTCTCATGGATGATGTTTTGTTTATTAGATTTTTGCACTATGCTACACTATTACATTTTTTTTGTTTTACTAAGTTGATATTTTTTTTAATGGGATTAGGTTTCATGCAGACGAAAAATACAAATTTCCTATTTCGAGGTACACTAAATTTTTTTTTTGCTCATTTAAATTTCCCAAATTTTAAACTTAATGTGGTTCTCGAGATATGAAACATAAAATTAATGGTGGATATGTACATTTTTGTTTTTTGTTTTAATAGGGATATGTCTGTAATAATAATAATAATTATCCTGTCTGTTGTGTTTTTAGAAATTCGTGTATTATAGCTAGTGGCTGTGTATCTAGTGGATGATGATTATAATAAGCATAACTTTAATTAGTTACAGACTGTTTGTTTTTCCGGTATGTAAATTTAGTTACTAAAATATACAATTAGAGGTATATTCACGATTGTGTTTGGATGGAAAATTTCAACCCTCTTTTTCCGAAATTGTGTTTGTTGTTGTTTTTCTGTGTTTCTCTAATTTAGATTTAGTTTTTATGTCCTGCTGAGCTTTTGTTTTTTATTAGTATTACTTTTTTGGATAAACAAAATAGGAAATTTTTGGCTTCGGAGCGTACCGTAATATCAATTGACCCATATTATACGAAATTAATTAGTTTAGCTCTACAATATAAATTTTGCTTTGCTCTTTTCTAAATTTGATTTCATTAGTTTACACATAAACTAATTATAAAACCTTTTTATGTGCCACCACTGAACAAACCGTCTTCAACCAAAATACAAAACAAAAAATATTGATTTTCTTAAGCATAAAGAAAACTAAACTAAAGAAAAAAAAACACAACGAGAAATCAAAACCATTCTTTGGTGAGGATTAAAAATCGTAAACTACAAAAAAATAATATTCTTAAATTACCAATTGGGATGGGAGAGAGATCTTATAAATATTATTATTTTATATTTAAAAAAAACATTCTTTGGAATTTAAAAATCTTTTGTTCTTCCTTCAAAATCATCTCTCTTCTTATATTTCTTATATATAACATTTAAGAGCATAAGATGAAAAAAAAAAATAAATAAATTAATAAAAGAAAAGAAAACAGAATAAAAAATAAATTATTTTACGCCTAAAATAAAATCAGATCCAAGAAAATATATATTTTATAATATAATATTACCGCCTTATTTCTTATAATATTATTTCATCTTCAAGGAATCTATATAATACTTCCTTCTAGAAATTCATGTTCTAACTGTCTTAATAGAAGCTTTAAAGTAATAGTTAATTTTAATGTTTTACGCACATATTACATATTTCAAGTCTTTCATCATCACATAACCTTCGAATTCTATTTACCTTGGTAATAATACGTGTGAGGGGTGCGAGTTAAAAATAAAAATAAAAAACAGGAAAACTTAATACTTTCACAAGAAGACTAATAATAATGCCAAATATTAAATACCAACAACCACAAAAACTTTAAAACAAAGAAAGGAAATGTCAAGGAAACATTTTTGATTTAAATTTGTAGTATTGTAGTAATGAAAAGGATTTTTAAAACAAAAGCTTAGATTATATTATTATTATTGATCTAATTAAA
Organism: Tipula vernalis; assembly: GCA_958295665.1. Lineage (NCBI taxonomy): Eukaryota > Metazoa > Arthropoda > Insecta > Diptera > Tipulidae > Tipula > Tipula vernalis. The sequence goes on along the minus strand of OY282558.1, from coordinate 378,181,227 downwards.
AAAAAATTGTTTATTCATGAAGGTTCTGTCAGATTAGTACTATGACAATTCAAAAATTGGTACACTAAATATTTAGTTAACAATTCCTGGAGACTGTTTTCGACTGTCACGAAACAAAAAAGGAGGAAATGTTGCATATTTTGAATTAAATTTATTTACAAAAAACTATGATAAATACTACAAATTAAAGCCAAAAAAAATCAAATTCGTGATAGAATAGGTTTCGTTTTTATTTTATAATCATTTTTGTCAATTCTAGATGTTATAAAACGGCGTAAAAATCGATTTTAAAAATTTTCAAATTAAACTATGATTTCTCAAAATATCATACTATTGCAAACACATAAACTATGACTTCTCGAAAAATCATATTATTGATTGAAAGCATTTTGAAACATCCGTCTTGTAAAATAAACAAATTGACGTTAAGACTGAATAAGGGTATTTTCAAAATTCTACAACAGTACAGATTATGCAGGTGGCATATAAATACTTCGAAATTTATATTTTTGAGTATTTTACTAATTCTTGAACCAAATTCTTCAAAAGATGCCTGCATTTTCATAAGGGCGTCTATTTTAGAATCAAATTTAAGAATTTATGCAAATTTCAACATTATACCGACAATAACTGATTAATATACCGTATTATAAATTCTACAAAAAAAAAACCAACAAACCCCAAATAAACAAGGAACATTTCTAGCGATATCCTGCGTCATTAATTACTTAATGAGATGATGTGTTATATAATTAGTTCTGACTGACTGGTTTTTATGCATTTATGTACACAAAAAAAATTAATTTTTCCGTTAAACGTGAAATCCACTGTACGTTTATAATTATGTTAACATAAAAATACAAAAATAAATTTTCAACTGATGTATATCAATAAATACATTTTCACATTCCACAGAGTTGACCAATTCAATACATAAATAGTTTATTTTTTTTTTGTGTTTATTCATAGTTTAAATTATGTATTTGTTGGATATACATTTTATAATTATGATTATTTATTTTAATTTAATATAAAAATAAAACAAAATTTGGTCAAAAATGTATATATTTTTGGGTTTTATTTTTTTGGTTTATCTGTGTTGTACATAATAATTTTTTTGTGATGTACAAATTTATTTATACCAAAAAGGGGGGCACATATATTAAAATACGTATATACAAATTTTTGGGATCATTAAAAAATATGCATACATAATTATGTTATATATGTATATAATATTGTTTGATAATTTTTAAATAATCCAAATGTAATTATAAAATATTGATGTAAATTATAAGCCGTCGTTTTTTTATTCTGGTTACATAATATTGTGGGTATATATGGATTCTCGATTTTTCAACCAAAAAAAAAATTAACACTGTCCCCCCCGGTTATTTATAATCTCAAGCGTGTGCGATTCTATTTTTAAATTTTTATTCGATGTTATGTTCAATAATTTACAAAACACTTAATTAAAAATAAATTCAAATTTTTATGTTTTCTTGTCCGTAATTATAAAATATAATAAATAAAAACACTTATTCATAATATTTTATGATCAAACAGAATAAAATAAGAATATTCGTATATTTTTGTATCAAGTTAAAATTAAACCACATTAAAAATAAAATGGAAAACCAAACAGAAAAAAAAATTAAACAACTTTTTATGCTTCTTTGCGCTCTCAGAAAACACAAAAATGAAAGTGAATAATTTTTTTTTTTTTTTTTGATATTTTATTTTCCTTTTAATTGAAAATTTTTTATCAGAAAATAAAAATGGTTTTGATGGTTTTCTTGGTTTTGGAATTTTATATGATTTTTAGGAAATATAATATGAAATAAAATTTAATTTTCAGGTTTTAATTCCATTTTGCAATTTTTAAGAGGGTAATGAAAATACTAATAATTGGATTTAAACTGATGTTTGTACTGTTGTTGTTATAATATTTGTACCGAGTTTTTTTTTTATTTTTTGTTCTGTGTGGAAATTGAAAGTGGTTTATGTGGATTAAAATCAGTTTACGAAATTATTTCTATAACCTTTTTTTATTTTTTATGCAACCGCAGTTTACTCTATTTCATTTAGATGAATCATCATGCAAACAGAATTTTTTTTTTTACGATTAACACGATTAATTACTCACAAGGTACGGTATCTTTGGTCGAGCTCCAGAAGTTTTCTTTAATTATAAAAGAGAATGTTTAATAATAAATTTTGAGGAATTTATTTATTTTTTAATAATTTATACATAAATTAAATAATAAATTTCTGAAAAAATCCCAATGTTAAAGCCATTAGTAGAATTTTCATGGAACTGTCTTACAGTATTTCTTATATCAAACACATTGGCTTGAATTGAGTACTCGTGTATAGACAGAAACCGCAGTTGATTTACAAATCATGGTAAATTAAATAAAATAATTCCTTTCTTACAAAGGTTTGAAGTTTTTATTTCAATTTATATCATATAATTTAATATTTCGTAGGCCATGATGAGTTAATTTGCAAATCTATGGCTTATATCTATAAGTTCAATCAAATGTAATGTAATATATAAATTTGTTAAATAATTATCTCTAAAAACTATAAAAAAAACCGATTTAATATTTATATAAATGAGATCTATCATTGAGAATTATCTATAGTTATAAGTGTAAAAAGCTTAGACAAATAAAAACGCAAGTCAATATTTCAAAAAGGAAGGAATAAACTGCCATTATTCTTTGGTGGAGTGCGGTATTCGAATTTTGGAAAGGAGGTCAGCACCAAGGAAGGCGCACGAGGAAGGCGGGCAGCAAAAGGAAGGCGGGCAGCACCCGTAAGGTAGTCAACATCAGAAAGGCGGTCGGCTAACGGAAGAAGAAGATTCTAAAACCACGGGTTTTTGCACTAAATTCCCAAAATTTTTGTAAGGGCACATGCATTTTTGTTTTTAATTGGTTGACACAGACCGTATATAACGCTATGTTATTTTTATCATTTGTTTATACATTTTTTTTGTTGTTTTTAGCGGTTGTTGTGAGCCGTGGGTAGGACAGGATCCCTAAATTAATGCTGAGAACAGAGAAAATACCATAATCGGCGCCATGAACTGATCTACGGGTATAGATCCCAATGTCCCTCAACATTATGGCGCCCAAATCGGATTGTTATTCTTTTATGAACATTTTATTTAGTGTCCTGATACTCCTGATTTTCTTTGATGTTAACGTCTTGTAGCTTTGGAAAATATTCATTTCATCCGTTTAGGAATGTGAATTTGAGTTATGATCCAAATGATAAATTTATATTTTATATTTTACATTTTACATTTTACATTTTACATTTTACATTTTATACTTTATACTTTATACTTTTTAATATTTTAATATTTTAATATTTTAATATTTTAATATTTTAATATTTTAATATTTTAATATCTTAATATTTTAATATTTTAATATTTTAATATTTTAATATTTTAATATTTTAATATTTTAATATTTTAATATTTTAATATTTTAATATTTTAATATTTTAATATTTTAATATTTTAATATTTTAATATTTTAATATTTTAATATTTTAATATTTTAATATTTTAATATTTTAATATTTTAATATTTTAATATTTTATATTTTATATTTTATATTTTATATTTTATATTTTATACAGGGTGGCGCAAAAGTTTCTCCCTATGTATTTTCACGATTAAAACTAATATTTCTTTATAAAATTAAATAATATTTATTTAAAACGATATTAAAATTCATTAAAACACAAAAACAATAGTTAATATTTGGTGTGTAAACCTTCCGCAACTAAGCAGTCGTTGACTCGGGACCGGAAACTTTCACACAATTTTTGGACGAAATCAATAGGGATATTGTCCCACTCTTGTTGTACTTTTCGAATTAGCTGTTCACGAGTTCGTGCGCGAGGCTCCGCGTATACTTTCTCCTTTAGGTAGGCCCAACAATTTTCAATTGGGTTAAAGTCGGGAGAGTTTCCAGGCCAATCTGTCCAGACATTCGGTATGTTTTGTTTTAACCATTTGATCGACGCCTTTGATGTATGGCATCTGGCACCATCCTGCATTAAAATTGCATTTTTTCGAATTGAAAAGAATTTACAATCATTTAAATATTCTTGGTATATAGGTAAAATATTATTAATGTAGTAACGGCTATCTACAGTGGTGCCTTGTTTAATAAAATGCAGTTTTGTTTTACCTCGGGAACTTATACCGCCGGCCACCATTAGTTTTATATTTTATATTTTATATTTTATATTTTATATTTTATATTTTATATTTTATATTTTATATTTTATATTTTATATTTTATATTTTATATTTTATATTTTATATTTTATATTTTATATTTTATATTTTATATTTTATATTTTATATTTTATATTTTATATTTTATATTTTATATTTTATATTTTATATTTTATATTTTATATTTTATATTTTATATTTTATATTTTATATTTTATATTTTATATTTTATATTTTATATTTTATATTTTATATTTTATATTTTATATTTTATATTTTATATTTTATATTTTATATTTTATATTTTATATTTTATATTTTATATTTTATATTTTATATTTTATATTTTATATTTTATATTTTATATTTTATATTTTATATTTTATATTTTATATTTTATATTTTATATTTTATATTTTATATTTTATATTTTATATTTTATATTTTATATTTTATATTTTATATTTTATATTTTATATTTTATATTTTATATTTTATATTTTATATTTTATATTTTATATTTTATATTTTATATTTTATATTTTATATTTTATATTTTATATTTTATATTTTATATTTTATATTTTATATTTTATATTTTATATTTTATATTTTATATTTTATATTTTATATTTTATATTTTATATTTTATATTTTATATTTTATATTTTATATTTTATATTTTATATTTTATATTTTATATTTTATATTTTATATTTTATATTTTATATTTTATATTTTATATTTTATATTTTATATTTTATATTTTATATTTTATATTTTATATTTTATATTTTATATTTTATATTTTATATTTTATATTTTATATTTTATATTTTATATTTTATATTTTATATTTTATATTTTATATTTTATATTTTATATTTTATATTTTATATTTTATATTTTATATTTTATATTTTATATTTTATATTTTATATTTTATATTTTATATTTTATATTTTATATTTTATATTTTATATTTTATATTTTATATTTTATATTTTATATTTTATATTTTATATTTTATATTTTATATTTTATATTTTATATTTTATATTTTATATTTTATATTTTATATTTTATATTTTATATTTTATATTTTATATTTTATATTTTATATTTTATATTTTATATTTTATATTTTATATTTTATATTTTATATTTTATATTTTATATTTTATATTTTATATTTTATATTTTATATTTTATATTTTATATTTTATATTTTATATTTTATATTTTATATTTTATATTTTATATTTTATATTTTATATTTTATATTTTATATTTTATATTTTATATTTTATATTTTATATTTTATATTTTATATTTTATATTTTATATTTTATATTTTATATTTTATATTTTATATTTTATATTTTATATTTTATATTTTATATTTTATATTTTATATTTTATATTTTATATTTTATATTTTATATTTTATATTTTATATTTTATATTTTATATTTTATATTTTATATTTTATATTTTATATTTTATATTTTATATTTTATATTTTATATTTTATATTTTATATTTTATATTTTATATTTTATATTTTATATTTTATATTTTATATTTTATATTTTATATTTTATATTTTATATTTTATATTTTATATTTTATATTTTATATTTTATATTTTATATTTTATATTTTATATTTTATATTTTATATTTTATATTTTATATTTTATATTTTATATTTTATATTTTATATTTTATATTTTATATTTTATATTTTATATTTTATATTTTATATTTTATATTTTATATTTTATATTTTATATTTTATATTTTATATTTTATATTTTATATTTTATATTTTATATTTTATATTTTATATTTTATATTTTATATTTTATATTTTATATTTTATATTTTATATTTTATATTTTATATTTTATATTTTATATTTTATATTTTATATTTTATATTTTATATTTTATATTTTATATTTTATATTTTATATTTTATATAAAATATATATTATACGTTCTCTTCAGGGTTTTCGATGTGTTTTAGCATAGGAATTGGAAATGCTGTCTGTGAAAGAATTAAGAAATTTCTGCCCGCATTCATTTCTTGTCGATCGCCCCCTTTAAAATTCGCAAAAGTTTGTAAAACCGATTAAGAAAGATGAATTAAGATCGACATTCAGGATCATGGCTTTTTATATTTCAGAGTTAGTGAATGCTACTTTTTATATCTACTTGGCGTTTAATTGATATCGAGGGCCAATTAAAGACAAAAATTTACATTTATCAGTAGACAGTATCAAGTTTACTGTAGTGCATTTGTCCAAATTCTCTCGGCTTAAGGTTGACTGCAAGGAACTGCAAAAAAACGTCTTTGTAAACGACACATCAGACAATTAAACACTTTCCTGTTGTCATCCGCCCGCTTCACTAATTTACATCAAGGTTCTTATTCAACTCCTTTACTAAAACAGAAGCTCCGCATCATCAACTATCGTAGTTTGAATAAATTAAATAAAAGCCTTGAAATTTCTAATTTGTTAAGAAAATAATTACGAACTTTACTATATTCAGAATAATAATTAAAAAAAGTAAATATTTTAAAATAAAGTTAACTAATACCTGAGAATTGTTACCAGTTAAAAATATGACGGCAAATTAATCGGCAACATCTCAGAAAAAAAACGAATATCCTTGCACAATAATTTAATAAAGACTTAACGTCATTTAACTTTGTGTTAGGTGGTGCGGTTCGGTTTGTTTAACAAAAACTTTCCTACAACTGTGGATTTTATCAGACTTTTACAAAATTTGACTTTATAACTAGACATTTGACAGACATTCAATGAACTATCAATTTGCTAGAAATCTAGATCATCAAATCGCTCTCCAAAACAAGTCTTTCGGTATGCATCTGTTGAATATTAAATAAGCATGTCTCTCGTCGTCGGAACGAAAACGTGTTGTTGCCTAAAATGTATCCGTACATTTAACATGTTAGCAAATTCACCTGAATTTTGTCTGCAAACTTATTTATAAATGAATGTTATATATCTACACAATAGAGTAAACAAGATGTTTGTGAATTTTCATTTTCCAAGAAATCACGATTATAATCGTATCAATCTGAAGAAGAAAATGAGAACTCTTTATATAATGGTTAATCACGTTGCGTCAATTCTAGGCGGCTTACCGTTCAAAAATGTTAAAAAAACAAAATATACAATTTTGATGTCAAAGGAGAAGGAAGGTATAAACGCATCAACATATTATCGTTATCATCCGCACAAAACAAAATTCCCAAATTGGAAAATACATATTATGGAATTAATATTCAAAACTTGTTTCAAGTTTCATTCTAAATGAAAAATATATTATAATCATAACAATACTGTTAATAATAATAATAATCATAAAAATAATTTTTCTATTTTTTTGTTCGAGCTTTTCATTTCAATTTAACAAGCTTCATTAGAGATGCATTCAAAAAAAAATTAAAATTTTTTATATTTTATTATTACTATATTGTATACAATACAATTTACATTTAAATTTATATTCAAAATATTATTTTTAATAATAATATTTTATTTTTTACTTGTTATAATCAATAATAAATTTATATATAAATGGAAAATATCGTATATACGTACATTATGTTTATTTTAATTTATTTATATTTATATTATATTATTTGTAATGACAAGGTGATTTTTAAGCTTACGTTTCGAGTGGTTTGTATTATTCTTAAATTATTAAAATTTTGTTTATTTGTATGCCAAATGTGTAAATTCATTCAACCGTATGTTGTGTATATTCAATTTAAAATAATTATTTATAGACATATATAATTGGTCATTTTATTTTGGACAATTGATGTTTTATTTTAATTACATAAGAAAATATAAAATTGATTAGTATTGATTAACTATATATGTACGTATTTAAATATTGATTTATTAAATATTGTATTTGATCAAGATTTTAGTACTTGAATATAAAATATTTCTTTTATTTGCTCTTTGGCGAAAAATATATTTTTAATATTATAAATCGTGTGCTTTCAAACAACAAACTTAAAATGAAAACGACCCATTCATTCGAACATAAATCACGAACCAAAATTTATTCAAAAACGTTCGTGCGTCCTCAACAAATAATATGTTTATTTAGTCCAATATTTTGCTCCCTTGATTATTATTAACCCATTCATAACCACGATAAATCTCTATAATTTCACCCTCACATTATATTTATAATACTCGAACGTCACAAAAAAAAAAAAAAAAAAAAGAAGAATCTAATATCGTTTACTATAATAGATCCCAATTTTGTTTCGATTGTCTCTTTACAAGGTTTAATCAACTTTAAATTTCCAACCATTTATCCAAACATAAAAAATAAAATAAACAAGACCAAAATCATAAATTCCCATCCAAAATATTAAACCAACCATTTTATTATCATTTTTTCGTGACTTAGAAATAATAAAAAATAAAAAAATTGTAATTCATGAAAGCAAGATTCAGAGCCAAAAGTATATTTTACAAAGATTAATTTTTTTTTTGTGTTTTCCATAAAAATGATGGAATTAAAATTCATCCTTAATGATGTTATATTGGTCTGTCATAGTGTACAATTTATACCATTCAAAATAAAAAATAAAAAATAAAAATATGTAATACTTCTTTAAATTTTTGTTGTTACCGCGGCTGCTGCCGTTGATATAAGCTTAACATAATAAATATACATAATAATAAATTAGAATTCTTCAGATTTACATTTAATTAGTTTACTTTTTGTATTAATTTAAATAAGCTTTGGTTGCGACTGAATCATTACTATACATATACACTTTTGTTATGTTAAGGCGTCTTAAAAATCTACATATGGAAAATGTCTTTATTATGTAGTTTATGAGTTTAATGTGGGATGGTGATAACTTTTATATATTTAATTTGTTTCAAGCTGACGGGCACGCTAACGTAATCCTCCCAAAAATAATAATAGCTCACACTATAGAACAAAATAAATTATCAAATTTAAATGTCATTTCAATTAAAAAATAAAATGCTAAAAAAAAAAAAAATTAAATTGACAATTATTTTATTAATAATATATGTACATAATACATATATTATGTATATATGTATGTATAAAAAACAACAATAATAATTATATTATTATTATATCTAATAGACAGTAGAAATTAAATTTTCATTAAAAATTTATTAATTTTCATTTTCCCCATTTATGCTTGTATTTTATAAGTACGTATACATATAGCCGAACAAATTCAAATTTCCGTTTTGAATATTTAAAATAATTTTTTTATGTTGTTTAAATGAATTTTTCCACTATAATAGTTTTGCAATCATACATAAATTAATATAAATTGTAAAAATGTTTGGGTAAAGGTAGATTTGTCTTTCTATATAATATGTAAATAAACACATATTTGTAAGTGTATGTTTATTAATTATATTTTAGGTATTTTGACTGTACACAACTGAGAAGTGTGTCTGCTTGAATTTAAGCAAAAATATTACTAATTCGCTCAATCATATTCTCACGTATTGTTGAGATAGTCCCACAAGTAGAAATCTGTCGAAGTACGCGACCATTGAAATTACAATAAAGTATTATACGTCCTACCATCGAATAGTGTGATGGACAACCATAATGTTAAACCATGCTATTCTAAGCTCAAGTCTTTGACGATTCAAATTGCCCTCAATATTGGTGGGGACCGATGAATTTGTTGCCACTTATTCCACATTACACATTGACAGTACAAGCACGCTGATGTTCAACTTGGATTTTCAGTACTCCAGCAAAGCATGTTGCGTCGCCGTTCCGTGGTTTGTAAACCATTACTCATCGGAAAACAATACGAAATTAAAAAAATTGGACGTTTGTTGTATTTATTCACGTGCACACTGACAAAAATTTACTTGGTGTAAAGAAACATGATTTTAAAGTTTTCCAAACTCTGGACCATCCGGAATCGCGAGCTACAGTAATTTCATTGTTTTCTTTAGTGACCGTTGCTCGACGCGTTGACTATTTACAATCAAAACTTGGTATTTTTTATTGCAAACTTATTGCAGAATCGTATACATAGGTTTTCAGTAAGAGAAAACGAGAAAAAAATTGAATTTCGTCGATTACAGCGCCATCAATCATGAATCGAAAAATGTTGATACGTACTTTTAGCCATAAAATTCGAATCTGCAGTAAAAAATGGGTGTTTCTATTTAGGATTTCAAACTTACCCCTGCCCCACATTTAAAGAGGGGAGAAGAAAGAATAATTTTAGCACTACAGTTTCGAGTGGGTATATTTAAAACAAAAACAGTAACTATACCTAATTTGTAATATTAGGTGGATTCGGGAAGATTTATTATGGAATAATTGCCCTCTCGAGAGGAAAAAAACTCGAAACGGGCAATATCTAAAAACACCTTTGCACATGAAATTATAGTTTTGAGATTTTATAAAATATTCGAAAATCGGTTTTAAAAATCCCGAAAGAAAAATAAAAGCTCCAATGACACAATCTCGAAAAAAATCGACACATTAAAACATGTATTCGCATTTTATGAAATGTTGTTGTGGTTTATAAAGGCCTTTGTTGAACAAAATCTGGAAAATCATTTTTTAAATAGGAACGACTTAAAAACTCGCCAAATTAAAATATCGAAAAAATAAAATATCGGCCAAAATTTTTGATTTAGTTTTATAACGTTGAATTTTAGAATATTGCCGACGAATTTCTCGAATGTTTCTTGAATGTTCTCCAAACGCAAAAAAAAAAAAGAAAAATTCGTTTTAATTTAAAAAGATATAATTTAATTCAATTTATAAATATGACAATTTTTTTTATGAATGTTAAGGATATTTTTAAAATTAAGGATAGAACTAAATTAAATCTCTTTTTAAAAAACCAATCTTTTCAATTTTGGCTCTTTTCTTTAAAATTCTTAATTTTTTTTATTTTTTTTTATTAATTGGCTTAGTTAAATGGTTAACTTTTTTGAAAGGTGTGTTATAATGTTACACACCCTGACATTTTTTTTCCCACAATAGTCTTGACCCGTCGATGGCATGCTTCTACAGAATTTTGAATACGAGAAAAATTCTCAGTTACTGCATCAGCAACAGACCAAATTTCGGGATCATATATTGCGGTCTGTTTTGGTTTCTTTCACCACTTACAGGGCCGTTCTTATATATTTAGGCGCCCTGGGCTAAAAATATTAGGCGCCTTTGTCGAAGCAAAAAAGGTTTTTTCAGTATAGAATCATTTGCTGTTTTTAAACCAGTAGGGGGAAGTGGGGCTAAAGTAAGCACTTTCCACAATTTTCTTAATAAAAGCTTAAAAACTGAAATATTCGAAATTTTTTGATACGTAGTTTATTTAATGAAGTTTGGCCTATACAATGGGTCTGTCGGAAGCAAAAAAGAATCCTTTTGATTTATTTAAAAAACATCTTACAAAAAAGTATGTTTTCCCCTTACGTTTACCCCTACATTGGGGTAAGTGTAAGGAAGTAAAATTTTCCTGTGGGATAAAAATAAACTAAACAAATTCTAATAGATATACTTGATTAACATAACTTTAGTAAAATAAAATAATATCACAAAATAAAATTAAACAGTTGCACTGTAAAATAAAAAAAATAGTAATGCACAGTCAATAACTAAATATAATTAAACAGACTTAAGAATATTTATCGCATGTTTTAGCCGCTTAAATCGACGGTATAGTAACATTTAGTCCTTATAGTTCCTGAGATTTGGCTTTGATCAGGCAATTTCGCAACAATGTTACTTCTACTGACCTGCGATTTTTCATCGATAATTGAGAAAAGATAATAATTATTATATTTCTTAAAAATTTTGTATCGAAATCTTTTGTTTCATATGCCTGCTCAATTCTACCGATGTAAAACACTTGCCTGCTTTTGATTTGGGCAAACTTTACTAGCACAAAATTTTCTGATTTAATAATGTCGTCTTCAACTAAAAGCTTCGGAAGGTTTTCGTTTTCCTCAGGAAATATTGAGCAATCGTCAGAATCGGGAAAATCTAATTTCGATGTTTCACAGGGCTCTTCAGGTTGGACTGGCTTTGAACGCTTTTTTATTTTATTAGATTTATCGTGTTTTTTTGATCCGTCATTGTGACTCGGTTTTTTCTGGGGTGTCTATAAATATTTTGGATTTACTCCTTTCACGACCCTTACATGTCTCCTTGCGAGGTGCAGCTTTTGGATAAGGAGGCTTTTGGAAGCAGCTTGCCGCGTTGTTGAAGGTTGTTGGTTTTAATGTTGCAAATTTTGTTGATTACTTTCTAGAAGAAAAGCATCGCTTAAAACAGGTTGATTATAAGGCCGATCTGTTAGATATGCACCAGCAAAATCATTTTCGTCAAATATAAGCCGGTTTTGCGGCCAAATTCCTGGTTTTTGAAATGATGACATAATATTTTTTGCGGTAAAAGCACTTTCATGAGCACGCTTTGCAAGCTGACGTATATCGTAGATCGTAATAATTCTACCAGGTCAAGTTAGCATACAATCATTGAAAGCTATCATCAAAGCGCTTTTGAATGGACCGAAAATTCCGATGTCTAGTGGCTGTAGCTTGTGTGAACATTGAGGTGGAAATGAGAGGAGAACGATTCCCCACGTTCTTGCAAAATCTATTGCAGCTAATGAGCAGTGACCATTATGGTTGTCCATCAACAAAAGAATACGATTGTCTTTGGTGCACTGAGTATGGATTTGGATATGTTTCAACAGTTCAGGGAAGAGCTCAGTAGTCATCCACCCAGTTTTTGATGCAAAACCCAAACTTCCAGATGGAGCTTCTTATAAAAAACGGTCTTTGTATCGAACACGGGGAAAAATGAACACTGGTGGAAGCGAGTTCGCTGCGGCATTCACAATTGCACATAACGTTACCAACTCAACACGTTCTGCCGAGACAATTTGACCCACTTGTATTTCGACTTTTCCGCAATAACCTAGACAAAAGTCAAAAATTAAATCCCATAATATAACTGAATAGGTTTAATATTAGTCAAGCCAGTTTCATCAAGATTAAATATTTTAGAAGTAGAGAATTTATTACGCTCCATAACTTGCACATAGTTATTAAAAAATTATCCCACATTTGTAACATTAAAAGCTGTAGCTCGTACCAAACTCGTGTTTTTAGGTTTCGTAAGCTTAAATCGGAATGTCTTTTCATAAACCCATACATCCAGTCTCTTCCGTCCGCTGAATTTAAGTCCCAACAATCAGGATATGATTTTCCAATCTTATGTGCATATCGATACCCAAGACTTTGAGTTTGAGCGTACGTTAGGCCATAATTTATTTGGGAAGATCTTAATTAATATTGCCGAAGATCATTCTCTTCTTTCATACAAAACACTTGTTTGTGATGCTGGGATGCAGGCGTTTATATTTTCAGCATCGCTGTCATTTCCAGAATCCTCTTCACGCACTACTGGATTTAATTTGGCCAATTTAACCCGCTTGAAAAGTGTGTTGTGGTTAATGCAGTTCCTTGAATAGACTGTTTTTTCTAAGGACGTCTTTTATCGCTTTCGCCATAGACCCCTCATTAATTCGGCTTTCTATTTTTCGTTTATAATTTCTAACGAATCTTAAAATAATTAAAAAGAACTAACTAATTAAACTTAAATAACATCTACATTTTTAAAAAATTCATTAAAATGTTTTGGGGTAATAATAAGCATGCTTATTATTACCCCACCTCATATACAATGCTTAACTTAGCCCCACGTGTTTTTTTTCCAATAACGGTAAAAGAAAATTGTGATGTGGGCTACATAATTAATAACAAAATTTGTTATTAAATTTCAAATTGTGTTATTAATTATAATACCTTTTAATAATCCTTACCAGTTTCAGTTTTAAACCCACTATGGACATTTTTCCAAACACTACATAAATTTACTAAAACGATTAAAAACCACCTTGCCACCTATAAATCCAAACTGAGACTGAATATCGAATTACATTTTTTTTAGTATGAAGATAATATTCTCTTTCATTGTTATTTGTTTCCTCACTTCAATAAATTCCGTTAGTTTGAGAGATAAATAGCCTGTTTACTTTTACCCCATGCTTAAAGTAGCCCCACTTCCCCCTACACTCGACACCATGAAATTCACATCTTCTGTTTTAAACCCAGTACATTCGACACCATGAAATTCTAGAGAAAATACAAGACATGAAGTTCAAACAGCATTTAGAAAGAGAGGCAATTAATTCCAGAAACGAAAAAAACCGTTATTGATTTAAATCAAGCCAAAATTAGGTCTTGGACATTTGGTGGCGCTCTAATAATGCGGCGCCCTAGGGCTGCAGCCCTTATAGACCCATGGTAAAGATGGGCTTGACCACTTCTATATTTTGTTTCGAACCAAGAAGTTACACGTTTAATGTCTTTGTCGGTGACACTGTCATAAAATGATTTAAATTAATAAAGTATTTCATTATTTAGTGCAAATGCTAAACTTTTTAACATTCTGACCGGCAAGCTAAATATTTCGGATGTGCCATATTTGGAAACAAGATGCCCTTTTTCAATTTTCCTCCAAATTATTTGACTTAAATGAAATAAACACCCGCGAAAAAACGTTGAGGGAAAGTATTCTTCAGCAGCGCTTTTAATGTTTTTTTTCAAAATCGGAAATTATTCTGATTGGTGAAAATTTATTATTCCTATCCCAAGCCAGCTTAAAAAGCTCATAAAAGAATTGACTATGTTTACACAATGACGTCATTTTGTCCATTTTAATAACAAAAAAAATTGTTGAATTCGAATAAAACTACAAAATTATTTTAATTATTCGGGATTCCAGATCACATTTTTGAGTTTTTATTTCGATATAACAATGCTCGAAATTTCATGGCCAAACCAAAATAGAGTTTGGAGATTTTATAAAATGTTGTTATTTATAAGGGTATATAAATTGAACAAATTCTCGAAAATCGGTTTTGAAAATCTTGAAGAAAAACCTGAATTGGACCAAATTTTCAGAAAAACTGTAGCAATACACAGACTTGAAAACAAACACATTGAAATATGGTCGCAATTTTATGGTTTTCTAAGTCATTTTATATAGAACTAAGGCTGAAAAATGTAATGTTAGGCCAGTAATAAAAATTCGAATTTCTTTGAAATACTCAAATCACATTTCGGCAAAATTTAAAAAATAAAGAAACTCCAAAATATTTTATATTAATAATCGAAGAAGGTTAACTTCCCTTTTATCTATTTACATTCCAATTAAAAATACGTCTGTAAAATGTTTTCTTATTTCTTAAAATATCAAATTCCGTATTGAAATTTGTCATAACGAACGAGACGGAACCCACACAGAAGAGTAATTGAAATTTGTTTTTAAAAATATGATTTACAAAAGGTGGAATTTTAAGTGTAAAAGTTTTGCAGCAGCAAATTAGAGTTCAAAAGTATGATGGCGTTGATTTAGTTTGGGAGTTTAAAAAAGAGCAATATCCCCAATATATCAAAGCTCAAAAAGTTGAATTTTCATCAAGCTACTACAAGCAGGATGCAAACCGAAAAAAATTAAAAAAAAAAAATAGTCATGGAATGGTTGACCTATGGGTCTTCGAAAATAAATCAAACCACCACGACAATTCGTATGCGCAAATTTTTCTTTCCTGACAGTTTGTGCGGATTAATGGATTTTCACAAATTAATCAAACACAATGAATGTTTCAGAAAATGTTTTATTCGTAATAATTACTTTAGTTTTTCAATTGTCAACAATTATGATCGATCTCAGAGAAAATATTTGCTGGCATTAATTTTTTCTATTAAATTATCTCCACCATTCCAGTAAATAAAAAGTAAATTAGCTTTCAACCAGTAACAGTTATAATTTTATTTGGATTAAATGTTCATCTATCTATTCACTGAATAGTTACAAAGTAGTTATTAAGTAGTCTTTATGTTCAAGATTTTTAAGTGGAAGATCAAATCGTTTGTCAAATCCAGTTTTTTAACAAGAAAATGCTGCATCATGTTCATTTGAGATATTTTGAAAATTACCTTCCATTAAGCCCTAGAAATTTTTTAGGCAGTATTATTTCAAAAAAATATTTTTCGTAATCGCATCTTTAAAAAGCAGATAGAGAGAAAGGCAAACATAATTAGTTAAGTAAGTTTCTAGCTCTATTATATTATTTATACTAAAAATGTATAAGCTGTTCATCTAAAATCGTATCCATTGATTCACATCTAAATGTTTAATAAATACGTGCAACCACTGACTAAATTGGATTCACAAAACATACAAAGCTTCAGTGACATTGATCGTTTTAATATTTCGTACACAGAAAACATATAAAAGATTTTGGTTAGCTTAACTATAGGCTCGCTGTAAGTATAATAATAATAAAAGCGTGCGTAGCACAATATTTTTACGGTTTCTGTAAATATTCTTACAAATCTAGTTAAAATATGAAAATCCTTTTGTAATAAAATTATCACTCAACTTAAACTGAAGCAAAAAAAAATAAATAAAAATATTGAAAACTACAAAAAAATGTATGAAAAATATATTATCTATTTTCAATCCCTAAGGATAAATATAAATAGTCTTCAACAAACAAGTAAAAGGGCTAGTTAAAGAGAATATAAAGATAATTTTCCCATTTTCTTTTCTTGTTTTTCGGTTTAAATGTGTATACACTCTACATACACGGTACATCGAAAATGGGAAATTATGATGTTAGGGGGTTGAATTGGAAATCTAAAAACAAATATCCTATCGAAATTTATAAGAAGCACAAGAAAACGATTATTATAATCGTTTCAATGCACACAATGTACATATATATAATTTTTTTTATGAAAAGCTTAAAAGGATAAACCATTTTTTGATCTTAAATATTTTTTTCTTCATATTTGTTTGTTTGCTCTGTAAAAAAAAAATCCTTTCCACGTTTTTTTTTTTTTTTGCAGCGTTGGTTATGTTGTGTGTATGTTTGTTTCCATATTTTTCATCGTTTTGGGTTATTGTTGTTATTTTATAAATATTCATCCTTCATAGTCATCATTATCGTTATCGTCAAATGGAATTTTCATTTTGTTGTTGTGTTTTTCCTTTTTTTTTGTGTTTTGTTCTTGAATTGGGTTGGATAAACAAAATGATGATAGGAAAGTAAAAATCCTTAAACATATACGTTTTTGTGGTTATATTTAGAATATTTAAACAAAATAAAAATAAATAAACGTACATATTGTATAAAGTAAAATACAATTCCGTTGGTTTGGTTTATAGCGTGTGTATGATTAGCGTGTGGGGATCCTTTGGAAAAAAAACTTCAACAAAATTAATTTATCTAATATTGGATTTTGATTTTTTGGGTATCCTATTGCCCATTATAAAATTGAGATTTGATTATACCCTTTATCTTATCAGTTCAATATACCATTTAAATTTGATTTTGAATTTTCATTCAATCGTAAAAAATATTATTGATTTATAAGGAGTATTTTACATAAGAATAGAACACAACAAAAATACTTTAATGCTAAATTCTATTTTTCATTCAACACAAACTGTATACCTAAATGAGTATGTTCGCTTAAAAAAAACGTATACCTACGTAAATTTATGTAAAGCATAATATATAAAATGTCAAAGGTGGTTTAATAACCTATACCGCAAACTAAAATAAACATCAATTTAATTTGAATACATTAACGTTCTATAATTAAATGCATTTTCTATATAAAATATATAATTACAATATATGTACATGTAAAAATGTTTTTAATTTCAATATTGCACTTCAACTATTCTTGAATTATAATTTCTAAATTTAATTTTGTTATTCATTTCCAAACTCAAAGCTTTATTACATTTTGAAAATGAAAAATGTGTACAAAGTCAAGAATATCGTTACAATTACTCTGTAACATGTCTCATTTATCGATTTGAAGTGTATTGAACCCTATACTTTACATACATATCGCATACACGTATTTTTTTGTATACCTTCTCAAATATGCAATGCAATGCACATACTCGTAATATCATAATGATGATGATGATGATAAAATGATAGTGGAAAAAAAATCGAGGGTAGATTAAAACAATATAAAGATTAAAGTGAAAACTCTTTACTGTCATTGTATTTAATTTAGGGGAAACATTTTTTTTGTTGTCTTGTCTATATATACAAACATAAATAATATGAAGGATACTCTCTTTATCCAGATCGTTTAAAACTCTGCGCTACTTTTAAGATGAAGGGAATGTTGATTGACATTTTTAGTTCATGCTAGCCCATAAAAGGGTTAAAAATATATAATAAAAAATATTAATATAAATTTTAATTTGAATTTTACTACTCTATATATGGATGTACAACACATAAAAAGTGACAAAGTTGATTTAAATTCATTTAAAAGACATTTTTGTTTTATCTAATTATAAAATAAATAAATAAGTAAAAATTAAAAGAGATTTTTTGTTTTCAAAAGTAATTTTACGCCTTAATAACTAAATATTTTATAATTAATGTAGAGATAATTTTAGAATGATGAAAATAACGAAATTAAATAAACAAACATAGTAAAATTATAATATTTCCGGTTGTGAAATGATGATATTGTGACAGTATTGAATATAGTTTTATACCACCAACGGTGGTGTGTACGTAATTTAAATTTTAAACCACATGCTATTTATAGTCTAACAACTAAATAATTATAATATATATTAAATTGATTATTTTTGATTTGCAAAATTATTTATTTGTTAACCAAATTAGCCGGACTAAAAATAAATTTTTTGTGGACAAAATACTTTAGCATCTAATATTGCTTAATTCAATTAAATAGATTAGTTTGACGAGAGTGAAGTGTTTTTAAAAATGTTTACTAAATTTTTAAACTGTCTACGTATTAGTAAAAATCAACTCCTGCGTTAAAAGGAAAATTAACTTTTTACTGGCCCAAAATCACACGATAACTATCGGTTAAGTTATAGGTTCAGCTATATCTATGCCAGAAATTAGGAAGTTCTATTGGACTTTGCTACTTTTAGAATTAAAAACTAAAAACTTCAATTTGCTACTAAGGCCGAAATATAAAATTAAATGTTTAGTAAAAAAAAATTTTACTGGCCCAAAATCACACGATAACTATCGGTTAAGCTATAAGTTCAGCTATATCTATGCCAAAAATTAGGAAGTTCTATTGGACTATGCTACCCTTAGTATTAAAATCTAAAAATCTCAATTTACTACTAAGGCCGAAATATAAAATTAAATGTTTAATTAAAAAAATTTTACTGGTCCAAAATCACACGATAACTATCGGTTAAGCTATAGGTTCAACTATATCGATGCCAAAAATTAGGAAGTTCTATTGGACTTTGCTACCATTAGAACTAAAATCTAAACTTCTAAATTGACTACTACGGCCGAAATATAAAATTAAATGTTTAATTAAAAAAATTTTATTTAGTTTCGAAAATCATAAAAGGATTTAATGTGTAACTTCAAGCAGGCACCTCAACACTAAACCTTGAATATCTCACTTAAATTTGAATATCTTGAACTATGTAGAAGCAATGATCGTTACCTAAAGTATAACCCGAAACCACAAAAATCTCGATAAAACTCAAATAATCTGGTTACCCCGAAATATCTTGAAAGTTGACGAAAATATCTTCCTAAAATCGAAAATATCGAATATTCTGGAAAAAATCGAAATATACTAAATTCATTTAAACAACTTAAAATTTTCTTAGACAACACCGGTATGATTCCCTGTCAATGGGCACTTTTACTTTCCGCAACATATTGGCATTGCAAATTTACTGACGTAAAGTGACATTCGATCTCTCAAACCATTGCAATGAAATGTTCGATAAATCAGTTGCATTTAGCTGGCAAACAGGGTGCCCATCGATTGAAAGCAAAACAAACAGCAATACTTAGTGACATCATAAATATGGAGAGGGGCACAGTTAGGCCTAGTCTTGGGTGATTGTTAAAGGTTTTTAGTTGCACACATAGTGGCATGTAAAAGAAATATGAAAATATCATAGACGAAGACCATGGAACTTATTGATGCCGGCAATAATTGACAGAGCTTCTCTATCAATTTGGGCATACCGACGCTCGGTGGCAGTTAGCATCCTATAAAAGAAAGCGAAATCGGACGTTCATTATAACCCACATTATGTGAAAGGACCACACCGATGCCTTAAGCACACGGAAGAAGAAAACGGATTTTTAAGGAAAGAAAATGTACTTTTTCTTCGTTTAAAACTAATTTTCTTATTTGATTCGAGTTTTTCTTCATGTAAGATTTATGTTTCTTGCACTGATAACAAATTTCTTGAGTTAAGTTTTGTTGCATAATTGTAATCTGAGATTTAGTTTCTTGCTTCTATAACGAATGGAGAAAAATATGATTGTTTTGTTTCCAATTTTTCTTGCAACAAGAAATTGACCCTTTTCTCAAACTATATTGTCTAATTTTCTTTAAATTGGTTATTTTAAAAATTAAAAATTTTCTTGATGAACGCAAAAGTCATTTCTTAATTCGAGAAACTATTGAAATGTTAAAGATAAGATAGAATTTTTCTTAAAAGGAAATGGAAACTTTTCTCAAAAGATATTTTCCAATTTTCTTGAAATCTCTGATTTTAAAAATACAACATTTTCTACGTATAAGTACATATGTTAAATATCAAAATTTAAATTTATTTTATCACTAATTGTATTTAATTTTTCATCATACCTACCTATCTTATAAATTTATAAACAAGAATAAAGTTTGATTCTGAACTTTATTCAATTTTGAATTAATTGAAAAATTATTCAATTTTGAATGAAGCTTATAAATTACACGTCGTTTTGAAATACATATGCTATGTGTGCACAACAAGAAAAGTTTTTTCTCTCTTCTAAACAACCAATTTTTCTATGTTACTCTTGTACTGAGAGAAAACCTTCAATTGAATAAACTTTTTCTTAATAAATTCTCTTAACAAGAAAACTATTATTTTACGTTTCTCAGGACAAGAAAACATTTTCTTCTGTCAAACGATCTTATTTAAAAGTCGCATTTTTCATTTGAATAGATGTATAATAGATGTATACCAAAAAGGAATCTATCGCGAACCTTCAACAGTGAAGAACGTAAAAAAGTTTTGTCATTTTAAAAGTGAGATTTTTTGTGTTTAAAAAACTTAGATTTTTTAAACTGTGGTGTAAAGTGAAAAAAAAAGGATTTCTGGAAACATTTGAAAATGTAAGTGTTCAAAAAATTTTATTTAGGTAATTAATGCGTCGATAGGTAAAAGAGTGGTGGTAAGTGATGTTAATTTTTGTACCTGAATTTTTATTAATATAATTTTTTATTTTTGTAACAACTAATCATTGCGGCACTTGTGAAAATATTTTGTGTTTTCTTTAAAATTGAATTCAATAAAATTTTCCGATTATTTGTCACATAGAATTTTTTTATTATTTTTTTTTAATTTAGAGGATGTGGTTTTGTAAAGACTAGCGACCTTGACGGAATATCACATAATGACCAAGAGCAGATGTTTCCTGCGCTAAAGCAAGTACGCCGTAAGTCGAAGTTACGCCTGAGAATTGTGCAATGGCGTGAAGAAAATGTAAAATTGGTTTGAATTTTTTTTTTAATAATGCTACAACAATATTTATATTTTATAGGGATATTCAACGGCCAATTTGCATCCACCTACTACTTGTTCAAGTACCAGCTCAGTAAGCTCCTCCTTTTCCGACTGGATCCGAACTCAGTCCTCGTCTAGCTCTTCTCGAGCTAGTGATGTGGTTTCGTCATTTGATTTGGTTAGTTTTACAAAATAATATTAAGAATAAAAATTATTATTTCATATTCTTGTTTTCATTTCAGAATTTCGGACAATTCCTTGAGACCAATAAAGGAAGTAAAATATTACGGATATTTAATTCGAATACACCACCACAATTAGACGATAAGAGTAGAGAATTATTTGTTTCATCTATTGTAGACGAAATTATCGAAGTCCCAGTTTCACCGACATATTTTGACCAAATTTCTACCGATATTCAAAAGTAATTCCCTGGAGAAAAAATGGTAAATAATAACAAATTAAAACTAAATTTAAATACTAAATTGTATTTCGAATCCCTTTTCAGGATCTGTATTATAGAGGAGGACGGAGACCGTCTGGAATATTATACCACAAGCTTCAAAATCGAGCTTCGAAACTCCGGAAATTGGGGTTCTAACTATTTTTTGTATATATTATATATATATATATATATATATATATATATATATATATATATATATATATATATATATATATATATATACATATATATATATAACGCTTGATAATTAAATTGTTGATTATATAAATATATATTATATTTCTGATGGTGAAATAAAAAAAAGCAATAAAATAAATTTTTATACAATTGCATTATTTTAAACAAATTGAAGAAATATTTCTGCAACGAAGAAACATTGCGTTGTCATAAGAAAATGGTTTCTCTAGTGAAGAATATTCAAGTTCCCTGGAAGAAGTAAACAGATGCATACAAAAAAAAAATAGCAGGAAATAGCAAGTTTTGTTTAAGAATTAAATAGATGCTTCCAAGAAGGCCCACGCATTAGATTCACAAATTCATTTTTCTAGTCAAGAATTAGCTAGTTTCATATAAAAAATAAACGGATACATACAAGAAAATCCAAACAATGGATTGATACATTTTACTCTTCTCAAGAAAATATTTGTTTTCCAGCAAGAATGATGCTACCTAAATAAAGAAACGTGTTTCTCAACCTAAGAATTTCTAGTTTTTAATCAGAAGAATTGGTTTCTACAAACAAACCTATTTCGTTTAACTTAAGAAGTAATATTTAACCATCAAGGAAAGCTATATTCCCTATGTAATCTTGTTTTCTTGCACCAAGAAATTAATTTTCTCATATCAAACAAATAAAGATTACTTTAATATTTTAGAAAAATTTCAAATTGAGAAACTTCAAGTTTGTGGTGAGAAAAATTTCGTTTAGCTGAAAAATTATGTATACAGTTTCTTGGATTAATCCGTTTTTTCTTCATATTAGTAATTATTTTTTTCCGTGTGGGGATTCATCATAGATCAACATTAGTGGCAGCTTCTCATTGTAAGGCTTAAGAAGATTGTTGGTCGAAAGCATTGAATTCAGCTCGTCGAAACTTCTATGCTGGGCAGTGGACCAAGACCATTTGGTGTTGTCGTGCAGAAGTTGATGCAACGGCTCTACGATAAAAGCTTTTTTCACTTTAACGAATGCGTGCTAAAAGTTCAATATCCCAAGAAAACACTAGATACCCTAGATTGGGGCTTTATCTGTCATTAGCTGTGAATTTAGGATGGCTTCAACTTTGGCTTCGGTAACACAAAAACCATTCATTTTTTTTTTCTATTCGGTAACCGAGCCAATCGACATTTTCACATTATATATTGCTAGCTTATATATTGTAGTTAAAGGGCCAATACGCGGTAGTCCAGCAAATTCGTCATTCGAAAAATCAACTACTCGATCAATTGCACCTTGAAAAAGCCGCAAACCGTTGAAATCTTTTGTTGCGAAACCTGAAAACGTCCAATGAATACGAATTATAATTTTTTTTTTAATGAAACCTGCATGCTTGCTAAACAATTAAATTTGTACCCTTAATGCCCTAGACGTAACGTTTAACTGTGTAAATTTAACTGCGCAGTTTTGAAACATTGTGCAAGTCAAAACGTTCTGAATTTTTCCTGTCGGTTGCGCAAGTTGAGATATAAAGAAATTTTGATGTTATTTAATACTGGCGAAGTGAAAAATTTTGAAGGAAATATGACAATTAGAAAAATTATGTAGGTTTTCATCTTCATAGTAGACGTGTTTAATCAATAAAATATTCACAAAACTAAGCTATAATTACAACAATAGATGATGATGATTTGAGCGATGAACTGCAGCTTCATTTGAGGAACTAAAAGTTACGTCTACGGCCAACTTACTCGTAAGTCACCACTTGTAGTAATTAAACATTGAAATCGAGGGTTATCAATTTGAGCACTTACTTTTAGCTAATAGTAGTTTATTCACCAGCCACTTACATTATTGAATTGTAATTGAAAAGTAATTAAAAATTTCTACTAATTTTTATTATTTACAATGAAAACGTGTTTTTTTTATTGCAAACGTATTGAAACATCGTATGCACAGGTTCTCAGTAGAAAAATTGGGAAAAAATTGGATTTCGTCGATTACAGCGCCATTAATCATGCGAATCGAAAACAAATGTTTCAGAATCTAAATTTACCACTGCCCCACAGTAACGAATGATCGTTCCAAGGACATACGAGGTGGCCACCCGTGCTTAACATTCCCATAAATTAACCGATAAAATAAAATAATATAAAATAGAAAAATAATGATTTTTGATTTGATTTGTCAGATAATTGGATTTGAAATTATGTAAGCAGTAGTAAGATTGGGGGATGTGACCATGGTAGGTATTTGAAGGTGAGTTAATTTCGTTGTTTGTTTTAAATTCCTGTTCTCTTTGCTTTCCTTACGGCGGCAACGCAAGATCTTCGTATGCTTCAATAAAAAAAACCCATCCCCACCACTAAGCTTTAGCCACGCTAGTCAAGTCCATCGTCGTCGAAGCCTCTACCCAAATAAATAAAAGAATTCTGTTAACGATTCTGGGCAATTTTTATAATCTCCGCAGATTGATGTCTCCCTCGCCCTACTAAATGGATCGTTACACCACTTACAAGCAGAGGGAAGAGTAACTAATTATAGCAGTAACGTATTTCCCCATACGGAATGATTAAATTTTATGCTAATTTTTCGAGATATTTGAAAGATTCAGGTTAAAAAAAATCACTCAGTATACCAAAGGCGTGTTCGTTTCATTTGAATTGACTGATATAGTAGTTACATCTGAAGTAACTGAAGTGAAGAGACTATTCGATTCGCAACTCTTCACTTCAGTTAAAAATTGAGCAACTGAATTAACTGAAGAGATATTTGGCTCGCATAGATACCGCAGATCACGAGTGAGTGTGTTTATTTTTTTGACATTTTGAATTTGGTTCTATATATCCAAAAAGGAAAAAATGGAAAGGAGGGATAAGCAGGAGGAGGAATTTTTACAAATTGGAAAAAGAAAAATTAGAATTAATTCGCAAAATAGCCGATAGGCTTTAACATATTTTAATTGATATAGATTAATTCTATTGAAAGTTGATTTTTTGTAATCGAAATCTATTCAATTCAACAAATAATATGATCAAATAAATGAAATATTTATTGGAAGACTGAATTGGTTTTGTATACATATATTATGGAGTACAATGGCACATATCGTAGCTACTACATATATGTAATAATATTTTTGTTCACATTTTGAAATTCTCTTAATCGACGGAATCTTCCCTTGAGCATTCCAATTGCATTTTTAACTCGTACTCCTAAAAATAAGTGTAAGTAATTGAATCGGCATTACTGTCTGGTTAAGGTTCCTTTATTTTTAAATGGTGGTATCAGCCAGCCCTGTTACATATAGGCAAAGTCTCCTAGGATAAAAAAATCATAAATCTTCGCTAGGTCTTCTTGCAATATTCTATATAAACTAGATTTGTTTAGCAATCTGGAGTCGTGCATAGACCCTGGCTCACCGCAATGAATTTCAATAAATTCCATATTAAAATTTATAACCCCTTGCAACAACAATGCTGGAATATCCATATTCTGTTGATGTAGTCATTATTCTCATTTAAATTGATAATTGGAATATGGGAGCCATCAGTATAGCCGAAAACATTTTTTAAACCACCTTCATTAAAAAATAACTGTTCGTTAATTACTGTCGAAGTAATTGACAAACAATGAAAACTGTCTCGACTTGCCGAATAATTAATGGTTAGTAAGAACCTTTTTCTTTTTGGGAACCATCAATATTCCTCCAGTGTGCGCAGAATTAGTTTGAATCATAAACGGCTCTAAGAAAGTTATATACTATATGTATTTAAAAACCTAGAGTTAAATATATTTTTATAAAATAATTCAGACATGATTCTTCTTACTCGGTAAGAAGGGTCGGTATATCTGCAAGTAGTAATAAGCATGAAGTATTATAAATCTGGAGTTTAAAAATTTTGGAGAAGCGTTGAAATTTGTGTTAGATCATACTGAATTTAGTTTCGGGGGATGATGTTTTACACAACTGGTTCGCCAGTTAGTCCAATAGTGGCACACTTAGTAATGGAACACGTTGAAACCGAAATGTTAAAAACATCTTCTGTCAAACCTATCTTATTTTACCGGTATGATGATGATATTATTGCGGCCATTCTAAATTCTAGAAAATATTCAAAAAATATTTGAAATGTACATCAGTATGGAAAAGGTTGTCTTTCAATACTTCGTTAAGTTATTGTTAATATACTTCTGCTCATTTCCAATTTTCTCCTCGATTCGATACATCAGGAGCCTGCTTTTTTAGATGACCATCACTTATTAAAAATTGCAAAACTTTAACGGATTTTTTTTTAGTCGGGATTACATAATAAAAATAGGAAAGTGGTAAATGACCTAACCGCACAATATGTAAACTTCAAAGATCGACCAGGTTTTAATTTGTTCAATTTTATTTTAATTTCTCATTATACTGTTTAAAAATGAAACTGGTTAAAATAAGGACGGGTTGTAAAAACTTGGAACGACAATGAATAAATCGAACAATTAGGGAAAATTTGTTTCAATGCCAAGATTTAAACGCTGCCAAGTTCACATCTTGGTAAAATACGGAATCAATATTGAATCAAATTTGCCAGACGATAAATTTATATTTTTATGGGAGTCGATATATCCCAATTTGTATTCCCTCTTATTGTGGTTTTAAACCATATTCAGCCGTTTTTTAACACTGGCTGTTTTGAGATGATGATGATACACTCAAATATCTCGGAAAATAAGCACTCTATGAAAAAAATGGTTTAAATCAAAATTTAATTATTCCGTGGGGGAAATACATTAGTGTTAAAATTAGTACGCACCCCTCCTCCTTGTAGGTGGGGCGGGGGTAACTTTGAAACTAAAATATGAACCTCTATTTTTTATTGCAGATTCGGATTCTACGGCTAAAAATACGTAGGATTTGACTGAAACATTTTTTTTCGATTCATGATAGATGGCGCTGTAATTGACGATATTCTTTTTCGATTGAAAGATGATGAGGCGAGGGGTCTCATGTAAATCAAGCACCCTTTTCCCAATTATTCGAAATGTATAAATTTTTTGGCGACCAATTTCGAGTATTTACAATGAAACCGTGGTATTTTTATAGCAGACGTATTGCAGAACCATTTCCTTAGGTTCTCAGTAGGAGAAATCGAAAAAGAATATCGTCAATTACAGCGCCATCTATCATAAATCGTGAGTGCTTATTTTCCGAGATATTTGAGTGTATCAGGTTAAAAAAGTCACCCGGTATAGTGAGATATTTTAAGCACTTCAATAGAATAAAAAATGCGTCGCTTATATTTTTTAGTGAAGTTTCGATGTTCTGAACGCACCCGAAATTTACCACAAGAGGAATAATCGATATTGAAGCATGTTGTAATCCTAGAATTGGATTCCAACGTAATAACTTTTACCATTATTAATTACGTTGCATTACAAACTTGATTTTCACCTTACTTCAATGAACTCGGGTGCTGTCGGCATACTCCAACCAATTGAAGAAAGAAATTTCAAGAAACTCTTCCTTACCTGAAAATGAAAAAAAATGAAAATAAATTAGAATACTGAGAATTTAATGATTTGAAATTTTAAAGAAGTGCAATCTATAAAATTGAGGTATCCATAGTTTGTTGTTTATATGAACTTTATAATAAACTTTATCTTTATATGAAATCATTGAATATTGTGCTATAATTTAACAATAGATCAATAAACGTAGTTCGCTAATTTCATAAATCTAATGTAGTTAAAATACATAAGAATTACGTACACGTAAGATTGTAAAAATTAAACTTTTTGATTTTGTCACAAAACACAAAAACCAAAAAAAAAAGAAAAATATTTGTAAAACTTTATATCAAAACTAAACTAAAACCAAAATTATAATTTTGATAAGTTTATAGTGGTTTAAACTATGTATGACATAAGTACCGAGATATATACATAATAAACACTACAATGATTTTGTGCCTTGAACATAAAAAAAAAAAATAAAATTATTAAAAAGTTTTAAAGAAATTTAAAAGTTAGTTAAAAGTTAGGAATACAAAAAAGATTAGAATATTTTATCCACAGTTCATTTATACGAATTATATTACAAGAAATTTTTTTTCGTGCGCGCAAAACTGATCAAATCTGTATAAATATCGTTACTAATCCTTATCTCGGCTATTGATCGTGTGAATATTCTCACACAACCCTTTTCAAATCAGAAATTTTCTGGTTTATCCAGTTTGTTTTTATTATTATTTTTTTTTTTAAATAAAATTCATTTTTATATCTTCCATGTAATAATACCTACACTTATCTTTCTAATAAAATCTTGTGGGTTGTACCAAAATAAAGAGAGAATATCATATAAGACAACGACCAACAAAAAAATATTAAGAAACAAAAACTATAAAAAATTTAATTTGATGAAGGATACCTTACGTATTGAGAAGATACCTTGTCAGAATTATTTCAAATATAACAATGCAACATAATCAAACCCAAATATAGTTTTCTAAAATTAATTTTTCCAATTTCACACTCAGTCAAATTTGTATTCTATTTACTTCCGTTTATTTCCGTTGACACTTCAAAATAATTTTTTTGTCGGATTCCCTGCATACATACATACATGGAATTAGGGATGGAAAATGGTAATGTTGTTCATGAAAATCAATACTATTTGCTTTACCAAAAAAAAAAAAAATTTAAGAGTGTTTTGTAATAAAATTACATTTATTTACATTGCATCTCTCACTCAATATGTGTGTCTGTATTTATATTGAAGTTATTGATTTTTTTTTATATGACTGCTGTTGTATTCAAAAATGATTACAAGTTATACAAAAATGGAAACAGGAAAATTTAATCTTTAATATTAAACGCTATCTAAACATTTCAAGTAGCAGATGGTAACACTTTGAATGAATTAAAATAAGAATTCGATATTTTTTTTGTTGTTGTTGTTGTTTGTTTGAAGATGGATACTTGAGCAAAATGTTTGGTATTGTTATTTTTTTTCTTTTGTAATACTTTTGGGGAGGTTATTTCTCTAAATAAGTACATAAGGAAAGGTCGTTACAGTTCAATTTGCATCGATTATAAATGCTTAATAATAACTAAAGTATGTATAGTGAAATTAGTATGATGACCTATCAACCGTACATCAAACAGAAGTCACTTTGTTAACCAATTAAATTCAATAATTGAATATTATATTTCACCCGGATTATGTGTTGCTCGTAAAAAAAAATTTAATTAACTGATTATATAATCAAAAAAATGTAAAGACGTAAATAAGTCAAAGAATTTTATTTTAATAAGAATAATAAACCGATTTAATTGACACCTTTTTATGAACTTTTCTTTTTTTACAAATTATCTCAAATCAATTGAATCACCCACATGGGACAACTTATATAATCCCCATAAAGAATAGTATAACACATACAAAAAAAAAAATGAAATACCCCGATTTCAAAATTCCTTTTAAGTCTCATTATTTCCATTATTTTCCTCCCTTTTTGTATATTAAGCTCTCTCTACAAAGGTATACGATATTCTATGAAATTTGAATATAAAAGAAATAACACCAGATGTCGTAAAAAATAAGGACTTTGCTTGTTAATACACAACATTGTCATCTTAATAGCTTATATTTATGTACATTTGTTTTATTTTCTTTTTTACAATTTTACCTGACCAATCAATTGAAGATAAAAAAAGAAAAACTTGATAGAAATTCCTTGGAAGCAATAAATTTTAAATGAAGAAGATGTACGAGAATTATCCTTTTTTTAAACTTATATGTTCCGAGACTGAGACAGTAAAAAAAAAATATTTGATTAGTTAATTAAGGCGGAAGGTTCTTTCAGTTAAAAACAAAAAAATAGTTTTTTTTTTATTATCTGTAGTTGAAATGATTAAATTAATTCTGACTAATGAGTTCAGACAAAAATAGGGCATACAAAGAAATAATACAAGTCAATCAACAAATTAACTTAATTTAAAGATAATTTCTCAGTATGTGTACCTACTATAAAAATTTTATCTGTTGAAATTAAAAACAATTTTATGATCGGCTGAAGATATATTAGAGTGATTATTATTTAGACGAAATGATTTGGAGGATGGAGTGACGGCATATGATTTAAAGTAGCAAGGATATTAAAAAACCAAAAAAATTTTACCACCCACATTTAAAAACACGCGTATTTTTTTTTTTGTAGATATTATCAGGGCGTATTTGGTATATTATAAAATATTTGAAATGTTTATAGTTTTGTTAATCCAAAGAAATTCGAGTTGGATTATTTTTTCCAAGTATAGAGAGCGGGCACATTATTACTGTAGCAACATAATTATTTATTTTATGATTTATGATTATGTAATTTAATATTTTATTGTATAATTATTATTATCATTTTTCTTTCGTTTTTTATATATGTGTGTGTGTCTTCAAAGTTTATTGTTTATATGGCTTGAAGACAAAAATGAAATATATATGCATATACAAATTTTTTTGATTGGTAATAAAACTCTTCTATATAATGGAAACCCTCCCTCATTTTGATCAAAGAATTTGAAAGGAAAAATACATTAAATATGTTACGTATATAAACAAAGAGCAATACAATGCAAATGGTTTCAAATTATCCTTACAAAAACCAAACCAACGGAAATGGGGAAAACATAACAAAAAAAATACTTCGACTTGTTAATTGTCTTAAGAATATTCTTCTAATCTTGCGGTTTTATCTAAAGAAACAAAAAACAAAGTTTAATTGAAACCTCTAATTAAAGGTGTAAAATGTTTTCTAAACTTTTTTTTTTTTCGTTATTTTATTTTCAATTAAAATTTTCTTTTTTATAGTTTTGGATATAAAACCAAAAATACATAAAATAATGTTCGAGACCCTAAAGGTTATTATAATGAAATAAATTTATTCAGTAGATAATGTACATGTGTACACAGCTGGTAGTCAAACCAATTATAAATCGTATTTTCGGTTAGCGCAGGCAAACTTTGACATAATATACATCTTAAACTGTCACTACAATGATATACTCGTTTATTCCAACAAGTGTGTTTGTTTTTATATTTTATAAACTTCTAAAAAGTAATTCAGTTTTTAAATTACCTCCAAAAATTTAATTAAATAAAAATACGTGTATATGTGTAATATATTCGTAACATCATCATTAAAATCAAATTAAACTTTTCTTTTATGCTATTCTGTGCTTTAGAGAAGACTAAGGAACATACATTACAAAAAAAAAAAAAAAAAACCCAAATTGAGACTTTCTCGTTCAAAAGAATGACAACAATACACAATATATTAAATTTAGTTTATCCAAAAGTAATTTAGGAACAAAAAAAAAAAAAAAAAAAGTTTAAAAAAATTGTCGTCACCCGTAAAACACTTAATATTATTATTATTTAGTATGTCATCTTATCTCTGGAACTTTTTTCGTTTTTTTTTTTTTTTTTTTTTTTTTTGTGTAAAGTTTTATGTTTTGTGTTATGTTGTTTTCTTACGCCTTACAAATTTTTTTTTTTAAAAATGGCGAAAAAGCATGGTATATTTGTAAAAGCTCAGCGCAAGCGTTAATTTTTTTTTCTTCAGAATTTTTTTTATTTTTGATGTTTTTAAATTATTTAGTGCGTGAATTTTTCCAGTCAATGTCAATTATTCAAAGGATGATGAATGAATATGTTGACGGAATTTATTTATATAAATTTAAGAAAATTAAACGTTATAAAATTAATACTTATGATTTTTATTTTGCATTTTTTTTAAATCTCAGCAAAATGGATTAGAATAAGTTAAGGGTGTTACTTCAATTTGAAGTGAAATTTGAATTAAAATTTGATGAAATGCTTTCCCATATAAAAATAGATACGGACGCACGATAAACAATCACTATAAAATCGTTCATTTCCTCATGTACATTTTTGAAAGTTTTAAGTAAAATTTTCGTGTATAAAAATTCATTTGAACGGATCATATTTTTCGTAACAGAACATATCTCTACATTTTAATGTAGAATGAAAAACATAAAACGAGGCACACACATTCTATTTTGAGCAGTAGCTCATTTACAATAAAATGTACAGCACGAGGTGAAATAATATTAAAAATTAACAAAAATAACAAAGTTAATAAAAATAAATTAAAAAACTACGTATTGCCCATCAATCACGCCACTCCAAAAATTTTGACCTAAATAATTTTGCCGATCCTAATCTCTTAATTTCCAATGGAATTGAATTCCAAAGGGAAACTCCCTTAACATAAAATGGCGTGTTTAGCGACCTACAACAATTTTTAGCCGGAATTAGGCGGAAGTTAGAGGAATGAAACCTACTAAACATTAATTTCCTATATAGATAACAAGGCTCCTTAGCTTTGAGAAGTTTAAAAATAAAAAGGTAAACGCGAAATTCGTAAAAAATAAATAAACTACATTCTAAAACAAGGCTGGAGTAGGCAGAAATATGATCGAACTTCCTAATACCAAAAATAAACCTGGTACAAGCATTGAAACATCTTTGGAGAACATTCATATTTTCCTGAAGCATACCGAATAAAACTATGTCACCGTAAATAAAATGAGGAAGAAGATAAGACAAAAACATTTTTTTTCCTAAACTGACTATCAGAAAATCCAACCACTTTATACAAACAACTAAGCATGCCAAAGACCCTCTTACTAATAGTAACTAAATGGTCACCCCAAGTAAGAGTTTTATTAATAACTAAGCCTAAATCCCTAACAGTATTTGAATATTCAATTAGCGAACCCTGCAGAAAAATACCAGGAAAGGACGAGGTATCTAACGATTTTTTATAAATTATGATCGACTGAGATTTATTCGCGTTTAAAACGAGCCTGTTAGAGACCGACCAGCTAACGATATTACCTAAATCTTCATTTATCAGAGAAATATTCCTAACAATAGAATCCTGATCTAAACGACTATTTCTATAAATTTGAACGTCATCAGCAAAAATATGAAATGAACAATGTTGAATAGAGGTTTCTATGTCATTTATGTACATAGAAAATAATAGAGGACCCAGCACTGAACCCTGAGGCACGCCGGAAATTACAGGAAGGAAATCAGACAAGGAATTGTCGAAAAAAACTACCTGAGAACGATTAGAAAGATAATTAAAAATCAATTTGGCAGCAGAAAGCGAAAATCTAAACTGAGATAAGAGTTTATTAAAAAGGATTCTGTGATTAATATAATCAAAGGCCTTAGAAAAATCTAACAAAGTTAAAGAAGCTAATTCCCTATTATTCATATTACGCCTAATATCATCACATATATTTAATAACGCAGTAGAAGTGCTATGAAATTTTCTAAACTCAGATTGGAAGCAACTAATTAAACTATTGCTATATAAATGCGATTGAATTGTATTTTTAACAACAATCTCGAAAGCCTTAGAGAGAGAGAACTTAAAATGCTAATTGGCCGAAAATGGGATAGCTCTAAAGGATTACTGATCTTTGGGATCGGGATTATTTTACTTAGCTTCCACTGATCTAGATAAGAAGAGGACGTGAGAATAAAATTGAAGATATGTAACAAGTATTTTGAGACGAAAGGGAAAACTACCTTAACGAATTTTAAATTGACGTTATCCAGACCAAAAGATTCCGATTTAACCTTCCAAATAGCAGATTGTAAATCCTCGAGAGAAATATTTGAAAACGAAAACGAATTAGAGGACGCGTTAGAGAACAAATCGACGGAACTACTGTCCGAGTTCAGACTAGAGCAAAAATAACTATTAATTTCATTGGGTTTGAAATCCCCACTTGAACTAATCTTGAATCTGCCTAGGCCTAAATTACGAACATTACGCCAGAAAACCTTGGGAGGAAGAGAGGAGTCTAACTTGTCCTTGAAAAAATTACGTTTAGCAATTCGAATTAACCCTACAACTCTGTTACGAGCCTGCTGTAATCTAAATGAGACTGACTATTAGGACACCTTTTCCATACACGATATTTACTAACTCTAATATTTATGGCATTCGAAATTTCCTGAGACGACCAAGGCGGAGATTTTGCTTTGCAAGTAACCTTTTTAAGCGGAACGCAACTATTAAACACCAAACTAATATATGAGTTGAAAAATTCTATTTGGCTAGTTGCAGAACTAAGACAAAAAATATCCTCCCAAGGAACTGAGTTACAAACTAAATAAAGGCGGGAATTGTCTATACTAGAAAAATCTCTAAAGCTAAAACTCTTAGGTTTAGGTGGAGAGTAATAGTTTACAGAAAAAACTAAAAGATCATGATGGGATCCCATACCGAGAGACAACTGATTGAAAAAACAAATAGAGTTATTAGTAAAAGAAATAATATGATCAATAAGGGAATAAGAGGCCCCGCTAGCGGTTGGACAAGAAAACGTTGGTGCCACAGTGTTGTGTACGGATAAATTAAGACTATTTAACAGATTCAAATAATCCCGAGGGAAGCCGGAATTTTGGAGTATATCGAAATTAAAGTCACCTGATATATACATTTCATCGAATCTACAAGAGAAATAACTAAATAAACTTTCTAAGTCTACAAGTGATTTTTTAAATTTGGCATACGATCTCTTACTAGTTTTTGATGGGTTATAGATGGTACCGACTAAGATTTTACGACCATTAATGAAAACATTTAAAATAAAAACTCTAAATCCGATACTAACAATTCTGAAATGGAAGAAGGTATGGTAACTAATCTAGCCTTAATGTGTTCTCCTACAAACATACATAAACCACCATAATTAAGGGGAGGTACCGCTCTATCTTTCCTAAATATATTATAACCTTTGATGGCCAAAGCTGAATTAGGGATATTCGGATTTAAAAATGTCTCAGAGAAACAAAGAATGTCCACTGCAGCACCATTAAAAATGTGACGAATCTCGTCAATATTTGGGACTAAACTTTGCACGTTGAAACTAGCTACACTTAATAAAGATCTATCGACTAACATAGATTTTAAAACTACATTGGGGTTGTTAAACGACATAACACTCGAGCGTAAACACGACGCGACGTGATTGAAGCGCAATACATACTTACAAATAAATATAAGGAACGCTTCATCCAAACCGAACCGGATTAAGGGAAATATAAAACGAAAAGAAACAAAAAACCAACCAAAGTAATAAATGCCAACTTAACGTAAACAAAGGAACAATACTTAACCGTTGAGCCCCAATTTATGCCCTAATTTATTTTAATATTTTTTTTCCCCTATGGTGGAACAAAAACACAAAAAAAAAAAATGCGACACGTCTGTCTAAGGCAACTGAAATCCAATTTAAACGGGCATACAAGAAAAAATTTTTGGCGACAAACATTAGCATCAAAAATAATATTTTGGAACAAGATATGGGAAAACAAATAAATATTTTTAAAGGACATAATTAAATACTGTAACGATAAACATTGGCATCAAAATTAATAAATTGGCAACAAATATAATATTTTGGAACAAACCAATGAAAATACAAACAAATAGTTTTCAGCGTCAACAAAAAATAGTTTAGCGACAAAGAGTAGCATCAAAAATTAGAAATAAGCAGCAAATATAATATGTGGTTATAAATTATTAAGGAAATACAAAAAAATATATTTTGGCATCAAACAAAAAATTTTGCCGACAGTGAAAAAACACAAAATTTAATTTTTTCTATTTTTTTATTCTAATGGCTTTTAAAGCTGTTGGAAATTCCCAACAACCGGAAACTGGAATGCTTTCAACTTTAAAATCGCACAATGTACCACCTAAACGGGTGAGCGGTGCTAACTATTACATTCACAAGTTTTTATTGGCTGGCAATAAAGCGGCACACAAATAATTAATATTTGAGATACAAAAAAAAAATTTCCTGGCATCATAAAATTAATTTTTTGGAACAAAATATAATAATTTGGCAACGTCTATTATTTTTTAGCATTATTTGAAGGGAACCCAAACAATTATTTTTGGGCATTGAATTAAAGGTTTTGAGAGTCAACGATTAGAAACAAAAATAATAAATAGGTATCAAATAAAATATTTGGCTGATTACAAATGTCTATACAAAAAATGTTCTTTAGGTTTGATTTTAGGTTTGCTTTATTTGTCAGACTGAAGTTATTCCTACTTTCATTTTCTTTTTACAGTGAAAATATCATTTGAATCATTTTGTTCGGCAAATGATGGCATCCAATTAATTTTATTCTTAAAGGTTGATTACATTAAACATACATTTAAAAGTCTTTAGCTGTGAAATTGTCATACTTGTAGTCTTACTTTGGGAATTTTACAACAACAATGCCGTGTATTTTCATTCCGGAATGAATAGTTTCAAACCAACTTTTTTTTGGTAAAGAATTATTCTAGAAATAATTTTGAATTTTTTGTTTTTCTATTTATTTCTTAATCTCAACTGATACAAGTAAAAGAACATTTTTTTCGGTTATTATTTTGAGCGTAATAACTGTTCAAGTGACCAAAGTAAGGCGGCATTTGATTCTTGAGTTTAGTTGTTTACTACCCTTTGAACAAAGCGGCTCGTTTACAATATAAAATTATGTTTGTTCTTTGTTGTTTGTGAAGGTAGACGCATTCTACACTTACGCCCTTTTCCAATTACCTACTTATTTAATAAAAGCTAACTTATTCAGTGTAATTTCTTCTGTATTAAGTTAGGTTCCACCAAACAAGTAACTAATTGGAAAAGGGCCTTAGGCCCTTCCCGAAAGTTATACTTATTTGTGATACCTAACTTATTACATAGGAAATTACTTTTGAATAAGATAGATTCCACAAATAAGTATAACTTTGGAAAGGGCATAAGACTGTTTTCGAAACGAATACTTATTTGTGGAACCTAACTTATTCAAATAAGTTTCATATCGAGGTAACTTATTTTCTATCCCTTTCTTACTTTTGACGAACACTGAAGTAAAAAATGAATTCTTACAGATAATTTATTATTTAGAGATCACCAAAATTCATTGCTCTCAATGTTTTATCAAGCAATAGCATATAAGGGGGATTAAGTTGTGAATAGCAGTATCCTGTACTTAAAAATTACAGAACAAATTAATTTTTGTTGTCGCGGTCAAAATAGGTAAGTGAAATCAGTTCGAATGGTTTTAATTACTTATTTAAGATGGCGTCGAATAAGTAAATAAGTTTGAAATAGGCATCGGTTTCGAAACGAATACTTATATGTGGAACTTAACTTATTCAAATAAGTATATTATCGAGGTCTTTTTGAGATTTTGAGAGATAATTCAAAGAAATACAAAATAATTTTTCTAAAATACATTCATATTTATCGTAATTATGAATACTTTTTATTTTTATTTGTATTTATAACCATTTATTCAAAAAAAAAAAAAAAAATTAACACAACAACATCTAAATTAAGGCTGAAACACACCAAGAGCAGCGCGACATGTCCCACACATTCCACTTGTGATAGATTTTCTTTTAATCAACATTTATCTATTAAAATTATCAAAAATTTAAATGTTTTTATCAAAATTGTTTATACTTTTGCTTAACATACGACTATCTATGAATACATAAGCAAATCAACATATATTTAAATTTGCTGCTCGCTGCCGCTGCTCGGTGTGTTTTACGCTGTAGCTTGAAGATTTGTATCTCATTTGTTCTTAAATAGACAGATAAGTTTAATGACCGAAAATTGGCATGAAAATGTTCAGGATGTATTTCCGAAAACGCCTGAGATATAACATTGAGGCTGTTTTCCAAACGTGACTTATTTGATACTAATTGACTTATCTGCCGCTATTTTAAATAAGCAAATAAAGTCATTCCAATCGATTTAGCTTATACCCCAAACAGATTAGCATCGCTCCACGTCTGACTTCGCTTCTCTTCATCTTTATTTTTATTTTTTTCAACCACATAAGTGCCTTTCACACACATCATAATCCAATTTCGAACTGGATTACCTAATCCGAAAATGGTCGTGTAAAATGTGCAAATCTAATGCCGAAGTGGATTATCAAATACACTTTATAATTCGGTATTATGTAATCCACTGCAGTACTGAATTACCGTGTGAAAAGAATGACAGATATTAAACTCAAAACTGAATAGATGTTTTTGGAATTTTGATTAATTAATATCTTAATTAATATTTTTTTAGTTGAATTTGATACGTTTATCAAAAATTATTTATTTTTATTT
The DNA here is from genome assembly GCA_958295665.1 of Tipula vernalis. Classification (NCBI taxonomy): domain Eukaryota; kingdom Metazoa; phylum Arthropoda; class Insecta; order Diptera; family Tipulidae; genus Tipula; species Tipula vernalis. Next base: position 378,142,403 of record OY282558.1, on the reverse strand, counting down.
AATTAAATTCATATTTTAAAAATGTGTAATTGATTTTTAACAAATATATTTTTGACAACCAATTTGTAACATTCGAAATGAAACTAGTTGCGCTTCAGTCAAATTAGCAATCTTGGATACGTGTGGAAAGACATACATATGAAAGCTAATTATCAAATCCACATCGGTAATGGATTATGGTGCATGTGAAGGTAGGCGCATTCCAAAGACTTCAGGTTTTTCGGCACGCATTCTACACTAAGGCTGTTTCCCAAATGATAGTTATTTAATTACTTATTTGTGGAACCTAACTTGTTCCATAAGAAATTACGTTGAATAAATTAGGTTCCACACATAAGTAAGTAAATAAATATCGTTTGGAAAGCAGCCTAAGAAGACAAATTTATATTGTGTGTTTATACTCTAACAAGTTACTAATTTTTTTTTGTTGTTGTGTTATTTTAAGCTGAAAACCAAAATTCTGTTAACTTCATTGCATATACATTGTGATGTTATGCATTAATTAAGTTTTATAAAAAATTTAATGAAAAATTAATCAATAGTTAAAAATTAAATGCGTTGTTGTCAAAATAAAAAATAAGTATGTGAAATAAATTCGAATGATTTTACATACTTATTTAAGTTGGCGGCAAATAAGTCAATAAGTATGAATTAAGTATAAGTTTCGGAAAGAGCCTAAAAGCCAATAGAATAAAAAAATACAGAACATTAAATTTGTTGTTTTTTTATTGTCGGCAAAATTTTTTGTTTGATGCTGGAATATATTTTTTTGTATAACCTTAATAATTTAACCACATATTATATTTGCTGCTTATTTCTAATTTTTGATGCTATTCCTTGTCGCTAAACTATTTTTGTACGCTGAAAATTATCTGTTTGTATTTTCATTGTTTTGTTCCAAAATATTATATTTGTTGCCAATTTATTAATTTTGATGCCAATGTTTATCGTCACAGTATTTAATTATGTCCTTCAAAAATATTTGTTTGTCTTCAAAATATTATTTGTGATGCCAATTTATTATTTTTGATGCTAATGTTTGTCGCCAAAATTTTTTTCTTGTATGCCCGTTTAAATTGTCCCGTTTTTATTATGCTGTACGAATATGTATAATAATTTTTTTGGCGTATTTCCCAACCTCATATGTTTATGTTGTGGGTGCATACCAAAAGACTTCAGGTTTTTCGACACGCATTCCACACTAAAAAGATATATTTTTTCGATCTCTCTTGTGTTATATTCTAAAAAATTACTAAACAAAATACAACAACAAAAAAAAATAGTAACTTTTTAGAATATAAACACACAATATAAATTTACTTTTTTAGGCTGTTTTCCAAACGATATTTATTTACTTTTTTATTTGTGGAACCTAAGTTATTCAACGTAATTTCTTACGGAATAAGTGAGGTTCCACAAATAATTAAGTAAATAAGTATCGTTTGGAAAACAGTCTTAATGTGGAACGCGTGTCGAAAAACCTGAAGTGGTAACGAGCTGCCTCATTCGAAGCCAGGCATGCTTTTTTTTTTTTGCTGGTAGCTTATTGTCGGAAAGAGGGTTTGTTGGCTTCTTCACCGGAATCCAGTTACAATACCACACATTGCCTAACTCCTTCACAGCAGTCCGAGTTGGACACTATTAAAAAGCTATTTCCTTAGTTTGACGTTCATGGCCTGGGTAAAACATCTCTTCTAGAACATCACATCGACGTGGGTAGTGCATTTCCAATTAAGCAACAGCATTACTCCGTTTCGCCATCTATCCATGAGCTACTTTATGCCGAATTAGACCGTATGATCAATTTAGGAGTCATAGAAGAAAGTGAAAGCTCACGGTGCTCCCCTTTGTCTGGATTCGCGTAAATTAAATGCCGTTACCAAAAAAGACGCGTATCCTCTTCCATTAATAGATGGGTTACTAAGCCGCCTTAACAACACTCGATACATATCAAGCATTCACTTGAAAGACGCCTTTTGGCAAATCCCTTTAGCCAAAAGTTCTCGCGACAAAACAGCATTTACGGTTCCAGGCAGACCCCTTTACCAATTTAAAGTAATGCCGTTTGGTTTATGCAACTCCTCGCAAACGTTAAGCCGTCTAATGCACAAAGTGATCCCTTATCGACATCATGATCAAATCTTTGAGTATCTAGATGACTTGGTAATCACGTCCAGCAAGTTAACGGATCACTTTCAGCTCTTAAGAACAATAGCAGAATGTTTAAAGCAAGGGGGCCTCCACAATAAACTTAGACAAAAGTCAATTTCTTCTTAAGGAAATAAAGTATTTAGGTTTTATCGTTTGGACAAGATATCCGCGAATTTCCCTTTCCATCCTCAGTGAAGCAAACTAGGAGATTATTGAGTATGGCGGGTTGGTACCAGCGCTTCATCCCAAACTACGCAGATACTACAGCACCCATCACAAATCTGCTAAAAAAGGAATCAAATTTCAATGGACAGAAGAGGCTCAAGTGGCCTTTGAAAATTTAAAGGCTTGCTAACTACTGCACCCGTTTTATGTAATCCTGAATACCATCTTCCCTTCTTTATTCGATGTGATGCTTCAGCCTCAGGCGTTGGAAGTGTTTTGTTTCAATTAGATAAGCTCGGTAATGAAAGATCGATAGCTTTCATGTCGAAAAGCTTAGCAAAGCCGAAACAAACTATAGTGTCACGGAGTTGGAGTGCCTGGCTGCTGTCCTCAGCATTAAGAAGTATCGCCTCTACATTGAGGGATTTCAGTTCACAATTCTTACGGATCATTCAAGTTTAAAGTGGCTCATGAGCTAGAAGGACTTAAATGGACGATTGGCCTGATGGAGCCTAAAACTTCAAATGATGAACTTCAAAATTGAATATGTTAAGGGCTCTCAAAATGTAGTACTGGATACCCTTTCCCGAGCTTATTGTGATGCACTTTGGGAAATAGACAATATTTATATGGCAATTACGGCGGAAATTGATATACATATATACGGAGGACTTTGAAGATAGGGAATACTGCACATTTCGGAATAAAATTGTCACCAACCCTTAGAACGTTTACGTCGATTCTACTATTGGCCAAAAATGCGCAATCAAGTGTATGATTATGTCACTTCCTGTGAGATCTACAAGACATCTAAAAGCTGCAATAAGATTCGTAAACCTCCTCTAGGGGAAAATATTTTATCCGAAAGGCCGTGGCAAAAATTGTACATAGGCCTGATGGGTCCTTACCCACGGTCTAAAGCTGGAAATATCTACATTTTAGTAATATTGGACCAGCTAACGAAATTTGTGTTATTGAAACCATTATCTAGCAGTACGACACCTAAAATATACGCATATTTACGTAATGAAGTAATGTTGGTTTTCGGAGTTCCCGAAATAGTGCATACGGACAACGGTTCTCAATTCATTAGTAGGAGTTTTGCAGAATTATTACAAGAATAAAACAATAACATAAAGCATGTCAGAACTGCGGTTTATTCGCCGCAATCGAACGCCTCGGAAGGATAAACCGATCCGTAGTGGCCGATATACGTGCATACGTAACAACAGATCATCGGACTTGGGACTCGAAGTTGGGAGAAATAAGCTGTGCATTGCGAAATGATGTGCATCAGTCAACCTCTTCCTCATCAGTCAACCTCGTTACTCGCCATACTATTTACTATATGGCCAACATATGGTTACCGACGGAAACTCGTACAAATTTCTGCGTGATCTGGATTCGGTAGCAGAGGGAGTAGGAGTCACTACCATTATCAAATCGCCTATCCATAGTGCACGATAAAGTGATCCAGAATCTGAAAACTGCCTATCAAAAATATTTTAAGCATTACAACTTATGTACGCGACCTTATTCTTACTCTATTGGACAGAAAGTATTTGTAAGACAGCATCCGCTAAGCGATGCCTCAAAACAATTCTGTGCAAAGTTTTCTCCAATGTTTGTGAAAGGTTTTATACACGAAAAAGTTGGAAATGTTTACTACTCGTATGTTCAAAAATGAGGAAAGAAGAATAAAGTTGCAAATTTGTGAAGCTTGGTGGTTAGTCGGGTCTTTGATATCATCTCCTCCAACCTACAACCGGTGATCATAATTATGGTGAATTTAATAATGCTTAGGTAAGATTTCATTACCTCACCCTACCATAAAAAACCATAAGTTATAAAAAAAAAAAAAATAAAAACATAAAAATAAAATTATAAAAGTTAAGTCTTCTTCTTTTCATCAATCGACATAAATCACATTCTATTATCTAATGGTGAAGTGAAGGCATATAAAATAAAAAAGTACAACTAAACAAACAACAAAAAGCCGTCATTGTATCTATACATATAGGCCCATTGGGATTATTTATGCGGTGTGCGCTATTTTTCCGTTGTTTGTAAGCCACCGGAATTAAACTTTTAATTGTAAAGAAATAGAAACTCGCTGCTAGTCAGGTAAGCCAAACGATTTCTGTTTGTATCAACGTTACCTAACCGTACGGTTGTTTCTTTTGCTAGTCAGTGGCAGGCGTAAAGTCTGAAAAGTGTGTCCGTACGCTACGTATTGTAGTAAGATAATTCAATCCAGTTTCGAACTGATGAGCTTATAATTATGAAAAAATCAATCTTCTCATCAGGCCGCGGCGACTGGACTGATTATACCACAATTCACATGTATATATAGCAGAATGTATTGTGCATTTAAGTACTAGCGAATCATATTAATACAGATGAAATCTCTTACAATTTTCCTCTTCACGATATTCACAACACAGCTCTATTTCTGTGTAAGTAAATTTTTACTTTTTTCATTATTTTGTTGAATGTTAATTAATTCATGTTAGATGAGAAGATTGATTTTTTCATAATCATAAGCTCATCAGTTCGAAACTGGAAAGAATTCTCTTACTACAATCTTTCAGGATTGCTGCGTTTCGTACCTTGGTTATCGTAACCTAGTTGTACAAACTCGATAAACATGAAATACAAAAAAGGGACAGAAAGTGCAAGTGAGAGAGAAATATTTTATTTTGGTCTACTTTTTAAAATGAAATAGAAATCGCGATCTGAGATTATCGCGATATTCTTTGTGTCTGTCAATGGTATAAGGCCCTTTTCCAATTATGTACTAACTTATTTTTGGAATCTAACTTATTCAATGTAATTTCTTCTGTAATAAGTTAGGTTCCACAAATAAGTTTGAAATAAGTAAGTAAATGGAAAAGAGCCTTAGTCATAATTTTTATATATACATAATTATATTAAATTTCACTTATCATATAAAAATAGACGAAATAGCGTTGCCATATGCCGTTGGAAACATCAAATACATTATCTAAAATTAATTTTTTTCCAATTCTCTTAATAATGTCCATGTTATAAAATTATTCAAACAAATTCAAACAATAAATATAAGCAATTTAAAAATAATGTAGCTGTCAAAACAAGTAACCAAAATGTATTGAAATGGTTTAGAATAAAAGTATGTAGCAAAAAAGTATTGTCATGTAAACTCAAATTTAAATATTTAAATATTTGATCACATATATACTTTTTTGATATTTCGATAAAGTACGTATCAGAAAAGTATTAGTATAATACGTTGTAATGTAAACCCTGACTAATAACTATATGTCATTCGTATATTTGTTGTCAAAACAAAAATGTATTACGTTAAACTACAAGTTCGGAAGAAAATCAAAGCTTAATTTTAAAAATTCGCTTAAAAATTTAAATATCGTAAGCATTAAACTGAATTGAATACAGAAATCTATCTGTCAAAACAAGAAACTTTTATAGTATGTGTTCACACTACAAATCGTAAAGCTAGTGTGAACCACAGCGGAATAATAATTAAATAGCAAAAAATACATACTTATTAGGTACGTATAATGTAAACGTGGTATTTGACTGTTTTCGAAACCGATACTTATTTCATACTTATTAACTTATTCGACGCCATCTTAAATAAGTAAGTAAAATCATTCGAATTGATTTCACTTACTTATTTTGACAGCAACAACAAAAATTCAATTGTTATCTATTTTTTACAGTTAAGGACCCTGCTATTCACAACATAATACGCTTATAACACTAACGCTTTATAAAACTTTATTAAAGGTAATTATCTGAAAGAATTCATTTTTACTTCAGTGCTCGTCAAAAGCAAATTTTAAATTTTTCGGTATAACGCTACCTTGGAAAAATATTCATAAGCAAAATAACAAACAATTTAGATTTTTTTGTAAGAAATTGATAGAAAATAAAGGCAGTGGTGATATAGGCAAAACAATTCTTTTAAAGTAAATAAATACTGCCCACTCAATAAACGGACATCTTGAAAACCTTTAAGGCAAAAATAAAAAATCGGACGTTGTTCAATTTTGTATACGGCAAATTTTTAGTCATATGGTATATTGACATAACCTTAAAAAAGTTCCTTTCACTATTTTAATGTTATGTAAATTCAGCCGCATCTTAAAACTGGGAATGAAACCTCAAACAGTAAGAACTATAAATTTATGACAAGTAAAATGTTAAATCAATTAAATGTCATAGTATAAAATAGTTCGTACGGCAAAAGTTTGCATGTATTCTCGACATATAACTTTTTTTTGTGTCGTATAAGGTAATACAAATCAACCAATCAGCGCGCTGTATTTTTTACCTCAAAGGATTTTTTATTGCATGTATCACTGCCTTAAATTACATCGATTAGATACTTATTTGAATAAGTTAGGTTCCACAAATAAGTATTCGTTTCGAAAACAGCCTTAGGCTCTTTCAGAAAGTTATACTTATTTGTCGAACCTAACTTATTCAATGTAATTTCCTATGTAAGGTTTCACAAATAAGTATAACTTTCAGAAAGAGCCTAAGGCTGTTTTCAAAACGAGTACTTGTTTGTGAAACGTAACTTATTCAAATAAGTATCCTATCGAGGTGACTTATTTTCTATCCGTTTCTTACAAAAAAAAAATCTAAATTGCTTGTCATTTTGCCTATGAATATTTTTCTAAGGTAGCGTGGTCCGAAAAATTTAAAATTTGCTTTTGACGAGCACTGAAATAAAAATGAATTCTTTCAGATAATTACATATTTACAGGTCTTCAAAATTCAATACTCTCATTGTTTTATAAAGCGTTAGTGTTATAAGCGTATATTGCTTAACGCTAAAAAATAGATAACAATTGAACTTTTGTTGTTGCTGTCAAAATAAGTAAGTGAAATCAATTCGAATGATTTTACTTACTTATGAACGTATGAATTATGTATCGGTTTCGAAAACAGCCTAAGGCCATTTTCCAATTACGTACTTATTTGGTGGAACCCAATTTAACACTAGAACTACCGACCGGTCAAAATAACCGATTTAGATTTATTGAATTAATTTTTTTTGAATTATTATGTAGAATTGTTGATGATTGAAATTTTTGATGATTTTCAATTTAATTACTTTTATGATTTTAATATGTTCCGAAGATTGTAAGAGAATTCAATCCAGTTTCGAACTGATGAGCTTATGATTATGAAAAAATCAATCTTCTCATCAGGCCGCGGCGACTGGACTGATTATACCACAATTTACATTCTATATATACAGAATGTGCTGTGCGTTAAGTACTAGCGAATCATACTAATACAGATGAACTCTCTTACAATTTTTCCTCTTCACGATATTCACACAGCTCTGTGTGTAAGCTAGTTTTACTTTTATTAATTTTTTGTTGAATGTTAATAAATTCTTGTCATTTATAATATACTACCGGTGATTAGACCATTTTAATTATGTTTTTATTAACACGAGAAGTATATAAAAACACAATTGAAAATCCTGTCAAAAATGATCAAAAATTTGGTTGGTCCAAAACCACTTTTATCGACGATTTGAAAGTCCCTGAGTCTAAAAAAGCAAAAAAAAAGAAAAAATGTCCGTCCGTCTGTCTGGATGTCTGTATGTCTGTACCCATGGTATCTCGAGAACGGCTTGTTCGATTCAGAATTTTCTATTTTGCGAATCTGTTTCTATGTTCACGGCCGAGATTTGAAAAGCTTTTGGAACCTGTACATCAAGAGGGTCGGGTACTTGACATACGAATTGACCCAAAATACCTGGTTATACAAATATTTACCAATTTTTTATATATGCTGGTTTGATTATTGAATTGGGCATTGAATTTCGGGTTGATTTGAAGGCTAAGTTTGCGGGTCAATTTGCGGGTTGAGTTGAAGTTGAGTTGGAGTTAAGTTGGGGTTTGATAGGATATAGTGAGTTGTTGAACAATTTTTTATATATGCTGGTTTGAAGAGTGAGTTTGGCGTAAAGTTTGCGGTTTTGTTGAGGGTTAAGTTGGGTTTCGATTGCGAGTTGAATTAGGATTGAGTTGCGGCTTAATGGAAATGGGATATTTAAATGATTTTTAGACGAGTTTCTGGAATATGGCCAAGTAGGATGGAACTTAATTGATTATGATGAAATTTGACATGTGCGTTGGAAATTGGATTCTAAAAAGATTTTTAGATAAAGCTCTGGGATATGGCCAGGTAAGATGGAACTTGGCTGTTCCTTAACCGATTATAATAAAATTTGACATGTGCGTTATAAATGGGATTCTAAGATGATTTTTAAATGAATTTCTGGAATATGGCCAATTAGGACGGAACCTGGCTATTTCTTAACAGATTTGAGGGAAATTTGACATCTGCCATGGAAATGGTCAAGTAAGATGGAACTTGGCTATTTCGTAACCGATTATGATGAAATTTGACATGTGCGATGGAAATTTGGTTCTAAACTAAGTTTTAGATCTAAAAATCAATTTAGCATTTCATTTCCAACGCGCATGTCAAATTTCATTTATTTATTTTTTTTTCATATCAATCGCATTTCAATCATGGATATCAAATTTCACTAAAATTGGCTTAAAAATGGCCAAGTTCTACCCAAATTGGCCATACATATAATTTAATAAGGTTTCATTTGAAATGTAAAAAGGTCAATTTGAAATGTTAAAGTTTCAATTTGAATTATACTCGTCAAACCTGTATCCGCTCTAATAAATTGTCAGCTTATCTATGGCAGATTTTTATTGGACAACTTCACTTGCATGTGACTTAAAAGTTTGTCCGTTGAAGTGAGAATTCCATAAAATTTAGTATCTTTTGAAATGAGGTTTCACTGTATGTATGTACAGTATATGTATATGTGTGTGATATTTAAAGAAATGCCTACGCATTGAACGATTTGAACCAAACTTTTCACAAATATTGTTTAATACTTAAGAAAGGTCAATGTTAATATCTCAAACATTCATCTCCTCCTTGAGAGACGATAATCAGGTTTGAATTCACTACAGAGGAATTTGTAAAACTTCAAAAATTGAGTCGATTTAGGATGACGGTATGATGGTTTGAAGGTATGATGTTATGATGGTATGATGGTATGATGGTATGGTGGTATGATGGTATTAGTTGAGCAGAAGGTTGAGATTTGGTTCGAGTTAAGTTCAAGATGAGTTGGGGTTTAGTTAGCCTGCATTGGGGTTAAGCGAGTTGTTCGGTTGGGGAATTATTTAAAAATTGATTTGGAGTTAAGTTAAGGGTTACTTTGAAAGTTGATTTGGGGTTGCTTTGATGATTGATTTGAGGGTTTGGTTGGTGGTTAATTTGGTGATTGTGGTTAGAATTATGTTGCGATTGAGATGGAGGTTGATTTATATAATGAGTAGATGGCTGAGCTGAAGATTGATATGAGAGATTCATTTCGGGATTAATGTGGGAGTAGAATTAAACAAGACCGAAGTTCTGAACACCTCATGAGGTTTCAGCCCTTGATATTGTTTTGTATTACCACATTATTTTCTAACAGCTGGGAGCTGGCCGATGTTGGGTCGTGAACACACTCTGGCTTTAATTTCACCCATACCCCATTCATCGCAGTTTTATTCTCATATCGCACGATTTTATTATATTATCAATAGGCTTAAAATTACCAATAAAATCCTGGTCCATTGCCTGCAGTGAGGGTGTAGTATTTGTTGGTAGAAAGATAAATGCAATGCAATGTTTCGCTTACCGTTAAATTTTTTGAAATGTTATTTAACCGCAGTCCTCAAAAATATTTATTCTTATCCATCCCTGTTTATTTTAACACCAGATAACATTAAGAGTTGATTTATTGATGCCCTTGAATGCCCGTGAATTTTCTGCATGATAAAGCAATAGCGACTTTAACTTATGTTCACCAGAAGCATTCTCTTCTTTAGCAGCTTTAAGCCCTAAAGTTGATTTTTCTTCTTTTGAGAAGACCTGTCTCATCAACATTATACACTTGTTGTGGGTATAACCACCAATTGTGATAACTTTTTTAAGCTCCTCGGGAAACTATTTAGTCGGTTCAGCATCTGCACTAGCTGCTTCACCCGTTGTTTTTATATCGTGAAGTGACTGTCGTTTTTAGAACTGTTCAAACTAGATTCTGCTAGCTAGGAATGCTTCAGACTGCGAAGATTCTCCGTATTTGACTATTAAATCTTTCGGCACATTTCTTTTAGATTAGTGGTCTATCCACACACTCAGCATCAGTTCCATTTCTTTCATTAACTTCATTCTCTGTCGTCGCTCATGTTTTGCCGGTAACGGTGTGACGCTTGCTGGTATTTGCACTGGCCAATATTTTATGTCTTTTATCTTTAGTTGTTATACATTGTTGATGTGGGAGACCTAAAGAATTGGCAATCTCAGTGTTCTTTACGTCATCATCGAATCGCCTTAAGACATCTAATTTAATTTGAAAGGTTATAGATTTTCAATTTTTTTGACACACACATTATTTTATCAGCAACACTTCTTGCTCACGCTTTTCTGGCATAGTATTGAGAACTAAATTAAAATGCAATGAATGTGTGCGCCTAGACTGAATAAATACGGAGTAAACTCATTTTTTCTTCGAATAGCCGACACTAATTTAGTTTAGAATAGTCACTATAAATACATTAATTTACTATTCAGAACTTCTACGATTTATTTAGAATTATTATATGGTGCATATCCAAGACACCCTTGGCAAAATTCAACCAAATGACAAACAATTTAAAATAAAGTCAAAATCCAGTGTTGTTCCTATTTATAATATTTAGCCTAGTCTAATGTTAATTTTCGATAGTTCATGGACATATTAAATTGGGGGGGAGGGAAGGGGTACCGTTTACTTTGGCAAATGTAAGTTAAAATAGCTGATTTTATTTGAAATTGCTCAATGATGCCATATGGAGTATTGAATTGCTTATTTTATTTTTAAATACTCGAATATCAAATATTTACAAGATCTCGAAATTGTTAATTTATTTAAAATGTCAAATTCTAAAGTACATCATATCATATTATGTTTAATCGTTGAGAATTTGAATTTTCTAAAATGATAGCCGATATTCTACTAAGACTGAAGATTATCGAAAAATTGTGTCATTTACAAATTAACGTGCAATAATTGCCCTAAATAAAATATAGGACAAACCGGAAGAACTATTACACTAAGAGTTAAAATGTTTATGAAATAAAAAATTCACGCAACAGAATTAACTGGCATAAAACCTACGCTAAGAACTGTAACCCCAAACAAACTAACTCCACACATTTTCATATAAATTTGGGAGATATAACAGGAGATAACAATATTTCCTTTTTAAACCCCAATTTGAGTTTTTTCGATTCCCGTTTTTAATTAACTGTTGCTACTAGGAGAGAAATATTTAAATTAATAAGAAATACAAATGGGATACAAAATATGAAATTAATCGTAAATCATCGCTACAATGTGATCGCTCAAAATTACAGCAATTGTGAATTATATGGAGTTATCATCTGAAGAACTGTTTATAAAAAATACGTGTATTGCTAAAGCCCGTTATTAGGTCGTTACGTCATCCGCGAAATCGATCAACTTGGACTTAAAGTCAATATAAAAACTTCAATATAATCCTTTAATCTTAACAATCTAGGATCAGCATAAAAAAGCTTTTTCAATAAATCTTTGTGGTTAACCATATCGAATGCTTGAGCAAGATCAATAAAAATAGAGGCAACTGTATTTCTCTGTTCAAGTCCCTCGTATAAAAAGTTAGTGAATTCTACTAGAGCGTTTTGTGTGCGCCTCTAGATTTTCTGCAACCAAACTGGCTGTCATGTAAAAAATTGGTACTGTTCAAAAAACTAGTAACCTTCGAATGGACGAGCTTCTCAGTGATTTTACCAAACACAGAAAGCAAGGAGATTGGTCTATATTTTGTAACATCTTTTCTATCGCCTTTTTAAAAATTTGGAATAACAACATTTTCTTTTAATTTAGAAGTGTAAACACCGGTAGAAACACTTAAATCTACTATGTGTAAAAAATATCAACGATATAAATGAGCTTTTATTTAACTAGGACACACACGATTTTAATTCAAAATTAGTGTAAATAAGATTGGCGCAGAATTCAACATCACAGTTAATGGTTTATTTCAAATTTAAGACAGCATTTACGAAATGATATTAAACAACTCAGTGAATTCGTGCGGATCGGTTACTGAAGCATATTCATCAATTGATATTACCTCGATCTGAGCATTTGCCCTTTCTTTGTTTATAATGTTACCATTAACAGCTTGAAGCTAATTATTAAAATAATTAGCCTGTAACCGGTAAACCGGAAGTTTTAGATTACATATTTTTATTCACCACGCGCGATGATTGTGATCTCTTTGGGCGATAGGTTGCCCAGCACTGAAAACCAAATATTTAACGGAAAAGAAAAAACAAAGAAGCTGACTTGAGGGGAATGGGAGGTGTAATGGTAGAGTTAGCGGAATGAGATGGGATTGGATTTTTGGGTTTGATCGAGAAAAGAAGCAGAGAAAATTTGTTGTGAAGAAAAAAACATATTTCTTTTTGAGTTTTTTTTGTGTTAAAATTTTAGACATTTAAGATTAATTTTAATAATTTATGGTGGTATAAACTGAATTTAATAATTGTTAATATAATTCTAAATAAACCTTTATGAATGAATAAAACTTTATGTTATTGAAAGTGATGTTTTTACTTCAGTGGTTGCATTACATGATTTGATAATTTGATTTTCTGCTGATAAACCAAAAATAAAATTGATAGTGTCAGTTTTTAGAATGACTACCTTGAATTTGTAGTCTTAGAAAAAAAAGAAACTTTATTTTGGGCATTAAATGTTTTGTGTAAACCAGTTAAGTGAAAAACAAAAAAAAAAAACCTTAATAAATAATTTATCGTGGTGATTCGATCCATTGTGAGTGTAACCGTAAGCAGTTTTTTTGTTGGAACGTTGCGTTGTGGTGATTCGAGGGGCATCATTTTGTTTTATTGTTTTGGTGAACAATTCTTGAATGGATTCTTTTTTTTAAAATTTATGGTACGAGCAATTATAATTTGAACAGCGATTATCAACATTTTGTGCTGAAATAATTTGGACAACTTGGTGCTAACATATGCACCAAGTTACAAGGTATGTAAAGACACCTTAAATATTAGTCTAAGTACGATATTGTTGCCTGGATACTAACAGGACTATTATTTTTTTTATGTTTTGGACCACCGCTAATACCGAGGAGCTGAACTATCTTCATCTCAACTTTATCAACCGGATTATACAAATCGTAACAGAGGACGCTAAAATTTGTTTTTCATGGCAGTATATCAGTGGTGTTAAGGAGTTTCAGCAAGTATACCGATCACATTTCATTTTTTTTTTCTCGATTTCGATTTTTCGTCATTATTTTTATAACTTATTCATTAACTGGATTTCGTTTTATTCTTCTTTATTTAGTTTTTAATATTCAATTCTCCCTGATTATTGTACATATTGTTTTTTTTTTGCACAATTTTTCTCTGACCGTTAATCGGGTATTATCAATTAAGCAACGTCCGTGACAGTAATTTTATGTTATATTTTCTTTTCTTTTTCATATACAATCCCATCTTTCTCAAAATATTTGGTTTTATAGTGGTTTGTCAGATAAATAGTATGTCTGGCTAAATAGATTATTATAAGTTCTTAAGCAATTCGTTCATGGTCTCAACTGCTACTCAGTTCGGCGTAACCCGGTATATAGCAGCATTTACTAGCTTCCTCTTGGCCCAGAAAAGAACTCCCCCAGCCACTGCACGCTAGCCGGCTGAAAAAGCTGCACTGGAACAACCGAGAGGAAGTCTGCAGCAGTTGTATTCTCGGTTTAATCAAAACTTGAGACTACAGCTGTTACAAGCCTTGGCCAAAAATATTTCCTGTTTAACAGTTTTAATTAGTGCCTTAACTCGGTTTGTAAGGTCCGGATTATTTCAATTATTATTTAGATTTTTCGAAAGTTTATTTTTAAACCTAATTTTTGTAAGAAGGGTAGGTTTTATCAATGACTTGATAATTTTATCTTTCACTTTAACCTTAACTAACGAAGTATTTCCATCAAGATAAAATTTTAAAAGATTTTTGAAATAACTATAAGCACAAATCACATCAGTTTGAGAGTAGGCAGAAGACCAACTCTCTTCGTTTAAAAATTTATTTAAATTCGAATAACTAATAATTTTGATATTTTCGGATGAGGAAGGATTAGACCCATAGATAAGTACAAATTTAATATAGGTCGTACAATGGTCAGTGATATTTAAATTTTAAATGTCAGGTTCGTAGCTAAAATCAAACTTCGGTGAACGTCTAAACAATAAGTGATCAATGCACGTGGAGGGATTGCTTACAATACGGGTTGGCTTGTTTATCAGCGACTCAGGGCCGTGAGAGGCCATCATGAGCATGTAATCAACTGAGGATGGTGGAAATTAAAAGAATATTTAAGTTCATATTACTATTAAAACTAAGTTCATATTACTATTAAACTATTAAATTTTTGGATTTGATCTCTAGTAAAATATTATTAAGTTCCTCAATGAAAACAGATGTGCGCACAGAATGTAACCTATAAATACATATAACCGAAAACAAAACCGACTTATATTCAAAATTCGCACCTGTATAAGGTCAGCACTACTATCATCACTATGAACAACACCTCTGGCTCTATACTTAGAATTGCATTTATCAAAAATTTTAAAACCCGCTATCTTATAGCTCTCTAGTTTATGATGTTCAATCGCGACTTCGGAAAGTAAAATGCTTTGTAGCAATAGCGAGAGTGCAGCTATATCAGCTAAAAATAAATCAAACGCGAAACTGACGGTGAGCCAGGTTTATAATGATTGAATGATGTGGCTGGATTATAGATGGACTAATTGTAAGCCAACATTCTGGCTGTAGTTTGCCCCAAAAAATATTTGGTTAACACTCCTTTTAACCAAGCTTCAGTAGACATAATTTTACCATAAGACGAAACAGGAACGTTGATTTTAAATGTAGAGTAAGGCCTACTGTGTTCCATACTATTTTGTGGGAGAACCAGAAAGGATCTGACATCCGTTAAGTTGAGTTCATTTTTCAGGTGAAGAATGATTTTTCTATAACAATGTTATATAACATGTTGTAAAAATTAATAAAATTTGTTTAGGAAACACTAAGCTAAATAACGTTTTTCCTGTTATATAACATTGTTTTTACATATAACATTTGTTGTATAACACTGCTATTTGTTACATAGCGGAAACACGCCTTTAACTGCGCGCAAACCACATTTCATGTTTCATTTGTTTTTTGCGAGACATGAGATGTATTTGATAGAGAAAACATTACAAAATATTTAAAAAAAATGTGAGGGGAGTATCACCTACAAATGGAATGTGATTGGAAGCAGATGTCCAGCTGTATTTTTTATTTGTTTCGATTTTTCTTCTCTCTAAACACATACGTCGATCAATCATGCTCGTGCAGTTTGTTTTAATTTGACTACTGAGAATGGAATAAGTGAGGTTTATTCTCACGTTATTTAGTATATATCACAAATTTATAAATTTGTTTTTATTTTAAGTTTTGGCCATATTACATTATAATGTGATAGTTTTCCAAAAAAATGTTCCCTTGAAGGAGTGTGAGAATTTAATTTTAAAAATCGACCACAACGCACTTGAGTTTTAAAAAATTAAATTTGCCTTTACCAGACTTTAGTCACGCCACTTGCGAAGGGAAATCGGGATGAATCTTACAAACGTCTGTACTGTACCGACGACGCAATTCAAGTGATGTTTAATGAGTTGGTTTGGTTATGTTATATTGTGACTCAATTCACTATGAAATGTGAGCTGTCACAGTAAGAAATTGCAGCAATAATCTGGACTTAGCTTTCCAATATTAAACATTTCATTCTGACAAATTATAAGATAGTGACCGGACATTCTCGATAGGTTGAATAACCCTTTATAAGATAGTTGCTATAATTATCTTATAAAAAGTTTTTGTTTAAATTAAAATGTCTCCGAATGTCTCTCAAACAAACCTTTCCTATGCAATTAATAGAACTAATTATTTGTTCTTTAAAGTTTTGATCGAAATGAGAAAGGAAAATATTGGACATCTAAATGATTCACATTTTCATGATGACTTTGACCAAAGCAATCGAAGGTCAATCCCAAAATAGAACAAATAAAATCATACTTTGAATTTATTTCTCTTGCCATTAGCAAAAGACCTATTCCAAATCAATTTAAAAAAATCTAGTTACTTAAGTAGTTTACAAACCCGATATTCTAAAATTGTCCACAATTAAATTGGCGAAGAACTTCACATTTTCAATCCAAAATGTTTTACTTATTTCGAGGAAAATACAAAATGATTTATGTCTAAAAGGCAAAAAAAAAATGTGCTTTTAATTGGAATGGGCTTTCAAAATAATACAATTCCACTTCCTAAATCATATCCTGAATAAATTTATTTCATATAATATCCAAAATGACCTTTAAAAAGATATATCGCCCCCTCACAAATTTTGTGTGTACGCGATTTTATAAACCATAAATAATATTTTTGAGCCGAAAACGTACAACAGAAAAAATACAAAATCTACACAAATAATTTTATGGATCACCCCCTATCGATTCCAGAATACCAAATTGTTTTTTTTTCTTATTTTACTTTTATTGACCACCTGAGTGGATTTTTTCTAAGTATCACTTTTCATATTATGTATATCAACGTGTATGTAAGTATACCGCCAGAAGTTGCTCATCAGCTTTTATTTAATTTTAATTTCAACAGAAAATTTCCTTATTTTCCATTTCAATAAATTTTTGAAACAGATTCTAATTTTATTCGAATACCTTGGAAGGTACAAACATAAAAGTATGTATGTACCAACAATCATTTGTGTGTGTTTCATCGGTGAGTAGACGAGAGAGTTTTTTTGGTTTTAGGTATCATAAATTTAATTAAATAAAATAAAAATAAATGAAATTTTAGCTTCTGTAGTTCAAGAAGCACACAAAATATAACGAACAAAAAAAAAAATGCTTCACTGAAAATAAAGCTCTAACAATTTTATTTATATTATGTGTATCTACGGTTAAAGGTTACATTATTTATTAAATAAGAAATAACATTCCTACATTATTTGTTTTATTTTTTTGTTTGATTTTGTGTATATAATATTACTTCAATTTGATTATAAATTTATTAGATTTTTTTTTTTTTTTTTCATTTCTTGTACGCTAAAATGAAAATAAAAGGTAAGAAAAGAAAATTTAGGCAACACACACACACAACGTCTTATTAAAAGTGTATATGTAAGATGTACGAACGACAGTAAGCAAAATAAGGAAAATTATACAAAATGGTTTCAAAAGAATCATAAAAGTTGTACTCAACAAACAACACACAGGCCTATGATAAAGAAAAATTAGTCCAAAATAAACTAGGAAAATAGACATGAAAATAAAAAATCGTTAGTGTACAGTCTAAATGTCCCATGGGGATCACATTAATTCTAATTCTTGTTTTGGATGTGAAACTTTTCGAAATTGTACAACTAATAGAATTTTATCTGTCCTATGTTTGTTCTAATTTTCGGTTTTCTTTACAACCACATTTTGTCAATGAAAATTGTTACGGAAATACACGGAAGGAAATGACAATTATTTAATAAAATAATGATCCCATCCTATACGTATACGCAACCATATTACATACCTAAAATCCAACCAACAACATAAAATAATAATTTTCTTTTGTTAAATTTCAATTCACAACTGATTTCGAATTTTCATGCCTTTCCAAAAATAAAAAATTAAATTCCAATAAATCTAAAAATGCTTCGTATTTTTTTTTTTTTTTTTTTTTTGTTCACTTCGGTGGAAGAAACCAGCAAAAGAACGAAATTAAGTATTAAATTACAATTTTCACAAATCACAGTGAAAATTGAGTTTTCAAAATACGCAAGTATATCAAACACACCAGAAAAAGCTTTGAGGTAAATATATAAGGTTTTGTGATGATTTTATTTTATTATACACACACACACACACATAACATAAACCAAATTAATTTATTTTTATTTGCAAGGGGATTTAGGAAATAGGAAACACAATTTACAACCAAAAGATTTAATGCGCCATCATGCAGTCATACTGTTCCCATAATTAACACTTAATTAATCATAAATTAGCAATATTGATTCATTAATTGAAAGTAACTTGATTTTTAAAGCTCATTAAACAGAAAACAAAAAAAAACCGACGTTTTTCTTTTAATGGTACACTTGAAGGTCAATTAGATAATCATCAAGATAAATACGCCGAACATTAAACTCATGATATAAGATTTAAAAAGAAATAAAAAATAAACATTCTCTTTTTAAAAATAATCAATCATAAACGTATTTATGATCTTAGAAAGAACATAATAATAATAATGACAACCACATAACATGGTACAAAAGAATGAAATTCTTCGTTTTATTTTTGTTTTACTTACCTTTGTATATATAATAAACCAAACATTTTCAAGTGTAAAAAATTGAATTTTATACGCTTTGTAATTTACATAATGAACCCATCCCTATTGAATATGTTTTAATTGGTTTTACATACATAAGACAAAAAATATATAGATATGTTTATTGTATACGTGCAACTAACTCTTCATTATACTATATACATTTACTTTGTACTTCATCATAATTTGTTCCACCTTTGCAGTTTTTTTTGTGGATGTCTTTTTTCGAGAATCTTATATAGGAAGTCTATGTATACTATATATCCAACAAATCGATTAGAAACGATATAGTTTATTATCTGTGTGTCTGGCATACAAAAACATACTTGTATTTCGTTAAGCA
The DNA here is from genome assembly GCA_958295665.1 of Tipula vernalis. Classification (NCBI taxonomy): domain Eukaryota; kingdom Metazoa; phylum Arthropoda; class Insecta; order Diptera; family Tipulidae; genus Tipula; species Tipula vernalis. The sequence goes on along the minus strand of OY282558.1, from coordinate 378,123,135 downwards.
AGTCTTTAAAAATTTTCATTTTCATCCATAACAAAGAAAAACCGAAATGATGAATTGCACTATTGCATGCGATGCAAAAAAGCAGTAAACAAATTTATAAAACCACTTTGCTATCATCCCTCATAAATTATGTGTATATAGTACATACATATGTACATATATAAAACAATGTCAGTCAGTCATGTGACGAAAAGTTTTTAACGTTTTTTGAGGATGAAATAAAAAAAAAAACAATTTTAATATCTTCTTAATGATGATGAATAGGATTTTTTGTTTTCTACTTTTTTTCGGGTTCTTTAATTCTAGAACGTCTAAACATACACATACAAACAAATATTGTATGACGATTCAATCATAAACTAATTAGTTTTTATTTTTAGTTGAAATATCATTTTTCATCTACCTTAACTAATTTGTAATGTCAAAACAATGAATGGGAATATGGAATGTCTGTCATGATCGCGGTCGAAAGAAACAAATCCACGATCACTTCATACTTAGCTATGTATATAAACAAAAATTTTAATACGATATTAAATGTCTTATTTACTACTACTCCTCGTATATATATACTACAAAATAATAAATTGCCTGTACGATGACAACACCTAACAGCAATACAACAACACAACAAATTTATATTTTGCCATAGACCATTACAATTTATGAGCATTATCAATCATAAATTTCATTTATACTGAAATGCTACTATCCACAATCCTACACACATATTTGACACATTCCAACGAAAAACGAACGAATAAAATAAAAATAAAATGTCACAAATTTCATAATTGATGAAAATTTTAGCCGAATTTATTTTTCAAAACGAAAAACGAAAATATTAAATTAAATTATCAAATTATGCATGACAACTTGGAAAACGAAAAAAGAAAATAAATTTAATACACAAATTGGGCTCGAAGTATACAATACCACGCAGCAGAAAAGAAAGAAGTGAATTGGAATCGGTAATAGCGCGACGACAATTTATTTATTTGTTTTTTTTTTTTTGTTCACTTCCTTCGCAATCATCAATTTGTGTGTGTACATGGAAATTTTGAAGTTTAAACGAAGATGACGACTTCTGGTGTCATTAGTTTTGGGTGTAACATTTTGATTGCATTCACTATTTTACGTATTTTAATCATAAAAATGTAACATCTGCCCTGTAAATATTATCCCATTATATGGTTGGAAATTTTAGATCAATAAGTTCTTCACAATTCAATTCAGAAAATTGAAGGGCGACATCTTGAACGAATCTTTTTTTTTGTGTTACCTTCCTCGAATACAGTTTTTGTATCGTATTGCACAATTGTTGTCTTGCTGAAGATTATAAGATGATTTTTTATTGTATTCGTTTGATTATCCTTAAAAGGAGAAACTATTTCAAAATTCATCTTTTGTTCTCAATTTTTATTATTTCATTTGGCTCTTGTCTTTTATATAATATAGTTTACGTTTTTTTATATCGGGCTGAGATTTCTTTCTTTAGATATTTTTTTATGTGAAAAATATACCATTTTCTTGGTATTGTTATTGACTATATACGGTGCATGTATAAGATTAAATAGGACCTAAGAGGTATATACATAAAATCTCTTTTTGCTTTACCTTATACTTACATGGAGTTTTAAACGTCACGTACTAAATAAACTATTTCCTATTATATGATTTTTTTCTTCGTTCGTTTCTTCTTTTATTCATCATATCATGTCTCAAAATTAGATGATGATTGTGCAAAAAAAAAAAAAACAGAAAACTAATATTACAGCATTATTTTCGGTGCAATTTCAATAATTCAACTGTAAATATCATCAAACATATTATTATAAACCAAATAAATTCTCTCTCGTTTTCGAAAAGTCCATAACCAAAACAAAAATATTAATTTATTTTAATCACATGCCACGAACTATATAATTGCTTCCTGTACTCGCCTCATTTAAGATTCGTAAGAAGACCAAAAAAAAAAAGAAAAAAAAAACAAAAAAAATTAAAATTAATAAGAATTTATTATAGTTCTATTATTAAAATATATTTCTTCGTTCAAAATAGGCTAAAAATAAAAATTCCAAAGAATAAATTATATGGTGCTAAAGAAATAATATTTACCTGACAAAAACAAAAATTGGTTCATATATACGTCTTACATACAATAAAAATATTTTTTAACGCTATCCATCTGGCCCTATAATGGGATAAGCTTAACACACATTATTATTATATACCTCAACAGCACTGTACATACAACAAAATTCAGCGAACCACGAATTTTGTATTTCATCACCCGACGCATTTCCATCAAAAATCCATTGAGATTAATTAATTCGTATATAGGGAAGAATAAAAGATGAACGTTAATTATCTAATTGACCTAATTAAGCTGTAAATAATAAGTTGGATTTTTTGTTTTTGTTTTTAAATAAATACATAAAAATTTTCATTTTTCTTTCAAAATTATGTTAAAAAAACAACCAAAAAAAAAAACCAACATAAACAGAAATACGAAAAATCTCTTGGGTGAAATTAATTCACTGACTTCTGTTTGGTGTTTGTTGTTGTAATTTTAATTTGTGTTTATGTAATATTAAAGTTAATTTGGAAGATCGGAGTGCGAGAGTATTGTCAACGGTGGCCAAAACAATTTGAAAAACAAATGAAAATATGGTTAAACTTCAGTATCTGACGTTTAACCAATTTTCACTTTTTTTTAACTTTTTCGGTCACTGTAAGCGCTTAAACTGGATATATTAAAAAAATGAAATGCGCATTTTCCAAAATATGCGCTTAAACGAAATTTCCATTTTCCAGATATTTATTTTGATTTCATTTTCCAGGAAAAATAATGAAATCTATCACTGGATTAAAAAAATGAAATGCGCATTTTCCAAAATAAGCGCTTAAACTGGATATATTAAAAAAATGAAATGCGCATTTTCCAAAATATGCGCTTAAACTGGAAATATCTCACTGGATATCAATTTAAAAATTAAAAAATAAGCGCTTACACTGTATATATCACTGGATGTCAATAACAAAATGAAATGAGATTATCCAAAATAGCGCTTAACTAGATATATCACTGGATATCAATCAACTGGATACATCTCACTGGATATCAATCAACTGGACACATCTCATTGGATAGCAATCAACTGGATATCAATCAAAAAATGGAATGAGCATTATTTATTGTTTTATTTTTGATCTATTTTTCAGGAAAAATTATGAAATTATCATTTTCTTTAATTATGTATTTATGTCCACGAAAAGTTACGTCAAAATTTCCAAAAATTACTGCTAATATTATATAATAGGTGGCACTAATTAGCAAAGTCTCAAAAATGTCTAAACCAAAGAAACAAACCATTTTAGTACAAGTTGTGTCAAAATTTAGCAACTACTCAAACCATTTTGCATAGTTTCGCCATCATTTCCGCTGTATTCAATTTGGCGCCAATGTCGTTTCTTTGACGTAAAATATCTATACTTGTTCCATTATTTTTTTATTTAAGTTAATTTTTGGGTCATACTTTTAAATTTAATCGAGCGATTTGTTAAATTTTTGCGATGCACAAATAATTTTGTTAAGGAGTGTATGTGATTTTTGTTTTCAAAATTTTCAAAAATACTTGCTGTTGCGGTCATAATATAGTAAATATTTTCACAACAGAATAAAATAAAGTAGGCGGTTTTTCTTAATTTTTTTTCTTATCCGGCTCACGATAATTTCGAAATGCCGGACAATGTTGTATATTACATGCGTAGATTTTGTGTTGATTTTAGGCTTCATTTTTTTTCTCGTCGATATTCACACATACGTTCAATATTATTTGTTCGGCACGAATGTTTGCGTAACATGATTTCTATACAATTTTTAGTTACTCCTGCCGCTAAAGATGTTTTCGCATCAAAATGGTTTTATTGAAACAAATACTAAAATATTTTACTTCATCGGAGCCTACTTTGATGCATTTTTCAGAATGAAAGTTCGAAAAATTTGCGTTTTTTGAGAAGCTAGTAAACTGCACAAAATTAAATTGTTTAGAAAACACATTTGAGATAGTAAGTTTTAGTAGTACACCCATCCCTCGATTTACGAAATCATTTTTTACGAATTTTCGGAAAATTTACGAAAAATTAGGTTAACGAAATTTCGATTTACGGGCAATTTTTTAGGGCGAATTAATTCGTTAAGCGAAGGAAGGATGTAAATCGAAATTTCGTTAACTGGATCTTTCGTAAATTTTCAGAAAATTCGTCAAAAGAGATTTCGACTTGTTCATTTTTATATAGATTTTCTGGAGAAATGGAGGAAAATATTGGGTAAATCCAATTTATTTTCGAAATTTTAGAGAATTTTTGAGTTAGAAAATAAATTCATAACTGAAAATCGATAAAAATGCTGTTAACTGGTTTCTCAAAAATCTACAGAAATATATTTTAGATTTCAATGTAGTCTTCTTGAATGTTGTTGTTAAAAATATATAGAAAACTTTTATTCATTTATTAATCAATTTAAGATATTTTTTTTTTGTTTTTATTAATTAAATAATAGTAAATATTATATAATTTTAACTAAATATTAATATTCTGATACTATAAAAAAAGCGTACAACAAAAAAACGCACAAGAAAAAACGGGCTCCAGGAATACCAGTTTCCAGTCAAAAAATGAAAAGTTGCAGTCATAAAATTTCCCATACAAAATTTATGACTAAAGTTCCCTTAAAAAAGGAAGTTCAATCCAAAAAAAAAAAAAAGGTTTTCGGTCAAAAAAATGTTTAACTTATATGCCTTTTGAGGTTTTGGACTAAAAATCTTCTTGAGAGGTACTTCGGTCACAAATTTTTGGACTGGAATACTTCTTCCTTTGGTTGGCTTGTTTTTTTGACTGTAATGCCTTCGTAAACCGTAAACCGATAAGTCGGCTATGGGCCCCCAGTCAAAAGCAGCATATTTAAAATAGAAAGGAACCTCTGTCAAAAATTAAAAGTCCAAATAGTTTAAGGTAGAAATGCATTTTCAGAAGGTAATTCAATCAAAACCTATAAAGGTATTCAAGTCAATTTTTTTTTTGACTGGGGTTCTTTTTGAATTTTGACTGAATACCTTTGGGAAAAAAATTCAGTCAGACAACTGTAAACAAATTTCAGATAAAATTGTTCTCCAGAAATACAGACAAAAACATTTCAGTCAAAAAACGAAACGAGTTTCAGTCATAAAATTTCCCAAATAGCTTTTGTGACTAAAACTCCTTTAATAAAGAAAGTCTATCAAAATCTTTTTGTACACCTATAAATTTTTTTCTCAAGTATAGTGACATAATCCCCAATTTATTTTTCTGGGGTTTATTTCTCTTGTAAACGGACAAAATGGTGTTCAGAAAACCAAACCGGTGATAATATTCATTTAGAATTGGGCCACGTCACAATACAAAATCGAAAGAGGTAAAGACCTTTAAACGAAAAAAACAGAAAATAAGCGAATGGAGATTTAATTTTAATTTCATTTTTCAGTATATTCTAAGCCAATTTAAGAAGCACCCGTAGTATCTGGACGAACCATAACATTCATTCAACTTTTTACAACAATATTGCCTGGAATTACTTTTTAATTGTTTGACGGAATCTCATTTTCAAAAAGAATTCCACTTACCTCTGATGTTTCTGATGTTACATTCTGATTTTTGATCAGAAATTTCATTGTTTTTCACAACTGTTCTTGAATGGATCACCGGAGCAAATATGCAGGTATATGAAGGCATTTCAGTCTAGCAAACAATATAATCAAAAGTTATTCCAGTCCAAAAATTGTACTGAAATACGTTTCAAAAAGTTTTTTAGTTTAAATACTCAAAAGGCATTTGAATCAAACAGTTTTCTGACCGAAAAGCTTTTTTTTTTTTGGACTGAAGTTCCTTTTTCAAAGATATTTTGAAATTGAATCTCGCTTGGAGGCCCGTTGTATCGGTTTATAACCCAAAATTTTACACAAAGTTGCATACCGATGCTAGTCATTTGGGTTGTCGCGGATTAATAATTTATGCAATGACAAACTGATGTACGATTCACTACATCTTATTTTTCATCAAAAGATGAGCTGAATGCGATAGAATTTGAGGCGCTAGTATGTTTGCATGCAACCCTTTGATACATATGCTGCAAAACCAAATTGCGCGTTGCTTTTAGAAAATTATGACAGGTGTGAGACAGCTGGTGAGACACGGATGGTACCCGGCATATCTAGCTAAGTCAGAAGCAGTAAAAAGTTCATTGTAGTTAAATCATTATTGATACAAAGCCAATTGTGCCAAATTTCATTAAAATCAAATAATAGCCACATACATTTAAGAATAACCAACAATAACGGTGGCATGAATTGGAGTTGCTTCATTGCATTAAGCTTCTTGAAGGGAAATTTTGACCGTTTCTATCTGAATTTGGTAAAGGTTGTTAATGGATGGCAAATACCTCAAGATATTTTTTGGTTTGAGCTTTCACTATTTTTTTGACATTCTGTATGTGTCTAATAAAAAATGCAGCGTATTTAGGACAAATAAACTATTACTTATAATACAATATCTAAACAAATACTCCCGAAAATTATAAGTAAAACTAAAATGTATATTTTACCTCCAGCACATTTACAGGGTGGCTGAGACCAAATGTTACTAACTTCACTCTGCTGTCATTTGTGTAGTTGTCATTTTCGCGCATTAATTTTTTGACAGATTGAAGTTTGGTTAGTTGTTTATATGTGGTCAATAAATAATTGTTCTAAATTAATATCTTAATAAAAAAATCGTAATGGAATTCAAACGTAATAGTGTAATTGCACTGTATTTGGGTGGAAATTCACAAACAGCAATAGTTCGTCAGCTCCAGCATTTGAATGTGAATAAAATGTTTGTGTATCGAACCATAACTCGATACAACGAAACTGGTAGCATCGCTAAACGCAACAGAGGCGGTCCTAAAAAGACAGCAACATCAAAAGAAATGATACGAAAGGTGAAGAAACGAATCCAACGAAATCCTCGTCAAAGTGCCAATCAATTAGCCGCACGTCTACATGTTTCACAATACAGCATTCAAACCATATTGAAAAATGAACTACACTTGAAGCCCTACAAGATACAAAAAGTTCAAGATCTTACGGAGGCACAAAAAAAAGTTAGGCTTGAAAGAACACGAGCATTGAAGGCCTTGGCCGAACGTGATGAGATTCCAAAAATTGTCTTTTCTGATGAGAAAATTTTCACCATTCAACAGCATGTGAATAAACAAAATGATCGTGTTTGGTTAGAGGACAAGTCCAACGATAATTTGGACACAAGAGTTGCCATGCGCAAGCAATCACCAGCTTATGTTATGGTTTGGGCTGCAGTTACTGCAGATGGACGCACTCCTCTGGTTTTCATCGAACATGGAGTCAAGGTAAACCAAGAGATGTACCGCCAAAAGATCCTAAACGATGCTTTGCTACCTTGGGCACGTAAACACTTTGGTACGAACCGTTGGACATTCCAACAGGACTCGGCACCGTCACACAAAGCTCGAGCGACACAGCAATTTTTACAAAATTGCGTTCCGCGGCTGATTTCGTCGAAAGAATGGCCACCATATTCACCAGACTTGAATCCCATGGATTTCTCCATATGGTCCATTTTGGAGAGTAAGGTGTCTACTAAAAAATACGAAAGTGTTGATGCATTGAAGTCAGCTCTTGTTCGAGAATGGAATAAAATTCCGCAAGCCCACGTTCGGTCAGCATGCAATGCTTTCTATGGAAGACTGAATCAAATAATCAAAGCCAAAGGAGGTCATATCGAGCAGTAACATGTTTTTCATAAAATGTAATATGTTTTCAACATATTCCACGAAATTTCAATAAAAAATAATCAAAATTAAAAAAATTACAGCGTTTTCATTTGGTAACACTTGGTCTCAGCCACCCTGTACACATCTACCAATAAGACTATGCTACATTTTAGAATATCTTAAAAGTAGCGCTGCGATTTTTCTAGAATATATAGAATTCGGAAAAAATTTTGTTAACGCAATATCAAAAGTCGTCAACTGGACTTTATGAGACTATTAAAACATAAAATAAAGTCTCTCTGTGAATTTCACTATTATTGGCGCCCAAGAAGCAACAAACCAACAAACCAAAAAGAAAAAAATGGAAATTGAAAATTCCTAGATAGATACAACAGAGAACAAGATAGAAATCAACATGTTGCAAATTTTGTAATTTTATAATCTGTTGTTTTCGAAATATCAAAAGTTATAAACAAAACACTTTTCAAAGGAAATAACAAAACCTGTGATCCAGTAAGAAATCATCTTGAATTTAACGAAATTATTTCCTTAAAGAATATTTGTAACAACTTGACCAAAGTTGGGGTACATGCTCGATCTGGCTAGCAAGCAAAGAATTTGCCAGTTCAAAATAAGACGACTTATAGGTAAAAGTACGAAAAGTGTACTATGCAGGCTATGCATGGTTTCATTATTCAAGACATTGTAAAGATGAAAGTTCAATTGCAACTACTTTATTTTGTCTTACAACAAATTGCTTGCTTACTATCTTTAGAGCTAGTGGAACTCGCAGTATTGAAATTATAACGAGAATACGTAATTTTAATATTTTTCCAGAAGTGTCCTGTGAAAATTTTAATTTATTTTGCTTTTCAATCAGTTTTTCGTTAATTTCGCTGTATTCCAGGCACAGCGAAACTAACTGAAAACGAAAAGTTCTCAAAGATTTGTTGATTATTAACAAGCAATTACTATATATTACGTATACGTATGATGTATCAAATCTGATGTAGGTTAACAAATTGTCATGAACAAAATGTACCACGTTCTGCATTTTCACTAAAAATCGGCATTTGACTGAGTAAAGCGAATATAGAATCAGAATTGGACTGAGTATTAGGATTTTAGATATTTGAAAATTTAGGGAAAACCAAATTAGATTTTGAAAATACATGGTTTCGTGATTTTTAAAAATTAGAATAAAAATAATCAGTTATTGAATTTTGAGAACTAGAAATTCTGAAACTTTTAGAAAACGTGTGGTTATAATATTTAGGAATTATGAAATTAAAATAGGTTAAGAACTAAGAAATATTATAATTCGACCTTGCACATGGTAGAAAAAATTAAAACTTTCAACAATTTCGAAATTTGGCGGTTTGGTCAAATTTCAAAAATCTCAAACCAATCTTGAATATCGAAAAATAAACGATCGATTGTTTGAGAAATTTGGGGCGAAATATATTTTATTCAAATTAATGTATTCTTTTCTAGTAAAACTTCTTAGGCTCTGCCCGAGGTAATTTTGGTCCTCGGAATACCCATAGAAAATTTTACAATACGGATCTTTTGCTGAGCACGCAATTCCTGAATTCGTGAGGTGACAGACCAAATTTCTCAACGATTTTTTTTAATAATTCTTATCAACATCTCATGGATATATTTAGGCACTGTAACCTAAATAAAATTTCCTTTCTTAATAAATCCTCTCCGTAATCCTTTTAGACGTTAATTCTTCTCAATTATAAAAAATATTTCGGTTTCTACTAAGTGCGTCGACGCACCGCACAGTACTTCCAGATCTATACAAAATGCAGTCGTAATCTAAATACAATGCTTTCCATTCTCAAATGCAGTCGTAATTTAAATACTATGGTTTAGAAAAACATTTTGTACATTTTAAATATAAAAATTGTAAAAAACTGTGTAAATTACATTAAAATCTAAATTATACGTAAACAATATAACAAGCAATAATATGTGATTAATTGATATTTTAAAACACAAAGTCAATGAAAATTAACAATACAGCGATTAAAAGCTTTATTAAAGCTTAAATTACGCTTTATAGTGTAGACTTATATTAAAATCAAATTATTTTTTTAAAAGTGCCTTAATGGTCTTTTATGGCCAAGTTTCAAGGTGAACAAAACATGCAATTTTCCATTTCGTTGAAACTTTGTTGTAATTTTTTTGGAAAATGATGAAATTATTAAGAGTTTCATATTTTACTTTCGATCTCAAGATGAAGATTATCAAAAATTTATTCCCATTCCTTGTAATTTTCATAGCAAATTATAAAATATATTTTTTTTTTGGATTATACATGAAATCTAGCCATAGTAGCTGAATTGCTAATTACATCCTGATCACTTTATATACTAGTTACACAGCTACAGCCTGATGAGATGATTGAGAATAAATTTTTCATAATCCTTGTATCAGATTGAAACTGAAATTGCAAACTCTTAATTATTTCAAATTCTTCGATAAAATAATTTTTTAGCTCAAATAACCGGAATACGGGTAGATGGTCGTACGTATCGCAAATTAACAAATTGCGATGGTTAAAGATGGCGGATTTGCGATCCATTTCCAAGTTTGCTAGAAATGACATTCTCAATACAACTAGCAAATCCGCCATATTAATTAATATTTCGCACATTGCTAAATTATATTTTGACATTTAAATAAAAACATAAACACAAAATAAATCTAACTTTAAATTATTTTACACAAATAAATTAAAAAAGCAAAAAATATGAGTTCTCAAATTAAAAAAATGTAAGCCGAAACTTCGGTGAGGGAGTAATAATGAGCTTCTGCAAAATACTGGAAACCCGAAGAACATTAATTAATGGTAGGTTTAATTTGGGTTTATATTGAAATTTGTCTGAACCTAAATAAATTTCTTATTTAGGCGAATCAAATTTATTTGGCAAAGCTCTGGCTAATGCTTGGAACGAAGTGGCTGACGAGTTTTCCGCAATGGCTGTCATTTCGAGAACTGGTGAGCTAAAAAAAAGATAACAGAAATATAAAATCATCAAAAAGGAACCGGTCTACCTCTCCAACTTAAGCCCTATGAAGAGCAATAGTGGAATTAGCGGGCACTAATGCAATGCATGGTTTTAATTATCATGTGGATTCACTAAGTGATGTAAATTATCATTTTTAAAAATTTCATTTTATTTACATATTTATTTGGTATGTATATTATTAGGTTCCAATCGTCACAGCAGACACTATTGCATAAAGTTTCACTAAGTGAGGCTATCACGAATAGTGACGGAAAAAACTAACTTAGTAACTATAAAATAGAAGTTCCACTTGCCGATCGTCTACATTAAAACGGTCACGTAGTGACGTTGACGATTTAGATCGCCGAATGCTAGAGATCGCCGATGCAAATTTACGAGTCCAAAAGCTTCGTTTAAAAGAATTAAAATTACTAGTAAACTGCTTGTATATATATATATATACATATATATATATATATATATATATATATATATATATATATATATATATATATATATATAATATTATATATATATATATATATATATAATATATATATATACATATACATATATATACATATATATATATATATATATATATATATATATATATATATATATATAATATATATATATACTATATATATATATATATATATATACATATACATATATATATATATATATATATATATATATATATATATATATATATAATATATATATATATATATATATATATATATATATATATAAATATATATATATATATATAATATATATATATATATATATATATATATATATATATATATATATATATATATATATATATATATATATATATATATATATATATATATATATATATATATATATATATATATATATATATATATATATATACAGGGTGGCTGAGACCAAGTGTTACCAAATGAAAACGCTGTAATTTTTTTAATTTTGATTATTTTTAATTGAAATTTCGTGGAATATGTTGAAAACATATTACATTTTATGAAAAACATGTTACTGCTCGATATGACCTCCTTTGGCTTTGATTATTTGATTCAGTCTTCCATAGAAAGCATTGCATGCTGACCGAACGTGGGCTTGCGGAATTTTATTCCATTCTCGAACAAGAGCTGACTTCAATGCATCAACACTTTCGTATTTTTTAGTGGACACCTTACTCTCCAAAATGGACCATATGGAGAAATCCATGGGATTCAAGTCTGGTGAATATGGTGGCCATTCTTTCGACGAAATCAGCCGCGGAACGCAATTTTGTAAAAATTGCTGTGTCGCTCGAGCTTTGTGTGACGGTGCCGAGTCCTGTTGGAATGTCCAACGGTTCGTACCAAAGTGTTTACGTGCCCAAGGTAGCAAAGCATCGTTTAGGATCTTTTGGCGGTACATCTCTTGGTTTACCTTGACTCCATGTTCGATGAAAACCAGAGGAGTGCGTCCATCTGCAGTAACTGCAGCCCAAACCATAACATAAGCTGGTGATTGCTTGCGCATGGCAACTCTTGTGTCCAAATTATCGTTGGACTTGTCCTCTAACCAAACACGATCATTTTGTTTATTCACATGCTGTTGAATGGTGAAAATTTTCTCATCAGAAAAGACAATTTTTGGAATCTCATCACGTTCGGCCAAGGCCTTCAATGCTCGTGTTCTTTCAAGCCTAACTTTTTTTTGTGCCTCCGTAAGATCTTGAACTTTTTGTATCTTGTAAGGCTTCAAGTGTAGTTCATTTTTCAATATGGTTTGAATGCTGTATCGTGAAACATGTAGACGTGCGGCTAATTGATTGGCACTTTGACGAGGATTTCGTTGGATTCGTTTCTTCACCTTTCGTATCATTTCTTTTGATGTTGCTGTCTTTTTAGGACCGCCTCTGTTGCGTTTAGCGATGCTACCAGTTTCGTTGTATCGAGTTATGGTTCGATACACAAACATTTTATTCACATTCAAATGCTGGAGCTGACGAACTATTGCTGTTTGTGAATTTCCACCCAAATACAGTGCAATTACACTATTACGTTTGAATTCCATTACGATTTTTTTATTAAGATATTAATTTAGAACAATTATTTATTGACCACATATAAACAACTAACCAAACTTCAATCTGTCAAAAAATTAATGCGCGAAAATGACAACTACACAAATGACAGCAGAGTGAAGTTAGTAACATTTGGTCTCAGCCACCCTGTATATATATATATAGATATATATATATATATATATATATGTATATATATATATATATATATATATATATATATATATATATATATATATATATATATATATATATATATATATATATATATATATGTATATATATATATAAGTTATTATTAATTTAATAAATTCTTTAGTATGTAGCTGTATAGCTAGTAAAAGTTCCTTAAATTGTTTGTTAATGGTTGGTTGACCCAATTAGTGATAATTCAATTCTCTAGTTACAAACTGAAAACTTCCAGATCCCAATATATTTAAAGAAGTAAGCACCTACAATTTAAAAGGTACATTTATTTCTAAAATAAATTAAAAAAGATTCGATGATATATCGTGAGATAAGGGGGTATTGCTTTACTCCTACCGGTTCACCTTTGTAAGTTATTTGATAGCAGCTGAATTATAAATTCGGCCGCCAATTTAGTGAAGCGATACCTTTTGAAAAATATTTCGTCATGACATTCAAAAGGATTTGCTCTGTCCCGAAATAAGTTTCTTGGAATTCGATGTCTTCTTCGCCTTAAAATGCTTCCATGTTGAGAAAGAGCAATAAGAGTCAGTTCACTAAAAATGTAAAATGTATTTCTCGAATGTACTATTACCCTGTTATTTAAAATTAGGTACAATTTTTAATAAACTTCCTAGCAAATTTGCTTGCTAGAACGTATCGAGCATGTACCCCATAATCTAACGTTTCATTAAATTTTGGGACGTTTTTGCATAAATTCGAGGTGCAGAACACAGCGACATTTATTAAATGTAACTAATTTTGTGAAGTTTGGCTTAGTTCGTAATTTAAAACGAATTAAACTAAATATTAAAAATAATTATATTTATTAAACCTTCCTAAATTCGTAGTAGGCGGGGATCTATTTTTAGTCCGTCTTACATAAAAACTCGGTTAGATTTCAAAATTATTGCTAATCTGATAAATGGAAGATTTAAACTTGAATACTTATTCATAATTATTTTTAAATCATAAATTTATTATAATTCATGGAATTTATTATACCAGTAATAAATTATTCATAAATATTTCTTTAAAACTTACTGATTCACAGGCAAGATAAGCTTTATTCACAAACGTTTTGTACCGACCTGAAAGTTAAAAACAAAAAATTAGAATTAATTTAGCGTTTTAAAAAATGCTGTGAGAGTAAATTTTATTTAATAAAAGCAACATAATCATCGATATAAAATGTATATTATTTGCAATCTATATATATTTACAAATTATTCATTCAATTTTCTTTCCATTTCCAACAAAATGTATATCTTAATCACCGTACAAATTCCCAGTATTTCCCATATCAAATTATTCAAGGTAAAACCTCGGTCTATAAAAAAAACACAAAATTGAAGCATAAAAACAAATCGGAAAACAACAAAATCTCTTAAGATGTCCAAACCATAAATGTGTATACTCAGGCTCCACAAAAAAAAAAACCGGTCTTAAAAATATAATTTCGCAATTATAATAAATATATTCCTTTCGGTTGATTTTCATAAAATTATATTTCGGCATAATATCTTATAATACATATTTTGTGAGCAGGTAGGTGAAGTGGATTGAAACCCAATTACAAAAAAAAAAAAAAACACACACATAAAAATCAAAACAAATATTATTCATTTCTTACTAAAAAAAAAAAAAACATCAATCTTATAGGCATTCAACAAACTTTTTTTTTTTTTACCAGCAGTCGTCTTAAGATTTATTATCGTTTACATTTTTATATACACATTTTTTTTGCTATACCACCAGCACCAACCAGACAATAAAAATTTGAAACCATATGTTTACGATTTTTGTGTGTGTTCTGTCGAAAACGAACGTAACCCAAAAACAAAACGAAACTCTCGAAATCAATACAAGGAATTCCAAAAGCTACATGAAAGATCATATTTTTTGCTTGTTTTTCGTTTCTCTTAGATTGTTCTTCTAGATGGTTAGCTCGAGAATAGAAAGATAGAAGACCGTTTCTTATTGTCTTCATTTATTATTGTATTATGTACTTTTTTTTTTTGTTAAATAACGATTTTAATCCCATTTTGTTGTTGTTTATAAATTTTTCAATAAAAAAGTCACGTCTTAAGATTACAGTAGTAATTATTCAAATCTATTTATACCATACATATTTTGTCTATTTTAAATTCAATCAAGACAAAAAAAAATTTTTTTACTAATTGATAAAATCACAAAATATTTAATCCTTTTTTGGAATGTCTTTGTGTACTATGTATCTTAAGATGTTGATTCTAAATGATTTGTCAAAATAAAGAAATAATTTTAAAATTTTTTTTTTATTATTATTATTTTGATCTTGTTGAAAGGTAAGAAAATAATAATAAGATTTGTTTTTGTAGATTTCGGTTAAGTGTGACTTTTGATCAGATAAAAATTAATTTTTAATGAAATTTTAATAAATAAAAACAAAAAATTGTTTTGTGGTTTGTGTTAACAGGATTTTTTGATTAGCTGTTTGTTAATTCAAGTCTCAAAGATACACATTGGATTTGAATACAACAACAAAAAAAAAAGTTAATTGTGATTTGAATTTTTGATTTTATAATTGGAATGAAATAAATAAAATAGTAGAGAATTCGGTGAAAACCCTTATCTGCGACGGAACGTCAAAACGAAAAATGTTAACTTCTTTACACAATTAATTTTTATAATCTCAAGTGTTTTCAATTATGTACATTTTTTTTGTTGAGTATACTGCTAAACTAGCACCTATAGACAATTTTTTCTATTATAATATAAAAATACTCGTACGATATAACAACATCAATTAAAATCTAAGTACTCATCGGAGTATCACTTTATACAGGGTGGCTGAGACCAAGTGTTACCAAATGAAAACGCTGTAATTTTTTTAATTTTGATTATTTTTAATGAAATTTCGTGGAATATGTTGAAAACATATTACATTTTATGAAAAACATGTTACTGCTCGATATGACCTCCTTTGGCTTTGATTATTTGATTCAGTCTTCCATAGAAAGCATTGCATGCTGACCGAACGTGGGCTTGCGGAATTTTATTCCATTCTCGAACAAGAGCTGACTTCAATGCATCAACACTTTCGTATTTTTTAGTGGACACCTTACTCTCCAAAATGGACCATATGGAGAAATCCATGGGATTCAAGTCTGGTGAATATGGTGGCCATTCTTTCGACGAAATCAGCCGCGGAACGCAATTTTGTAAAAATTGCTGTGTCGCTCGAGCTTTGTGTGACGGTGCCAAGTCCTGTTGGAATGTCCAACGGTTCGTACCAAAGTGTTTACGTGCCCAAGGTAGCAAAGCATCGTTTAGGATCTTTTGGCGGCACATCTCTTGGTTTACCTTGACTCCATGTTCGATGAAAACCAGAGGAGTGCGTCCATCTGCAGTAACTGCAGCCCAAACCATAACATAAGCTGGTGATTGCTTGCGCATGGCAACTCTTGTGTCCAAATTATCGTTGGACTTGTCCTCTAACCAAACACGATCATTTTGTTTATTCACATGCTGTTGAATGGTGAAAATTTTCTCATCAGAAAAGACAATTTTTGGAATCTCATCACGTTCGGCCAAGGCCTTCAATGCTCGTGTTCTTTCAAGCCTAACTTTTTTTTGTGCCTCCGTAAGATCTTGAACTTTTTGTATCTTGTAGGGCTTCAAGTGTAGTTCATTTTTCAATATGGTTTGAATGCTGTATCGTGAAACATGTAGACGTGCGGCTAATTGATTGGCACTTTGACGAGGATTTCGTTGGATTCGTTTCTTCACCTTTCGTATCATTTCTTTTGATGTTGCTGTCTTTTTAGGACCGCCTCTGTTGCGTTTAGCGATGCTACCAGTTTCATTGTATCGAGTTATGGTTCGATACACAAACATTTTATTCACATTCAAATGCTGGAGCTGACGAACTATTGCTGTTTGTGAATTTCCACCCAAATACAGTGCAATTACACTATTACGTTTGAATTCCATTACGATTTTTTTATTAAGATATTAATTTAGAACAATTATTTATTGACCACATATAAACAACTAACCAAACTTCAATCTGTCAAAAAATTAATGCGCGAAAATGACAACTACACAAATGACAGCAGAGTGAAGTTAGCAACATTTGGTCTCAGCCACCCTGTATATATTTATAAGAGATAATATTTAGTCACTCACTCTACGAACACACTTTAGTTTTCATCATTAAAATGAACCGATTTTTTTTACTATTTCTACATTTTGAAAAGATTTTTTTTTTTTTTTTTTTTGGTTCTAAAAACACGACAACGACAAAAAATCATGTACTTTGCGGTGGGAATTAACAGCATCCGGTTATCTTATTTAATTTTATGTTCTTTTTCGGTTTGGTTAATAATTATACATGTACATTATGTCTAAATATATATATTACTTATGTATGAATATGTATGAAAAGAGGAAGAGGATTATGAAAGAATCCAGAAAATGCATCAGTGAAAATTTAATTGATTTTAAAAGGTTATTTTTGGAGTCTGAAGGGAAAAGGAAATGTAATTTCAAGACAACAACAGGTTATTTAAATTTTGTTGGTGAGCACCTTTAGTAATCGGTAACCTAAAATAAAAGTTTATTAATCTTTTGTTTAACCAAATGGTGCAGCAAGGAATAAATTGCGAGTTCATACACCTTTTGTATATACAAATATTATACGGAAAAAGGCAAGGTGCAATATTTATTGGATCCTATTAAAATTCGCAAATTTTCCATTATTAAATTGTTTAACAAATCAATATAATAAATATTATTCGAGGGTATTGCCACTAATAAGAATAAATATAAAACCATTCCATTCACCTGCCATTTATATATTATAAATATTAGCAACAAAAACTATAAATATTTTTAAAACTTTTTATGAATTTTTCTTTTTAAAAATAAAATAAAAATAAAAATTGATTGAGAAATGATAACATGTTAGTAACAGGTTGATATACAAATTAATCATTGTCACTTTATAGGTAGTTTGGTGAATTTTTTCTTCTTTTTTTTTTTGTCGAAAAGGATTCGTATTACCATTTTATTATGTATTTATATATATGCAACAGTTGGAATTAAATTGTTAAGCTAAATACAATAAAATTAAATATCCAACGTACGAGGTTAGCTGTTTGTAGTCGTTGACCTTCTGTTCTTGGCCATAAAGTTTAATAACCGCCTGCAGAGTATAGGTACCTCCGCATATGATATTGTTACGTTTTTGCCTTGTTAATTAAGGTTCGTATCACTGGATTGTGAATAATACAAAATCAATTTAATTTATCACCAACGAATTTATTTAGTTAACACAAGAATTATTACAACACAGTTTATTAATAAAAATTCACAAAATCACTTTATATAAATTATTCTCAAATATTACTGTACACTTATAATTTTTATTTCCACTAAAACACTTTTTAAATCACTTTTTAATTCCTTTTTATATACACAAACCAAACTTCTAGAAAGCTCATGACTTTTCTAGTTAGAATAGCGTAGAAACATTTAGAACAATTTTATCATGGAAAATTCCATTTTAGTAAAGTTAAACATTGAGCTATTAATTTAACTTATTATATTGCACACTAGGTGTCACCGTCACAATATTTAGGAAATCTAATTTTCTTATCGCAAGTAACCCGATTTAAAAGACCTGTGCGAACTGCTACTCAGTGAATTGGCTAGATACTTAAAAAATACTTAGCCCGCAAATTTACAAGGTAACATTTATTAGTTTTTTTTAAAAAAAAATTTAACGTATATCTTAACCCTTGTGTCTACGGAAGTTCCTTACACCTTCCCATGGACGAAAATGTCTGTGTGGACCTTCATATGGTTTATATGGTAATTATGTGGAAAAGTGATCGAAATTAATTCTTTTTTAATTTTTTTATAATAACATTTTTTCCACGTGTTTTGGTCATTTTTAGACATCTATGGCATTTTTGAAATTGTCGGCATACTGTAAACATACAGTCAATCGTATTTTTCTTTGAAATTTATCATTCTTTCGATAGATCTTACAGGGTTTTTTTTGATCGGAGTTCCTGCTGGTGCTTGTTGGCAATGGAATCCTGTGCTGTAATGGTGAACCAAAGAAGGCTTCTATTCCATTTTTGACGTTGATCTTTCCGTAAACTCTTGGGTTATTTATACGCAATTCTACCTGAGGAGTAACCAATTGATCAACCAATGAGCTCAAAAATTGTCTTCGGCCATACGTGTTTTTAGTTGTACGAATGTCGTTTACCTGCGACATCTAACATGTTATAAAAAAAAAGCCAACGACCATCTCCTTGTCTGACGTTTACATGTGTACTCTCCCAGCATTTGGTCCATTTTGTCAACACCTCCTTTATGCCTATTGTAAGACAAAATCGCCTGCGTTTTTTAGCCTCGCCAACCACTACAGTGTCATAATGAAGCGACGACAGCGAAATAACGGCCCCATTTTTTTTTTGGAACATATGACACGATAGCGAAATTTTCGGAGAAACGAAACCCAGTTAAGAGCACGAGTCTGGTAACATCTCCTTTGGAAACACTTTTAATTTTTGCGGAGCGTTCCAATGAAAGCTAAGCCTACGGTTCGGAGCTTTTCAACAGCATATAAAGAGGTGAAAAAGTTGTCCGTTACAATTGTTCTTCCACTCAATTTATACCTGCTATAGAGAGTTCAAGCAGCACTCTTTCTCCTTGGTTCGACTCACGCTGTTGGCCAGATTACTTTCCTGTATACAGAATGCCTTCACAAGGATAGCCGGAATTCCGCTTTGACGGAATGAACCAAGTGAATCTCGTTTTTCCTCTATAAGGAAATATTTGTTCATCTATAGTAACTGCCTCATCGGGTGAATATGCTGTTCTGAGGTTATTGTTCAATATAATCCATATATCGCGTATGGTTACCGCTTTGTCATTTTTCTGCCGCTCAGCACGATTTCGAAAGTTGGCGAATCTGATAAAACGCCCGATAGCCCGAAAGCGATGAAGCGACATTGTTGCTCGAAAGCCTGGACTGTTGTTGGTCTTCCACAACTCTGTCGTGTGTTACATATTGCTATGACTCAATCCCGCTGCCAGCAAAATGCCGATATATGCATATAGCTCCTGATCTGTTAGAGATGTCCATGTTGATATTTTCTGATTTTTCACTATTTCACTTTAAGCTTTTCGGTTAGTTTCTCTTGTTATAATATTTATCATTCCCGGTGTTATGAGCGTTTTGAATATATCTATCGAAATTAGATTACTTCCTCGCCGAGCATTGCCACCCGCCTCCCGAATAATATTGTGTGCTCTTATTCATCCAATAGTTGACGGTTCTTTGTTCCATTTTGTTCCGTCTCGTACAAGGAAATATTCATTACGTAGTTGCACATATTGTTGTTGAAGCACTGATTGAATATCAGCGTGATTTTCTTCCAATAACTCTTCATCGTAGCTATTTTCAATGTTCGTGAAGCCTTCCAAAACGATTTAGTTGTCCGCATCAGAAGCATTCTCATCCGGAACATAATCCGCTTCTTCACCGTCGCTTTCATATTCTTCATCAAACTCTTCTGCAATAATTCTTCTAAGTTCTTCTTGCCTTTGCGATTCGGACATACTAAAAAAATAAACACGCTTTACCCATAACGACGATAAAAACGACTAATATTGTATGACAAAAAATAGGTCTGGCTAAACTTTATAGTACGAAAGAAGTATAGAAATCGAAAAAGCCTGGTTTTTTTCGAAAACAAATGCAACTACAAATTTCTACCATTGACTAAATCTTAAAAAACATGTTTGATTAGGAAGTCACGGAAGTTTATTATCCTTATTTAAGTATTTCTATGGAAAAAATATGACTAAATCTTAAAAAGGTCTGGCCAGACTTTATACTACACAGAACGGTTAATTTTAAGTTTACCTAAAAACTGCGCATCCAGCCCAAGTAGAGCTTACCAAAAATACACACCCCATATTTCTAGAAGCGTTAAACGCAAAATAACAACAAACTAATATAGAGTACAACATATTTTAAGGATAAACTTGAGTCTTAAAAAAGGGGTCTTACCTAAGATGACCAAGTCATAAATGACTAACCCTGGACGAAGTTTGAAAAAATCGCCTTAAAAAAATCAGGATACTTATTAAATCTCGAAATATGTTTGAATTTGGGTAAATTAGATTTTCCAAAGAAAAATTTGTTTTTTACTTTATTAACCACTCCAGGACCTTACAATATTCCCAGGATCCAGAACCAAATGGAGCATGGAGCACGTTTGTCACTGGTTTTTAGTGAAATTTTAATAACACCTAATTTAAAACCGCATTATTCACGCTCCGAAAATTTTTTGGGTTATCTTATTTGGGGTCGCATTTGTTAAATAAACATTTTGGTTGATTCCATTTATCAGAAACATTGTTTCACCAATTTTTTTTTTAACATATCATCAAACCAATCAAGGTATTGTACTGCGTCTCCAGCTTCAAATATAACTAGGCGGCACGATTGTGGATGGATTTTAATTGAATTTATATCTGAGATTTGACACGTTAAATCGATTCTTTAAGTAGTTCCTAATTCAAAATTTATTAATTCCGGCTCTGGAAAATTCCTTCGGAAATATCATATGGAGTTGGACTTCTTATTTAAACCATGGGTCAAATTCAGGATATTTTTGAGTTAAAACCTTAAATTAAAAACGATATTCACCAAATTTATTTGTATATACTTAACTAATTCAGACTACCTAGTCACCAACATCACATGGATGGAACAACATATCTGCAATATTTTGTAAATTCTATAAATAGTTCCTATTATAAAACCTATTGTTTCATAGCCTGAAAAAATTTTCTGTCATAAGGTAGGGGATCAAAATTTTTAAAATAAAACGTGGCTCAACGCAAGAAATATTTTGGCACTTAGATAGATTTACCAATTTTGGTTTGTACACCCATTTGTCGTTGTATTTTAGTGAAATTTTATTTCGGAGATGTTAAGCCGATTCTATATAAATAGTTCCTAACTTTAAACATATTAAATCACGTCATGAAGTTTGAATTAAATTTTGTTGAAATTATTATTTTGCTGGTCCTTCGCGAATTTTGCATGCCATGCCGCTAATAAGTTTAGCGATCTGAATGAATATTATCTAAAAGCAGGACAATGTAAGATATTTTCCTCGATGTCCACAAAAGTTTGAAAACCCACGACATTTCCAGAGAAACCAAGACATCTGGTCACACTATTCCTACCTAGGTCCTGTCTAGGCGAGAAGGAGAATGTCAAAATAAAACTGAAAGACAATTTATGCTCACAGTATTCAACCTTGCCAGACAAGAAAAATGCCTGGGTGTCTGGATTTTATTCAAATGTAAACAAAGGATTTAAGAATGAAATTTCCCATATCACACTGGATAAATCCAGACTTCCATAGAACTTTCCAAACTTTCCAGTTTGGAAAGGCTACGTGACTGCAGAAACTATCTTACAATAATCTAAGCTTAAATAAGGATTTGTGAGTATTATAAATCCAGTCCTACATACATCGTTTTTGTGCGGCAAGGCCTAATGACCTCATAATTTGTCTTGCAGCGTAATTTTTGTATTAGGTACTGAATCGAAATATTTAGTCAAAGCTGATAAATTATTTTGGTAAAACCAGGTAATCTCTGTCATGGTTGAGATTATCTTAAGTTTTAAAGTTGTTACTTTGAAAAAATGATTTATGAATAAGGGAGATATCTCCCAGAATATAATTATTGCAAGCAAAAGTTGATAAGTTAAAATATTGTGTAAAAATATTATTAGAATTGCAGTTATTTGAGTAGGGGAGCACAAAATGAAATAGCGGAGTACAGGGGTAAGCACCAGGCAAAGGTAGTACAACTACTCCTATTGTACTCACTTCGAAAGCACTGGACGAGACTAATTAAAACGAAATTTAATTTGCTGTATTTTGTTTTGTTTGTGTTTTGTTTTGTCGCGCAGTTGGTATCATTTGCTAAATGAATAGGTGTGTTCATTTGCAAATGAAAACGGTGTTGTTTTTTGTTGTGTGCGGACGAACTAATTGTGGCAGAGTGAATGAATGAATGAACGAGCTGCCATAGTTTCTACAAAATTCCCAGCCATCGAGATGCATAGTATGACCGTGAATCGTTCCTTCGCGCTACCTACTTGTCCTTAATTCTTCCACAGATTTTTCTCCTTTAAAATATAAGGTGCGAGAATGGCACATACCTATCGAAGTAACACGGCATTTCATCCATGTTGAAAATCTCAATTGCATGTAATCCAATCGTGAACTATTGTCCTCTTGACCTTAGTGCGTGATTTTCCCGTTCCAATAACCTTTTCTCAATCTTCATCCAGTTCCTTATTTGAGATCTTTGAAATCCAGTACTTCTCTGAAGCGAGTGTAAGGGTGCCCCAATTTTTACAAGTCTGTGTGTAAGAAAAAAAAAAATAATCCAGAATATTTGGCCACACGGTACAATTTAATATCCGACCATGATCATTTAATAACAACCACTACCAGCATCACCTTTTCACTTTTCATCAGAATGTACGACAAGCTCGGCTTCCGGATGACACCGGACACTTCGTGCACCCTTTACACATAATAAGACCGAAGGACAGAAAAGCATATTAATAGTTATAGAAATTAACCAGGTTACAGACACCTAAGTAGCCAATATAGCTAGTATATTTTTCGTCAAAGGACAAATTTTTAAAGCACAAGACAACAAATAATCTTCTCATTAATACAGCATTTCTCCGGCCGCAAGTTCTGAAAACCTGTGGGGGACTTAATTTAATTATTATTATTTTAGTTTATTCTATTTTACACTCTTTTTTCCTTTTTTCTTTTGTTTTTCCTTTTTCCCTTTTTTTGAGGAAACCGGCATTTGGGGGAGGGCGAAAATTACTAGTAAACCGCCAGTATCATCAAATTTTATTGTAGTTAAATTTGCTAGTGAAATTAAAAGGAAGTTGATGGATGGAATGATACTCAAAGACTACTTTTTCAAATGAAATCGGATTAAAATATTGAAATGATCATCGTATTTACATATATCAGTGATTAGTTAACACAATTCAACGTGAAACTGTTTCGGAATACACATGCTCTTAAGAATGTTTTTAGCATCAAATATATCTGTATTTCCAATTACAATATTTATGTTCGTAATTTCAACAAGTTGAAGAGACAATTTGATTATTTTATCAAATGGCTATGTAATACTAAATAAAATTGACGAAGACTATAGTACTCGAATATTGACGGTAAACACAATCATTGATCATGTAATTTCGAACAAATTAAATATGTCGCTTGAGTTTTATTTAAGTGACTTCTCGAGATTTGATCATAAGGTAATTTTCTTCCTCGTTGTGGAATGAGATTATGAATGTGTCTTGCTTTCATGAACAAAACAGATATTTGCAAAATACCCTATAATGACCAATACATACAATCGAGATACAAATATTATTTACACCTTGTAAAATCTCAGATTACCCACGCTAAATAGTAATACTCTTCAAAAATTTTTAATTCATGTCTTGATAAACTTAAGTGTGGTGTCGGTGCTAAGAGTAACTAAAAAATAAGTACATGTGGTAACACAAACATAATATGTGTACATTGGGCAACACAGTAGTTACTCGTAGCATGGACACGCGCACAATAAAAAGTAATGAGTTGAATAAGATGTGTATATTAAAAATTGTTCTGCAATAAAATTATAATATAAAAGCGTAAAAATAGTTTCAAGAATATTGTTTACGCCAGTCTAATATTCAACATTGGCGACGAGTAAGGGATTATAAATGTACCTAAGAATAATAAAAAATAAAATAGAAGAAGATTAAAATAGTATTGATAGTGGAACGTGATTCATTATGGACGACGAAAAGCGCTTTGGGGCAACATGTCACCGTTTAACCACGAACGGGATAATTGGAGAATACATGTATAAGGGGAGATTAGAGCAATTTTTTAAAACTTTCGGCGTAGCAGACCAAAAAAAAAACAAAAATGCGTTGTTGAGCTATTGTGGGGTGGGACGTAAGATTTATTGTACGGTTTGTGCAGTCCGAAAGATCCAGGGTAGCTTACATATGAGGAATTGTGTGCGATGTTAATGGCTCATTTCGTACCACCAGTAATTTTATACCCGGAGATAAAGTTATGGTGCTGTACTATATACAGAATAAAATGGAGTGGATGAAGGCGCAAGTTATGACACGGTTAGGTCCAAGAATGTATAAGTGCAGGTTAGAGGATAATAGGGTCGCAAGGAAACCTATAAATCAGATGAGGTCGTATGTGGAATGTGAAGGAAACATTAGAAACAAGGGTAAAGATAATCACGTTGTAGTTAGGCGTGAGTTGGCAAGTAACAATAAGGTGAGGGAGGATGGCACTATAGAGGTGGAAAGTCCTTTCAGGGTTATGGCTCGTTTGGAACCAAGGGGAATAATTACGAGGGTGATATGAATAGGGAAAACGGAACGGAGGATAATGAGAACGAGGGTATGAGCGAGGAGATGGAGATAAATCGAAGGCCAACTTCGTAAATGCGTCGGGGAGCGAAAAATGTTTATAGGGTATTCAAATGAAACGGGCAATTAAAAAAATCGTCATTTTCTGGTGGTCCAACTAAAGCTATGTGAAAACCATCTATAGCACCTATAATTCCAGACATTTGGAATTTCTGGTAAAACTTTTTTTTAACTTCTGCTAGTTCTAATATATTTTGTGGAAATTTAACAAAATCATTCAAGAGGTGTTGGACAATTAGTTTCGTTATTTCTCTAATCACCCGAGAAACGCTGGGTTGAGAGATAGTGAAATAATTTCGCAGCTTCCAATTGACACTTGATACGAGCCATGGCCGAAAAAGTGTAGAGCACATAACATTTTTAATTTAAATGAGATTTCTGTTGGTTGTGATCTTGCTTCCAATCTTCCAATAATGAATTGTACAGCTTGTTTTGATAATCGAAATAATTTTTTAAACTTTCTTTGTGGTAATTCATAAGGATTGCTGACGTCCCGATCCTGTCTCAATCTAAGTGTATGTTATGCCTTAAAACAAAAAGTTAATTAATTTAAAAGTTGGTTCACTTTACAAAAAATATATTGCAAACCTTCTTCTCTCTTCCCGTTCTAACAAAATTCCAATTAAATAATTGGGCATTATTATAATTTATTTATACAGAAAATAATTCCAAAACAATTAGGTAATTTTCTTTCAATTTTACGCCTACAAATTAAAAAAAACACAATAAACAATTTTTAAATTGTATTTATCTCGATTCCCATTTCTACCGTACCAGTAAAATTTTATCATAATCCCGAAATAAATGGCCAAGTTACAGGCTAATTGACCTTATTCCAAAAATTTATTTAAAAATTCTATCAAATTTGATTATAATCGGTTAAGAATTGGCCAAGGTACAGGCGAATTTGCCATATTACAATTTCTATAATACCTGTCAAATATTATCGTTATCGTTTAAAAATTGGCCAAGTTACAGGTTAATCGACCGTATTACAAAAAATGTATCCAAAAATCATTTAAGAATCTCATTTCGGTCGTATCTATCAAATTTCATGATGATCGGTTAATAAATAGCCAATTTACAGGCTAATTTACAGTATTCAATAAATTCATCTAAACAATATTTAAAAAACCCATTTCCATCGTACCTGTCAAATTTTATCATAATCGGTTCAGAAATAGCCAAGTTATAAGTGAATTTGCCATATGCCAAAAATGTAACCAAAAGACATTTTAGATGTTGAGAATATTTTCGATTTCCATAATATGTGTACGAAAAATATTGCATTACATACTTATAAAAGTAATGCTTTACCTGCAGTTTACAAAATCACCACAATCATTTTTTTTGGAAAACTGGACCTATTTTCTATCTAGTTGACAATATTTCTATACCATTACGCGCTACTAAATCACAACCGAGATATCTCAATTGTAGACCTTAATTGTGTTCTGGATGCACCCAATAAATTATTATTAAACATTAAACTCAAATAAATGTATAACATTTATCAGAAACATGAAATATCTTGAATTTCAAAAAATCAAACATGACTTTAACATTTTCCAAAGTAAGATAAACACCACACGCTATACAACACTCAACTTTCTCAATGTTGTATGATTATTTCAACACGATTAAAAAAACAAATATTAAATTAAAATATCCTTACCATCAATATAAATAAATTAAAAATTACAAGAACGCACAATTACACCATTTTAATGTTTTTGTTACACCGGTTCGATACGAAAAACGAATACGAATTATAACAAATGAAACGAGTATATTTGAAAATGCATAACATTTTTAGTGCGTCGCGCGCAAATTTGAATATTTTTCCTCAACAATATTAGTACAAGGATTAATCACAGCGATGCACTAGTACTTGTTTAGATGAAATTTTATGTCAAATAATTTAATCTTGCTTTTGTTTGTGTCTCATTAAAATGTGTAATATTTTTGTTAATTGTGTTAATATTTAATTGGTTCTCGGAATTTAATGAAAATGTGAATTAAATGTTGTGGAAAATTAAAACTATATGTATGTATGTGCATAATTGTGCAGTTTTAACAAGTTAACGGTTAATAACCGAATCAAAGTTTAAAATGAAATTATTTCTATCAATGTGATTTTCAAACGTGAGTAGGGTTGTAAATTTTATTTATTTTAAAAACAGGGTGTTATGGAAAGTGGGTTTTTATTTATTTTTGCGGTGTACTTAGTTTTCTAAATGCGGTTACTGGTTACTGATTCGCTGATGTTCTCTTAGAACATTGCGATTGATATTTCACATTCTAAATAATGAAAATTCGAATTATGAGGCGTTTAGAAGAGTACCGAAGCAAAGTTTATCACTGTTTAGTTAGACATTAAAAAATAGTTGTAGTACTTAAATCGCTTATTATCTGTATCTTTATTTGAATTGATTTTGAATCGATGATCAGGCCTTTTGTGGGGTTATCGTATATGATGGAAGCACGGTGTGCAACAAAATATTGCATATGTTTAAACGATTTATTTATATGTCTGGGTCCCTGTATACAAGAATTGCTTGCAGATTTTTGATTTCCGTTCTAAAACAGTAGGCAGCAGTGCCTACCATATTTATCACAACTGTTCCTTTTGTCCAAACTCAACTTTTAGGAAGTTACAAGGTATTAGAAACTAAATTAAATTAATTAAACCCAAATCAAGCCTAATTGATTGGTACGTGTGTGGTTTTTGTGGCGGTTCAGTAGGCTCATCTACATAACTGTTTTGTGCAGTAGGGGTGTTTCTCGCACACATACTAGTGGTCTAAGTGGTGAGATATTTTTGTGGAAGAGATTTCTTTAGTTTTGTATTTTATGACGGAGAATGTTGAAATGAGTAATTCTGATGTAAGTGTTAGTTATTATGGTTTGTTTTTTGGAAAGTTTTGGGACGGAAAAATGGTAGAATTAACACTAATACTTGTTTTTTTTGGAATGGGTACGAAGGGCCGAATTTCAAAGGGCCGAATGTCGAAATGCCGAATGTCGAAAAGTCGAATGTTGAAGGGCCGAATGGGTCGAAGGGCCGAATGTGTCGAAAAGCTGAATGTGGAAGGGCCGAATGTGGAAGGGCTGAATGTGTCGAAGGGCCGAAAGTGTTAAAGGGCCGAAAGTGTCAAAGGGCCGAATGTCGAAGGGCCGATTTTTTTTTTGTTTTTGTTTTTAGAAATATAATTTTTTAAATTTGTTATTTTAAGGAATATTTTGTAAATTTTTTTATCAAATATAAATTAATTTCTTATGAATTTTTATAAATCCATTAAATTTAGTTTAATTTTGAGTATATTTTTTCAAACATATCACAAGAAGAGAAACTAACTTCTGAAATTATAATTTTAAATAAAATTTGTAAAATTATTAAAATTTGTATTTTAATTATTGAATCTGAACCATCTTGATGTACATAAATGCCTCCTCATCTGAAAAATCAACTTAAAATAAGGGACATAGAAAAACTGCGTTGGGTATGTAATTTTGCATTATAAAATATTGCATTGTAAAATTTCGCACACAAAATTTTGCATTACAAAATATTGCAATTACAAAATGTTGTAATTATAAAATATTGCAATACAAAATCTTGCATAACAATTTCATGTACGTTTTTTTCTCCATTCTGAGGAAAGTAAATTGAAGAAAAATGACATCGATTAATTTAAATTAGAATTGTAGAGGCTAACGGCTTCGTAACTCTCACAGGCACGCGAGAGGTCGCTGCGCTCCCCCCGCTTAGCCCTCCGACGGGCTTTGGATTTGAACATCTTAGGGCGTTGCAGCTGGGATCAGCAAACATGTCGCACTGCGTGCCGCACGTAGGAGCGAATTATATAGAATCTATTAATGACACCTACTGAAAAGAAAGATAATTGCACTATTTTGTTACGCAACATTTTATAGTTGCAATATTAATAAAAAAAGCGGTGTGGGGCTTTTTACTGTGGGGGGTGATTGGTTTTCAAATTAATAATAAATGTAAATTAATAAGATATACCTGAGAAATCTGATTCAGCTTTCAGAAATTTTAAATATCTAACGGATATGCAGTTTAAAAATTGTTTTATCTGGATTCTTTACGCACTTGAGTTCGGTCTTCGTACTTCACGAACTAACTAGCGTCTTCTCATTTGAATTTTAGTTACTGGTAATTATAATTAGAATTCACTATAGCATAGCGTCCATCGCAGATCAAATTTCTACAATCTTAGTGGCACGTTTGCGAAAATTCTACATTTATACGAGTAATTTGAGCAAAATTTTAGTTCAAGGTTGCGACAGTGAGAAGTATGGTGGAATTTTGTTGAATAGTAGTTGCCAGTTTGGTTTGTATTGGTTGGTGCTTGGTCTGGGTGTGCGACTGGCTAAACTAAGCAGCGAGTGTTTTGGGCTAGTTTGGTGTCTGCTATTCGGTAGATGATTGGTTTGGTTTGTGTTTGGTTAGAATGGCATCCATCCTTTAGTATTGTCATTGTGTTAATTATATTGATTATTTTAGGTTGTCTCCGAGCTACAGCTTCATAAGCTTTAAGTTAAATTTTAATTAGTTATGATTATAATTTTCAGAAGTGGCCAGAAACCTGATCGAGCCAATTAATAAATGTTATTTTAGAAAACAGTTTTAAATTTTAATAAACCATAAAATTAGATAAGAAATATATTGTCATTGTGTTGTTAACTTTTGGTTACTCTTAGGTGTCTGTAACTGGGTCAATTTCTGTCACTATTGCTTAAACCTGCCTTCAAATCCTCTTTATGTTGTGTGTAACAGGGTGTTCTCATCAATCAATCAATGGCATAACGCTCCAATCAGTCAATCAATGGCATACCGGTACACTGCTAGGGAACCTGTTAAAAAAATTATTAAAACATGCTTTGGTAGTCAATAACAACAAATGAGTGTCAAAGATACCCAGGAATTTGAACTTCTCACGATTATCAAACAACTAAAACGTTTCCTCGGCATGATTAGTTTTTATCGCCGTTTTATTTCTGGCGCTGCCAAGAAAGTTCTCACTTTTAGTATGTGAATATATAGTAAAAAACACAATTTTTTGGCAAAAGTTCTAATGCTATTTATTGCTTATGCTGTGTATTCTTTTTGAATTTCTCATTTTGTTTTTTCAAAGTGTATTATCAAGGAGTAGCTCTCTAAATGTCTAAAGTACTAAAATTTGATAGAAAATGGTTGACCAGTTACAATCCGATTTAACCAACAACACAGTCCTTGGACAATTTTTCGACTCCATGAAAGCCAAACGCATTAAAATTCATTTCGACGAAGTTACTGCAGCATCGAGTCGATAAATATTTATTTACAAAATTATAATTGTTAGTGCTATGCCGTCACGATAAAATATCCATAAAAATCTTCTTCTATAAAAAAATTTAATTAAAGGTATAGAAACATCTGTTTCAGAATGTGCACAGTATAAATATTTTAAATAAAGCAAAGGATCATGTAAAAAAATAATTTGCATTATTAAATTCTATATTTAGAAAAATCTAATACCTAATTTAAAATTTTTCAACAGCTTACCTTTACGTCTCTATCCACATTTAAAATTAGAATTAAAATTAAAACATAAAGAAGGTGAATAATCTTAGCTATTTATAAAGGTCAGGTTATTTAGAGACTAACTAAATTTAATAGATTTGATTTGATAATTTGAATACTTAAATGATTATTTAATAAATTAATTTGATTTTCGGGTTTTGATGCTTAAGAGCTTTACTAATCATTTTACGATTATATTTAGGTAAAATTAGATAACTACCGTGTTAATTAATTAAGCATTAAACGTTATTTTTAATTCAAATTGTAAGCATTGGAAAAGTCATTAAGATTAAAATAGAGTTCGGTTTTTTATTGTTTCAAATTAATCTTATAGCTGCTTAACATGGAATTTAATTCGAATACAAACAAATTGTCTCAAATGATCGTCAGGTGGTTTCTGCCACTGCATTTCTTGTGCATGCATTTACAAATAAAATTTATACGCTTGATATCTAAAGGCAAATTCATATTGAAACTAATGTCTCTTCATGACTTCTTGAAATTTTCCTTTTTTCC
Organism: Tipula vernalis; assembly: GCA_958295665.1. Lineage (NCBI taxonomy): Eukaryota > Metazoa > Arthropoda > Insecta > Diptera > Tipulidae > Tipula > Tipula vernalis. The sequence goes on along the minus strand of OY282558.1, from coordinate 378,091,347 downwards.
CACATCAGAATTTTGAATAATTTATTTGTAAATTATTTCGACATTTTGAAGTGAAATCAACATTTTTGTCCTTGTTTTTCAATTTCAACACACATTGCCTTTTTGCCCTTTCTTTCCATACTTTTATTTTGTAAGTAGTTGATTCCTTAGTTTATAATTTAGTCTCTTTGAAGCGATGGAACCGTTGAGTGGACCATCTTTTTTCGGCGCTTTGCCTGCTTTCTTTTTGCCCGAATATAACAAAATTTCCATATTGGTAATTATAGTAACTTATCGTTTAAATGTTACGTTTGCCGGAGCAGCGAAAAACTTGATTCACCCGCGAAAAATTCACCATTATTCACCACCAGTACCGCCGCCCTCAGTCGTTCGATAGGCCAGAATAGTACAAAAATTGGCAATTTTAATTTCGTTTTAGACCTCATTCCTTTCTTATTGCAGGGTAGTGATTTGACTCGTAACGCAAAAAACACTTCATTCGCTTTATCGCATGAATGCTTTAAGATTGAAGCATATACCATTCCATAAAATTAGAAATAAATTGTTTTAGAAAATAAGAAAATAAAATTCAAAATTTATGAAAATCCAGAATTATATATGTATAGTATAGCTTGCAGCAAAACCGACCAATCAAGTTTAGCGAATTCAATATTTAATGATTTAACCCCGGCAAGGTTGTCTAGGGGAACCAGACACAGTTATTTTTGGTGACCTTGAAATTACACATCAAGGTCAACTTAATTTTTACAATGAGTTTCCACCAATTCAGAGTTTTAATAATTTATTTATATTAACAGGAGCAAAACACATTTTTAAAACTACAAATTAAAAATAAAGCACGAATGGTTTAACGTTTTCGACCAAATATATATGGTCATCATTAGAAAAAGTGTGCTACTAAAATTTTACCTGTAAACTTTTTTCTGATGATGACCTGATTAAATTAAAACCATTTGTGTTTTACTTTTAATTAGTGGTTTTAAAAAGGTGTTTTGCTCCTTTGAAGATAAACAAATTTTATGTTATTAAAAATATTTAAATTAATTAAAATTTGACTATTTTTGCAGTGCCTAAACAACAAATTATGGACCCCACAACAAAATTTGATCTCTTAAGAGTGTCGAAAATAAAAAAAATTTGTTACATTTCGAAGTTATAAAATTGTTATATGTCGACCTCATCCTGAATAATCCTAGATTAGACCAAAATTTAATTAAAAAATCGAAATATTTTATTTGGCGGATTCAATCTAAATTTATTTTTAAGCCATTGTATTAGCCATTATGAGTCCGGTAGAATGAAAGGTTTATTAACTTATTTTTTATATTAAACCTGCGTGTACGACAATCGAGTACCTGTTCGTTTTATTTTTTTAAAGAAAGTTTTGTTTAATCTTGAAGAACACTTGAAAAGAAAGGTCTTGAGATTTCTGCTTACAATTTGCCTTGAAGTACTTTTTTATTAATTAAAAAGCTTGAAACGGTATGGTTTCAGGCGAATGCAATATTCCTTTAGTATACTTTGAAAGCTTTCTCAAAATATTTTAAAGGCATCTTTTAAACGACATAACTAGGCATACATTTTCCCATATCGTTTCATTTAAGTGCGAATATCACTTAAACACTTGTTCCGAACACTAATTACCTATAGTGGGTTACCAAATTATTAGGGACGCGTCGAATCCTATCAGGGCGTGTTGACTTCTGGCGACTTATGAATTTAACTAACTTTTTTAAAGCGCAAGAATAAGAAAATCTTATTTTAAAAGTGTAATCAAAATGCAAAGTTAAGCTTTGTACTAAATAATATATGTACTAAAATTAGAAAAAATTAGATAAATTAGATATATCAAAGCTGGCTCAAAATATTACTTAGGTGTGTTGTGCAGCATTATTGGTTCTACATAAGCCAGGCTCTTATTGCATTAAAAATCTAGATTCATATATTTAAAATTAGTACATATCTATTTATTATATTTAGTGCACAAATAAAAAATAATTTTTTCAATTGCTTAATTTATTAATTGTACACTGTACTAAAAATTATAAGTACTAAAATTACTTGTTCTGGTATGTACTAATTGTATTAAGACTAGTCTAAATTTATTTACTGCCCTGAGCATGGGAAACTTAAGTTTGGGTTATAATACCCATAGCGAATAGCACTAAAACACTTGTTCCGAACACTAATTACATATAGTGGGTTACCAAATTATTAGGGACGCGTCGAATCCTATCAGGGCGTGTTGACTTCTGGCGACTTATGAATTTAACTAACCTTTTTGAAAGCGCAAGAATAAGAAAATCTTATTTTAAAAGTGTAATCAAAATGCAAAGTTAAGCTTTGTACTAAATAATATATGTACTAAAATTAGAAAAAATTAGATAAATTAGATATATCAAAGCTGGCTCAAAATATTACTTTGGTGTGTTGTGCAGCATTATTGGTTCTACATAAGCCAGGCTCTTATTGCATTAAAAATTTAGATACCTATATTTAAAATTAGTACATATCTATAAATAATCTTTATTATTTATTATATTTAGTACACAAATAAAAAATAATTTTTTCAATTGCTTAATTTATTAATTGTACATTGTACTAAAAATTATAAGTACTAAAATTACTTGTTCTGGTATGTACTAATTTTATTAAGACTAGTCTAAATTTATTTACTGCCCTGAGCGTGGGAAACTTAAGTTTGGGTTATAATACCCATGATGCTTTAGTATTAAAATATTTGGCTCAATTCACATTTAACTTCAGTCAAAAGTCAAAAATATTGCTAAATTTGTTTCAAGCTTTTACTCAGCAAATGTTTCTTAATAGTATTAAAAATATTATTTATTTCTTCAGTTCTTTCTATTTTTGGATATTTGAAAATTTAAAATGATTGAAAAATTGGAAATGATTTAGTGAATATTTTATTTGTGCTGTCTTGGAGTTGTGGTTGCTAAATAACAACGACAAATTGGTACACTTCAATTCTGAAATAATTTAAAAACAGATTTAAAAGCTTCAAAAAATAAGTAGGTCGATAGTTATAATATTCAAGCTTTATCTTGAACATACATAAATTGTATCGCATAAAATAAAATAGTTTGCTCTAAATATGTCCAAAAAGTTGAAAAACAAAAGTTTCCAAAAGGAAGCTACTTTAGGTACTAAAAATCGAATTTATTAATGAAATTGAGCTTTGCTTGTATATAACTTTCGTATTCTTTTACAATTTAGTTTATGCTTTTTGGTAATAAACAAATAACGAAATAAAATTTATATCCATAATTACATGCTATTAGCATTTATTACAATTTCGAATGAACACAATAAAAATACCCGCTAATTAAGATGTTTATCACCGTTTTTTCTTCTTCCTCCAAATTTTTTTTTTTTTTTTTTGCGTTAGCAGTATGTATATTCACTAATCACTTTTATCGTACACATTAATTATAATAAATAACATAAATTTGTTTGTTGAGTGTTTTGTTTATAGTATTGTATGTAATATATGTATAGCTATGTATATAGAGATGGATTTATACCACTTAAATATATTAGTGGATGGGTGAAAAGTGCGCTAGAATAAAAATCAATTCAATTAATTTATTTTTATTTGATGAAGAAATTTTGAAATAAATTTTAATTTTTACTCGAATTTATCTTATTTTATTATCATCTTTGACTTTTATTAAGTAAACCATTTGTTGTGTGTGTGTGTGTTTTTTATTTCATTTGAAAAGATGAGATTGACGTTAAAGACAAGGTTCGAGTATATATACCTAATATATTCTTCCTACGTACCTAAAAAAACATCTTTTGTTATGATCGTGTGATTCTGTATTTCTTATATATAATTTTTTCAGTTTTCGTTCAACAACGTTGAAATATTTTTTATGTGTTCACAGAATATACAAACAACATGATTGATGATTATATTAACATTTATTGATTATATTTTTTTTTGTTTTTGTATTAGACTTTATATACATTATACATAATACAGAAATATAGATAAACTCAAAGCTAATTTAAATGTTATTATTGTTTTAAGTCTTGTCTCGGCGTTTGATAATACCGCAATATTAATATATAATTGATGATCATCTGGGAATTTTGTTTTAACTCTCAACGACTTTTGTCTATTTTACGGAATATTTGTTTGGTGGGTGGACCCAGTCTAGATTACCCAATTGTTATGAAGATAATTAGATATTCTTTGGTACATACATATATCATTGCATGTGATCATTTTGGTATTTGGAAAAATCGTATTTTTCGTGCGCACTCTTTATTTAAACCACTAAATAGGATCACGTATACGTCATTAGCATGGGAGCAAAGTCGAAAGCAAAAATAGGAAATTATTTCCGCTTATTTTTTGTGTGCTCCTAATCCCTTTTCTAATGCAGGTAAATGATTTCATTTTAAACTTTACGGTTTAGGGTGCTCCTAATATTTATAATACAAGTAGCATACATAAACAATCACTTCAGTTTAAAATAGATTAGGAATACGTGTTTGTGTATAAATTAAAATTTATTTATTTTTATTTTTTTTTTTTGTCGGAAAGGGGGAAACACGGATTTTCATTGAATTGGAAATGATAAATGTTTTGTATATGTTGTATTATAAGGTAATAAAATTACTGCCATATTTTCAAACAGCATGCCATTTTTTGTATACCTGTTAAAAATTCATTTTGACCGTCATACCCCATATGGTATAAGTTCCTATGTATCTGATATTATGCGAAACAAATATTTTTCGGTAAAAATGAATTCTAATGGATGCCGCTTTAAATATAAAAGCGGCATGCATTAGAATTCAATTAAAATATTCTGGTTGAAAAAAATGTTTAATCAGTGATAACCTCACATTTAACATAAAGATAAATACGTTAAAAAAAACTATCTTCTTAATGAATTTTTGAGTTGATAATAACCAGACGATATATTATTTGTTCAAAAAACATTTTTATGTGTACTACAAAAAAAAATTAAATAAAAATTAAGATTTATTTCTTACGATAAATTTCAAAAATGTGACAAGAAATTATAATTTATTTCAACTAATTTTAGTATCATCCTCGTCATCATCATCATCATCATCATCATCATCATCATCATCGAATGTAAAAAAATAATAATAAAATTCTTTACGAATGGAATGAATACCATACATGAAATGGCAAATTAAATAGAAAATTTCTTTATTTTGACACATATTGTGTAGGTAGTAAATACATTAGCGGAATCACAGACTGGGTGGTTAGTTTTGGGACATCAATTTAAAATTCTTCACAATTTATTTTCTAGTTGTACTCACAAACGGAGCAAGATTATTATTTGAATAACATTGAAAGGCATAATTAAAATTTGAAAAATATTTTTTCCTTATTCAGAAGAGTAAAAAATTGGAAATTTCTTGTTTTTGGTTTTAAAAATTACACAATTCGTTTATAAATTTGATTTTTTAATATTAATTCAATCAGTTAATTTTATCCCTTAAATTCAACTATAATTTAAAAAAAACAGACTTTTTTTAAATACCGAATTTTCATTCCTAAATTTGAAATTCTAAATAGTAGTTTTGGATCAGAACTAGCGAATTTTGAAATTTTAGCTTTTTCGAAATATTGAATTATATGTTTAAATATGAATTAAAAATGTTGATTTTTGTTGAAGTAAGTTTTTCATTTGAGTAGAATCACCAAATTGTTAAATTTTAGAAAGCAAATTTTTATATACTCGATTCAGAATTTCAATTTTTGGTGATGATTGGATTATTAAATTTTGAAAATTCTGGGATGATTGATAAATTAAATTTCGTAGGATAATTTTTAATTAAAATTTTAAAATTTTTTACTCAATTTAATTTGTAATACTAATTTACGATTTTCCTTCGATTCAGTGTTTTGATTTACGCTCAATAGGTTCAATTTGAGACTAAAAATTTCAATATTTTAAATTCTGAAAGTTTTTTTTTTGGTTTCTAAAATTTATTTTTACTACTTACTTTTAATTAACTAATTAGGTTAGATATTTACATCTTAACAAAGCAGATGTATCTTAAAAAAGTTCAAATGCTCCGACCAGGTTGTTAATTGAATGCTTGAAAAATCAAATTTCCATACTTTCAATTTGGAACTAAACATTTTTAATATTTTTTGAACGTTTGGAAAATTTTAAAATGAAATTAAAAAAATGATCCGATTTCCAATGAAATAAAAATTTGATATTTTAATTGAAACTTGATAAGTTGAAAGTTGTATTAACATTTGAGGTTACAGAAACTTAAAATTCTAGTACATCACCATTGTAACTCAAACAAAATTCTAGTTTGAAAATTTTAAAAATATTGACCAATATTTGTAACAGTAATTTAGACAAAAATCTGAAAAAAAATTATTTCCAAAATTTTATTTTTTTTAAACGAATAATAATAAACAATTTAATTTAATTAAGCCTTAAATGTCTTAGTTTAGAAGCTGAAAACCTGAAATTCTCAAAATTCGATTCTTTTTGCTTCTTCTTTAAAATTTAGACATAGAATAAAATTTAAGTTAAACATTTGAAATATATTCAAATATTTTTATAAAATGGAATTCTGAATTGTTGTAGTTCAAATCTTACTAAATAAATTAAATCTCCGATTTACCGAATTTTTGATATATTATTAGTTCTTTTGAATCATTCCACTCCTAATTCTATAATTTTGAATACAAAATTCCGACATTTTTAATTCTGAACTTTTTTTTTGGGGTTTTCAAAACTTCAATTCGTTCCTAAATTTTAATCTTATTTTAAATTAATTATTTATTGAGTTTTTTACAATTTGGAAGCTGAAAAACTCAAATAAAGCAGACACTCTTAAAATTTCGAACTTGTATTCTGATTTTAAACATTTAGATGTTTAAGAATTCGAAATTTAACTAATTTAACTGTCTTTTAATTTTTTTAAATTCAAAATTCAAATTCAGAATTTGAATTTTTATTTCGTACTCAGGTTTATAAAATTTGAAATTTTAGCAATGCTCGATAAATTAAATTTCGTTACTTTTAAGCAATTTAAAAAATTTTCTGATTTTAATTCAAATAATTACGAAATTGATATATTAATCGAATATAATTACATATATACAAACTAGTTGGAAATTAGCATTTAGTATTATCATAATTCAATTTGTTTTGCTTTGCCTTCTAATTGGTATTTGACTTTGAATACAACTTTTTGGGGTTAAAATTAAAATCTTGGTTTGTAGAAAATCTTGGTTTTTTCAAATCTTTAAAATTAAATTCCCCATTTTCCAGAATTTATAAAAATGAAGATTTTGAAAACCATGATGTAGTATCCAACCTTTGATTTTTATAAATTCTAGAAAACGCGGATTTCAATTTTAAAACGAAAATATTGAAAAATAATAAATTTTGGAAAATGGGGAGTTTAATTAAAATTTTTTCAAAAAACCAAGATTTTCTAAAAATCAATATTTTGAGAATGATGATTGCGATAAGCAGTTTCAATAGCAGTTAATTTTTATTTTTTAGTTTTTATGAAATAATTTGTTTTTAGGCTTATGTGTAATATAGATGTTTCAGTGGTTACCTCGAACAAAGGTAAGGATAAGTTAGTCGTTTTAATTATAATATAAAATTATAACTTTTCTTATGTTTTTTTATAATAAAATACGGGTGTGTATCATAAACCCGGTTTTCGTAATTTTGGTTTCACAAAACCTTGGTTTTAATCTCTGTTTTTATTTATGTTTATTTAAAAATTAATTCGCCCATTTTCCATAATTTATATTTTTGGTTATTTTTGTTTATCCATGGAAATCTCCATTTTCAAGAATTTATAAAAACCAAGATTTTGAAAAACCAAGATTTTGAAAACCAAGATTATATAGCCAACCCCTTTTAAGAATACGTAAGATTATGTTGTAGAGAGATACTAAAACTGCAAGATTTTGTAATGAAAGATTTTGGGGCGCTCCCAATTTTTTGTACAATGTAAATTCAAACAAATTTGACGTCATGTAGTTCGAGATTTACCCAATTTCGGAATTACGATTTATCGAATTTCGGAAGTTATTTTGAAATGCTCAGTTCGGAATTCTAAAATTTTAAAGTTTCATTTCGAATTAAATTGTTGGTTTTAGGCGCAACTGCAGAGTTTTTGGTTTGAAAATTTGAAAAATATTTACAATTAAAATTCCTAAATTTAAAATTTTGACATTGTTTACTTTTGGTGTTCAACTTCACAATTGTTTTCTAAATTTACATTTTTTTAAATTAATCCAGTTAATTAGTTTTTTTTACCACTATTGACAAATCACGGGTTTCGTAACCAAAGTTTCGAAATTTTAGTTTCTCAAATGAAAGTACGTACGTAACATATAATAATTTCGAAACGAGCAATTTATTTGACAGTTCAACAATTTTATAAAATCATAATTTTTAATGTTTGGTTTAGTTTTTACACTGTTTTCTTTGTCTATTTTTACAGGTTGTCGAATTGACAGAGTGATAATACCCAAAATGAATTTTGTAGAAATCAAAGTAGGTAATTAGTGTTCAGAACTTGCATTGTAGCCGCTGTCCGCGAAATGATTTAATTTAATTAAGCCTTAAATTTCGCAGTTTAGAAGATCAAAGCTTATAATATTCCCAGAATTTGAAATTTCTGTATTCTTTCTTCTTCTTCTTCAGAGCTTGTAATATTTTTATAATTTAAAAAAAAAAAAAAAATGTTACTTCTTTGCTTTCTCCTCCGATCATTATTCGGCATAGACTAAAATGTAAATTAAACATTTGAAATTCATTTAATTAATTTCATAAATCGGAATTCGGAATTGTTTAAATTCAGTAGAGTACCAAATAATATACCCTCCTAAATAATATACCACTGGTATATTATTTGGCTCTAATTTACAAATAATATACCATGGTAGATTATTACGAAAAAAACATTTTTATGAAAAACCAAAAGTAAAAAAGAGAAAAATCGACTTTTGAGAGAAACCGTACTTTTCTTAATTTTTTTATGTTTTTAAAAGAGAAAAATGAAATTTGTATGTATAAACCGTTACGATAGTCACGTTTTCGATGAATTGGTAGTTCAGTTCAGTCACACATGTTATTTGTAAATTATAAGTATAGGAAGTGTAATTCTCGTGTGAACAGTGAGCACAATAAATAATAAAAATAATATTTGGTAGTTAATTACCTAATTAATTAAGCTCTGTCGCTACTTCAAATTATTCGAGTTAATCGTGTACTAAGTCAGTTTTGTGTGGCTAAGTAGGTACATCATTCCATTAAAAACATTGTACCTATTCGGTACAGTTATTTGGACTGTTGCTGGAAATAATCGACATAAAATTTTCAGATTATACTGAAATACGAATAAGGTATATAATTCGTAAGTTTGATTAATTATACCGCATAAATATTATTATATCAACAAATAATTTATTTTAGATCAATGGCTAGAAGAAAGAAAATTTCGACCAGTGAACAATTAAAAATCGTTAATAGAATAAAAACCGGCGAATCATTGGGCAAAGTCAGTCGGGAGTCTGGATACCAACGTTTCCAAATTCGCAACTGGTTAAAGAATGAAACCCAATTAACGAAATTAACCTCTAATTGCTATCGAATTAAGGGAGGAGGTCGCAAAACATTTTATCCCACAATGGAAAGCGAAATTGTAAAATGGTTAAAAATTCAAAGGGACAGTAAAATTACTGTGTCTTATGGTTCATTTAAAATCAAAGCGAAAGCTATTGCTAAAGATCAAACGTTAACGCTAATGAATTTAAATGTAGTAATAAGTGGATACGGGGTGTGTGCAAGAGAAATAAAATTTCATCGAGAAAGATTACCCATCAAAGCCAACAATGTTTAAAGATCTACAAGGTATCATTTGAAATCATAAACAAATATCTTTAACAATGTAGACAAAAAACAATGGGACTAAATTCGTGGCAAATATTTAATATGGACGAGACCCCCTGCTACACTACAAAGGCGAATGAAATATTGAAGGTTATACTACCGGGTACACGAAATGCCGATTTACAACGGTATTATGCATTGCAGGGGAGGAATGGCCATGAAAACGCTCATCATATTTAAAGGCCTTAAAAATATTCCCAAATTGATTTTACCAAAACAAGTAAGTGTTACAGTCTCTGATGGTGGTAGTGTGAATACAAAGGTTATGCACGAATGGATACTTAGTTGTTTCGCCAAACGAGGAATTTTTTTGGCAAACACGAAATCCGTTTTATTCATGGATTTCTATGGAGTTCACAAAAAACAAGATGTTGTAAATAGCCTTAAGAAACAATGTAATACTTGAAGTTGTGTTTATACCGCCGATGTTGCAGTAAACCGTTCATTTAAATTGGCATTACGTAATGAATGGAATCAATGGCTTGAGTGTGGCGAAAAGCAATATTCAAATAAAGGTTATATAAAACGACCATCGTATCAAGCGATTGTTGGTTTCATTGATAAGGCCGCAAAATCATTGTCAGGGGACATTATCAAAAAAAGTTTTGAGTGTTGTGGAATTGGGGAATGGGGAAACGTTATTCCAACTGCAAATGTTCGAATGGAGAGGTCATGAAGAAAGTTCAACCGATCAACACGAATTGGTTCTCAATATATCTGACGAAGCTGATTCTTCATCAGATGACGAAAACATTGAGCTCGTTCAAATACCGGGTGTCACATCACCAGTAACGTCTCCACATTCGGAATCTGCATAAATTTAAAGTAAAAAAATTACTTTTCGCTTGATTGAGATTTATTGTTTGTACAAATAAATTGAATTATCGATGCACATAATATTTTATTTTATAAATAATATAATAAATAGTTTTAATATAAACTAAATACATTATTTTGCATGATTTTCTTTATTCTTTAAACGTATACCCGAAGACTAAAAATGGGTTTCCAATTAATATACCACCCTGGTATATTATTTGGCTCTAATTTCCAAATAATATTTTATGGTATACTGTTAACAAATTTAAAAAATAAATAAACTTCATAAATTTCCATTTAGTATACCATGATACATTATTTGGCACTCTACGGTACTACATCGATATCATTTGAACTTAAACAATTTAAAATTCCGATTTATCGAATTTTAGATATTTTATTAGTTCTTTTGAAATATGACATTTCGAATTCTATAATTAACAATTTTCTATAATTTAGAAAAAAATTCCAACATTTTAAATTTTCATTGTCTTTTTTTATTTTGGGTTCCCTAAATTTTAATTTTATTTTAAATTAGTTATTTATTGAGTTAATAATTACACACCGTAATATCCAAGTTCGAATCCGAAAATTTCAAATAAAAACAGCCAATTTTTAAAATTTCGAACTTTAATTCCTAAATTTCTGGGGTTTTTAAAATATTCTGAATCGTATTTTTAAAGTTCCAATATGAATTTAAACATTTAAGAGTTTTAGAATTCTAAATTTAAATATGTTAACAAAATTTTAGTTTTATAAAATTTAAAATTCAGATTCAGAATTTGAATTTTTATTTCGTGGCCGGATTATACATTTTGAAATTTTAACAATGCTTGATAAATTAAATTATACATTAACAAAGTTATCAGGATTTGCTCACTTTTAAATTTTACATTATTGTTTATTTTTGAAGTTGTTAAATGTAAGGAAATTTAATTTTTCAAGCACTAGAAAAATTAGAAAATATATCATAATTCAATTTTTTGTTGCTTCCTCTTCTAATCAGTATATGACTTTGAATACAATTTAAAATGCTAATTCAAACAAATTTGGTGTCTTGTAGTTCAAGGTTTTCATTAAACAATTTCTGAATTCCGATTTATTGAATTTTGGAAGTTCGGAATTCTAAAATTTTGAAGTTTCAATTCTAATTAATAATGTTGGCCTATTTTCACTGACATATTTTTGTACACAATTTTTTAGGCACACCTGCAAAATTTTAGTGTGAACATTTTGGAAATATTTACCAATATTTAGGATACAAGTTCCTACATTTTACTTTCTAAATTTTTTAATTTTGGGGTTCAATTCCGCAATTATTTTATAAATGTTCAATTTTTTTCATGGTTTTCTTAACCAAAGTTTCGAAATCTTAGTTTCCTTACTCAAAGTATGTGACATAGCATAATTTCATATCATTTTATAAACTCACAGTTTTTAAATTTTTAGTTCGGTTTTCTCGCCATTTTCTTTATTTATTTTTACAGGTTCTCGAAATAGAAAATACCTAAAATAAAATTTTATAGAAATCAAAGTAGGTACAATAATTATTGTTCGGAAAACTTGGATTTTAGCGCTGTTCGCACTAAAATCGAACTAAATGGAAGCAGTGACGTCAATTCGAAGCTGAATTTAATTTGAGTAACATATTTTGTTGAAACTAAAGTTTAATCAAAACCATAGGTCCAAATCGACAGAGACAACGTTTAGTTGCAGTTACTGTTTTTCGGAATTGAATTCCGAAATCCATATTTTTAAGCGTCATTAAAACAGCGAATTTAGTTGAGATGTTAATGGAATTTTTAAATGCTGCTAATTAATATAAATAAAAAACAACAGCAATCTACTTGACAATCTAGTATTTCCGAAACAAATCGATCAATTGTAAGAACAGTTTTAGCCACCGATATCCACTACTATAATCGTAACTACAAGTTAAACCTATACCTAAAATTGACGTTTTAATGTGGTTTAAAAATACCAAAATAGACACTATAGTCGCAGTTCACACATTTTCATATAATTTAGAGTTCTAAATTTAGAAACCTTGCTGAAGTAAATTTGATGCGTATAAATTGTTTAGTGCTTAAAGCTAAATTTATTGTATTTTAGAATGCGATTGCCAAAAAGTTAATTGCACTAACTAAAATTGCACTTAAACTATGGGGAAGGTTGGTCACTCTTTTCGGCTGTAATATTTAAAAAATTATTCTGGAATTTAAAGATCGAGTTCTGTTATGTTTTAATTTTTATCCCAAACAGTTCTGAAATTTAATCTAAAATGGAATTAAGAGAAAAGTGTATTGAAAATTATTTATTCACTTTATAATCACGGTTTCCAAACTTGCCAAATCCCATAGTCATGTTTTCAAAAAATTCGGTTAATCGCTATTACTTTTCGATTATATTCTCCTTAATCGATCTTTCGTTTTGATATGAACTTATATCACTGTAACCCATTTCAATATGAAACCGAAACCGAACAATACATTATTATAAAAGGTCATAAATCGATAATAATCAAACAAAACAGTAAAAGTGATAATTAATAGTTTACATCTAATTATTAATCATTTATAATATAATTATCACTATACAATCTCAGAATAATAAATATTCTTTAATCAATTCATAATTATTAAACCATAAATAAAAAATATTTAAATATTCATGTATCTACAGTAATTTCATAAATTTTTTATCTATATGAACTAAAGCCATCAATAAATTACAGATAAATATAACGTTAAGTTGTTCTGGTGTGCGCGTTATCAAATATTCGACTAAAGCCCTATATACTATGTGAGAATTGATACGTTAAAAGGGTATTGTGTCGTCTCAAATCAATTAAAAACTATATAACCTTTTTGTGTTTTATCGAGTCGAGTAGATCTTCTTTTTTTTTATATATATAAAATATGTAGATATATCTCGAAGATGTTCAATTTTAATAAACTCAACATATACTCGTATAATTAATTCAGTTTGGAGACATCGTGCTGATTTAATAATTTTATTTTGAAGGCATTGTTTGCCTTTTATTTATATACAACACATATTATTATCTAGTGGATATCCTCCCAATTTATCAATATATAAAAAAAACAACACATAAAATATTCAGTGGGGTGTCTTCTTATAGTAGAGTTATTAGTCGAAATTTAAGATTTTGGTAGATTCTAAAAATCTAAACAAAAGTGGTTGGTTATTATACAATAAGCGACAGAATTTTTTAATCGCCTTAATAAAATATCATACTCGTTTATACATCATTTTTGACCTAATCTTAGCCTCGTAAATAAACAAAACAAAAAAAAAAAAAAATTAACAGAAGATTATTCAATTAAGATAAAGAAACACAAACTATTCAAAATGAAATTCTTATTGCTTTGTCATGTCATTTCATGCTGTGGCCGTATTGGCATGAGATTATTTTAATAAACTGAAAACTATATTTGTATGTTGATGTATGGCCATATGTTTCTATATATGCATATATATGTATATTATGTTTGGTATATTGTGCGCCCAGTTTGATATTCGATTTGTGTTGATTGAATTTTAATTTTTTCATGTGGAGGTGAATTTGATAGTTTTATGGAGTCTTAAAAAAAAAAAAAAAGAAAGAAGGAATTAACTCATCTGTTCACAAGTTCGACAGCACATAAAATATTTATATGTTTATTAGGATATTTATTTATATAAGCACTACACGCGTTTTACTTTGCAAGGCGATACAACTTGAGAGCTAATTTTTATCGCACCATATCATAATTTTGTATTTTTTATTTAAACACGTACAATTCATATCAACCATAAAAATATCATTCAACAAATCATTATTTTATATTTTTATGATTATTATTTTTGTGAAATCCAGACACATTTCTTTATTTCATATTAATATTAATTAAGACATTTATTTCTTTGCGAGATCATAAAAACAAAAAAAAAAACAAAAAATGTATGTCTCTTTTTCAATAAAAATAAATAAAAATTTGTCATGATCAAGACGAAAAAACAAAAATTTTAAAAAAAAAATCATATATGTTAGTAATATGACACATGTGTAATGGCGCGCCGCGATACCGACAAAATTGTTTCCGAATAAAAATTTTTTGTATTTGTATTTTTCATTCAGCTAATTAAATTAAATTAAATTAATTAATTCAGAACGAAATATGAATTCATATACATAATTTTACATATATAATATAAAATAAAAATTTGTTTATTTTTAATTTGTCTGAGTGATGATCAAAATTAAATAAATTTTTTTATTTTTTTTTTTTTTTGTTCAAATTACACATGTTTGTAATAAATCATAATTTATTTATTTACTTTTGACAAAATTAATTAATAAAGAATTTGTTTGTGTAAACACAGAGTCGGTGGGAAATATGGTAAATAAAAAAAGGTAAATTTTTGTTAATTAATAATGGTGTGCTGAGTTATTGGGAAATATGTAAAATTTAATTGGTGGCCGCTGCAGGGGCTATTTCGGATCGATATGTATGTACATTTATAATGAAAGTCTATACATTTAATTGTTAACATAATATTTCAACATTCGTTAAACATTTTCATTTCAGATTTCTTGTAACTAAAATATAATTTAGATTTTGGTCTAAATCAGCAAAATTCGTGTAACTATTAAAGTTTAAGTTATTACGTAAAATTAATGCTCAGTAAATCTAATTAACAAATACATATTTCAAAATTTCTGTATAAGTTTACTGGGGTGTGTTGCAAACTATAATAATTTGCCGCTTTTTGAATATTTCTGCAAACCTCTGGCAATTATAATTATTAAAGTGCCTGTTCAACAGTAGGTTGTCTTTGAAATAGATCTCCCTTTTTTATTTGCAAATACTCAAAATAAACCAAGCACAATAGTTGAAGAGGGGAAAAATACAATTCTGGCTTTTATTGAATATTTCTGGCCAACCAAAGGAGATCAGATAAAATTCCTTGTTAGCTTTTTCTTATTCCTGTTAGGTTCTTACCAACCGCTTGGCGAATTTTAATATTCAATTGATTATGAGCAATATTCATATTGAATAAGTTTCCATAGTCAGAATTAGGGAAGGAAGTTTAACGTTTTTTGTGTATTGTTGCCGCAGCAATGGAAAGTTAAATCCTGCAATTTTAGGGAAGTTCGTAAGGATTCTGAATCGGCTTTGAACACTTTTATTTTTGAAAAGAAAACTTCAAGTTAGGCCGAGGTTAAATCTTTCGGACGCCCAAAATTGACAAAACATGGAGGAATACATGAAAAATTCGTGTTATTGCAAAATCCCTTCATTATCAGTAAATGAAAAACATACTCAAAAGGTATGATTTTAACGCAACTGTAAACGTCATTTGTAAACTTTATAATTGAAAATAAATTTAAATAAAAATTTAGAGCAGTTTTTGCACCTTGGTTGTGGAGTATTTCCCTTATTTGTAATTGTTTCAGAAATATTATTTGTAGAATCTAAGATCAGTTTTAAAATATAACCACGTTATTTGGCCAAAGTTACATTCTTCTGACTTTATGAATCGTGTTTAAACACTAGTAGACGAATTTCCAAAGCTAAAACCATTTTTCTGAATTCAAGATGCTTCTTAAATAAATTCATTTAAAGTTGTTAAGCATGGCTTACCTAGTTCGCAAATTACCCAAAATTTCGTGTAATGGGCGCTGAGAAGCTTTTTATTTTACAGCGCCATCTCTGAATGGATACATGCAACACCACGTTTTCGCCTCATTAGTAACGATTTATTATATGTGTATGTAACAATTCTTACGTTTTATCGGTTCCACAAAAAAAAAAAAAAAAAAGACTATAGAACGATGGTAGCGAAGTCATGAGTCGCAGGAAATGTTTTAAGTAGCTAGTTTTCATAAAAACAAAGAGGGAATATTAAAGCCATAACATACATAAAAGAAAGCGATCAAAAAGCGAACAAACATCAAATTTGTATAAAAGCTCGGTAAAAAATTTAAACAAATTATGAAAATTTACTAACTTTATTAATTTGTTTGATGGAATGTGGAAAACACGCGCAACGTTCGATTTGATTGGGGTGGTCAGAGACTTCAATGTACAAGAGAAAATATTAATTGACACGCTAATACAACCTTAATGTCCTATTTTCAATTGGAACGATTTAGAATTCAACTATGTACATAACTACAAACAAGATTCAAAAGCTTGCTGTTTTTAAAATTTTACTTCCACTTATTATTACGAGTAAATATTTTCGTATTTTATTAAGCTTCTTAATTATAATGGAAGTTGTTTTTATTCAAAATTTTGTAGGTTTTGGAGGGTAACATAATCAGCATTTCTTTAATTTCTCAGAATTTATTTTGTTTAAAAATGATTTTCGAATTTTTGAAACTAAAGTTGCTAAAAGCTTAAAATACTCAAACTGGGAGAGACTCGTCTAAAAACATGTTAAATTATCTTTTTTAAACTACCACCTCCCGTCGAAGTGTAGAAATCAAATTCTGATCCACCATTACTGTCGGGACCTAATCTTGCTTTGACGCATAGGAATTGGGACTGGCTAAAACACTAAAAACAATGAGGAGTTAGGAATAATCATCAGAAATATGTATATGCGAAACTTGACTGAATCATTCTTTTTAGAAAAACAGAGTAATATTTCCTGTTTGGTTTTTCGTAGGGATAATCTTCATACCAGCACAAAGTTTAGCAAACATTGATAAATATACATAAAAATGAGCACACAGACTCCAGTAACTTTAGATGAATAGAAGTCATGAATAAAGTTATTAGCAAACTAAAATTGAGAAGTATGAATGGCAGAGGTTGCTCAAAAAAGGCAGAGCAACAACTAATCAAAAAATAGATTAGCCACGAAATGTTTAACCACAAATTATTAAACGTTCTTAAGTAGAATAAGAGAAAACGTAAAAAAATTGAAACGCTTATAGGAATGGAGTTATATTGCAAAATAGACTAAATGGGACAGTCCAAAGTAGCCACTTCATGTTTCTCCAGGATTGATCGCAAATCTGGTGCCCTTTTTACGCTAAAATTTAAAATTTCTAGAAACATAATAGTAATAATTTTTGAGGACATTGTCAGCACAAATTGATTGGTCCAAGTATATGCTACACAGATTCTAATCAGTATAGTCAGTAATTGACTATGACTTTGTATACCAACTGGTGGTCAGCACATTAGGAATACATTTCTTAATTCGATTCCCAAAATCAGCAGAGGTGAACGGCATGTTCAATCATAACATAACATTATGTGCAGTCTGGAAGGAGACAGATAAAGCCAAACATATACGAAACGTCCCGAAATAAAACGGATTAGCAACACACATGATCAAATAGGCAATATATCATCAAAATAATAGAATCCTGATAAACTCAAAAATAAGGGCTATTTGACAAAATTCTAAGAAGATGTGAAACGAAAGTTGGAACATGATAATTTTGAAGATTTGTCAATAGAAACAGGCTGGCATCTTTTAGTTAGTTCGTTAAGTCGGAAAAGAAGAACAGATTTGGTCAACTTACGTTGAAGAGAAATGGGCTTGGAAATCTTATACATAGTAGCAGAGAACAGACGAATTTTCAACCAACAGTGTAATCGAGCAAGAATTGTGAACTTACACGTTTTCCGGCTTATATATTTTAATCTCGCAGCCCCTAATTAGAGTCATGATATATAAAAGCCGGTCCTTTTAAAAAACAGACTTTACGATTTATTAATTAATAAACTTTATCAATCAGATTCAAATCAATATGTAACATAAAACTTGTCTGGTAACTTCTAGTTAGTACATACATAAAAATGAACAACTCCATGGGATGACCATCTTGATGGATGTATTTAATAATTCAGAAATCTGTTTATAGGCCAAGGGGGCAACTATCACACTATGAAGAGCCTTCATTTGAGATATTATGAAATCTAGAATACTTCACTCAAATGAAAAAAGGCAGAGTGAGTCCAATTAGTACTCTTAAGGTGGGTGATGTGTAAACATAGCGTGAGTGTATTATGTGTACAGCTTGCTGGGAATTAATAAGAATGGCCTTTAAGTACAAATTTTTTTGAAAAGGAAGGTATTCAAAAAGCGCACAACCGCAAATTTACGGGAAATGGTACTAATAAGATATTCTACATAACTAATTTCTATAATTTATGAAAATTTGGCAAATTTATTAAATTCTTTAATATTAGAAAGAATTTGGAAAATATGGCACAACGTTCGTTTTGACCACTGGCAGGCTAGTTAACTTGGCGGTTTGTAATGAATAAGGAAACTTAAGTTAAAATTTAGCTATTTTCCAAATATCAAATTTAGCAGAAATTAGAGTTTGCTCGCTTGTACATCCAAATTTTCAGTACCTGATACAACCTTAATATCCTATTTATTTCCAATTAGAAAGAATAAAAAATTCAACTATGTACCTTCATGATCCAAAACCTGCTATAATTTTTATAGGATTTGGAGGGAAACAGAATCAGCCATTCTTCAATGTTTTCAGAATGTATTTTGTTTAATCAAGATTTCTGAATTTTTTGACTTAAAGTTTAGAAGAAGCTTAATCCTTCCTCAAGCGCAATCATTTATTTTATACATTTGATTCAAATCCATTCATTGAAATTGGCTGAATGGGATGTCTTCAGATTTTAACATTAAATTTTTAATTTTGGTATACGAGTATTTCGTTGTTTCAGTTTATGTAAATCAATTTAATTTTTTTTTTTTTATAAACCTCTTTAAATATTTTCCAGTTTTTCCTGGGAGATGATTTAAGAAACCATTAAATAGCAAGTTGCCAGTCGGTGCATAGATCAATATTGCTAATATTGACTTAAATTTAAATATTAACTTTAATAATGTCATTCCGAATGTTTTTGGGAGTATTTTTTGGAGTTGCTTAGTTTGTCACACCGCTTCAACCGTTTGATGTAAAAAATATAGATAATTGATATGTAATGGGTTGGAAAGTCGAAGTTCGTACATTGTTGCCGCAGCTCCAGATAAATTAAAATTAACATTTGCCTTTATATAATTAAAATATGATGAAAATGATAGATGGTATGTCTATCGATTTAGGTGATCCATTGCCACAAACCCCCACCGGGAGTGTTTCGAGTGAAGAGAGCCACTTAGAAATACTTGAAGATTGTTTATATCAAAGTGGTGTCAATCGTTTGGGGCGACCGTTCATTATATTTCTGAGAAATGGTTTCTGGCACAAAATTTTGATTTAAAAAGGCCTTACTTTATTTGATTTACCTCCTTAATCCAATAGTAAAAGGGGACTGTGCGATTGCATATTTTTACATGCTAACCAGTTCGAGTAATTATCCGTCATTGCAATGGTTATGCGATGTTTATAGGTACTATGCTGTATCACCGTATAAATGCAAGACCAATTTAAAAGCTTTCTACATTGTGCTTCCTTTGTGCATAAATTTAAGTTAAATTTCAGAGATTTCGTCATTAAAAACTGTCTTAAATAATTTTGGGCAACTATCGAGTGACAAAAAACACGATTTTATTGGTTCGAACATTTGCAATATACGTTCTATTGCTGGTAATAATGCTGGCCAGCGAGCGCTGAAAATTTGCCTGTTTGGCGAAGTTCGTGTATGAGTTATAAGCGCATAATGCCACTAGCTTTTTTGAAAGTTGATGTTCTTCGAGAACCTTTACAAGCAATTCAATAATTAATTCAGAAGTTTCTCCTGGGAGTGACGCAAGTTCAAATAATTTAACTTGAATTGCATTACTGGCATTAAAACAACGAATTAGAACTGGAAATAGTCGAATGTATTTGTGGTTTGAAGCATCAGCAAAAAACCGAAATAAAATTGGCATCATCCAAATCATGTTTTACTTTGTGTAAGGTAAGGGGAGCCAAAATCTTTTTGACTATTGCATCAGAGTTAGTCCTGCCGCAAACCAATCTTTTTTTTTTTCAAATAAACATTTAATGATTTTTGACTAATTATTGACCGAACTCTGTGGTTTGTGGTGGGTGTGTTTTATTTTTCTTTGCTCCCGCCCGGCGAAAACATGTAGCTATCGCTGACGGCGATGCGGCAGCTTGATCCGCTTACATGTGCTTTTCAGAAGCAAGGTATCTGGTAATATAGGCTTGTCCACAGGAGGAAATAGAAAATTTACTCAACCATTTTTGCCATATTAAGACACTCTCACTTTTCGAACTTTTTATTGAACCATTTTGCTTCTATACCTATACAAGATAAACACTTGGTTTTCGAATATTTTTTGTAGTGTTAATTTTTAAATTCAAAAAGTTCACTACAATGGGAGAACAGATTCGATCAGATACGTATGTTGGCTTCTTTTTTGTTTTGGTTTTCAAAGAATAATGTAGAAAAAATGGAGTACAGTTTGTAACTTAAATGAGTACGTTTTATCCTCGACTTCCTGCTGTTACAAAATAGATGTTGTTCGTTCCACAATACTTTGATTTTTTAAATTAATTCATTACAAATGTGGCAAAAATATCTGCAGAATAGGGCCTCGAAATACGGGTTAGTCCTTTAAACTTCGGGCTACATGATCACCGCACCTTAGGTAGCCACTGGATGACGTATGGTTTAAAACTTTGTAAATCTATAAAATAAACAAATTCTTGTAGTGTAGAGCCGCCGTGGTTTCCATAATTTATGTGTCAAAATCAAACAAAAAAATTAAAAGCGAAACTTACATTTTTTTAATAAAATCTGTTTTATTTAAAAATGTAACATTTCTAATGCCTTATCATTTTAAATCGATATCAATAATTTCATAAATAATGGTGACAAACTCCTTTGGCGAAATATTGCCAAATGCAAAACTATGACATTTTCAAATTGAAGGAATATCGAGGAGGTTTCGGTAACTCGAGATTTAGGTCTAATACGGCTAATCGAATCAAAAGGGATCAAAATCGTCTAAATGGAATACGTGTTACCATCTCATAACAGAAGAACCCAGTTATTGTCTCTTGAATAGCTTAGGTAGTAAATATTTTGGCACGTTGCTTATATATCTCCTCCTATCATATTTTTGCAGCAAATTGCTGTTTGATTTAGAGATGTCGCGAAAAGTTATTAAAGACCGAACAGAAATTATTTTTAATTTATATGATTTCAATATGTTTCGAAGATTGTAAGTGAATTTAATACAGTTTCGAACTGATGAGTTTATGATTATGCAAAAAATCGATCTTCTCATCAGGCCGCGTTGACTGGACTATATACATATACAGAATCTACTGTGCAGATTTTATTAGCGAATTATACTAATACAGCCAAATTTTCCTCCAATATCTCTTCTTCATGACATTAATACAGCTCTATTTCTATCTAAGCTAATTTTTCTTTTACGAAACTGTGAAGATGTCGTGAAGAATAAAAATTGTAGCAGAATTTGGCTGTATTGGTATAATTCGCTAATAAAACTTGCACAGTACATTCTGTATATATATAATGTAAATTGTGGTTTTTAATTTTTTCACCATTTTTATAATGGCTCTTGGATAACTTTAACACGGTCTTCAATCGAATACGACTCCAGAGCGATGAATGGCAAACATTCAACTAACAAAATGACATGAAATGACAGAAAACCAACATGGCGTCTTTGTAAAATTATTTTTTATTTTCCTGCATTTCATTTAGACAACCCTTTATTATAATCTGGTAGGTATTGCCATCTTACTCGATATTCAGACGTCTTGTTTGTATTACCACTACATATAAATACGTATACTTATACAATGTATACGCATACGTAATTTTTATTTTATTTTTTTGGCTAAGTATACTTTTCACAGGAATTTTTAGGCTACATGAATTAAAAAAACTATTTTTATCTTAATTTAAATAAGCGTTTCTAATTCATTTTAAAAATTATATTTAAAATTAGAATTGAAAAAGAAATAAAAAAGTTTGACAAAACGAATTTAAAAAGGCTTATCATAATTCATTTTCAAAATGAATTACAATAATATATTTGTTTATAAAATGAAATAATAAAGCCTATTTTATTTCGTTTTGGAAATGAATTTAGATATATGAAATTTCGATTTCGTATTTTCATTAATGAAAACCCGAATAATAAACGATTTTAATAAAAAATAATTATTAGTTATTATTTATTAATTGTTAATTATTAGTTATTAATTATTGATTATTAATTATTAATTATGAAAAATGTATTAAAATATCTTGTTTTCATTGCTGAACAAATAATTATTAATTATTAATTATTAGTTATTAGTTATTGATTATTAATTATTATTTATTAATTAAAAATTTTTGATTATTAATTATTAATTATTCATTATTTATTATTAAAAATGTATTAAAATATCTTGTTTTCATTAATGAAAAAATATTTAATAATTATCAATTGTTTATTATTAATTATTGATTAATAATTATTAACTATCAAAAATGTATTAAAAAATCTGGTTTTCATTAATGAAAATATAATTATTAATTATTAAAAATAAATAATATCTTAACATATTTCCTTTTCATTAATTAAAAAATAAATATTGATTTTTAATTATTTTTTATTGATTATTAAAAATGTATTAAAATATCTCGTTTTCATTAATGAAAAAATAATAATTAATTATTATTAAATATTAATTATTAATTAGTAATTATTTATTACTAATTATTAATTATTGATTCTTAATTATTAATCATTATTAATTATGAACTGCAATATATATTATTACTTAATAATTATTAATTATTAATTAATAATTATTAACTATTAATTTTTAATTATTAATTATTAAAAATGTACTAAAATATGTCGTTTTCATTTATGAAAAAATACGTAAACGAATTAAGATTTGTTTTTATAAAATGAAATAAAATAAGCCTTTTTTAATTAATTTTTGAGTTTTCTCTTTTTTCTAAAATTAATAATTTAAAACAAAAAAAAAATGAATTAATATAAGTCGCCGTTGTACCAAAATCTATTTTTTAAAGAACTTTTT
Source organism: Tipula vernalis (assembly GCA_958295665.1). Classification (NCBI taxonomy): domain Eukaryota; kingdom Metazoa; phylum Arthropoda; class Insecta; order Diptera; family Tipulidae; genus Tipula; species Tipula vernalis. The sequence goes on along the minus strand of OY282558.1, from coordinate 378,067,554 downwards.
TAATTCAGCCTTTTTTAATTCGGTACCCCGAATTTTTATAGTACACATATGTCAGTTACGTAGTTTAAGAGCTCACGTGTTTAGCAATTCAGAAAACTGTTTGTGGGCAATGGGCGCATTTATCACACGTAGAGCCTACATTTCAGATATTTTAAAATGTAGAATACTTGTTAGATAAACTATAACACGTGCACTCTACATTTGTTTACTGAGTTATTTTGTGTTCAATAGTTCTAGAATTTTTTGTGAGAATCTACATATGTATGCTAGATCAGCCAATGCGTTAGTGTCGGAGAACATTATTAGTGTACAGTCAATACGAATTTGTAGTTTTTAAATATTTCTGACAATATTCAAAGGATCAAATTATTAATAAGGCTTTATAAATTTTCAAACTTACTTCTAAATTTCCGTTAAAAATTACTGCATTAGCATTAGAATATTTACATTTGTTGCATTATAAATGTAGATTATTTTATTTGTGTTTATTCAAGGTTCCAAATTTTGAATTTTTTCATTTTTCTTTTGTAAGCTTAATAGGTTTTAAAATTAAAAATTAAATAGTTTTTAAAGATTTTGGGGATATTCCTAATTTTCCTGCTAAACTTTCGAAATTTTATCGGCACTTTCGTATTTATTTCGCCAATAATATGCTTCATCGATTTTGTAAATATTGTTTGTTAAAGAGGAAATACGTTTTTGACCTTAACATTTAATTAAACAAGTAAAATATAGACCGCCTTTATTTAATCTAATTTAATGCCCTAGTTATAATCAACTTGTTAATTATACATACGAATTTTGGTACAATACGAATTAAATCAATAAGCATGATTTTCAATTTTGACCCACCTTTCCCATTAACATTACAAAATCTTAAATTAATAAGATTAAATTTAACTTTGCAGAACACCGTGTTTTGTCAATCAACATGTACGATACAAATTGCCTAATCACACAAATACCTAAAATTTTGATTTTGTCTAGTGCACAAACACAGGGAATGTTGTAAACTTTCTAAAATAATTCACATATAATTTTAATTTTTCTTTAATTAAATTAACAAAAAGATCAATCAAATTGAACTAACAAAATTTAATTATAAATTTTTTTTTTTTTTCTATTTTCAGGTGAGCTGAATACTATAATATAGTACACGAAAAATGACGCAGCTAATAATTTTGTTGGTAAGTAATTAATAATAACCGATTTTTATTTTCATCGAATTCTTCAATCAAAAACAGAAACCATACATAAGTAATACTTTTAGTTTTGGATAGTTTTTTTGTATTAGATTATTCAAGTATCATGACTTGACAACAAACAAAATTATTAATATTCTTATCACTTTATTCCATACGCTTTTAAACAACAAAACTACTTTAAACTTTTACAATATTAATTGCATTTTGTATTTTTTAATTTTATTATTTTGGTCAAAATTCTGAATATATATAAGCTCTCATACTCTGTCTCTTTATTAAATTGTATACTCACAAATTCACAGACAGAATATACATACGAGTATATATATGGAACGAACAAACAAAATTATACTTAAAACAATTTTCATAATAATAAAAATTAATCTGTTAAAAGCTTTTTCATTCTGAACTTTTTTTTTTTTTTTTTTTTTTTTCGTTTAGTTCGTGTTTTATTATTTTTATTTATAAAAAAAAACCGGAGAAAATCAAAACAAACAAAAATAGAATTTTCTCTATTATATGTAGGACGTACGTATAGAAAATTTGTTGTTGTACCGAATCTTATAAGTTAAACGAAAAAGTCTTGAAAGAAAGCAAAATATTATACATAATGTACATGAGTAGAAGGCATAAGGCCAATGGTGGGACAATGAGTTCATAAAGAAAAAAAAAATCGTAATTAAATGGATTATATTTGATAGGAAAAAGGCTTCCGTATATATTGTACACACATATATAAACATAATTCACAATCTGACGTGCAAATGGTTTTATTTTGATGTGTCAAGTCATTTTAATTGCAAAATATTTTTTTTTGTTTGGAAAACTGCTGAGACATGTTATATGTGGAAGCCAACAAAAAATTTAACCCATATATTTTAATACTCGATATACCTCCCATGCAACAATTTGTTAATTTAAATTCTCACGATCCCTATTATCCTTAATAATATATTACAAAAAATTAACATTAAAGTAACAAACCGACATTTTGCATAATGACAAAAATACATACATACATATATGAATTTTAATATAAAACTTGCTATATTATGTATCAGTGGCAGCATTTAATATTCGGTCGTTATTCTGGCTGTTATATACATACAAAATTTATGTATTTTTATATACCATTTTTATTTTGGTTTCCCATTGTCTTACGTTCTTAAAAAAAAAAAAAATATTATATGTATGTTTAAGACAAAAAACGAAGTAATATTTTCATGTATGTACATTTTTTGTGTTTTTATTTTCTGTAAGACAAAGCTATATTACGTATACAAGAAAAGCTTCCAAATAATAATAATAAAAATTGTATATTTTATTATAATATATATGATATAATATTTATTCGGAATATAAATTGATTATATATTTATACACATATTTATATATATAATGTATAGTTTTTTTCATTTTGGGTGGATATATGTACAAATATGTATGTGTATAAGAAAAGAATTAAAATGAATATCGCGAAATTGAACGGAATGAAAATATGACTCGAGAGAAACGGTTTGGAATTTCATTTTGGATAATATATTCGCAAAAAGTTGCTTTTTTTTCGTAAAAGCTTTTATTAGTTTTAAAAACTTATTGGAAAATATGAATAAAATTATAATACATTATATAACCGAAATGGTATAGGTTATTGGTATTCATCGGTTGACTATATCTACATATTTGCCTTCGTTCAATATTTGATCTTACATTTATTGTAAAGTTAATATTGTGCCAAATTAAAGCAAAATTATAATTGTTTTTAGCAGCTGATATCTTCCTTGGGCAACATGGAGACAAAATCAATTTTTTTAGGAAGTCAAAAAACCTTAACAAATTTAAAAATTACGAAATTTTTAGTTTTAATTTTACATAATTGGTTTATGTTGTTTTAATACGATTAGACTTGCTACCTTCGTAAACTGGGGAAACGGGGAACTGGGGAACTAAATGTCCTAACTGTTGGATATAATCACAGTTGGTACCTTTTGCTTTTCTTTAGTCTAATTTAAGGTTTGAAAAAACTAAGAAAAAGCACCCAATGAAATCGAAGAAAAGCTAAAGGAATAAAAGATAAAGTGAAGCAACTTTTAGTCTCATTACCTGGTGAAATTACGTAGTTCTAGACGCGTTTCTTTCTTCATAACTGCCAACATTTTGGGCATCTTAAATTTTTCATTTTATTTTAAAACATCATACTGCATTTACATAACAGCTTATTTCATTAAAAAAATTAAATCCTCTGTTTGGCTAGAGGAAAGAGGCAACTTCAATTGGGCATGCAAGTGAGAATATAACATATGGGAAAATCATATTGTTTGTGCCTCTTCGACCATAACCTTTTTGTTGCAGTATTTGCGAAACAACTAAGCTCTCTTTTGTGAGCTAGAGTTCAGAAACAATTTTTATTTAATTTTTGTCCCAAATGTTTTAAAAATTCATGATTTTATTATGTAGCTAGAGGGACAAATTCGAGACTGTTATAATGAGAATTATAAAATTTCGAATATTCCAGAAAAACTTGGATAAACATAAAGTCATAGAATAATCTTGAAAAATTAAGAAAATCATAATTTTAAAAATATCATGCAGTATTCGTAAAACCACAAATAATCTCGATATTATGACAATGATTATAATTCGAATAACTTCGACATTAAGCTAAGCTATACATTCTCTGTAAGTTGATTCATTTTAGTGGTATGCCTTCTCGTAATTCAACACCAAGCTAAACTCGAATTATATCAAAAATCTCGAATAATCTCGAAAATCTCGAATAACCCCTAAGTCTATAAAATTTCGAATAACAAACTAAAAACCATTGGAAAAAGAGAAACTAGAGTAGACTCTACTAATTTCGTACAGCTCGAATAATCTTAGAGTTTAAAATAATCGAGATATAACTAGAATACCTCGAACAATCTCGAAAATATGGAGTAATGTTGGTAATTTTGAATAAGTTAGCCAGCAAGCAACTTACCGTTATTCAAACCCAGATATCCAGATTATTCTTAAAATCTCAAAACCTAGAATTTTGGGAAATCTCTTATATTTCAATCCAAATTAACTCAGACAAAATCAAAATCTTGAAGAAACTAGAAAAATCCATAAAATCCCGTATAATATCTAAAGGCTATGCAAACATATAAAGCTTTAAAAATCCCACTGTATCTGTAAGTAGGTAACACGAAGCAATATAACGTCAAATATCGTGTCGAATAATCCATATTAAAATACAATTCGATTTTTACTTTATTAATTTTTTGTTGAAAGTTAATTAATTCATGTAATTTCTAATATGCTATCGGTGATTAGACCTTTTTAAATGTGTTTTTATTAACACTAGTAGTATATTAGTATTTACGAACAGTAATTCAACGAAACCGACTAATAGACAGAATTCTATTTGATTAATTATATGATTTTAATTTGTTCCGAAAATTGTAAGAGAGTTCATTTGTATTAATATGATTCGCTAGTACTTAACGCACAGCACATTCTGTATATATAGAATGTAAATTGCGGCTTGAGATTGATTTTTTCAAAATCATTAGCTCATCAGTTCGAAACTGGATTGAATTCTCTTACAATCTTCGGAACATATTAAAATCATACAATTCGATTGTTTAAACTTTATTTAAAAAAAAGCTGTAAGGCCACCCAAATTCGGAAATCGAGACGCCTGAAAGTCGAAATATGAGATATAATCGATTGAATTTAAATTAATCACAACTTGCTGTTGAATTAAAGTGTAATGACAGAGAATTTGCTTGCAGAACCTAATTTCTGGTACAATTTTTTTACAAAATTTAATAAATAATTCAGTATCAGTTGTCAGTGGGATCGATCTGTGGCGGCTCGAAATAATCGCACCACCATCAGTGCTGTCGAAGTGAGTACGATCGAAGTATTTGTACTACTTTCGCGTAGTTGTTACTCCTGTAATCTGCTATTTCATTCTGCACTCCCTTGTTTTAATAACTGCTATACCGATAATACAATTACACAATATTTTAACTTTTCGGCTTTTGTTTGCAATAATTATAATATTCTGGCAGCTGCCCCATAAAGCATTTTTTAAAGCTAATTAATAAAGGTTTTTGTGATTCTCCGGCAAAAACCCACCCATAAAACGGGTTTCTTGGAATAATGTGCTAATATCAATTCAAATATTTCAAAATTGCGTACTAAATTACTTTAACTTCACAATGTTTTTTTCAGAATCTGAATACTTGCTGGTAAAACTTATAAAACGATCATTTAAAATTTTTTACAACACATAAAAACATCAAGGCACTATGTATGGGACACCAGATAAACTCAAACATGACAGAGATTACCTGATATTAACAAAAAACTTTTATCTGTTTTGGCTAAATATTTAGATTAGGACCGCACAAATTCTTACCGCACAAATATGATGTCTAGAATTCTGGATTCACAATACTCTCAAATCCTTCCATAAGCTTAGACTAGGACCCTCTTTTATAGGGATATAAAAATAATACTGTATGATAATTTCGGCAGTTAAATGAACTTTTTCTAGAAAGTTGTACGGAAGTCTGGATTTATGCAGTGTGATATGAGAAATTTCAATTTTATTTCTTGTCTGACAAGGTTAAGTGCTGACAGAAGAAATTGTCTTTCAATTTTATTTTGACATTCTCCTTCTCGCCTAAGTAAGATATAGGCAGGAATAGGGTGACCATGCGTTCTGGTTTTTAGATAATATTCATTCAAATCCCTAAATTTATTAGGATCAACGCAAAATTCAGGAGTGAGCAGAAAAATAATAATTTCAACCAAAATTTAATTCGAACTCCAATCCAAATGACTGGCCCAATGTTTACTCTTTATATTTCTAGGAACTCCTTAAATAGAATCGGCTTAATACCTCCGAAATAATACTTTACTAAAATACATGGACAAATATGTGTGTTCCATTCGGTGTACTACAGGCGAAGAAAATTGTGTGGGATTGCCTAATTTTTGATTTATGGTATCGATCATTATACTATTAGCACGAATAGTATTCGAAAATATTTCTTCCCGTTGGGCCATGTTTTATTTTAAAAATTCTGATCTCAGCCCTACCTAGGAGGAAATAGGAACTATTTAAAGAATTTACAAAATATTGTAGATAATAAATATGACTAAAATCCATCTGGAGATTGAGAAGACAGTCTGAATTAGCTAAGTACAGGTCTGTGTAAGAAAAAAGAAAAATTGGTGAAACAATGTTTCTAATAAATGGCATCCATCAAAATATCATCAATCGGCTCTTATTTTATTTATCAAATCAGAACCCAAATGAGGTGACCCAAGACATTTTCAGAGTGTGAATAATTCTGTTTTAAATTAGGGACTCCAGAAAGTATCGGCTTTAAATCTCAGGTATAAAACATGCTCCGTTATGTGCTGGAACCTGGAAATGTAGTAATAAACGCCTGTAGTGGTTATGAAAGTAAAAAACAAATTTTTCTTTATCAAATCTAATTTCCTTAAATTTTTTCTAATAACCAAAGTGTCATTATAGTGTCTTGCAATATTTATTAAATTCTAGCCATGTTTTATTTAAGAAACTCCATTGAAATTGATTATCGGACTAAGCCAATACATTTGATGATCAATGAATTAGTTATAGCACCACCAAATTTAGAATCAAGTTAAAAACTTTTTTAGAAGAGATTTCTTCACGTGCATGTTTTGTGACCAGCCGTCGCCACCAAACCAATTTTATTAGCAATTTGTTTAAATTAAATACACAACATATTTCGAGATATAGAAACTATGTCGAGATATAAAACTGTCTTATTATTTTAAGGCTTCGTCCAGGTTTAGTCGTTTTTGACCTGATCACTCCTAGGTACCTACTAAGGTATCATCTGACAATGACATCTCTGACATGTCTGAATTCGCATATCTCAAAATTACGCGTTTGGAAATGAAAAGGGTTCGAAGCTAAAGTTGCTTTAAGATAAATTTGCCATTCACCACGTAAAATTTAGGTAAAAGTAGCTAAACATTAAAAATTTCGCTTATGGTTTCGCTGGTCGGTACTCTTATCTACGAGAAAAACTTAAAAAACTCTAAACGATAATCTAAAAATATCTGTGATTTCGTGGAGAGTTCAAAACTATTTAGCTCGAGCAGCATACAGGGCTTAACGCTTTAATAGTAAAATAGATAAAGAGAAGCCAATAAATAAATCACTTTTCTTTTGACATTCAAATTTGGCTCAAAAACTAAAAACAATTTTAGTGTAATTTGCTGGACCGTGATTTTTTTTAACCAAAATACACAAAACAAAAATACACAAAAAACAAAATAAAATACAACAGTAACACTCTCGTCTCGAAATTAGTGCTGAGCGCACACGCGGTCATCTCTACCGGATAATTGGTAAACAGCAAAAATGGTGGTGGAGAAATAAATAAATTCTGGGATAATAAATAACAGAAAGATAATATGTAGATTAAAATTAATAAATAAATAAAAATAAATTAATTAAATACAGTGTGAGTGTTACGCAATATTATATACAAAACTAATTAAAAACCAAAATTAAATTGTGTGTGTTTTTCTATGTAAAAATGGCGTACACACTTTGCAATACTACGACACGCCATAGATCAGACACTATTATAACTAAAATAATGACAAAACCAGGCAGAAAGTGGGAAGGCCAGCAATGACCTGGAAAGAACGGTGTTAGCTGAAGCATGGGGAAAGCTGAAGGCAATAGCTAACAAAAGAGTGAGGTGGTCTAGCCTAGTAAACGCTTTATGATTCTAAATGGAGATAACGGAAGAAATAAAAGAAACGTAGGCGTAGGAAGTGAAACCAACTTTTTTCGAATCTCACAAGTTTTCTTTTATAATACAGCGATTTACAGCTCTGTATAGCCTATAAATATAGTTCGTGGTCGCTTGAAATGTTTGGAAATTGTAGGCTTCCATTAAAGAAATTTCTAAGTTTCTCTTTTACGGACTTCAGATTTTCAACTAGCAACCCAGCAAATTTTACCCAATGCTGAAAATGAACTGAAACTGACAATAACGTTTTGTTTTACCCTTTTTTGTTTGCGGGACAAACATCGTCCCGCTTATAGTAATGCCGGGACACAGGACACTCTATCCTAAAACTGGTCTGTTTCATCGGAAACGGGACGATTGGCATGTCTAATTACGCTACTGGTCAGCCATAAAACCATTTTAATGTATTTTACAAATAACGCGAAAAATAATAAAAAAACACAATAAAGAAAAGTGTTTTTAATTAATTTTAACAAATTACTATTTATTCAAATTTTAATTTCGCGAAATTCATTCCGTAAATATAATTTACATCATCAATTTTTGACTGTCTCCAAATTATATTATTACACACAAATTAAGCATAAATTAGTTATGTTTGAACATAAACAATGTGGTGGAAGTGTGATGTACAATTTCAGCAAAAAACACTCTATATTCCCGACATATTTTATATGCAATACAATTAAATTTTGTATTTCTAAATATTTTGTAAATTTTGGAAATAAAGTAACGTAAATGTACGTTTGTGAAACGGCGAGATTCAAAATTACAGGATAAGGGCCTTAACGGAGAAACCACCCACAAAAGTTCAGATCATATTTTTTGGAGGATCAAGGTGAAATTAATTAAATACATGATTTCCCTCCTATACTTGTAAAAGGACCATATTCAAAAATTCGGGTGACTGTAACCTACGATTTGTCGGGTAGCAAACTATGATTCTTAATTAAGACCATATTCTAGAAACAATAACATCTTCCTTATTCTTTGTCATTTGTCTTTTCCCTTTTTTTATAGTCACCTGAATTTTTGAATTTGGTCGTTTCTCATGTGTAGGAGAGAGATGAGGTTTTTAAATACATTACAAATAATAATTATTTCTAAAGTTATTATTCAAGAGATATTGCATAAAAAATATGTCGGTAATGCAGAATACTTTTTATGTTGTGTTTTTTCTGCCATAGTAAAAATGATATTGCAGATTTCTTTCTTCTAACATTTAAAATATGCCGATATTACTGATATTCTGTTGCGAGTTTTTATTTGTCTCCTAAATTCACCTATATACACTTTTTGGCAGCCCAGTACAAGGCTGAGAATATTTATCTTTGCCATTGATCAATAATTGTTGTTCTAATTTTTGATTTGTGCCATTGTGCCATATACAAAATCTCTATTAAGTTAATTAAATATGTTCCTCAATTTATTTGTGATCGAAGGAAAAAATGTTATCTTGATTCGTTTGACTGTAGTATAAGTTGTTCCGCCACTAACCAAAGCCAACTCTTTAGTGTCAAATAATTGTCGAAGCCTTGTTAAATTCGATGTACTTCTGAATCCTACATATTTTTATCGCTTCGTATAATACTTCAACCGTGTTATTTAATAAATTACCGCTATCCAACCATTTTTAATCAACGTTAATGTTGTATTTATTGGTATACTTGGAAGTAGCGTAACAACAACAAATTAATCGAAATTAACATTGAAAATTTGAAACTTCTAAAAGAGGTAAAAAATATTAATTTGTTAAAATTAATTAAAATAATTTTTTTCTATTGCGTAAATATACAATTTGAGGTGTTTTAAGTGATTTACGGTGTTCAAACAAAAATGTTTGCATGCTACGAAGAATAATATTAGTATTTACAAACAATTATTCCCCAAATCAATATTTTAATTTTTTTGTTTACTTTTTTTTCAAATATGAACATCGTTGACTTCAATGGTAAAACAAAAAAAGGGTTGCGATTTTCATGTGCTTATATTTACAATAATTAAACAGAAATGCAACTCTCCATTCTCATTTTGCGACCAAAATCAACATAATATTGTGAGATTTACAAGCAACAGAATTTAGTATTTGCAAATGGTATGCTTCGTGAGATACATTTTTAATATTTTATGGTCTAATATTTGAGCACATTTCTTCATAGAAATTTCAAGAAATATTTAGTAAATATTTAAATATTTTAATAGTGTAAATTAATAATTTATTAATTAATACTTGTTTAGTTAGTAAGGAAATTGTTACGCAGACGTAAATGTAAGGGTAACACATCTAACTTAATCTTCTTAACACTCGAGCCAACAGGGTTGCTTTTCAGCGTAGAGAAGTAAAGTCAACGGAAATAAACTCAGTTGGCTTTAATACTTTTTACTATGGATTTAAAGTCAATTGAATTTATTTCGTTTAAAGGGCATCCTCCGGTATTTAAGTTACAAATTACTTTGACTGCAGCCGTTTTTAAAAGAAGAGACTCTGGAAAAGGAAGATTTAATTTTTAAATATTCTGGAAAAGTGGTATTTTGGGGGTAGGGGTGAATATTCTGGAAAAGTGGTGTTTGGGGGGGGGGGGAATTGTTACGTTAAAAAAAAGTTTATTTTTAACATTTGTGGTTGACGAATAAATCATTAAAAACATTTCCATTCAAATGCGGTATTTGTTTTGTACAAATAATACATTAAATTTTAATTCGTGATAGTCTAGAGACCTAGACCAGTGCCTGACCAGTTGCTGAATTATTCGAAAGTTGAATATTGTGAGTTTGGTAAAAGTTGTTGGTATACACGAAGTAAACTAGTGCACAATATCCCGAAACTCGAAAGAGTAATTCAATATAATATTTTATGTAAGTAGTTTTGAGTTGATTCGTTCAGTATTATCAAAATTTAACAACGAATGTTGAAAAAACATCTTTTAATAAATAAACATTAATAAAGTTGATTGTGTTAATATTTACAGTCAAACTTGTACAACACATGTTCCGAACACTAATTTTACCTAAAAAATATTTTTTTATGTATATTTCATAATTTTTTTGAAAAATCGGAAAATTTGGTTTTATAAAATGATGAAGACCGAAATATTTTCAAATTACTATGCAATATATCACTGATTTTCATTCGGGAAAGTAACATTTCGAAACTTTGGTTACGAAAGCCATTATGTGTCAGTAGTAATGGGTGAAGTTTCGACTAATAGCTATTTGTGAAACCAGTTAGGAAAGCAAAAGTAAATCGATAAAATTTGAAATTAATTTCATTATTTATTGTAAATCGTTTAGGCACAAATTAGTGTTGAAATGAATATTTCGTCATCTGTTGTTAAACATTCTTCATTTTCTGTTGTTAAACATTCTTCATTACCTACTACAGTTATTAAAAGGTATTGTTTATAACAAAATTAGAACAATTTTAGAGAACTATTGTGTTTCTTGCCATGATAAAAAATTTCTTGAGTTAAGATTTGTTGCTTAATTTTAATCTTAGATTTAGTTTCTTGCATATATAACTGGTCAAAATTTTTGATTGAAGAAAAAAGAACAACGCATGGAGAAAAATATGATTGGTTTGTTTCCAATTGTTCTTGCAACTAGCAATAGACCCTTTTCTCAATCTATATCGTCTAATTTTCTTGGAATTGGTTATTTTAAAAATTAGAAACTTTCTTGATGAACACAAAAGCAATTTATTTATTCAAGAAACAATTGAAATGTTAAATATAAGATTAAATTTTTCTTAAAACTAGAAATGGAACCTTTTCTTAAAATAAATTATCCAATTTTCTTGAAATCACCCATTTTAATAATAAAACATTTTCTTGGTATGTTCTTAAATTTATTTTATCCATAATTATATTAAATTTTCTCATCTTACTTTCCGGATGTCCCGAAACCCGAAATGGTTCGAATTTTTGTTATTTTCAATATCGAACTAATTGCTTTGACTTTCGTCAAGTATATTTCTATAGTAGCATTCATTAATAAATGACTATCGTTAATTATACTTATCAGATCACACCCAAGCTTCTTTTTATTTAAGACGAACATTCGCAGCATATACAAGTTCTATCGATTAAAGTAAAAGAGTCAAAGTCGCGTTGTTGAGATCGAAACGTGTTTGAATTCCAGAAGTGATCGAGCAAACTCTAACTGTAAGCATTTTAAAAAATTGTATATTAAATGTTCACTCCTTGCTCCATATGAACAAATTACATTTAAACTCCTATTTTTACTCCATATTTACCATTATATTATCACAAAATGGGGGTGAAAAATAATAATTAAAAGTGGGAAATTATATTAAATAAATAAAATAAAATTTTATAAATAATTTAAAATAAATAAATTTGACGGAGTTATACAATACACACCTATGTTGGGTGTCTACAAATTTTATCTGACATAATATTAAGGTTCAGCATTTCGAATAATTTAGATTATTTTTGATTAGGTGGCACAACAAGGACAAGTTTCTTCTCTCTTCGAAACAACCAATTTTTCTATGTTACTCTTGAACTGAGAGAAAATTTCCAATTGAAGAAACTATTTTTTAATGACTCCTCTAACAAGGAAACTATTATTTTACGTCTCTCAGGACTCTCTTAAGCGATCTTATATAAAAATCGCATTTTTCATTTGAACAAAAATTTCTTAATCTGAGAGTATATTTTTAATACAAGAAATTATTTCTTAATATGAAAAACTTATTTCTCATAACAAGAGAACAAAGTATTTCAACTAAGTAAACCTTTCTTGAGACGAGAAAAAAATTATTAAATCATTATAATTGTACGTATATGTACCATTATATAATGGAGGTTCGCACCATAAAAAAATCATTCTATCGCAAACCTTCAACAGTGAAGAACGTAAAAAAGTTTTTTGTTTTTAAAAGTGTGATTTTGTGAAAATATTATTTTGTTAAAGTGCACAAACTTTGATTTTTTATACAGCGGTGTTTCCACTTTAAAGTGGTGTAAAGTGAAAAAAACAGGATTTCTGGAAACATTTAAAAATGTTTTTAATATTTTCTCTCGTCTTGGTCCACATTCAAATGTCTTATAAATGGAAACATAAGTATTTCTGTTATTAAATACAAGAGGATTATTTTAAAACAATCACATTTTCTTAATTGTACAGAAAAAAGAAACTTCCAAAGAAATTTAGTACCTAATATTATAACGATATAATCTTAGCTCTAAGTAAAAATTATTTAATTTTAATAATTAAATCGAATTTTAATAATAATCGAAATTATCAAATTTGTATTGAAATATTTTCTATGTACATAATATGTATGAACATATTTATCTAATGGTGAAATAAAAAAACAATAAAATAAATTTTCAAGAACACCTGAAGAAATACTGCGTTGTCACAAGAAAAACGTTTCTATAGTGAAAAATATTGAAGTTCCCTGGAAGAAGAAAAGCGATACAAACAAGAAAACGCAAACAATAGATTCATAAATTGAAGAAGACCCACGCATTAGATTCACAAATTCATTTTTCTGGTCAAGACTTAGCTAGTTTCATATAAGAAATAAATCAATTCATACAAGAAAATCCATAGAAGAAAATGCAACTTAAACAAAGAAACATGATTTCTTACCATACAAATTCTCATTAAAAGAATCGGTTTCTAGAAACAAACCTATTTAATTAAACTTAAGAAATAACAATTAACCATGAAGAAAAACCATATTCTCTGTGTAATCACGTTTTCTGGTATCAAGAAATTACTTTTCTCATTTTAAATAAATGAAGATTATTTTAATATTTTAGAAAAATTTCAAATTGAGAAATGAAAAATTTGTGATGAGAAGAATTTCGGTTAGCTGAAAAATAATGTACACAATTTTCTTGAATTAATCCATTTTTTCTTCATTTTAGAAATTATTTTTTTCCGTGAAGATGTAATTTTTTCCCATTTTTTTGCATTTAATTTTATCTACTTTGTTTTTGCGAAAATAATTTGGATTTGTACAATTTATTTCGTGGTTGAATTTCCAAATTATTTTATTAACGATTTTCGTTTGGAAGGTAAGGCATTTAGTAAACAATTTGTTATTAGCTTTATAGTGTATTTGAATAAAACCATTTAGTTTGTTGTTACTAGTAAGTTGTTTCAGAAAACCAATTTCTGACGAAAAATTAAACATTTTTATTTTAAACAATAAAAGTGTAATTTTGTTCAAGCGAGGGTCCTTGCCAAGAATTTAACAACGTCACCTTAAGTTATACTATACATAAATCAAACCAAGAGATTTGACAATTTCTGATAACTCTCTCACGCAAAAAGTATTATGAAACTATTTTACATCTGGCTTAAAGGAAGTATGTATAACGATTTTTAGATATTGTGCTTTTTATATTATTAATTACGTATATAATACAAAAGCGAACTACAGCACAGATTAAGAGAAAATTGAAAATTTTTGATGGACAATATAAGAAAACCTCCAACTGCCTTCATTATAAAAAAACAGTAAAAAAGCCGCCTACAGTTTCTAAAATTTGTCAATATCAAATTAAGATCGTTTTAATGGTCACCCATGATGTATTAACCTAGCTTAAATGATCAATAAAAAGTGACAATTGGATTGATTACGACAAGAGTTAATCGATGATTAAACATACAGTACACTGTCGATATTTTCCATATGTAGCTTTAACCACAAAATGCTAGACTTGCTATTTTTTAAAGTCTGTGGAAAAAAAATTAAGGAGCTTACTTGTGTTTCTTTGCGTTTTCTTATAATTCAAATTTTTTTTTGGTGTTTTATATATAATATCTCTGTTTGTTGGCTTAATAGATTAATAAACGACCTGTCTTTTAGCAGTCGCTCTATATTGAACTAGATATTCCGGTGTGCACACCGATCCTGATTGTGTGCTTAGTATGAATTTTTTAGTTTAGTTTTTGAACTTAAATTTGTCGTGTGTTCATAATTGATGTATTGTTAAACTAAATTTTTAAAATTTTGTAAAGTGTTAAATTTTCAAATACTTAACACGTTTTCAACTATTTTAAGGTTTATAAATGAGATTAAAATAGACAATGGTTCAAATTTTAAAGCAACTATGTAACTAAACCTAATAATTTTTAATTTAATATATTTTTAAACGTGTCCTCAAAACTCATTTAGTTTTTTATTTATCTAACCATTAAATGTAACCTGGATTAAGAGTCTTTAAAAAAATAAATTCGGTCACTCTCACGTTATTTTAATTTAAAAATTAAAATAAACCAATAAAGGGCTAAGGGCACGTTTAACCAACATATTCAAAATAAAATCTTAAGACTTAAAAATCCATTAACGTAAGAAACCTATTTACAGTTTTCTTCGTTTTTACAGTTTTGTATGTTCAAAAACCACATATTATCGGATTACCCGAAAAAGAAAACTAACTAAGCTTAGCACATGTGACACATCTAATAATAGTATCAAATTATTAAAACCAATATTATTATTTTTTTTTTTTCAAAGTAACACATAACATAAAATACAACAAAAAAAAAAAATCTTTTATGATTATATTTTGGTCTAAAACATAAATTCAATGACCGATAAAATGTCAACGTTTATGAACTCCAACATGCTTACGCTATAAATTATATCGAGAACACAAGCTGAATACTATATACACCAGAAAATAATATAAAATTCAATTCAATTCACGTGACATGTCACAATCAATTGTTATGGTGAAGCTTTTCGATTTTTAGTTTACCAATTTTTTTTAAAAAATTTTTTTCGTGTGCTTTCCACCAAAAACCAAATCATGATTATTTTATTCTGATGATGTAAAGTTGATAATATGGTTTAAGGTGTTTTATATATTATGTACGAGTATGTATTTTGAATTTAATTTATTTTTAATTTGTTAAAGGAAATGATGAATATTTTTTGTTGGTTATTTAGAATATACGTAGTATATATTCTAAAATTAGTAAATAATTTCGTTTGATTTGATGAACAACAAATTATGGTAAATTATGTTATTCTAGGTAATTAGCCAACCGTGAAGCGTGGAAAAATATTAGATTACCAGTCTATATATGTACATATGGATAGTTTGTCATTAGTCACATAAAATTAGAGTGGTATGCGACCGGGCAGCATATTAATTTAGATAATTTTCAACACGAAATAGCTATTACAAATGGTTCACTGAACCAAATTTTGTCCAAAAAATATTGCTTGGAAAGCTGCCCGCCCCTTGTATTATAAAATAAATATTCTCAAGTCACTAAATATATCGTTAAAAAGTTAAAGTTAATATATTTATTGTTGTTGTTGGGAAATGCGTAATTTTTGTTTTCTTATGCGCGGCGTACACACATATTCCACGGGAAAATAAAAAGTAATAATGAAATATACAAATTTTATTATTTTTTTCGAATAAATTTCAAATTAATTTCCTTCTAAAAATAAAAAAAAAAAAAATTCTGAATATTCTATTCCCTAAATTACTTCCTTTTTTGTATTCTTCTTCGACTTATTAAAAATAAAAATTCTTCTGGTTGAACTTTTTCTTTTTGCAATTTAATTTTACTTTTTTTTAAATACAAAAAAAATAAAAAATTTACGTACATTTCTCTTTAACACAAAACGAAATTGCTTTTATTTTTTATTTTTTAAGTTGTTTGATGTATTTTGTACGAACGAATAAAAAACGAATTAGGGTCAAAAATAGATAAGCTTTTTCAGATGGAAATTTACTGTCGGTTATTTAAATTTTTTTTTTTGTTGCTTTCCTGAATCTATCTGGCCATAACACTAGGACTAGGACATGTGTATATATATCGGGGAATAGGGTCTAATTAGTTTGGTTTTTTTTTGTTGTCAATCATGATTTGAATATTTTCATTGGACATATTTTTATCGCATGTGATTTTATAAAGCTATAGTGAGAACTATTTGAATATTTTCTGAGAGTTGTATTACTCAGAAAATCAACTTTTAAAACAAAAAACGAAACGGGAAACCTTTGGAATGTTTTGCGACACAAATTAGCCATATTGAATATTACTTTAAATTCACTTTTATTATATTTAGAGGGGTCAGGTTTTCTGAAAGCAAAGTCGAGATGTATTGAAAAAGCTTTTATAGATTTTTTCTGTAAAACTTTTCGGTCCCTTTTACTACCCACGCTGATGTAATGCTTATCACCAAGCAAAATTTAAATAATATTGAAAATGTTAAATCATCTAAAATATTAGCAACCCGAATAAAAGGAACATCATACAAACTCAATTCAGAAGCTTTGCTTATATAGTCTTAAAAATGTTGAAATCTCAACTCTCAGAAATAGTATTTGGTGTTTCTATAACAGGAAATTTTAAACACGTAATAAAAATGATTTGGAGTGAATGCTCCTTCTAATAAATTCAGGTAAAGCATTAAACAATGTTGGTGCTGTAACAAGTAAATAGCAGCGGAAGTGATCGTTATTAAACCTCGGAATATTATAAAGAATTCGGAAGTTAGTGCGAAAGTTATACCGAATATCACTTCTTATTACAAGTTGACCACTACGCTTAAAAAATATTCTTAAAATCTTATAAACGTACAAGTGCTGCAAAGGTAAAATATGGGTAGACTTGAACAAAGGCCAAGATGACTTGAATCTTTTTTTCCTCAATAAGGTTCGCAAAATAATTGTTTGTTGGACATACAATGGATTCAAATTAGTTGGACAACAACCACCCCGTAACAAAGAAACACAGAAATAGGACATAAATCACGGAGGGGGTAGAAAATCCGAAAGGTTAGTATCCAAATGAACGCCGAGATATTTAAAACAGTTGACTAACTCAATATTCAAACAATCTGAATGACAACTAATTGGAGAACATTTAGAACCACTAGATATTCTGAACCATATAAATTTTGATTTTTCACTTAGTATTAGGTAATGCTTATCAAACCATTCATGAAAAACCTTAAGAACTGAATTAACCATATAAATCACATCCATGTGACATTTAGCAGTATAAGCTAAGGCAAAATTATCAGCAAAACTACTACTGTTACCAATTAACCATAATCAGCATAGATTGAGCCTAGCAGAGTCATTTTAATTTTATTAGCTAAAAAATAATCGAAAAATAAATTTATATTAAAATTGAGCTTTATGAGATTTTATGAGCTAACCTACTAATAATTTTTGCTTGTACCGAATATACTTAGGTCTAACCGGCCAAATCTTCAAAAACCAAACATAAAAGCATGCGATGTCTAAATAACGTCGTAAATGATTTTTTGAACTTGGTATGGAAAAAGTCCAGCAATTTAGTCCTGTTACTGATTAGTGGTAGAATGGAAATTCAATGTAAAGATGTATCTATCATCATTATATTTTCCAACAATGGAAATGAAAATTGAGATCAGTGAATTTATAAATAATTTTTTGCTCTTCTCACCATTGGAAAATAAAATCAAAGGATGCCAATATTTGTGATTTGATAATTGAGAAGCTTGATCACTCAGCACTAGTCAAGAAATTTGCGTACTATTGATGTTGAGAAGTAAAAATTTCCAGAAGGATTTCTATCATCTAAACTTCACAAATATGGAATGTTATTTAGTAGTTTTGCGACAGTTCAACATCTAATCCATTGAATTCCTGAGGAATTCCTATAATTTTGGAAATAAGCGTCCTCAAAGAAACGGGGAAGAAAAGTGGTGTACCTCCATACTACAATTGTCATTGCAACGTCACATTCGAGTAGTTTTAGTAATTAAAAGGCCTAGAGGATTTACTAATATAGCCCAAGCATGAAACATTTTCGGTTTTCAAAATTTGAACCTTGCTCAAGAAGAAAGTGGAGCTTTAATTTTATATCGTCGATGTCCCAATATAAGTTTTGAGAACCACAATAAATTAAACATTATTTTACGCTATAATACGGAAAGGGTGGTTGATACTCAATTACATCATTCCTGACACGTATTTTGTTCAAAAAAAGAAACATAACCAATGACCTCTGGCGCTACCTTATAAAATGTAGATGAGAATGTAGCAGCAGAATGGCTATGCTTTCGTAGGTTTGCCTCACTCAATGTTAGCTCAATGTTTCCAAAATTTACTAAAAAAAAGGGTTATTTTTGAAAGTGTGACAAACCTGCGAAAGGTTTTTTCTTTAGAACAGGTAAGTGCTACAACACTACTAATATCATAAAGGAATTAATGCAACAACTTACAGAATGTACCTACTGGGTCTGTATATATTTTGGCTAACCAATTCCAGTATTAAATTTTGTAGAATTTTTTATGCGGTCTCATTATGCCATGATTATTTGACCTTCAACAAATAAAGAGATTAAGTGGTGAATTTTTCCTTTAGCACTTGGACTAGTTCGTCTGTTAAGTAACTGACTAATTGTATTTTTTTTGTTATTGTAATTTGTAAATAATTTTATTTTAATTTTGTTTTAAATTTTTTAAAAATGTAGCAAATGGTTTCATTTTCTTTTAAAAATTACTTATGAGTGCAAGAGACTCATCGCATGCGTTTATGTTTAGGTAAGTAAACTGACCCAAGCTGATTAGGGTTAATTTAAGTTTAAAAATAGAATTAGTTTACAAGAAAAAATTCTGACTCTCACTGTTCGATTATTTAGTTAGGAAGCAAATCACTTGTTTGACATACCCCTATAACCAATGTCAAACAGATTAGATAACAAAAGTTTATGATCAACCAGACCGAATACCTTACAAGCACCAATAAATAAACCTGCACAAATATTATCACTATTGAGACCGGTATGAATAACATCCAAAAATTGCAAAATACATATATCTGATGAACGCTTAGTGTTTTACAGTGATCTAGGAATATGGTAACTCTATTTTTAACTGCTTTTTCAAGAACTTTGAGAATTACTCGTTGTATTGCAACAGGTCTATAGCTTCCCTTAAAAATCGGAATAATAGTTGCAGTTTTCAATCTCATAGGAACTACTCCATGCTCGAAGGAAAGATTTTAAATATGAGCAAGGATAGGACCGTCAAAATTAGCAACAGCTTTAAAAATATAATTACTAATTCGTTCGTTGTCTGATGACTCTTTAGGTTCCAACGATTCAATAATAGCAATTATTTCATTATTAGAAAATGGAGTCATCAAAAAAAAATTTCGAACAATAATCATAAGGAAGGACGTTGTTTGTTGGTACACTATTCGATATAAAATTTTCTCTTAACTTGTTTGCAATACTAGTAAAATAAATGTTGAAGAGCATCATTATCGGATAGTATGTTTCTAAATGAAGATGTTTTAAGTTTATTCGATAAAATTTCATGAACAAGGTTCCAATTATTTTTAACGTTACCGCGGTTCATTGAGAAACGATTCACATAATATATTTCTTTCTCCCTCTTAACATCAACATTAATTTGTCTGCAAGTGATCATCAGAACATCATTTGGATGCTTTTTTTATTTTTTTTAGCAATTGGTTTCTTTTTTTAATTCGACTGGCACGTTTATATTATATCAAAGGTTGCAAGAGATAAAAAATTGGTCAAGAGTTGCAAACTCCAGTCAGACTGCTCCATTAATAGATTTAACGATATCATATGGGGTGGCAAATCTGTAGCAGCTTTGAACAATATCTCAGAATTTTTAAAGTCAATTGTCGAAAGTTTAAGACATGACAGATTGTTTGTGCTGAGGCGAGCAAAGAAATGATCGAGGCAAGTGGAGGATGATAATGTCACTCGAAAAGAACAGATAAGAAACGTATAATCATCGCAATGCGATGGAAAGTTCAGGATATCAATATTAATGTCACTAAAAATTAAGAGATTCCTCGACTTAATATTGCTAATAAAATTTGAAATTCCATACACAAACACATTAACTGGAGTGTCATGCAATCTATAAATACCATACATAAAATCACATAAATTTCACCAAAAAAGCTCCAATCCACCCTTACAATATCAGCCGAAGTTAAGTTAAATGCTGGCTGAGCGTTTCTATCTGTTTTGGAGGTGAAATCAGGGTGTACATTTGTTAAATCGTAAGGCTTATTAATTCTTGGCTAAATTACTAAGGATTATAAAATTAAACAGTATTTGTGATATCTGCAAGCTTTCGCCGGTTTCGGAGATTTCGATAGAATTTCAGAAATTGATAAAACGCTAAAAAATAACTTTGGTTATTGATAAATTTTCAAATTTAGTCAGCCTGAAGTCAAACTTTTTTTTTAAAATTAGTATTTTATAGAATTTAACATTAAATTTTTAATTTTAGTTAATCTTAAAAAATTAACCATATAAAAAACATAAGTTAAATATAAAACATTAAGGTTCAACCACAAAACCACCAATCAGCATTTGATAATCACTACCTTTAGAATTGCTCGATTTTACAATCGCAATAGTATATCCGAGTTCTTCAGGAGTAGTTGGTTACAAAAACAATGTTTATGTTCGAGGGAATATGTTACCTCTTTTGATTTTCACAGGAACTTCAGAAAAAAATTATTAAACATTTATACTACTAAGTATCAGTATTACAGAAATTTGATTTCGATTAATTCTGGCAATATTAAAAGTCAATGGAACCGACAGAACTTTGACAGGAACAGTTATTCTTTACTTGATGATTCGAGCTTAGTTGTTAAAGACCCACCAATACGAATACATTTGGTGCCATTAGTATTGGTGGGTCTTTAACAACTAAGCTCGAATCATCAAGTAAAGAATAACTTTTCCTGTCAAAGTTCTGTCGGTTCCATTGACTTTTAATATTGCCAGAATTAATCGAAATCAAATTTCTGTAATACTGATACTTAGTAGTACAAATTTGCTTCCTTAATAATTTTTTAAGTTTTAAAAACCTTTTTAAAAACATTTCATTACCACTTTTCAATTATTCATTACGTATCTTTCGTGCTAATTTATTTTTTAAGCGTATTAATTTTAAAAGTTGTTGGTTTATCCAACAATTCAATTTATTATTAGACTGGAAAATTTGTATAGTACTACTACATTCTTGAATCGTACTAGACAATTTTCCATGAAATTTATGAAGAGTAAGAATAATATTTGTACAGAAATAAATATCAGCCCAATTTTCTCTAGACAACAAGTTTTCAAGATGGATATAATAAATCTTTCCAATGTTAGTGGCAATGTTCTTATAATTAACAACAGGAAAATTTAGATGAAGTAGCCTAAAGCAATTGTTCCGTTATTTGAAGTTATTCTGCTTTAACAATTGCACTAGTTTGTACTGTATTACTTTTTAATGATACTCTGGGAAAACCACGTTCTGCCAAAAAAATACCGTGAATTGTTAATTTAAAATACCAGCGTTGAAGGGATTTATAAAGTTTGTTTCTTCCTAGATTGGTAGGACTGTTTTTTATTAGGATGCCAACTTTGATCGCGAACTAGTTTGTTAAAACTTCTTGTGCTGATGCGAAAAAAGTGACCGGAATTAAAGGAAAAAACTACGAACTACGATTGTGGGTGACATTTTTCTATTTCACAGACTCAAATTGGTACTCTGTGGAACCCGTGTTTACTCCATTGAAGGAAAGTGCAAGCTCCACGAAAATGTATGTTAAAAATGTTTCGATTTCCCCACTCGAATGGGGAATACTTTGAGGGCGACAAAATAAATTTGTATGATTCAACTTAAAATCTGTGTTTTATATAATATTTCCCGGTATTTTTATGACATAATGTATGATCTATACATGTCTTGCTATCTTTTACAATTGTAGTAGGGTGATTTTCTAAGGAAACTAGACCATCGGTAGCCATATCAAACAAATAATCAGCTTTGTATTGAGAACCTCCAAGAACTTTATTTAGATCAAATAACTGTTAATGAAGTTAGGTTTTAAATTATCATTCATTTTGAGAATAATCTTATCTATCCATGGTTATTTTTGAATTTATAACATTCACTGTACACACTTAATTTTGACCTTAGCCAATCTCTAATAAGGATAAACCTTTTATTTTCTTCCTTGAAATCCAAGATCTATAGCTTGAACTGCTCCAATATTCACACTGTTTTAAGTTTTATTAGTACTAAATTATTCGCGACCCTATTGGTGATTCTAAAATATATAATAGTCGCAAGCACAACTTGCGATAGCGAATTTTAACCAATCTCCAATGAAGGTGTCAATTCTGTAATTTTAGCCCCATGTAAAATTGAAATTTAGTTGCAATAGATAAAATGTCAGATTTAAACATTTAGGAAATTTAGAACTTAATAAACTAAAACGATAAATTTTTAGTTTTAATTAATCTTAAAACATTAAAAATTCAAATTTTTATAAAATTTAATATTGCGATTACTTTATAATCAAATAAAGGAATTTTCTAAAATTTCTTGGTACTTTGCGGTTAATTTTAAATGATTTCAGCAGAACTACTATGAGTTCGAAATTCACCTAATTGAAGGAAATTTCTCAAAGCTTAAATTTTAAGATTACGGGTTTTAAATAAATGACATTTTTAATAAACCTGTCCCGATTTTTTTTAACCTGCTTCGTTTAATTTCAGAATTTAGCAAAATTTTAAATAAAAATTTCTATAAAGTAGTAGGCATCAAATTTCGACATATTTTGTAAAATTTGATAGAACTTCAGTAATTGGAAAAAAATATTTTAATATGCTGCTATAATAAATTTTGAGCCCTTTAAAATGCTTTGGTAATTGTTAAAAATGAGATTTAGTTGAATTTTCAGACAATTTTTAGAATTTCTATCAAAATTTGAGCGGAAGTCAGAATTTTATAAAATTTAATTTTCAAATATTTCTCCAAATAAAAACAAACTTGCTAAAATTTGTTGGATCCTTAATTCTCTAGTGGTAGGAAAGACCTACCTAATACCTACCCAAGCCTACACGTGATTATTGTTTCGAGTCAGATTGGCCAGTAATAATTCGATTGTTCTAGTCGCCGTGAACATATATACTTTGCAGATCGCAGTTGGATTACTATAACACGTCTATCAACTACATCGACTCGGATCGGACTGCGTATTTTCTTTATCCTCTACTAATGAGAGGGCATTAGATACCATCGATTACTTTGCTAGCATCACAACAACGCAGCTTAACCGTATTATAGCAACAGTCGGGGAGAATTCATTGATCTGTTATTTGCTAATGATGTTATGTATGCCAAAATTTTTGCATGTCCGGACCTAACCCACGTACCGATTACGATAAATATTTTTGCTTTCTAATTTAATAAAAAATTATCTTTCTAATTATTTTTATTTTAATTTTAGAAAAGCATTTTTTGAATGAATTTTCTAACATTTCTGATTGGGAATTCTTTCTTCTTCATCGAAAAGTACATTTCACCGGTTAAAACAAATAAAACAGGCCTTCGGGAGCCATGGTATAATAATGAGCTAGTGTTGCTCGAGAAACGGCGCAATAAGCTACATTCCTTGTGTAGATATTACATCGTGTTAAATTTAGAATTTAAACTGGTTCCTTTACAACAACTATATAGTACGAATTGAGGAAGAGTTAACATCTAGTGCTAAGGAGTTCTGTAATTTCATTAACAGCAAGGAAAATGTGGCTGGCTTTCCGTCAACTATGTCTTACTAGAGCTCTGTCGCTAGTCAGCCTTTGGACAACTGCAATTTGTTTGCTAAATAGATTGTAGTTGGCAGTAATTATTTGTACCGATGGTAATCACTGTAGGTATCAAATGAATGAGAAAACAAAGCATAAAATCTAAATTCCTATTATGACTCTTAAATAAACATAAAGTGGTTGGATTTTATTATCATTTTAAGCCATTTCGTAATTAATAAACGTTGGGAATACTCTACTCTTTGAGTTTAAATAAATTCTAAAAATTCCGTGATACTTCTAAACAAGAATTCATTTTATGGACTAGTACTATATGGGCTGAAACGCTTCCTTTATTGATAATATAAGGTTCATTTTTTGACAGTATATTTATTTAATCTTCAATATAATCGCCTTTTAACCAAAAGCACTTCATTCAACGATTTTCCAACATTTTTTTTTACTAAACATTGCTATGAAGTGGTTACTCGTTCTACTTTTTGATAGACAGTGAGCGAATTCTTCTTGAATATCATGGATTTTTTCAATTATATGAGGTGCTGTCACCTCTTTTGGGTTCATTATCAAAAGCATTTGTTCGACCACTTTTAAATTCACCGACCCAAAAATGAACAGTTTCATAGACTCGCTTGATATCGGTTGCTGACCAAGAATTTAAAATTTTTCCAGTTTACAAAAATTGCAAAATACGTTATTTTGGTTGGTTTTGAATTGCAAACTAAATAATTGAAGAAGTCCTAATTTCAAAATTTAATAATGATCACTCATTGCAGCGCCATCTATGTGTCAATAGCCTTTGCAGTAATTTTTTTAAGTTGGATGTAAATTTCTTTAGTTAAATATTTCGCTATTAATAAAATTTAATCTTTGAATTTCTCTTTCGTCAAATTAATAGATTTACAAAATTTCTTTAGGCTTTGCTTGGGCCCAGCTTGATTCAGAAATAATTAAAATTCAAAATTTCTTTCTTCAACAAACTTGAGAATATGATTTAATTTAAGTTCGTTGGACATTTTTTTGTCTGATAATTGTTAATTTCAGGCAAATGTCGGAACTAGGCGGACGCGTAAATAAAAACTCAGGCCAACTGTTAGGCTCTCAAGTTAGAATCCAAAAATAAACTTTACTGAACAAGAAATTTAATGTGTTTTATTTTCCAACATCGCAACCATATCTGACCAATAATTGTTTCCCGTATCTTACACTATCGGTATTGTTGTAATCGTTTAATAAACTTAATTATTTTGTATATTTTAAGCTGAATTGCACAACATGGATTTTAAGCAATTTAAATACTAAGTAAACACATAAATTAAATATCTCACGCTTTTTATTATATCTTCATATATCATAATTAATTTTGACATCTCCTCCAAACACAAAATTAAAAACAATTAAAAAATTCCAAGTTAATTATACCATCATCATTACAGAGAAAAAAAATTTTCCAATTCCTTAAATTGAAAACTTTATTACAAATATACAAAATATATTTGAATTTCATAATATGTAGTACAAAAAAAAATAAAAATAAAAATATTTGTGTCATAACATCCACCCCACAAATATATTTTCCATAAATACATATTTCAAACAACCGTACAGCATCAGCTACCACCATTTCAATAAAAAAAAAAAAGCAACATACAAAATTTCTAATATTTATTACACCAACAACAACAGAAATACATTAGATGAACATGTTACATGTATACTTTGAACTAGTTGAAATCTAACCGAACACAACAACCATATAGAATGGTAATAGAAAACATTGGTGGAAAATGTGTATTATATGACATTTCAAGAATTTATGATGTTTCGGTATTAAATTGAAACATGCGAAATGTTTTTCGAATTGTACCCACTTACATACCCTATATACTATATTGTATATTATGAATGGGTCTCAATGCAAGTATGTACATATATTGTAAAAGCGAGTTCATCGCAATATCTAACCTTTAAACTGTAATATATAGGTGTCCCCAGAAAAATCATTCCACCTTATTAAATATGTAAAAGAAAAATATTCATCACTCATAAATAAAATAAAAAATTTCAAGAAAAATTAAATTAAGTTTTATTTTATTCGTTGGA
Organism: Tipula vernalis; assembly: GCA_958295665.1. Classification (NCBI taxonomy): domain Eukaryota; kingdom Metazoa; phylum Arthropoda; class Insecta; order Diptera; family Tipulidae; genus Tipula; species Tipula vernalis. The sequence continues at coordinate 378,040,834 of OY282558.1, read as the reverse complement.
AAAATGATGAAAAATCAGGCACACGAGATGTTAACAAAATTACATCTCTTCTGTGTGAATATGTATGTGTATTATGTGTGTCTAGAAAGATTAGGGTGGAAATTAATTTTCTTTTACCATTTTCAGTTTATTCTGTCGAAATTAATTTTTTTTTTTTTCTTGATTAAATTTTAATATATTTTAATTAAATAAATTATTAATTATAAATCCAAGAAATAACATTTTCATTTTTTTTTTGGTAACATTAAATTTCAATTAACATAAAAAAAAACTTTCATTTCCTTTTCATTATTAAGGTCATCCCTTATACATTTTTCTTACACACTTTTATTTTAATTTCATACAAACTTTTATTCATACAGATAAAATTTATATAATTTATAAAATGGAAAATTAAATGAAAAAAATAAAAATTCACCCTTAATTTTCATCTACGAAATAAAAAATTATAATTTAAAATGATTTTTCTTCTTGACTGTAATTTTTCAATCTAACACTTCATGCTTTCACTTTACCTATCTTACCAAAAAAAAAAATAAAAAAATAAAAAAAAATAAAATACAAAACTAAATTCATTCAATTTAATGAAAATCATTCATCTCAGGTGCGATGTATAATAAAAATAAAAAAATGAAAAACGAATTTTCATTTTCTACATTTCTTTTTCATCGTGATTTGAATTGAATAAAAAACTAAAAAAAATAAAAAAAATGAATTTGCTGTAATACTTTTTCCACCTTTTACTCTGGCTATAAAACGAAGTGAGATCTATTATGAATAATGAGAAAAGTCCCGGAAAATTATGAAATTTAAATTAAATTAATAATTTTTTATTTTTGTTGCCAAGTGGAACTATTTTAGCTTTTGTAACAAATGTATTATAATAAAACTATTAATCATAATAAATTTTTTTTTTTTTGTGAAGGAAATTAAAAAATTATGTAAAAAATGAACTAAAATGGCGGAGAAATTTATTATTGATTTATGTTTATTTTTTTTGTATGTATGCAAAATATCAAACATTTTAATTCCAGTTAAATACGTGGGGATTACTATTGTTCACTTAAAATAATTCTAAGTTTATTATACAATACCATCCTTACAACTCTACTAACTTGTTGACGGATTAGACTATTTTTCACACTTCGATGCGTGTCATTTTTAAATATAAGTATACAGAAAAAACTGTCTTAAAAAAGGTAGTTGAGATCAAGCCTTTGTGACCGTTAACCCGAACTCGCATTACTTGGGGTCCCATTTTACACTTTAAAATTTCAAAAAGTGAAGAGATATGTAAATATGTGTAGGTACTCATTGTTGAAATTTCAATATTAAAAACAAAATTAATTCTTCATAATCCGTCATATTAAATTTAAAAATTTGCAAATATAAACTCAAGACGACACGTCACATTATTATATACACATATCGTCGTCTTAGGATTATTCTTTTCTATGTCCAATTTTTAGCAAATTGAGTTATATATGGAGCTAGGGTAAAACGATCACGAAGAATTCAAATTTCCTATCGAAATTTGGCTATCTGCAACCGTTCAAATTTTTTTTTAAATTTATCTATTTATGTCCTATAATTTTTTCGTTTGTTATACTTTGTTTTGTCTATATCGTTGAAATCCGGCTTGTTTGTCTATCTCCATAGAAAACCTGTGTAAAAATTATGGTTTGATTCTTTTTGGTATGATTTTGTCTATATCCGTTCTATATCATCCTACATTCGTCTCGCGTAAATATAGTCGAAAGTTACGATAGTGAATTATTTCCTAAATTTTAAAAACATTTTAATGTATTAGTAAAGCAATCAATTAATGGTATTCAAACACACAAATAAAAAATTGGTTTATTGAAACACACAAATAAAAAATTGAATATTAATCAGAGATAATAATACAGTGTTAAATTATAAATACTATTAACTGCAAAACAATGTCTGGAAATAAAACTATAAACAAAATGTAAACCATGGTCCATTCTTGACTGTGCAATTAGTGGATAGATTCTCTTGGAGCTAAAAGGGTTATATATGACGAAAATCACCCCAAGCCTAAATTGAACAGCGAACGTTCAATATTTAAATTTACTAAACCATCTTCGGTAGTTTGTCCGGAAATAAAACTAATTACAAAATATAGACCAAGGTTCATTCTTGACTGATGCAAATATTGGGGAGATTCTCTTAGAGCTAAGACGGTTAGATCTGACGATAATCACCCAAAGTTTAAATTGAACGGCTTACGTTCAATATTTAAATTTACAAGCCATCTTCGGTAGTTTGTCCGGAAATAAAACTAAGATCAAAATGTAAGTCATGGTTCATTCTTAACTTTTGTAAATATTGGGGACATTCTCTTGGAGCTAAGATGGTTGGATATGACGATAATCACCCAAAGTTTAAATTGAACGACTAACGTGCAATATTTAAATTTACTAAACCATCTTCGGTAGTTTGTCCGGAAATGAAACTACTAATAAAATGTAGCTACTAATAAATTGTTCATTGCCGGACAAGGTACTGAAAATGGTTTAATAAATTCAAATATTGAACGTTAGCCGTTCAATTTAAACTTGGTGTGATTTTCGTCATATCTAACCATCTTTGCTCCAAGAGAATGTCGGTAATATTTGCATAAGTTAAGAATGGACTATGGTCGACATTTTCTTCTTAGTTTCATTACCGGACAAGTGACTCAAGATGGTTTAGTAACTTCAAACATTCAAGGTTAGCCGTTCAATTTAATCTTGGGCTGATTTCCGTCATGACCATTTTAGCTCCAATAAAATTTCTCCAGTACGTTTAGTAATCAGTTTTATTTCTGGACAATGTATTGAAGATGGTTTAGTAATATAATTATTGAACATTAACCTTTGATTACAAACCTGTAGTGATCTTTTACATTCAAAATTGTATAGTATCTTTTCAATTTGTATTTGATTGGCTTTGTGAAATAACATACTTTACCAATACATATTTACAATTTTAGATTTAGCAAAAATTTCACGTTTTAAAAAAGGCTCGTGAATTATTTGCTAAATGATTCCTAAGTATTTGTTTTTGCTATTTAGGAAAGGTTTAGGAAAAAATTCTCACACATCGGAGAGTTTAGTGTTATGTGATCCAAAGAGAGACGAGTACATAGTATATTTTTTAATGCATGATTTTGTATTTTTTTATTTTTTTTATGAAAATTTAACGACTTTTTAGTTAGTAGGGATAAATTGATTGATACTATTGTTTGATCCCACTCCTACGATCACATGAAGAGTATAGCATTTTACAATCATCTCAAGTTATCTGCAAGTTTATTTTAAAATTAAAATTTAATTTAAAAAGTAATTAAAAATTGCAATGAACGTTCCTCATCTAATAACGGCAAACAGCCAACTTAAGTTAAACAACGAAAAACTAAGAACACAAGACTTGCACAGCCAATTCAGATCAAACAGCGGGCAACTAGGAGCACGATTAATGTGGGAGAAGGAGTCAAGCAAAAAAAAAAAGGGGAATAACTAATTCTTAAATTTCGATATATTATTTCTATCTAATGAATTTTGTTTAATTTACTTTTTTATTTTATTTAGTGGATTTTATTATGTTTTAATAAATGAAGTTTATAAGTTTGTTTTATATTATATTGTTAATACTTTAACATTGGTTGATGGTCAAAATACTAAATTATTTTTATTTTCGAATTACGAATAAATTATTGTTGATATAGACGAGCCGTTCAAAAAAAGGCGTACCAAAATTGGACATAGACAAAAGTGATAAACTTAAATCATAAATAATTAAAATACTGCTTGAGATTGAAGTGCGAAACTTTGCGATTAAGCTCTGGAGTAACACTATCTACATGGAAACTCAAAATAAATAGAGAAATCACTCAGAAACGCCCTTAATTTTTTTTTTTGAACTTCAAATGCCGTTTTCTCGTATATAGACAAAATCGACATAGACAAGAATAATCCTAGGGCGACGATATGTTAATATCGATATAAGTTTTAAAGTAGACACAAACCTCTTTCCTAATTTATTTGTTTATTTCTTTACGATCATATACATTTCTCAAGCCAAGTTAAACATTTTTCAAACCAAATTAACAAATTTTCAAGCAAAATTAACAAATATTCAAATCAAATTAAGAATTATTCAAAACAAATTAAACTTTTTTCAAACCAATTTAACAACAATTTTCAAAACAAATTAAATTAATTTTTTTTTTCAAAATATACAAAAAAATGTAGATTCATACAATAAAATTTAGCAAAATCTAATTCTCTGATTAATTAATAATTATTAAAATTTGGTTTGAATATTTGTTAATTTGATTTGGACATTTGTTAATTTGGTTTGAAAAATGGTTAACTTGATTTGAAAAGGTATATATTACTACATATTATTATTACAAATATAACATAAACGTCGTATGCCGAAGTAGGTCTGTACCAGGGAGTCGTGGGCCACAAGGGAAATATTTTAGAGTCAGCAATGAAAATAAATCAACTATAATTAAAGTACTAAAGTACTTAAGCAATCCCCCGCTTTACGGACGCTCGCTTAACGGAAATTCGATATTATGGACATGGTTAATTAAGTATCAGAATTTCGGTATACGGATTAAATATTCGCAATTACGGACAAAATATATTTTTTTCTGTTTTGCTTACTTTTTTTGTGAGGAATCAGTTTATGCTGGGTTTTGTTATACGGGGAATCCCAAAATAGTTATCAAACATTCTTACGAATTAGTATTTGATGTTAATTTATTCACGCTCTATATTTTGAATTCAATTAAATTTAATTAAATTTCTCTAATATTGCTAAAATGTCTGAAAAAAAGCATGTAAAAAAAGTGCGAAAATCAATAAAATTATGATTAAAATTAGATATTTTAAGACGGTTTGACGCGGGCCAAAAAAATAATGAAATCGCCAAAGTTTTGGGCCTAGCTACTTCAACAATTAATGCAATAAAGGACAACAGAGATAAAATTTTATCAAGTGTAAAAAGGTTAACACCCCTAACCACAAAAAATGTGTCAAGACAAAAAAGTGAGATTATGGAGGAGATGGAACGGCTGCTTAGTGTGTGGATAGACCATCAAACTAACAGAAATGTGTCTTAAGCACCATTGTAATACAAGAGAAAGCTACGCACCTTCACGCTGCTTTGGTTACTAATCATCGTGAATCATCTCGTGCGGAGCCTTTTTTAGCTAGCAAAGGATGGTTTGACCGATTCAAGAAGCGGTATTCTTTGCATAATATAAAAGCTGTAGGGGAAGTGGCTAGTGCAGATGTCGAGGGAGCAAAAGCGTAGCCAGAAGAATTTTTAAAAATTATACAGACTGGTGGATATACATCACAACAGGTGTACAATGTCGATGAGGCGGGGCTTTTTTGAAAGCGAATGCCCGCAAGGACTTTTATCTCTAAAGACGAGAAATCAGCTTCAGGTTTCAAGGCAGCCAACGATCGAATTACAGTTCTGATAGGAGAAAACGCTGCTGGTGATCATAAATTAAAAGGAATAAATAACTCACAGCTTGGAACCACTTGGCGCTCAAACAAAAAAGACTGGATGACGAATGGCATTTTTGAAGAATGGCTAAATGATGATTTCCTAAATTCAATTTCGAAATTTAACGCTGATCAAAATATTTCAAACAAAGGTTTATTAATCGTTGACAATGCCCTCAGTCATAAACTAAATAACGTCCCGGAAAACATCAAAGTGGTATTTTTATACCCCCAAATACAACACCATTACTGCAGCCAATGGACCAGGGTGTTATTGCTAATTTTAAGGCCTGCTACCTTCGTCGAGTTTCAAAAACCTAATTGAGTCTACTGATGGGTTGAACCATTTTAATATTAAGGAATTATATTAAGGAATTTTGGAAAAAATTCAATGTAAAGGATGCAGTAGATAATATTATGGGAAGAGGTAAAGCATGCCACTATGAATGGCGTGTGGATGAAATTATGGCCCGAGTGTACGGATAAATTTTAATCTGCTTCGTTCGTATAACGCAGTTTGAAAACCCTGTATCTTCCCATTATTAGTGTGAATCTATATAGTAAAATTGGGTTCTTTTACGGGTATTTTTACTAGCTGGAACGCATCTATCGCTTTCCAATAGGATCTCATAGTAATAGCGGTTTTGTTTAAAGGATTTTCGATTTACGGACAGTTTATGAGGAACGCATCCTGTCCGTAAAGCGGCGGATTACTGATGAAGACAGGGAGACTATCAGTTGAAATACGGTCTATACTATCATCAGAAAATATATTAAATATGGCGAAGTTTTTGTTGAGATTCCACATTGTGGAAGAAGACTTTTCAAACTTTCACACAGTACCGTTGCTAAAATTGAGGAACATATAGAAACTAATCCAGGCATAACCCTAAAAAAACATAAAATTAAAACTGTTTAGAGCACACATAACATAAATGTTTGTCAATTGTCAATTTTTAATGCTCTAAAGTAAGTTAAAAATTACTTAAAAATTGGCCAGAAATATTACCGACGCTTGGTTGGTATTAGATAACTGTACAATAAATAAAACAGAAATTGTTAATGGTCTTTTACGTGGGACTCGACATAAGTTGATGTTTTTACCTCTATACTCACCAATGTTAAACCCTATTGAAAATGTACGCTCGAAGGTAAAAATTTTGGCTGGACGGTACTTAGGTGATTCATTCAACCACCGAACACTAATTGAGGTAATAGGGCGTTGCATTAGAATATGAAATACATTTGACGAAATAAAATTAATTCAATTTGATTTGAAAATTGTTGTTAAATTTATTTGAAAAAAGTTTAGTTTGTTTTGAAAAATTGTTAATTTGATTTGAAAATTGTTTAACTAAAGGTATATTTTATCATTTATATCAAAACTTATCACTTTGAAATCATTTAGAAACTAAATTACTCCGTAAATCACTCTGGAATCTTGAAAAACTTACAACCTAAGTGGAAATATATAATGGCAGAACATAAAATTTTGATGAATATGTTTGTTTTGCGATTTGACAAGTTTGGCTTTGGGAAATGTTTGTAATTATGCGCTTGTTGTTTGTTATTTGATATTATGTAAATCGCGACTTACTAATTATAAACTGCGACCATGAAAGTTGTATGACCGCAGAAATTGGTTTAATAGTAATGAATGATGGAGTGTTTCACAACTACGGGAATGAAGATTTTACTAATTTGTACTAAATAAAAATGGCTGCAGTAGTTACTTAAAGGCACAAATTCAGGGGTATTTCATCAGAAAATAAAATTATCAAACTTAATTTTGCAAATTAAAACTTTGAAATTGATAATTTTTTAAAACATCCATTTTATTTGACTAAATAATCTCGTCATAGATTATTCTATTTATATGATTTTAATATGTTCCGAAGATTGTAAGAGAATTCAATCCAGTTTTGAACTGATGAGCTTATGATTATGAAAAAAATCAATCTTCTTATCGGGCTGCGGCGACTGGACTGATTATACCACAATTTACATTCTATATATACAGAATGTGCTGTGCGTTAAGTACTAGCGAACTATACTAATACCGATAAACTCTCTTACAATTTTTCTTCTTCACGATATTCACACAGCTCTGTGTGTAAGCTTATTTTACTTTTTTATTAATTTTTTGTTGAATGTTAATTAATTCATGTAATTTCTAATATACTACCGGTGATTAGAACATTTTAATTGTCTTTTTACTAACACGAGAAGTATATTAGTATTTACGAACTGTAATTCAACATAGTTGTTTAGTTGTTTAAATAAATTTAGTTGGTCTTTTAAATATTAAACAACTTTGGTACCTTAGTATTAAAAACTAAAAATCTTAATTTGTTGGTAGGGCCGAAATACAATGATTGATTTTCCATTAGTAAATGGTTCAACCATATTTATGGAAGTTTTTAGAAAATTCTCTTGAATTTTAGTACCTCTGCGATACTTGAAGTGAAAGTTATTAACTTATTTATATTATATAATTAAAGTTAGTAATTTTCACTTCAAGTATCCCAGTGTTTGTATAATCCAAGAGAATTTTCTACAAATTTCCACAAATATTGTTGAAATTGATGCCTAGCTAACAAAATTTAATTAAATGTTTTCTTGAATTTATCTGATATTTCATTTAATTTATTCTTCAATTTAGATGATGTTCAACTAAAGGGCCAATATTCACTACAAATATCTTAGGGGTTGCAAAATCCAAGAGAAAGCTCTAAAGATTGTCATAAATAATGTTGAAACAAGCCCGTCTGCGGCGACATATCTTTACCGTGTCCAATGAAAAAGCAAAACAGCACTCACTATTTTTTTTAATTTTGATTGGAAAGGAAGAGGAAAAGGAAATTTTTATGAGGCTCAATGAACTTTATAACACAAACATACACACCCACACTACCACACATCTACAACGGTACACCCAATCGTGACATTTTTTCATGTACAACCGGAAATCAAACCCGCATTCTACTTACTCCACCAACGAGAGCGATAAATAAAAATATTTATTTAAGAAACTGCCTAGTTTCAACCAGTTTTTCATATTCCATAATTTGTCATTTAAAATACAACATTATCATTTGCAGTGTTCCCCAACATGAAATTCTATTGGCTAAATAATTTGTTAAAATTATGTATACAATTATTTTAGCGAAATTTTATGTAAAAATCTATTACCTGTCTCTTACAGATAGCTACATATTTCTGATTAGTTTTAGATTAGTAAAATTTTCATGTTGCTAAATATAGAAAAAACTTCATGTTAAACTTACATTGAATTATTTGCAAATGTAGTGAAAATTTAATAAAATGAGTCGGCCTTTTGAACAAACATGAATACTAATGTCTCCCACAAGACAATCGCAAAATCGACGTCTGAATATTTTTTCTGTAAAATTGTGCAGCACTTAAATATTACCTACAAATCGCATAGATTTTGATGAATAATCTTAAAATGTGTTACATTTGTTTGTGTCTGGACTATTTATTGGAGTTGAAAATGTAGGAATTTAGAAATAGTACGTTGTATCCGACACAATTTTAAAAATCTGTAACAAATTTGTGTCAGGAAGTATCTAATATTATAATCCAGTACTGTCGAATAATAATGTCAAAAATTTCCTCGAATTTCAATTAATCGAGAACTAATTCAAAATAAATATCGGGTACCACGAAAGTCTTCGAAAATTTCGAACAATTTTCAATAATATTCTAAAAATCTCGAATAATCTCGAAAAATGTCAGAAACAATTTCGATCTTCTAAATTACTAGGAAGCTCTAATAATCTATTCCAGATTATTCGAGATTTTCTTATAGACTTTCTTATTCGATATATTTGGAAATAATTTATTACTTTCAAGATGTTTTTTGAGAGTTTCCGAGGATTTCGAGATTTTTCGATTATTAACAATTTCCCCGATATTTATGCTAAGCAAATCAATGGTAAGTTATTTTCGAAAATTTCTGAAAAAAGAATACTCGCTAATTGATTAAACAAGTTTTTATAAAATCAACTAAAATGAAGGCACTCTCAATTTATACCAGCTCTGAGGTTTTTTTTGATAAAGTCAAATATGCCTTAACGTAGTATAATCAGTACTGTTTGAGTATCAAATTTCACCATTTCTCAACTAGAATATAAGTAAATAATAAATTAATTTTGCGACATTTAGCCCTGTGCTCAAATCTTGGTTGCACATTTATTTCTTGGTGTTATAAAATATAAGCCTATACTTAAATCAAAATATCCTGCAATTTTAAACCCCACATTCTCAAAATGAAATCATTTTAAATTGTAAATAAATTCTAAATATGGGAAACTAATACTTGTAAAGTTCAGCAATACCTCTATTTCGCTAATTCTAGGGCAAAGAAAATTTGTAAAACGAGTATTTTCTATTTTCACTGGCAAAATAATCTTCGTAATCTAAGCAGAAACCGCTGATATTAAAAATTTGTAGAAATCACATTGCTAGTGTATGACCCCTGCTGTATGCCTCCTGTATAGTTCCTGAAACCATTCTGTTTGATTTTTCGAACCATCGATCTCATCCTATTCGCATCTCAACTCCGTAAAACATAGCTCGCATTCTAGTTCCACTGGCGGATATTAAGATACTTATAAAGGTCATTATTACAGATAACACACTGATTTAGAGGCTTAAATACCGCAATGATTTTAAATAACGGCGTAAGAGGTTATGGAAATCTGCAATTCGTGCCTACGTGTGGTTTTATGGACTACTTTATTACGGTTATTAATCAAACCACAGAAGACGCTCAAGAGTTACAACCAAAAACAAGATGTTGTTTGGAAGATAGAGCCTATGACCAGAATTAGAATGTACAGTTACCCGACGAAACTAAAAACTCGGTTCTCGAGTCCTTTCAAATATAGCAAAATACTCTAAACATCCTACGGTTGATTCAGGTTGAGTGTACGAAAATTGTTTAGACTAAATATTAAGAACAGAAGATTACATTTTTGAAGCTTTCTTCTTGCACACTAACCAAATTAAGTCAGGACATCTATATGGAATACACGATTTGATTCTTTAGATTTTTTTTATTTTTTTAATAGTGTAGAAAATATTTCTTTTCCGAACTAACTTGGATTGTTTGCATTTTAAGTCTTCTTTGGGCACTTCTTATAAACCCAGCGAATTTAGTATTTCATCAGTAGAAGCTAGTTAATTGTAAAACTGTTGAAAATCGAAATTTGAATGAGTTTCTCGAAAAAATTGAATTATGTAATGAAAGGCTCATTTAATCAGAGGAATCAATTTCTTTATTGATAATTTCGTTCAGATTAAAAAATTTATTCAGCTAAGATGTACATAGTTTCTAATCATGTGACTGAAGCATTTATCTCTCCTATCTTCCTTTATGTAATAATCAAAATGTTCTACCGGAAACAAATGGAATTTGATTGGCTTTATGATTGAGTAATAGAGTGGTTCAGAACAACTGAGTTTGAAGAAAATCTGAACTCCATAATTATTGCTTAACAAAAAAATCTTTAATTAGGAAATTACAACAAAATGCCAAAAATTTCAACAGTGAACTGGGTCGACATTATATGAAAGTGATTGGTGACTTTAGCCAAATCTCGTCTATACGGTGAAAATGTCCAGCAAAAATCGATAGAATTTGTGATTTGGTGAAGAGCGAGCGATACAAATTAAATGCACGGAGAAAACTAACAGCAAGCGGAAGCTGCCTTTGCTAATATTTGTGTAGTTATTCCAGATATGTCAGCTTATGCTTATTTATTCTTAAAGAAACTTGTAGAAAAGCGATTTGGATTCAATTACGAAGTAATCAACGATATAAACGCCTATTTTGGAAATTTGAATAAATCTTGTTACATGGAAGATGTTTAATAAAAATCAATCATTAGGTATTCGAAAGAAAGAAGTATCGAAAAAACGCTGAATTGGGAAATTGAAAATTTTAAGCGCGAGTGGGTTATGTAATCTTTACCGATGAATTATAATGCGTTCTAAGTTGCTTTTCCAAGGGGTTCCCATTGTTTACTGTTGCCACAACATTTTTAAAATTTAATATTTTATTTAGGTCTAGATACTAATTATCGAAATTCTCGATCAGGATGTTAAACCATAAGTCCTAATGAAATCTTAGTACCTACTCCAATTTACCATAAATTCTTATGAGCGACTAAAAATAATTTTAGACAATTTTCATTCATGCTAATCAAAATTCTGAAAAAGTAAATTAAAACGCCTAGATGTTGTGTTTTTAATAAAAATTACAAATAATAAGTATTTCATGTTTTTCTTTGTTAAATAAATTATTAGCTTGTATATTTAAGTATGTTTACATATTACTAAAACATTAAAATTTAAGTGGTTCGTAAATAAGTTGAAAAACAAATTGCCATTCTATTTACATGCTTGCTTGAATTATTCAATTTCTTATGAAATCATTTGCAATTCATTACACAGGAAAATTAAATTTCAAGAAGGAAATGGACATTTGAAACGGATTTCCGAATCATTTTTTATAATTCGAAGAATGCTTTAAAAATTTAAGTAACCTGATGAAATGCACGTTTCTTATAAATGTATCTGTTGCGCAGATTACAGCATTTTAAAAAATAAATTCCCTGTTCTTCGCTATATAGTCCCAAATGAATATCACAAAAAAAATCTTTCCTCATCGACAAAGTAGCTAGCTACTTTGCTACTCTTTCAACTTTCATTCAATTCATTGAAAATATTTTTCTTATAGTAACAATGTTAATGAAGGAGCCCATCAGCTTTTTATAAGAAAATTTTTTTTAATTAAATTTCATTTAAAAGTGACAAAAAATAAATAAAAAAACAAAACACCATTAACACTTAGCTTTTCATAATTAATTCATTAAAAATAGAAAACTAAAATTAAAAATTTAAATACGAACATCGAATAAAAATTTCAATTTTGGAACTTTACACATAAAGTGTATATCCGAGAGTTGAATTATAATTTCATAAAGCCGCGTTAAATAGGTATACCACCAAATCTAATACTTCACTTTTTTCTATTATTTTACTGTCACTCTAACACATACTGGACAATACTTGAAGGTTCATTCAACTTTTATTTATGTCTTGTCTTGTAAATAAAAAAAAAAAAAAATAAGAAACGTATTTATATTGGTCAAATAAATTTATTTTCAATTAAAATTCTAATTTATGAAATAAAAAAAAAAAATTGTTTAAATCATTCATCACAGAAAGATAATAAAAAATTCAGAGCGTAATAATAAGTTTCCCACCGCACTGAAACCGAATTGAGATGTACAGAAAACCGACGAAAGGCATTTCATATGTATTTCAGTGCGTAGAACAGATAAGATTTAAAAAAAAAAAAAATACTTAGAATTTATCTAAATAAATAATTCAAAATGTTTTGTATGGTTTATTTGGATTTTAATTTTAATTTCATTCCTCTTTTCTGATTGAAATCATATAATCTTAAATTAATGCACTGCGTTTAATGATGTATTAACCAAGTGGTAAATAAAGAGAAAGAAAACTAATTTTTTCTTTTTTATTATGGTTTCAAATTATGTTTTAATGTATCATTGAAGTACATAATATTGTTTTTAATTTTTTCTATGACGTTCTTCGTTGAATGGGAAAGGAAACTCAATTGCATGTAGAAAATGTTTTATGTTAACGTTATACATTTTACTTATAGAATTTAGTACTTACATATTCTCACACTTAAGTTCGAGTACATTATGACGGTATATGCATTTCAAAACGGATAACTAACTGGATACAAATTTCGATACAGAAATTAACCAATTAAAATGTACACATATTTATATATAGGGCAAACTGGTAGATCACTTCGGCAAAGATTCAAGGAACGACACAGTCCCGTAACATTTTTTATTTTTATTTTTTCAAAAGTGTTAGAAGGCAATTATTTAGCTTCCACAGTTTTTAAAATTTATATCGGAAGCTTTGGTGAAAATTTTAGGAAGAGCTTTATATCACTTGAAGAATTAAAGCAGATTAGGCCGATTAATTGAGATTCTATCAAATCTATCTAGTAACTGCATTGGCGTTCAAAAAACAAGTGTTTTTCAAGGTCTCCAGTTTTATAAAAATCTATAAAGTGAAACTTAAAAAAATTCGGGAGTCGAACAGAAGATTTAAATAAATTGTTGATTGTCACTTTACTACCTCGAAATTAAAAATGTTGTAAGGTCTGGAAAGTTCTTCAAACGTCAATATCTTGGAAATATTTTAATTTTCATCATAATTTTAAATTTATCAATTACCAATATTTTTATCAAATTTCGTTGTTTTATAACTACTATATGAAGAGAATGTGGTACATTTTTAAAATCTTTTCAAAATGTTTTAATTTTAGAAAGATAGCAAATTCGTGAATTATTATAGATATTGATGTATTCTCATTTCAAAAATAGCATCATATTACCAATGGGTAATGATTTACTTGGTTTTACCAACAAGTATGAAACACAGAAACTAACATTGGTGGAAACTTCATGTTTATTTATCTTTATAAAAGAACGTACACAAAAATTGCCTTCTTTTATTTCCGACTGTAACTCCTTTTCAGCCAGTCTGGCAATGAAGCTTTTGTTCTTGAAATGAATCGTATAAGTAGTACAAGGAAAACAGTTTCCTTATGTGTTAAATCCTACTGCCTCAAATAAAAAAAAAAAAATTCATACAATGGCTTAACCATTTTCAAAATACATGGCTAAAGTAAATCACTTTTGTTTGTAAGCTTTTTAAGTCGGGAGCCAGACAAAATAGATATAACATTAGATTCACACTTTTGCTTTACACTTTATGGTTAAGTTTCTGGTCTGATTTTGGAAGTTGACATTTAATTCGTAAAAATTTACGTCGGTGAAAATGAAAACAATATTTTATTGCTTGTTCTTTACTTTTCAAAGAAATTTAAAAGCTTGTTAATTGTTATTTGTTAGTTCTATAGAATTTATGCTGAAATTATCTAAGCCCACATAAACAGGTAAGTTTTAAACAAGCATTGAACTTCAGTATTTTTATAGCTTAAATTTAATATTCTGAAAGTCAAGTCTTCGCCCATATTTTAGTTAATTTTCTAACAATTTTTTTAGCCAGCTAGTTCAAATTTTTATTAAATATGCATTTAGTTTGAAAAAGGGTGTAACAGTAGTCAGTTCTTCCAATAACAAGAATTTGAATAGCAAGGTTTATAAATTATTTTTATTTAAACGTATTCGTTTAAATTTTTTCAAAAGTTAACAGTTTTACAACAAACACGTATTTTAAATTAATCAAAAAAAATTTAAAACATTTTCTAGATTAGAGCTGAGGTTGATTAACGATTTATAGAAGACAATAATTCAACGATGTGACATTACTGCCAAGCTAAACGCTCAACCAGTAAAATATTATAAGCTTAAGGATTTTAGTGGAACCAATTTTTTTCGATATCGAATTCGCAAACACAAAAAGTTCACAGTTTTTACCTTTAAGGAAAATACACCATAAAAATGTTACTAAATTAACAAATAAATTAAAATAATTAAATTTAATGTAATTAATAATTAATACTTTTTTTTAAATTAAAAATGAATAAATATAAATAAAAAGTCAAGAAGTACAAAATTTTGCACCTACATCAACAACTACATCAAAAATGTATTTTTTTGACATTTAGAAGTGACAGATTTGATTTAACGAAGCTTCGTTAAATTTATAAAGTGACGTTAAGTTTTCGCTGCTCATCGCATTGGTTGCCACTTAAAGCCGGCATATTTCTGAATTAGGGTCACATGTTGTAGATTTTTGAATAATCACCAGTTAAAATTCACCAAAAAAAAAGTTCAACTGAGTTCAATTCGAAAACAAAAGCGAAGATAAATTAGAAGTCAGGTTCTAATTAAATTATTTAGATGAATATAGGTAATACTCATTTGTTGTAAGACAAACTCGAAAAAAAATCCAAAGTCTTGGAAATTAAATTTTCATTTCTAGTTAGTTGGATTATTTTGATTAGAGATGTTTACTAAAATTTGTACGCATTATGAATTCAATTTAAAGCAAGTAACTGGTGTTTGTTTGTTTAGTATACATTTCAAACGAATAATTTGTCTGAAGATAAAGTAATGCAAAAATGAGAAAGTTGAAGAAAATTAGAATAAAGGAAGATAATTGAATTTTCAAATCTACGAGTTTTACTCGAATTTGGAAGGATTAACATTTTTGGTGTAACTTGGGTCTTCTTTAATTATCTTTGAGTTTGGTCAAATAAAATCGAATAAGCCTATAAATTTTAATTAAAAATTTTTTGTTCACTAATGAAGTTATTTAATTAGCCAAACAATATGCTCTAAAATATTGCACTTTTAATAAATAAGGCACCAGTTGTGTCTTGTGGCAAACTATTCCAACGAAGCAAGAAATTTATTGCAAACCAAAATTTACCAAACTAGTAATTGCAATTTTTACAAATTCGTAAATGAAAATATATTGCAATTTCTTCGCAAATCACTTTCCTTCCAATTCAGGGCTAATGTGCCAGACTAATTTAAATTTAATAATCTAAATTATACCAAAGTGTTGCTTTTTTGTGGCATTTTATGGAGCATCAGATTTAGTAGATTAATTAAATAATAATAATAATTAAATAACTTAAATGTAAAAAACAAACTAAAAAAATTTCGTTATTTGCATAAAATTGAAGGGAATTGGAAATAAATCCGCTTCTCTTTCCGACATCAACTCATCAAATTTTAAAATTAATTCATTTAAATTTATTGAATCATTGCCGTCAGTTTGAGAAAAAATAATAATTCTCTTTGTTTCTGCCAACTCCGAAGAAGCTTGCTCGATTACAAATGATGACTTAACTTAAAAAAAAAAAATGTTAAAAGCATTTTTGTTTGATCCTTGTAAGAAATATACTTTAAATCGATTGAAACTCAACGGATCGGTCCCCTTTGACTTCAATAATAATTGATAAGATAATTGTTTTCAATCCTCATACACACTATACACACAAAACCATAGCTAACCAGACACGTTAAAACAAAATAACAATTAAAGGGTTATTTATCATACAGACATTAATGTATAAAGTGCCTCCAACATATGGATAACTTGCTCGTATTGTATTTTGTAATAATTTTGTATACAACAAAGTGTTTTAATTAAAAACAAAATTTATAAACAATTCATGTATGCACAGCTGTCGTATCGTATGTTTAGTGTGGTTAGACGAATTGAACTCAAAAATTAATTGTTTAATCAAAATACGTAATATAACTATGTGTGGGGAACGATCAAAGATTTGATAATTGAAACACAAATTCTTGATAGGTTTCTTATTGGTGGTGTCAAACGATGCGAATAGTAAAACAAAAAAGGTAGAACATTGTGTGTAGTCTTGTGAAACCACTGCATTTTTATTGGTTAGCCGTTACCCTTAGTAAGAAAAACTTCATGTTTTATTTTGACAATTAAGACATATGCCACACCGGAAGTCTACACAATTTTATAAATTTTAACAACTCATCATATACGAGTATATCAAAAAGAAATTATGCACGTTAGTCCATTTACTTGCCGAATCAGTGCTCTTTCGAATTTTCGGAAGGAATAACATAGAAACGTGCCGGTACTTAATTCACAAAGATTAGATTTGATCCTTTTTTATTCTTTTGCCATTTAAATCAATCATAAAAGATATACCTTTTTAACCAAATATTTCGAAGATGAATGCATTTTGTATTTTCTACCTGGATTTTAGAGGAATTATAACAAAAGCATTTGGCACATAATGCAATTCAAGAAGAGCCGAAACACTAACACAAATACAATTTGATTAAAAATAAATTACTCAGCGATATTTTAAATTAAAAATTGGATGTAACACGCATAACAAATACGAGAAATAAATAAATAAAAAACGAAAAAAAGGATATTTACTCAATGTAGTTCATCCCTATTACCCAAATCAAATAAATTTATTGATTTAAGCTACAAAAAAAAAAATTGCTTCTCGCACATTAAAATTCAAAATATACATAAAAAAAATAAATTAAATTTTCCAAAATAAATATGTGACAGAAGCACACCCTTTTTGCGAACAAAAAATATTTAAATTGACATATTGATTTAAAGGATCCTTTATTCTGTTTTTGTGTATCGTACATACTTACATACATACATACTGTAATACACGCGTATAATATAAAAAAAATATTTTTACCTTGATGGATTTGGTTCCGACGTAAATGGTTCCGCATAAATATTCCTAGATGGTGGCATACGCCTTGGTAATGGCGGTGGCACAGGATTGTAACCATCCATTATTGTATCACAATCAGAATATTTCATTGATTTCATCGTCATTTTGAATTATACAAATTTTTATTTTTTTGTTAAATTAAAAATAAAAATAAATAATAACACACACGCAATAAAATAATAATGAAAATTAAATTTTCTTTTATTTTTTAATTGTAACACTCATTTTTTGCTTATTTCTTTTTCCATCACATTTATTTATTTATTAAATAGGAAAGAAACAGCAACATATTTTTTAATTTTTTTAATTTTTTTTTAATTTAAATTTACTTTTTTTACGATCGCACTGTTATTCCTTAAACTATAAAAAAACAAATCACTATTTTATACACTTATAATTTTATTATTATTATTTTAATTTTTTTTTTTTTTTTAAATAAGAAAAATAAATAAGAAAAAAAAATTTTGATTATTTTTTTAAATTGAAATTATTCAATAAATTTTTACGATCATCATCTTATTACATTTATAATGATCGTTGAAATGTTGAAGAATAATACAAAAAAAATTATTTTTGATCTCTTTCGCGGTTTATTTTGTTCAATTGAATTAAATTAAAATGAACGTTGAGATGAAATGTCTCAACATACAATGAATGGGTTACATTTTGATTGATCTTATGAATAGAGAATTAAAAAGAGAAACCAAAACAACAAAAAAAATGTTCTTATCAATTTTTTTTTTTTCTTAGTTGTTCGTCTTAAATAATTTAAATTCTGTTATCCATTCGGTTAATTTATGCTAATTAATGCAATAATGCATACATTGTTCCTCATGAATGATATATTTGAAATGTACAAAAAAAAAAAAAAATTAAAATTGTGTAAACGACAATTCAATTGTGTCTTATAAATGAAAGATATGATGAAGATTATTATGTCCTGTGATAACCTTTTTGTTGCATTTGTTGTGCGGTTTTAATATTTATAAAACTACAATGGTTTGTATTGTTAGAAAATATTAGAATATTATAAATTTGTATTGAAATTATTATAATTTGTCTTGAATTGTGGAGAAATTTTGAAATGTATTTGGTCTGGCAGTTTCTTGGAATTAATTTAAATGGAATACTATACCGTCGGTGTTGACGTTGATCGAATGGTATTTGGATAATATTTATTTAAACTGACACCGACTTCATCTTTCGTACGAATAGAAATCCAAAGTTAAAATTTTATCAAATTCTTTTACAAATACGTAATACCCGTACAAACATTCCATTTACTTATATCTTTAATTCAGTAAACTCAAATCACAATTTCGGACAAATTCCATTTAATCAATTGAATTAAATTAAGTCCAATTAAATTTATGATTTTTTTAAAGTACACAAAATCACAAACTCCAAAGTTGATTTGTGTAGAAAAACCAGAAATTACGATTACAATTCAACCCCTTTGCATTTTGTTCTCAAAGCAAGCGAAGAATCAATTAAAACGACAAAAAAGGGTTCACAGAATTTGGATTTCGTTTTAAATTTATTTATGTACTTTGCATGCGATTGTATAATCAACGGGCACGGAATTGCATCTAATGCTTTTGTATTATTTTACAAACGAAATAATAAAATCTCATTAAACTAAAACAGAATGAAATATTATTATAAATCATTAAAGGCGTGCTAAAACATTTTGTTAAACAAACTTGTTTACAAAAACCAACAAAAACAACAAACCGCACAACACAGCGTTGAAATTGTACACTGTATACATCACAGCAAAGAATAGTATTAGTAAAATGAAAAATTGAATTTTTAATGTTTTTCATTTACTCGACATAATCAAAAAAAAAATAAAAATAAAAAATAAATAAATAAGAACCACACACCTAACAACAAAATATCTTAAAGTGTTCATATGAGACCACCCAATTAATGAAAATAATCGCGTAAAATTCTATTTTCAAAAAAAAAAAAAAACATCCATTCATCAATATTTGTATTCCCGTCTAGTCGAATTAGTCTACTTTAGATGTGATAACAGAATTTAATGATTTTTCACAAAATTTTCACTTTTCACACAAAAACTTTGCAATCTTGCTTATTTTATTTTATTATATACATTTATCACAACAAAAAAAAAAGAAAAATGCAAAGTTGGAAAATTTTCACTTTTTTTTTCTGTAGTACACAAATTTATGATTTTCATTTCATTTTTTATTTTTTTTTGATTTACCACTATTTTTATGTTTTGTGTCTATTTTAAAAATAATAATTTTTAAAAATAATTTTCTTATGTTATGTTTCACAATTTTTCACGTTTTATTAATAAATTTTCACACTTTTCACAAATTGCTATCACACAATATTATCATATCATGTGAAGTCTTATTAAACAAAATTGTTTTGTTTATTTTATTTTAATAAACATTTTCCGCGAATTTTTTTTTTTGATAAATAAGAAAAATTAAAAAGAAATAAAAAATATATTTTTTTGTAATTTAATTTATTATTTTATAACTAAACACAAAATAATTTAATTTTTCTTTTAATATAAAATAGCATTTCATTCGTTCTTTATGAAATACTAACAGAGACTGATATTGTGAAGAAAAAATCATAATAAAAAAAAAAAACAAAATGATATTCTACTTGTTTGATGGTGTGTTGAAAAGGCCCAACGAAAAAAAACAAAAAAACAACAACAACAAAACAACAAGAAATATTATTAAAGTAACTAAAAAGAAAAACGAACAAAAAAGATTAAAGAATTACAACAAAAATGCTGTACTGTTCAGCTGTGCGACGGCGTGGTAATTCCAGAATTGTGTTAGTATGTTTACACTAATATACACACACATACAAATAAACAAACTTGAATACAGAATCCCTTCTATATTTTCTATTTTCTACCGAACATGCGTTTTAAGGACATTTTCCACAACGAACCTTTTGTGCTTCGCGGCGCAATCGATTGTTTTCGAAAGGGAATGACGATGTTTAATTTTTCGATTTAAAAATTTTCCCCTCATAGTTTTTCGGTTTTGTCTGTTTTTTTTTTTTGCAATTCTTTGAATCAAAATAAACAAAATGTGGATTTGTTGGTACGTTAAATGTTGTATGTTTATTGTTTATATTATAATATTGATGCAATGTTACATGTGTGTGGCGGCAGAAGGGTGCAGAAGTTTAAAGGATATAAAATGGAGTGGACGGTGATGCCGCGAGAAATGTTTTTTTTTTTTTTTTTTTTTTTTGTTTGAGAAGGGGTTTCAGTCAAATATGGTATTGTGCAAAACTGACAGTTCGTCGTACATAACAAATATGGCGGAAACACGATGATGTATAATATTGAAGGTTATTTCATTATTATGTTCAATTTTGTTGTTGTTGTTTTAAATGCAATATTATTTTTTGTATCATCATGCAATAAGAGGCGGATTAAAGCATAGGCAATATAGGGCCTGTAAATTACGTGAAGACTCAAATTTGATACCGGTTTCATAAACAACAAAATCCATTAACATTTTTTTTTTGGGTTTGTACATTGAAAGAATGCGGCACTATTTTTGGGGGGAAATTCCACCCGATGCTATTCCAACGAATGTATCATTCTTTCAATAGACTTTTGAAAACGTTCAAATTATCATTCTGCTACTTTAGATCGCTGGTGAAATATTTCGTTTAAAAACAATGATTAAAGTTTAATCAAGATTTTTTCAATTCTTAGTCAAATTTAGAAACATTACTTTAAATCGGAAGACAAAATTTTTAACCGAGGAATAATCGAAAAGTGGTTGTTCTCGATAAGTGGTTGTTCTGATTAAAAATTTTCGAATATTTGCAACTTTAGATTTAAGACGTAAAATTTGGTTTTGTTTGTGTTTTTAATTTATGTAAAATGAAATAGGTCGGTAGGGGTAGAGTGAGAAAATGTAATGAAGAGGTATACGGCAAATTATGGATTTCCAAAATCAATATTTCAATGTGAAATGATTTCGGTTTGCTGTCCGTCGGTCTGTCCGTTCGTGTATTAACTAAATTTGTACACTAAGGCTGGAAACTAACCCAATTAGTCTATTTATTTATATCAACAGGAAAAATTCTTTTTTGACAATAACTCGGGACATCAAATAACTATAATTTACATATTTAATTTACTTCTTTAATGAACATTTGGATAAGTGGAAATCGAACTTATTAAAATTAGCATTACATTGCCGACACATAGCCGGTGCCCAGTGTCATGTGAAGCCAGCTTTAAAAGTATAAAAGTTACTCTTTTATAGTTTTGACAGTAGTATGTTAGGTTAGAGTTTTTCTTGTACACGAACAGACACATGTAATTCTGAATATTAATAAAGAATATTAATCCACACTTATTATTTTAATCTACGAACAATATTTTGTTTAGAAACACTAAACATAACACCCAGTAATAGGACAACGTCTAAAAACCCAGTGGTAGAACTAGCACAGATAAGTGCAATAGTAGGCCGAAAAACATACTCACAGATTGTACAACGGCAGGAAACAGTAACTAACAAGGAAGACGGCCAAAGCCTAATTGTTGAAAATTCTAAAAAATCTGGAATCCTTAAACTTTAGGCTACTAAAACAAGAATCAAGCCTGGACTCTATAAATAAACGGTTAAATAAGCAAGAAACAGTGAACGAAATCACTTCGATGATGTGCTAATCTACCAAGATGAATAACACATAGAACCGCCAATTGAAATGCAAATGGGCTATTGCAATAAATTTCAGAGCTAGAAAGTTTATAAATTTAGAAAAGATAGGTACTATGCGTTGCATTAATATTTGTGCTAATGAAAAAATTATTTTAGCTATGTTTACTAGATTATAAAATTGAGTTAATTTTTTTTTTGCAATGTAATTAAGTATTAAATAATATTTCATTTGGTAAACAATTTATAAAAAAATTCTCTGGATTTACGTATAAAATAATTAATTAACTCTGTTGCAAAAGTATTTGTGTTACAAATTACTGTTGCAAAAATATTTGTGTTAGCAACATTTAAAAAAAAAATCAACAAATGGTGCATTGAAATAACTGTTTCAGCCGTTGTTCTTCAAAAATACATATTTTCAAATAATTTTGCAAGTTTCATTGTGTTGTGAGCATTCAAAATCGTGACAATATGCCAAAAAACCCGCGAACTGAGTATTGAAACCCGTTCTGCAATTGCGGCAGAATATAATTTGGCAATCTCAGCCGAAGAACGGGCGAAAGAGTACAGGTGCCATAAAAATACCATTTGGTATCAAGTTCGAAAACAAAATATTTACGGAACGGTGCAAAATATTGGAGTAAGCCAATTACCAAGAATAATAAATGCAAGCGAAAATGCTTACATCACTCGATATATGGTCTAGGTCTCGCTAAAACTTTAAAAGATAACGAAAAAATTCAAATACACCATTCCACAATTTCCCGTCGTTTAAAAGAAGCCGGGGTAAAGGCCTATACATGCACCAAAAAGTTTATATTTCAAAACAAAATAAAATACAACGGCTGTTGTTCGCAAAGCAGCATATTATTAACAAGCCCCTCGGATTTTGGAGAAACGTTCTGTTTACTGACGAATCTTCGATATCGTTAGACGGATCTTGCATTTTATTATTCGAAGCCAGAAAAGGTAAACAAACGTCGTCTTTATGCTACACAACGTCAAGGCGGTGGAGGAAATATTATGGTTTGGGGTTGTATAACCAACTTCGGAGTAGGACCACTAGCAATGGTGTTTGAGAAACTCAACCAAATGAGCTATTTGGAACTGCTGAATGATGTAGCATTGGTAGCTGGTTCAAAAATGATTGGGCTTGACCCTTGCTTGTAAAGGATTTGTTTGTTAAGAATTTAATTTGTCTGTCTGTAATAAAGTTGATTTTAAGTAAATTAATTATTTTATATGTTAATCCTGAGAATTAGTTTATAAATTGTATACCAAATGAAACATTATACATTTACATTGCAAATTACATTGCAAAAACATTGCAAAAAAAAAAAAAATTTGAAAAAATAAAGAATTAACTCAATTTTATAATCTAGTAAACGTAGATACAGTAATTTTTTCAAGAGCACAAATATTAATGCGGCGCTAATTTTTCTCTTTGGAATAGAAGTGCAAATAAAAGGCTGCATTATTTGCAGCCTACATTGGAGACGCATTTGAACCTCTTCCAAGGCAAACAGCTGAATAAAAATATAATTCCGGTAAATAAAAGTGGATAAGCAAAAACAGAAAACTTGTAACACTACAAGGGCTAAAAATATAAAGGGCTGAAACCTTAAGAGGTAATCAGAACTTCGGTCTGTATTATGAGCGTTCATGAGATTATATCAAGTCAACTCAAACTAACTCCCGAATCAATCAATCCCTATCTGAACCCCTTAATCTCTTACTCAATCTAAACTCAATATCCAACTGAACCCCTTAATCCCTTTACAATCTAATCTCAATATCCAACTTAATCTCCAACTCAACCTCCAATTCAATCACAGCGTAATCTCCAACGAAATCACAAAATCGAACGACATAACCATCACCATCACCATCACCACCACCATCACCATATCACCATCACCATCACCCTCACTACCACCATCATCATCACCATACACTACTTATCACTTATTATTTATCAACTTATCATAATTTTTGATAATTTTCTGTTGTACCAAATTGAAATTTGATAAGTATTTAATTGAGTTATAATAAGTGATAACCACTCACTTATCAAAATTAAGTTGCACCAATTTGCGAAATGATAAATGATAAGTAATATTTTGATAACCGATAAGTTTGAGGTTTTTGATAATTTTTTCGTAGTTCTGTTGCATCAAAAGTTTTAACTTATCAATAGTCGACTACTTTAATGATAACTTATCCAAAATATCAATAAGAAAAATTTCACTACTCAAATAAATTGATAAGAGCTTTAAATTGTAGTGGTATGACGGAAGTCTGTTAAAAACGGTTTTTTTTTACAGTTATTGTAACATGAGTACTTTTGTTCAATTTTAAAAGAGTACATACACATTTTTCAATAAAATGATTTATTTTGTAGTTTTCAGTTCAATTCCAGTTGTTTTGCGATATTTTAAAATTATTATAAAATTATCAAATATGTATATGTATTATATCAACTTTAGTGAACAACAACTGATATTTATTAAACGAAAAAATAATTTTTATAAATAAATTTGTCAGTTCGAAACATTATTCGAGGATGAAAACGAAAGAAAAAATCGTGTAGTGAAAGCCAGAACCTAATATTCTCTGGACTCGGGAGTGATAAAAAATTTTCGTTCGTTACATGAACAAATTGAGCATGCATTATTTAAAATCAGAGCAAATTTGCACCATGGCAGTGACCGAAACTGCGCATATAAGCAGCTACTAACAACACAGCATTGGTTAGGAATGTCCAGGATAGAAGTGTATGAGATGGGTGGTTATCCTCAGGTAGCTGGTTGCTTCGATGGAACAATGATTAATATAGATGCATCTACGGTCAATGAAGAACTTTGCGAATCGACATGGAAATCATTCACTGAATGCAATGAAAGTGTGCGGCTTAGACCTCAGCTTTTATGCATTAAATTCAAATTGGCCAGGTAGTGTCCATGACTCCAGAGTATTGCGATATACAAGGATATTTAGCAATTTTGAGTCTTGTTTTCGTCCGTTCCTCGGTGCTTTGATTTTGGGTGACAGTGCTTTCCCTTAAAGATTGGCTTATCCCACCAATGCGAAAAAATCCGGATGATGCAATAGAGCAAAGATTTAATCGTGCTCGTAAGCGGACGAGTCGAATAGTGAAAAATCATTTCGGTTTGTATATGACGATTACAATTTTTGCATAATGTCTCTTAATTAATTTGTTATGAAAATAATTTGTTTACATTTAAATACTGCTGAAAAATTATTTACAGTAAGAAAAGAGAATTTATTTTAAAAGCAACAAAAGAAAAGTTTTACAATTGATTCTAAATACTGAAATAAGAACTCTCAATTGAGAAAGTTTTCTCTTCATGTATTATTATATACGTGTAAATTACAGAATAACAATTTTTTAATTGTTTTGCTATATAGGTACAAAACCATTGTTAAACATATAAAATGTGCGGAAAGCATATTATTTTGTAAACACTATCACATTTATTGTATTTTTGTATAGATCATTTCAACTTATCATAAAAATTTGATATTTTATCAATTGATAAGTTATAGATAATCTGATGTGCAACGCTTTTAACATATCATTATGAAAATTTGATAAGTTTTCAAATTGATAAGTGAGTGAGATTTTGTTATTTTTGGTGAAACACTTATCACTTATCATTATCAAAAAAACTAACTTATGATAAGTTGACAAGTAATAAGTGATAAGTATTTGGTGCAATAAGGCCCTGGTTATAGAAATATAGTATGTACCAATTTTTAATATATGCTGGTTTGAATATTGAATTGGGTACTTTTTGGGTATTGAGTTTGGGGTTGAGTTGGAGGTTAAGTTAGGGGTTAATTCAAACAAATAGTCAAGTCCCATCTTTCTTGGCCATATTCCAGAACTTCATCCAAAAATCATTTTAGAACCCCATTTCCAATGCACAAGCCGAATTTAATCATAATTGGTTGAGAAATAGGGAAGTTCCATCATACTCAGCCATATTCCAGAAATTCATCCAAAAATCATTTTAGAATCCCAATCCCAACGCACAAGTCAAATTTCATCATAATTGGTTGAGAAATAGGCAAGTTCCATAGAATAGAAGTGTAGAATCCCATTTCCAACGCATACATATGTCAAATTTCACCATAATCAGTTGAGAAATGGGCAAGTTCCATCATACTTGGCCATATTCCAGAACTTCATCCAAAACTGCATTTTAGAATGACATTTCCAACGCACTTGGCAAATTTCATAATAATTGATTGAGAAATAGGTAAGTTCCATCCTAATTAGCCATTCATTTAATTGGCTAAAAGTTTAATTAGAGATATTAGCGGCAACCTTTCTTAAGTCTTAAACAATATTTGTGTAATACCCTAGACACACTGCGATTTAATAAAACCAATTTAGTGCATTTTTCGAGATTAGTCGCAGTGTGTCAATCTCGATTGAGCTAATCTCTTTATTTTTCCATAGAATACTTAAACTATAAGGTTTGGTTCAAATCGGTCAAGTCGTGTGGATTTGTTTAAATATCGATATTGCTCAACTGCTCACTAAACACTGGCCCAACACCATCTCAATCCCAATTCAAACCGCAAACGGCCGCCACAAACGCTCTTTCAACTCAATCTTCAAACCAGCATATATAAAAAATTGGTCAACTGCTCACTATATCTTAACCCAACCGCAACTCAACTCCAACTCAACTTGAACTCAACTCGCAAATTCACCCCTAACTTAACCTTCAACTTAACCCCAAACTCAATACCCAACTCAATATTCAAACCAATAAAACATTTCTAAATGTACCCGACCCTCTGACGCACAAGTTTCAAAAGCTTTTCTAATCTCGGCCTTGACCATAGAAACAGAGTGGCAAAAATAATTCTAAATTGGACAAGCCGTTCTCGAGATACCATGGGTACAGACATACATATATCCAGACATCCAGACATCCAGGCAGACGGACGGACATTTTATTTGTAAGCTTGTATAGACTCAGGGACTTTCAAAACTTCGAGAAAAGTGGTTTTGAACCAACCGAATTTTTGATCATTTTTGACAGGATTTCAATATTTTGGTCTTTTTAGACCGAAGTAATATGAAATTTACAACAACTTAAGCTCAAAAAATCCCCTTGTTATGACCTTATCACTGGACTTTTAGTTAAAGCACAACAAGAGAAAGGATTACGAAAATTATTGCAAGTAATCAACGCAACGTTCAGACTAAAATACGTTCCATACCAGTGGAAGGTGACAGAGGTGATAATGATTCTAAAACCTAACAAGCCGCCAAACAAGAAAACATCGTACAGGCCTTTCCCTACTTTCTACAATTTCTAAATTATTTGAAAAGCTACTACTCAAGATGTTAAAATCAGTAATAAAAGTAAGGAAACTCATTCCTCCTCACCAATTTGGATTAATGGAAAGATATTCTACAATATATCAAGTGTACAGAATCACAGTTTTAATTGAAGATGCTATGGAAAATAAAAAAAATATGTTCAAGTGTCTTCTTGGACTTATCTGAAGCATTCGACAAAGTATGGCACCGAGGCCTGGAATATAAACTAGACAGAGATCTGCAGAATCAGTTTTACCTGATTTTAAAGTCATATCTAGCAGATCGATTCTTTCATGTAAAATATGAAGAGGAATACTCCGAACTAAAGAAAATGTCGGCTGGAATTCCACAAGGAAGTGTTTTGGTGGAGTTCCACAGGGAAGTGTTTCAATCTTGGCAATTGGAGACAATATAGAGGAAATGGCGCGGAGGAAATTGGGCGAAGAAATGGTGCCTTCAACTTAACGAAAATAAATCTGTACATATAAACTTTACCAACAAAATTTGGTAACTGGATACCTGTTTGACTGAATTCGCAACCAATTCCATATGCAAACACGGCAAAATACATAGGAATGACCCTTGATGCTAAACTCAAGTGGAAAGTGCATGTTAGAAAGAAAAATGGAGGTATGACCAAAACACGACTTTCTTTTACGAACAAAGAATTTTGAGAAATTTACAAAATACATTTTCTGGACCTACGGAGTGGCCACTTCCGGTTAGCCGATTTGGAGTAAAATTCACTGGGACCTACCAATTTATCAAAAAAGATTAAATCTGAAGTTTCAGTTCGATTGGTTAAACCATCTGGGCAGTAGAGAGGACACAGACTGACAGACTGACAGACTGACAGACTGACAGACTGACAGACTGACAGACTGACAGACTGACAGACTGACAGACTGACAGACTGACAGACTGACAGACTGACAGACTGACAGACTGACAGACTGACAGACTGACAGACTGACAGACTGACAGACTGACAGACTGACAGACTGACAGACTGACAGACTGACAGACTGACAGACTGACAGACTGACAGACTGACAGACTGACAGACTGACAGACTGACAGACTGACAGACTGACAGACTGACAGACTGACAGACTGACAGACTGACAGATTGACAGACTGACCGACTGACAGACTGACAGACTGACAGACTGACAGACTGACAGACTGACAGACTGACAGACTGACAGACTGACAGACTGACAGACTGACAGACTGACAGACTGACAGACTGACAGACTGACAGACTGACAGACTGACAGACTGACAGACTGACAGACTGACAGACTGACAGACTGACAGACTGACAGACTGACAGACTGACAGACTGACAGACTGACAGACTGACAGACTGATTTTCATGATTACTATACTTTATTTTACTAGAGTAAACGAAAGTAAAAAACAGTTGACGTTTAAACTCGCCAACTTTTTTTTCAATGCCTTCTACAATCCGTACTGCTGCAAGCAAAAATATTTTACTTTGCTTGATGGCAATAAGTAAGTGTTAGAAACATGAGAGAAGAAATCATAAAATTGGCGTAAGAAACTAAAGGCCGGTACACATTGAGAACAAGTAACGAGAACGATATTCCTATTTTTACCAAATTAAGTAAGAACATTTTTAAAATTATGAAAACCGTACGATTTTAATGAACGATAGTTAAAATATAGTGGATTTACTAAAGATAAAATTTAAAATTTTAAGAGTTTTACTACAAAATTTCAATTTATCGTCGTAAACCAAAAATTATCGACGATAAATTGAAATTTTGTATTAAAACTGTTAAAATTTTAAATTTTGTTTTTGGTAAATGGACGATATTTCAACTATCGTTAGTTAAAATCAGTTTTAACTATTTTAATAATTTTCTTACAAAATTTGGTAAAAAAGGAAATATCGTTCTTGTTACTCGTTCTCAATGTGTACCGGCCTTAATAGTTGTTGTTTTAATATGTTATACGAGTATTCTTGCAAATATGTATATGTACATCCTTTCATTTATATTTGTGATTTGCTTTACACTCGCCCTTTAACGTAAAGTGGCTAACGTCTGGTTCACGATTTTAAAACTAGAGAACAGGTCATTAGCACGTAAACAAATTCCAAATTAGATATTTGCCTTATTGATTTTGGTCAAAAATAATCAATCTGCAACTTCATGTTTAAACTTTTTCATAAATTTTGCGGTTCCAGCTCCCTGATTCTGAGAATCAGAAAATTTGTTTTGCAAAAATCTTACGTTTGCAAGAAATTTGCATAGTAAGTTTCTCAAAATTCACCTTTGTGATATTTTGGTGATATATATGTCGCTGAAGATTCCTTGGCCACTGACAAGATACAGTTTATTTCCGAATTTGAAACAAAGAATGTGGACTCGCGCCATGGTGTACTCTGACATACCCCTTTAATCGTTCGTAAAAGAAAGTGTGTTCGTAAAAGAAAGTGAAAGTAACCTCTATTTTCTTTTGTTTTTTTTTTTTGGAACTAGTTTGAATTTAATAGATTTTATGTAAACCTTATACTTTTTTAGATATTTGCAAAATAAATTTTCTGGACCAAGGTAGTGGCCACTTCCGGTTGACCGATTTGGAGTAAAATTTACTGGGACCTCCCAATTTATCAAAAAAGCTAAAATCTGAGTGTCAGTTCGATTGGTTAAACCATCTCGGCTGTAGAGCGGACACAGACTGACACAGACTGACATATCTTGCAAGTTGCCGACATATGGCCTTTGTCTTGGCAACTCAATAGCATTCACCGAGTTTTAATCTGTTTATATTGTGGTGTGTAAAAGCTAAAAAATCTCTCGAATTGGGGCTTTATGGTTTTTAAATGGGCATACTAGGAGCTAATTAATGTGCTAGTCTTACGATGATCGATATGTTGCAAGTTTCCAATATATTCCCATTTTATATTTACATTAGAAACTTTTTGAACAGACAACATATTATACTGCAATCAAACAAATTCAACGAAAAGTTAAACCAAAATTACAAAAAAAAGACAATAATTTAAGAGAATTAACCTGGTGTAGGCCGATATTTTCATAAAGTGAACAGGTTCGAAAAATTTTTTTTGTAAGGGCAGAAAGGTTTGCGAAACATTTTTTTGTTATTAAGATAATAAGAAATAGGACATTTTGGTATGTTCGAGAAATATTTGAAAATTGTGCAAAACTCTAAATGCGTTAAAAACGCGTGTTAATGCTCACACATCCTGCATTATCAGAAAAGCTAGCCTTTATTTTTATAAAGTGGATAGGTCAAGCTTTCCGAAGCTATTTTTACCTTATTAAGATTAACTGGGTTAGGCTTGTTCGGCGGATTGTGTTTACAAAAGAAATAAATTAATCAAAAGTTTTTTTTAATCAATATATTTTTGCCAATTTGTGAATAATTTACGTTGTGGTTACATTTTCGAAAGTATCTTGGTCATCTTATATTTTATATATCAAATAGCAAATTTTAACACAAAAGAGATAGATCTGCCAATTTAGACATAAATTGGGCTTTTCAAATAAATAACTTGGTAGGAAGCTTTTTTAGTCGATTTATATTTTTTACCCAGATTTAAAATTGGACGGAACAATCGAAAAAGGGCATTTTACCCAGAAAAATGTTTTCGGAAAGTTCAATCTATTCACTTTATGACAATATAACCATGGTAACATCTTTGAGTTTATGGGAAATTGCCATAGTATAGCATCAATTTTGAATAGAAAATGGCTTTTTCGATTTTCCAAAGTGTATCGAACTTTCCCAACCCATTTTACCTAATAACAAAAAGCTTAACGGAAAGCTTCACTTGTCCATTTTATGAACATATAGGCGCACACCTGGTAGCATCGCTGAGATTAAGTAAAATAGCGTTAAATCATTTTCACAAATTTCAAAAATTTGTCGAACATATTCAATTAGTAAGCTCGGCCGACCACCTATATCAAAATATAGGACCACACCTGGCAACATCTCTGGATTACATAATGGGCACAGTGTAGGAGGTTTTTAACGTTTTTAGCCTTGTTCACTATTTTCAAAAATTTGCCAAATACGCCCATCTTTTTATCATTATATCAAATTTTTTTCGGAAAGCTTGACCTCTCCACTTTACGAAAATAAAGACCTATATCTAAATCAGCTAATTATTTACACTTTTTAAAGTACACCTTCACTTTTTCAGTGTAATTA
This sequence comes from Tipula vernalis, assembly GCA_958295665.1. Taxonomy (NCBI): domain Eukaryota; kingdom Metazoa; phylum Arthropoda; class Insecta; order Diptera; family Tipulidae; genus Tipula; species Tipula vernalis. The sequence continues at coordinate 378,008,737 of OY282558.1, read as the reverse complement.
CACTTTTCGTTAGTGTGTATGGCTACACTTTGTGTGAAACACCTTAGACCGGTTTTCCTATACTAGTTACGGTTCTCAAGCAAATATAAATTAGATTCAGTAGAATTGTGATTTATGCGAGTTCCAGTTTAACAAATAGGGTTTGTAAAATCTAAGATCTAAGGCGCCAAAAGCAAAAATAAAGCTTTTTTTAAGCTGGCCGTCGGTCGATTCCATAATAATAAAGAGATAGCACACTTTTTGAGAAAGTTTTAAGTCTGTATCAAATAAACTGGAGCATACTACACATAAGTGCTTTTATACCCACAATATATAATCTATAGTCCTATCATAGGTAGCCGCATCCGAGCAAGTTGATTCATTCGTTTTCAAAAAATTAAGGTCGATCACACACCGTTCTTCAAAGCCTTTAATAAAAAAAAAAAAATTAGGGTCTATCCGACTCCTCGAAAGACATTTTTTCCACGAATAAAAATAATCAAACAAACTCTTATAGAATACCAAACCAATCATTTAGATTTTCCGTTATTTTGAGCAATGTCCTTAAAAGATGCCGTGGTCTTTTTTAGATTTGGAAACTCCTTCCTCAATATGCCAATATAAATTTTCTATTGTCAATCCGTCAAACCACAAACTCACAATATGTTAAATTATTTAGAACTGAAACGTGTTGAACAGCAATTAAAATCGTATTCGCATATTTCTTCGAAATTATTGATACTATGATGGATTGTCACATTTATCGTCAACATAACAAAAAAATCGTCAGTCCCATTTTTGAGAAAATCTGTTTGACAGTTTACTCTTCCGCTGCAACCTTCTCTATTTTAGGCTCGAATAGTAAATCTATATCTTTGTACAAAATTTCGACCAAAACTGTCAATATTTGTCAGGCAATACAAAAATAATAAAAATGTTTAACTGGAAGGATGGAATGATGGGCACACATTTTTTTAAACTATGTTTTTGGGTGGGGGTGGGGGGGGGTCTATTTGGGAATTCGATTTGAACGTGATCGAGTCTTTGATGTATTAGATTCCTATTTGAATTGAATCAGATTCATTTGTTTCTTATTTAAATTAAATCTGAATCTTTTACATCGAAGGCTCGATCATGTTCGCATGGAATTCCCAAAGAGCCCCCTGGTAACTTGTCTTGTCGAGAAATGTGAAAATCTGGAACAAAAGTTTTTTCGTGCTTACAATTTTAGCGATTACAAGTAAATTAGTGCTAATTAGTGCTAAAATCAATTTTGCTTTTCATATATCCGCCTACAGCGCCAATTACAATATTCGGATGGACATTTTTGGCGTAAATAGTGGATACTTTCGATATTCATTGTTTCTGGGAAACATTAAAACAAATCACTGTATTATAGCGTGGAAAGTTGAAGAATTGTAATTAACATTTCTTATATGTGCGAATTCATAACAATTTTTAATTTGTGTGGCTAAACCACTTTCTGTAGAGAACTTTCCACCTGTTCAACTTTCATTCATTTGGCCGAACTTGATTTTATAATAAAAAAATGTATAATAAACCTGTAATCCGCCGCCAAGACTTAAATGATTTGTGAATATTATGTTCATTTCTGCCAATCATTGTTATTAATCTGCCGAAACAACATGATTGCATTTACTCTCACGCAATTAGCGCGAAGTCATAACAAAAATAAAATTCACTGTGCAAACATTTGTTTCAATTAAAATAAGTATTAAATTGCAATTTTTCGGCTTTCGCATGGTTGGTACAATCATGATCATATTTTGTTGATACCACAATGGCTAGTTGCCAAATGTCGCGCGTGTGGTCAATTTTTATTGACTGCTGTGGCGAATAACTGCACGTCAAAAAAAAAAAAAAAAAAAATTTAAATATTTTCATTTGATAACATTATTATCGGTGAAGTGGTTGACTTTGGTTTACGACTGGATACGTATAAAAATTCGTGTCAAAAAATTTAAAATTAAAACAAAATATAATGTGGCTGTCAGCCAAAGGCAATGCAAATAAAATAAATAATCGTTAATTATTTTGAACAAATTAATTAATAAAATATTACGTTGGTCTGTCGGTATTTTTCCGTTTACTTTGACGAAGAGCACGACTCGAAGAGTACATAGATTTACTGTATAGAGTCTCATATTTTTTTTGTATTTCCTGTTGGTTTGAAAAATCGATTTTTCCTTAGTATTGAGATGCTTGAAAATTTTCTTGTGGCTTGAGGTTATTGGGTTTTTGGATTTTTTACCAGAATCGAAAAATAAACATTTTATCATAAAACGGTAAATATCTTGTATACACGTGTGTTCTAGTATGTATTATAAATATGTTTTCATCCTACTTGGCAAATAAAAGAAAGTGTTTTTCGTTCGTACTGTAATTAATTAAGTACGAGTAATGAAGAAAGTGTAAATATTATGAAATTCCTTTTCAAATTTCTCCGTAAATACGTTTTAAGTGGGTATACACCTACATACAACCAAAAATATACAAATTGTGTTGATTAAGTGCGTAGGACGAAAGTTTATACAAATTTACGTATTCTTAGTTCTAAATATAGATATTAGTTTGTGAAAGTCTATTTTTGGGATATTCACAAGAATAACTGGCCCACATTTTGTATTTGAAAAAGAATCAAATTTAATTAAAATTGCATGTTGTTGCTATATTAAATCCAGGGTTACTTGGTGATTAGGTACTTACGCATACATTTTTGGGGATTGTAATCCAATTAGTGTGATGGCTTTCATTAATAAGTTTACCTGAAAATAAACAAACGAAAAATGTTAATTTAGTTTATTGTGATTCAATATCATTGATAAATATTATAAACGATGAACCGGTTGGATTAGTTTGGATAAAACGGAATGGTTAAAATATATTTTCAGCATCCACTAATTAGTAAATTGGCTCAATAAATGCTCTTATACTATTTAGGTACAGAAGGGAATAATCGATTAATCAATAAATTTGACAACAAATTGTTAGTTATATATTGTATTTACTTTGATGTTTTACTTATTTCAGGAACAATTAAATAAAATTAATTGACTATATTTGAGATTGACCTGTGAACAATAAATTCAGAAATAGAGAAAAAAATCTCTACAAAAAAAATTATTTAGCCTTTAATTCAAGTAAAGTGTAGATATTTTGTTTGATATTTTTAAAGATCATTTTGGACCATATAACTAAACTTACTTTATTTACGAGTTGTGAGGTCGTAAAAACTTTAAGAAATACAAATAGGTCAACAAATCTACGAAATTAATAGCTTCACGATTTTCAAGCATTTTAAGAATACCTTTGTTGGGGCAATATAGAAGTGTGGTACTCCCAAGTTGAACTATCAAATAAAAATTCGATTTCACTTAATATGGCTTTTACTTCTAATTTTACAAATTTTCATATTTAGGCTTATCTCTTAATAAACTGATCGTCGACTGATTTTAAATACAAAAAATCTTATTCTAGGCATTAATCATAAAGAAAATATCTTTTTACAAATTTCCGCCTTTGACAATATTTCCTCTTACATACTCGTACAACCGCCCAACGCGACTTCTCTATTAATTATTTATTATGGATGTGAGGAGAATAAATTTTAATTTAAGAGAGAGGTATATTCACAATCAAATTAAATTGTCAAATCATAAAAAAAAAATTAAATAAACAAAAATACAAAAATGATTGACATATTTGATAACATAATTTCTTCAATCGGTAAATAAATTCATAAATATATATATATATATATATATATATATATATATATATATATATATATATATATATATATATATATATATATATATATATATATATATATATATCTATATCTATATCTATATCTATATATATATATATATATATATATATATATATATATATATATATATATATATATATATATATATAAATATATATATATATATATATATATATATATATATATATATATATATATATATATATATATATATATATATATATTAATATATATATATATATATATATATATATATATATATATATATATATATATATATATATATATATATATATATATATATATATATGTATATATATATATATATATATATATATATATATATATATATATATATATATATATATATATATATATATATATATATATATATATATATATATATATATATATATATATATATATATATATATATATATATATATATATATATATATATATATAGATATATGTATATATTTATATATATATATATATATTTATTTATTTATTTATTTGTTTATTTATTTCTCTCAACCATTCAAATATACAATTATTTTAATTTTTTTTTTTTTATAAACTCATACAAAAAAAAAAAAAAAAAAAAGTGTGGTTAAGAAGATTGGATAATCTTTGTTAAAACGAGAGTTACGATTAACCCAAGTGTTAAAAATTAAATTTAGAAAAAAAATATAACAAAGACAAAAGATTAAAAACCACAGTACATTAAAAGAAAAAGAAAATTATACAAAACAAAAATTATTTAGCAAACATAAACCCCACATCTTTAGTTTCTAGTATCCAGTCTTTGACCAAACGCAAAAATTTCCTATCATAAATCGTCGTTCTTATATGAAGCGGCAATCGATTAAAAAAAGTGGGCGCAGAAACTATATAATATTTACGAAATAATTCAGATGAAAATGGCGGAACAGAGTACAAATTTCGATAATTATTCCGAACTTGATATTTGTAAACAATTCGCGGCAACCGATGACAACTTCGCAAATAAAACAATCTTAACACTTTAAAAATATATAGGTGCTGTAAAGGCAAAACTTTGCAGGCATTGAAAATAGGCCAAGAATGATCGTATCGACGCTTGAAAAACATAACCCGAATAATACACTTTTGTAAAATTAATAGCGGTTCAATGGTATCAACATAAACTCCACCCCAACATGGTAAACCATAACTGATGCGAGAGTCCACGCAAGCAAAATAAAAATTGAGTAAAACATTGGATGGACAAAATTTACGTATCAAATAAATTGCACGTAATGCAGAATTAACTTGATTTTTGACAACTTGAACATGTGATTTCCAGTTTAAATTTGCATCAACGTTCAATCCCAAATATTTAAATAAACGAACATTTTCAATTTTAATCCAAAGTTTGCTACAATTACGTAAGTCACAATTACGTACATGATAAAAAATCTCGGGGATGAAACTTTGATAAGGATCACCAACCAATTTGAAGAACATTACCTTAGTTTTTTCACTTAAGAGCAAGGAGTGATTATCAAACCATGTGCGAAGAATTTTCATGTCAGAATTTATTTGGTTAGTTAGGTCATTAACATTCAAATCAAAATAACTTAATGCAATATCATCAGCAAAAGCAACAATTTTACCGTTTAAGTTTAAGTCAAAAATTGAATTTATGTAAATTAAAAACAAGATAGGACCAAGAACAGAACCCTGAGGAACACCATGTTCAATAATAAATGGAATGCTTTGCGATTTATCAATCCTAACCATAAATGTTCGATTACTGAGATAAGACTTGAACCATTTCTGTGATACACCTCTAAAACCAATAGACTGGAGCTTACGCAGAAGATGATTATGATCCACCATATCAAAGGCTCTCTTTATATCGATGAAGACTGCACCAACAAACTTCATGAATTCCATTTAAGAAATTAATTAACGCAGATTCAGTACTTTTGCCAGATCTAAAGCCGTGTTGATGAGGACTAAGAACCTCAAATTTGTCCAAAAACTTCTCAATACGGGATTTCATCGATTTTTCAACGATCTTCAAAATTGTGGGTTGCAATGCAATGGGCCGATAATTGTCCTTAATAATGATATCACCCTTTTTAAACAAAGGGATAACAATTGCTGTTTTTAAAACATTAGGGATAACACCATTTACAAAACATTGGTTAATGAATTGTACTAAAACTGGCGCAATTGCTATAACCACTAATTTTAGCATATTCGAGCTAAGACCAAGAATGTCAAGTGCATTACTTGATTTAAGTCCAATAATAATACCAATAATCTCTGATTCCTCGACTGGATTAATAAAAAATGTATCCAACATTTCAGTAGAGTAAGAACAATCATTAGGACTCATACTTTGGGCAGAAAAGTTAGAAGATCTCAAATCGCTAACGATTTTAGAGAAATAAAAACCAAAATCGTTAGCAATTGATACAGAGTCAGACAGAATCTCTGAGTTAATAGACAAAATTCTTTTGATATTAGTTCTACTCAAATTCCCGCACAAAATATCATTAACAACCGACCAGGTCTTCTTGCAATCTTTACCACATTCATTAAATTTCCTACTAAAATAGTTGTCTTTAACAGAAACTATAGAATCATTGATTCCGCTACACAATTTGAGATAATACTAATACAGTTTTTTATTCGCCGGATATTTTTTACATTTAAGTTGAATTTTTTTGCCTTTTATTTATTAAAAGTACCAACTTGTTAGAAATCCACGGTTTAAGCTTTATGTTTGAATTATGCCTAATTACATTTTTGGAACATGAATCAGCTACTTTTGAAAGCATTGAAACCATATTGGTCAAAATTGATGTGGGGTTACTTAGACTTAATAAACTAGAAAAATCAAGTGACGAGATTAATGATTCAAATTTGATAAGATCAAATTTGCTGTACGCCAATTCTTTTTCGTTAACATAATTACCAAGAATCTCTATATCAATTTTAACCAAATCATGGTCCGTAATGTGTAAATTATGCAATGATACATCCAAAGTAGCACCACTATTAACACGGACAAAACAGTGATCAATGCAAGTAGCAGTATTACTAGTAACTCTTGTGGCAGAATTAATAAGTGACAGAAATCCATTTGACGACAACATAAACATATAATCATTACAGGAAGCTGGAAAGTTCAAAATATCAATGTTCAAATCACCAACAATTATTACATTTTGATTTTTAATTTTCGAGATGAAATTTGAAAACTCACAAATAAATGATGAAATTGGAATAAATTGTAGGCGATACACACAAACAAAAATATAATTATTATTATGTAATGAAACAGATAACTTTAAAACATCCGCAGAATTTAAAGAAATAGCTTCACTAACACATTGCAAACTTGAATCGTAAAAAGCACAAACACCACCCGCTCTATAATTATTGTTACAGCAACCTATACATTCATAATTAGGAAGATTAAAATAATTTTACTCATGATCAAAAATCCAAATTTCCGAAAGAAAAATAATAGATGGGTATTTATCAAATGAACTCAAATTAACAACCAGTTTATCAAAATTTTCGCGCATGCTACGAATGTTTTGATAACAGAGAAACTAAAGATGTTGACAGATGTTTTGATAACAGAGAAACTAAAGATATGTATATATATATATATATATATATATATATATATATATATATATATATATATATATATATATATATATATATATATATATATATATATATATATATATATATATATATATATATGTATATACCCAAGTAGCACCAAATAACTTTATAGTTTTATAACCCGTTTCCGACGTCGGTACAACGTCACAAATTTCTATAAATTGACTTGTTTGACATCGAAATAACAATTTTTATTTTTTCGTCGGCACGACCACAATGCGACGTTATATGTTAGCAGCCGCCAGAGCGTTATTTTATATCTACTTGACAACTTTTTTTGACTATTTTCAACTATTGACCGACTAATATGTATTTTATAACCGTGTACCGATTATTTAGTTATGTTGTCGTATTATGTGGTATTTAATGACTACCTAGCAACTTTTTTGTCGTGTAAAAACCAATATCCAACCTAAATATTTTGTTGTTACCTGCACGACTACAAGATAACATTTTTTACTTATGCATACAATTTAGTGAAATAATTGACAAAAAAGATATTTTGTGGCCGACATTATTACATCATCGGGAAACAACCTTATTGTGTCATGTCAATGTCAATTTTTATATAAATAATATAATATAAAAAAGATTTTCTGACTTCAACTTCTTTTATCTTCCAAAATAGGTCAATCATAATTGTTGTGTTATATTAAGGATTTAATTAATGAATAATTATCAACATAAATAACACAAATGTTTAACGTTTTTGAAGTTTTAATCATGTTTTTTATGATTCGCGAATGTATCATAAAAAATCAAATACATTATTGTATCCATACAGTCTCCTTTGTCTTTTTCAGGGAATTTTAAATTAACTATCTCAAGTTTTTCTTTTTTGTCGTTAAGGAATTTTTGGTGAATGCACAACGCTATTCATTATAACTTATTTGGTGTGCAAATATCTTTACAGTTGAATTCTTGACAATTTGGTAATAAAATTAAATAAATCGTCGGGAGAATGACTAGACCGTCGTGACAGTAACTTTTTTGGAAATAAAATAACAAATTTGTAATTTTTGAGTCGAATTTGTTATAAATTGGTTATTAATCTAACTTTTTAGTGGTTTAAATATATTTTAATACATAATATGAAGTTCGCCATTTTTAATTATACATGCATATAAAAATTTGTATTTTTTGAAAATTAAATTCTGATTTTCATACTTCTAATGACTAAATATTATTGTAATATCATTATTTTAAAGGTGGGGATTATTTCAATATGGTTTAAATTGATTTTAGAAAATTTTAGTCAACATAAAATAAAAATATTTTTGAAATAACAGAAATATATTTTTAAAAAAGACGAATTTATAAGGCGCATGAGTTTTTAGTTCACTGATAGGTGCACATTTACGATAAAACTTGCTTTGTTTATAAAAATATGTCGTATCTTGCCAGATTTTTGGGTTATCATTATTACAGGGAATGTGAATATTACATTTACAATTATTATGAAGTAAATTTTCAAAAAGTCGTAAATAATGAAATAGATGATAAAGGAAATAGACAAATAATTATTATATTTATAAGATAAAAGAAGACAACTTGATTATTTATATATTTTATAAAAAATAGTTGTCCTGTCTGCTAAAATACAAACAAAATAGTGGTCAATATATCTATTTCCTGACTTGTATTCTATGGTCAATTGACAAGTCGGATAATAGTTATTACGACGTTGTTACAACCCAAAATTTATTCCCCAATAACGTTGTATCTCAGTTGTCATACCATTGTCACAACGTTGGCTAGCCGACCAGTAGTCATTTAGCCAACCACAGTACAACGTTATACCAACTCACTCGTGCTACTTGGGATGTATGTATATATATATATATATATATATATATATATATATATATATATATATATATATATATATATATATATATATATATATATATATATATATATATATATATATATATATATATATATATATATATATATATATATATACATATATATATTTATACCACTGGTGAAAAATACGTCAAATCACAAATTTTTGGAAGTCATGTTTTAATTTTATGATTTTTATATTTTGAATTTGTAGTCTTGATTAAAAAAAAAAAAATTTGTAGAACGTGATTTTTGTTGTTGTTGTTGTTTAAAATACAGGGTGTCAAATTTTGGGAAAAATGATGAACATGATGTTGTGTTTATGGCTATAAAAGGAAAAATAAATATCCGATATTTATGATATAGAGCTCGTTTTAAAGGTAAGTTAATACGGATTAATTAAAAAATTTAAAAATGTTTAGTTCTTTAATTTCTTTATTTTCAAATTTCCCGCCAAAATTTTATTTTTGAATTTTCTCAATGATCGTCCAACTTTTTTTTTTTTTTTTTTTTTTTAATTTTACGTCCTTTAATGCTATTGAACATATTAAAAACTTGCGCTAACAAAATTTTTCGTTTTCGTGCAAAATACGTTTAAGTATGACTCTACCTATTTTGAAAATTTCAAAAGTCGAATGGTAGATTTTTGGCCCTTTTAATAAGCCCCCCCCCCCCCCCCCCCTTATACCCTAACTAATAAATATGCAAACCAAATTATCAATTTTTCATAACAGAAGAGACGGAATTCAAAAGTTGGTTCTTCGCCATTTATGTATGAAATACAACATCGTTCATATTACCACTACGGCTCCTGTTACAGGCTTCCATCCAAACATCAAAATTTTCGATGACTATTTCCAATAAAAACAGTTCAGTGGCCACAATTTCTGCTCGAATGTTGTTCTTATGATCATGAATTTGTTGTGGCTCATTGCTATACACTTTATTTAAAAAAAAAAAAAACCAAAAAATAATCTAACGGTGTCAAATCGCTTGATCTTGGTGGCCAATTGACATCAGAATTTCTTGAAATTATGCGATCATCGAACTTGGTTGCCATTAAGTCAAATATTTCACGATTTGTGTGACATGTGGCATAGTCTTGCTGAAACCAAAGATCATCTAAATCAATTTCATCCAATTTGGCCACCAAAATCCAGTTAACATGCCACGATAGCGCTCAATATTCACTGTTACTACATCTACACCAGCCCACACCAAACAGTAACCATTTTTGGGTGAATTGGTTGTTCATGAATAACAAGAGAATTTTCAGTCCCCAAATCCGACAGTTTTGCTTATTATCATATCCGTTGAGGTGAAAATGTGTTTCATCTGGAAAGATAATTTTTGATGAAAAACGCTCATTTTGTTCGGGCAATCGTTCCAATCAACAAAACAACGACGTTGCTCATGGTCGGCTGGCTTCATTTTACTTGACACGTTTAATTGTTGTGAACGACACCTCAAAGGGTTGCTTGGCTCTTCACGAACCTTTTCCCTTACAACTGTTACTGTTTCGTGAGTACGAAATGAACCATGGTGTTCATTTGCTCTACGAGCTACAACTGATCCAGTTTCTCAAAACGTTCAATAATTTTACGAATTCCAGGCTCTGTAGAACGTGTATGTCGACCAAAATTATCACGTAATTTACGAAATGTATTTTTTACAGAACGCTTATTTTCGTAATAAGTTTGGATAACCAAAATGCGTTGTTGTGTTGTAAACAAATCCATTACTAAGAATCGGACAGTTTTTATTTTTCATTTGTCAAAACAAATTCGGGTAGTTTAAAAAAACCAACAGATGGAACAGCCTTCTAATTTGGTTTGAAAATTTTTTAATTTGATTTAAACATTTGGTAATTTGTTTTATATATATATATATATATATATATATATATATATATATATATATATATATATATATATATATATAAATATGGTATTGTCTTGCATTTTTTATGAAATTAGCCACTCCTCTATCCAAAATTCAGAGCAATAAAAAGCTTTTTTCGGAGTTCAAATTGTCGCTAACATTCTTAATTTTTTTTTGCCATAAGACACTTTTGTAAAATAAATAACCTGGCGGACCCAATATGGCGCTTTATAGAAATAGATCCCGACAAAAATGTTTAATTTTTTAGTTTTGGAGATGGAAATGTAATCCGACGAAATCCGTGTTGTGTTAAAATTGTAAGTATTCTAGCCTACTTTTGATGTACATAAAGACGTTTTTGAAAATATACTAGGGGCATCAAATAAGGTGCTACATGTTCAAAAATCAAAATGGCGGGGCGAAATTCCAAAAAAATTAATCTCTGAATAGGCAAAATTTCACATCGGATTCTACGTTTAATTTGAGTTTGAAGGTTGGAGGTTGAATTTGGAATGCAAATCCTACATACACTGTCTCAAAAAATTGTCCGTACACCCCGGTTAAAGAAAAATTGATGAAAAAAACAATTACAAATCAAACAAAAAATTCAGTTTTTATTTTTTTTAAACTCAAATTACATTTAACAACCTGAAAGTAATAATTATCATGAAGCAAATTAATTTACTTTTACGTTTTATATGAATTACTACTTAAACATCCTAAAACGATCTCAAATAATTGTCCGTGCACTTGCAGTTTTGTGAAAATTAAGACTAGCACATCACTTATTTATTATTTGTTGTACTCCTATTTTCAACTAACGGTAAATTACGAAATTTTTTTTTGCGTAAAGTTAATTAGTCGTACTTTTTTCATGGCGAATGAAATATTGTCAAGTTAATTAAAAATGTGTTATTCTCGTACCAAAAATAATGTAGAAATTATAAAATTGATACTTAAATTTTAGAGTGAAGGTAAAAGTTTACAGGAAATTTTCAAAATAACTAATTGCCCGCGATCTTCGATTCAATAATTCATCCAGAACTCTCATAAAACCAAATCACTAGAGATGCTTGTTGGGCGTGGTCGCAACCGAAAGCAGAACACACCTCAAATAAATCTAATAGAGAAGGCAATAAAATAGAATAGAAAGCTTAGTGCTCCAACGATCTCTGCCAAAGTTTATCAACGCAAAAAAGGGGCGATAGAACCTCAGACAATACGCAATATTTTGCATAAACAAGAGTATCGTCGATGTGCGGCACGCAAGAAATGTATTTGCCGACAAAAAAAATATTAAAAGCGCTTGGAATATGCATTGGGATATGTGAGTGAGCTCGAAGAGTTCTGGGAAAATGTTATTCCCTCAGACGGAATAAAATTGAATGGTTTTCTTTCAGATAGGCAAGTTCAAAACATGGTGGCGGAAGTATAATGGTTTGGAGAGCTTTTAGCTTAAGGGGTGTAGGACATTTGACCTTCATAATGAACCGGTTTAATTATTTGGATATTTCGAAGGGTAATTTATTAATAAGTGTTGAGAACATGGGACATGGGCAAGACTTTCGCTCCGTACAACATGACAATGACCCGAAGCATTCGTCAATGCTGATAAAGGAATGGTTACTATACAATGTAAAATCTCAAACCCATTGATAATTTATGCCATAATTTGGAGCGAAAGATTCGTGAATACCAAATTAGTGGCAAGGAGCAATTAAAACATGGTCATTGTGGAGGCCAAAAATTCCCCCCGAAATAACTCAGAAGTTGGCTTTCTCAATGAAAAGAAGATTGTAAAGTGTCATTTCATAAATAGGTTACAACACGAAATATTAACCTAACTTTTTTACCAAATTACCTCAACTTCTTTGTGTGTACAGACAATTATTTGAGATCGTTTTAGGCGGTTTAAATAGTAAATCTTATCAAACGTGAAAGGAACTTAATTTATACCATGATTATTATTATACGTTATAAGCGAATTATGGCGTTATTATGAGTTTGCAATAAGTGAATAATTACTTTAATCGTGTGCCTATAGCTTCCTCTAATAGCTTTTGAATATTCCTCTTTAGGATGATTGATTAGGTTTTTTCGGCAGCACCATGATTCTCTAAAAAATAAGATAATGTGTAAACGTGAAACCTTGCAAAAAGTAAAGCTTACTTTTTCTGCAATTTTTCGATTTGATTCCTTCTAAGCTAATAAAGAAAAATGGCAAACTCTGTTATTTTATTATTTTATTTGACAGTTCCATATCTACATTACTCATCTTTCGTAAAAGAGATTGGGACCGTTGTACCTGATCAGTATATCTTACAAAGTTCGTCAAGATAGGTGCATCAATCCTTAAGAGAAGGATGGCGTATCTGGTCGCGAGGGAACAAATCTGATAAGAACATCAAGAGGACTTAAGGAACAGAAACCGAACATTCCAAATACCGTCATGATATGTAGTGCTTGTATGTGAAAACGATCATTCACTCGATCTACTAGTAGTATGGATATAGGCGATTCATTATCTGACAACAATTCTTACAATCGAAACTGTTCTTCGAATACCAAAAATCAGTCTTCACCTACACATTTAGATCAATTCGTGGTGTTTTGGCAGATGTTATTGCAAAAGTTATTAATTTTTATAATGACGACACTATTAGTAGTATAATGCCAGGAGTTAAGAACACTTGTTCACTTAAAGTTAACGACAAACGTATCAAAGTGCAAAAAATACACTCATTGTTCAACAAATCTTACTCCGCTGATCCGGTTAGTTTAAGCGCTTTTGCAAAGCTTCGACTACAATATTGTATGTATATTGGCTGGGGCAAGGAGAACACACTTTATATGCGTATGAACGATTCATCAAATTTGCAAATTGATGCTGAATGCAATTAAAACTGAGACTTTAACAAAAGAAGCTGAAAGTCCAATTAGTGATTATCACAACTGTTTGAAGTTTATTGTTTGCAAAAATTCGACGCCTGCTTTTAACCTAGATCAGTGTACTAAATGCCCAGATATTTCGATTTTTTCCACAATATTTCTTGAAATTTTAACTAAAGCAAAGGTTTCTGACTGCCATGTTTTTGCCTTATTTCGACAAAAAATAGGATTTGAAAAATGGAGAAGTACTCATTATGTTTGATTTCTCTGAGAATTATTTCTTTGTTGTTTAGGATGCATCTCAATCATTTTCTTTTCAATAATCAGCAATGCACAGTAGTTCCTGTTATTCTAAAGAAAAGGCTGGCAATAAACATGCACAGAAACAATTAATATTTGAGATACAAAAAATTAATAAAAGAGCACAATTTAAAGAGCAACAAACAAAAATTTCTCGGCATCATAAAAAATACTTTTTTGGAACAAAAAATAATAAACAGCCTACATTTATAATTTGTTGGAACTATTGAAAGGGAACACAAAAAATTATTTTTATTACTCTAAGATGGATCACGACAGCTCAACAAGCCACTTCAGTGGAAGATTTCAATCAGCTTTACGAGTACCAAAAATTTTAAAGAATAATGAGGAATACAAAAATTAACAGAAATTTCGTAGTTCAAATTTGTCGAATTTGGAATAAGTGACCGTTCACAAATGCCAGGGGCTGGTGGGCTCTAGGGATGTCTCGATGCAGGAAAGTGGTTTGAAAAAAAGGGCACACGACCAATACTATTTAATAAAAACGCATATTAGGTTTAATCATATGAATTTTGAAATTAACTGAGCTATTCCTTTGAACAGCCTATTTGTAAAATAAAAAGTTTAATTACTTTTTTTAAATATTCCTTTTATAAATTAAATATGATTTTTTATATTTAATTATAAGTTTATATTTATTCTATGTAAATTAATAAAACTAATTGAAACTATCAGTTTTTTAATTAATTAAGAATTTACAAAAAAATCACCGAGTGTGCTATGTCATTGAACACCACTTTATATCGGCCAACATTTTCATCTCTAAAACTGTGAATTCGGCGTAAAATTTCAGTTTTTCGACGCCTTAGCCACGCCTTAACTTCCCGAAACCTCAATCTCTTGCTATGAAGCACGATATTAAGTTCGCCATATTATATTTTTTGAAAAGGCCACTTGCCAATAAAAAAGTTCACAACATTAGCTAAAATTAGGGTCCCAAAGGAAAGCTTGCTATGCTATATATATATATATATATATATATATATATATATATATATATATATATATATATATATATATATTTATATATATATATATATATATATAATATATATATATATATATATATATATATATATATATATATATATATATACATATATATATATTTAATTTGTAAACCCTGGTACCCGGTTCTGGAACCCATTCTAAAAATTTTAAAATTAAAAACAATTAAAAAATGTAATAATGTAGAAAAACGTTTTAATTCTATTTTTATTAACAAAAAATCACATATAAATTCAATAACAAATAAATTCGAAATCGGAAGAATATATTTTTATATTTTGGTTCCTAACTTCCCCTTTACTTTCCTGCTTCCATTTTAAAATGTGATCTGAGGAAGCACAAAATATCCAAACTTTTGTCGTTTAGCCGTGACCGAATTTTGGTGGCAATTTTTCCACAACCAGAAAACACGCGCTCTGATTCCACGCTGGTAGGTGGTATTGTAAGGCTATCATAGCACCTATCCAGATTCTTTCCACGATTACCCTCAACTTCAAAAATAGCCAATTTTTTTTTTATAATATTGGTTATAATATTTTTGGTTCTTTATTGACTTCCTTATGAATTGCCCTATCGAGTTTTTCTTCTAAGGATAATCCAATTTCGTCAACAACATCATTTTCTGAGTCAGATTCAGATGACAGATTGTTGCTGTGTGGTTTTGACATGTCAGTAATCATGGACCAAATCGTGTTGTTGCTTAGACGTGCAATCTTTAATTTGGAGTCTAGCTCTAATCCTCCAGAGCCATAATCTTGTTTGCATGTATGCAAATATTGCAGTAAACTTGCTGCATTAGTTCGCCGTTCATTCATTCGGATGGAAAGCGATTCCTTCATATGAAGAGCCAATTCATTGTTGCCCAAATTATCGATCATGAAGGAAATGGTTGCATCAGCTGATATTAATGTTCCATCACGGCGACTTAGTGCTTCCGCAGCTAACTTTATAGGTGCAAGCGTTGTCACCAAAATATTAATCATGCCCCATTCATTTTCTTCAAACGAAATTGTTGAATTGTTGAGATCGATTAAGGATTTTAAAATGCTGTTTTTAACTTTATAAAAACGTTCTAGCATAAGATAAAGGCTGTTCCATCGTGTCTTTACGTCAATCAATAATTGAATTTCTTTTCCAAATTCTTCTTTAACGTATTTTTGAAGAATATCATCGTTTTTTGTTGGTGTTCGACGAAACAACTTCACTATAGTTCTTACTTTACGTATCAATGGATACACCTTATCTACCAGTTCTTCTGATTCATCTTCGGTGCAAACAATTTGAAATCCGTCATCTTGATCGTCATCATCATTCACTTCTTCATTTGGTACGGATTTAGGTTTTTTGTAAAGAACATCCAAAACTCCTAGATGGATAGCATGTGCCAAGCATAGTTGCTGCTCACATGAAACTGATAGTAATTTTCCAACTTTTTGCATCACTGCGGCACCATCCGTCGTAATGCAAACAATATCTTCGTGTAAGTTTAATCCAAATAACTCCAGCCTTTATTCATTAAGTTTGATACAACTTTCTGCCTGCAAAGATCCACGTACTCGAGCCAGTTCCAAATTAATAAATTTACACTTAATATGCGCATTTATATTCAAATAACGCCGGTTCTTAGACGAAGTCCATTCGTCAAAAGAGAGGCTGAAACGTTTACCTTGAGATTTCAACATATTTATTTATTTATTTATTTATCAACAACATGGAATAAAGCATATAGCTTTTCTATTCCAACTATTATCTAGTTACAATAGTGTACAGTATAAACTTATAAAATATAACATATAAACAAACACTAATTAGAAATTATTTTTAATAAAATCAAAAACCAAAGATTTAAATTTTGATAAAGGTCTTGCACTTCTAATCTCAACCGGAACCCTATTCCAAATTGTAAAAGTTGTAAACAAGGGTGAGTTATTGTAGACATTGGATCGGTTGGCTGGCAGAATTATGCTGCCATTGCGAATAGATCCAATTTTTATTTTATTGTATAAGTACAAAGGAACCCGATTATTAATAATTTTATATAGTAGTAGCATCGCTCTATAATAAAAGAACTGAATCATTGTGCAGCCGAGCAATTCCTTGAACATTGCAGAAATATGATCATATTTTCTTAATCCGTTGACATACCTCACAATATTATTCAGAGTAACTTGTAGAATATTGCAAGAAATCGAATCACAACTTAAATAGACGAATTCACAATATAATACATGGGGTATTACTAATGATTTCGAAAGCAAAACCCGAATATTTTTGGGACATATGTGTTTATGAAGCTTCAGTCCATATAAAATAGAATTAATTTTATTACAAACATTAATGACTTGAGAATCCCAGGTAAATCTACTGTTAATACAGATTCCAAGGTTATTTACATGATTTAGAAATGGAATTTTTATATTATTAATAAAGATATCAGGAATAATTGAGAAATTATTCCTAGAAATGAAAATTGCCTGTGTTTTCGCGATGTTCAATGAGATTCCATTCGATTTTGACCATACCAATATATTAGATAGATCTAGGTTAACATTATTGAAAATTTCCAGAATATTATCACTAGTACCACCAAGATATAATTGACAATCATCAGCATACATGTGATATTTGGAATATTTTATTGCAAGCGGCAGATCGTCTATGAACAGGGAAAATAACGTTGGGCCAAGAATGGTTCCTTGGAATACACCTGTCGGTATTCGTTCAGAACCCGATTATTTACCATTTATGACTACTTTTTGATATCTTTCGGATAAATAGCTGTGCAAAAGTTTAAGGGATGTTTTATCAAAGTTAAAGAAAAGCAACAGCTTTTGTAATAACAGTATGTGATTTAGAGAGTCAAATGCTTTAGAGAAATCCAATAGTATTAACACGATAAACGAGTTTTTTTTGTCAAGATGGTGTGCAAGATCATCAACAACATGAAGCAGAGTGGTGCTAGTACTGTGATTATTACGAAATCCAGATTGAAATTGGTTTAAATAATTATGCCTTACTAAATGCTCCATACTCCATGCCTCGAATTATAGTAGCCGATTTTGGTATATCAAAACCACGAGCCATCAGTAATTTCCGCATCTCGACTGATATATAAAAATTTTGAATGGTAAACCAACGCTAGCCGTCATACGAGCTAGTACAGCTTCGAGGGATGTTCATCACGAACAGTGAGGTAGTTTGTAATCGATGTTTTTTGTAATTGCTTTTCTGGTGGTGCTGCTGGTGTTGAAATTTCAGGTGCGGGTCTCTTCACAGGTTTTGTAACAGTATTGTGATTCGATAACATGTGCTTATGTAGAGAACTTGTTGTTCCACCAGATGTCTTCAATATTTTTTCACAATTTTTGCACTTGGCACACTCACCTGAAATGTCACGATAAAACTACTCCCACACTGGAGTTTTTGAATGAGTAGTTGGCTGCACAACTCAAATTTGGCGTTTGGAGACATTTCTGGGTTAATGGGGGTTTATAATAATAAGCATGAATATTTTTGTGTAAACTATAATGTTGTTTTGCTTTCTAAAATAAAATTTTATCGTATAATACTTACTGTCAGTTCAAATCTGATTAAATTTAAATTTTAAAATAAATTATTGATGTAAGCGTCTCTCACCTCACTCACCACCTTTTGACGTTTGAACGTTTTCGTAGTTGTGTAAGTGAAAGAGTGAAAAGAAAATTTTTAAATTGTGTGTTTAAATTTTTTTTAATACGTTTTGTTGCAACATTGCTTTGTTTGTTTTTTGAAAAAATGTTTAAAAAAAAAATGGGCTCGAAAACCGGGTATTTGGCTGATATCAGAACCAGTTTTCGATGCCGGAAAAATTCCGGGATTCCCGGGAAACCGGGTAGCACCGTACCCGGGATTGGATTCTATAATATTATTAATATATATATATATATATACATATATATATATATACATATACAATATACATATATAAATATATATATATATATATATATATATATATATATATATATATATATATATATATATATATATATATAAATATATATATATATATATATATATATATATATATATATATATATATATATATATATATATTTATATATATGTATATATATATATATATATATATATATATATATATATATATATATATATATATATATATATATATATATATATAGATATATATATATTATATATATATATATATATATATATATATATATATATATATATATATATATATATATATATATATAGATAGATATATATATATATATATATATATATATATATATATATATATATATATATATATATATTATATATATATTATATATATATATATATATATATATATATATATATCTACAATGAGTGTTGAACAACATTATTATTTAGAATATCAATTATTTTACAATGTAAGGGGTTATATAAAGTTTTATTCGGGCGAAATTATGACATTTTCTCGTTTTTTTTTTTCGACAACATAATAAATATTTATTTAAAAACTGTTATCAATATCGAATAGTACAAGTTTGAA
Source organism: Tipula vernalis (assembly GCA_958295665.1). Classification (NCBI taxonomy): domain Eukaryota; kingdom Metazoa; phylum Arthropoda; class Insecta; order Diptera; family Tipulidae; genus Tipula; species Tipula vernalis. Next base: position 377,988,800 of record OY282558.1, on the reverse strand, counting down.
AAATTAATATTAATGATTTTGTAAGATTTTAAAATTCCACAGGTCTAACGAATTTGAAAAATGTAAAAATTTAAAATGTTTTAATAAATTCATTTTTGTAACGTTCTAAAGGCCTATTTTCAACATAAAACATAGTCTCTTAAATACTAATGTTATAAAACATGTTACAAAAATTAATAAAAGATGTTTATGTAGCACTTTTTAAAATAATATCTTGAAAGTTATATTTATAAAGGTAACAAATACCAATTTTTACAACAAGTGTCACAGAAACGTTCAACATAAAACATTTTAAATTTCTGGAATATGATATTTAACAATGTTATATTGACGATTGTAAAAGTAGGCAAAGCACCTTTTACGGAAGATAGAAACATTGAAGCGGATACATAAAAATCGAGACCCTTCAATCGTCAATAGCATTTTAAGTTATAAGTTATATAGTGGAAACGGGCATTTTATGGTTTATTAAAGCCAGTTTCAACTTTATAAGACACCAATGTTACATAACATGTTATAAAAATTGATAAGACAATTTTATGAAACAAAACATAAAACGTTTTTCATGTTATACAGCAATGCCTGTATAACTTTTTTTTTTTAACATTATTGTTTGTTACACAGTGGAAACGCACCTTAACCGTGCTATAAAACATGTTACAGAAATTTAAAAAAAAATTTGATGTTAATAATTATAATTTATTTGTGCAACAGTATTAATTTTTTGATGTAGGGGTAGTGGAAACACGCCTTTAAATAATATGAGAAATATTATTTAAGTTACATACATTATATACATTTTTTTAAATACATTTTTGAAATATTGTAATGAAACCTTGAGGTTTTTTATTACTTATAATTGGTTTCGTCGTCCTTCTCACCAATACCTTATAACACTTATAACTTTTATTTTAGTAAAATATATGTGTTTTGTATTTTATGTTATTTATTTATATAATTATTGTTGCACAGATCATTTATGTATAATATAATTTCAGATTATATAATTTATTTGGAATAGTTAATAATTTCCACCACTGAGAAAGATTGATTTGTAAATTGATGAACGGAGACGATGAATAAACGAAATGAATTTATGTTTTGCTTTTGTTGTAAATTGGTTGCTTGGATGAATTGAATGCGATAATGTTTATTGGTGAAGTTTGCTGGTGGAAATGTAATAAAACAAGACGAGTTATAAATTTGAATTAGTGCGCGTGCCAAATATCAAATTAACCCTTTGTGGTGTTGAGTGTATTTTAATTTAAATAAATAAATGTTTATTTATTTTAATGAAAATGCGTGAGGCGCTACAGGACTCCACCGCAAGTGATTTCCTCTCCCTAGGGAATTACTGAAAAATTAGTTGCAATACGGACAATTTTTCGTGTTCGAAGGCTTGTTGATGGATCTGCTGAATAGAGAATGCCGCTGCATGGTTTGTCGCAGCTGGTCGATGACTGTGTCGGTGGATGGAAGTGGTGAGAAAGGATGCTCGATGTGGAACTCACTGGGTAGCTTTATGGTTTGACCATAAACAATTTCAGCTGGTGAGCACTTCAAATCTTCTTTCACGGTTGCTCTGATTCGTAAAGTAGTATGATAGGAATCTCCGAGCTCCAATTGATTGTATTGCTTCTTGCCATGAGTAAGGCTTTGAGTTGTCGATAGAAGCGTTCAACCATGCCATTAGCTTGCGGATGGTAAGCCGTATTACGTATCCGATGAGGTCCGAGGAGTTTCGTTAACTCTGTGAAAAGCTTTGACTCGAATTGCGTTCCTTGATCAGTTGTAATGTGAAGGGGAACCGTGATACGTAACGAAATGAGATACGTAATTGTTTACAAAGGTGGTGGCAACGGTTGCAGCTCACATGTTTGTCATGCAGTATGCTTCGGGCCAGCAAGTGAAGCGATCAACACAGGTGAGTAGATATGAATATCCATTAGACGGAGGAAGTGGACCTACATTGTCGATATGGATGTGCTCAAATCGACCAGGTGGAATGTCGAATTGTCCATGAGATGATTTGGTATGCTGTTGGATTTAGGCGCGTTGGCAGGATAACCAAGGCTGTGCCCAATGGCCTACATATTTGTTCATACTTGGCCAAAAGTAGCGAGCAGCCATTAATTTACGCGATGCACGGACGCCAGGATGCGAAATGTTGTGTAGTGTGTCGAATATGGTTCGACGTAGTGCTTGTGCGATGTATGGGCGGTTGTTCCCAGTGGATGTTTCGCAGACGATTTCGAGGCCAGGTAGTTTAAAAGGCTCTAGTTTCATTTATGAACTAGATTGACGTTCGGAACCAGAAAGTAAATTCTGAAGTTATAAGTCAGCTTTTTGCGATTTGATTTAAGACGGTTTTTGTCTCGACTGACGCCATTTCGTTGTCGGCTATGCGTGATAGTATATCAGCGACAACGTTGTCATGTCCGTGAACATGCTGAATGTCCGTTGTAAATTGACTGATAAAATCCAAGTGGCGTGCCGGCCTTGGATTGCGTTCAGTTTTTGACTAAATTGCTCTGGTCAGGGGCTTGTAATCGGTGTAAATTGTGAAATCCCGACTCTCGACAAAATATCTGAAGTGTTTGACTGCTAGATATATTGCGAGTAATTCACGATCGAATACGGAATATTTTTTTTCGGCATCCGAGAGCTTTCTTGAAAAGAACCCCAGTGGCTCCCAACACTCGTTATTGTACTGTTGCAGAACTGCCCCAACAGCAGTGTTTGTTACATCAGTAGTTAAGCTAAGCTTTGAGTCGCTCAGTGGATGTGCCAGAAGTTCTTGGCTGTCTTGGGCTTTTTGAGTAAAGCTGTCTAGTGGTTATGAATTAAAGCGCGTGCCAAATATCAAATTAACCTTTTGTGGTGTTGAGTGTATTTTAATTTAAATAAATAAATGTTTTTTTATTTAAATGAAAATGCGTGAGGCGCTACAACCTTATATTCTTACGACCTCAGGAGGATGGCTTGGGGTAACGTAAGATACAAACGAGACTTTGCTTTAGTTGTAATTATGTTATAAGGCGGGGGAAGGGGGCAGGATAACCCTCTTTGCGACAGAAATATGGTAGTAGGTTTAGTAAATCAGAATAAGGTATAGGATAAAATCGCTAACGCATCGAAGCAAAACTTACACAAAATTTGTTGCAACCGTTTTCAACCATCAGGTATAGCCTTGAAATAAAATTTGCAAAGACTGATTAGTTCCAAAATTCTTTCTTAGTATTATTTGCCTAGTCAAGTTCTATTGATTCGCGTCATAAGCAACACAGTATATTCTCTATTAGCCCTCTTCCAAAGAGTTTCCGGTAATATCCAGCAGGTGGTTGATTATTAAATGATTTCCCAACTTACTAATCGTCAGTACTGTGATGATTCTAAATTACAATTTTGTTTCTTAATACACATTTGACAAATTTATGTTTGTTTTTTTTTTTAACTACATTGACAAAATGTAATTTTTCAATAATCCTTCCATAAATTTAAATCATTTGGACATCTCATTCTATAAATAATACAATCATTCATTTAATTCACAACAATATTAAGAAGACACAAACAAATATTTAATGTACTGTGTAGAATTTTTCTTCTTCATTTTCACTTTATACGAGAGTAATACGTAAATTTCGTTTTCTTCATCTTACATAGACGAGAGCAAAAAAATAAAATAAAAAATGAAAAGTCTATTTGTTCTATTATTATATCTTAAAATTTATTGAATTAAAGACGAAGACAATTGAAATTTATGAATGAAAAGAAAGAAATATTGTTACAAAGTTTATTTCTCGTAAGACGGCTCCGCACCGACAAGAAATTTTTTTTATTCGTAATGCACACACACATTATTATGTCGCATCCTTTTTCTTACAAAATAAAAAAAATTACAGGAATTGTACTTATAATAAAGGTAGATAGATATTGAGTTATTGTTATTATTTTAAATCTTAAAAGTAAATTTTGTCTTTTCAAGATGGATTTACGTTTCATTTCGAATTCAACAACACAAATAACAACAGGCTATATATTTTTGTATCTATGCGAATAGAACCAATCAATTTTAATTTATTATGTACTTGACTTGTATTGTTGTTTTGTTGAAATATGCTTAGTGTATGCAACATTAAAGAAAAAGGGCCAATTACCACTATTTAGTTTTATATGTCTTGTGTGGTTACTGATGTAGTCGTCTATAAAAAATAATAATAATTGATTGTTTATGTACGGTTGGTAAGGGAATGCAGGAACTTAAAATTAAAACGGTTCTTTCAAGATTGATTTGATCGAATTAAATGTTAATGCATCTGCTCTTTATTTTTATTTTTTTTTCTGGCTTTGTTGAGTGCAAATTAGAAATAGGGCGAAGGGCGAAAATTTTAACATATGCAATTTTGTTTGTTTGAGTGTGATTGTTGGTAATTTGGTGTATTGGCAGCAATGATTGATCGAGTTGTTTTTATATATTCGAGAATATTTATTGTAATAAATTGAAAAAATTTTTTGGGGTTTCATTTTGAATAGGTAAATTTTGATTAGACTTTGGCAAAATAAGTGGTTAGGTTATCGGATCTAGAGCGGTGCGGTTAAGAGCGTTTCTGTTCATGGCGCGGTTCTGAATTCATTTCTCGATGGTAAAAGTCGTTTAGCTGACTACATACAACGTTCACCAATACGTTAAAATTATGGTTCGAGACTTCTCTGAAAAATGGTTTACAGCCTCTATCTATAGCCTTAGATTTGGGAATAGAAATATTAATAAACATTTTATTGTTCCAAAAAAATTCCAAGAAGTGGGCAGTACTATTAAATGATAAAAAAGCTTCAAGAAAAGCTGCAGCAAATCAATGTAGGACCGTTGATGAGTTTTCCCGAGTTTTTATACGAATAACATCAGAGCAATCTTAATTTAATTTATTATTAAAAGCTGATATTTTCGATCGGATTTAGAAATGACGAAAATAAATATTGTAGAAACCCACTTTGGCTCTTTTAGAGCTCTTTATAAAAATTCTCGCTCTTGCTCCCAATAAATTCTTTTTTCAGGTTGCTTTTACGCTCTTACCCTCTAATGATAAACACAAAAAAAAATGATTTCGCTCTTTCAAAGTGATTTAAATTTTTATTTTTGCCCTTAAAACAGGGAGCGAAAAAGTTAAAAATATCGCTCCCAACCCATTCTACAGAGCGATTGAAGAAAATACATTAGGAAGCGATATTTTTTGTAACATATGAATTGATCTTTAAATATCATTAAATAAAGAAAGTTCGATAAACGATATTTAGATAAATTTCTGGAATATGGCCAACTAGGGTGGAACTTGGCTATTTCTTAACAGATTTTAGAGAAATTTGACATGCGCGTTGGAAATGGTATTCTACAATGATTATTAGATGAAATTCCGGAATATGGCCAGTTGTGATGGAACTTGGCTATTCCTTAACCGATTTTAGAGAAATTTGACATTTGCGTTGGAAATGGGATTCTACAATAATTTTCAGATGAAGTTCTAAAATATGGCCAATGGTGATGGATCTTGGTTATTCCTTAATCGATTTGAGAGGAATTTGACAAGTGCGTTGTAAATGGTATTCTAAAATGATTTTTGGATAAAGTTCTGGAATATGGCCAATTATAAAGAAACTTGGCTGTTCCTTAACTGATTTTAGAGAAATTTGACATTCGCGTTGGAAATGGGATTCTACAATGATTATTAGATATGGCCAATTGGGATGGAACTTGGCTATTCCTTCAGACTTTAGTGAAATTTCACATGCGTGATAAAAACGGGATTCTGAATAAGTTGGCTATACTCCGGAACTTTTCCTAAAAACAATTTTAGAATCCCACTTCCAACTCCTATATTAAATTGCATCACAATCGGTTGAGGAATAGTCAAGTTCCATCCTATTTCACCGTATTCTAGAACTTTATATAAAAATCATTTTAGAATCCTATTTCCAGCGCACATGTCAAGTTTCACTAAAATCGGTTAACGAATAGCCAAGTTCCATCCTAGTTGGCCATATTTCAGAACTTCATCTAAAACTCATTTTCGAATCTTATTTCCAATGCACACGTCAAATTGCATCACAATCGGTTAAATAATAGCCAAGTTCCATCATAATTATCCATATTGCACATGTCAAATTTCCCTCAAATCGGTTATAGAATAGCCAAGTTTCATCCTAGTTGGCCATATTTCATAACTTTATCCATAAATCATTTTATAATCCCATTTCCAACGCACATGTCAAATTTCACTAAAATCGGTTAAGGAATAGCCAAGTTTTATCATAATTGGCCAAATTCCAGAACTTCATCTAAAAATCATTGTAGAATCCAACTTCCTTTAAAGAATAGCCAAGTTCCATCCTAGTTAGCCATATTCCAGAACTTCATCTAAAAATCATTTTAGAATCCCATTTCCAACGCGCATTTTAAATTTCACTTAAATCGATTAAAGGCCATCCTAGTTGGCAAGGAATAGCCAAGTTCCATCATAATTGGCCATATTCCACAACTTAACCTAAAAATTAATTTAGAATCGCATTTCCATCGCGCGTGTCAAATTTCAATAAAATCAGATAAGGAATAGCCAAGTTCCATTCAAATTGGCCATATTCCAGAACTTCATCTAAAAATCATTTTAGAATCCCATGTCCAACGCCCGTGCATCTATTCGCCAATAAAACAATCAGGCTTTCTAAAGAGAGAATTTTAGAAGGTTTTGAATGTAACCGTTTGCCGTAATAACAAGAGCAAGAGCAATATAATAATGACGTTTTTTTTCATCAGAGCAGAGCGTATTTATTTTCTCAATAGAGCTCAGTAACAAATAGCGAAAATATGACAACACAAGCGCAATAGAGGAAGAGCAAGAGCCTTATAATAAACATAATGCTCCTGTTCTTCAGAGCGATATTTTTTTTTTTTTACAATATCGCTCTTTATAAAGAGATTTTTAATAGTTTTTATTATCGCTCTTGAAACAAAATGAAGAGCGAAGAGCGAAATGAAATCCTATTTTAAACTCTGGCTAAAATAGTTTTTTTGAATGAAAACATTTAAGAAAGTGGTTTTCAATTTTTTGTAATACTAGATTTTTTAAAATCAATATTTATAAATTTTCCATAAAAACAGCATTATGATCAAATTGAAGTAAAAGCTTGTTAACAAATCTTAATCACTAAAACATCATACAGATAGCAAGCATTAAACGTTTCATAAAATTAAAATCAAAAATTTTCAGCAATTAAAAAATTTTAAACTTAGGCTAAAACAAATTCACAAAATATTACAAAGGGTGGGAAAGTTTGAGCCAAAATAATGTAACGGTGACACCTAGTGTATAATAGAATAAGTTATATTTATAGCTCAATGTTAAACTGTACTAAAATGGAATTTTCCATGATAAAATTGTTGTAAATGTTTCTACACTATTCTTACTAGAAAAATCATGAGCTTTATAGAAGTTTGGTTTATGTATATAAAAAGGCGAACGAAGTCCAATTATTATTATAAGTATTTGGTAAGCGATAGTGTGAAGATTAAAAAGAAATTAAAAAGTGATTTAAAAAGTGTTTTAGTGTAAAATAAAAAGTAAAAGTGATCAGTAAAATTTGAGAATAATTTACCCTAATTCGTTGGAAATAAATTGAATTGATTTTGTTTTATTCACAATCCAGTGATTCCAACCTTGAGTGACAAGGCAAAAACGTAACAATAATATTTTTAACGTGTTCAAGAGACACCTGTGATGTATCAGGAGAACTAAAGACAATTATAGTAAAAGTCATTTTTTTGTATTTACAATAATGCTCATACGAAGTTTACGTAAGCTTAATGTCAGTTTTTAGTACATACGCATATTTGCCTTATTAATACAGAATCTCTTGAAAGTACTGCATGTCAGGAAATGTCATCAGTGAGTATTTATTCAGAGGTAAAGAAAGAGAAAATATGAATATAATGGTGACACCTAGGTTAGAATAGATTAAGTTAATTAATAGCGCTATATTTACTGTACTAGAATGGAAATTTTTCATGCTAAAATTTTCTGCATTGTACTAGACTATTCTTATTGAAAAAAGCATGACATTTGTAGAAGTTTGGTTTGAGTATATAATAAAGCGAATGAAGTCAAATTGGGTTATTCTTAGTAACGCGATAGTGTAAATATTAAACCGAGTGATTTAAAAAATGATTTGGTGCGGTATAAAAATTATGATTAGTAAAATTGTGGGAATATTATAATCAGTTATTTTATGAATTATTGTTAATTATTGAGTTGAATTAATTTTTGGTTTTAAATTAATAAATTAGTTTGTGGAAATTTCAAATGGTTTTGTTTTATTCACAATTCAGTGATTCGAACCTAACAAGGCAAAAACGTAACAATATTGATATAATAAGAATATGACCTATCGTTTCAATAGAGAATTAAATTAAAATTTAGGCAAAGTTGAATTAAACTTATGATTTGGGAACTAGATAAAGCAATTTAATATTTGAGATTTAAATAAGAAATTTCGAAATCTAGTGGTAATTCCCTAAACAATCGTCTTTAAAGTTTCTCTACGCGTTGTAGATTATTGATTAAAATAAAATTAAAAATAAAAATCACTTAAGAGCGATTCTTTGATTTATATTTAATATACGACCGTATGTGTTTTGCGTTACAACGTCTGTAGTCGGTGTGGGAAATGATAGACTGTACAGGTTTGTTAAAATCAATTTGTTTATCATTAGTTTCGTGGAATGGAAATACAACGGCGATGTGCAATAATTTTTTAGTTTGTAACTTAAATTAAAATGTATGTAATTTTTTTAATTTAAAATGAGCTAATCGTCACTGTTACTTCACGCACAAAATTAACACCAGAATTGCTAGATCAGATGAGGGACGCTACAGTGGATTCATGTATTCGAAATCGATATTTTGTAATTTGTAATTTGAATTAAAATTTATGTGGATATTAATTATTTTAATTTAAACTAAATTACCTTCGAGCCGTTCGCATTGGTCCAACATTTTAAATCGCTGGAAATCAGAGGCTCGTGGCGCGGCTTTCCTTTCGTCCTGATGTATGAAGCCTAAGGATCAACTTAACCAATTATATATTTAAACTAAAGGTAATACTTATTATTGATATGTTAATATGCAGAGAACCAAGAACCACATTTCGTGTCGCTCACTTCGTCAAAAAATTCCAACGAATCCCTCTTTAAGCTTTTGATATTTAATTTCCCTTTGGATATGTGCCATGTCTTGGTTGGTTGACGTATTCTTAACATACTTCGTCACAGGGTAAAATCAAATTGTTTAAATTGTTTCCATTGTTTCGATGTATGATAGGAAAATCAACATTATTTTCTCGATTTATGCCGCATAATAGAAAACTGTCTTGAGTAACATTTTGCTAATTTTGCAACAGAAAAAGTTGACGGAATTTTAATTGTTCAAGTCTTATAACACAAAGCGAACAACCGTCTTTTGAATTTATGTTAAGCGATAGAAGTTAAAATGTTGATTCGTGTTATTTTATTCGCATTTCGTGACCGAGTATATCATAGAGATTCACTCTACAATTTGACCTACGTTAGTACGCCTCTGAATAAAACCATTATTTATTCATAAACCAACATTGAAAATATAATATTATTAATTATTATTTACAGTTTGAATTTGGAATCTTTCCAAATCATACATTTAATTTATATTTAGAAAATTCTAAGTGTATTTACACATATGTTGCGAAATTAAACATAGTCGGAAGTACTCATCGCTTGAGCAAAAACGAATGTTCAAACATTATGAATTATTAACTCTAAACAACTAATACAAAGTTTTCACTATAGTTTATTGTTTTGTTGTAATCCCACAAATGAATTTTCATGTTCTGTTTATTTTACAAAATTGACATTTCAAGTGGTTATCTGAATATAACTACTGTCAACATTATTAAAATTCTATTAAATTAAACAAAACCACACAAACCCATTACAAAAAACCGAAGCAAAATGAAATTCTCTTCAAATACTGCAAAATATGCATCTTAAGAACAAAAAAAAAAAAAATCAACTCAGCTGAAAAAAAACGACATTTCATAAGTGTGAAGACTAAAAAAACAAAATTGTTTGTCATCACAATCCAATAAAAGCATCGAAACAAAAAATATTTTTTCCGAATACAACAATAAAGAAATAAAACAGAAAAACACATTACAAATGTCATTTTGATTTTTCATCAATTACCCCAACTACCAAAAAAAAAAAAAAAAAAATTACCAAGGAATGATTTTAAAATTTTTTGAAATATTTTTTTTTTGGTTTTTAAGCTTCGAACAGTTAAACCGAATCAATAACACTTAAAACATCAATTCTATTATTTAATCAATATAGAAAAAAGAAGAACTACATAAAAACATAACCGTAAAAGAAAAACTGACCAAAATGTTCTCGTATTTGACAAAAAAAAAAAAAAAAAAAAAAAAAAAAATGTTTTACCCTTTTTGCTCGGATGTTTACTATATCTCGAGAAATACGTGTTGATTGTTTACCCATTCGTTTCCACATTGATTTGCAAATAAAACAATAAAAATTAAGGTTATGCGTATGGTTATGGGTACATATAGTGTATCTCATTTTGAATTTTTGACCAAAACCTGAATGCCATAATTTTCTTCTTTATTACATCATTTCCATTTTCCATCATTATTTTGATTATCTTATCAATTTTATTTCACATAGCTGAGATTTTCGTTACAAAATGCTGCTATAACCTGATATTATATAAAGTTGATTTTGTTATATTTTCGATCCAATCATCATAAAATTTCTTATAATTTGTTAAATATATCAACACCTTAGTTTTCCCTTTTTTGAACCAATTTTCTTTATACACACACAGCCACAAGACCCCAGAAATATATAAATTTTTTCATACAAAACCAACGTAAAAAGTTATTGTACAATTCATAGATTGTGTAGACATGTTTTTTTAATTCATATCGTCAAGATGATTATGTTACAATCATCAAATATATGAAAAGCATTCAATCATCACCCAAAGTTAATTTATATAATATTTATGTGTTTGTGTATGGTATAGAGTACCGTGTTTATGCGAGATTGAAACGATTTTTAGATTCAAGTATGAGGAAAAAGAAAAAACAAAACTGTTATATAAATATTTTGAATAGACAAAAGAAAATCGTACCCAACATCTTGTCGTTCAAAAGATGTGTAATTTTTACAAATATTATTATTTTTTTTCAATTTTCAATGTTCACACATTATTGATGATATGTTAACACGTTGCTTGGTAACGATACGTAGATGTTATTGCATGAAAACGAGATGATTTGAACAGATATAAACAGACATTTTAAAAAGCAATTAATAAGCTGCTAAATGATAGCGGTAATAATGAGTTCTGTACGGTAAGAGAAACAACGAAAACGAAAGAAGCTTAAACTTGAGTCTAACCCAGAAGCAAGAGATCAATACTATATAAATAATTATTTCTCCACACACTTAAACTTAATGCTACACAGCTTTACCTCCGAAGCTTAATACATAATAAGAAGTCAAGACACTATAATCATGGTGTTTAAGTTATCTCTTCAAAGAACAGGAGATTTGACATTGCGCATATCAACCACTTTCGGTATTTCAAATGGCGATATCATATTTCATCTTAAAAATGTCGCGCAAATGTCTAATGTAATTAACAATTATTTATGATTTATGAGTTGCTGATAAACTGATAATCAAACGGGGCTCTGCACCTAATACAAACAAAATGAATGAATTTGTTTTCCAGAGCAAGAAAACTTATTGAATTCAAAAAAGATTTTCTCCAGTGCAAGTTTAAAATAAAAAATTGATTTAAAAATGATAAGCTTGGCAGAAGCTGGTAAAGCTAGCTATACAAATTACTGAAGAGAAAACAGTTTCCTCTGCATTTTTCTCGATCTCTTAATAAATGGGCTCAACAATAAATATTTCACCGGGATAATCAAACCTGTCCTAAAAATATTTAAAGTAGCAACACAGTTAGGCAAGGTGCAACACATAATATAACAATCACTATTTCATGTTGTTTTAATGAGAGAAAAAAAATAAATTAAATTTTGAATTAAAATTAAAATCAGAGTCTTAGTCAAAATTAAAATTAAAATCATAATCAAAATCGAAATTATAATTAAATCTAAACTTAAAATTAAAACTAATATTAAAATTAAATTAAAATTAAAATTAAAAATAAAATTAAAATTAAAATTAAAATTAAGACTAGAATTAGAAAAATCAGAATCACAGTTAAAATTAAAGTTAAAACCTCAATTAAAATTAAACCTACACTGCTAATTAAAATTTAAATTATCAAAATTCATAATAATGACCAAATTATTAATTAGATTATAAAATGTATATGTTCATAATTAAATATGAAATAAATAAAATATAACTATTAAATAAATATAAAATAAACTTAAAATTAAAAATAAATTAAATTCAAATTTGAAATTATAATTAAAATAAAAACTTAAATTAAACTTAAAATTAAACCAAAACTTTCAATTAACAATTAAATTATCAAAATACATAATATTGACCGAATAATTACATACATATTAGATATTATAAAATTTATGTAACAATTAAATATGAAATAATAAATAAAATATAAATAGTAAATAAATCTGAAATAAACTTAAAATTAAAATTAAAATTAAAAATAAATCAATTTTAAAATTAGAATTAGAATAAAAATGTAAATTAAAACTAAAATAAAAATTAAAATCAAAAATAAATCAAATTCAAAATTAAATCAAAATTAAAATTTAAACTTACATAAAAGTTTATATTTAAATCATAATTAAAATTTGAAATTAAGACTAGCATTTGAATTAAATCAGAATCACAGTTAAAATTATTGTTTAAACCACAATTAAAATTAAACCTATATTGCTAAATAAAATTTAAATTATCAAAATACATAATATTGACCAAATTAGTACAAACATATTAGATATTATAAAATTTATATAATAATTAAATATGAAATAACAAATAAAATATTATATAAAAATCAAATTAAATAAATATGAAATATATTTGAAATTAAAATTAAAAATATATCAAATTAAATATTAAAATTAGAATCATAATTAAAATCATAATTATGACTTGAATTAGAATTAAAATCAGAAGCACAGTTAAAATTAAACCGAAATTGCTAATTAAAATTTAAATTATCAAAATACATAATATTGGCCGAATAATTACATACATATTAGATATTATAATATTTATGTAACAATTAAATATGAAATAATAAATAAAATATAAATAGTAAATAAATCTGAAATAAACTTAAAATTAAAATTAAAATTAAAAATAAATCAATTTTAAAATTAGAATTAGAATCAAAATGTAAATTAAAACTAAAATAAAAATTAAAATCAAAAATAAATCAAATTCAAAATTAAATCAAAATTAAAATTTAAACTTACATAAAAGTTTAAATTTAAATCATAATTAAAATTTTAAATTAAGACTAGCATTTGAATTAAATCAGAATCACAGTTAAAATTATAGTTTAAACCACAATTAAAATTAAACCTATATTGCTAAATAAAATTTAAATTATCAAAATACATAATATTGACCAAATTAGTACAAACATATTAGATATTATAAAATTTATATAATAATTAAATATGAAATAACAAATAAAATATTATATAAAAATTAAATTAAATAAATATGAAATATATTTGAAATTAAAATTAAAAATATATCAAATTAAATATTAAAATTAGAATCATAATTAAAATCATAATTATGACTTGAATTAGAATTAAAATCAGAAGCACAGTTAAAATTAAACCGAAATTGCTAATTAAAATTTAAATTATCAAAATACATAATATTGGCCGAATAATTACATACATATTAGATATTATAATATTTATGTAATCATTAAATATGAAATAATAAATAAAATATAAATAGTAAATAAATCTGAAATAAACTTAAAACTAAAATTAAAATTAAAAATAAATCAATTTTAAAATTAGAATTAGAACAAAAATTAAAACTAAAATTAAAATTAAAATCAAAATTAAAATTTAAACTAAAATAAAAGTTTAAATTTAAATCATAATTAAAATTGAAATTAAGACTAAAATTTGAATTAAATCAGAATCACAGTTAAAATTATAGTTTAAACCACAAATAAAATTAAACCTAAATTGCTAAATAAAATTTAAATTATCAAAATACATAATATTGACCAAATTAGTACAAACATATTAGATATTATAAAATTTATATAATAATTAAATATGAAATAATAAATAAAATATTATATAAAAATTAAATTAAATAAATATGAAATAGATTTGAAATTAAAATTAAAAATATATCAAATTCAAAATTAAAATTAGAATCATAATTAAAATTTAAATTTAAATCATAATTAAAATCATAATTATGACTTGAATTAGAATTAAAATCAGAAGCACAGTTAAAATTAAACCGAAACTGCTAATTAAAATTTAAATTATCAAAATACATAATATTGACCAAATTAGGGCTATAGTAAACTTCTCGGGGGTACTTTTTTAATTTAAAAAAAAAAACAATTCACACAAATTCACAATTTTATTTTGAACAAAATATCAAAAATTAAACAAAATATATTTAAAAAAACAAAACTTGAAATAAATATCCTTTAACCATTGAAATTTTGTTGAAATTCGCTTATATAATTGATAAGTTGATAAAACGCCTCATCATTATTATTGGTAAATCTTTTTCTCCAGATATATTCATCCAAATAACTGGGAATAAAACTTTTAAACGTGCCAAACATTTTTTTGAATTTTTTGTTACAGCCATTCCAATATGCTTCAATGTTATTTGTGTGAACGCCCGTTATTGGACCCTTGTAATTTAATGAATGATTCACGTACTGATGAGTATAAGGACCAAGTTGTGCCAAAGGTGTTCTTTCTCCAATAAAATTCGAGCCTCCAGTATAAACAGAATATTCATCAGTCCAAATTACCGAACGAGGTAATATAAGAGAACTAATGATTGGAAATAGAGTTTGCTGTTTTCGGTTTCTCACTAACTGCATGTGAATATTTTTTGTTTCAACATCATAAATTTGAAATACCCACATTTTTCTTTTAAAATTTTTAGTTGGGTTTCCACGATTAAATGTTAACTTTAAAAATTTAGATTCATCTAGTTGAACGATTTTATTTTTCCCACCAAATTTTATGGGATTTCTGATTAACTTTCGCGAACAGACATCCCGAAAATATTGAAACAATTGTATCACTGTGACTTTAGATCTTTTTGTATATGACATAGTTGAAGATATATTGACTTCATGAGCCCAGAAATACATTGGCAAAAAAATTGTTTTAAGAGATATGCTTGAATTTGTAAAAAATGACTCTACTAATAAACCTTTTTTTTACTTTATGGGGATTTGCAGCAGTTTTCCTATGCCAAACCCATAAATATTTATTCATGGTTGCATTCTGTCGTTCAAGTCGCATTAAACTACTACATTTTTCACAAATAATATTGCTATTTAATAAATTATTGGCAAAAAAACCACTCAATTACATTCAAATCATCAGTTTCCTATTTCTGAAATTTCTTAAATATTCATAATTCTAAATATTTTTGCAAATTATATAATTTGGTAAATTTTTTATTCTTTTTTTAATATAATTAATTTTTTTAATTAAATATTTATTTAATTCATGTACCCCCGAGAAGTTTACTATAGCCAGAATTAGTGCATACATATTAGATATTATAAAATTTATATAATAATTAAATATGAAATAATAAATAAAATATAAATATTAAATAAATATGAAGTAAACTTAAAATTAAAATTAAAAATAAATCAAATTCAAAATTAAAATTAAAATCATCATTATAAATCAAATAAAATCAAAATCAAAATTAAAGTCATAATTAAAACTGAAATTAAGACTAGAATTAGAATTAAAATCAGAATCACAGTTAATATTAATGTTAAAACCACAATTAAAATTAAACCTAAGCTGTTAAATAAAATTTAAATTATCAAACTATATAATATTGACCAAATTATTATATATATTATGAAATGTATATAATAATTAAATATTAAAATAATACAATAAATAAAATATAAATAGTAAATAAATCTGAAATAAGCTTAAAATTAAATTTAAAATTAATATCAAAATTAAAAATAAATCAAATTCAAAATTAAAATTAGAATCAAAATTAAAATAAAAATTTAAATAAAAATTACAATTTAAACCATAATTAAAAAAGAAATTAAGACTAGAATTTGTTAACATTAAAGTTAAAATCACAATTAAATTTAAACCTAAACTGCTAATTGACCAAATTATTACATATGTACATATTTGATATTATATAATTTATATAATAATGAAATATGAAATAATAAATAAAATATTAATATTAAATAAATATGAAATAGACTTAAAATTAAAATTAAAAATAAATCAAATTCAAAATTAAAATTAAAATGATAATTAAAATCAAAATTAAGACTTGAATTAGAATTCAAATCAGAACCACAGTTAAAACTAAAGTAAAAACTACAACTATAATTAAACCTAAACTGCTAAATAAAATTTAAATTATCAAAATACATAATATTGACCAAGTTATTACATACAAATTAGATATTACAAAATTTATATAATAATTAAATATGAAATAATAAAAAAAATATAAATATTTAATAAATATGAAATAAACTTAAAATTAAAATTAAAAGTAAATCAAATTCAAAATTAAAATTAGAATCATCATTATAAATCAACTAAAATGTAAATTAAAATTAAAGTCATAATTAAAATTGAAATTAAGACTAGAATTAGAATTAAAATCAGAATCACAGTTAATATTAAAGTTAAAACCACAATTAAAATTAAACCAAAGCTGTTAATTAAAATTTAAATTATCAAAATATATAATATTGACCAAATTATTAGATACATATATTATAAAATGTATATAATAATTTAATATAAAATAATAAGTAAAATATAAATATTAAATAAATCTGGAATAGACTTAAAATTGAAATTAAAATTAAAAATAAACCAAATTCAAAATTAAACTTCAAATCAAAATGTAAATTAAAACTAAAATCAAAATTAAAATTAAAAATAAATTAAATTCAAAATTAAAATTAGAATCAAAATTAAAATTAAAACTTAAATAAAAATTAAAATTAAAATCATAATTAAAATTGAAATTAAGTCTAGAATTAGAATTAAAATCAGAATCACCGTTAAAATTAATGTTAAAATCACAATTAAATTTAAACCTAAACTGCTAATTAAAATTTAAATTTTCAAAATATATAATATTGACCAAATTATTACATACATATTTGATATTATCAAATTTATATAATAATTAAATATGAAATAATAAATAAAATATAAATAATAAATAAATATGAAATAGATTTAAAATTAAAATTAAAAATAAATCAAATTCAAAATTAAAAATAGAATCATAATTAAAATTAAAATTAAATCATAATTAAAATCAAAATTATGATTTGAATTAGAATTAGAATCAGAATCACAGTTAAAATTAAAGTTAAAACCACAATTAAAATTAAACCTAAACTGCTAAATAAAATTTAATTTATCAAAATACATAATATTGACCAAATTATTACAAATGGTATATTATAAAATGTATAGATTAATTATTAAATAAATCTGAAATAAACTTAAATTTAAAATTCAAAATTAAAAAAATTCAAAATTAAAATTTGAATTAAAATTTAAATTAAAACATAAATAAAAGGTAAATAGAATTAGAATCAAAATCACCGTTAAAATTAAAGTTAAAATCACAATTAAATTTAAACCTTAACTGCTAATTAAAATTTAAATTTTCAAAATATATAATATTGACCAAATTATTAAATACATATTTCAAATTCATATCATAGTTTAAATTAAAACTAAAATGAACATTTAAATTTAAATTTAAATTAAGACTAGAATTAGAATTAAAATCAGAATCACAGTTAAAATTAAACCTAAACCAAAATTAAATAAACCAAAATTAAAATTAAACCTAAACTAAAATTAAAACTAAAATCACAATTAAAATCAAAATTATAATTAAATCGAAACTTAAAATTAAAATTAATATTAAAATAAATCAAAATTAAAATTAAAATTAAATTAAATTAAATTAAACCTAAAATAAAAATTAACTAAACTGCTAATTAAAATTTAAATTATCAAAATACATAATATTGACGAAATTATTACATATATTATAAAATGAATATTATGAAATAATAAATAAAATATAAATATCAAATAAATCTGAAATAAACTTAAAATCAAAATTAAAATTAAAAATAAATCAAACTCAAAATTAAAATTACAATCAAAATTAAAATTAAAACTAAAATAAAAATTAAAATTAATATCATAATTAAAATTGAAATTAAGACTAGAGTTAGATTTAAAATCAGAATCACAGTTAAAATTAAAGTTAAAACCACAATTAAAATTAAATCTAAACTGCTAATTAAAATTTAAATATATAATCAAAATACATACATAATATTGATCTAATTTTTACATACATATTAAATATTATAAAATTTATATAATACTTAAAGATGAAATAATTTCGATTCAACAATATCACCAGTCATCTTTTAAATTTGGTAGTTTAAATAAAAACAAATTTATACAGGGTGTTTTGTACTTGAGTGTAAATATTTTTAGGGATGATTCCTTGATTAAGTTCAAGCAAAAAATCGTTTCAGAAGGGGGTTCTATTTTCAATATTTGCTGAGATACAGTACTTAAAGAAAATTAGTTACGAAAATATTTAGGAAAAATTAGATCCATAAAAAGCTAGAAAATTGATTGATTTTTAATTGACATGACACATTTCTATTCTCATTTTTCATGTTATCTAGAAACGTAAATCAATTTTTTCTATAGGATTTTTGTAGGTATTTATATTAGGAAAAAGCAAAAACGGAATGGTGTACTTACTTTCGTATTACGGAATTGTATAATAATACAAATGCTTAGGCTAGCTATCTTTGGAGTAATTAAGAAAAATATGCGTGAAGGTATCATCTCAAACTAATTTCCTTCAAGTACTGTATCTCAGTAGATATTGAAAATGGACTTTGCTTCAGAAACTATTTATTGCTTCAAATTAACCAACGAATCATCCCCTAAAAATATTTACACTCAAGTACAAAGTAGCCTGTATAGTACTCAGATAATTTTTTTTTTTTTCACTAGATTCCCTATAACTTTTACTACATTTAGCAACTAAATTTAATAGGCAACTAGGGCTCTAGTGAAGAATTCAGCGGAATAATTTCACCAGATATCTAGTATTTGTAGTAGCTAAATAACACTGTTGAATTCTAGTTATATCAACATTATCCAAAAGTAATATTTGCTGTTTTCTAGTGATTCTAATTGTATGATATATGCAAGCAACGTCTAGTAATAATAATTAGATAAATATGTTTCTGAACTAGCTTGATTATCAAAAATTATATTAACCCTTGTATGTCTATACCCAGTTACCGGGGTAATTTTTCGAACTTTAACTCTTTAGAGCATTAAATTTAAGTGACATCCTAGAATAGGTGTTCCGCTACATAGGATACCACTAAAATTTAATGGTCTAGCTTAATATTAAACGAAATAACAACATTAGGTTAAAGTTCGAGAAATTACCAGGGTAGCCGGCTACGAGCACAATGGTTAAGTGTTTTATTGGGAAAATATGTTTTCCAAATTTTCATTTTAAACAGGGTCAAAATCAATGAATATTAAAATACGAAATACTTTTTTCACATAAACTATGAGATTGGGTTTTGTGATGAAGTTCTAATATTTCATATGACATATGATGAGTGAATTTATTGGAAAATTAAACCACGGTTTTAAGATAAATTGTACGAACATGGTGTGATAGATCAGAAAAATCTGAACACCCGAGTTGTGGGTACATGGTAACAATACTTTTTGCTAATTTTAATGGCTAATGTAGACTTTTAGTCAACATTTTAATTTTTTTTTTAATTTTGAGCATGAAAACAATCCGGCGTTTGTTGAATTATCTGGTAAAAAGCAGCCCTTCTCTTCACGAGAAACTGAAATATTTTAATTAGGAGGTACCCAAAATTTAATTAGTAGCCATGTATGTACAATAAGAAAAACTAAGTTATAATTAAAAACAGCAATAAATCATTCATCTAGTTAGTGGAAGAAATTATGTCGGATGGACGTTCAAAAACGCAATAATCATGTGTAGATAATTTCTTTTCTCTCAACGATGGCTGCTGCTCATCAAATTAGTTTTAAATTCATTGCCTTAAACAAAAAGCAAGGCATTAATATCCAACGAAATACTATAACCAAAGGAAAAATAATAAAAACCGTATTCGATGTATAATTATACGAGACTAATAAAAACGCAAGGCTACAATCAGCTAGTTTGTTCAAATATGCTTAAAATAGCTTTGGATTATTGGATAGAAAACTGTTTTTTTTTTGCTGGTCGGTGTTTCTAATCGTGTTGTTATAATTGGTATTGGGCACAGGAAGTGTTTAGCAACACCTAAATAACACAATGTGTGTTATACTCGTAATTGTATGCTAGGCATACTCAGTTATGTTACCATAACAAAATTTAATCTGTCACCGTAAGCAAATTAATTTATGAAACATTTTGTGAAAAGGAAATATTTAGGTTTGCTTCATCCAAACATTTTATTTTCAAGTGCAGCATTCATACCTAACATTTTCGATATTGCCAGCATAGAAAATTTGTTGTCCTTTGAAACCACTGATCGTATCGAATTCAATTACGACAACAAAATAAAGGGAGATAAATGGATAATTTACCCCGCATCTTTACTATTATCGACGGTATCCTTTTGTATCTAAAATAACTCATAGTCGAAGTACATAGAACCAAGGAAGTTGGATGATTTCTTATTGTTGTCTGGCTATATTTATTCGACAATAGATTAAAAAAAAAATTTAAGTCTATTGTTAAATATTTTTTTTTTGTAAATGTAATTTGATCAAAAATTATTTCTCAAAATAAACTTATTGTATATAAATTCTTTAGAATCTCCGATATTTTATTAATTAAATAGAATTAAGAATAATAATGAAAGATTGTTATCCGATTCAATTTTGTGTATCTGGAAACATATTTACGTAACACAAATTATCTTTAAATTTACGTAATACAAATTATCTTCCAGTTAAAAAGTAAAAAAAACATTTGTTCGAAAATAATTGAAAATTGCAACAATAAGTTATAGAATTTATTTTGTATTTTTATTATGTAAGCCAAGATTTTTATTTGTGACAAAATTGAGGATGTGGTAATCGGATGTATGTACATATGTACACTATACATGAATGAAAATTATTGGAAAGAGTATTTACAACTATCTCATCTTACGAGCATAGCTATTTACGGCAAATATAAACCTTAAATTGTGCATGCATGTAGTAAATGTACAAACAGAACTTATTTCCATTTCCATCCCATTTAACACATTGTATACTAAATATTTTATCAACACTTATCACTTAAAAAGTAATTATTTCAAAAACGAATTAATTTATTTAATACATATTTTTATCCATTATTATGTTATTTATTTTTATAGTTTTAAATCGAAAAAAAAAAAAAAATAACAAAAAATAATTACATTCAGGTAAAAACTTTATAAATACTACAAAAACAAAAAAAAAAAAAATAAATAAAAATATCAATTATTTTAGATAAATAAAGTTTTGTTATATTCTCCTTTAATCTTTTTTGTAGAAATAACAAAATAAAAATAAAGCTACGGTGCAAAAGTTTGTTAGTTTGTATATATACTGTAGGAAGTATTTATTGAGTTATGGTTGGGTTCTTTGGAGCTCCGTTCGTCGCTCGATACATTTTAATAATATTGACTCATTTATTTCAGGTATTGATATATTTTTATTTTTCAATGAAATTTGTAATTTTGAGAGAATCAGTCAGACTTTCCAGATATTACATTTTATGGAAAACTTGAAGTATTTACTGTACGTTTTTAATTACCAAGGAGTTAACATCCTTCTTTAACATTTTAATCTTTATTAATTATATCCCTTAAAATATGGGAGATTTCTTATAGAGTTGTAGAGATTGAGTTAACAATTTAGTTAGCTCGAGTACATAATTTTTTATTAATTCATTTTGTTTGTTTATTAAATAATAATTTTAAAATAAATTACAAACTGTTAAGCTCGTTAACAGTGTTTGCTGTCTATTTAAAAATTATAATTTAATAGTACAATTATTGTTCAGGATTTATAAAAACGGTTATCAGCTCACAAATGTTTACATGTTACTCAAAATGATTTATCGATAAACGCGAAAAATTAGATATACAAATTATCCGTGATCCACCTGATCCACCTGATTAGATTTTTTGTTCTTTTTAGAAAGCGTTATTTGTCTAGTAAGTGTAATGATACATGGCAACACTGGTTGTAGTACGTAGTAATGTAGTATGCAACATATGACAACACTTATTGTAGTACGTAATAATGAAGTATGTAATAAAGGAATGTTGGGTAAACCAACGGCAGTTGAATAAAGTGGATAAACCAACACGAACGTGTTTTAGACATTCCATCACATGGTGTCAGAAGCAAAAAGGAAAAAGAAAAGATAATTAAAAATTAATTAAGTATTAAATAATAACAATAAAAATTAATTATTAATATTAGAAAATTAATTAATATCTTGAAATCGATAAAATATTAAATAAAAAATACCGATAATACAAATTTGGGATAATAAAATTAATATTTAATAAGATGGCGGACGCAATAAAACCACCAAGAAATTTGGTAGTAAAACCACAAGATATGGCGACCACGTGGAATTTATGGTTACAACAATATAAGTGGTACACAATTGCAACAAAAACAAACAAGAAGGATGAAGAAGTGCAAGCAGCAACGCTTCTTGCTTGTTTAGGCGAAGATGCAGCGGTGATATTTAATAATTTTGGTCTCAGTGCGGAAGAACAAAAAAACGCCGAAATAAAAATTAATAAATTCACAAAGCATTTCGTGCCAACGAAAAATTTAACATTCGAGAGATTCAAATTCAATAAAATCCAACAAGAAAGTACTGAAGCATTCGACGACTTTTTGACAAGAATATTCGTACAGGCAAAAAATGGCGAATTTGGTGTACTAAACGACGAGCTAGTAAAAGACAAAATAGTCATCGGAATAGCGAATCAACAAACCAGAGAAAGGCTATTAACGGAACAAAAGTTAACTTTAGAACAAGCGATAAAAATTTGCAAATCTCTGGAAGAAACACATAAACAAATGCAAATAATGGAAAAAGGAACGGGGGCAGAAATAAACGTGATGAAAAAGCAAAATAAATTTACAAACAATAATAATAAAAGTGGTAAAAATAGCAAGCCAATGGAGAAAAAAAATTGCACGAGATGTGGACGCGGGGAACATAGAGCAAAAGATTGTCCAGCGTTAAAGGCGACGTGTAATAAGTGTCAAATTAAAGGACATTACGAGAAGTGCTGTAAAACATCGGTTCATCGAATAAATCAAAACAGTAAAAAAAATAAAGTGAACGAGATAATTGCCGACCAGGATGAAAGACTCTTACTGTACTCAATTAACAGTGATGCCTCACAAGACGAGTGGTGGGAGTATATGAAGGTGAATAATCACAAAACCAAATTTAAAATTGATACGGGTGCACAATGTAACATGGTATCAATGGAAACCGCTGAGTTATTAAGGAAACCTAAAGATGAAATAAAACCATCCAAAACCAGTAAAACATTAGGATTTTTAAGACAAGTAGCCCAAATAAATTTTGTAGAACAAAATCCACAGTTGTTTAGAGGTTTAGGAGAATTAAAAAACTTCGAATACGACATAGACATAAAAGAAAACCCAAATTTCGAGATAAAACCAGCTAGGATAATACCACATTCGATAGAGGACGAGGTGCGTAACCAGCTAAACGAAATGGAAATAATGGGTATAATCAGAAAAATAACCGAGCCAACTCCAGTGGTAAGCGCAATGGTTATAGTGAAGAAAAATTCTAAGTTGAGAATATGTATCGATCCAACAGATGTCAACAAAAATCTGAAACGTAGACATTATCCATTGAAGACCTTGGAATATATAGCAGCTAAAATAAAGGATGCAAAATATTTTACCAAACTGGACTGCAATAAAGGGTTTTGGTAGATAAAGGTTTCTGCACGAACGGAGAAATACTTAGCATTCGCTACTCCTTGGGGTAGATATACGTGCACACGTCTTCCGTTTGGATAATCATCAGCCCCTGAAATATTCCAGCAGGTTATGTCAAAGGTACTGGAAGGAATCCCAAATGTAGAATCATCAATGGATGATATTTTAATATATGCGCCAACAATGGAAAATTTGGATCGAATTACAAGTTTCGTAATGAAACGAATCAAAGAAGCAGGCCTGGTGTTGAACCAGGAAAAATGTTGCTTTGGAGCAAAATCAGTCAAATTTCTGGGTCACGTGTTATCGAAAGACGGGTTGCAGGCGGATAAAGACAAAATTGAAGCAATTCATAAACTTGAAGTGCCTCATAATGTCCAGCAATTACAACGGCTGTTAGGCATGGTGAATTATCTAAATAAATTCATACCGAATTTGTTAGAGCTGACAGAACCACTAAGGTTGTTATTGAATAAAGATATTCAATGGATTTGGGGGGATCAGCAACAAAAGGCGTTTGAGGATATAAAACAAGTACTAAGATGTCACAGTATCTGTAGATGCAAGTGGAAAATCAGTTGGAGGAATAAAGGACTGACTAAAGCACAGCAGAATTACCTATCAATAAAAAGAGAAGCACTGGCAATAAAAATAGCTTGAAAGAAATTTCATCAATATATATATATATGGAAAAAAAGTAATAGTTGAAACGGACCACAAGCCGTTAGAAACCATATTTAAAAAATCGATACATCAGGCGCTAATAAGACTTCAACGTATATTACTGAAAATAGCACAATACAACCCAATAGTAACGTATAAAAAAGGTACGCAGTTGTATTTAGCAGATCCTTTAAGCAGGGATTGTAAACTCGAGGAAGTTGAAGATGATGAACGCAGCTTTGAAGTACAAGTGATTCTACCAATCACAGATGATTGCTACAAAGATATGGTCGATGCAACATTACAATCCAAAGAGGTCCAAGAACTAATCGCAGTATTAGACCAAGGTTGGCCAGGTCTGGAGAACAAAAAGGAATTACCGGAATGCCTTCAAAAGTACTGGTATTACAAAGAAGAATTGTCACATTACGAGGGTTTAGTTTTCAAAGGAAGAAAGTTGGTCCGTTGGTGTTGTATCTGAAGAAATATTAAAAAATATTGTATATTGGAAGAACACGGCAACGGATGATTTGACGTCATTACACTGACCACCCGACATGATAATCACTTGCTTTATATATTTTTAGATTATCTAGGTAAAGGTGGGATATAGTAACAATTACAAAATTAAATTTGGTACATTACAATTAGTACAATAAATATTTAATTGATTTATTACTTATATACAATATTCATCTTAATATTCAAATAATTTTTATATACTAATAATACAGTAAAGCATAGATAATATTTAATTCATAAAAAAAAAAAAATCCTGTTGATTGTTTAATTAAGTTACAATTTTTTTTTTCTATTTTATTCAAGTTTAATTTAATTGTAAATACGAATTTGTATTTTCTTGTAATTTCTTAATTCTTATCTAAGTAGTAATAATATACATATAAAACATAAATATGACTTAATACATAATAAAACATAATTAATTACAATAATAATTTATATTTTATTAATGTTCAATCTACTCGAGTACCCATTTTCAATTAAATTATTTTGCTAATTAATAAATTTTATTGCTGAAATAATTTAATCCGGGTATTATGAACTGATTTTAATTTGTTATTTACTCTTAATGTTATATTGACAGGAG
Organism: Tipula vernalis; assembly: GCA_958295665.1. Lineage (NCBI taxonomy): Eukaryota > Metazoa > Arthropoda > Insecta > Diptera > Tipulidae > Tipula > Tipula vernalis. The sequence continues at coordinate 377,962,636 of OY282558.1, read as the reverse complement.
AAGGAATTTCTACGGTTTCAAAAGGCCCATGTCATAGTAGTGAAAATTGGTGTATATTGATGTCGTAACAATCCTTCGATTTTTGTTTCTATGTAATCAGATTATTTCTAGCTACTTTGAAGGTATTTTGCATGCGAGATTTTAATTCGAATAGATACTGGTCATAATTGTAGACTATTTCTGGTTCACGGATTAAAGAAATTGGTATAAACGGTTTATGTTCGAAAAGTAATTCATTGGGCATAAATTTAGTGGCAGTATGTGGTGTAGTGTTGAAAGTAAAAATTGCAAAAGGTAACCGCGTATCCCAATTATGTTCATCTGACTGAATGTAAATTCTTAAATATTCGAGTGTAAATTTGTAATTTATTTTTAAAGAGGTGGCTCATGAAATTTGCTCCTTGGTCGGGCAATATTTGTTGCGGAACTCTGAAGATGCAAATTAATTTCTCGACAAATACGCGAGGTATTGTATCGGCTTCTTAATTATTAGTTGGAAATCCTAAAGAAAATTGTGTTAAGTCTTCTTGTATTGTCAAAAGGGGACCGACTTATATCCAAGAATATTTTTTCAAATGGTTACGACGCCGTAGATGTTATTTGCATAGGCATTTTAGTTAATTTCCCACTTTTATTTTTTTGGCATTGTTGTAACATCGTTTTAATCTTTCAGCTGTTCGGAATACACCTATCATCGGTTAATTTAGGATATTCAGGTAATATTAAGATATTCAGAACATGATTGTTTGACTTAATTATTTTGTATGGATTGCTTGATCTGGGATTGTGTCACAACATTTATTTCTGCTTCCAAAGGCTTGTTTGTCTCTAATTAAATTTTGCTCAAGGAATCTGCGTTAAGATTTTTGTTTCCAGTGCTGGAATGTTCTAACATCACTATTTTCGATATTCGATACGCTTTATGTCTCTTTTTTCAAGAACAAAATCGCATTATGTTTCACTGACTGTTCCTATTATTGTTTAAGTATTTTTGATTCAGCCTGCTATTTCTTCATCACTTTATCATAACAAACATTTTTTGTGATACTTTGTCGATTATGTTGAAAAAGGATAGTAAAGAAATTTATTCTAATAGGCTGAGATCACAATAGATGAGCGTAATTGAGGAAGCGATATAATGGGAAACTTTGTTCATGAAAAAAGAGACATAAAGCGTATCGAATATCGAAAATAGTGATGTTAGAACATCCCAGCACAGGCTTATGATTGACTGTGTAATCAGCATCGTTCATTCTTATACGCCACCATATCAAGCGGGATGATGGATTTTTAAAATTATTAATGGCTTATGATCCGTCACAATGCAATTCATTCTCAATTGCGCGATAGATTTGCATAAGCTATTAGTAAATCGAAATTATTTTTAGACTGAGATAAAACTGCACCAATGGTAATGTCACTTGCGTCTGTTGTTATTATAAAAGGTTCAGAAAAATCTGGATACTGTAAAATGGGTGGATTAACTAAATATTTTTTTAACTTTGAAAATGATGAATTGTGAAAAGCGTCCCATATAAATGGTTGGTTTTCTTTAATAAATTTGTTAAGGGTTTCCCGATTTCTGAATATGTATTTATGATACGTCTGTAGTATCCTGATAATCCCAAGAATGATTTGACTTGTTTTTGGTTTATTGGTTGGGGATAATTTTGGATGGATTTTATTTAGACGATCAAATTTGACACCACCTTCTTTTACTATGTGTACCTCATATACAATTTTTTTCGACAAGAATTAGCATTTCTCTGAATTCACTTTTAAATTATAATGTCTAAAGCAATCAAAGTATACCAAACATTTAATTCCATTTAGTCCACTTAGAATATCATTCATTATACATTGGGATATTGATGGTGGATCCTATAATCCGAATGGCATACTATTAAAATGAAAATATCCAAGGGATATGCTAAACGCTGTCTTCTCTCTATCGGAATCGTCTAAACAGATCTGATGATATCCGTTCCGTAGTCGATTAATTACGTTATTGGACCACGAGTTTAACCGTAGCACTTTGAATTCGTCCAAATTTAGTAAAGGCAGATCTAATTTTTGAATTTATACATCATAGTCGTTTGTACTTACAAGACTTATAGTCGTTAAATTGTTTTGAGACCACACAAGTGAATTAGCAGTATGTACTCTACTCTGGATTTCTCGTGATTGACAAATGTAATCTATGTACATATCATTTTGAGTATGTAGATAAATTGAAACTGTTTTTTCTGTACAGCAGGAATAGAAACGCAAGGATTTGTGGTTAACTTCAATATAGGTGATTGATTGTTAAATGGGATTTCAAAACTATAATTAGAAAAATTGATTTTACATTGGCGCTAGGACAAGAAATCTTTTCCAATAATACCAGCACACGAAATATAGAGAAGGAACTGGGAACGATTTGAAATGTATATGCTGAATATTTATAGAATTTTAAATTTTGATAATAGCATCACAACTTGCTAAGGTTTCGATTGTTTCTGTCCTAGTACCCTTTACAGCCGATTTTCTGTCAGGATAACACAGCGTATCGTTTTTGATATAATTTCGTTTAAGTATGGTGAAGTCAGCTCCTGTATCGACAAAAACGAAATAAGCTTTAGATTTTAAAATGTCTAGTTCCAGTTGAATATATTTTCTAGCATGATTTTCGGTTGTTAAATGAATAATAAGTTTGAATAATTTGTAGTAAAAGAATTAGAAATATTGACTGATTAATAAAAATATTTGAACTATGGAATTCTGGATTTGATTTCGAACACTCTATTTGGGAATTTTTTGGATCCGAACTGGAGTGCGCGGTTTGGTTGCTTCAACGAATCCCATATTGTTTCTCTAACAAGAAGGCTGTTCATTTTTCAATGTTTCGGAAATTAATTTATTCTGCGAATTGGCATATTGGCTCTATCTGCAAGAACTTATATGACCTTATATTATTTAAATTTGTTAGCAGATTTAAAGTTTGGTACCGCACTTCGTCTAAAACAGTTTTCTGCTGAATGTCCGTTCTGCTTACAAAGTTGACATTCTATTCGATCATATATTAGGGCAAAGCTTAAAGGATTTCGCCTACTAATGATAAGTTCCTCCACAAATGATTGGTTTACAGCATCTTAAAGCTTAGAGAATCTACATGATTTAACGATTGTTTTTATATAATCTTGAAGACCTTCCTGGAAAGCTTTAAGAGCAGTTTTGGAATTCAAATTTATGACAATTTTTGCAGAATCTGCTCCTTTGGCATCGATGCATACTTCGTTTAACTCGACCCACGTATGTGATGATACTTTCATTTTAATGTTGATGACCGTTAATTAGTTGTATTTGTAGTTGCTCTGTTGACCGAGAATATTGAAATTTTTGTTATAACTCATTTTTCAAATCATCCCAAGAATCGAACTGTGTATACTTTATTACGTCATTAGCTTTACCTGATAATTTCGTTTTAACAAATTTAATCATTTTCTATATTTGCTTAACTATCAACTGCTGCATCACGGCATGCCAGAAATTTATGCAAATTATCCGAATTTCCGTCACAATCCAACATTAGTTTTAGTGCTTTTTCGATACTTAGTTTAGAAATAATTTTTATGGGATTATTTCAGAATCGATTTAACATATGCCGTTTTAATATCGGAATCTGACTGATTAATAGAATCCAAGGATAACTGCCGTCTTGGTATAGTAATGACACGAGTGCGCAATATTAAAATCTGAATATCATCATTAGATTTTCACATTAATTTACAATTGAATTAGTTGAACTGATAGATATACGGTAATATGAACGATATTAAAAATACCGAAATTCATAACAATATTAAAAATTCTACCCAATCGGAACAAATATTGATTTGTTTTAATCTTTAATTTTTTTTTTGCTATATAATATTTACACATGTGAAAAAAGACTGAAAATGTACGGACCCAAATTGTTGAAGCATTTTTGTTGTCTACAGAACTTTGTGGATATTCTAATAAGTTGGTATATTCATGAGTTTTCATCAAAATCGGTTCCAGAACTTCATCCATATATCGTTTAAGAAGTCTATTTCCTTTGAACCTGTTGAATTTTATCAAAATCGATTAAGAATACTTCAAGCTCAATCCTAATTGACCATATTCCAGACCTTCATCTAAGAATCCTTTAAAAGTTAGCCATAGTCTCGAACTTTATCTATCAGTTTATAATCTCGTTTCTCTACCTTTACCTTACCTTTACCCTTACTTCTATATCTTAACCTTTACCTTTACCTTAACTTTTAACTTATCCTTTACTGTATTATACTAACATACCATGTCGCAATCATATCATCAAATAATCAAACTATCTTACGATCACTACCCATCATACGGCCATACCAGTATACCACCATATTATAATATCATTATACCATCATATCACCATACCATCATAACATCGTACTATTATACCATCGTATCATCGTACTATCATACTCAATGGTAACTCGATATTACCAGCGTTCTATTTTGCCATCATACCATCATATCGCCACTTTACGACATCATTATTCAGTAATATCATACCATTACATATGCATATCATTACACCATCATACCGCCTTACCATTATTATACAATACCGTTATATCGTTTCTTCATTTCATGATTCGATCATACCACCGTACCGTCATACTATCGTACCATTATACTACAGTATACCAACATACCATCATATTAACATACAATCATACCATCTATTAAACAATCAATTGTTGTGAAACCAATTGGATTTTCACGTGGATTATCTTGATGAAAAGTACATTTTTTACTAACGAAATCACTTTTGCATCCCAAAAACCTGATGCCTCTTACTAAAAGTTAAGTATGTAGGAAGAGCTTAAGAAATTGTGAAATTTAAAACGATTCAGAATTATAAATCACTAAACGACTCACTTAAGAATCAATTTTCAATTAAACCATGATCAATTGAATTAGAATTAAATTCAATAAGACAACAGCAGCCCGAAGATGTGAAAACATTTTCAAATCGTATTGAAATATTAATTAAAATATTGTTTGAACGAAGTTTTGAACTAGGTCGAGGTAAAAGCTTCATTCAAGCGGAGTCGGTAAAAGATATTAAAAATTGAAGTAATGAAATAGCTGCTAGATCATTTTTCAAAATGTATAGGATCCGATAGAGCTGCTGTAAGTTTTGAAATAGGAAGCAATAATAGAAATATTCCACATCAAACAGTTCTAATTTTTGTTTAGTTTTGGGAGTAGTTTGAGGTGCCAGCTCAGCAACGGTTTCGTTTCATTCTTCAATATTCAGATAATTTTACACAAAACTAACCCTTTTCAAATTAAAATTAAAGTATAACTTTATACCTGGGTATGTTGTCGTAACTAAGGCCATGACATTCAAAATTGCATGAAAGGGCAATGGAAATCCATTTCGGGAAACAGCCAGGGATCCAGACAGTTCGATCAGAAACTACCAATAGTATTTAAATAATAATAATTTAAAAAATTGTAAGTTTAATAATAAAACAAATATTTCCAGTATCACTGATCCAATGAATCCATTTTGTGACTGTGCCAATAAATCCATTTTTTCAGAACTAATTTTTTGAAGATTTTATTTGTTTAATTTGTAAAAAACGAATTAAGGGCGATGTCATATTCACACAGATCCTCTTGTTTCAAATTTTGTAGCAAGTAATTCGGAAGCCCATTCATCTTCAAAATTTATAAATACACAACGTCTGTTACTAATCAAGAGGAAAACGAAATTATTTCGTTAACAATCGAAGATGAGATAAAGACAATTTATCGACGGTGCTTATAGAACTTTCAAAAGGTTACGAAATTTTTATTATTTTTGAAAAATGTTCACAAATGTCCGTTTTGTCGGAAAAACAAAAGCTTCAAAAAAACAAAATGATCCAATTAAAATTACGAGTACATCGTCAAAAGCTTTCGAAAAGATATTTTTGATTGTTATAAACACGTTTCTATAAGACCAGTTTACAACTCTTCTGAACAAAAACGTGAACAAAACATTTGTTTTGGAAATCTGAAATTCTTTAATTTTTCCATAAAGTTTCTCGGGATTTCTCGTGATTTACATAAGATTGAGTTGCGTTTCAGAATATTCGAGATCTTTAATATTTTGTAGATTTCGACAAAAAATATTCGAATATAAAACGTTTTATGATATTCGGAATTTTTGAGATTATTCTAACTTTTATTAACATTTTTGATGACTTGACAAATACAAACTTAAAATTTCCAAAAAAAAAAAAAAAATTTACAATTTTCGATATAATCTAACGGTCTTTCTAAAAATTTGAGTTTAATCGAGATTTGCAGGATTGTGATTTGCGCAAGTTTGCTTGGGATTGAGTTTCGTGGTTTTTAACCTAACTCAAGTATCCTTCAGAATATAAAGATTTATTCTAGATTTTTGATATTGATCGACTTTTTTTGTTGCTGATATACTGTGTTACCGAAATCGATATTATTTGATATTTTTTAACGGTTTGCGGACGTTAAAACTATTTTGAGATACTTTTGGTCTTTCAACATTTTTTGTTAGATATTTGGCATCGGGATTTGACCCGATAATTTGGATTAAGTGTTTCGAGATTATTCAAAATGTTCTGCATTGTATTTTGAATCTATTATTATACGAGTTTATTCGAAATGTTGGAGATTTTTTAACACAATTATTGGCTTTACTTTTGAGCAATTAGCACATAATATTCCCTGCGAAATAGCTGAACACTGCTCATAATTTATTCAGGGAAATTTGGTTAAGATTCACATAAGAACCTTCTAAGCCTAGCTGTATCTGTGCTTTCTGCGATTACATCATTGAGGATAACAATGAAATACCTCAAATTTTGAATAATTTGGTCCGACTGCTGGCGGTGTGAAAATCAAACTTATTCGTAATAGCCGGCGTCCAGTTCGCTCTACTTTCATCTAAACTATAATTCTTTTGTCTTTGTAACCCTGAAGCAAGTTTAGTTAGATTCATTTCCGTTTGATTTAAATAAAAAGAAGCTCGTCAATAGGGCTGACCAAATAAACCTTTTTAGTCTAATGTCTCTGTAAATTTAAGTTTTCACTATTGTTCATTAAAATAATTTTTTAGCTAAGCTTTTTGTTTCGAAATTCAGGAGTCGTTACAATTAATTTAATTCGTACACTTCAAAATTAAATTATGTTTTCTCTTACTTTTTAATATTCTCAACACCTCTTAAGGATTTTGCTTTTAAAATGTTCTTAAAACTAGAACCTATTTTACAGACTTTCAAAAAGTTCCTAATTGTAAGAAATCACAGATTTTAGGTAATTTTAAGAATTGAAATTGGAACCTTGTTCAAAACCAATTAATAAATTTGGTTTAATTTGCAAAAGAACCACTTTACAAATTTTAGGATCCAAAAAAATTTAGACTAGGAAATTTTAAAAAAATAGGTGTTTAAATAAGAGTATCATTTAAGACTGCCTGGACCGACTTTGGTTTAATAAATCCGATTTAACTAACCTCGTTTATATAGAGTACTTACGCAAAACAATGCGATTAGCTAAAATTGAGGTTAAATCGCGTTTATTTAATCGCGGTTGTGATGTGTCAATAGTTGCAAATCTTAAAAATTTAACGAGTTTGAAAAATTACAAGAACTTTTTTGAATCATATGTTTTGAATTTAATTTCAACTTCATTATTTTTAAAATAAACAAAACGAATTAAAAAAATAAAAAAATTTAATACCATCAAAAGTTTGAAGTGTTTCAGAATTAAAAAAATTTTACGAAACAATTACGCCTCCAATTCAGTTGGTACTGATGTTATATTAAAATTAAAAGTTAAATATTTGAGATTTTTATATTATGCAAAAATATTTTGTGACAACATGTCAAAAGATGCAACGGGTTACTGTAATCTGAAAGAAAATTTGCTACCTACAGGTACAAGTAACTTTGAAATTTCTAACGATGTAACCTAACGAATTAAGTGCTCTAAGATAAAATGCTTACTAAAATTGTAGGAAATATCCGTTGGGCTCCCCTTGCTCATATTTTTTAATAATTTACCCGATCGAGGGGAATTTAAAATGGTTACTGTTTGTTGTCGAAAGCCTTGATTTTTAACGAGTTTGGTGAATTTTCTTTTAAATTTAAAAATATGGTTATGTACAATTTCAATTTTTCTTCCTATTAAAATACCTGATAACGATTAGAAGTATTTCTTGTTCTCCTAAATGGGACCTCACTGGTTAAATAAAATATTTTCAATACGAAACGAAACGAAAATCAATAATCCTACCCATCATAATCGCTGTAGTCAGTTTCAGTAGAAATCGTTTTAGTAAATGTACTGTTGTCATTAGTTTTCCATCAGAAATTTAATTCCTCCATTATCACCTTACGCTGTTAGTCTTCGATTATTTAGAGTAAAATTAGTCAGACTTTAGTTAAATCGAATAACCAAATCAACCAATTTTACTGTGTTTTAAATTAAGCTGCAACCGCGATTCAAACTGCATCGTTGCAATTTATCTTTCTTTGGCCAATTTAACCACTAATTTGCATACATACATTACACGACATTTTCCTCTCGAATTAACTACTCTAACAAATTGCCCAACTCTCTCGTACATTCGTTTAATAGTGACAAAAAAAAAGTCGTTGAATATAATGAATTCTACGAAAGCAATAAATTATTGAAACAAAAATTTTTTAATTTATTCCAAAATTACATTTTGCTGAACCAAAGAAAATTCAAAAAATATTTTTTTTTTTTATTTATTCAAAGAAATCTAATTACATTCAGTGCGCCGCGAATAAAAAAAAAAAAATTAAAATTAATGTTTTATTATAACACCTGACTGACATGTTTGGGGGGGGCGGACGGCGACGCATCGCATACACAGACGACGAATATACATATTGTTTTAGAATAATTGTAATTTACAATTAATGTTTTTTTAGTGTTTTCGGAAACTAAACAATGTTCTCTTTGTTCCAAATCAATTGTTTTTCGGTGACTTTACGGTGTTTGTCGTTTTTGTATTTGGACACAATAGGGCGGATAGAGCTGCCTTAATGTTGGTTTTTTATTTATTTCCCTCGAAAATAATAATATGTCGAATGCCACCATAGATGTTTTCAATATATAGAAAACCGGTTTTAATTGCTACATTTAATTGTCTGGTTGATAATTATCATTTCAAATTTTTTATTCGATTTCATTAGCCACTTATCGAAGAGATAATCTTAACGACTTTTTAAGGTTACAGACAAACTATAATTTATTATTAATCGCATCAATTAGTACAGTAAGGCGTATGTTTCGATTCAGCAGGGTTCGCCTTAAGTCTCTGAATCATCATCGAAACGTTGCTCGTGTCAAATCATACTCACGCTAAGTTAATTAATTTTATGCTTTCCAGACATCTCTCGAAACTCGACTGTTATTTATTAATCACCTTTCTCATGAATGCAATAGAGAATAACTCTCATATTCTTCTTGATAGTTACAAATTAGCTATGAACAGAAACAGGATTTTTTTTTCTTTTTTCCATTTTTTGTTTACTGATAAGATAATCAGGAGACAGAAACATACTGTGGAATTCAGATAAATTTACCTAGGTATTTACTGGAAGGAACCCAGAAACTTAATTTCTTAATTAAAATTTTGAAAATTTGGAATTTGAATCAAAAATGAAAAAAGGATATTATGTAAGGAAGTAATATGTTGAAACCGACTTTTCAAATAAAATCACTTCGGAATTAAAAGATAGAAAATTAAAAATATGTAAGGTTAATTTTAAAATTCTGTAGTATTAAAAAATTCAGAAAGCTAGAAATAACTAACATTATTAGAATTGTTTAAATTATTCTTAATTTAACTTAAACAAACCTAATTTTAAGAAACAAATTTAAAAATAATCGAGAACTAGAAAAGCTAAAGGTCTTAAAATGAATTTCGAAATTTGGTAGTTTAGATTGTAGAATAAATTTACGAATTCTGGAATCATCAGAAACTCCAGATATTTCATCTGAAATTAAAAAAATTTGAAATATGTGAAATGTAAAATTATAAAGAATTGATAAGTTGAAGTTAAGAAACTTAGTAAAATTATTAATTGGCTATTAAATTTAGGATTAATACGGAATAAACAATTAAAAAAAAAAAAAAAATTGATATTTTGAAATTCCGTAATTTATAAGTTCTGGTAATTTGGAAACTCTGATATGTAAGAATTTTAAAGATTTTAGCTAATATGGAAAATTTAAAATTTTAACAGTGAAGGCACACCATTTTCGATATTTGTGCCCCTCAATAATAATAAGATTTTTAATTTTCAAAATTTCGAAAATTTTCATATCAGAAAGAAACTTAAAAAAATGAAAAACCTACAAATCAAATTTTTAAAATTTAATTTGTTAAAATTTAGGAATGTTGAAAACAGAAAACCTCAGAACCATTACAAAATTTAGGAAAATGAAAATTGAGAAACATGTAATTTTAAGTTAGAAATTTTGAAATTTTCAAAGTTTGGGAGCTAGAAGAAGAAAAAACGAAGGAATTACAATAAGAAATGCGAGGGAGGCATCTCGAATTCTCAACAATAAAAATCTTATGAAAAGCACAAAGTAAAGTGCCAGAAAAACTCAACATAACTTTTTTAAATACGATCAATTACAATTTGATAACAAAAGAATGCTACATAATTTCTTATTATCCTTGCGCCGAGAAGACCAACGCTAAGCTGCTTTAAAGAGTTTCTATTTAGTGTTGTGAAACAGAAATGTAAGTAATAATATACAATCTGTCAAAAAAAACCGCGCATTGTTAATTTAAAATGCGCGATCTGTCAACCAGTTTGTTTACAACAGTTGGTTAAGTCAATCGACCTCATTAGTGCATGGCGATTTTTACGATGAACGAAATTATTGAACAAAGAGTTTGCCTTAAATTTTGTATTGCAAACGAAATTTCTGGCGCTGCAACAATTTAATAAATACTACCAATCAACCGTCATATTTGCCTGATGTAGCACCACGTGAATTTTTAATGTTTTTCAGACTCCATTCGCTAATCTGTGGAACCCGTTTAGACTCCATTCAAGTCATAAAACAAAGTACGGCGTGCGAACTGAAGGCCGCTATAAAAAATGTTTCGATGATTGAAAAGCGCTGCCATATGTCTATATGCTCAAATGGGAATACTTTGAGGACGACAAAATAAATTTGTATGATTGAACTTAAAAAATAATTCCATTTTAGTTGGAGGTATAGCGGCTCACTCATGCATGCTCCGCCACAATGCATCACCTACATGCGTTGGCGTTTGAGTTCAGCCAACAACCAGTGCAACGTCTTCATGCCGCTCAACGTTGTACCATTTTGGAACACTCGCATGTAACCATAAAACTACTGTCTCTTCCATATGAGGAGACAACACGAACACAAAAACAAAATAAAATTTTTTTTTTTCAGTCTCGTCTCGGATTTTGTATAAAAATATGAGCAAGGGGAAGCCCAACGGATATTTCCTGCAATTTTAGTAAGCATTTGATCTTGGAGCATTTAATTCGTTAGGTTACATCATTAGAAATTTCAAAGTTACTTGTACCTGTAGGCAGCAAATATTTTCTTTCAGATTACAGTAACTCTTTTGCATCTTTTGTGGTATTGACATGTTGTCACAAAATATTTTTGCATAATATAAAAATCTCAAATATTTAACTTTTAATTTTAAAATAACATCAGTACCAACTGAATTGGAGGAGTAATTGTTTTGTAAAATTTCCTTAATTTTTAAACACTTCAAACTTTTGATGGTATTAAAATTTTTTATTTTTTTAATTCGTTTTGTTAATTTTTAAAATAATGAAGTTGAAATTAAATTCAAAACATACGATTTAAAAGAAGTTCTTGTAATTTTTCAAACTCGTTAAATTATTAAGATTTGCAACTTTTTGGAAATTTTAAAAAATCTAACTATGAGTGTAAACTTCGAATTCGATACATTACTTCAAATCCACTCAGTCATACTCTTGACACATCATAAGCGTGATTAAATAAACGCGATTTAACCTCAATTTTAGCTTATTGCATTGTAAGTACTCTATATAAATGAGGTTGGCTAAATCGGATTTATTAAACCGAAGTCTGTCCAGGCTAAAGCCGTCTGAAATTGATACTCTATATTTAAACACCTAATTTTTTTCAAATTATTTAAATTCGAGAAATGTTTAAACTTTTGAATTTCTTAAATTTCCTAGTAATCCTAAATTTTTTTGGATTCTAAAATTCGTAAAATGGTTCTTTTGCAACTTTTCGGCAGTTTTTGAAAGTCTGTAAAATAGGTTCTAATTTTAAGTACATTTTAAAAGCAAAACCTTAAGAGGTGTTGGGAATATTAAAAAGTAAGAGAAAACAAAATTTAATTTTGAAGTGTATGAATTAAATTAATTGTAACGACTCCTGAATTTCTAAAAAAGCTTAGCTAAAAAATTATTTTAATGAACAATAGTGAAAACTTAGATTTACAGAGATATTAGACTAAAAAAGTTTCTTTGGTCAGCCCTATTGACGAGCTTCTTCTTATTTAAATCAAACGGAAATGAATCTAACTAATCTTGCTTCAGGGTAACACAGACAAAAGATTTATAGTTTATATGAAAGATTTTTGTGAGAGTTACTGGAGCTTTTGATACTTGAGAATGAACTGGACGCCGGCTATTACGAATAAGTTTGATGTTTACACCGCCAGCAGTCAGACCAAATTATTCAAAATTTGAGGTATTTCATTGTTATCCTCAACGATGTAAACACAGACACAGCTAGGCTTGGAAGGTTGTTAAGTGGATCTTAACCAAATTTCCCTAAATAAATTATGAGTAGTGTTCAGCTATTTCGCAGGGAACATTATGTGCTAATTGCTCAAAAGTAGAGCCAATAATTGTGTTAAAAAATCTCCAATATTTCGAAAAAAACTCGTATAGTAATAGATTCTAAATACAATGCAGAACATTTTGAATAATCTCAAAACACTTAATCCAAATTGTCGGGTCAAATCCCAATGCCAAATATCGAACAAAAAATGTTGAAAGACCAAAAGTATCTCAAAATAGCTTTAACGTCCGCAAACCGTTAAAAAATATCAAATAATATCGATTTCGATTACACAGTATATCAGCAACAAAAAAAGTCGATCAATATCGAAAATCTAGAATAATCTTGATATTCTGAAGTATACTTGAGTTAGGTTAAAAACCACGAAACTCAATCCCAAGCAAACTTGCGCAAATCACAATCCTGCAAATCTCGATTAAACTTAAATTTCTGGAAAGACCTTTAGATTATATCGAAAATTGTAAATTTTTTTTTTTGGAAATCTTAAGTTTGTATTTGTCAAGTCATCAAAAATGTTGGTAAAAGTTTGTATAATCTCAAAAATTCGGAATATCATAAAACGTTTTATATTCGAATATTTTTTGTCGAAATCTACAAAATATTAAAGATCTCGAATATTCTGAAACGCAACTCAATCTTATGTCAATCACGAGAAATCCCGAGAAACTTTATGAAAAAATCGGGATCCCCCCTTTTTATCGACTAGAATAAAGTCGATGGACAAAATGTCGATTCCTTTTAAATGAAAATTTGTTTTTTTGGTAATATGTCGACTGGTCAAAATGTCGATTTAGGAAATGACGAATTCAAAAAATCAGCAAAAATATCGACTTCTTATTTATTATTTTGTTGATACAAGATTTTTATCAGAATAAAACTGAAACTTGTAAGTATAAGGAGTTTGTCATCCTAATAAAATCTTTTTACCAAAATATAAATATTTGGTTACTCTTGATAGGTTGATGAACAAAAATGAATATAAAACAGTAAATAGCAACAAAGGAGATGTTAAGCTTGTAGTTGATAGGTTTATATATAGAAAATAAAAAGTTTCATATGAAGTTTACAGCTGACGTTGTGAAGAGATTAATATTTCTAAGGCACGTGTTAGGTCCAACGGGGAACTCGCATGAACCTTTTGCTTGCAAGTTTGAAAAATATAAAACGAATCATGCCGTTAAAAGAATGGCTAAAACTTCAATAAATAAGCCATCTCAAATTTTAATTGAATCCGTTGCCATTTGCAAAGAAAATTGCAGGGTTTATTTACCGAAAGCGGAACCCCAGAAAAAGAAAATTTCTAGGGTAAGATCTGCTTCTGGAGAACAGGAATCGAATAACCTAGAAGGAACTGATATTCCTAATAGATTGAAAATTGAAGGAGCAAATTTTGTGCTAGCTGAAAAATCGTTCAAAAACGAAAAAATAATTATTTTGGGAACTTTAGATAACTTGAAATTACTTGGTAATTCAAGATTTTGGCTGATGGTTGGCACATTTGCCGTAGTACCATCTATAATGAGAACACTTTTTACCATTCACTGTAAAGTGGATGATGAGATGATTGTTCCAATTGTATATTGCTTAATGTCCCGCAAAAATAAACAGTGTTATACTGAAATATTTTATGAGATACGCCCAATTTCATGCGATAAAAATATAAATCTGACACCAGATTACATTATCTCAGATTTTGAAAAGGCGAGTGTGAATGTTGCAAACGTTTTCTTCCCAACCACCCACTTCAAAGGTTGTTTTTTTTCACTTCGACCAAATAATATGGCGAAAAATACAGGCAGAAAGATTGGCAGCAAAATATGACAAAGAAGAAGGATTTAGTAATCAAATGCGAAGGCTTAAATGTTTGGCATACTTGGGTGAGGACGAAATCCCGGAATAATACGAAGAATTAAAAAAATCCTTGTCGATTAAATGCCACAAAATTACCGAGTGGTTTTAGAAAAATTAAGTGTATGGTAAAATACGAAACCACACTAATCAAACACAACTAAAGAAAGTTTTGTTACCTATCCGCCACAGTTTTGGTCTATACTCGACCTTATAAATGAACAACTTCCAAAAACTCAGAATAGTGTGGAGAGTTGGCATCGAAGGCTTAAAATCCTCGTAGGAAAGCTACATGTAGGTGTTTATAAATTAATTGAAATTTTAGGCATAGAACATATTTATGTAAAATGGAAACTGCAGAGGATTCAAATTGGAGAAAAAATTAAAATTAAAAATGTATATATTGAACGTGACAGAAGATTAAGAAAGATTTTAGAAGAAAAGGAGAGGAGAACCAAAATAAATTTCTTAAAAGGATTAGCTTTTAATACATTTTTATCTTTATACGAGTACATATACATATTTTTACGTACTTTTACTTATATTTTAATATATTTAATTGAATAATAAACCATTAATAAAAAGGAAAATCAACTATATGTACATAGTTTCAATTATATTTTTAAAATTTGTCGGCTTGGAGAAAGTGTCGATGTTAAAATAAGTTTTGCGCAAAATTTATTTTAACATGGACAATTTCTCCAAGTCGACATTTTAGAATCGACATTTTGTCCAAGTCGACATTTTCGAATGGACATTTTATAAAGCGACATTTTGTCCAAATCGACATTTTTCTAGTCGATGTTTTTATAGTCGACATTTGTGGAACCGATATTTTTAAATTCGACATTACATACCCATCCCGAAAAAATCAAAGAATTTCAAATCTCCAAAACAAATGTTTTGTTCACGTTTATGTTCAGAAGAGTTGTAAACTGGTCATGTGAAGAAGAGGAGAATGTCCCAACGATGTCTAAAAATATGTTTTCGAAAGCTTTTCACGATGTACTCGTAATTTTAATAGGATCATTTTGTCTTTTTGAAGCTTTTGTTTTTCTGACAAAACGGACAATTTCGTATAAAACTTTCGATTTTTGTGAACTTTTTTCAAAAATAATAAAAATTTCGTAACCTTTTGAAAGTTCTATAAACACCGTCGATAAATTGTCTTTATCTCATCTTCGATTGTTAACGAAATATTTTCGTTTGCCTCTGGGTTAGTAACAGACGTTGTGTTTTTATAAATTTTGAAGGTGAATATGCTTCCGAATTACTTGCTACAAAATTTGAAATAAGAGGATGTGTGAATATGACTTCGCCCTTAATTCGTTTTTTACAAATTAAACAAATAAAATCTTCAAAAAATTAGTTCTGAAAAAATGGATTTATTGGCACAGTCACAAAATGGATTCATTGGATCAGTGATACTGGAAATATTTGTTTTATTATTAAACTTACAATTTTTTAAATTATTATTATTTAAATACTATTGATAGTTTCTGATCGAACTGTCTGGATCCCTGGCTGTTTCCCGAATTAGATTTCCATCGTCCTTTCATGCAATTTTGGATGTCATGGCCTTAGTTACGACAACATACCCAGATATAAAGTTATACTTTAATTTTAATTTGAAATGGGTTAGTTTTGTGTAAAACTATCTGAATATTAAAGAATGAAACAAAACCGTTGCCGAGCTGGCACCTCAAACTACTCCCAAAACTAAACAAAAATTAGAACTGTAATTTGATATGGAATATTTCTATTATTGCTTCCTATTTCAAAACTTCCAGCAGCTTTATCGGATCCTGTAAATCTTGCCAAAAGGATCTTAGAGCCATTTCGTTATTTCAATTTTTAATATCATTTACCGACTCCGCTTGAATGAAGCTTTTACCTCGACATAGTTCAAAGCTTTGTTCAAACTATATTTTAAATAATATTTCAATATGATTTGAAAATGTTTTCACATATTCGGGCTGCTGTTGTCTTATTGAATTTAATTTTAATTCAATTGATCATGGTTTAATTGAAAATTGTTTCTTAAGTGAGTTGTTTAGTGGTTTCTAATTCTGAATCCCTTTAAATTTCACAATTTCTTAAGCTCTTCCTACATGCTTAACTTTTAGTAAGAGGCATCAGGTTTTTGGGATGCAAAAGTGATTTTGTTAGTAAAAAATTTATTTTTCATCAAGATAATCCACGTGAAAATTCAAGTGGTTTCACAACAATTGATGGTTTGATAGCGTGATGATATGATGGTAGGATGAGTTGATGGTATGATTGTATGTTGATATGATGGAATGTTGGTATACTGTAGAGTAATGGTACGATAGTATGATGGTACGGTGGTATGATCGAATCATGGAATGATGAAACGGTATAACGGTATGGCATAATAATGGTAAGGCAGTATGATGGTGTAATATTACTGAATAATGATGTAGTAAAGTGACGATTTGATATAATGATTGGTAAGACGGTATGATGGTATGATGGCATAATAGTACGCTGGAAATATCGAGTTACCATTGTGTATGATAGTACGATGATACGATGGTATGATGGTATGATGTTATGATGGTATGGTGATATGATGGTATAATGATATTATAATATGGTGGAATAATGGTATGGCCGTATGATGGATAGTGATCGTAAGATAGTTTGATTATTTGATGATACGATTGCGACATGGTATGTTAGTATAATACAGTAAAGGAAAAGTTAAAAGTTAAGGTAAAGGTAAAGGTTAAGATATAGAAGTAAGGGTAAAGGTAAGGTAAAGGTAAAGAAACGAGATTATAAACTGATAGATAAAGTTCGAGACTATGGCTAACTATTAAAGGATTCTTAGATGAAGGCCTGGAATATGGTCAATTAGGATTGAGCTTGAAGTATTCTTAATCGATTTTGATAAAATTCAACAGGTTCGAAGGAAATAGACTTCTTAAACGATATATGGATGAAGTTCTGGAACCGATTTTGATGAAAACTCATGAATATACCAACTTATTAGAATATCCACAAAGTTCTGTAGACAACAAAAATGCTTGAACAATTCGGGTCCGTACCTCTTGAATCTTTTTTCACATGTGTAAATATTATATAGCAAAAAAAAATTAAAGATTAAAACAAATCAATATTTGTTCCGATTGGGTAGAATTTTTAATCTTGTTATGAATTTTGTTATTTTTAATATCGTTCATATTACCGTATATCTATCAGTTCAACTAATTAAATTTTAAATTATTGTGAAAATTTTGCGTACTCGTGTCATTACTACGAGTATATCAAGACGGTCGTTATCCTTGGATACTATTAATCAGTCAGATTCCGATATTAAAACGGCATATGTTAAATCGATTCTGAAATAATCCCATAAAAATTAAGTTTAATCTAAATATCGAAAAAGCACTAAAACTAATGTCGGATTTTGCCACAATGCATCACCTACATGCGTTGGCGTTTGAGTTCAACCAAAAACCAGTGAAACGTCTTCACGCCGCTCAACGTTGTACTATTTGGGAACATACGCGTGTAACCATAAAACTACTGTCTCTTCCATATAAAGAGACAACACGACACGAACATAAAAACAAAACCAAATTTATTTTTTTTCAGTCTCATCTCGGATTTTGCGCTGAGCGCATGCGCTGCTCTCAAACCTACGCAACGTCGGCATATTAAAATGGTGGTGAAATAAATAACATACAAATTGATACAAATAACATACAAATTAATTAGAAAAATAAATTAAATAAAAGTAAAATTAATAAATTTGAAATAAAAATATTAAATTAAATTTGTGGCGTGCTTAAATTTAGTGTAAAAAAATTAAATATATCGCACACGCTAAAGAGGTAAGTAGGCTGGAGGCATCATATCCCACAATCTATTTTTCATTATTATTACATTTTGGCTTTTATCATACATTAAAAGCTTCTTGAAATTAAACATTTATTTCTTTTTAAAATGGAAATGTACCTCTTTTTGCCTTTACGAAAGATGGCGGGATTATAATCTTTCGCGCGAAAATGCGACAAACTGCTAAAGACCAAAGGCGGCATCTTTAAATCCTCGACCGTTCAAATTTTGACGGAAATTGTACATTTATCGTTAAATCGGCATCATGAATGTTGTTTAATTGGTAATTTATCTTCATATTTTGTTCGTTTGTCTAGAGTTGACGGTAGATGAAAACGATAAGTTATTTGTTAACTTCAAGAGCTTGAGGATGAATTTCTCTTCTTGAGGGTAATTAATTAAAACTATTCAACTATTTCTAAAAACCCTAAAAATTCCAACAAACATTTCATTTGAGTTTTCTTTCGGAAGTGACATACACTTTTCGTTTGAATATAAGTTAAGTTGGCGTAAGCATCAGACATATTGGTAAATGATTTCTTTTGAGAAATAAGAGCCTACTATGAAAGAAAAAATTGCTAAAAATTGCTTAATAAAATTGCTGTGCGGTGTTTATGATTTGGTTTCTCTACCGCTCGGATTTCTATTGGACAGAAAACGATAACCGTTAGACATTAACGTACGGATTTGAAGATGCCCTCCCTGGATAATTCTTCGCCAAGGTTACTATAAATTTAGCTAATACTAAGGTACAATTTTTTTTTTTTGCTGCTGCTCAAGTCGATTACAATATCTATACATTGGATTTCAAATATTTAAAATTTACCAACATTATAATCGGAATATCTGAGTCCGTGCAATGTACCCGTACTCTGCAATTATAATTTATTTGACAAATGTGATACATTATTTTAGTATCAGCTTGACATTACGTTATTTGCATTACGTTTATTTTTTTGCAAATATCTTATGGTGTGTCTTCTTTGCCTCTCAAACGGCGCTCGTAGTCCTTGATGCTGGGTTTCTGATATGTATCAAATAGTAAATGAATGTCTATTCTATTGTAGGCCAGTAATTTGAAAATGTGCTTTGAAATTTTTCCATAGCTATCTAGTAGATTATTTAATCTGCTTCTGGAGGATTGATAATTTCTGTTTGGTGTGCTGATAACTCTTGGAAAATAACCGATTTCGGAGTCTTGCATATTTTACCATTACTATGGCAAAGTGAAAAATGTATCGCACTAAAGGATAACTTCAGGCCTTTTCGATATCTGTAGTATTTTACAGAGGTAATCATATGGTAATCGGCCAAAAACGTCTCTTTGAATTTTAATTGTTTTAACTTTTCCATTTACATTTACTTTTTTTGTTATTTTGTTGTCAGGTCTGTTTGCATTATCACGATTCTCGGAAATATACTTTGTGTGCTGCATTACTTCTGCAGTTTCAACATTTGAGAAAACTTCATAGATCTTAATTTGGATGTTTGATCACTGATTTTTTTAAGTCTTTAGAAAATCGTCTTTCGATTGCATAATGCAAAAATCCTTTAATTTTGATACTATGGTTCATAATGAATGGGCTATCGCCATTTTTGGCTTGTGGAAAATAAATTCCTTATATTGATTATTCCACACGCTCTAGAAGCAACATCTGTATTTATCATCTGCTCCAATGTTAAACCAACTGGGACTCCTGAAAATGGCTTTGAAGTTCATTGAATGATTAGGAATCTTTTTCTATGGTCATCGAGTATTCTGAATGTGTGAATTAATGTTCATTAATTTATCGTACTATACATTCAAATAGCGTAAATAATTTTGATGATTCATAGTAAAGAATATAGTATATTGCTAATTTTGGCAATACGAACTTAAACATATCAAATTCGGCCATACGAATGCCAATACCTCTACCACCATGAGAAAATATTCAACTAATCTAACATATGTACGTTAAATAAATTTTTGATGTTTCGTCATGATTTCCTTCCAGCGTTTCATTTTTATACTGTTCATATTTCTGGAACAGGTTTTTACATTATTCATTAAAAATTTCTGGAGGAATCTTAGTTTTATTATTAAATTATAACAAATAACGTTCCATATTTTCCACGTTATACCGATACGATTGTAAAAATCTCTCAAAGTTCAAAATTTGCCAAGCAAAGAATAATAGTAGATGGATCTTACAGAACCACTTATAAATTTTCCAATAGCTTTTGAAAATTAAATTAGTATGTAAAAAGTTCCAAAGTGAATAAGTGATCTTTTAAAATCAACTGTAGCAGACCGTATTCTTAAAGCTATATTGGCCATAGCCAAGTCGTATGTGACAATAAAATAATTCTTCCTACATTCATCTGCAATTTGTAGACCTCTTTGTAATGGTTTCTTTAACAATGGCTGGATCCGCGGGAGTTGCGGTAAGTAATCTACACATTGGTGTGTTTTCAATTTTCACTTGATGAGAATGTAACCACATAAAGCAAATTTTCTTGAAAACTATCAAATTTTCAGGATGATCTATTGGCTAAAACTCTGGTGTGAGTTGCTTGGCGTGTATTTATTCTTCAAACTTCTCCAGTTCGAAAGATTTCATTCTACGTCTACTCAAATCCCGAATTTTAACTCTGCGATTTGCCTGATATTGTGAGGATGCAATGACAGTTGCTTGTATAGATTTCAATTTTTCTTCTAAAGGTATATTTTCGTAAATAATACCTACAATATCTTGCAGGGTGTTTTTTCTAAATTATCCCAGTCAAAATTATCTCAAGCTACTCTGTAAGGTAATACCGAAGTTGGTTGAATCCCCGAACGGCACAACAATTTTCTTGAGTTTCATAAAGACACTGTAGTCGTCTCAAGTTCCAGTATACTAGGATAACTATAAGGCTGTATCCAAGTCTACTTAAGATGTTAATAACTTTTTGACTGCCCGTTAGACTTTTCGTGGTCATGTATACTAAAATTGTTTTTGTTTCTTGATTGTCCCATCGTAATACTATAAATAGAATCTGGTGAATACCGTTCTACGCTTAATTTCAAAAGAAACATAAAGTGGTTCTTCATTAGCGTAAAATTGACATGAGCCCATGGAAATTATAGGCCAGTATGAACCTATGAACGTTTGATTATGCTAATATTTATTAAACGTACGTTTATTTATTGCGTGAAAATCTGCTGTTTGTTGATAAATTTTCATACCCTCGTTATTTTGACATGTTTAGGGTGGAGGTCTTGCCGAACGGCCCATTATTTTTGTAGGCCATTTTTTTTTTTTCAAAGAGTTGATCATATGGGTTATGTTAAAATGAGATTATAGGTTATGTTAAAATAACCTAGTTATAAGTTATGTTAAAATGAGTGAACCGTTTTACTACTTAATATAATTCGCTAGTACAATCTGCACAGTACATTCTGTGTATATAGAATGTAGATTGTGGTTCAATCAGTCAAGTCGCTGCGGCCTGATGAGTAGTTTGATTTTTTTATAATCATAAGCTCATCAGTATGAAACTTGATTAATTTCTCTTACAATATTTGGGAGATATTAAAATCATATAAATTGAAATTGAAAAAATTAACATAATTTCAAATTACAATAATTAGGAAAGTTAAATTTTAGAAATTAATAAATTTTAATGTAGGAGTTTAGAAATTTAGCAATCCAAAAATTTGGAAACTTAGAAGATTTTGTAGTATTCAATTATTAGAAACTTAGACTAATTTAGAATTATCAAAATTAAATAATTTAGATAAAGAAATTAGAATAATACGGATCTGCACCATTATTGACATTTTAAATTAAATTTAAGAATTCTGGAATCTAAAATACAAATTTGGTATTAAAATTTGGAATTTACAATATAAATTAAGAAAGTTGTGAATTTTGATATTAGTATGTAAATTGGGATTATATACAATATTTGTATTAGGAATAAATATCGACCATCGAGTAATATCGTTGACTTTTCCTCGAAATATTCCTCTTATAACTAGACCTAACCAAAACTGTGGTCTCACGGACTTTCTTCGTACATAACAAAAGGAGACCCATCCAAATTTATTTCGAATTAATTAAAAGTTTTAAACAAATTTGGCAATCACTAGTTCCAATATCCTCATAGAATAGAATTTAAAAAGGGTATACATATTTTATTATAGCTACTGTAAATGCATAAAAAGTGTTAAACCATTAAAACTGATGGGAACATTTAAAAATACTTCGATGACTACACTTAAGATTTTCCTATACACAAACATAAAGGTAATCAACACTATCGTCATATCAATGATCCATCATTAACTCTTCATAATTATTAATTAATGCTTAAACAGCATTTCAACAGAATTCTAATCCAAATCACTCAACTGGTTATATAGCCGAAAGTAAATAGTAATTTGGTGTATAATGTTAAAACTCATACATATACGCCAACCAATCTACTCGCCTGAACACAAGAGAAAAAGAAAATCTTAAAGATGAACAATCTTAAAAGTGTTTTCTTCGTATCGTATTCTTATTTATTATTTTGGTTTCGTTTTTTTTGGTTCTTCATTCATCTCTCTCGAAATTTATTCGGTTCTTAGTTTATTATTCGATATTCATTCTAAAGATGAGCTAGACAAAAAAAAAAAAAAAAAAATGAAAAATATTTGATTATTTTCTTTTCGGTATTATACATATAATAGTACCGATGTGTTATTTTTTTTGATGGTGATGATGATTATGAATATTTTCTTCTTCTAAGAAAGGTGCAAAAGAAATTTTTGAATATTTTTTTGGTGTGTGTTTATTTGCTTGCCTCGGTGTATTTATACACTCAGAGATATTCAAATATTTGTAGATAAACACAAAATGCTTCTACTGTATACACTCTAATTCTTTTGTCTAGAGGCGTTGGTATTCATGCGGATCAAAAGAAGGTTTAGAATAAAAGATTGGTGTTGAATTTGTACTATGATGAAATTAAGAATGAAAGTGAAGAGCTTTTCAAATAAGTTCGGGACGTCGTTTATGTAAATACCTTTGCGCGTACTTAAACATTCTTAAAAGGTTAATAAACGGTAAAATAAATACATTCCATGTAATAAAATTCCAAGTTTGGTACTTAAGTAATGCAAATACTTCTAATCGGCCTGGGTTACATTTGCAAAATAAGTTAAGTTACCAAATAACTATAATTTACCATTCAATCCCTATGTGAGCTTAACGTATACACTAGGAATAATTTTAATTCTATAATTATTACCTATTCCTAAAATAATAAATTAAAATAATAAAAAGTGCAAAAGAAGGTGGTGTAGCTTTTCAAGTACAAACAGTTTTGCTTTATTATCAGACTCTACTGTCTCTTCCCAAGAAAGTAATGATAATCTATCAGTGGCTGCTTTTTTCTCTTTGTGTTACTACACAGCATCATTAAAACATGTTATTTTTTTTGTATACCTATGATTCTATGAAGCATGTATTTTTAATACCGAACTAAAGTAATAAAAAAAACTACAACCCAAACTATAAACCTACTAGTTTTACATTTTTACTATGTGTATGCATAAATTTATCTGAAATCATAAAAAAAAAAATATTGTGTGAGACAAGGATTATGTTTACTCTGTTATCATTTACGTAGTTTTTATGCATCTTTAGGTTCACATATATGAGAGTTGAGTACGTACAGGTTTAATATGATATAAAAGGATGGGATGACTGGTGTGAGCTTTTAGTGTGTGAAGGTGATGTAAAATACTTTTATATCCCTAATTTTTATTTATTTTTTATTTTTTGTTGAAAAACTGGTTATGTCAGTATTAATTAAGGTTTGGTCTTGTATCTGTGAAATTTAACAATTCGTCCTTAATTTGATATCCGGCTAGTGTCCATATAGTTATTATAAGAGTCTAAAATATGTAAATTAAATTTGCACCTTTAATTTATTCGACATGCGCAGAAAAGAGTTGTACACATGAGATGGCCATACAAAAGGAGTCCTTACAGTTAACTATATGATTATTAG
The DNA here is from genome assembly GCA_958295665.1 of Tipula vernalis. Taxonomy (NCBI): domain Eukaryota; kingdom Metazoa; phylum Arthropoda; class Insecta; order Diptera; family Tipulidae; genus Tipula; species Tipula vernalis. The sequence continues at coordinate 377,937,970 of OY282558.1, read as the reverse complement.
ATGACCCTATGCAATTTTGAGTGTAAACTTGATGAACTTCACCAATGATTCGTCATTGATCTCGTTAACGTTTTTGTCAACTTGGGCACCATTCTATTGTTATTGATGCTATATATGTAGTAATGATGTTCTTATCTAAAATATCTGAAATGGAAACGATTAGCCTAGGACAATACCAAATAAGTAAAATATTTTATATGTTGAGTCGGTATCAATAAAACGAAAGCATTAATCGACCAGAACTAAATGCTCTGTTGACCAATAAGTACATCATTCTGCCAATCGGCCAACACCAGCATTGTGTACTTATAACTACTAACATGGAAGCAAATTCTTATATCCTTTAACTACAATTACTACAATTTTATAAAGGCTTTGTATACAGAGTACAACATGCCGTATCGACAACACACCACTCATACAAATGAAGCCAGACATTTAGCTTCAAATACCTAAATTATGATAATTGAAAAATATGAAGCAGTTCACGACAAATGCTTTATATGCTTCGATTATGCTAAACCACAAAGTGATTTATGCAAAGCATGCCTGCGATTCATACACACGAAATGTTTATCCAAATTTAAAAACGAAACTTGTGAACTTTGTGAAAAATATTTATTTGAGTTTTTGGTTTTTTGAAGCCCACTCGTCTCATCGTAGGTCCAACCAAACAGAATTGGACAAAGGTGAGAAGCATTGTACTAATAATTAATAAATATTACAAAGAACCTTCCAACATCACAGTCTTTACGTGGTCGAGTGGCTTGAGTAAAGAACTAGCATTGCCAGATAAGGATAAAAGTCCAATCTACAGAAACAGGAGGAAAACCAACTGGGATACCTTTAGAACTATTCTGGGTAATTCACCACCAGTTCCGGTGCCAAAACCTCCAAAAACTGCGCAATAGCTCGATGGCTTAGTGGACGAGTTGTCCAGCGCTTTTAATGAAGCGATACTGGGCTCTAGTCCCCTTAGCAAGCCTAGGGGTAAATCTCGGCCACCCTGGTGGTCCAATGAGATTCAACAAACACGTCGTAAATGCAAAAGACTCTTCAAAACAGCACGGAAAACAAAATCTGCTGTAGACTGGGACTCCTATAAGGAAGTCCTCAAAATTTACAAATATCAATTGAGAAGTGCAAAGAATAGCTCTTGTAGACTATACTGTGGCAAAATTCAATAGTCTTCGGAGATGTCTAGGCTACGCAAAGTGCTAGCAACTGGTCCTTCCATCCCAAGTTATCTTCAACGGCCGCATGGGATATGGACCACTTATAGTGCGGAATCGCTGGAACTTCTGATGGAGATTCATTTTCCTGGTTGTTCCGAATTTGTACCTAGCATATCAGTAGGTTAAAAGGCAAGTAGCCTCATAGGCCAAATTATTAGCAGAAAAAAGATCCTGTGGGCGATAAACAGTTTTAAACCATATAAGTCGCCTGGACTCGATGGTATTATCTCTGCGGATATTCAACAAACTACAGATCTAACAATTTCCTGTTTAGAGATAATTTTCAAAGGCAGCCTAGAACTATGTCACATTTCTAGTAAATGGACAAAAGTGAAGGTTATTTTCATACTTAAGGCGGAAAAACGCTCACACTGCAATCCCAAAGACCTTAGACCAATTAGCTTGTCTTCCTTCCTTTTTAAAACACTGGAAAGGCAAATAGAAGCTCATATTAGAGGCACGATTGTGTCAGAAAAGCTGTACAAATCTCAACATACCTATTGCAAGGGGAGATCTCTAGAGACTGCTCTTCATTTTCTTGTACTTTTCATTGAAAAATCTTTCGAATATAGAGAATACGCAATGGCAACCTTCTTGGATATTGAGTGGCCTTTACCAATGTGCTTCCAGGTAATATCACTCGGGCACTTTCAGATCTGGGAGAAGATGAATCACTCCAGGGCTGGAAAGGTCAGATGTTAAGAGGCAGGATCATAAATGCTAGTTTTGGAGAATCCTCCGTCAGAAGATTTGCAAGCAGAGGTACGCCGCAGGGTGGCGTACTGTCCTCCCTACTTTGGAACTTCGTAATAAATGACCTGTTGCTGAGAGTGGAGGACGGTGGCTTAAAGGTGTTTGCCATGTTGCTATTGGTGTCCGTGGTAAATATCCCGGCACCCTTAGTGAACTTATGCAAAATGCCCTGGGCTTTCTTTCATTATGGGCTAATGGCTGTGGGTTGAATATGAACCCACACAAAATCGAATTGGTTCTCTTCTCTAGCAAATATAAACTTCCTCACATCGATCCTCCAGTTTTAAATGGGTTCAGCTTGACTTTTACAGTTGAAGCGAAGTTTCTGAGTCTCGTTTTGGGTAGCAAATTATATTAGAAACCCAATATTCTGGAAAGGGTAAAGAAAGTTTCAGTAGTTCTATACTCTTGCAAAAATGTTATTGGGGAAGGATTGGGCTGGAGCCTCACATCGTACATTGGCTTTATACTGCAGTAGTCAGACCCATACTCTTGTATGGGGTAATAGTCTGGTGACCTACTCTGGACAAAACTGTCAAATAAAAGCTGTTTACAAAAGTTCAGAGAACAATCTCTCTGTGGATCAGTGGTGCACTGAAGAGCAGATCCACTCAGGCACTAGAGACTCTGCTATTTTGGACTCCTCTAGATATTCTTGGCAAACAGTTGGCAGCTTGTACCGCCATACGGCTAAAATCCATCCTAATGTGGACCTGCAACAATACAGGGCAATCATCTATTTTGTGCAACAAACAAATTCCCAAGAACACCGACTATACTGTCCCTTCACTATCTTTTGACACAAAGTACCGGACTAGGATCCCATCCAGGGAGGACTGGATGATGGGTTCAGTTTTGGAACCAGGAGTTATAAACTTCTTCACTAATGGTTCAAAACGGGAGGGGAAAGTCGGGACTGGATTGTTCTGCGAGGAACTTCTGTTAAATCTCTCCTTCCGTCTCCCCGACTACTGTAGCATTTTTCAAGTTGAAGTAATTGTAATAAAGGAAGTCGTAGACTGGTTGAGGAATAATGTAATATCAATTTGTGATATTCGCATATATACGCATATATAAGTAGTCCAGAACTGTTTCTCTTCTCTTAACGAGATGACAGATCAGTTCAACATCCACATTTTATGGGTGCCCGATGAACTGGCTCGACTTGGTACAACGGACCACTTCGCAGAAAGCAGAAAGGATATTGAAATGCCTCTTGCGGTATGCAAACTGCTGCTTCAGGAAGAAGCTAGCAAGGTGACGAATGACAAATGGTCAGGTTTCACTTCTTGCGTAATAACTCGGCAGGTCTGGCCAATGTTGGACTTGGCGAGATCCAAACAGCTGATCTCACTTTAGCGAAGTCAGATCAGTGTGGTTGTTGGAGTGATTACGGGGCACTGTCTCATGGGGAGGCATGAGAGTAGACTTGGTGTCTTCTCACATGACTACTATCGTAGTTGCGACGACGAAGAGCAGGAAGAGACAGTACTTCATCTTCTTTGCACCTGCCCTCGTCTGGCACGAAACAGACTAAAGTTTCTAGGGGCACTACTCTGCAAAGACCTGACGGACCTCTGTAGGATGGACGTCAGGAGTATCCAGCGCTTTGTTAACAGCCCAAAATGGTTCCAATCAGTTGCAGAAAACCATTATTAGTAGTATGGCTACGGACCATTTTTGTGTCAATGCCTGGTCCTTGTGGACCGCCACCCAAACCTAACCTAACTTAAATCGGATTTTAGTTTTGGAGCTATCAAGCTATAATACGATGAATGTTAAGTTGACACCCAAAATCGTATATGGTCATCTTTCTTCACTAAAAGTTGACCAGACCAATGATAAATCATTTCTCCCTATTTTAATAAGCGAAGAAATTAATATCACTCAGAATCAATATAGGGTAATGAAATTTAAAATTTTAGTGAAATGGAATCTGTATCCTCTGAATTTCCAAAAGGTAGTGATAATGTTAAATAAGAGGGCTCCTTCTGAATTAAAAAAAACATTGGCGAGATCAATGACAACTTATTGGGGACAATTTTACAAAGCGATGAATACCAAGTTTGCACTCAAAATTGCATATGACCATCTACATAGGTCACCATCACAATTTGGTATAAAACTCCTTCTGGATTAGAAACGTGAATGAGATCAATGAGAAATCATGGGGGACAATTTTACAAATCGATGAATATCAAGTTTATGCTCAAAATTGCATATAACTATCTCGGTTTTCAGGTAAATGGAGCTCTTATCTCCTAATTCTCCATACGATAATCATATAGTTTAATGAAAGAACTCTATCTGAACTAAAAAAGTCCATGAGAACAATTACAGATCATTTGGGTCAATTTTACAAAGTGATGATAAAAATAGCATCATTAAAAATTATTTTGGAGTGGTTTTTAAAAAATTATCTACAACAACAAAAATTAGTTTTGCTAAGCTTTACCAGATATTTCAGAATCGTGTTCCCCTTATCTTTTTCTGTGTACGAAGCTCAGCGGTTTGAAGCTTTTATACCAACTAGCGTGAAATCTTCCATGAAAGGATTGTTAATACGACTGCTAAATGCATATTTTACATTTGGTAATCATCTCAATAGTCTTTTGAAGGAAGATGTTTTGTAAGAACGTTGTCACAACTAAGCATATTTTGATTAATTTTACATAAATTATTCCTTTGCCTTAATTAAGATACAATAATAAAATTTTCATAGCCTAATCTAATAGTGACCACCACATTTTCAAACTAAATCACATTGTTGTATACAACAGGTCATATAACTAAATTAAATAATTTGCTCTTTATTTGTGTTGTGTCACATAACATCGTTTTTCTGGCAAAACCAAATGCTTACTAGACGTTACACTTTTATTGTTTCTGTGTATAATGTAATAAATTTTGTAAAAAAAGTCAAGTAAATGAAATATAAAAATCAGAATAAATTTACCTTCAATCGTGTGTTTATTTCATTCTCAAGATTATTAAGACACCATCAGTGGTAATCTTAATAATCATCAAATATACAAGTTCTGAGCAGAGGCGAGAACTTTACATGGTCCTTCGAGCTTATTGAGCATAACCAAACAACAACCAACATCAGGGAGCTCAAAATGGATGAGCTACTACGAAAACAACAAGAGAAGAAGGAGCAGCTGATTCAGGTGAACACAAATTACCACAAAGATGGAGATAGCAGAAAAACAATAAGCTGTCTCGAAACCAAAATCGCTAAACTAAAAACATTATATAGCGAATACTTAACCATCGATAAGGATATCCGAAAAATCGATCTGCCTTTAGAACTGCAGCATCCATATCTAATAGTTAGAAAACAAGTTGCTGACACAAATAAGCAGCTGTTAGATGATATGTGGCTACGATTAAATAAAGGGCCATCGAAAACGCCGACAGAGAGCAACCCGCCACTTCCAACGCCCTCCAAACAACAACCAGCAACCAGGAAAAGACAACAACACTACAGAACAACCAGAGGAATTAACAACCAGATGAGGAATTAATCAACTGACCAAGGAGATGGAAGAGATTGATTCACTACACATAACGATCCTTGTCGAAACAGAAGAACAGGATCAGACATCGAAATATTTCCGTGAAAACTACTACGGTACACTCAAGGATAGGGTGGACTCCATGATAGTGTGACTGCAAGACAAACTGAACCAACAACCTCGATCAGAACAACAACAGTGCAGCTGCCTTACCATTTCATTGAGAATATGAGCAATGGAGCTCTTTCAACGATATCTTCACAGAACTCATCCACGGAAACAACTAGCTATCAGATACGGTAAAAATGACGTATTTAAAATCGCACATTCAGAAAGGGGCAGCACAGCTAATCAGTCATCTTATATTTCAATTCATTGCTATCGTTATCAGCGGTGCACACAGAATCGGCGGGAGCAACGATACAGCAAGGGAAATGCTCCACAATATCAACTGCCTCAGAATCCAGTAGGCTGTATGAAGCAACATTACCAAATCCTAGGGAAATTCCAAAAATAAACGAATTATTTATTTTTTTGGAAAGAAGATTTTAATCTTTTGAGGCGATGGGATACAATAAAGTAAGCAGCCCTCCTTCACAATATATACCGCCCCTAAGACGTAAACATGCTTCAACAATCAACAATCAGTGCCTGGTAAAGGGATGTGAAGGCAGTCATAAGTTGGGGGAGTGCAAATTATTCAAGGAGATGTCAACATTGGATAGGAAAAAATTGGTGAGCGGAGCAACTATCCATATCCGTTGCTTAAACAAACATCCCAATAATGACGCCACTCCCTATTCCTGTTTATCAACTACACACTGCATGGTATGTAAAGGAGCTTACCATACTCTTCTACATGGAGACAACTCAGTATCAACAACCACTAAGGGTACGACACAAACATTCCTGGTCAACTATCAAGGCCCTGTATTATTGCCAACTGCAATAATTAAAGCAGAAACAGGAAATGGGAATTTCACCACACTGAGAACACTAATAGATCTAGGCTCACAGGCAACATTAATCTCTGCAAAGGCGGCCAACTTATTAAACATCAAAAAGAAGAAGGTTCGTGTGAACATTTCTGGCATAGGCGGAAATAAGGCTGTAATATAAGCAACCACCTCTAATATAAGAAACTTTTTTTAGAAAATTGGTTCGGTCATGTTGCTTATGTGGAGCGTAATTATTATTAAAATTTTAAGAATTTTAAATGTAGGCATCTTTTAAGGTTTAAAAATTTCAAGCGATTTAAGAATTTCAAGAAATTTGATGATGCTAACTAATCTTTTATAGAATTTTAACTTGCAAATCAAAGAATTTAAAAAATTCAATAATTTTAGGAATTTGAGAGTTTTAATATTTAGAACTTCAAGAAGTTCAAGAAGTATTTTTAAAAATGCAGATGTTCTAAATTTCAAATAAATTGCAAAATGTGAGGTATTATTCTGGGAATGAATTACTTTTCAACTAGAATATAATTTAGATTGAAAGCTTTAAAACCCTTGACAATTTTGGATAACTCAACTGAATTAAATTAGAATTTGCAATTTAAAAGTTTGAAAGTAGAATTTTTAACAAACATTATGATGTGTGATACTTCCAGTTCTATATTAAATGAAATTTTTGCAAAAATTAATTTCTCACCTTTCTTTGCTACATTTCCAGCGCTTTACAATTTTGGTGAATTTAATAATGCATTTAGAATGTGCGGGAGCTAAAAGTTTGGTTGCAATTGAAAACAAAATTCAGCAGAGATGAATTTATGAATTTACCTAATATTGAAAATATCAAATTTTTAGATTTTACTAATGGGTGGTTACCTAAAAATTTGGTTTTATTTAAGTGTTGATTTGGGCGGTTGAGAGTTTTTTTTTGAACCAGTTTTTCTTATCTAGAGATTATAATTTTGACGGGCAAATAGCTTGAACGCAAATCGTAGCTTTTTTTGTTAATATGATATTTTACGCTAACTCATATTTTTTCATCCATTTCCGAAAAATTTGTAAAATTTTCTGTAAACCTAGGGAGTTAGGAATAAATCATAAAAATTAGTTTTCGACGTATTTCTTGAACAAGATACTAGCTAAGGCTCTAAGTGGCCCAAATTTTTAACATTTAAAAATTTTAAGATTTAAATAATTTTATCACGAAATTTTTTAATTTAATTAATTTTAAGAGTTCTCTAGATCTGAACATTTAATAATTGACATTTCTTGAGTTTGGCTTGTAACAAAAATAAAAAAATTAAGAAATTTTTAAAATTTTTAGAATATGAAACATTTAAAAAACCGTCATTATACTTAGATTTCGAAATATTACATTTGAATTTTTGAACATTCAAGAAATAAATCAAAAATTGAAAACTAAGGAATTTCAAAAATTTAAGAATTCCAAATATTTTAGAATTTTAAAAAATTTAAAATTTTTTCTAATATCAGAAATAAGAAGTTCTAGAAAATAAAACCACTTTCAATCATTAATTATATATTAACCTTTTACATGTTACCTCTCAGGGGCTAACCACACACTATTCGATACGGCTTTGCAAGCAGTACAATACCAAGCTAGCATTATCGTAGTCCAATAATTCCTTCTTATTTCGAAATTATATTTGATTGAGTATGCCATTACCGTCGCTACCTATTCACAATATGGGCCTAATAAGCAGTATTGTGCCGCATAGTCTACATAAAGTAATGATTCAATTGTTTGCTCGTGTAGACAATGTATGTAGACATTTCAATAACTGATTTGACATTCCCAGCAGCAAAATAAGTAAAAGTTTTTATTTATTTCGTATGTGATTTCATAACAATAAATTTATAAGAAATTGATCGCGTTTGTAAACAATAAAATGTAAACAGCAAAATTCTATTTTCCGATAATTTAGAAATATTGTGCAACAATAATAATTTTAAATTTTAATTTTTGAAAATATTCCAAAAGCAATTCATTCTGCTGCTCTGCTCATCTCACTTTTAACATTACATTCGTTATACAAACGATTTGAACAGCCATCTGAGGTCACTGAGTTCAAAGATACATAGTTATATTACTTCGGCTATTATTCATCTGTAGGTTGTTAATTGTTCTAATAATTCCGAAAAAAAATAAATAAAATCTAATTAAATTTATGGCCTAGTTACTGAAAATTTGGTCATGTACAATATAATGTTGTTAGCTTGGCTCTTATTAACACCAACTAAAAATTGGCATCTCACTGTAGTTACTTCTGAATTTGTACACGTGTTTGGTTATGATATGATCCAGCTTGTGATTGACTTTGAAATTTATTTAATTTAAACAACTTTTTAAGTCAAAAACATTTTCTTTATTTGTGAAATTTTATTTTTTAATACTACTTGTTTCGAACATTTTTCAGTTCATCGTTAGTTAATTTTTAAAGCTTACCTGCGATGATGAACAGAAAAATGGAGGAGTTTTGCTACTGAGCTGCTACTAAATTGTTTACAAAATGGTTTGGCAATAGAAAAACCCATAAATAAGAAGAATTTTCTGGTAGGTGTAGACAAAATGGCACGTTTTTTCGGCCAATCGATATACACTGCGCCAATTAAAAAACGGAACTGAAATCTTCTTCGAAAAAATACCCAGATTTGAACGCTTGTATCTTAGTGAAATAACACCTTTCAAAAAAAAATTTTTGTTTTAGTTGAAGGAAATTTTGTTTTCTTTTCGATACTGGAAACCGTTTTATTTTATTTTGTTTTTTTATGACTTTTTTGCAGGGCTGTGGAGTCGGAGCCGGAACCGGAGTCGGAGTGGCGGAGTTTATGTTTATTTTCGTACTTTTAAAAGAGCCTGAGTCGGAGCCGGAGCCTTGTGAAATAGACATACTCCGGCTCCGGATTTTTTTTGCTTACGTAGCCTAATTATTTATATGTACATGCATTAGCGCAGTTCAAATTGGAATTTAAAATCGGACTAGCCAAATTTATGGTTTATTCTCAAAAAAATTTCGTCTTTTTTAAAGCCGATGACGCTGTTAAAGTGAAATGCAATTTTCACTGGCCTCCAAAAATACAGGAATATAAATCTGACGTCAAAATTTAGTTTGACGAGTTTCGTAAATATTTTAGTGCGTACAACTTCATGTTGTCTCTGACAACGTATTTTATACAATAAAATTCACTTCGATCCTCAAAACGCAAAAACTCAAATGAAATTTTCAAAATTTATCTTCATATTTATCGTCCAGGAAGATAAAAATGAAGTGAAAAATGTGTAGAGATAAAATAGAGATATCTGTATTCTGATACGAAAACTCAAATTTCGCTAGCTAAACTGCGCATCATAAAATGAAGTTCAGCGGTGAAATTTTCATTTTCGTTTTCGCCTTTGTCATTTTTATATGAGAAATATCATTTCTGAATGAAGAGATACGCGTAGAAAGTCGAGAAATCGAGAAATTTTGGTTAATCGCGCAAATCTAATTAAGTATTTTGTTATTAAATTTCACGGAAAATTACTGATGTTAAACCAAACCAATTGAAAAGAAAAACATCAAGAAGAATTAAACGGACTTATTGAACCTGACAAATTTCAAACATGTAACCTTGCAATTAATAATAAATCAATAGAAACCCTCCCAGTTAAAGCGCGGCAGTAAATACAAATAAAAAATATCGGCTTTTGGGATTGAGCCGACTGCCTTTGTAAATTAACACCGAGACACTATAGTCCAGCTACTGCCTGCTTGCCAAATATCCACAGTTTTCAGCACATAAATAACAGCGTTTCACGGAAATGAAAACCCTATTTGCTTTACACATAGAAAGATATATTTTTGATATCGGGGCAGGATCAGGAGTCAGAGTTGGAGCCGGAGTTGGAGCCAGAGCTATAGCCGGAGTCGGAACTGGAGCCGAGTCGTTAATAAGTTAATAAATTTCCGGAGTCGGAGCCGGAGCCGCAGCCGAACATTTTTGCTCGGACTCCGCAGCCCTGTTTTTTTGAGTAAAACAAAAGGTGTCTAAAAAAATAAAAAAATTGCTGCTGTTTGGAACTGTAAACGAACTTGCTCGATATTTCATTCAAAAATTCAAATCGGCAATTTTATAGAGAATTTAGAAACCTTGCAAAATGATTGCAGGACAATTTTATGCGGCCACTCAATGTCGAGTTATTGAAATTTTAGAGAAAACGTATCAAAAAGCTTATACAAGTTAACAAGTAAATTTTTTTATCTTGTAAACTAAACACTCTACGATAAAATTTTGAGCCACTTTAAATTTTACGTTATTTTATGGAAAACAATAATTTAATTTATCGCATAGTTATTTGAAGAGTTAAGCAAGATAGAAAGAACAATTACTCGTTCGCGCTACAAAAATTGTGGCTTTAGTTGAAGCCGGTGAAACATATCGGGAAATTGGGTGAATCTGTGATATTAGTGTGTCTGTTGTGAACCGGACTTGGCATCGATATTTAGAAACAGGCAGTGTGAGTTGGGGCGAAGGGTTTGGTCGACCAAGAAAAACTACAACAAGAGAAGATCGAGCTATTGCACATTATGCTAGAAAAAAACAGGGCAATCAGTGCTCAAGAAATAAGAAGTAATGTACATATACAAAACCAGATATCAAACAAAACACTTGATATTAAATCGGTTGAAAGTTTATCGACTAAGATCACGTCGACCTGTCAGAGTTCCGTTTCTGACTGATAATCACCATCGAAAAAGAAGAAATTATGCGTTGCAGTAAGGCAACTGGGCTGAGAGGGACTGGTGTAAGATCCTTTTTACGGATGAATCGCGGTTCAATTGTTTGGCGTTCACTAGGGGAACGATTACACCCCAATTGCGTGATGCCAGTCGTAGTATTTCATGGATGTTCGTTGATGGTTTAAATTTGCAGAAACTTCGAGACGCTTTACAAGAATAATGGCAACAAATCACCATGCAAAAAATACGCAATTTTTTGAGGTAACACGCGTTATTTAAAATTCCAGTTTGGTCGTAGGTTTTAGTTTTATTACGTTTGTATAAAGTTTAAAAGGATTTTGTTTGCAATATACCTTAAGAAATGAATCATATTTTTCACTGTAAAAAGATATTTTCTCCTTAATTTTGGCTCACCAAAATTACGCCTGATATCAAAATGTGGCTCAAGATTTTATCGTAGAGTGTTTAGTTTACAAGATAAAAAAATTGACTTGTTAACGTGTATAAGCTTTTTGATAGGTTTTCTCTAAAATTTCAATAACTCGACATTGAGTGGCCTCATAAAATTGTCCTGCAATCATTTTGCAAGGTTTCTAAATTCTCTATAAAGTTGCCGATTTGGATTTTTGAATAAAATATCGGGCAAGTTCGTTTACAGTTTCAAACAGCAGCAAATTTTTTTTTTTTAGACACCTTTTGTTTTACTCAAAAAGTCATAAAAAAACAAAATAAAATAAAACGGTTTCCAGTATCGAAAAGAAAACAAAATTTCCAGGAAAAACAAAACATTTTTTTTTGAAAGGTGTTATTTCACCAAGATACATACTATATTCCGTTTTTTAATTGGCGCAGTGTACAACAAACTTAAACTGACAGACGGACACCATTTCGAAACCCACTTTTTCTGACTCAGGGAACCTCAAAACAGATAAATCTCTAAAATTCTCAAGGTCCAAAATTTTCATGATTACTATACTTTATTTTACTTACGTAAAAAAAGTAATAGGGCAAAATTTTGAAAATTCATGCGAAAACTAACTTTGTTTTATAGAAATTGGGTTTTTTGAACAAAAAAAATAAATAAAAATAAAAATATTTCTTTAAACATGTTGACCATAAAAATGGCGGCTTAAAAATCCTACTAACCGTCAATTGAAATATTATCAAATCCTATTTCCAATCATCAACCAAGAAATTAGAGAAACGTTCAAAATTATTGTGAACTCAACAAGGAAATATCAAAATTTAAAATGTTTTTCTGGCCACCCACATCTTGAAGCAACAAAAAAAATTGTCCAATGATTTCTTCATCAACGCAATCTTTCGCTTCTGCAGGAAAAACAACCTTGACTAAAGGTTTGGGATTCGAAAATGCTAACGAAGTGAAATAGACCGTAATAAATTTTGCTTATCCTAGAATTATAGCTGATTTAGAAAGTGCCATTTCCAAACTAAACGAGGCTATATTCATGAGCATTAGGAACAGTATGTATGGGTTGAAGGCTGACTGATAAGGGTAATATCGTGAGCGAATATAGTGAGAAAATTAACTTGCTCTTATCGGACAACAACACATAGGTTCAGAGAAAGAAAATTGGTGTTTCATCAATATAAACAAATTTAAATCAAATTATTTCACGTTGGGGACGATTAGGCAAAATAAATAAATCTCTTGCTAAGAACCTAGAACCTACAAAGGAACGGTTTCAACGCCTTTCTAAATTAAACAAATACGACAATCTTTTCAGACCAATTGTTAGGCTATGTTGGTTTAGCATTACCCTGTTTATCCCTTATAAGCCACACAGTTCTAATAAGTTACAGCTTGCCTGGCTGAAAATTACTGAAAATCTGTAAATGGTCATATTAGGCAATTTTGTAGAAAAACGTTAATTGATTTAACTTAGTGTGTCTAAATGTTAGTCAAATATTTTAAATTGTTACGTGGGTCATAAATTAAAATCAAAACTATTAGTCTGCCACCAAATGATATATAATATACCCTGTTAAAGTTAGCAGAAAGTTTCCAGCCGAAAGTAAAACGTCGATAATGCAGATTATGTTATTAACATTCCAACCGAAAATAAACAATTTGGTGGTTATCAGCCGTAAGTAAATAGGATATATGGATTGAAGTAAAAAAATTTGAAAATAGTCTTACGTGGAAAACTTTGTTTACAACCCAGTCGTGGAAAATATCGCAAAATCAGAAGAATCCATTATATTGGAATAAAAACGGCCTCTAGAATGTATATCTGAATTTGAATCGTGTTTATGTGATTTGTTAATAGCTATCGCAGGAAAAAAAATCAGATCAAGTTTCCCGTGGGAAATCTCGGAAAATTTGAAAAAGTTTCCTGCGGAAAGTAAGAAATGATTGTATTAAATTAGCCTCTAGGGTCTGAAGATAGATTGCATTGATGTGACTTGTCAATAGCTATAGCTGGAAAAAAAAAATCAGTTCAAGATTCCCATGGGAAATCTTAGAAAATTTGATTTTCCAAAAATCATAAGAAAATTTGTATACCATCAGTCTCTAGAGTCTTATGTCTGGAGATGGATTACATTGATGTGGTATGTCAGTAGCTAACGCAGGAAAAAAATTCAGTTTAACTTTTCAGTCGGAAATCTCGGAAAATTTGGAAAAATTTCCTGCAGAAAGTAAGAAATGAATGTATAAAATTAGCCTCTAGAGGATTATATCTGGAGATAGATTGCGTTGATGTGTATTGTCAATAGCTATTGCAGGAAAAATAAATCAGTTCAAGTTTCTCGTGGGAACTCTCGGAAAATTCTATTTTCCAAAAATTGTTAGAAAATTTGTATAAAATCAGCGTCTAGAGAGTAATGTCTGTAGATTGATTGTATTGATGTGACTTATTTGTAGCTATCGCAAGAAGAAAATTCAGTGCAAGTTTCGCGTGGGAAATCTCGGAAAATTCGATTTTCCAAAAATCATTTGAAAATTTGTTTAAAATCAGCCTCTAGAGTGCTATTTCTGGAGGCGTATTTTATTGATGTGACTTGACGATAGCTATCGCAGGAAAAAATTGAGTTTAAGTTTCCCGTGGAAAATCTCGGAAAATCATCTTCAAACATAATACTCTAGAAGCGGATTTTATACATTTATTTCTTACTTTTGGCTGAAATCTTTTCCAAATTTTCCGAGATTTACCACGGGAATATTGAACTGAATTTTTCTCCTGCGATATCTATTGACAAATCACATCAATGCAATCTATCTCCAGATATAACACTCTATAGGCTGATTTTATTCATTAACTTTTTACTTTCGGCTGGCAACTTTTTCGAATTTTTCGAGATTTCCCACGGGGAACTTGAACAGTATTTGTTCCTGCAATAGCTATTGACAAACATAAAAACGATTCAACTTGAGATGTACACTCTAGTGGGTGATTTTATTCCAATTTTGTGAATTTTTCTGATTTTCCGATATTTTCCACGACTATGTTAAACAAAGTTTTCCACGTAAGACTATTTTCAAAAAATTTTATTTTAATCCATGTATCCTATTTACTTTCGGCTAATAACCACAAAGTTGTTTATTTTCCGCTGAAATGTTAATAACATAATCTGCATTATCGGATTTTTATTTTCGGCTGGAAACTTTCTGATCACTTTAACAGGGTCCGATTGATGACGACTCCACTTTTTATTATTGGACCACACAATCTGCATTACCATTTTTTTACTTTCCGCTGGACTAACACAATCTGCAGTATCGTCTTTTCACTTTCGGCTAACTTTAACAGTATATATAATATTAGTTTGGATAGATCTATATATTGTAGTATATGGATTCAAATTTAGTTTTAAAGTGGATTAACCAACTATGCAATGGTATAAAAATAAAAAGCAATTCCTATTTTAATTTACATTTTTTAGAAGAGGCTTTAATATTTGTCTTTGATCAGATTGAATTTAGTTTTAACGGAAGATGCTTCAAGCAAATGTTTTTGGTTCACCGATGGGTTTGCCATTTAGTTCTACAGTATCTAACATTCTGAGATTGAAGCTAAGGTGTTGGAAGCATCTTTGTTTAATTAAGTGAACGATATTAGTGCAAGTTTTTGTAAAAATTCTTTTCGATAAAATTAAATGTGCGGTTCAAAATTAGGGTATAAAAATTGGATTAATTGATTTTGTTTACAAAACTGAAAGGCCAAATTCCTTTAGAGTTACAGTCTAGGTTGCCGTTTAAGTTGAAGTTTTCTTTTGGGTAAGCGTATGTAGGACAAACGAAACAATTTTTAAAAGAACGAGTTTATCAAACAGTTAACGATTCCATTTTTAATTTTCAAATTCGCAAAGTGTAATCTTAGAAGTTTTTAATTTTTTGTTACACTATTACGACAACATTTTTCTATCGGTACTTCGGTAAGGCCTTTGATTTTGTATATAAAATATCTTTTTATTAAATATTATAAGTGACCTGAAGGTATTAAGCTTAAAACGAACAAATAAATTTTATTTGTTATGTAATATATTCCATTTATTTCTTTTGTTAACTGCAACCGGACGATATTTTTGATTTCGGGCCTCCGGGCTTTATATTATCGATTCTGGTTTTAAGGTTGATCTGGGAACTTCAAATATGAGCGTAATATTTTTTCGCAGAGCTTTTGCTAGTAACTCTATACAAAGGAATTCATTATCTACGAATTATTTACGAATTTTCTACATTGTCTACATATTGTCTACATTGTCTACGCTATTGTCGACTGTTACGTGTAAACAATCACAAAATAGGCGTATTTAAACCAATTATAAAGAAATTTTTTTTAAGAAAACGGTGTCATTGATTTCGAGTGCTATTCCCACATACATACATAGACTAGCTCGTATAATTGTAAGAAAAATATGATTTTTTAGTTTTAAAAATAATTAAAACTATATTTATTAGATAATATGTTTTTTTTTGAGAAAAACTTAACTTTTTGTTTTCCATTTATAACAATAAATTTTTCATAAGACGTTGAAATTTTTGTTGTTCATATCGCAACAAAATTTCAGAGCGAACGAACATAAATAGAAAAGCTTTTTTCAATAACAAAGTTTAAGAGACAAATCTTTAATTTATATACAATATATACTTACACATATAAATAAATGTTCTATTTTTTTATTGTTATTATAAAATTAAATAAAATAAAAATTTGAACAAAAATAACAAAACCGAGCTTTTCTTGTTGTTAATTTTAATTTGGTTTGTCTTTTATTGTAGAATTTTTAATTTTTATTTTAATCGAAATGTAAAATAACTAAGTTTTTAACTTTAATTGTTAATATTAAAAAGCTTAATTAGTTGAATATTTTTATAATACATTAATTTGTTTGTTATAATATTGAAGTATAATATTATGGTAATTAGATGAGGAGATTTTTGAATGTTTTTTTGTAATTCTTGGTTTTGTAAGCATATTAACTTGAAAATAATTATTAAATTTTGTTTTTATGCTTACTTATAAATATATAATTTTCAGTTTAATTGGGCGTCTAATTAAATTCGGTACTTTTTTGTTAGGTACACGAAAATGTGTACATATACTACAACATCATGCTTAGTACAAATATCTTTTAAATATCAAGTGTGTAATCAACCAAATACGTATATCTAATTAAACATTTCGGTGCTTCTACCTGCAAACATGCAGGTGAATCCCTCACAAAAAAAAAAAAAAAAAACAATACATAAATGAAATGTAAACATACAACATAATGCTAAGAATTTGTATTTTATTTTTTTTTTTGGAAAGCTGTGAAAATTCAAATAAGTATGTGGGTAGATGTATACGAAGAGTAAAATCATAAATTTATATTTATTTCAATGTTTTGTTACGTTTATTTATATTTTTATTATATTCTTTTTATGCAATAACTATGTTTTATGTACAAATATATACTAACAACAAAAATTGTAAGTCAACATAAAATTATATGTTCATAATAATGTAGGTACTACATAGTGTACATATCCAAATATAAATCAAATTTTTAGTTTTTCTCTAAAAGCGAAACCAAAGCAAAAATGTACTCGTTTGTACATAAACATATACATTGAAGCTTTCAGAAATGTTCAAGAGAAAAACTAACTTTTAGTACGTATTACGATTTTATTTGTTTTATTTTTATTTTTGGTTTTGAACTTTTTATACTGTTTCTTAAAAGTTTGTTGAGTTTCACTATTCATAAATAAAACCAAACCGTTATAAATGTCATAGATAAATAAATTATAAAATCATTCATAACAATTTTTGTGACCATTTTCTAATTGAATCGCTTGATTGGTCTCCACTAGTTTGGATCACCCTAGCAATCCGAACTGCTTTATTTAAAAATGAACTACAAATAGAGGGCACACGAGGCAACAAATTAAAAGAATATTTAATAAATAAAGCAACAAGTTAATGATACAAAATGAAAAAAAAAAAAAAAAATATCTTTCATTCTAATAACAAGTTCTTAATAGAGCCGGAGGTAATTATTTCACTAATCAACTTCGGCTTCCTGATTACAGAGTTCTATAGCTATCTTATTATTAAAATGCGAGGCGTTTATATTCTCGTGCAAGGTTTGTTTGTTTTAAGAGCAATATGTAGCGTTTTATCCTTAAACAACACCGCATCTTTTTCAGAAGGATTTACACCATTTTTTAATAACATTGAGAACTTCTCGAGGAATATTTTTAATGTTATCTATTTAAGTAGTTATAAATAGTTTCAGCATAATGTACCCAAAATACTTCCGACCATTATATCGATTGCTGATAGTTTAGAACATTTTTTGTTGTTCTGCATGGTATTCATAGTTTCCGAATATGTACATAAGAAAGACGAAATGATCTAAACAGCTTTGGAATCAAGTAAGATTAAACACAGCCCATTAAAAGATGTTAAATCATTATTGTACTACTACCAGTTGTCCAAGAGCATACTTTCAAATTAATAGTTATAACTGTGTTTGTTTATTTCGAAATGAAATGAATAACAAAAAGCAACCCTAAATTTTCCTCTGTTCCCCTGGTTCAGATCCCTTATTTAACTGATACGGAACTAGGTTTTTATGAAGAATTATGTGAACTCTGGTGATTTCCGTATTTATTTCAGCTTCCTCTCGGCCTTTAACAAATCCAATAAATTGCACTTCTACTCATGGTAATGAAAGATTTGGGAAGGTTCCTCACTAACCCTAATTTAAATGTTTGTGTAATTTTTATTTGTAATACAGCTTCCGCATAGGAAAATATTCTTTAAAATGTTTTTAAGAATTCTATTTTTAAAATGATTTTGAACTTCTTTATAGTTATACTCATTAACAAAAAAGTATCAAGTTCTTGGCTATAAAGTTGGATAAACTAACTTGCCTGGATTAGAAGCGGCCAAAAATGGCTCCACCAGTCATCCATACACTTAAAAATTGGGACTGGTAAGCGATACTTCAAAAGAACACACCGTAACGGTTAAGACTAAAATATTCACTCTATTAAAGCAAGTTTTAAACTAAGAAAAACTGAATAATGCTCATATTTTTGCTCAACACAAATTGTAATTCAAACTCAATTTTTAAAATTTAAGTTGCCATCAAGATTTCAATTACAGTTTAGAATTCATATTCTTAATAAAATAATTTTGTTGTTTTAATTCAATCATGTTTCGTATTGCAATTTTTACTAATTTCAATTAAAATTTAGTTTGGAATATCAAACTTACACTTCTCAAATCGAGTCAAATATTCAAAATATCACAAAGTTTCTATGCAACCAAAATTTAGGAATTAAAAAACAACTTTTTCCAGAATTTTACCCCCATTAAACATAAAACTTTGCTCAAACCTATTTTATAATTGTAAAATAATCTTTAATTTTTATCTTGCCAGTTTAATTCGAAATACAAACTCGACTTTAAACTAAAACTACATTACAGTTATGTTTTTGCTAAAGTCCAAATTACTATTCTTCGATACTTATGCTGATTTATGCTCAAAATTTTGATACAAATTTAACAAACCTTTTGACACAGACTAGAATTTTAAATTCTACTCTAACTCAGCATTTCTAATAACACTCCAAAACCAAAGCTAAAGTTGTATTCAAAATTTCTAATCAAGCAAATTTCGACAAATCAAGGTTGGAATTATTATTTAATTTGTAAACCAAATATTATGAAATTTTTAGCTTAATTGCAAAATTAAATTTGGAATTCAAACTCAATTTTTAAAATTTTTTAATTAAATTGCATTCAAATTCTTGCTCAAACTCTCGATTGGATTGAAATTGAATTTTTAATTCAAACTTTGTTGAAATCTTGTTTTACCCCGTTCTAAATAAAATTTTTACTCGAATAATTTTAACTAAATTTTTAAAATTCATTGAAACTATTATTAAATGCAGTTCAGATTCCAAACTACAGTTTTAAGCTAATTTAAGCTCATGTACTATATTTGCTAAAATCAAATTGTAATTTAAACTCTATTGCTAATGTAAGTTCCTACTTAAGATTTTATTCAATTATGTTTTAAAATTGAAATGCTTCTATTAGTTGAATTAAACAAATTGTTGAAATCCTGTTTAGAATTTAAACTCAGTCAAGTTAGATAGTTTGCTAAAATTGTTTCAAAATTTGTTTCTCAAATGAAATATAAAGAAGATAATTTCCACTTAAAATTTAACTCAAACTCATTATATCGAGTTCAGAATTCAAGCCAATTTTCACTATTTAAAATTTCGATATCTTATTAAATTTCGTCTTTGTTGAATGCAGTTGACCGATTTAGACTAGATTTATATTCAAAATTCTGTTTATCATTTTGTTCAACTTCGAAAACCGCTTGGAACTAAATTTCTGACTAAAAATCTTAATTTTGTTTGAGTCCATTTTGATTTGAATACCACTCACATATTAAAATAAAACATTACAACAATAATTTAGTAGAATACCTAAATATTTGTTCAAATTTTAATTTTCACTCAAGTTTTTATTTCAATTTAATTCAATGAGCGTGATTAAAATTACAATCAACATTCAGGTACACTTTGGAAGTTTAACTTAATTTCGGATTATAATGTCGCTCAAAGTTTATGCAAATCCAGATGGAATTGTAATCTAATTTTATTCTGGATGCATTCAAGGTTTTATTCGAATCCACTAAACTATTTTCTATTCTAGTCTAATTTTTGATCAAATTTAAATTGGTTTCAAAATATGTATTTTGGTTTTTCCTTGGCATATGTGTCTATCCTTTGCTCCATCTCTTATATTTTTGTTTTTTAATTGAAAACCCACTCAGTACATGTATTGTGCAATGTAAATTATCTTTCTCTCAATATTTTGTGAAATAAAAATTCGAGTTGTTACTCAATTCCTATATATAATTTAAAATTAGTTAGTAGTTTAATCTAGAAACATTTTGTTACTTTCTATTTTAAATTTCACTCATGTTGTTGGTGTTCGAATTGTAACTCAATTAAAATTGTATCTGTTTAATTTCAAATTGAAAATTTATGGATTTACAATTTGAGGTTTTTTTTTAAATCCACTCAATATTTAGTCAAGCACTGGTTGCAATTTTTATTAAAAGATTGGAATTCAAACCATATTTATAACTGAATTTCTGCTGAAAACTACGATTAGCTTTTGATTCATATTACATATAAAATGTTGTTCAAATCTAGTTTGTCTAATTAAATTTTTAAATCCAATTTAAGTTCCTATTCAAGATTCAATTACATTTGGGAATTCAAATTCTCATTCAGATTTTTGGTCGAAATTCTGTCGACTTTTCTCACGTAACCCGGCACTAAACATTTTAATTAAATTCATGTTAGAATTCTGAGTTTTTTCATTTCTAAATTAAATTTAAAGTTTTGCATAATTATTTTACTTTAAATTTTATTCACAATCATTACGTCCAATTTAGAATGGAAGCTAATTTTGTTACCTGTAGATTTCGTGTTTTAATTGTAGTTTGAAATCGATTTGTCATTTACTAAATCAAATTAAAATTAATTTTAATTTAATTTAAGTTGCAATCAAATTTATATACAACATTTTCCTCAAACATATAATAACTTGGAAATTGTCGGATTAAAAATTGGTTTTCGTTCGAGCCCATTTGGATATGAATAGCATTAAAACTGTTGCTCAAGTGAACAAATGGGATAGAATAGCATTTCGTATGTTTTCATAGTGAAGCAATTCTTTTTCATGCATTTCCATATTTTGTCCTAATCAGATAAATGTCTCATCATGGGTTATTTCATTTTTGATAAAGGCACATACGTTAACCACTAATAACAATAATCACAAAATTTGCTTTCCTAGAAGAACTATGGATCGTCATATAATGTGCAATAAACTATTGAGATATATTAATTTAACGTTTATTTTCTTCTTATTTTATTGATCTCACTTAGCGGAGTTTAGGCCAAAGTCAAATTTTTTAACTTCTAAAAAAAATATTTCTTGACCAAAATTTAAAATTTGGCTTATAAAATATTTTTGATTTCTGAAATTTTAAGCTATATGAAATTCAAATTATGTTATTCTTGAAGAAAAATTAAAAATATTTGGAATAAACCATAAAATATGTTGTAAAATGTAGTGTCGAAGGTAGTGTCAAAGGCGGTAACAGTTTAATCATTTTAAGGATTTTATTTTGCAAGATCCTAATAGTATTGAGATTGGTTAGGCTGTAGTAGTCCACAAGAGACTCGTATAACTAGGTATTGAATGAACGTATGCAAAGTAATAACCAGCGAGCTTTTTCATCCAAAATAATTTTAAGTCGCCTTAGTGCAAATGCATAAAGCCGTATGGTTTTTGTGATCTTACTAATATGTTGTAGATAACATAATGAACTCATTGCTTAATTATTTGGTTATTAATTTTTATAAATGGGAGCTGCAGGTTTTGAATTATTATTTAGTTCGTTTTTGAAAAATTTATTGACCCATTAAACATAATTAAGGCTAAATAAATCGTTGATAAAAAAATTTTACCCAATCGAGTAGAAAATAGAACCATGGAGAACACCTGAACGGATAAGTAAGTTAAGGCTATCAACACCATTCACTATACGTATACTGTACTCGATTTCTTAAATAAGAAGATAAGTTAGCAGTTATGCAGGGTGTTAGCAGTGCAAATGCCTTTTTCAAATCTATTGACAAGACTGCTACAAAATATGTATCCTGAAGTTCTATCAAAATTACATTACCGATAGGTCCCGGCGCTGATTATGTACTGGAATTATTAATAATCCCAAACTGATTTGAACTCATAATCCTATTCTCCAGAAAATAAAGCTTAAGACGGTTGACAATGACCTTTTCAAAGATCTTAGAAAGGAAATTTGGTACTGATAACGGTCGATAGTTATTTGATAGCATTTTATTACTCGATTTATAAACCATAAAAACCTTGCTAACCAGATTGTGTCCGAAACCTGTGATAAATACGTTTTAGTACTAAATTTTGTCATTTATATGAAAAAGCCGTACACGCCCAAAATTATCACAATCAAATCCAATGACGCTATTTCTACCGTGCATGCTAAATTTCATCGGAATCGGGTAAAAAATGGGCAAATTCCTTCCTAATTTGCCATATTCCAGAACTTCACCTGAAAACCATTTTAGAATCCCATTTCTATCGTACATGCTGAATTTCATCATAATCGATTAAGAAACATTGAAATATAATTTGGCTCGACATATTGCCCCTTTATTTCTCGCACTTTAGGCTCGTCTCTTATTTTCCCTTTCGTATAACAGTTTTCCATTAAGTGTAACCAAAAATTTCAAATAGATACGTCGCTAAAGAAGTTTCACTTCAAAATAACCCTGAAGTATATTCTGCATATAATTAATGTCACTTCCTGTCCAAAAGTCTCCCCATTTCTCGGAAATTATTTTATTTAAAGTGAGATAATAAATATATGCGGTGGGGATATTTGGAAAAAAATTGTTACACCATTCGGACGGTATATTAAAAAATTGTTAGCGTCGTACGCTGTTACTGCCGATTGTATAAGATTATATTTGATGTTTCTATGCCATTGCTCATTCTCATATAAGAGGATGAGCACTGATGCGTTATTCGGAATAATTATGTTTGTGATATTAACAAAATGTTGATTTAATAGATAAGCTATTTCAAGGGGCGTATCATTGTACCGGGCTGTGTAACAATTGAATTTTTATGTGTTAAAGTTTTTATTTGTAAAAAAACATTTTATTTTATAGTTCTATATATATCGCCTAGATCTTCTATCGATATTTATTTAAATCACATAGATAGTATAAGTGAAATAGTTAATATGTCTCATTGTAATGATACTGTAGCAGTGTTGGGCGATTTTAATTTAACCAATATTAATTGGTCGGTTGATTCCGAATCATTGGATATATTACCTTATAATGTTCTGTCTATCAATGACTCGGCGGTTATAGACGCATTATTCAGTTTCAATCTCAAACAAGTTAATTTATATTCTAATGATAATAATTCGTTTCTAGATTTAATTTTTGTTAATAATACGGAATATTTGTCAGTTTACGAATCTATGACATCAAGAACAATGATAAAGATTATAATTCTCTCGAAATTGAATTTAATGTTAATAACGTTAATGATAAATGTCGTGAATTTTCTGTGGATGATTCGTTTTATGATTTTAAAGCATGCGATTCCCACGGTATGTCTGAGTTTCTCCGATGCATATGCTGGAATGAGTTTTTTCTTAACAATGATATTGATGTAAATGTAAAAAGTTTTAATGATTTGCTGTTTCTAGCCTTTAACCGTTTCGTACCTTTGAAAAGGAAACGTAACTACAGTTACCCTCCATGGTTTGATTCGGATTTGATTAATCTGCGTAACCGTAAGAATAAAGCCTTTTACAGACTTTGAACCAATGATTGTGACTCTAACAAATCTATTTTTGTCAATCTTCGGGATCAATTTAAATCCGAATTTCTTTCTAAATATCCACAATACATAAAAACGATCGAAGCTAATATCAAACAAAACCCCAAATCATTTTGGAAGTTTGTTAATGATAAGCGCAAAACAACGGGTTTTCCGTCGATTATGAATTATGATGGAGTTCAGCTCTGCGCTGTATCAGAAATATGTACAGGTTTTGCAAGCTTCTTTCAATCGGTTTATAAAGATAATAGTAGTCTTATTGTTGATGACCCTATTGTCAGTAATTGTCAATTTAATATTCCTTATTTATCTATAACTGAAGATGATATATGTAATTCCCTTTTGGATTTTAATGATGGATGTGGGCCTGACGGTATTCCCTCGTCAATACTTAAATGTTTTGCATCATATATTGCAACTCCGTTATATTTTATTTTTAACCAATCGTTAGTTAACGGCTATTTTCCAACCGCTTGGAAAGTGTCACATATTGTTCCAATTTACAAAAAGGGGGACCGCTCTGATGTATCCAATTATCGTGGAATCTCAATTCTTTCATCGATCCCAAAACTTTTCGAGTTAATTGTGACAAAACATCTGTCATTTCATACAAAAGAAATTATCTCGGATTTTCAGCACGGTTTCACCAGTGGAAAATCTACGACTACCAATCTTTTACAATTTACTAAATTCGCTATTGAATCACATGAGTCACAAGCCGCCCAGGTTGATGCGATTTACTTTGATTTTGCTAAAGCCTTTGATTCAATTGACCATACAATCATTATAAAAAAGGTCTCAGAAATTGGTGTCGCCCCTAATTTTTTAAAATGGATTGGTTCTTATCTGATGGGAAGAAGACAATATGTTTTATTGAATCAAGTCAAATCGGATTATATATGTTGCCATTCTGGGGTTCCGCAGGTATCACATTTGGGCCCAATCATTTTTCTTTTATTTGTGAATGACATTCCGAATATTTTTAAATTTTGTAACTGCTTATTATTTGCAGACGATTTGAAGATTTTTAAACATATTCAATCTTTAAATGACGCAGAAGTATTTCAATCAGAAATTAATTCATTATCTCGTTGGTGCTCTACGAATAAATGGTTGATCAATATTAATAAATGCAACATCATGTCGTTCTATAGAACATCCAATCCGATTGTTTTCAATTATCAGTTGGAGGGTAATGAACTTTGTAGAGTAATTTCAATTGTTGACTTAGGTGTATTCTTTGATCAAAAATTATCTTTTGCTTTACATCTAGACAAAATAATATTAAAAGCCAATTCTATGTTGGGTTTTATTTTTAGAATGACAAAAGAGTTTGTTGATATTTTTTCATATGTTAGTTTATATATTTCTCTAGTTAGATCTCACCTGGAATATGCGGCGGTGGTTTGGTATCCTCACCATGAAGTACAGATTAAAAGATTGGAATCAATTCAGAAACGTCTAAGCCTTCGAATTGATACTTTAGCGAAGCGTCGAAAAATTGCGTCAGCAATGTTTGTCGGGGATTCTTTGAACGGTCGTATAAGATGCCCTAATCTTATTTCTGCCTGGAACATTTATGTGCCGGGTAGAAGTTTGCGGCAAAGGGAATTTCTATTTATCGAATTTCATAGAAATAATTATGGCTATAACGAACCGACGGCTTCAATAGCCAGAATTTTCAATGATTATTATCATTTGTTTCATTTTGAAAAATCGCGAAAATGCTTGCGGTACGAAATTCGTAGTTGCAATTTTTGATTTTATAATATTTTTGACATATATTCCGTATTGTACAAATATTAATTATTATATTATATTATGTAGTTACTATTCATTAAGTTGTTTTTTTTAACTGTAGAATAGATTTTTGTAAATAAATAAATAAACGCCCACATCAACGTGGAAGCATGCGCAGTTCATTTATTTTCGTGAATATATCTACAAATACATCTTTAAGGGATTTAAATGCACCAACATGGTTATTAACACAGTTGATAAACTGCGATATAACGAGATCAATAACTACATCGACTGCAGATATGTGATTGAATCAGAGACAATTGTCTAACTGACTCTAAAATGCACAATCGATCACACTTTGTTATAAGACTCCCTGTAACAGGCATTTTTGGCTGCGCAAACTGAGAAGACTAAGCTAGAGAGTTTGTTTCAGCCTAACATCAACATCCCAGCAGCTGGAAAATTCATTTACACCGACATCTCCTATCACATTTTTACGATAAAGGACAATGGAAGGAGCGTTCAAGAGGAGGCAACAAGATCGTCGCACGAATATATACGGTAGGCATGAAAGATGAGGAACACCTCTACTACACGTCCCTGAGGCCACCAGCTTAGAATCCCTATGCAAGGTAGACGGTTTTTTTTTTGAGAGACCTTCAAGGCAGCTGTTATCGCACGAGGATTGCTAGAAAGTGACGATGAGCGGGATCGATGACGAACGGATGCTGGTACCTATCTTATACCAAAGCACATTAACGTGTTCTGCTGACTAAGTAGCTCTGTCAAGCTTTGGAAAGATCATTTGGTAAATTTAACGCTTGATTATGTGAGACAGCACGCTAATGAGACTGCAGAAAACAAGGGCCTTCACAAAGTCAATGCTATTCTCCTTCAACACGGGTTGAGTTGTCATGCAATTTGTCTGCCTGCGCTCACTGGTGACGCTACCAGTGATGAGTTTATCTTCAATCAAGAAGAAGAGGCAAGAGCAGCAGAAGCACAAATCGCGATGCTCAATGAAGCTCAACTATCGGCAGTGGAGAACTCACACGCATATTGCAAGCTCTTCTACTTCGATGGGCCTGGAGATAACACGCTTATATCTTACTTCCGAGAAAAGGGTCAAATCGTCCTGCTATGACGGAAGGATAGTCCATAGCGGTTTCAAATTGCTGGTTCCATTGCTAGATACATCAATTTCGCTTATGCGCTTGAACTCCCCTGAAGCAGCTGCTTTTCGTGAATCGACACTCATTGTTATTCATGAAATCACTATGCGTCCGAAGAACGGTTGGAAATGCATCGACAAGCTTCTCCGCGAAATCATGGGCAACGAAGTTACTATTGGTGGAAAGGTGTTAGTTCTGTGCGGCGACTTTCAACAAACGTTGTCAGTAGTTCCTCGAGGTACATAAACGGAAATAATCGAGTGTTGCATCAAATCAAGCAGACTTTGGAGCTAGTTTCAGCGTCTTACTCTTAAAACAAATATGCATAGCGAGGGGCAGAGTAGGCACAACAATTGACTATTGGATATCGGTTCTGGAAGACTGCCTTCTAGCACAATCTTTGGAGACATTGAGAACCTATCAATTGAGCAGTTATCAAAGAGAGTCATCGTTGCACCTATACCAACGCGCAATGACAGGCGAGCCAATGATCTCGGAGAATCCAAATGATTGTCTTGATTTTCCCGTCGAGTTCTTCAACGACCAGACACCATCGGGCATGCCTCCACTTGCTCTACAGCTCAAGAAAGGAGTGATTGTAATGGTGCTTCTAAATCTCAAACCGAAGAAGGGATTATAATGGAACTCGATTGATTATTAAAGAACTCGCCCGCAACTTCTCCGAGTGCTGCATCAGAGACCACGCTTCCATTTGTTCTCCACCGACGACAGTTACCTATCATCCCAGCATACGCTATCACAATTAACAAGAGTCAGGGCCAGCTGTATGATGACGTCGGTATCAGCCTTGAATCCTCAGTCTTCTCGCATGGGCAGCTTTATATGCACTATCCAGTTCACAAAATTTTGCTCAAGTAAAGATCAACATTGAACCAAACCGACAGTAAGGTCAACTAATTAACGATGAACGATACTTTACTCGCATTGTTGAATATAGAGAAATTTTGTAATTAATAAATCATACTCATGCACCAAAATTGAATAAATCAGATAATTATGTGTTAAAATTGAATTGATCATAATTCTCATCGAACTTATTCAACATATATTTTACAGCAAATCTCAAAATATCTTAGATCCATGAGACACTCTCACCTATTTTAGTAGTATAACATACTAAATCGGACATCGCGTTAAGGTGCTGTAGTGTACGATCTATTTTGGAAGCATAGCATACTGTTTTAAACAAAATTCACATGACAGAGGGGTGTGTAACCAAATCCCGGTTTTAAAAATCCCGGTCCTGCAAAAATAAGAATCCCGGTTTTCAGAAAATCCCGATTATTATTTTTATTTTACGGGTGTACTATGAAATCCAGTTTCAAAATTAAAATTTTCCTCCACCAGAATTTTGAAAACCGGGATTTTGAAAACCGGGATTTCGTAGTACACCCAGATTTTTGTACCAAGTAAACGGGCGCCGAAAGCGCCCCAGAATAGCCTTGTGTTGTTATAAGAGATCTCTTTTGTAATATACCACATTTTTCCAGAAATGCTTGTATCTTTCTGAATAATAAATGTTGTTTGGATATTTTTGGTTAAGGGAATTATATCCAAAAATTCGTTTGTTATCCAATTTTTAGAAAATTGTTTCCTACGTATAATTCTAGAATTGTTTGAAATAAGTCTGGACAATCTGTCAGTTAGTTCTAGAAAGTTGTTGGAATATATAATTTGATGACATGTTGATATTCTCAAAGACATTTTTATAATCGATTACTTTAAAACCAAATCTAGTTTTACTATGTTTTGAATCATTATCCGATTTGACGATTTTTATTACTCTATGATCAAAAAAGATAACATTAAATAGGAGAGAATAGAGCATATCAGTAATGATATGAAAAAATTCTTGATCTAAACTGTTAAGTTAAATCAATTCAATTGACTGACTTTACTGATTTATGCATTTGAATTTCAATATCTGTAATGTCAAAAAGGTTAATAATAAAATCACTAAGTACCAATGACTCGGGATGCTCAAGGATTAAACTGCCAAAATTGTCAAAAAATACATCGTTTGGTGTATTTTTTGATCGAGATACTCCCATAATCTTGGTCTTAAACAGCGGTAAATCTATAATATAAAAGCTAGAGATACTTAGTAGCATTGCAAAATTTCAGCATGGGCTCAACAAAACCGTGAAAAATTTATATTCATTGATCGGGTCGAATCCGGTTTTAACCGGCTCGTATTATTCTCCCTTCAGTAAGAGTTTCAGTTTAACTGATCAGGGTGTTTTCCATTATAAAATGAGTTTTGCGGTTCCCTCTCAAAATTAATTTCGGTCCATACTCATAAGACAAGAAACAAAGGAGCAAACGAACGAGTTTCTTCCACCTTACTCCCCGATGTTAAAAGCAATAGAAAAAGCGTTCTAAAACGTGATGATTACAAGATGTGATTACACAGAGCGTAAATTCTGTTACAGCCACAGGTTATTCTAAAATTATGTTGGATTTTGGAAAACCGCTGATTCGAAAGTTAAAGCTAAAGGTCAAATGATTTTAATTTCGGTTGCAAAATAGATAAAGGTGAACTCTTAGTACTTACAATAAGCTTCCGATCCTCAGGTTAAAGCTTAAACATACCTAGAAATAGAAAAGAAAAAATTAGTTTGTTAATACTCATACATAAGTAAGGTAAATTTAAAGTATTTTTCAGAGAACTATAAGCTACACATAAGCTTTAATAATAATTACTATTATTATTACATATTTACAACCAAACCATTGAAGTGACAAAAATTCCAGCAACAACCAACCATAACCAACCTAACAAAACCGAAACGTTTCATATATAGTTAATAATACAATTCCACTTAACAATTCTAAAAGTGACTGCAAACATATTTCTTTAGCATAATTTTTATGTATTTTCTTGCTACTCATATAAATATTGTTGTTATTGTTGCATTCTGCATGAAAAACATAACACACAGCAACTAAAAACCATGTAAACCTTGTACAAAATGTTGTGAGATATAATAATTGATCGTTTTGCTGAAGTGTTTTAGTATAGAATGGCAGATAAACATAGAAAACCTGTGTATATTAAAACCTAGTTTTGCGGCTGCACGGAATGATCAAAAAATATCTCGTGATATTTGATGTATGGCATACTAAGAGTTATACCAGAGCACCCTTTATTTTATAGAGCCATAATCAAAAAATCTGAGCTTTTTTAAGGGAATTAGAAACGAGGAAAAAACGAAACTTTTCATAGTAAAACACACAAAACATATGGGAAATCACTTTTTTTCCTAAGACAAATTTTTAAATGAAAACGTTACAAATTCTAAATTATGATTTCTGAAATACTTTCATAAATGTTTGAATTTCAACACACATGAATATCGTTTAAGTAAATCGTTTTCATTTTCTTGTAATAATTGATTTATTTAAACCAAAATATTAAAAAAAATTCATAACAACAGCATTCTGGTCAAATTGAAATAAAAGCTTACTACGATTCGTTTGGTCATTATTTCAATATACATTACATAGATGGCAGTGATGACCGTAAAAATTTGGAAAAATCGTAGCAAAAATTACCACCAAGGGAAATTTCAAGTTCAAAAATTGTAGGAAAAGCAAACCAAATTCACAAAATATAGGAACGTGTTATAATTTTGTGATTAAATAATTTTTTTTCGTATTTTTCTGTGACCATTTTAGACATCTTACGTACACTATTAAAACTAAAGATAAATTTAGCAAGTATTATTTTAATTTGTCAGAGCCAACTTTGATGTATTTTTCAAAATGAAAGTTTGAAAAAATATATTTTAGAAATAATTTAATTTTAATATTTCTGCAATTAATATTTACTTAATACCAATATGGCCTTCTTGTATATTGTTCTTAAAGATATGTAGAAAACTTTTATATAAACATTTTATGACATTTTTGCTTTAAAAAACACCATTTTTACTATGGATTCCTATGGAAATCAGTGAAAAGTTATACCACTAAAAAAGCTTCTAAAAAATACGTCATTAATATTATGGCTCTATACTCTAGAAGGCTCTGGTTATACACATAATTATGTACATTTGTATGTACAAAAACAAGAAATTGTTGACGGAATAAAAAAAAAAACCAAGTTTTTATTATTTTTTCTTCTAGTTTCCACCATAGTAAAAACACCCATCCAATGGGGTGAAAAAATAATATCAACATACATAACTATTCGTACATACATATAGTATGTATATAGATGAAAATTGTATAATTTTTATTTTTATTTTATTTTTTGCAAACTGTCACGTTTTAGTTAAGATAAAATAGAAATTGTTGAAATTTTTTGTGTTATTTCAAATTATTTTGTATTTTTATTAATTTTTATTTTTAGTTCTTAACACTATATCGAAAGGAAATGTTGGCTGGTGGTACTGTTTTGGGAGATCGTTACCTTTACGCTTGGATTGGTAGTAAATTGAGGGAAATATAAGGTAAGGCTTATTAATTGGTTGAATATAATCGCTGGAGTGACTTTAACTTATTTTTTTACAAGTATGTGCTTATGAGGAGGTTTATAAAATTTAAGTATTTTCTTGACGGAGTAGTGGATACTTGAAGTTTAAGTAATTACTTAAAAAACAAAGTATGTATAGTAATCATGAAAATTTTGGACCTTGAGATTTTTAGATATTTATCTGTTTTGAGGTCCGCTAAGTCCGAAAAAGTGGGTTTCGAAATGGTGTCTGCCTATCAGTCTGTCAGTATGTCAGTCTGTATCCTCTCTATAGCCCAGATGTTATTATCAATCGAACTGAAACTTCAGATTTAAGCTTTCTTGATAAATTGCGAGGTCCCAGAGCATTTTATTCCAAATCGGCTCAGGAAGTGGCCACTTCCTTGGTCCAGAAAATATAGTTTGCAAATATCTCAAAAATCATAAGGTTTATAAAAAACTACATAATATAAAATGTTTCCAAAAAATAAAAAAATAAAAATAATAAATTAAAAATTAAAAAAGGAGTTGACAAAACTACCTTTGTGAGGCAATTTAATTTAGTGATTATTAACAATTGATGGTTCGAACGTGAAAATATTGACAATTATGTTATTAGAAAAGGGTACCCTAGCATAAATAAACAAGCATAATTAGCGTAACTCAAAGGTCCTGATCCTCGGGCCATTCCGTGTGACTACCGAAAGGGCTTCAAAAGCTGATATTTGTTGCACAGTTCTACATAATAGTGCATATCATTTAAACGATGTCTCTATATAATCGAGAAGGATGAAGAAAAGTGAAGCAGCCATGTTTAGGTTTTCGATGGAGAAAACGAGAATGGGGATGGAGAGCTATGAGTTCGAGGTCAACAAGATCTGAGGATGAAATACAAATTTTTTTTACAGAATTGTCATAAAATAAATAGCAAATTATTTGGATAAATAATTAGAATCGATTTACCAGAAGTACTACCTTAGGGATAAGAAAAGACTTACAGGTATTTCTTAAATTTTTTCCTTTTAGAAACTTCTATAATAATATTTAATAGTAATATTCTAAGGAATCGCGTTGTTTGATCTGTAATTGTACCGTGTTAATTTATGTTCTGCTTTTACTGACCATGACTCAAATTGTAATTTTTTGTGTTGAATAAGAAATTTTATGTAAAAAGCTCAGTTAACTGAAATTTGATTCAATTGGAAGTCAAGTAAAATTAAAATTAACTTCTGGTAAGTAACTCATTGCTAGCAATGATCGAATAGTCAGCAAACAAAGATATGTACATATATGACAAAGCTCAAAACGTGAAATTTTTATCTAAATGTTAGACAGCGCTCTTCATTAAAATATTACTTGTCACTCTCGATTTCATTATTTGGTAAAGGCATTGATGGAATACTTTGACACATGTATTGAGCATTTTTTTATTCATTCCGGAAAATGAAGGAAACGTTAAGCATTGTGTTTCGAAAATAATTACAACATATGCATAATATAAAATATGTATGCACATATCTGTCACCATACTCTTTCCATGGGAACGTCTAGTTACTTATTTTTATTAAAGGAGCAAATTTAAAAAGAGCGGTTGAGAATAAAACTTAAGGAAACTTACTTAATAAAATTTTAAGGTTCAATATTATGACTCTTCAAAAAAACTTGATGAACTAGCTTGAAAACATCGAAGGTATATATATAGTATGTGTAGTATATTATACAATTTGTTTATAGCGAATCACAAAGAAATTTCCGGGGTAGTTTGAATAACCGACATAAACACGAGACTTCCGGCCTAATTTACAATAGAAAACGATAATAACACGCATCTCTCCCTCGTATTTTGTAATTTCGATTATTTTTAAATATGTATACTTTAGCAACTTTTGGTTCTCGAAATCAAATATTTGGCTCAATCAGAAGAAACTTTCGTCGAGTCAAAAAGTTATCTCTATTCAGTGTATGACTATTTTCCATAATTTTGCAAACAACATTTAACAGAAACGTATAAGGATTGGACTGGAGAACACATTTCAGGATGTGCGTGATGTGATTTTTTATATAATTTTTTCATTCATGGTACAATCAATTTTCAGATTTCAAACACTAAGGAATTAAAACGATTCAGAGTTAAAATCATCTAAATCTGAATCGCGAAGGCATTGATCTTAGACTGCATTTATTAAGCTGCGTGAGCCTTTAAATTGGCAAAAACGTAGTTAAGACCATATCGCTGCAATAATGAACAACAAACAGGCAACATTTGAAAATCCTTACAATAAGTCATTGACAAAAGCAATACTAAATAAAGAAGGTAAAGCAAGAATGAGAAGAGTTGCAGAATTTCATGACCGGATGTACATAAAACTAGAAAGCAGCAAAAGGAAGCAAAATATTTTAAATATAATATCCAGTCAATCGGAAAAAATCTTATATCTATATAGTATGGAGTCTTATAGCTGTATCTAGGCCAATCCAAACGTAGTTTGCTTTTTAGAATTTCCTCTACATCCATAAATGTAATTCTTTGGAAGCAATGCATAATAATAAATAATCCGGGCTTCATATTATATCATTATAAATACCGATATAACAAATTTCCATGTCCAATAAAATCTTGGCCAAAAGGTTTTTTGTGCCGATTTTTAACTACATCTATTCATGTAGCAGAAGTTCTAACAAGTAAACCGGATCTATAACTAGTCCCGACCCTGGTGAAGCCAATAGGAAATATAAATAGTGTAATAAATGGAAAGTCTGGAATGGGGTAACATGCTCTTGTTAGAAAAGATTACAGAGAATAGAGACAAAAAAAAAATTTATTTGAAATAGTCAAGATCGAAATAAAAAGTATCCTTCCGTTTTACAACACCTTCCGTTTTGTAAAATATTCGATTTTGGATACCCAAACAGAAATTTCTGACTTGTGCGAGGTCTAATAACTTTTCTGCTTTCTGCTTCAAATCGATATGTAGGTTAGGTTAGGTTAGGTTGGAGTGGCTGCTTACGCACACTTAGACCGGAGACGCTCCATTGTGATACCAAAGGATGTATCTCCTTTTACCCCTATTGGAACCATTTCGAGCTACTTATGTAGCGTAAGACGTCCCGCACTATAATGTTTTCGAGATCCGAGAGGCAGTCCATCCTGAACTTACCTAAGTGTTTGTGCCTTCTGAGAGCCAATGCTGGACACGAGCAAAGGAAGTGGACCAACGTTTCTTCCTCCTCTTCGTCCAAGCAGCTTCTGCAGAAGTCATTAGCCTCCAGACCCAGCCTTCTTGCATGTTCTCCAAAAAGGCAGTGTCCCGTGAGAATTCCTACGACCGTTCTTAATTCACGTCTGCGTAAGGATATTAATGATCTAGAGCGCCCCAAGTTCAGCTTTGGCCAAACTTGTCTTGCAACTCTACAGGTGAGGGTGTTAGACCACCTTTCCCCCGCTGAGGATAGCGCCTGCTTCCCAAGTGCTTGTCTCAGCGCTGTGATAGGCCTCCCCAGACTTGCCCTTTCCGGTTGTAGCTGGAGAGTCGTACCATGCCTAGAAAGTTCATCTGCCCTGCCGTTCCCCATGACGCCCGAGTGACCTGGGACCCAGACTACCTGAATATTGAAATGCTCCCCCATCTCATTTAGAGATGAGTGACAACTCAACGCCACCCGTGACGCCAAAGACACCGATTCTAACGACCGGATCGCCGTTTGACTGTCCACATAGAATGTGATATCGTCTGAGGATAACACATTATGCTTCAACCACGTCATGACCTCCTCAATCGCTACGACTTCAGCTTGGTACACGCTGCAGTAATCAGGGAGACGAATAGAAATATTTACATTTAATTTGTCACAGAATACTCCAGCTCCTACTTTGCCGTCTAGCTTGGAGCCATCTGTGAAGAATTGCAACGCTTCGGCTTCCGATAACGGTCTATCCCTCCAGGATTCCCTTAAAGGGAAGGAGGTCCGAAATCGCTTCTCGAAGCGTAGAGTAGGTTTAATGTAGTCAAGATTCGCCAGCTCAACCTTCAACGATTAAATCGATATGTATGTTATGTCGTATTTTTGTTTCCAATTTTGTTTGATTGTTTTTGGCTGTTTTGATTTTTGCCCGTCTTTCCTTGGCGTAATTAACTCACCTGGGTGAGGTTTCTTTTTTTCTAGAAATTTTACTCTGCTAGACAGATTCACCTTAAGAAAGGGACTACTTAACCGGGGTTGAAACGGGAGAGACTTAAAATCCTTTAAACCTTTAGTAACTTACTTGATCCTTCGATTTTTGAATTATTTTCACTTCTGACTTCAAAAGTTTTTGCCCGTACCAAGCCAAGTATTTAGTTTCGCGAAGTTTCTCTATAAAAGTCACGAAACACTGAATTGAAATAACTTTTTGAATATGGTTTTGATCGACAGTTAGCGATTGAATAGCACAGCGCGAAGGGAGCTTTTTTATATTCAACTTTTTAAGTAAACGGTATTTTGACCATATTTGGATCACAGCCTATTTGTCAATTTATCAACATTAAACGTAGTCCGGTCTGATTTTGTGTATAGTATTTTGGAGTAACTGGTATGGTGTTGTACGTAGCTAATACAAGCTGGTGGTCACTTCCTACTTTGACATATTGTGACACGAATAGTAATTCGAGCAATAAATGGTCACGTTTAATGTCAAATAACTTTTTGGTTCTGCCATCTAGCCTATGAATAGCTGGTAAGATTGGTAAGAGAATTTAATTTGAATTTATGACTTTATGATTACAACTAGTATTAATAATCTAAATTTTGAATGTGAAATTTAAAGTATAAAAATTTTGTTTCTGAAAGGCTTTTGTACCCTTTTTTCAGAAACTTGCTCAAACTAAATAACTCGGTGTTCTGTCAACTAAAGTACTTTTCATGTTTTTTGATTGCGTGGAAACAATTGTTAATTTGGATTTTAATTTCTAAAATTTATTTGTCTCAAATTTATGGCTAATAAAATTCATAAAACTATTTTGCAAATATTCTGATTTAAAAATTAAAAAAATCACAGTTTGACCCATATTACAATTCCTACAATTTTAACTTACATATCAATTTTTCAATTTGCCAGGTCAGGCTTGCAAAAGGCTCTCTTTGATTAATTAGACACGGATTAATCAAATAATTGTTAATCCTTAAATTTTGGCTGGAAATTCCATATTCTTAAATTACTATTATTTTTATAATGAAAATTGAAGTTAGACAAAATTATTGAAATTTGACACATTTTTAATTAAGAAATTTTAAACCCTTGACGGTTTTGATCCCAATCAGTTTTTAATTTAGTTTTCATTTTTAAGTCGGGAAAATTCGACATTCTTTATCAGCTTATCAATATAAACATTAATCATAAATGAAAATTACTTAGACCAAATATAGAAGAAATAAAGCTTATAACCACATTTGGTCAACAATTTCGAATAAAGAAAGCCATATTTCCCAATTCTCTGCAATTTGATGCCGTATTCCAAATTTTCTACATCTATAAACATCATAAAAACGTCGAATAAATTTTTAAATTCCGAAGAAAACCAAAATATCCATTTCAAATTATCATTGAACCATAAATAGTTTGTCTCTACAAACATTCATAAATTTGTCTAGACAAATAAAACTATGTAATTATTATGACTACTTGTAACGCTATTACATACTATATGTTATTATTATTATTGGATACTGAAAAATTACAGAGCCGAATAAATATGTATTAAGTCCAAACAAAATACCGTTAAATATACATTTTTCCAAACTAAGCGATAAAATTTTCATCTTAAGTGTAAATTTTTATTTAATCTATTTCTCTAAAACGAAATCGTTAAAATGGTAATAAGAAAATGAACACTTCTAAGTTTTTTTTTGTTCGAATCTTATGTTTATCTCAACTAAAATAAACAACACATATATGTGGATAGATTGTGTCTTTAAGTATCTCCGACATTAAACAACAATAGAAGGGAAAAGAATAAGATTTTGGAATCAATTGTTTATTCTACATATTTCAATTAGAATATACATAATAATTAAATGTAAACAATATTGTACTCGTAAGATGATCATCGTGAAGATGATGATGAAATGGTACAGTTTTATTTGTTATACATATTTTGTATAATAAAAGAAAAGAAAATCTCAGATTTTTTTTTTTTTTTGATTTATTAAAGTGGCGACGATATTGATCTGACATACCAGATGATTGATGTAATGGTATATCGATTGAACAAACACAAATCACAATGGCTTTGATGTTAAGTATGATATTTAGAATACAATTTTTTTTATATTTGTAAACATTTGATGCAGCTTACAACTCAGCCCAAAATGGATTCGAGTTAAAACAAATAAAAAAATTATTAACACAATTTACTTACATCATATATCGACACAAAATTTAAATAATTAATTAGATACAGTCATTGTTCCGGAGAAACCAAAATCCTTATTTAATTAATTTAAGCTATTATAGATTTTAATATAATTATTAAATTTAGCTACTTGTCTTTAATTTATCTAATTTGTATATATCATTATAAGAAGAATATTTTGATATTCTCTTTAATTTCTAAATCATCTAAACATGAATTTTCTCTTGCTTGATATAGCAACAGTTTTGCCAAAGATAGATTTTTTCTGTTAGGTTTCTATTTTGACCCTATGAAAAAAGCGTACGACGTAAATACGCACAAGAAAAAATGCACATAGAAGATTGTGCACACGGAAGAACGACAGATAGAAAATTGCACACAAGCAAAAGCGCAGTATAAAAACAAAAAAAAACGCTTGAATAATACAGCAAGTTTATCAAACACATAAATGATGGGGCTGCCGCCCCAAACACCCACTTTCAAGGATTTACAGAAATTTCAGGAATTATGGAAATCCATATGCGAATATGAGGGCTAAATTCTAAGAATGGTCGATTTTTGTGAGATCATCTTTATTTACTTACATTTGCCTTTAGTCTAACGACCGATTAAAGGGAATATGATTTCACAGAGTTTTATCACGACGAAAATAAATGAAAAATCTAAACAAGAAAAATGAAAACAAGAAATTTTTAATCTTTTCACCACAAATGTTAAAATTATTTTATGCGTCATTTTCGATTTGAGCAATCTTCTTAGAGAGCATTTTTCTGTGTGACCAATTATCCATGTACGCTTCTTTCTTATCATTACATTTAGCCAACATAGAATTATAACTGCAAAAATATTCATTCAACAACTAAGAAGAGACTTTGGAATCAGAGATGTAGAGCTTTTAAAAATTTTCTAATGAAATGAATTGGTGCTGGCAATAACCA
The DNA here is from genome assembly GCA_958295665.1 of Tipula vernalis. Classification (NCBI taxonomy): domain Eukaryota; kingdom Metazoa; phylum Arthropoda; class Insecta; order Diptera; family Tipulidae; genus Tipula; species Tipula vernalis. The sequence continues at coordinate 377,899,106 of OY282558.1, read as the reverse complement.
TCAATAAGAAGAATTTTTTTTTATAAGGTGTAGAAAATGTCAGGTTTCTTCGACCAATGGACATATAAAAAACGTGTTCAAAATTATCGAAAAATATTATCGATAAAATTTATCTGTTCATAATTAAATTTAACAATGGCCAAGAAACAATCTATTCCATAGCTATAGAATACGAATACAGAGAAATGAAGAAAGGTTTCATTCCGTATCCTGGAACGGTAGCTGATTTAGAGAGTAGAGTTTTTAAATTAGGCGAGACAATACAGATCAGAATCATGAGCAGACTAGAAAACATTTTGACAAATTTTAAATTTAACGATAACTTGACAAATCTCAAAGCTAAGCGATTTTTATGTCTTTATGAATTATTTCATGTTGGGAACAATTAGGCAATATAAATCAACCTGTTGCTAAGAACTTAAGAAACTACAATGATATGACAATTTTTTAAGGCCAATTGTAATGATGGTTCAGCTTTGGAGGGTTGTTTCCGGGAATTCGTAAGACAAATTTCCCGAAAAAATTGGTAAATTTATATAAATCCGACCTCCCGGCTCTAAAGATCGGGCCACCCCTCATTTGGGTGGAATCATTTCGATGAAATTTCAGTCGTAGTCGTAAGTCTGTGCGAACCATACTCAATATTTATAGTAATGTTTGCTAGTAAAGCTTTGATCCAAACCTTGGCGTACAAAAGATCTCCAAACACAACAAAGCGTTGTCATTGAGTTTTCTTCCATTGCATATAAAAAATGTCTCGCTGATTGACGAACGGAATAGGTAAACTTTCAAGTCATAGATTAATTTTAGGCTCTCTTTGATTTCTTTAGAAAATACATTTCTTACATCCTTAATTTTTTTATGGATTGACACTTTGTTGAACTGAGCGTTTACTGAGTTTACTAAAAAGTTTGCTTAAACTTTCTAAATTTTTAACGCCATTAAACACTGCCTTTCAGTGAACAGCTGTTCATCTTATTTTACCTATATGTAATTCTTTAATAAAATGAGGCAAATTTAATGGGCTATATATATCGAACAATAGTTTTGAACCATCCTATGAACTCCATTCCAGAAGCCTATTTTGAAATTAGCAAAGAAACAGATGAACGAATTTTTCTTTATAAAGTCACAGTAATTCCACGACTAGAAACTTGAAAGCGAATTCAGAGATTTAGATCTTGTTGCAGAACATCGTATACTGTGCACGCTCAGAAAATAAATTAACTTAATGTGTAACTTATAAACTATAAACTTAATCTCTTTTAAATTTAATATATAATTTATATCTATTAAATCTTTGTTTGTCCAGGAGGGCATTAACCGTTGTGTCTATACCCAAAAAATTATACACTATTCTATACCCGACCCACCCGGGTGGCCACATGTATTTTCTTGTTAATATCGAAAATTTTTGTATTTGCCAGTGTATTATTGCCTTTATTTATTTTAATATACTATTTTAAACCAGGGTTTCGAACCCGCAAAATTTTCGGTTCGGGTTCGGGTTCAGGTTCAAAGCAAGAAAATAATTGGGTTCGGGTTCAGGTTCGGGTTAGTAAAAAAATAAAACTTCACAGATATTTAAAAAAAATCTATATAATAGTCACCTCAGTATTTAAGTGTTACAAACGCATTCTGATCATTTGGAAGTTAGGTTTGCCATTATATAATGTGATGGTCCTAACTGCAAATTGACTAAAATTCATTTGTATTACTCAAATACTGGACTGACGAAGTGGTATAATAACTACGTTGGAAACTGATTTGACGATACAGTCTACATTTTTACGTAAAATGGCAGTATACTCACTCCAAAATTCCAAAAATGCGTTTGTATCACTTAAATACTGAGATGACGTTATTTATTTCACTAAAAAATTTCGTTTAGTTTGACGAATAGGATATATCTTAATGATTCTTCTTGAAGGTGTACAGTTTGTGGAGCTAAAATAAACTTTTAAGCCGTCAATGTCCATTCCACACTGACTTTCGTTGCAGGAATCACTAACACAACTTTCGCAGCTTCGCATGAAGGTGAAATTTAAATTTGATGGTTTTCCCACTATTCCATAATATTTTTCTCCTTGTGGACCCGTGAAAAGGATTCATAAACAGTAAACTTCTGTTATACGTTTAGTTCAAAGTTAGCCCAGCTGTCTAAATTGTTGGATTATGATAAATAATATACAGTGGAATTCAGTTAACACGAAAACGGATAATACGAAATATCAGATAACAAGAACACTATTTTGTTCCCAGTTCCACTGTTTCTTCATATTATTTTCGCTCAACACGAAATTCTGAAAACACGAAATATTTGGTTGTTCCCCTCGATTTTGTGTTATCCTTTATATAATATGCGAGTTTTTCTACTGTATATAATAAGCGATTTTTTTTTGTCAACCCGGAACCCGGTTGAATCGAACCCGCAAAATGTTGGGTTCGGGTTCAGGTTCAGGTTCGAAAAAATTACTAAAAATCTTTGAACCGGAGCGGGTTCGGGGTTCGGGTTCGGGTTCGGTTCGAAACCCTGTTTTAAACGTTATAAAACAAAAAAAAATAAATAAAAAATGGGGAATCCCCGGTTAATGCTAGTAAAACAAAACAGAAAAGAATCGTTTAGGTGAGCTGAGGAAATTAGAGTAGGTGTGGTATTCAAATGGAAAGGTTGATTGCGGAAGTGATTTTTTTTGTAAATAAATATATATGTGAGTGATAAAATGGCGAACCACAGAGACATTTAAAATGCTGAGTTTAGACGGTAAGATTTATTATTTGGATGATCCGTTCGGTTTTTTTACATTTATATACACATTTTTGCCCTAGTTTGTCGTATGAAGATCAACAAGCATACCTAAATCGTTTATTAGAGGAATGTGACGATGACGAAGAAGTGCTTGATTTTGTTGACGACGGCTCAGAAGATGAGTGGCTTCCTACAGCAGCGGATAGAAACGTGGAAGATTCAGACATAGAGGACGTTTATGAAGATCATGAAGTCCAAATTGAAGTGTCTGATAAAGAAATTTTCAGCGATAGTGAAGTTGAAGACGAAGGAGAAACTGGAAGTGCAAATTGTAATAATTCACCTTATCTAAAAGGAAAAGATGGACCGATATGGAGATCCTACTCAAAGGCAAACATTGAGACACAATATTCTCAGGAGTCAACGAAGTGGGCCATCGCGATCGACCGAAATGTTATCTGTAAGAGATACCTTCAAGTGTATATTTACGGACGTCATGTGTGAAATAATCATTAGACACACAAACAGGAAGGCCAATGAAGTATACACAGAACACAATATTCTAAATCGGGATAAACCGCAGAAAATCTGGAAATTATTGACATTTCAGTATTCAGTATTCTGTATTCTGTATTCTGTATTCTGTATTCTGTATTCTGTATTCAGTATTCTGTATTCTGTATTCAGTATTCAGTATTCTGTATTCTGTATTCAGTATTCTGTATTCTGTATTCAGTATTCAGTATTCAGTATTCAGTATTCAGTATTCTGTATTCAGTATTCTGTATTCAGTATTCAGTATTCAGTATTCTGTATTCTGTATTCAGTATTCAGTATTCAGTATTCAGTATTCTGTATTCAGTATTCAGTATTCAGTATTCAGTATTCAGTATTCTGTATTCTGTATTCTATTCTGTATTCAGTATTCAGTATTCAGTATTCAGTATTCAGTATTTAGTATTCAGTATTTAGTATTCTGTATTCTGTATTCAGTATTCAGTATTCAGTATTCTGTATTCAGTATTCTGTATTCTGTATTCAGTATTCAGTATTCAGTATTCAGTATTCAGTATTCTGTATTCTGTATTCAGTATTCTGTATTCTGTATTCAGTATTCTGTATTCTGTATTCTGTATTCTGTATTCTGTATTCTGTATTCAGTATTCAGTATTCAGTATTCAGTATTCAGTATAAAAAAAAAATTTTTGTGTAGGACGAACAAGATTCACCCAGTATATGCCGTCCAAACCGGCAAAATATGGGATCAAAGTATGGTGGGTTTGCGATGCTGCTAACTCTTACCCAATAACGGGGCAGATATATACGGGTAAGCAACCATCAGGCAGGGAAATCAATCAAGGAGAGCGGGTTGTCAAGGACCTATGCGCCCGTTTCAAAGGGTCTGGGAGAAATATAGTAACTGACAATTTTTTTACAACATTGCCGCTTGCTCGTTTATTGATCTCTTGGGACTTATCAATAGTCGGGACATTAAAAAAAAATAAACCCTATGTTCCAAAAGAAATGTTGCCGTCCAGATCTCGGGAAATTTATTCGTCAATTTTTGGATTCAGCGATGATAATATTACACTTTGTTCGTATGTCCCCAAAAAAAATAAGAGTGTATTATTATTATCTACGCAGCATTATACGGATTCAGTAATTGGAGACAAAAAAAAACCGGAAATCATTCATTATTACAATGGAAAAAAAGGTGGAGTAGATAATATGGACAAACTGGTCACTCATTATACAACCAAACGAAGGACGAAAAGATGGCCTGTAGCATTTTTTTACAATATAATTGATGTAGCTTGCGTCGCGGCTTACAAAATTTACATAGAAAATAACCCGGCTAGATCAAACAAAACACACAATCGTCGAGAATTCTTGAAAGATCTTGTGCTTCAATTAGCTCTACCGCATGTGTCAGATCGATCAACCATACCAAATGTATATAGAAATTTTAATTCACGTTCAGGGATAGAATGGATACTTGGCAAACCGCTCTATGTACCAATAAACCAGGAATTGACAACGTCTGGAGTACCTAATGTGTTACGCAACAACGATGGCCGAATTCCTCAAGTTGGCAAATGCTGGATTTGTTTGTCTTCCGATCCCAAAAAACGACGAAATTCACGGGAATCCTGTAGTATCTGTAGAAGACCAGTATGTGTAGAACATACGAACACTCAAATAAAGTGTTCTAAGTGTTAATAGTTTTAATTTTTTTTGTAAATTTTTACCAAATTGAATTTCTTATTTTGTAAACATATTTTTAATAACCAACTGAATTATTTATGTGATAATTTTTGATTTTTTCTGTGATGAAATGTTGATTTAAACAATAAAATGTTATACAAATAGCATATTCAGTGTTTTTTTTAAATGGCCACCCGGGTGGCCGGGTATAGACTACAAGAGTAATAATATTGGTAAACGAATAATTTAGTTCAGCAATAATTTTTAGTTAACTTCTGTTCAAAGATCAATAAAAAATAAGTAGTTCTTGGATGTCAAGGAGTAGGGATAGTCTAACTGTGAAATTGAAAAAGTTACGAGCATTTTAAATCGAAATGGCCACCTGGGTGCCCGGGTATAGACACAAGGGTTAAAAGATGTAAAAAACAATTATTACATAAAAATCTGGACAAGCTGTCAACCCTTAAATAGCTATGGAAATTACAAGCATTTTGGTGGCTTTTTTTTATTATTTTTAGGGTTAAAATTAAGAGAGTTAGCACTCACAAGTTCATTTTCTGTTTTATCGCTAAGAATTGATTTTAATCCGTAGAAATCAAAATTTTTCATTATAATCAGAACATACGAAATTTTTTAGCCAAAATTCTGAGCTATATGGTTCTAGAATTGGCCATTTGAAATCCAATGATTCAAACCAGTTTTTATGTTTACGAATATTGGTAAAATCATGAATTGATGCCCTAAATTCGGAAACACCTTTCGCAGACCTGCCACACTTTCAAAATTGCCTTTTTTTGTTAAATAAATACTGGAAAATGTTGAAAATGAATTATATAATGGTCAACATTGAAATAAATAATTTATTTATAATAAATTCTGGAAAACGGAGGACTCAAACGAATAAAAATAATTTATTTAATAGTTGCCCTAGAGATATTTATTTTGTTAACTGCACTTCCTTGCCTTACATTATTGTTTCTGGCTTTATCGATGATTTTCAAATTTCAAATATGAGCGTAATATTTTCCCCATAAGTAAACCGCAACTGTATGAAAGATAAAAACAACAACAAAAATGATATTTTGTTTATCTACGAATTGTTCGTAAAATATTATCTACGTTATTGTCGACATTTGCGAGTAGGCAATCTCCAAACAGGTGTAGAGGCACAATACTGTGCCTAGGTCGAAAGTGTCGACTATTTTTCTCTCAAATAAGGGATTTTCTCCATGACCAGTTATAAGAACTGTCTCACAAGGGAACCTTGTTGTTGAGGGTAATTTTTTTAAATCTAGCCATAAGCAGAATGATTTTAAGTTAAGATTTTGCTCATAAACAGCAAGCTGCTCATCTGTCAAAGAACCTTCGTTTGATTTGTTATGCCAAGAATTCATTTCGCAACTGTTTTTTCATAAAGACACTCTGATATTCCTTTATTATCTTTGGATAGGAGTGGCTGCACATCGGAATTAATAAAAATATTTTTGCTGGAAAATGGAGATTTAATTTTAAAATTAGAACGGAAATCTCAATTTTCCAGAATATTTCAAAATTAAAACTTCATTTTATAGAATATTCAGATTTTTGGGAACAAACATACTTACAGAAATTGATTTCTTTATATATATAGATAGATAACATTTTGGAGTGTTTGAAACACAAATAAAAATTTGGTGATTTAGTTCACTTTCTACGGGGAGAATTTCATTCCGCAGTCGAAACGGTTGTAATAAACTATTTTGGGGAGACTGTTGCATTTCTTGTCAATAACGAGATTCGTTTTATTAGATTGGTTTGTAACAAAAAATTACGAAACGATAACGGCTGACTACAATTCACGTACGTCGTTATGTACGCATCAGGTAAAAATATCTGTTATCCTGCTTGTTGTTTAAATTGTGAAGAAATCACACGGTGGTGTCCACATACAGTGAAGTTAAGGTATCAAAAAATATACGTGGAACAACTGCAGAATTTATTGATGGACTGGAATATGGATAGCGAGAGAAATAAATGACAAATAAAGTAATAATTGATACGATACAGAACAGGATACAGAAAGAAATTCATTGAAACAGTTGGTAATGGAATGACAAAAGCAATTAGGTAATATACATATGTGCAACATTCCTGCTGCAGTTGGGTCGCAGAATTACCGAAAACTAGAGAAAATCAGATAGTTGGAATTTTTTGTGTTTGAACTTATCTGAATAAGTTTATTTAAAGTATTTTAATAGACGTAAATTATTATTACTGAATCGGAAAAAAGCACATTTATTGGGCTTATTAATACTGGGAACCCTATCACCTTCGTTAAACATAGCTATCTGCCATGAAAGCTAATTGAAAGCTAATTGAAAGCTAATTGAAAGCTAATTGAAAGCTAGAATGGTGATAGATGTTAGTTTTCACGAATCAATAAAAGCCAATTTAAAATTATTGGGACATTTAAGCCTCCTTTTACTTTCTTTTACTCTAGTAAAATAAAGTATAGTAATCATGAAAATTTTGGACCTTGAGATTTTTAGAGATTTATCTGTTTTGAGGTACCCTGAGTCCGAAAAAGTGAGTTTCGAAATGGTGTCTGTCTGTCTGTCTGTCAGTCTGTCAGTCTGTCAGTCTGTCAGTCTGTCAGTCTGTCAGTCTGTCAGTCTGTCAGTCTGTCAGTCTGTCAGTCTGTCAGTCTGTCAGTCTGTCAGTCTGTCAGTCTGTCAGTCTGTCAGTCTGTCAGTCTGTCAGTCTGTCAGTCTGTCAGTCTGTCAGTCTGTCAGTCTGTCAGTCTGTCAGTCTGTCAGTCTGTCAGTCTGTCAGTCTGTCAGTCTGTCAGTCTGTCAGTCTGTCAGTCTGTCAGTCTGTCAGTCTGTCACTCTGTCACTCTGTCACTCTGTCAGTCTGTCAGTCTGTCAGTCTGTCAGTCTGTCAGCCTGTCAGCCTGTCAGTCTGTCAGTCTGTCAGTCTGTTAGTCTGTCAGTCTGTCAGTCTGTCAGTCTGTCAGTCTGTCAGTCTGTCAGTCTGTCAGTCTGTCAGTCTGTCAGTCTGTCAGTCTGTCAGTCTGTCAGTCTGTCAGTCTGTCAGTCTGTCAGTCTGTCAGTCTGTCAGTCTGTCAGTCTGTCAGTCTGTCAGTCTGTCAGTTTGTCAGTTTGTCAGTCTGTCAGTCTGTCAGTCTGTCAGTCTGTCAGTCTGTCAGTCTGTCAGTCTGTCAGTCTGTCAGTCTGTCAGTCTGTCAGTCTGTCAGTCTGTCAGTCTGTCCGTCTGTCAGTCTGTCTGTGTCCTCTCCACAGCCCAGATGGTTTAACCAATCGAACTGAAACTTCAGATTTAAGGTTTTTTGATAAATTTGGAGGTCCCAGTGAATTTTATTCCAAATCGGTTAACCGGAAGTGGCCACTCTTTTGGTCCAGAAAATTTATTTTGCAAATATCTTAAAAACTATAAGATTTACAACAAACTACTTACTACAAAATGTTTCTAAAAATTATAAACAAATAAAATAAAAAAAAAAAAAAATTTAAAAATTTAAAAATTATAAAAAAAAATTAAAAAAAAAAAAATTAAAAAAAAAGTTATAAAAAAAAATAAAATTTCTCAAAATTCTCTGTTCGTAAAAGAAAGTCGTGTGTTGGCCACACCTCAATTTTTTACATAATATTTGGTTGAATTTTATTGTTTTTTACGCGTTACCAGGTCAAACTATGACTCACGACTCGGTGGTGGTTGGACGTAACATTTTGGCAATTTGTCAAACCGACCTGAAGATAAACCAATCTGCAGTTATTTAAAACAGGCAAAGTCAAATTATACATATTGAAATATTTAGTATTGTTATTGGGGGGAAAAGCTGAACCTGATTGTTGCATTGAAAATTGATTCAAATGTGGGTTTTATTATTTGTTCGAGGGTTGGGAACATATAAGCAGAATATTTTGTTGTTGATTTCGAAATATAAATATTTCTGTTCCTGGCAATGAGTGTTTTCGTTTGGGAGCTAGAAGATTGTCGTATAATGAACGGGAAGCAGCAGCCGTGTGGCAAGCTCAGATTTACTTAGAGATAACAAAAAAATTGACTTCTTGTTCCCCAATAGTCTTAATTAAAGAAAACAAAATTTCTGAAAAAGGAGTATTTGTTGATTATCGCCAATTGAATCGGTTTTACCGGTTATAGCCATATTCATCACATTAAACTTAAAAGTGGTTTTCACCATGTGAAAATGGCACCGGATAAAAGGAGTAATTTGTAGTGAAAAGTAGTCCACCAGTTTTCAAAAAAATATTGAGCAATTTTGGTACATCTCATCGCTTCTAGGAAATTGGCTATTTATACTAATGATATCTTGATCGCTACAGAATCGGTTTGAGGAACATTTTCAAATTTTCAAATAGGTTTTAAGTTTGATGTCCCACAATTTGCTCGAACATTGGTTAGATAGGTGTAAGCTTTTGGAAGAAGAACTTGATTTTTTGGGGGTACACGGTTCTGAAGGAAATACGCACAACAATAAAAATATTCAAATAGTATAAGGAAATAATTGCCCGACATATTCTTGCGAAGTACAAACTTACCATAGATTTTTGTCCCATAGTAAAGCCCTCGCAAGATTTATTATGACTAAGTTGGAATTATTCAACTGAAATTATTTAAACTTTGAACATACGGTTAGTTGAAAAACCGTTGTTGGTAGTGCTAATGGTTTCGGTACAATAATTATGCAACGTAAGTTAGATTCAAAGTTCATCCCGTTTGCTATTTTTCTAAATGGGCAATTCCTCTGAAATCAAGGTATCACTATGACAATCCGTTTGAACAGTATTGCGATTTTCAGTGTCCAGATTTTAATTTCGAAAATCTTAGATTAAAGCTGGAAAAATATAAGATCTTTTCTGCTAAGAAATATTTATCTTAAATCTGTTTTTTTGATTTATTTGCGGCTCTCATTGATCTCATAAGTGTTTACCCCTGCTTATATAACAAAAAATTAGAAAAAAACAAAACCAGGTTTTACTTCCCTGAGGTACTAAAACCTCAATTAATACGTAATTCGCATGATAATTTGGGTCATGTGGACATAGACAAAATGTCAAAGCTATTTTGATAAGCCATCGGTCTTCTACTAAGCAATTAGTAATTTTATTTCCAATGAATTTAAATGTTTTATGAAAATAATAAAAAGAAACAATATGACATCGCGAATGATCTCAAACAATTTCAATAATATCGGAAAATCTAAAAAACCGACGAAAAAATAAAAATAACCATATACTTCGAATAGGCTCTAATATATTCAAGAAACATTGAATAATCAAACACACTCGACAATCTTAACCAGGGAAGGGATCAACAACAAGATAAATCTGGAAAAGTATAAGAATTTACTAGATAAACTTGGAACTGGGGATTTGCTCGAAAATTCAAAGTATTCGGGTAAAAATCGCATTTTTGGCAACAATTCCTAAAGGAATAATCAATAAAAACCTGTATTCCCTACACGAATATACCAAGGAAAATTAAACGCTTGCCAGGAATATTTTGAACGAGCAGTTTAAGCAACCTAATAGCATAGCTAATTGGACATCGCATAGCTATGCCTGTAATACATTTAATTGTTTTAGGCGCACCAACAAATAAGACAATGAAACTAAAGAAAAATGGTGTGATACTCTTGGGCAAAATAGGAAACAACAAAGACATGGATTCCTATACTAAACGGCGATGCACGAAGCTAGAGTTTCTTCCGACTATAAAATACAAAGAAGACTACAATAATTTCACAATTCTTCGTGTGATTTTCCAACAAATCATTAAAAATCGGAACGAGCAATATAAAACCGTGCATTTTGTCCCAATTGTCTCAAACGTCGTCTTAAAACTTTCGTTATTATCCTAACTACTCTTAAACTGAACGTTAACATGGACCATCAGAAACATAAACACGACCGAAGAAAATATATCTACAAAAATTGGAGAAAAGTTTCTTGACCTATTCGATCCCATTTTTTTGAATGGATTAGGCCACATTCATGTCAGAGCAAAATTTCTTTTGGTCTGGTAATAGACATTAAATGTGAAAACCAGTTGAAAAGTTCTTCAGCCTTCCTTGACACGAAACGCCACCCATGGCGGATCGAATATTAACAGCCCAAGTCAATAGAGGAACTATACTACTAACGCTCGTTTCTGTCCCCGGGACGACTGATTACTGTTGTCACTGAACCCAATAAAATATTTTTTGAGAAAATTCAACAAAATCTAACTCCTCCTCACTTACGACTTACAAAAGCATAATTTTCTTAATATTCTTCATTTCATTTCTTCAGTCTGGTCTCCGTAAAAGTTAAAAGTATTTCAACATCCATCATACAATTTATTTAGATCACTATATTGGCATAGTCCTAGCTCGCTGGAGGTTGACGTTCCACAAGGATCTAAGCTAAGGGAATCTGATTCTTCTCATTATTACTCCAGTTACGTTCTCCCCATATGCTTATGAAATTATATGTATATATCGGGTGAGCGATATTAAATAATTAATGTGTATAGTTTTAATAGTCAGCTTAATTGGACTGACTATGCAAATGTGATTTTCCACAATTTAAAATGTTTAGTCTTTACTCTTCACTGTTTGTAACTCTTTACTCTTCGCTGTTGCCGAAACTTGTGTGTTTATTGTTAAAAGTCGGTTAGAACAAGTTTTCACTTTATTTACTGTAAACTCCAATAGATTTTCCTTTAGATTAGTTCTCCTCCTCCTTTTTTGGTCACGACATTTGTCGATTCAACTATTTGCCCGAGATTTAAATATCAGTATCACAAGCAAACTCCTTATTATGTCTGAGAAGCCGTTTGATCCTGGACAACATCTAGATCTGAATAAGGTTAAGATATAAATTTTCACTTTTATAGTAACCAGAACAGGTCAAAAGCTCATTATCACGATTTGCGATAAAAATCGTCACATTTTCTGTATTTCTTCCTGTACCTTGTTTCACCCTCTAACAATTTTTTTTTTTGTGTATGGTTGGTTTATTTAATAAAAATTTTCGTTTCGGATAACAAACACAAGCGGAAAACAAAAACAAAACAACAACAAAAAAACGGATTTTCATTTTAATTTTTAAAAGTTGACCAAAAATAAATTATTTATTAAAAATGCGAATAACAAAACATAAAAAGGAAAATTCAAATAAATCATAAAATCAACAGCATAAAAATGGATTGTTTTTGTATATTATGTATTTATAAACATAATTTTGTTAGAGGACGAAATGAAAAAAAATGTATTATCACATCATCTGCGCCGAGTGGTTGGTTGGTCGGTTAGTTATGTATTCCAATATAACCTGTTTTTGGCTTATCATAATTCATTTAATTTTCACAAGAATTGTGCAAACCCCTCAAACGCATTTCGCAGTATTAGTCCCGCTAATTAATTTATTTATAAAAATTGTATCCCACAGTAATAATTAGGATGACTAAATTAAGACTAAGCTTTCATCATTTTCTTGACAGTTTAATTTAAATTTATTAATTTTGTGGGTGAATAATAATCATCAGAAGGGAAATTAAAAATAAAATCGGCTTTTTATTAACAACAAACACAAGAGAAAACATAAATATACCATTTTCTTTACCCAATCTCTTTTTTTTTTTTTGGAAGGTCATCGTGACGGGTTTTCAATTAAATAGCAAAAAAAAAAAAAAAAGGAAAATGAAAGAAAATATAAATAATTTTCCGTTTTTCGATTGAATAAATAAGCTTTCGTTTAGAAATGGAATACAAAAAAACTCGAAATTGATTGAAAATCAATTAATCATTCAGTTCATTACAACAATAGGTCAATGTAAGGTGAGAACCTTATCATATTCTGTAGAGTATTTAACACTTTATTGTCCGTGCCATTGATAAAAGACATTTTTTTGTCCCCCAGATAAACCTTTCTATTGTATGTATGTGTCGTTCGTGACAACAAAAATTAATTCGGATGTCATTTCCATATAATTAAATTTTTGAAGAGCCAGTTAATTCTATAGGAAAAATCCGGCCCTTATTGTATAAACGACTTGGCGCTATTTTAAAGAGACAATTAAACGCATTGTTCCCGCATTATTTTGAGAAGGGGGAAACAAAAATCATCGCATGGGGTTAATAAAAATAAAAATGGAATAAAAACACCTTTACATTTTCCAGTTAAATTAATTATCATACAGATTTTTTGAGTGGATTAAAGAAAAGTCAATGTACAAGAGTGTGCGAGCGAAAATGTAAAGTACAAAGAATTTATTTTGGCAAACAAGAAAATTTACATTTTTTGTGTTGAATTAATCAAGAAAAGCAAAACAAGCGAATAAGTTTGTGGATGTGTATCCACAGAGGGAAAGTTAAATTTGCATTGGTTATGAATTATGGATGAACGCAAAAAAAGAGGAAAATGAAAAATTACAGGAAGGTGTTTTTTTTTTATTTTAACTTTGAGAATATTAAAAATGTAAATATGCGAGTAAAAATGTTTGTGTTAGATTAAAAATAAAAATTTCTCTTCGTAGTTTTTCCAAAATATAGAATTCTTTTAATATAAGAAAAAATCGTGTACAGCAAAATCAACTAAAGAACCTGCAAAACACTATAAAATCAGAAGGATTCGCCTCTCTTAAAGAGTTGCGTGCGTTTGTTTAGTGTACTGCCCTAAATTGCATTTGTTTAAGCAAAACAAGTTTAGCTGGCGAGTACATTATACCTTATTAACAGTATTGCTCGAACTCCAAATAAAATTTTAGGAATCGATGAGAATCTCTTATCTTCAGAACTGTTTTAACCTTCGAATTTTGAATGGCACGGTGCCACGTAATGGAAGCTCAGACGTCATGAATATATCATACATTTGGTTCAGATTTTTATTTAATTGCTCTTATCTAATTTGATGTCGGTTTAGACCGTGAAATTCTGACCTTCGACGAAATATACAAAATTTTTATTAATAAAGAAAAGGCAAATGAGATTATTTCAGTCTACCAAAATGGGCAACTGATCTTTTTAATTTTTTAATGTAAGATACGAATGTAAATCTGAATTTCTTTCAAATTAAAAAATTTGAATTTTATCAGGCAAATAAATACATTAGATGAATACTGTAATTTTCTGAAATATCAAAACAGTAAGTACATACTCGTATTTCACAGTCAATTTGGGGTAGCGTTTTTTTCGTGTTCTGGAATGTTAGAATAACTATACATTTTCAAGATCGAATTTTAGTGTAATTTATCATAATTTTAGAAATTTTTGGCCAACAATGTTTTGTTAAACCAGAACCATCTTGATATGAATAGAGCCGTCATGTAAAAAATGAACTTAAAATAAAGGACATAGAAACACTAAAAAATAATTTATTTTCATAGAGTTTGTATGAAAAAACGCGATTTCGATTGGCGAAAAAATATGAATTAAAAATTAAACCTAAATAAATAATTTTTTCTGAAATCACTAATAAACAACTCAATGACTAACTCATTTAAAGCACAGATTCTCAAGCTTCCCCATTTTCCAGATATAATCAAAAGAAAATAAGGGAATTAAATTAAAAAACGTTCTACAACAACAACAATACGTATTAAAAAGAGAATATTCTATTTAATGACGTCATCACTTATTCACAACTAAAATCAATGGTAAAAAAAAGACAATACGTTGAACAGCCAAAATTAAAATAAATCAAAGAGAGTCAAAGAGAAAAAATTATAATAATATGCATTGAGCGAGAAGAAATCAAAAAAAATCAAATCAACCCAGATTGTTATGCATCACAAATAAACGACACATAACCAACAAACATTAACTGTAGTATAAATGCCTTATTTATTTCTCAAGTATTAGAAATATTATTTAAATTAAGTCACAGCTGAAAATAAATACAACATGATTAATATTTGGCATCGATTTTTGTTCCCAAAAATTAATGACACATTCAAAATAAGTTTTTGTTTAGAATATTTGAATTGTCATAACATTTGAGAGCGGTGTATAAAATAAAATAGCTTTTACTTCTTATTCCCATTCCTAGATGTCACTTAACACACAAATAAAAACAACAGGTATTCGGGCTGAGTAAACGATTTGAAAGAAAACTTTTTACGTAAAATTACCATAATTTCTTTCATAGCAATGGTTTAATTTTAGTAAATTTATAAAAAAATTATATTAAATTAATTATTATTACAATTTACTTATTACTATAGAGGGAAGCCACCAAAAATATGTTTAACCGAATCAAAAATCAGACCGATTTTAGGATCCGACCGGTTCGATCACCTATTTGAATTTTTTATATGTTTTTAATTGTAGGCGACATCTATGGTTGAAACAAAAGTCGTTAATAAAGCATTGCCGCATGATATGAATCTGTATTCGGGCAGATTTTTATCATGTGGCAATGCTTTTAGAAGGAGACTAAAAAGAGATGGTTATAATTGTTTATAAATTTTATGTTATGACGTATTTTACAACAACAACATTCCATAAAAGTTTAGCAGTAGTTTATATTCCAAGAGGATTTTCACTAAGAAATAAACACTTTCATGATTCGATTTTTCAATCAAATAAAATTACATGTTTTATGAACATTTTCGTATAAAAATAATGTAAAAGCTCATAGTTCTTGTAGACTAAAAATGTAAATGAAAACAATCGTTTTCCCATATACTTTCATAGTAAAGAAAAAATTTTATGTACTTTATTTTAAGCTTAGTAAAAAATACAGTCAATGTGGAGGCTCTTATTTATAGAGTAGGCTCTGGTTAAACCAACCAAATCGGGTAAATAATATGTAATAGGCGATCCAAAAATAGAGAAAAGAAATTAAAAAGTAGGGACGCCTATATTCATTTTCGGTTTCACTTGCCTCATTTCGCTTCAAATGTGCATCGGTGCATCGTGAATTTTTGGGACAGGAGGCATGGTTTGCTCAATAAGTCTTCTAAATATGAATATTTAAATTTTGTATCAGTTTTATTATCTCTTTTTACAGGACAATAATATTTATAAAAATAAGGTGGTTTTCATTGAAGTACCGAAAATGATGTTAGTCTTGAGGGAGTAATTCCTCGTTCTATGATAAAGAGCAATGAAACATTTTTGTATTTCTTTTTCATCACTTTTTTGTCATTTGTACAGTTTCTCTCAGTCGGAGAGAACCAAACAATGGAGCCAAGATTTTTTAAAATACAAAAATTTTATATACAACGTTGTAATTTACTACACTACATAGTACTACATGTAATTTACTACATTTTCTAAATATGAATGGTGGATTCAATTCAAGTACCGAAAAAGTTGTTAGTCTGATTGCGATAAATATATTTTGAATAGGCCTCTTCTTAATGCAAGGGACATAAACTGAATTAATTGCAATTCAACCACAAAAATAGAGAAAGTAAAGTAACGTACGTAATTTTTTACCCGTCATTTTATTGAGGTTTAAAAATGCCAAAAGAGGAAATTTAGTCGTAGTTGCGAATTAATTGTGGTTTGTCGATTTTGCCCTAAATGTTTCGCTTAAAACAAAAAAACGCGAGCGAGTCTGTCAGTACTCGGGAAAGATATGTGTAAACATCTTAAAGCGTTTGGGGAAATAGACAGGACGTTTTCTGGAAGTGAGGTGGAACCATTATTTACCATCTCTCATGAAAACGGAAAAAACATATTTTTCTGATATTTCCAATTTCGTCGACGTTACTGTGTATAATTGTAATCACCCAAAACCAACACAAATGTTTATTTTTAGACATTTCTGTTGGTTTTGACGTAACGACTCCTAAATCATTGCCGTATAAAATACACCAATATAATATAATTTAATATTTTTTGACACAGAAATATAATTTTTTCATGCTTTCTAGTACTAAATGAGAAATATTTGGTGAAATATGTTGGCTATTAAGGAACATGGAACTAATAATTTTTTTTTAATAATTTTGAAATAATATTTAATAATTGCTTTATTCATTTTAACAAAATATTTTATAAAACTATATCTCTATGGTAAGATCGATACAATAGGTTTATGAAAACTAAAATAAGAAATATATATTTGAGATTCCAAATCACTCAAAAACCGTTGAAATACTGCATCAATAACTGTGCCGGATGGAGTAGTAGGGACGTCTCTTTTAGAGTTCATTTCAAGTTGAAACGTGTCCTTTAGAAACGTAATTAGCGGTTCGGCCGTCGGCATGTTAAAATTTATATTAAAATCGCCACTCAGAATCATCGGCCGAAGGTGATAGTCCTTTTTTAGTAGAGCCGAACCACTTTCAGTAAATGGTAGGAGTACAAATTGAATAAAGTCGATAATCTTCGGGACAGGCTGATTTGGTGAGATATACACAACTACTGAAAGGAATGTCCTCGAATTTGGAAGTTCACATACAGCAGCGCATATATCCCCGATATCTTGTAATTCTACTCCTAATCCAGTTGCTTGGCGGTAGGTTACGTCCATGATTGGAGTGACAACTTGAGAACTGGTTCGATGTTTATAAATGGCTACGCCAGCAGCCCGCTTCTGTGGTCGTTTAAATTGAACACAACAAAAAAAATTTGGAATATCAATTTGTTCGTTGTCGTCCAGCCATGTCTCGGAGAGCATGAGCAGAGTGCAATTTTGAGTTATCTCGTCACTGAAGTCGTTGCAATGTGCTCTCAGGCTTTGGCAATTAAAAGTAAAGAATGAGATTTTATTATTGATAAAATCGTATATATTTTCCTGGCACGTACGTAATGAGTTTGTGGTAAGGCGCAGGAACTCGTTTCGAAGTGAAATTGTAGAAACTGCATTTTTGAGTCCGTGGTAAAACACATGCTCATCCGTAGGTGATACTATAAAGAGACCTTCGATACTCGTGACTCTTGATAAGGCAACGTATACGAGTTGCTGAGCGTGCCCCTTTTCATACGTATATACAATAACATCAAACGTGCCACCTTGTGATTTATGAATTGTCATGGCACAGGCGGGCGTGAGAGGAAAATGATTGCGCTTTGCAACAATAGTTCGATTATTGTTGAGGTAAATAGAAGAAGTTCTTCGAGCGATTGGAACTAATTCTCCGGGTATGTTTTTATTCTGCATATACTTTGCTGCAAGTTTTCTAGCATTTTGGCCAATTCTTGGATTACCCGAAAATTTTATCCAGATTCGTTTGACGTCTCCAATGTTCGAGTTGTCATTTTCGGTAATATTTTCAATTCTCTCAACAAATTTTAAGTGGCCGTAAGTTCCGTTCGACAATCCATCTGCCACATCGATATTAGTTGTGATCAAATAAGGTTGACCAATTACAAGTATGAGCTCGTAGGGCAAACCCCCTGTATCAATCAACTCCATTTTATGCAGCTTCTGTCGCACAAATGACAGCTGTTCGGTACTGTGATACCCAGTAAAACCGTCGTTCGATATGGAAACGATCTTATCTGGAGCTGCATTGAGCACATACTGATTATATGCGTTTACGTCCCTATTTCTCAAAAAGAGTCTGACACCATTAGGACAAAGTTCATCCGCCCGTGCCTTTGTGAAAAATCGGGATTGGACCAGATTCTGCTCGACGGGCTCCAGCTTTTCACCATTGCCAATTTTAGTGAGAACACAAGAGAATTGAGCGTTCGACTGTCGCATGACTTGATCCAGCTCATAGAATTTAAAGCCTCGCCATAGTGTAGGGCCAACGACACTCGCCTTGATCTGCTGGAAAATTGGAGTTGCCCGGACGGGAGGCAGTTGTCGCAAATCTCCTATCAAAAAAATATCTTTTCCACCAAAGTTGTGAACGAAGTCTCCCGTAATTTGCTTCAATCTTGCGTCGACCTGATGTAACAGTTCCGCTGACATCATGCTTATTTCGTCGATAATAATACATCGAACGTATTTGAAAAGCGTTCGATATTGTTGAACCACTTCATTGGATAGTGGCAAGTTCTTTCCGATTGAAATTTTTAATGCAGTGTGGACCGTGAGCCCATCGATGGCTACTGCTGCTTTGCCAGTCGACGCGCATGTAAGATAAGCGTTACAATAGCCATCGGTTTCATTAAAGCGATTGTAAATCTCCATTAACAATTTGATCACAAACGTTTTTCCACAGCCTGCGGGTCCAGTGAAAAAAATTTGCAACGGCTCAACGTTAGTTTTATCGAGAAGAGTACTTATGACGTGCATGATAAGTCCCTTTTGCCGAATATTAGACAAGCGCATTAAATTGTTAAAATCCTCTTTTAACATAAGATTCTGGCGTTTCTTCACAATTGGCCCAAGGCGGTTAAGTAAGGCTAGTCTTATGTCTGAATTAATTTCCGCATTTGCAGCAAGATCGAAATCGGAAAATGGATCAGCTTCGGCGACACGAGTTGATAGTAAGTCTGATTCTTTGTTAGCGATACACATTTGCCGGCAGATCTCAATGGTCTTTCCTATGTCCAGATCTGACTCAAATTCTTTTCTGTGCTGCAGAATAATCGCCTCGTTTTCCTCATATAACCGCAGAAACTTCTTCTCAGCCAGAATTTCCAATTCTTCATTGCGAAATGGTAGATATAGTGTGACCATTTCACGTTTATACTCATCAACTTCAGCCGCCATATCGTAATTACGATAGCGGATTATTCGAGGACCTACTTGGCGTCGCTTCCACGTCGTATTGACCACAGTGTAATTGGCAGCTGCTCGTGCCAGACTCAAATCCTCTAGCTCTACCGGCCTCTTTTCGTATTTTTCAAACAAATTTGTCTTCCATACATCAGTAGAATCATCGTCAATCTCCTCTTTTTCCATTTGATCGATTGTTTTCTTTAAGCGTTGTCTTTCTATTGGCCAAACAGTTGGAAGGTAAAGAACGGCCACCGAACTCAATGACATTGGTAGTCGCAGCAAATACCATGCTGCTTCTTGACTAGTTATTTCAACTGCGTTCAGCATATCGATACTGAGTTTCCGAGTTATCTCCACGAAATCGAACTCAGGATGTTCATTCATCGTCGTGATAATCTTACGTTGCAGATTACTAATCCCTCGGTTTGTCTTATTTACGTACTCAACTACATATGCCGCACATGAGTATTCTTCGATTATGAACTGAATATCGGTGTTGGAACCAAGACAATTCAAAATAAATGGATTAAACGGATTGATCCATTTTTCAGTTGTATTCCGTTTGAGGAAAACCTTGGGTCTCGTGATGCCAGCTCTTAATACATCGAGATAAAATTCATTTGAATTAATATTGTGATCTTTGAAGAAGTGGTCGATATCTATATAATCATTTTCTTCAAGTGCTTTCCACAGTTGATTGTATAGCTTTGCGAGATTATTTCGCCGAGTATCACTCGTAGCCATAGGAACGAGGATAACAGTTGATCGGCTTGGCATGAACGGTGCCTCGAAACGACATTTTTGTCCCGCAGCATTGCTCATCCTTTTATAGCAAGTAAACGTATGCTTGTGATGCTGTAGCTTGACGTGTCCGGATGCGTTTTCCTGTGAGACAGATATTAGCCGATTGATTAGATTTATTGCCGCAGGCATATCTGAACCTAGAGCATCTCGAGGAGAATCTTTTAGCCATAGCAGAATATGAGCGTGCGGACTACCGCGATGCTGAAATTCAATACGTTTGAAAAAATGTGATACGTAATTCACACCAAATGGACTAAAACATTTTGATTGCAGAATTCCTATTATGGTGTCCACCAGTTTATTAAAATGAATTGCGCAAGTGACTGGATCTTCGTTTACAAGTGTGGCTTTTGTGATGTAGTGAAGTTGATGGAATGCATCAGCGTCGATCTCAGCACCATTATTTTTAAGCTTATAAAGCAGTTTAATTAACTTCGGCCATCCAATTTCGTTTGCGCTCATTGTAAGGAAGAATGTCGGCTTACCAAGTTGTCGAATCATCGCAAACAGATCTCGCTTACGTGTTGCCCAGTAATACGTTGAGTTCGGGATATGACGTAAGAACGCTAAATTGTTCTCGATACATCCATGAATGTAGTCTTCAGATTGTATTTGCGCTCTTGTCAACGTATTGTCTCTACCAACAAATTTGAAGGCTACCTGCAGAGAATCGCGCGTGCGTATACGCATAATTTTCATTGCCATATATAGCAAGTGAGTCGGACTTACCCCTCGTCGATCAGCTCTTCGCAGCTCGCTTGTTGCCATCATAAACGGTGTTACCCTGATTTGTTCCTTAAATGCTCTGAATTGCCCAAGATAGATGGAAGGGAACGACAGTTCCTCGCAGTGCTCATCAAATAGAATGCATTTAGGCAAGCTATTTTCTCCCGGAGCAATTCGGAGATACATTTCCTCATTCCAGAGCAAAGTCTGCTGCTGAGCTATCAAATTTTCTTCCATATCTACCAATTCACTTAATTCAGAACGGTCCATCTGAACTACTGGCAACTCTTCAGCAGAGAAGAACGATTCGTTGATATTAACATCATAATATTTGTATAGTTCTTGCTGAACCAAATATTCGAGCCAAGATTTCACAACGCTCTTTTTAACAAACCCCATCAGATAATTTGATTTGTGAATTTGTTTACGTTTTATGTGTACGTTAATGGCGTAATCATCGTCGAGTTCACGTGGAAGTAAATTAACCATGTTATTTACTGATACAGGCACGTTAATCACTTGTCCTAAAATTCCATATTGGCCATTACCATGTCGAAGCCTTCTAATGGTCATGAAAGGTAGTCGTGGTGAGATCAAGCGCTCTGTTATTAGATCCAGTTCCGGCAGATGGGCTGGCTTCAATGGATAAGTGAAGCCATTTGATTTAGATAAATTTGGGATTTTAGTTTTGCTGAGTGATAAATAGCAAGTACCACAAACGAGAGCTGTTTCAAGATTAATTTGGGGAAATTCGGCTGTGAGAATACCTGTGGAACATGGTGGTGGGTTTCTGACATCACTTTCGTACCACAACCGATCGCACACACTACATATAGCACCAAAGTTGTTATTCAAGAATTTTTTTTTAAACTCAGCGTGAGCTTTGGAGAATTCGACAATGTTCGATATTATATTGGATGTACTTGTAGATGGCGCTGAAACTAAACACGAGTTTACAACACAATCTCTCCGGTTTCGTGACCGTTCGGTACTGCTACGTGCAATTTTTTTCGGCTCTGGTCCTCCAGTTTGTAGCTTTTCCTCACGTTTCCGTTTCTTATATTCTCTCATATATTCTGCATTTGTTTTACCCATTTCTGAAAAATGTGGATTTTCTTAATTAATTTAACAATAATTTTCTTAATTAAACAATTTTTTTAACTTATGCAATGATACACAGAATTGCTTATACACCATTAAAAGTTTGGTGCGTCCGAAATGCGTATTTAAATGCACATTTTTAAATCAAATTAAATTTCATTATAATGACATCAACCAAGAACGCACCATTTATTAACTTCTAGATAAAATTTTTATTTGGATTGTTTTTGTCTTACAATTTAACACTATTTATCAAACTTTAAAACAAGTACTCATATTAATTGTATACAGTTAACTAACTAAATCTTAACATATTGACTCAAAAATGTTATTATTATTATTGATATTAGGATATTTTCTATTCAGATCTGGACCCTTCTGAATATTTTTGGTTATTTTACGTTATTTTTGAGAAACTTGTTCTTTGGCTTTTTCTTCTTAAAATCGATCAATTGTAAATTAATAACTCCATAAGCCACCAATACAACGTTTTTGCAATATTCACCTTCGGTGGTGCTATCAAAACAACAAAAATAGGCACCATACATAGTTTCAAATAAAACTACTGTAACATAACTTCAAAATAAATTTTTTTTTTTAAATTAATTCATTCGAGTTACCTTAGAAAACGCAATCAAAAATTGCATGTCTCTTGTTACTCCAAAAACATAATAATAAAAGTTTGACCTTCAGTATAAGAATTCTGTGCATTACACTAAAACTAAGACCAAACAAAACTACATAATGGTGGTTCCGAATTAAACTGCACAGATTTTTCACACGTTAGCTGAATAGAAACTAAAGGAATCTGGATACATTATTTTGTTATTATTAATTCCAAATGATATAATTATGCATTTTTATTATTATTTTTCTAATTTTACATAAATATTATACATATTATGTCAAAATAAACAAAATCGGTAAACGATTTTGTGATTTACGGGGAACTTTTAGTGAACGAATCTGTACACTATTTTGTTTTCAATTTTTTATTTTTGCTATGGGAATTAAAAATTTTTGGTGTTTTGTTTCCATATAGTTAATTTCAACAATCATAAAATAATTTAACAATACTTACTATCTTCACTGAATGAATTATTTCACTTTTGATGAAATTTTATTAATGTTTTGAAATTAAACAATGTCAACTGTTGCACTACACAATAACAAACTACAAATAATATGATGTAAAGTCAATAGACACCAGGTGGCACTTATAAACCACATTCATTATTTTAAATCAAATTAATTTCCGGTAATTTGGAATTTTTGAAGTCCAATAATTTGCAAACCCGATCATTTTTCAAACTGAATTTTACAGCTATGCATTTTTTAGAATTGCAAAGCATTTATAAGATTTGCATTCACAAAATTAAGACAATATTATAAAAAACGGAGTAAAATTTTTTTTTGAACTTTTTTGAATTTTTTGTTATATTTTAAATCAATATGGCGACCGCGCTTGTTTGATCAAGTTCATCACCAATACATAAGAAGCAAACAAGTATATGGAAATTTTTATTATGTATATCAAAGCAATCCAGATTTTTTTATTATTTTTATTATAATATGAACGACGTCATTTCTCCTTACCCATTTCCGTTGCATTTTTATCGAATTACCCTCATATTCGAAAAGTGCATAGCGCGCGGTAAGATGTTTACACATCAAAAACTAAAAATAAACATAAACATAAATTTATCAATGAACTGAGAATATTGTCAATTATCATTCAGGGGGGTAAGGGGCGCCGATTTAGATGGTCTTAATATACTAGCCCAAATGCCAACCTCACCTGCACGTGGTACTTCCTGCTAATTAACTAACGAGGCTCTGGCGACCGAGATACGGCGGAATAACCGACTACCGAGAACATAGCAAATGATGTTCTCTTCAATGACCCACTACCAACTTGTACTGGTTAGGTTGGTAGTTGATACATAACCAGTTTTAAAGCAATGAGTTTAACGCAAAAAGGAAACAATACCCCAGGTGGTAAACCAACTACATAGTTGGCTAATCCACCCTCTTACGAGGCTGGCTCAATGGATTCTGGGGTGAGCCAATCATTGCTAAACCCATTCGAAAGAAGTTCAATGTTGTTAAGATCACCAAACAATCATACTAACTCTGCAAATCAGCAGAAAGATGAAAACGCTGAACTCTGTCGAAAACTCAGTGAAGTAGAGGTACTTTTAACCCAACTAAGAAGCAAAATTGAAAAGCTGAAAAAAGAAAATGAAGAATTGAAGAAGCCCAAACCAATGGAGATTTCTGAAAACCTGCTAACTTGTTATAATGAAACAAGTACTCACACCA
This sequence comes from Tipula vernalis, assembly GCA_958295665.1. Classification (NCBI taxonomy): domain Eukaryota; kingdom Metazoa; phylum Arthropoda; class Insecta; order Diptera; family Tipulidae; genus Tipula; species Tipula vernalis. The sequence goes on along the minus strand of OY282558.1, from coordinate 377,874,566 downwards.
GTTATAACAATGAGTTCCATACTGATGAAGAGGATCTCATGAGAGAAACAGATTGGGTACTGAAAAGGAAGAAAAGATCTACCAAAAAACGAAAAGCAGAATTCTCGCCTGAAGTTGGAGATCATTCGCAAGCTAATGTATTAGTAACTGGTGATACTAATGTATTAGTAACTGGTGATACTAACTGGTAATACCAAACGAGCTCACCAGCAACAGCAACAAAATCGGCAACAAAAGGTTGTACCGAAAGAAAAGGCGCCTCCGCCAATTAATGTAATCGGCATAACAGAATTTGCTAGCATACAATCTTTAATGAAATCAGTGACAGCTAAGGAATATAGAGTAGTGTCACTAAACAATAACGTGTGGAAAACAATACACCGGATTCCGATATATATAGAGCTCTAGCAACAAAGCTCAATGCGGAAGGTAAAGAATGGTTCACATACGAAGATAAAAACGAACGCGCAATTAAGGTTATGGCCAGAGGCCTTCATCCAACGTGTACGAAGGAGGACATAATTGAGGACCTAAAGGCAAGAGATCTGCAAATAGAAGATGCAGTAAACATCCTAAAACGAGAGAGAGGTGAGAACAATCAAGTCAAAAAAGGGGGCTTCCACTCTTCATGCTTACGTTTAACAAAAAGGAGAAAGTTGAAAACATCTTCAACATCAAAGCAATTCTCAATATGAGGGTAAAAATAGAACCGCTTAAGAAAAACACGAGGCTAATACCTCAATGCAAAAAATGCCAAGGTTTCAATCACACGCAAAAATATTGCAGACGGGAGCCAAGATGCGTAAAATGTGCTGGAAAACACAACGCGAAAGAGTGTACAGAAAGTAGAAACACCCCTGCAAAATGTATAAACTGTAAAGGGCATCATCCTGCAAATTATAGAGGCTGTGAAGTAGCCAAAGAACTTCAAAGACTAAGAAACAAAACGCATCAGTTTCCTCAAAACCCTAGGGTTACCAGAGAAATGAAACCAACTAAAACCCAAGCGGAGCCAAAACCACCAGGTATTGGTACAGAGCGGAAAAGTTATTCACAAATTGTACAGCAATCATCTAATGCTACGAATGATAATCCCCTTGAAAGGATTTGTCGAAGCATAGAAGCCATAAATATAAGGCTAGCAAAACAAGAACGTGGTCTAGAAGCTTGCGTGGTCTAGAGGCAACAGCCCTCAAATACTAAAATGAGCAGATCACTAAGAATTGTCACCTGGAACGCGAACGGACTAGCGCAACATGTTCCAGAGCTAGAAATTTTTCTAAATTTAGAAAAAATAGATATCTGCCTTATATCGGAGAGCCATTTGACAAAAACATCATTTATTAAAATACGTGATTATGAATGCTGTTCACCCAGGAGGAAAACCCAGAGGAGGATCAACAGTAATAGTGAAAAAGAATCTCAAACACTATGAAGAACCTAGTATAGAAGAGGAAAGTATGCAAATTAAAACCATAAAAGTTGAAACTAACAATAATAATGAATACAGTATTTCCTCTATCTACTGCCCACCACGCTATAATCTAAATAAAGAAGATTATAATAGACTCTTTAGATCACTAGGATCCAATTTTATTATTGGTGGTGACTTTAATGCAAAAAACACCTATTGGGGATCAAGACTTACAACCCATAAAGGAAAAGAGCTATTCGAAGCCGGACGAATAAATAACTGCGAGTTCCACTCTGGAGGTAAACCAACATACTGGCCTGCTGATATAAATAAAATACCAGATCTTTTTGATTTTTATGTAACGAAACGAATCTTCGAGGATTACATGTGCATCGAAAACAGCGAAGGGATATATTCCGATCATACACCTGTTATCATGACACTCAGCACAATGATAATTAATAAGGATAACCTGCCTAAATTAACAAATAATAGAACTAACTGGGACCTATTCCAAGAACTAATTGAAATGCAAAATGTACGAGTGCCGATTAAAACACCGGTACAGTTGGAAGACGAACTAGAGGTATTTAACAGTACTATTCAACAAGCAGCATGGGAAAGTTCTCCTGCTAGTCACACCGAATCCCGTAGGAATCAAAATTATCCTATTGAGGTCAGGGAGTTAGTTAGAGAGAAACGGAAGGCAAGAAAAACCTGGCAAAGGACACGCGCCCCGGAAAACAAAAAAATCCTCAATTTTCTATGCAATAAACTAAAACAACTTATAAAAGAAATTAAGAATGAAACTATCAACAAGTACTAAAATGGTCTCACCGAACATAAAGATACTGATTACTCTCTTTGGAAAGCAACAAAGGGATTAAAAAGAAGTGCCACCTATTAAAAATGGGGAAGGAACCTGGGCCAAAAGCGACAAGCAAAAAGCTATTTTATTTGCGGCTCACTTCGAAGATACCTTTCAACCGTTACCTAGGCAAACAGCAGATGAAAACATAATAATAGTTAGCAAAATTGATGAATATAATATTCGATGTGTAACATTACAGGAATTAAAAAATGAGATCAAGTGTAATTTGAACGCAAGAAAAGCTCCAGGATATGATTTAATTACTGGACAAGTAGTAAAAGACATTCCCGAGAAGGGACTACGAAAATTGGTTCAAATTATCAATGCTGTCTTCAGACTAAAATATGTCCCACGGCAATGGAAGGTTGCTGAAGTAATTATGATCTCCAAACCAGGCAAACCAGCGAACGATAAAAAGTCGTACAGACCGATTTCACTACTTCCTGTAATTTCAAAATTATTTGAAAAATTACTGCTCAAGAGACTCAAGCCAATAATAGAGGAGAGAAATTTGATTCCACCACACCAATTTGGATTTAGAGAAAATCACTCTACGATAGAACAAGTTCACAGAATAACGGATATAATCGAAGACTCACTTGAGAATAAGAAGATATGCTCCAGCATCTTCTTAGATGTAGCACAAGCTTTCGACAAAGTTTGGCACCAAGGACTTGAATTTAAATTGCATCGAGATCTACCTAAGCAATTCTATCAAATTCTTAAATCTTATATCGCAGACCGACATTTCCGTGTAAAATATAACCAAGAGTACTCTGAACTAAAGAGAATATCAGCAGGCATACCACAGAGTAGCGTACTGGGTCCTATATTGTACATCCTGTACACCAGAGATATGCCAAATACAGAAGGTGCCACCATAGCAACATTTGCAGACGATACAGCTATTCTGGCTACTGGAAAGTGTATATCAGAAGCAACGACCAAACTTCAAAAAGCAACCGACACAGTGAGTAGTTGGACCAAGAAATGGCGCATTAGCCTAAACGAAGCAAAGTCGGTTCACGTAAACTTCACAAACCAGAAAGTTAACTGGATTCCAGTGAAACTTAATTCAAGGCCGGTTCCAAATGCAAATACAGCCAAATACCTCGGCATGACTCTCGATTGCAAGCTTAGATGGAAAGAGCATGTTAAAAAGAAAAAAGAAGAATTGAACATTAAATATAGGAAAATGTATTGGCTAATAGGTAGAAACTCTGAGCTTACAATACATAACAAATTGCTATTATACCAGCAAATACTTAAACCAGTATGGACCTACGGTATTCAACTTTGGGGTTGTACCAAGAAGACAAATGTACAAATGATTCAATGTTTTCAAAACAAAGTGCTGCGTGGCATTGTAAACGCACCATGGTACATTAGAAATGATAACCTCCATAGGGACTTAAACATGGAATATGTAAGTGAAGAAATACAAAATCATGCCAAGAAACACATTCAGCGGATATCTCGGCACCAAAATGCAGACATACGAAGTTTGTTGGATACCACCAATGAAGTAAGAAGACTTCAAAGGCAGAAACCTTTGGAATTGGGTAGTTGTATTTAATTCGGATAGAGAAAAATAATTACTATGTAAATTCAAACGGGAGTAACCATTGGGCTACTGCCCGTCAAATGTGAATCTTCATTTAAGAAAGATAAATTACTAAATGATTTGTAAATCAGTTGTAATATTAAATAAAGGAAAAAAAAAAAAAAAAAAAATTATCATTCAAATAAAATGAAATCCCAGCTTATAATATTACTATTATTTTAATTTGTTTGTTTAGAAATAGAAAATTATAAACTTGCAAAATCCAAATTAATGAGAAATTGCATTTTAAGTTTTAGATAATATTTTTCGAAATATTTTGAATTATGTACCTATTGCACAAGTTAGTGTCTGATTCGGTTGTTTTTGATAATAAAGTTCTAAACTAAAAGTTTATTGAAATGAATTCTAAAATGTCTGTTTTCGTAAATAAAATATTCCAAGTGGGTCCATATAGTGTATTATAAAATTTAACCAATATACTAAAATGCGATCCGCCGCGATTGCTCCTATAAAAAAAAAAAAAAAATCGAACATGAACGGATTATAATCCAACCTCTGGCGATTGTCTCACTTTACAAAGAAAACAATATTTCGGTTCGAGGCACATCTGTGATCATTTTAACGACTCGTAAGATTCCAATTCATGAGGATACTAATATGCCACTTAAGGTACCAAAATCTCCCAGGAACGACTCATATAATGAATCGCTTATATTCTATAACCATAAATATTGTAATTAGATTGCTTTTACCTCATCAAAAGAAATTCTGTACTCGGCCAAGAAAACATGCGCTATAGAAGATCAAATCACCCGTGAATTTTGGGATATCTCTTAAAACTCGTCACTCTACAAGAAATTGATAGGTGGCCCTAATCTGTAAAAATCATCATTTGTCTGATCAAAAGAACATTAGATTTTGAAATTTGAATTATTTTTATAAAAATTGGAAATATAGTGTCGTATATTGTCGTTTTTGTCGTTTAAAATAATACACTTTTAAATACTTTTTATTTCGTTTCTGAATATACTTTTTTTATTGTTTTTTTATATTGTTTGTTTCATAACCGTTTTCTTCTGTGCGTTCGTTCACCCTCCTTTCTCTCTCTTTTTCGGTCAAACTCTCAACCATGCCATACAGTTAAACTTAAAACTAATTTCATATTTCGTATTTACATTATTCAAACATAGATGTCGCTCATGCCATTTAAATGACATTTCAATTATTTAAAAAAATAGTAGTTTAAATTATAATAATTACAAAAAATCGGCGATCCTGACATCACAATCGCTCTGATTGTCCGCACGGCAGGGCTTCATGTTGAAAGCAGCGTACACACTCCTAAACGGTCTTTGAGACTGCTGTTGTCCACGAATATCCGCAATCACGTAGCATTCGCCAGGGAGGATCTGACTCACTATATATGGGCCTTTAAATTTCGGTAATAAATTATGACTCAACCCAGGAGTCGTTACAACATTTTTCAAAAATACGTAATCTCCAATTTTATACGAGTATGCCTTAATTCTTTTCCGATCGAAGTATGCCTTTCTTTTCAAGGATTGATCCTTCGTGTTAACAACAAAGTTTTCTCTAATTTCATTTAAATTACGTGTAATTTCAATATTTTGTGATACGAAATTCTCGAATTCGTCGTTCGCCATCCGTTGATTCAAACCAAAAAGTGCTATCGCTGGAGTGGTTTGTATTGTTCGGTTTATCGTATTATTTATTACAAATTCAGTTTCGGAAAGGACTAAATCCCATTGGTGGGGTTTTGTAAGAGAAGTTATTTTGCAATAATTATATTGATATCGTGATTGACACGTTCAACTTGTCCATTGCTTTGTGGGGAGTACGCAGCGGTTTCTACATGAACAATATTACGTTCATTAATAAAATCTGAGAACTGTGTGGCGTCGATCGAAATTAAATTTGTCAAATTATAAAAATGCACCTTTAAGAATAATTAAGTACAAAATATTCGCACCATTTTAAGATTCCTAAAAAAACGTAGCAAGCAACAAAATAAAAAAAAATTTTTTTTTTTTCGAAAAAGAAGAAGGTTTTGCTAAAAAAAATATTACTTACGACTTTAGTCTATTCTTGGTGCAATTGTATCTCCTCTCGACGAGCCGCTAAAAAGTGGTGAACCCGACGTGATCTGAACACGCCCCTTTTGATGCAACAAAATAGTGTCTTCACAACAAAATAGTGAATCGAAAGAGAGTTGTTCGCCCACGGGTCACGCCCGATTTCTCAGCGATTGGGGTTACAATCACCTACGTCCAGCAGCAGACAACAAGTCGGCAATCATTAAATTTCTTCAACATTGCAACATATCAGAGACCGAGGTGACTCCATTTTTTTAACGAGTCTCTGCACCGGCTTTCTGCTAAATTTAAATAACTGTAAGTACTTAATTATTTTTATCGGTGCATATTTTAATACGCTCGCGCATCAAATTAATTATCTTGCAAATATATGTTTATATCGGTCCGTAATGGACCCGATAACAGGTACTCTTCTCCCACCGAGCGTCAATGATGGGGCATCAACATCAGACAATACGGCAACAGGTTCTACTCTTGTTACGTTGTCCCCAGCGTAATTGGCGGAAGTTATTAATGATGCAATTGCCAAAGCCGGCGGCATTAATAATACGTCACAAATGACGCAATTAAATTCAAATTCTTCTGTTGCGGGTGGGTTAATTGCTCGAGTGGCTCTTAAACCTCCGCAACCACTTCATAATCAAAATCCAAACGTTTGGTTGGAAATTTTAGAGCAACAGTTTTTAGCTGCGGGTATTACAGTGGAAACAACGATATACGCACATGCGGTGGGGGCGCTGGATGCACGACTCCATGACACTCTCGCGTATTTGATTACCAGCGTGAAGGGTACACATCCTTACACCACTTTTAAAACCGAAGTGATCCGGGTGCTCGGCGAGTCATAGAAGGCGAAGCTTAACAATCTGATGCATGGCTTGACACTTGGAGACAGAAAGCCGTCGCAGTTGTTGAACAACATGCGATTGAACGCTGGCAGCAATTTGAACGATACAACTCTTCGTCAATTTTGAATGAAAAGATTGCCGCAGCAGGTTCAAATGGTGCTCACACTTTTCGAAAATGACGTCTCCCTGGCGGTCTTGACGGAACGAGCGGACAATGTGCATGAGACGATGACTCAGGCTCAGGTTAATATCCTTGAGGCGTCTGCTTCTGTCCCAAATGTAAATTCTAATCTTTCGATCGATCAACAATTTTCAGAATTTCGCAAAACATTATTATCGGAAATTTCAATTTACAATTCTCGATCTCGTTCAAATTCAAATTCTAATCGTCACTATAAGTCCCGGTCGCAATCCGGTTCTAATAATTCACGACAAAACTCACCAAATTTTCGAAATTCTTATTATCAAAATTCGGGTGATCCGTCGGCCGCAAATAATTTTACTTGTTATTATCATCAACGTTTCGGAGCTAAAGCGCATAAATGCAAAACCGGTTGTCTATTTTTATCTAGGTCTAGTTCTTCCGATAATAATGTGCCAAAAAATTAATAAGTCATTCGCAACTGGCGGAGTGCAATGATTTATCCAAATCCAGCCGCCTTTTAATTTTCGAAATTTTTCTGCAAACGCATTTTTTAATAGATACGGGCGCAGATGTCTCAGTATTGCCGGCTCGCTTCGTTCGGAACCCAAGGGTCGACCCATCGTTCGGGTTGTTTGCAGCTAACGGCTCTACAGTAAACGCTTTCGGAACCAAAATTTTAAAGCTTGACATCGGACTGCGCCGCGAATTCTCCTGGGAATTTATCATTGCTGACGTGTCGATGCCTATTATCGGCGCAGATTTTTTGAGGAACAACGGTTTGCTCGTGGATATACAAAGACAAAGGCTTATAGATCCGTTAACCTCTTTGTGTTCACACGGTGCGCTGTCCTCCATCGATGTTTCTGCTGTATCAAGAATCGACAGGTCAGTGATGGACCCAGGAGTGTTCGACGTTATTTCAAAATTTCCGACAGTAATTTACGGCAACATAAACATCGACAATACAAAACATAACGTGACTCACAAGCTAGAGACGAACGGACCACCGATTGCGTGCAAACTACGACAACTGGCACCAGACAAATTCATCATCGCAAAGACAGAATTTGAAAACATGATGAAACGCGGGATTTGCAGACCTAGTAGCAGTCTTTGGTCGAGTCCCTTACATTTCGTGTTAAAAAAGGATGGAGAGTGGAGACCATGTGGAGATTTCCGAGCACCTAATCGGATCACGATTCCGGATCGGTACCCAATTCCACATCTCCAAGATTTTACACAACGACTCGAGGGCTGCTCTATTTTCTCAACGATAGACCTTGTCCAGGCCTACCACTAAATTCCCATCGAACCGACGGACATTCCAAAAACAGCAATTTCGACGCCTTTTGGACTTTTTGAATTTTGTAGAATGACATTCGGTCTTGCAATGCAGCACAGTCGTTCCAACGTTTTATGCACTCAGTCCTACGAGGACTTGACTTCTCTTTTGTGTATTTGGACGACGTGCTCATTGCCTCTAGAAATTACGACGAACATCTTGGACACGTTAAAATTATCTTCTCTAATTTAGAAGAACACGGACTTGTAGTTAACCTCGACAAATGCACTTTTGCAAAACATAAAATTACATTTTTAGGACACATGGTAACTGGACAAGGTATCTTACCATCGCATGAACGTGTTCAAGTCATCAAAATTTCGAACGACCACTGACAGTAAAACAACTTAAACGCTTTTTAGGCATGATTACTTTTCTCGTCGCTTCATTCCTGGTGCTGCTGCCGACCAGGCATTACTGAACGACTACCTAAAAGATTACACAAAGAACAGTGGCGTTCCAATTCAGTGGTCGACAGCAGCTATAGAAGCGTTCGATAACTGCAAAAATAAACTTACGGACGCTACCACTGATTCATCCTTCATCATCAGCACCTCTGGACATCATGGTCGACGCTTATACGGCGCTAGGAGCAGTGGTTCAGCAGTTCATTTCAGATACTTGGCAACCACTCGAGTTTTTTTCAGTACGTCTCAATGATACGCAAAAAAGATACAGTGCTTATGATCGTGAGCTTCTCGCGGCTTACTCGGGCGTCAAACACTTTCGCCACCTCCTCGAAGGTCGTACGTTCACGCTGTACACCGATCATAAACCATTGATCTAGGCTTCTAATCAGAATCCGGAAAAGGCATCTTCTCGTCAATTTAAACACTTAGATTTCATCGGTCAATTTACGACCGATATCCAGCACATCTCAGGCATGGATAATGTCGTCGCAGATACTCTCTTACGTATTAATCAAATTTCTATTCCCGAAAGTATTGATTATGCGGTCATCGCAGATGCTCAGACCAATGACTAAGAACTTCAAGAAATCTTAAGGAGTAACTCTGCTCTCAAATTCGAGAAATTTGCGGTTGCGTTCAATTCAAAAACCTTAATTCATTGCGATATATCAACTACTACACCTAGGCCATTCATTCCGCTAAATTTTCGGAAAAAAGTTTTCGAAGCGTTTCATAACCTTTCTCCTCCTGGCGTCAAACCTTCCATTAAACTTTTGACTCAGAATGTCATTTGGCCATCGATTAATAAAGACGTCCAGAAAATGGCTCAAAACTATGTAGCTTGCCAAAAGGCTAAAGTCTCTCGACACACTAAATCTCCACTTAGTACATATAAATTAACTTCTCAACGCTTTTCAAATATTCACCTCGACGTCATTGGTCGACGGATAGATACACCCGCTGGCCCGGGGCGGTTCCAGTTCCTGATATAACTGCTGCTACCGTTGCTTTCGCTGTCTACTCTCATTGGATAGCTCGCTTTGGTGTGCCAGAGTCCATTGTCACGGACCAAGGCACGCAATTCGAATCACAACGTTTTCACGAACTGGCTAATTTACTTGGTTTTGAACGAAGGAGAACAACTAGTTACAATCCAAAATGTAATGGCATGATCGAGCGTTGGCATCGTGTAATTAAGTCTGCCATTATGTGCTTCAATCGAACAAATTGGACTAATGTTCTTCCTACAATCTTACTTGGACTACGAACAACGTACAGTGACGAATTGAAATCTACGCAGGCTGAACTTGTTTTCGGACATACGACGCGAGTTCCAGGAGCTTTTTTAGAAACTACGAATGATCAAATTTTACAGTCCAACTTTGTAATGAACATCAAACAACACTTCGACGAAATTCGACCTGTACCGGCTTCGCGACATGCTACAGATAAAATTTTTATTAGTAAAGATCTGCTTAATTGCTCGCACGTTTTCTTACGAACTGACGCAGTACGCAGATCACTGCAACCACCATATACAGGACCGTTTTTTGTTATCGATCGTACATCAAAATTTTACACTTTAGATTTGAATGGAATACATGTCAAAATTTCCATCGACCGACTTAAATCGTGTTACTGGGACAACCAAGACACACAGACTACACAAACTGGACCACCTATACCGACTCACGAAACACAACTTCCAATTTCGGCTGACGTATCTAAATTACCTACTGTAGAGTCAAAAGTTTGCAAGCAGGTTCGCTTCGATCTTTCCCCGAAATCTGCGACTAAAACTACGAGGTCAGCGGAACAGCTTATCGTCTTTTAACTTTATAACGTCGTACAGGGGTTTTGCGATTAACGAAAAATTTCGGTACAAATCGTCTAAAAAAACTAGCTAAACCTACAAAGCGATGTAGCTTGTGTGAATTACTTGGGATGGGGTAATCGCTTATTGCAGAAATATGCCGATCAGTTGGACGAATCCCATTACCACCTATCTCGTATTCCAAGAAATCGATTTTTTGCTTAAAAAAATGACATTTGGTTGGCTGAATTTGAAGATAATTATCATATATTAAATTAAAAACTTTTTTTATAACAATAAAATGTTGCTCTATCGTTTCAGTAGCAATCAATATATCGTCGATATAAGCCACTAGATCCGTAGACGAAATTAGTTCTTGAAATATGTCGGAAATAAATCGTTGAAACACCGAAGGGGCGTTACACAAATCATACGGTGTTTTTAGATATTCGAATTGATCATCTGGTGTTAAAAAGCTCTTGTATTTTACAGAGTCAGCGTTTACTGGAATATGAATAAACCCGTTTTTTAAGTCAAGCAAAGAAAACACTTTCTTCCCTTGAAGTTTATCGAGACAATCGTCTATTAGGGGCAGCGGAAACCTGTCCTTAACGGTAATTTTGTTTAAATCACAGTAATCTATACACAAACGCGGTGAACCATTCTTTTTATTAACCAGAACTATGGGACTAGCATAATCGCTCTTACTTGATTGGATCACTTGTCGATTTAACAATTCTTTGACAATTTCGTTTACGGTATTACGATCTTTAATTGACAAACGCTGAGGAGAAACATAAATTCGTTTTGGTGACGTCAACTGAATGCTTAATTCGTGCTTAACACTTGGCTCCATCTTCGGAGGTCGTTCGAGTAATTCGTTCATAATCACATTAAACTTTGTTTCGATTTCATGATCTTTACCGACATCATTTTCACACGGCCCAACATCATAACCGGTTTCACCCTTATCACACGAAAAATCAATACTTAAAATTTCATTAAAAAGCAAAACATTACCTGCTCGTTTCTCTATCTTCGATGGTGAAAACTGAATGACATCTCCTTTGACGCTTGACTCAATTCTAAATACGATAGACGGGTCGCGCATGAAAGCCCTTCCGATCAGACAATCCCAGCCCATTGTTTCGTCACCGACAACTAAAAAAGTAATTCGAAAGTAATCTAAACTAATTTTAATTTTACAACTTAACTTTCCTATAATACGTAAAGGTGAATCGTTTGCGCCGCTATAACTATTTCCCGTGTATGATTCCAATTTGAAATTTGGCGACACGTTCTTCTCAAGAATCATGTTTATAGGACTTCCCGTGTCTATTACTGCGTTCATTTGTTTCGTTGTATCGCCAAAAAAACAATTCACTTTTGTCATATATTCAAAATCATAATCTACCTTTGTTGTTGTTGTGTTGCATATGTTGATTGCTGTGACGTGGTCTCGGTATTTCCCGAACATTGTGTGGACATTCCTTTGGGATGCACTTTATTACATTTGGAACAGCGTTCTCTTCGTGGGGGCTGAGGACACGCGGATGACATATGCCCTACAGCGTAACAATTGTAACACGTAATAACATTTCTGTTATTAGATCGCGACTGTGTGCTGGAAACTATGGTCTCCGACCGATTATTTGGTATATTTCTTGAGGTATTCTGCTTATTTTGCTGAGCTTGCTGAGGCTTCTGCACTATTCTATTTTGTTGCTCGCTTTGACGTATCGTTGTTGGCCGTACAGGTTTCGTGCTTTTATACCACTGAATGTGTTCGCGTAATTCTTCCAATGTAAAAATCTGTGTTACTCGTAGTGGACCTTGCAGTTCATAATCGTTAATGCCATTTATGATATATTGAATCATCGACTGCATCGAAACATTAATTTGATCACCAATGTCAATCATCTCGTAATAGTATGTAAGTAAATCCATATTAAAAGGTCGTATAAAGTTTCTCAATTTTTCGTGAATACTTGCTTTACTTATCTGGGCACCGAAATTTAATTTAAATTGGATGCTAAACTCATTGAATGTTTCGATTTTATCATGAACCGTCCGGAACCAAACTTGTGCTGATCCGTGTAGTTTTGAGGTTAATGCTATCAAAATCAACCTATTGTCGAGAGAATATATTTGACGTAATTTTTAAATTGTTTTGACGAATTGTATCGCATTGAGAGACGTTAACACGGATGGATCGTACGATGGGAGTAAATTCGGAGTATAAGCCGGTTTTAGATAAAGCAATTGACTTGGTGTTCTATTTGTTAAATCATTGAGATGCGCCTTTGTTCGAAAGTAACTGATGCTGTGCGACGACGCTGGTATATTTCGTCTGTTTTCGTTCGGTATCTCCAATTTTGTGCTTTCAAGAACGGTGTTAGGGAGTACAGTGTCGTCAATTTCATCTTCCTCTTCACCACTATCATGACTACCTGCCATTGCTGCTAATAATCGGGACGTTAACGTTTTTTTCTTTCCGTTCGTTGGTAAGCCTCTTTTCCCCAATTCGTGTTTTAACTGTTGTACGTTCATTTTTCAATAATTTAGGATGGTATTTTTAACGTGTTTTTTTTTTTTTTAAGTTCGAGGTTATGTTCACTAATTATTAATAAAATAATAATTTATTCCAAATAATCCCACTTCTGATAAATGTCGTATCTTGTCGTTTTTGTCGTTTAAAATAATACACTTTTAAATACTTTTTATTTCGTTTCTGAATACACTTTTTTTATTGTTTTTTTATATTATTTGTTTCACAACCGTTTTCTTCTGTGCGTTCGTTCACCCTCCTCTCTCTCACTCTTTTTCGGTCAAACTCTCAACCATGCCATACGGTTAAACTTAAAATTAATTTCATATTTCGTATTTACTTTATTCAAACATAGATGTCGCTCATGACATTTAAATGACATTTCAATTATTTAAAAAAATAGCAGTTTAAATTATAATAATTACAACAATAGCTAAATTGAAAGCAACTAGTCACTATAATTATCAAATTCGATTTGGTAGGCGAAGTGACAATAGGATTTTGAAATTATTGGATAATGTTTTAAAAAAAGCAGAATGACAGAACAATTTTACCTGTTTTCGTATTTTAAATTCATTCGAGTGAAATTGTATTTTTTTTTTACATGGATTTTATCTGCAAATTTCCGCGAAAAAACGTGTGCAAGGAAATGTTTGCGTGGAAATGTGCGCGAGGCAATGTGCGCGAGTAAAGTAAAATTTAAAACACTTCATAGATTAAATTTCTAGAAATTTTGAATTTTATATGGGCCTTTCATTTAGACGAATTTCCTCGGGTTCCCCACATAAAAGTTGCCCTAATAATTTTTCTAGTGATAATTATTGACTAGGTACAAGATTTGAAACCCTTTCTAGAAGTAACACTTCAAAGGTTGAATTTATAAAAATTTTCCCAGGATCCTCACATGAAACTAGACCTGTGTGGTTACTTTTTTAGGTACAACTGTTGGCACACTAATTCAAACATGATACTCTAATGGTTGAAATTATACAAATTTTTAAATTTTATATCGGATTTCATTCCAACGAATTTTCTGGCTTCCTTACATGAAACTTGTTCTGATAATTTTTCTAGGGTTAACTGTTGGCTAAGCGCATTAATTGTAATACTTTCCAGATATGACCCTTTTAAAATTGAATTTATACAAATTTTTAAATTGTATATGGGCTTTTCATTCAAATGAATTTTCTTGAGCTCCCCACATGAAATTTTTACTGATAATTTCTCTATGAATAACTATTAGCTAGACACACGAATTACTGGAAATACTTTCCTGGCATGACACTTCAAAGGCTGATTTTATAAAAATTTTGAAATTTTATATTATGCTCCACTCGTGGAACTTAACGTGTAATTCCTATCGTAAGTAGTGATAAACCCAAATGAACTTGTATCTAGCAATAAACTCTGGATATGGAAATACCAGTTTACAGGCAGTTTTGTTAGTTTTTCATTTTATATAAAAATATGTTTCGGCTGAAATATATCGGGTGGTAGCTATCGGTTGATACAGCCAAATTCCAATATTGGAATTTTAATAAATCATCAAAGCGGGTCTTTGGGCGATAGCCCCAAATTTATTTTTAATTATTATTTACATAATAAAATAGCAAGCTCCTCAAAGCCGGTTAGCTGACAAGAAATGCAGTATGACGCGGTCCTTTCGTTTGGTAGTACGGCATGCTAAATATCTATTGTAAAACTAAAATTACATCAAGACAGCTTTGATCGATTGGATTTATTCATTAAGTTGTTGATACTGTTTGTCAGGTGCAAGCTTTTAGCAAAATAAGATATACTTCAAGTTATAAAACAGGTCCTTCAGTTAATTGGATAGACAAATCGTACTCGTTTGTGGGTAAATCTGTCTACGATTTATCTACCCAATTATATTACATGTATATCGTGTATGGGCCGTTTGAATAAATGCAACTTTACGTCCTATTAGACAATATTAAATTAAAGCACGTCATCCATCAACGATTTAGGAATGATTTTCGAGCCATTGTTTACTTTAATTTACACCTAAATTCAGTTATTGCAAGATTTAACATAATTCTTGGGCCTGTAATTCGATCAACTAGGGGAGAATATTGCCTGCTTCGATCCCCACATCATCCTGAGGCCTGCGACTCGATTGAGTTTCCATTTTACTTTATTCCATTTGATTATTTTTTTTATTTTACAAAAATATTTGGTTTATACCAATTTAATTTTCTTATGTGTTCGACTGTAGCCAGACATCATTACTTGCTTCAATATTTTAATAATTTACCGTATGAATGGAATAAAAAATAAAAATAAAAAATACCAAAACCAGATTTTTATGAGTCGGTTTGATTTTGGTAGTATAGAAATTAGTTGTAAATGAGACATTAGTTAAAGTGGAAAACAAATAGATTTTCAAGTTCAACTTTGTATTAGTTTGGGCCTAAAAAATCCAGAATTTAATAATTGTTTGTGAATTAACGGAACAGATATAAGTTTAGTGTATAATAATAATAGTGTGCTTTCTGATTAAGTGTTTGCATTGTTTGTGTAATCTAGTGTTGTTGGAACAAAGTAACAATAAGTGATTATTTAATAGGTTTCAGACACTTTGCGAACTTGGACGACAAAAATTAAAGGTAATCATTTTTTTATTTAATAATTACTAAGGTAAAATGACCTTTCCCATGAAAATTATTAATAAGTTGGCAAATTCGTCCTGTATTTAGCAAATTTTTATTTCTCACTTGATTATTGGACCGATTTCAATTCTGTGTCATCACCAATTTTTGTGATAATTATGCATTTAAAATATTGTTTATCAATATTATTTATAATCGTTGAAGTTATTATCAGATTTTATCAGAGAAATTTTCGAAGACATGATTAGAACGAAAAGAATTCTCGGGTTCCATTAATTTACGATTTCGTGGTACCAAAGCCGATTGCCTGCTTTTATTGAATTAACTACAGTGGATTACGTGAATGGTTATTCATTTTTCGAAACTTTTACTGTTCGGTGCATCAATATCTTAAGGTGTACAAATAGGGCCGGCTCTTGGGTCAGTAGCGCCGCGATGCCAAGCTTAATTAAGGCGCCCCTATCTGCGAGTGTGTAGTAGCGAATAATAATGTTTATTTAAAATTTATTTTGAGAAAATAAAAAACAATTTTTATAATACAAAGTTCAATTTACCTCGTATAGTTAATAAATGTTTCAAAGTTAAATTTGTAAAAATCAAAAAACAGTATAAATAAAAAATTATTGATTTATCGCAAAACCAACTTCAATTTTATTAATTCAAGCTGTATTAAAAACGAATTGTAATATCCCTATTCCTTAGATTTGTAGTTTCCTACCATTTTTGCTGGAAAATTTATCAATTAAATTATTTACATTTAGTTTATCGCATATATCACTTTCAATTGATATTGGGAGATACTAGGCACCTAAGTTTTTGAACCCATTTGCTGTACAATCATTTTTGTTTAATTTTGAATTCTCAAAATATAATTTTAAATTGAATTAAGTAAATTATATAATATTTAAAAAAATGTTGTTCTTTCACTAGTAATGGTCACTCAAAAATAATAATCGGCACTATCTAGTTCTACAATAATTGGCATGATACCATAATAAAAGACACCCACCTTAATTACAATAATGGTCACAAAATTATAGCTTTTGAACATTTAGGTTTTCACATTTATCAGCATTCATACAAAACAAAATAAGAATAAAGTACCTTGGCAGGTGCCAAACCTATGCCAAATTTCTTTATTTTCTTTAATTCAAACTTTTAATATTAATTCAACAGGTACATTAGTAAACCAAAATTTTAATAAGTAATAATAAATTAAAATTAAATTAAATGCTTAGATTTGCACGAAGGGCATACACATTTGAGATCAGTTGTAATTTTTAAATTATTTACACAACTGATATCAAATTCAGTTGTACAATTTGCACAGCGTAGTCCACTGTTATTTTTATGGATAGTCTAAGTGCAAAAATAGCAATTATAGCACGTTTTTCCGAAGCTAATGTGTTGCTATATTTTTCTGGCATTAGTGTATCCAATGTGACATAAGAGGAAGCTATTAAATTTTTTAAAGGCGCTGCCAGCAATATCTGCTAGTTTCATCAGTACATCGTTATCGCTTAGTTCCAACGTTTTTGTAATAGTTCCATTATTACAAAACGATGTTGAATTGCTATTGTCTTCGTTTGGGGTAGGCAATTCCACATTTGTCGCGGGAATTGCGGTTATTGCATTTCTTCAAAATTAGTTAGTTTTGGTAAGATGATCGGTTATCATTTACTGTTACATTTTCATGTAACACCATTGAACTTTGTTGCTTGTTAGACAAATGTGCCAGAGGAATAAATTCATTAAATGTAAGTGTTTTAATTTTTTTTTTTTTTAATTATTAGAATTGGTTTTCCATTTCGGTTTGTTATTTGATTTTCCTCTCCGCTGTTCTTTCCAATTTCTTTTTGTACTTCTTCTTTTCCTCGTGAATTTTTACATATCGGGATGATGTGACGACATAAAGTAATTTTTCTTTAAATTTTCTTTGATTTTTCCGTTCTGAGGTTTTGAGCCACGTCACATATTGATCGATCGTTTTAACGCCAACTTCTACACAATTTTCAGGTTGAATCAGTATTACTGAAATTTCTGAAACTTTTTCTTGTTCCTTTCTATCTGTGCACTATTTATATTGACCCCACTTTCTATCGATTCCATACATTCCCCTTGCTCCGTGCTTTCTTCTTTACTTTTGAGCTGGCAGCCGTTACTTTCGGTATACATATTTTAAAATTATTTTAGAAAAAAATTACCGCTTTTGGGACCCTGGTGGTTATGTAATGATGTCTTTTCAAAAACGCGACATCCCCAATTAGATATCGATCATTACCCAATATTTTCCTTACTTGATATGGACCTCTGTATTTTGGAATTAGTTTTTTGTTAATACCTGGAGTAATGTCCACATTCTTTACGACGATTAAATCACCTTCATTAAACGTACAATTTTGCTTTAAGTAGTTCTTAAACTCATGCGAAGGAAAATTACTGCCTCTGTCCGTGATTACTTTATCGCGACGACTAAACGGTCTAAAATATTGCTGGACACACTCGATGGTATCTTTAGCACTCGTGGTTTTGGTTGCAAACAATCGAATATGTTTCGAAAAACCGTCAATGATACCCAATATAAACCGCTTCTTTTGATTAGTCATGCCCAACGGACCATACAATTTGGCATGTACGATTTCAAAAGGTTGATCTCCTTTAGGAATGCTGTGAAGAAAACCTTCTACCTTCCCCGTTGGTAAATTGTACTTAATATATTTAAAGCAATTCTGGATGTATTGTTTTACGATGCTAAACATATTGGGAAACCAATAATGTCTTCCTATTACCTCCATCGTCTTCTTCAATCCAATATGCGCCATGAGATCGTGAGAGTTTTTAATCACTTAATTTTGCATCGACTCTGGCAAAAAAAATCGTATTTTATTTTTATTGATCTTTTTGTAGATCAATTCATCTCATATCTCATAAAGCGAACTTTCAGCTAACTCAAGTTGCTTTCGTAATTCTTCAAGCATTGGATCTTGTGATTGTAATAAGGCCAATGTTTGCTCAAAGGGGTTATCGTGAATTACTAAGACACTCTGAATTCGACTCAATGCATCAGTGTGTTTCATCTGATCTCCCTTTCGATGATGAATCGTATAATTATACTCTTGCATTTCCAAGGCCCACCGTGCAATTTTTGGATGAATAGCCTTTTTATTTAATCTCAGAGTAATTACATCGCAATCTGTGTACATCTTAAATTCTCGACCATGAAAAAAAAATCCGAAATCTTCGGAATGCGTATATGATTGGTAAGCACTCCAATTCATAAGAGTGTAACCTTGATTCATTCTCTGTTGTGCGTCTTGAGAAATAGCTAATTGGATGCCACTTTCCATCTTTTTTCTTTTGTAGTAGAATTGCCCCGAATCCTATACTGCTGGTATCACAATGCAGCTCTTTGTCATCATTATGTGAATATATCGCAAGTATCGGGCTTTCAATTAATTTCCCCTTCAATGATTCAAATGAGTTCATTTCATCCTGTCCAAATATATAATCCGCATTCCTGCGCAACAAATCTTGTAATGAATTGGCAATCAATACAAACCCTTCTATAAATTTCCGGAAATACTAACACAACTCTTTTACGGTCATTGGGACGAATACCCTTTTCATTAATAGAATATCCCAGGTAATCAATTTGTGTATACAGGAATTTGTGTATAAAGGAACTCACATGGCCAACTGGCCAATTTTTTAATCCAAATGGTAATCGTTAATATTTATACTGGCCGAAAGGGGTGACAAATGATGTGTATGGTATCGAATCTGGAGCAATTGTTACGTGATGGAATCCGAATTTCAGGTCCAGTGATGTAAAAAATCTTTTGTTATGTAAAAATTCCAAAATATCCTCGATAATTGGTAAAGGATAATTACTCTTCACCGTTATTTTATTGAGAGCTCGATAGCCTACACATAAGCGATATTCTTCTTTATTTTTCTTTTTTATCAGCACTATCAGCGAACAATATTTAAATTTTCTGACTCGTATGAATCCCTTTTCCAATAATTCATTCAACATTTTAGCAAGAATATCTCGTTCCGCGTATGACAATCGCCAATTCGATGTTCATTTCAAATTTGACTTCAGGAACATTTGGTTTCTTATGGTACTGAAATAGTTATCATTTATCATTTGATATATTTCAGATTTCGTATCATCGTTTTTCAATTAAATCTATATGCATTAGCTCTTGACAAAATTCTGTTTCAAAATTAATTTTGTGATCCTCAATTTTTAATTCAGCTTTTGCGATTCGAAGAAAATATCTTCCCAACAACAATTCTACCATCATAGTATTATTCTCAACCACAATACAATCAATATTATATAAATTCCCAAATATTAGAACATTGACATTTATAATACCAATACACTTGACTTTACTATTATTAATACCCGTTAAATCTTTTTTATCTCCGATTGGTTTAATTAATTCAGGTTTCACTATTTTACACACCTTAACTAAAGTTACCGGGCTTCCAGAATCGATCAATTCCGTCATTTGAATTGGATGTTTATCCGCAAATACGGAACAGTTTTGCGTTACCCCAATTTCTTCACCCTCATTCATGTTATTCAACTTGTTTTTTCCTTTCGTTTTGACATTCCCCTAATTTGTGTCCTATTTCTCCGCATCGAAAACAAGAATTCTTCGTGCGTTTCGGTTTTTCACACTTTTTCGAAAGATGTCCTCGCTCACCGCAATATGTAATAACATCGTATTTCCCAACTAGTTGACTGCTTAACACTACCACCTTCACGTTGTTCTGATTTGAAACCAATACCGGCTTGTTTTTCACTCTTTGATTTATCATCGAACTGTTAAAATCTACCTCTCACTGTTGTATTCGACGGTTTTACAATTTTTATAAATGCCAACAATAACTGTTTTGGCTTTTGGTTGCACTGTAATCGTGCTTAATTTTGTAATCCAATATTTTGAATACCATCGATAATACCATCTACCAATTCGTCGTCCTCGAACTTCAATGGTACCGCCAAAATCATCTTGTCGGTGTAATAAGCGTAAAAATCTTCTGATTGTTTCCAAACTCTTTCCTTGAATAACTTGCGTTGTTTGGATTTACTTTTTCTGGTGTTGAATAAATCATTCAACTCCATTAGTATTTCGTCGACACTCAATTTTAAATTGTTTGGGTCGCATAAAAACCAATTATGAGCACGGTCCTCTAAGCAATCTGCAAGTTGCAATCGCATCTCATATTCATCAACCTCGTACTTGTTCTTTATTGTTCGAATTGATTCGGCAAATAGCTCGAACGATTCACTTTCAATTCCCTTAAATGGTGCTACCATTTTACGTAGCTTAATTCTACCATACCGCCATCTCGTTATCTCTGATGCGTCTAAACTATCCTCATCATCCTCACACACACGATTTGTTTTTAGTATCTCATTATACGATGATTGTTACCGAGATAATTGTTCATCCTCTTTTCGCTTGGTATTTTGCCGCTCCGACTCAGCTAACACCAATTTCTGTTCAATCATGGTTTCCAGCATTCGCTGTTGTAATTCCTTTTTAGAACCTCCACTATTCAAATTACTTTGTTGCAACTTATCTTGCAACTCCGCCACTGTATATGGCAAAATTTCCATTAAAGTATCCATTTTTGTATTTTTTTTCAGTAAATTCAATTTAATTCGATCGCCAACAAATTGTATTAATTTATAAATGTAATTTAATATTAATAATTTTCTGTTTTTCAATTAAATAATTAATATTTAAATTCAATTACTAATAAGCTTTAGCTCATCCCACTTCTGAACTATAAACACTAGACACGTTTTTCAATCACTCGATATTATCAACGACTCCTTTTCCTTTATTATTAGTTCTTTATATAACATAATACAAACATTCTGAGTTTGGTACACCTTAATATAAATCATGGTTGTTCAACCTAACATTGTTACCTTTAAAGTTAGGGATTTTATATATAATATTCGTGCTGTTATAATTATCGGCAACCCATTACGGGTAACCCGACCTTAACTAGTTTTCATATGTATAATAATGGGCACCGCATGCCGAATAATTAAATCAGGCGACGTTATAATATTAGTAATGGACACAATTTGATCAATTTCTGTAAAATTGTGTAAAAATTGAAAATGTTTACAGTGGTCATTCAATAATTCAAATCTTTCTTCTAAGGAATTAGCATTAACGTCCAAAATTGGAAGAAAAAACGATGTTTTGCACATTAATTTTCAGATATTCTTGGATAGATTGTCTAAGATTATTAAAGTATTTAGATTTTGCTTTGAATTTTGAAGCATGTGACTAACCACATTAACCTGATTTAAAATATCATGCCAAATAATAATGGAACATATAAACTCAAATTCTTTCAGTTTAAATGCTAGCAATTTAGCATCATGCTTTGTGTTGTTATCTATTTCATTATTTTCATATATATCTATTAAAGCATCTAGAACTCCAGCGGTTTCAAACATCTACGGACGAAAAGCGTCTACTCTTGATTCCCATATTGTATTAGATAGCGGTTTCAAGGAAATATTAGTTGTCTTTTTTAAGTAATCCCACCTTCTCGTACGATTTTGAAAAAAAAACTTATTATATCTGTATTGATTTTAGCTGTGTCGTTCACCAATAAAATAAGGGTGTGAGTAGCACATGGAATATAAAACGGACGAGGATTCAAATTTAAAATATGTCTCTGAAGACCGTTGTTTTTCCCTCGCATATTTGAATCGTTGTCATAACCTTGCCCTCTTAAATCGTATATATTTAAATTAAGTTCCTTGAGCTGATCGATAAGGCATGTTGATAAACCCTTCCGGCGGATTTGGAGTAAACAACCCATGTTCTTGGTACAATTTCATTATTAAACAATTTATGGCTAAAATAATTATTATTAAAACTTCGGCCGTTATCATCACGGGGATAGATATTCAGTTTTAATTGCATTGGCCTTTGTTCAATGAGAATTTTCCGAATTTTATTACTAATATGTTCTGGCCAGGTTGCGGAATCGTTAGAATTGAAATTATTTGCTACAATTACCGTGGTAGATAATCGGCATGGAATAAACGCATTTTGAGATGTAGATGCTAAATCTGAATTAGCACACATTTCCGGCTCATTGATTTGATTATTACCTATTTCTTCACTATTATTGCCTTCTAAATTAATTTGTTGTGATTCATCAGGAATAATTATAGGATCCTCTCCCCCCTTTTCAGAAAATTAGTAAGACTTCCTTGTCATTTTCCGCTTTTAATTTCTTTTATTTTTGCTTTTATTTTTCGATTTTCTGCACCAGATAATTTTTTCTTTGATTCCATAATTTAATAAAATACATAAAATAAACGAAACTACAAAACTTATAACTTTTACTGCAAATCTATATTTTGATTATCTAATAGTACATTGCACATTATACAGTAAAATTTTTTTATTAAAAATATCCACAAAAGTAGTTAGGGTAACCCCACGATACGATTTGCTTGATTTTATCTCCATTTAACTAAGTTTGACATAGTTTTATACACACATAATATATTTTGATCAACCCAACATACATATAACATTTTCAACCCAACACACCTAATCAAACCCAGTGAAACTTGGTTTTGTGTGATTATTGTGGTTTTTGTCGCTTTTGTTTACTATACTATAGAAAAGGCTTTTATCAAAAAATTATTCGAAAAAACCAGCGAAATATTAATTTTGCATCAATAAAAAACATTTGTGTATAATATAATTTTGCGCCCTTCCTTAAAAGCGCCCAGATGTTTTGCATCTCTTGAATGCACTGTAGGACCAGCCCTGTGTACAAAGTAAGTCCAGTTGCCAGTTCTGTTCGACTTGTAAGGATATTGGTTTGCCATTTTCTTGGTTCTGCTTTTAAGGCTTGGCTGCTCAGTGATAATTCATAGCAGTCTAGATTACAATCTAGATTATTTTCATAAATTGCTTCGATGTTTGGCTTTTGTTGCCAAATTTGCCGAAGACAGTTATTGCCCAGCCTAAAGAATTGGTAAATTGATGGGTTAAAGTTAACTTTATAGGTGCGGCAAGAAAATCTATATATTTTGCAAATTTATCCCCCCCCCCCCCCCCCCCCCCCCCGGAAAATTATCCTATTTTTCGGGAAAATTTTCACTTTGTTATAAATAAAATTTGAAACACGATAGAATTGTATAAATTCTGTACAAGCGGGGGTTTGAAAATCTTGGGGCGCAGCCCCTATCCTCTATGTGATACACCTATCCCTCGCTTAACAAAATTAATTCGTTCCCAAAAAGTTGTTCGTAAATCGAAATTTCGTTAAACAAAACTAGTTATGTTATAGAAATTTTGTTAGACGGTTTTAGTTGAATCGAACTATTTATGTACAATAATATATTGCGGTTGTCTGCTACATATATTTGTATATGTAAGTACATATATAATGTAAGGCTTACAAACTTTAAAAGGAAAACAAAAACCTAATAGAACAAAATTACACATAATAAACAAAAAGCAGGTCTTAATTCAAATCTGAAAACAGTTTATGTACATAACTTTAAAAATGAAATAAAATTTCTAAGTACGAGAACACTTCAAACTAAAAATAAACTTAACATAAACTTAAAATCTTAAAATTCATTTAATAAACGCGTTTAAATATCAATTTTATTCCGACTATGACGAAGACGTATAGAGAGAATCCGACTCCCATGTTGAATCTAGCTCTGATTCAATGCTGTCGTCAGGAACATTAATACTTATTGATTATGTCAAAGCAACTGGTTGGAAAAAAGAGTCTAGCGTTTGTTGCTTAGCCGCGTTTCTTTTTTCTCCGTAAAGCTAGTTATAGCAATCGATAGCCTCGCTGATGCCTCGAAAAACCTTCGAACTTCGTTGATCTATCGGATCTTTTTCACGAATGATCTTCATACCTTCTTCAAAATGCGACAGTGCATCAGACAAGTCCTTTGTAGTAAGTTGGCGTGCTATATTTTCAATAATTTTTTCATTCTGCTGTTCCTCGACCTCGGGTGAAAGAGTTTGTTCCAGGTGAAGCAAATCTTCATCGAAAAGACTACTGCCATGCGTTTTTATTAAGTCTAAAATATCAGAATCTTCGAAATCGTCAAAACCAAGTTGATTACCTAGACTCACAATGTTTTGAATAATTTCTGGTAGAACTAAAGCAGTTACACCGTCTGCATTGACGTTTTCAGGCCAAATATGTTTCCAAACATTTTTCATTGTTGTTTGCTTCATTTCAGCCCAAGCTTCTCTAATATTTTTCAAAGCATCCTTGATACTGTATGATTTCCAAAATTCCCTAATAGATCCACGATCTGGCTCATCGGTGGCAGCTATTAATTGCTTAAATGTTAATCGTAAATAATATGCTTTGAATGTTGAAATCGCTCCCTAATCCATCGGCTGAATCATTGCTGTAGTATTTTTGGGCAAATATTCGATTTTTACAACGCCAGATGGGTCTGTTAAGTTTATGGGATGTCCAGGAGCATTGTCTAGTAATAATAATGCTTTATTGCTAAGGTTTTTGCGTTCCAAATATGCTTTTCCCGACGGACAAAAAAACTTTTTAAACCACTCCTCGAATATGGATGAAGTCATCCAGGCTTTTTTATTTGATCTCCAAATAACTGGCAAGCGGGATTTTTCTGATCCTTTCAGTGCTATCGGGTTTTCAGAGAGGTATATTGGAAGGGGTTTTATTTTGAAATCTCCAGAAGCATTGCCCCCAAGAAGAAGAGTCAAACGCTCCTTCGATATTTTAAATCCATGTACATGCTTTTCTTCCTGAGAAATAAATGTCCGGTCAGGCATTCCTTTCCAGAAGAGGCCGGTCTCGTCTACGTTAAAGATCTGCTCTGGACGATAATCTCCATCTTCCACAATTTTTTTTAAAATATTAGGATATTCCTTAGCAGCTGCGATATCAGCACATGCTGCCACCCTTCATTTTTACATTGCAAAGGTTCTGGGGGTTTTTAAATTTCTCGAACCACCCTTTGCTAGCATTGAAAGTTTCATCTTGCAATGCTCCAGCAGCATCAATATTTTTTAAATTTCTACAAAGAGACTTGACTTTTTCTTGAATCGTCATAGTAGACATGGGGATATTATTCTGATTGTTGTCTTCGATCCAAAACGCCAAAAGCTTTTCCATTTTTTCCATGATTGTACTTCTGTTTCGTGTTAATTTGGCGGCACTTCGTGGTACTACTGATTCCGACTGTGCTTTAATTTTTGATTCATTTGCCCGTATTGTCGTAACAGTAGATGGTGTCAGTTGCAAATTGCGTGCAATTTCCGTTAATTTTTCACCTGCTTTAAAACGATGCAATACATTTAACTTTTTTTCTAAGGTTATTGCTTTCCGACTTTTCTTAATAATGCCTTTTTCAGAAGTTTTCTTTTTTCGTGGCATTTTTAAGGCTTGATTCTTATATTTTTATAACAAGAAAACTTTATAATTTAAATATTTTATTTATGTACATATGTACTTTTTAATTAAAATAATAAAACACGAATCACTAATTAATCTCTCTATTTTAATATTTCAACAATTTAGAACCAACTATTCAAAAGTTGTTAGCCAATTAACTATTTAGTCTTAAAATATTATTACCAAAATCAGTTGTAACGGTATTTTTAAAAATTTTTATGTCTAGATATTGCTGAAAATGTAACACGTGCAAACTATCCTTTTGTTTTAAGTTTAGTACATTCACTGCCACGTGACCCAACCTTGGGCCAGACGTTAATAACTTTTATTGAAAATTGCATAAAGTTGGATTACCCTAATATTGCCTACACTTATTAGCTTTGAGTATATATTTGGTTTGGATTCCAATGTGAAAAGACTTCCATTTTTGTAATATTTTTTTTTCCATAGGGTGGTCAATGTGTTACAAATAAATAAAAGTACATAAATGGAAAATAAATTTGAGAAATACATATGCATCTTTCCTCCTCTCTCTCTCTTGTATGGACTGTTTAAATTGATGAAAAATAAATTCAAAAAGGTAAAATAAATACGTAAAAAAATTTCGTAAACTGCAATTTTATTACGTAAACCGAGACTTTGGTTTAATTTTGAAATTACGTTATAGCGAAATTTCGTAAAAAAGATTTTCGTTAAGCGAGGGATGGGTGTATTTACAAAAGTTGTGCTTTTAACATTTCTGGTACTAACAAAAGAAGCGATAAAGGCGAGGTTGACGAAGCAATTAATTAATAAAAATTTTGAAAATATTAATCTTTGCTAGTACAATGAAATGTTTGGAAAAGCTCTGAAAGTTTGGCTTAAACCTTCTAAAAATTATAGATACACAATCCTAACGTCAAAAATTATCAAAAAATTTACATCTAATCTTATCTTGAAACAGTATAAAAAGTGAAAATTTTCCAGAAAAATCATACAGAAAGTTTATTACTTGTAGGGCAAAATTAGTTGCTTAGGTGTGACCTTTTTCGCGTAAGCGAACTTCACAAATCTTTATTCTATATTTAATCAAGGCTGCAGTGCCGCCATAAGTTTTTTCATGTCGATGTTTAGGGAAATGCAATAAACATTCGTTAATTTTAGAAAGGTTTTATTCGTGAAGGTTGTTCTGATCATCTTCTTCAATAAATATAAAATATTTGTTTTAGGAAGGGGACATTAGAATTGATAATTGAACTTCTTGAAACCATTTATTGCTTTGTCTGTATTCTGAATTATAAGCGTACATTGTACAGGTGGCAATTTTGGAACGGTTTTCCGTGTATAATCTAGATATATTGTGCAACTTCTGATTTTCTGTTATGTTTATCGTTATTTTACACTTTATTGCAAGTTTCGAGTTGTGAAGATCACTACCTATAAAACAAACTTTATTCAAGATAGAATAAGTTTGGTGTAGATGGTCTTTTTCTTGGGTTCCTCTGTTGTAGTTTTGCGATGGAATAGATTTTTCGGGTTACTTGTATATATTGCCCTTTTACTTTTCCTCTATTTGACTCTAGTATCAAGCGAGACATTGTTTTATGAGTTTGTAATGAACGTTTTTCTCGAGGCTGTGTTGTTGCGCTTTGAAAATTTGGTCACTGCGTTTAGCTAAACTTTCTCGAAAATGGAGATTTCATTTTAAAATCATATGAAATAAATTATGGCCATACTACGCATCCAATAGGGCCTTTAAACATAAGAATAACCTTATTTCCTATAGCCCTCCACAAAAATAAAAAACTTCGTTAAAAAAATGGAATTGCAATTCACCAAACCTCGTTTTAAATGTTTAAGAAAATTTAACGAAAAAAAGAAAGTTATTTCAACAGTTTACAAGAAAGGTGCTGGGGGAGGGGCTAGTTCTGAATAAGATATACTAATTCGTAAGTAAGATTCTTGTTTGATTTGTATTAATGAGATTCGTTGGTTTCTTCAAATATGAATCTTACACGTTCGAATCCGTACTGTATTGAAAACAAGCCCTGCAAGAGTGCTTTCTTATGTTATTATTCTGAACAGATTATAATGGGAATCTGAAATGGGATTCTAAAATGATTTTTGAATAAAGTTCTAGAATACGGTCAACTAGAATGAAACTAGTATTCGGAAATTTGAAGCGCGGTATCGAAATCGTTTGCGATTATTGTTGCGACAATAAATTTCTTCGTTTTCAAATAAATTGGCGTTACAAGTTAGAATTTAAAACACAAACCCGATGAAGATGCCCGATTGTAAAACTATTTGCCAATTGGGATTTTTTGTTTTTTTATAATTTTGCTTAATGTATTTTTCGACCAAGCAACTTCTTATTAACACCAAAATCATTTTATGTAGATCTTTTATGATTGCAACAATCATTTAATGCCTGTGGTATGTATCCACAGTCTAACAATACGTTCTTTTAAATTTTTAATATGTTTTGCATGTTTCAAAAAAGTAATCCATTGGTACCTTAAGCCTTCCTAGTTGACTTTCGTCTTTGTAATGATTTTTGTGGTAAATAAGATATTCCGATTTCCGATGGTACGTCCGATGGTATATCATTAGGTTTTAAATAACTACGTTCACATCCAACGCGTTTTATCTTTTTAATAATTTTACATGCCACATATCGAAAAAAATATCTCATTGAAGCATCTGTCAAACTGGCAGGTTTACCATCCATATTTAAATTTATGAAATTTCCACTTATATTAGAGATATCTTCCATGTCAAACACTTATTCTTTGGTCCAAAATAACTCTGAAATACCAATAGGGATACAATTTATTTTCTCCTCAATAAGTTCCACAACATCAGTCATCCTCGCAATTGGCACAATTATAAAATTGCTTTTTGCTTTTTTTCCTATATTATGATTAAATTCATATGTTGAAGGGTTCTTGTTTTGTCCTTAGCTGCCCTAATTTGGCAAATCAAGTTTTCGATAGGATGCCGATTAAATCTTGCAGTTAGCAAATATTCAACCCCAGGATTTTCTGACTTAATTTGACGCACTAATTCGTTAATCCCATTAATTATTTGAATTAATCTATCTTGAATTAATTATTTATACGCTTTAAAAATTCCGTTATTTCATTATCCGACATAGCACTCAAGAATTTAAGTTTTGCAAAATTTTGTTTTTGAATTTACGCAATCGAAGAGTTTGTTCAATTTTTTGATAAACGTAACAGTAGCAACAGCGACTGATACATTAGTGGCTTTCCAATCGACCACCGCAAGTACCTGCAAACACTTATGGTTCATGTCTTTGCTAGATTTACTACAGTTAATCTAGCAAAGACTTGAACTATAATTGCTTATAAGTACTGGCGGTGGTCGATTGGAAAGACACTAGTAGCCGCATTTGATCTGATCCAGATCAGGTCATGTCTCATAAAACAACACCAAAATGCATAAAACAAACAAACACCAATGTCAATTTTCTGTTCTGAATCTGCCTGTTCATACGCGTATTATATTCATCATATTCTTTGTCGCTGCCTCCCTCTAAAAAGAATATGATAAATACAATACTCGTGTGATCACATTATTGTTGACTTCACTACTACACTAGTGAATGTTGTAACTGTGACACCTAGTGTGTAATAGAATAAGTTAAATTAATAGCTCAATGTTTTACTGTACTAAAATGGAATTTTCCATGATAAAATTGTTCTAAATGTTTCTACACTATACTAACTGGAAAAGTTATGATCTTTCTAGAAGTTTGGTTTGTGTATATAAAAAGTCGAACGAAGTCGAATTGGATGATTAATATTTGGTAAGCGGATTCTTTTTTTTTTTTTATTTAAAATAAATTTTATGTATTTATTTTATGTAATGAGAATCTAGTCTCCTGAACTAATGAGCAATTTGTTTCTGACTTAATTTACTAACTTAAATTAATCTATGGCTTCTTCCCATTAGCGTTCCATAGTGTTTGATAAATTGAAGTTATTCACATCTTTGTAGTGGATTTTAGATCAGCATAATGCTGCTTAAACTGACAATCACACCAGCTCAAAAGGTTTGGTTCTTTAAGTCTGCGTACTAAATTAGGAGCTGAGTTGCCTTAATGTTCACATGTTGGCGGAGCCTTTCTTCATATCTCCGTGCTTTTTCCTGGATTTCGTTTAAGATGAGGTTCATTTTAAGGTCCCTATGAAAGTCATTGTTCCTGACATACCAAGGTGCATCAATGATGTTCCTTAATACTATATTCTGAAATCTTTGGATGATATTTACGTTGCTCTGTTTGGTACAACCCCAAAGCTGAATACCAGTCTAAATCGGTTTCAATATTTGCTTATAAAGTAGAAGCTTGTTGAATGTTGATAAAGAAGAGTTCCTTCCTATCAGCCATTACATTTTTCTGTATTTAAGTCTTAATTCTTTACTTTTCTTCGTGACGTGTGCTTTCCATCGTAGTTTACCATCCAGGGTCATGCCGAGATACTTAGCTGTGTCCGCATGCGTTATTATTTCCCGATTTATGGTAATCGGTATTTCTTCCGTTTCATGTTTTAACTCCTCATAGTGATGAATACTATTTCTAATTATAACAGCACTCTCTCCTTTAGCAATGTTTCCAGGGTAAATAGTGTGATCTATTTGATAATTTTTAAATTTAATGATTGATTGTCTAGTGAAGTGTGTTTCCGTGATAAGACATACATCGATTTTTTCTGTGTCCAGGACCACTTGCAGTTTTTGCTGATAACACTCCAACTGACTAAACGGACTTCTCTAAAATATTCTTTACTGATTTTATTAGAGGCAACACCAATTTTTTATTGGTCGCTAAATGCTTTTCAGTTACTGGATCTCTCGTTACACGTTATAGCTTTTACTTTGACACCTAGTTCCATAAATTTATCTAAATTTTCCATAATTATTAAATAAAGTTTCTCTGATGTTACGGAGTCACTGGATATCTTGTCTTGTCTCACGATACCAAAATTAACGAAACCATTAATTTAGACTTCATCAAACACTAATACAACCTGTTTTAAACTTTCGCTCATACTGCTGATCTCGAATCCAGGACATAAATGTTTAATAAGCTGCCACCTCACTAATGATACGGTAGATTTTAGTTTAGATTTTATCGTAAATATTTATAGTATTTTGAGTCAGTAGCTTTTGGATGCTAGGCCATTTCTCGTTTTTCGATGTATAATTTGTTAATATTTTTCAGAAGGTTTTGGAATTTTGACGGTACAATTTTAGTTTCTTCCAGAAAAGCGTGTGTACATATTGCTGTCACTGCAAGAGGTTTCGTCAGTTTCTGAAATATTATCAGCTGATAAGATCGTTATCATTATGACACGTTATCTGGCATATCGTTCAAATTTTTAGTAAATGCAGAGACTTTCGGTGAAGTTATTCATTCTAACTGGTGTCTTTTTAGCCGTGAAACTGTCTACGCCTCAAGCACTGCAGATTCTTGCAAAAAATTATGCCCCAATATCAACCAGCTCCGAGACAAATATCGATTTGCTCTGGTGTAGAAAACATTAAGGGTATTTTTCAGCACCTAATTAGCTGTACGGCTATGATTAGTAAAAATAAGATTATCTGTCATAATTTGAGTTATAATTTATGAATAATCACAAACTGTGTTGTTCACCGCTGCTCAAGTGAGAAGACTACACTAAAATAAAAACGTTCATATGACTAAGTATAAGCAAAATCGGGGTACAAATTTACTTTCGCAATAAATGCGAAATTTAATAAAAATCTCCGCCACTCCATTAATATTCCCATTGCCAAATTTGATTCAACTCATAAATTTTAGGATTTGTTATTTTTTTATTAATTTTAACTTTTTTAATTTACTTTGATTTCGATAGATTGCATTATAATAAACCAATTACACGCCTCCAACTGTACACAATTTTTTTTTTTTATCATTTCGATTTAGGTACTGCTTTGAACGTATATAATATATAAACAGAATATATACAGACAACAACAAACGTCGGAAATCAAATTAAAATTGCAACCCATAATTGCATTTTTTTTCTACCCTTTGCAATAAATAAAGAATTTTTTTCCAAATATAACGGAGGAAAAATCAAAATTAAGGGAAAGTTATTATGAAAGTTTTGAGAGAACGTTAAAATAACCTCCAGGTCAAACCTAAAATCTATATATGTACGTTCGTTCGGAAGAGAAACAAGCAACCAAAAAAAAAACGTAAGGGAACGAAGTAATAGATTTTAATACCAACAATAAATCTCACCCTTAGGATGGGAACAAAATCAACAACAAAAAATTCATAAACGTGCATTAGGTATATACATATGTATGTACATCGATTGGAAAACGCGTTGATGGGATTGATGAATGGCCTTGGTTATGACTTTTTATTTTTATTTTTTTTATAAATGCGAGTACATGAACTGTGTAACACAAAATTATATTTGAAATATTTTCCGACACAGAATTATATCTGTAACAGCATCGAATACTAAGAGAAAATTAACTGCAGGGTGACGATATATAAATTTTAAATCATCCAGAAAATTTGATGCCATCTGTAATGATATGGATATCGATTGATTTTCTACAAGGCATTCTCTGTGCATCTATCTACATATGTGGGTACACCCTAACTCTGATACAAAGTAATAAATTGTTTTAATGAAATTCATAAACCAAATGACAATCCTCTCAATATTAATGTTAATGTTAAAAAAATAAAATCGAAACAATTTTAATTGGCTTCGATGACAATGAGTAATTGCAATACATTTTTATAAATTTGTTACTGTTGTGTTTGAAGGGTTAAAATAAAATATGAGTATTTTCGAAATATTCAACCATTCAAATCATTAATTATAATTTTTCCAAATTGTACTCACCTAATTTGAAAAGAATTTCGGCTGGATTTAGAACTCAATTTGTAAATTCTCCTTTTTATAATAACGATATTTCGACAAATAAAAATAATTTTAAAAGTAAACGACTCATAATCAACCGGATTGCATGAGATTCAAGAAAGGAAAGTGATTTCTAGTTAGTATCGAGTAGCTAGTAGCTAACATTTAGATACGTATGTTGGCCTTTTTAGACATAACAGGTTTTATAAACGATTCACAGTTTGTTTTTCGATGATGCGTTACTACAATTTTTCAATATAACTTATGACAGTCATAATAAAAAAAAAATGGTAGCGGATCTCTTTATTGATGTTACAAAGGCATTTGATAAGGTGAACCATATACACTGTCTTTTGGACAAATTGTATGGTGCTGGATTTTGCGGTTATGCAATAAACTGGTTAGAATTCTACGTGCCCAATCGTTTTCAATGCAATAAAGTTAGGAACGAATTTTAGATCGATGTCACAGTGCTGTATTCTTTGTTTCATTCTTTTTATAATTTACGGTACAAATTAACATCAATAGAAATTTGATGCTTTTGCCGACAATACCACATTGGTTTATGAAGATTTTTCGTAAGTAGATACGAAGTGAGTAGATAAGTGTAATAAAATCGAATCTTGCTGTACTGAAAATTTGGTTTAATAAAAATTTTATGGTTTTAAGCTCTAAAACGAGGTATATGAATTTTTTGAAGAAAATTCAATTGTACTTCTCAACGAGTTTTATTCTAACTCATTCGTAATAAATACTACTGAACCATAATATTACGTTGGTATTACGGTTGACTCAAAAACATGAAATGAATTCTCCAAATCGAAAACTTTTTCATCTTCAAAAGTAACGTCTAGTAAACCTTCTGAAATCTTTATACTTTGCTCTAATTAATTCATGAATGAATTATGGTCTGATAGTTTTGGGCGGGATACATCGTGAAAATTTTAAACGACCAATTACAGCTCAAAAAATCGTGATGGAAGTCATAATTTTTTAAAACTAAAAGAGAGCATTCAGAAAAGAAGAACTACCGTTATTTATTTGTTTATAAGGTTCTAAGTATGTTTTACAAGAGAGGTGCCTATGATTATGTTCGTTCTGCAACCAACAGTTTCAGAGCAAATAGCTTGGGCTATGTTAAGGATTCATTGGATTCAATTCGTTGCTTCCTGAAGAGCCTTAAATTATGTATTTTTGGTTTTGAAACTCATAAGGGCTTACCTTTAATTCAAATAAAATTAAAAATAAACCAAACAATTATATGACGAATCAGTTAAAGATGCACAAATTGTGTTTGAGGTTCACATAAAAATTAAATTTACTTAGGAAATCGGCACATATGTTCCGACGATTCAGGTCCTTAAAACCAGTTTCTCCAGAAATAGTTTTTTTTTAAAAGCAGGTCTTCCAAAAATAGGTCAACAAAAAACGGATCCCTCATAAATAGGTCCTCTAAAAAAAGGTCGCAGTTTGAAGATGTTATTGATGTTATCGTTTGTAATAGTAGACAAATCGTTTGCTACTGTTTGTAATAATAGTCTTCCTTCTTTTATCTACTATTATAAAACGATAGCTCCGAAATTAGCCGTCGAATTTCCTGTTATTCCAAAATCAAATTTTGGTTGAAGAAATTAAAAATAGACACTATATTTAAAACCCTGCGTCGAACACTCTGTGCCTTGCGTCTTTAGTTTGTGATTGGAATATCATCGAAAATCATAAAACTCATGAATAATCACGAAAATCTGAAAAATTTTGAAAATCACAAAGATTCTAAATTCCCTAATCTCTCGGATTACTTGTAAGGACAAAAATTCAATGCTAAAACCTAAAATTTTTGAATAAAAGTGGAAATCTGAAGTAATCTGGTAAACTAACTGATTAACGAGTACCTCTAAGAGCCGGAATATAATTTTAAATAATCGCGAAATATCTCCAACAAAAGCAAATAATCTGCAATAATCTCGAGAATAATCAAGAATATATAGAAAAATCTCATGTACATAGCCCGAAAACCACTCTTACCCTAAAACTCGAAAAATCTCGAATAATCTGGAAGTCAACAGAAAACGCACACAGCTATTTCGATTTTTCCGTACATATGTATCTTCTTTTCTCTATATATTTTAAATCTGTAGAAGAGGAATTTAGAAAATTGTGGATGCTCTCTGAACGGTGAAATTTAAATTTTTAAGGATTTTCAACAGTAGGTACACTAGAGATGTTTAGTATGTTTAATAGAACTGGAGCTACTTTTGTCCTACGATTTAAAAATACAAATTGAGAAACAACGATAATTTCAGTTTGCATCAGGAGCGTAGTCTAGCATATTCAAACGATATTTTCTAAATGTAATTTTTACTAATTGCAATTAAAAATTCTCGTATCGTTTGAAAATGAATCCTGAAATTGTAAATTTTTTATTTTAAATTTCACTCCAAATTTTGTAATTCAAAAACCACTTTTTCTCAGAATTTTGCCCTCACTAAACATAAAATTTTGCTCAAATCGA
Organism: Tipula vernalis; assembly: GCA_958295665.1. Lineage (NCBI taxonomy): Eukaryota > Metazoa > Arthropoda > Insecta > Diptera > Tipulidae > Tipula > Tipula vernalis. Next base: position 377,838,962 of record OY282558.1, on the reverse strand, counting down.
TTTTATACTTCTAACTTAATCTTTAATTTTTCTCTTGCCAGTCCAATTCGAAATACAAACTCAATTTTAAACTAAAACCAAAATTACAGTTTTGTTTTTGCACAAGTCCAAATTACTATTCAAGTTCAATTTCTTCTCAATATTTGGTTTAAATTATGACTTAAAATTCAAATATTTCGATATTTACTCAGATTTTGGTTCAAAATTCTGATATAAATTTAACAAACATTTTGATTCAAACTAGAGTTTTAAATTCGACTTTAACTCAGCATTTCTAATAACACTCAAATAAATTCTCAATAAATTTCTTAAAAGTACTTGCAACTGTAGTTGAAGATGTATTCCAAATTTCTAATCAAGTACATTTAGACAAATCTAGGTTGGAATAATTGCACCCATAATTTTGCGTTAGTTAAATTTAGAAATCAAGCTCGTTTGTTTAAATATTTTTTAATTAAATTGCATCCAAATTTTTGCTCAAACTCTTGATTGGATTCAAATTGAATTTTTAGTCCAAACTTTGTTCAAATCTTATTTTACTCTATTTTACAGTCAGTCCTAATTAAGATTTTATTCAATTACGTTTCAAAATTGATATGCTTCTATTATAAAGCAAAATTCTTTCAGATTTATGCTTGATTCCTGATTTTCTAGTTGTACTAAAAAATTTGTTGAAATCGTGTTTAGAATTTAAGCACAGTTACATAAAGGGGTTTAAATATTTTGCTAAAATTATTTTTGAAAATGTTTTTCCCAAATGTAAAATAAAGACGACAATTTCTACTTACAATTTCACTCAAATTCATGATATTTATCATAGTTTAGAATTCAAGCTAAGTTTCTCTGTTCGTTCTCTTAATCAATTTTTTCTCTGTCGAATGCAGTTGACCAATTTAGGCTAGATTTATGTTCAAAATTTCATTTATCATTTTGTTCAACTCCGAGAATTGCTTGGAACTAAATTTCTGACCAAAAATCTAAATTTTTTTCAAATCCATTTTGATTTTAAATAAGTTACTAGAGTGAATACCATTCACATAATAAAACGAAAATTACAATATTCAATTAGTAGAAACTTTGTTAAAACTATAAATTTCACTCAAGTTTCCAAATCAATTTAATTCAATGAGCGTAGTCAAAATTACAAATAACAAACATTCAAATACGGTTTGGAAGTTTAACTCAATTTCGGATTAAAATATCCCTCACAGTTGAACAAATCCCGATGGAATTGTAATTTAATTTTATTCTGGATGCATTTAAGGTTTTATTCGAATCAATCAAAACTATCTTCTTTCCCAGTCTTCCTTCCGTATTTGCTTTATTTTTTTTTGTTTTCTAATTGAAAATCCACTAAATCTATTGTGGAACTCTATCGAGTTATAACTCAATTCCTAGATATTGTGACGGTGACACCTAGTGCGTAATAGACTAAGTTAAACTAATAGCTCAATATTTAGCTGTACTAAACTGGAATTTTCCATGATAGAAATTGTTCTAAATGTTTCTACGCTATTCTAACTGGAAAAGTCATGAGCTTTCTAGAATTTTGGTTTGTGTATATAAAAAGGCGAACGAGATCGAATTGGATGATTAGAATTTGGAAAGCGATAGAGTAAAGATTAAAAAGGAATTAAAAAGTGATTTAAAAAGTGTTTTTGTGCGCAATAAAAATTATAAGTGTACAGTTAAAGTTTGTGAATAATTTATATAAAGTGATTTTGGGAATTTTTGTTAAAAATTGTGTTGTAATAATTCTTGTGTTAACTAAATAAATTCGTTGGTGATAAATTGAATTGAATTTGTTTTATTCACAATCCAGTAATACGAACCTTGATTGACAAGGCAGAAACGTAACAATATAATTTTACCAAAGATTTTATTTGGTTTGGAATGCCAAAACCATTTTTGTAAATTTAAATTCCTAATTCAAAGTTCTCTCAAATTTTCCGATACAAATTTAGAAACTAAATTCTAAGGAAATTTTGTTTGTTGTTTGAGACCAAATCTCGTATTGCAACTCAATTCTTACCTAATTGCAATTAAAATTATTTTGATGGTGACACCTAGTGTGTAATAGAATAAGTCAAATTAATATATACCAAAATGGAATTTTCCATGATAAAAATGTTCTAAATGTTTCTACGCTATTCTAACTGGAAAAGTCATAAACTATCGAGAAGTTTGGTTTGTGTATATAAAAAGGCGGACAAGATGGAATTTGATTATTCGAATTTGGAAAGCGACAGTGTGGAGATTAAAAAGTAATTAAAAAGTGATTTAAAAAGTGTTTTAGTGGAAATAAAAATTATAAGTGTACATTAAAATTTGAGAATAATTTATATAATTTGTGTTGTAATAATTTTTGTGTTAATTAAATAAATTCCTTGGTGATAAATTAAATTGGTTTCGTATTATTTACAATCCTGTGATACGAACCTTAACTGGCAAGGCAAAAACGTAACATTATGTTTCAATCTAGTTTAGAACACCAAATTTACACTCGAATTTTTGCTCAAAACCAAGTAGAATGTCATAATCATTTACTACTATAAATTTCCAAATCAATTTTTAACCAAGTACAATAATTTATACCATTTAAATTCCATGCAAAATGTAGCTAGTTTAATCCAGAAATATTTTCTTAATTTCTATTTTAAATTTAACTCAAAATATTGAAAGGTGTCGTGGTTCGAATTGCAACTCAATTAAAATTGTATCTGTTTAATTTCAAACTGAAAATTTATGGATTTAAAATCGGAGGTTTTGTTTTTGAATCCACTCAATATTTAGTCATGCCCATGGTTGGAATTTTTATTCAAAGATTGAAATTCAAACACTATTTATAGGAACGTTCTGCTGAAAACTACGATTAGCTTTTGATTCATATTAAATACAAGATGTTGTTCAAATCTAGTTTGTAATTCTAATTCAATTTTTAAATTTTTAAATCCAATTTGAATTTCTACTCAAGAATTTATTCAATTACATTTGGGAATTGAAATTCTCATTCAGATTTTTGCTCGAAATTCTGATTTTATATTCGTTATGTTGAAATTCACAAATGTGTGTTGACAAATAATTTGTTGAAATTTCTCACGTAAATGGAACTCAATATTTTACTAAACTTCTTGTATGAATTCTGAATTAATTGCATTTCTAAATTAATTTTAAAATTCTGCCTAATTATTCTACTTAAAATTTCATTCACAATCATTACGTCCAATTTAGAATTGAAGTTAATTTTATTACCTGTAGACTTCGTGTTTTAATTGTAATTCGAAATCGATTTGTAATTTACCAAATCAAATTAAATTTAATTTGTTATCAAATTTACAGTCAACATTTCCCTCAAACATATTATAATAACTTGGAACTTTTAGGATAAAAAATTGGTTTCGTTCGAGCCCATTTTGAATATGAATAACATTAAAACTGTTGCTCAAGTCATTTGGTACGTTCTTATAGTTTAAGGAATTTTAACGCTTTAATGCTTTTAATGCGCTTCTAGCGCGTTTCCATATTTTGCCTTAATCAGATAAATGTCACAACTTGGATTATTTCATTTTTGATAAAGAACATACGTTAACGATTAAAAACAATAATCACAAAACCTGCTAGAAGAACTCCGGATCATCAAATAATGTGCATTATTGAGATATGTATCTTAATTACCGGAGTTTAGACCAAAGTGAAACATTTTTAACTTAATTTTTGACCTAGCCTGTGTCCTTCTCAAATGGTAATTGAACCCCGATTCACCCAGGAAAATAATTTTTTCCCGTTCTATTGAATCATTTTCGATTAGAGCACTGCATATATCTTCCTTAACTCGATGGTGCGGATACAGTTTATAGTTACTTTTAAGGGTTTTAGCGCGTTCCCTATGGCTGTCGTACCCTAATCAACATTGTTTCATTCCATAATTTTTGTTTTAATATTTTTTAAGGTAATTGCCGGATTTCTTCAATTTTTAATAAAATTTGAGGAGTTCTTGTTTTCCGCTGTCCGCCACATTTTTTTTCAATAATAACCTCGCCGTCTTTAATAAATCTCTGAATTATTGAATGTGCAGTGCTTGTGTTAATCCCGGCAATTGCAGCTGCTTCAACAATACTTTTCCCATCCTCGTATAACTTAATTAAAATTTTTTTTGATTCCATATGGATTAGTAAATACATATATACTTACCCTTTTAGTAGTGTATATATATAGGTATATACATTTACCGTTTATATTTGATGGCTCTCGTGGTCGCATTAGACTGGCTGGTAGTGTTAGTTCTCTTATATCCGAATCTGTTGAATCGTCAGAGCTTGAATCAAATATTCTGTTTGTTGAGGCAATTGAAACTGGTTGCGGTGGTTGGGGTCATTTTAAGTCTAATAGGAGTAATTACCTATTGATATTTGTACAGACATACAGTGCGGTTCAATAGATTACCGCCACTCGATTCTGAGAAGCAAAAGTCAATTTCCAGCCAATGCGTGTGAGATAGAAAACATTTTGAAATAGAGAAAGAAAGGGTATTTAGTACTGAATAGAATAGCAAAAAACAAAAAACGAATACATCAAAATAACTGTTTTTTTTGTGCTGTTTTGAAAAATGGGTAAGAAATCCATGACTTGGTTTCGGTTCATTTGATTATCGCCACTTGAAAAATTACATCAAACATTAGCATTATGTGTGATTTCTTACCAAAACTTTATTTTTATTTTAAATATAATATTAAAATATAATTTCTAATATTTAATGGAACTCCCATTATTCTGAATAACTTCAAAAATACGACCCTTAAGTGAGTTCGTACAACAATTTCAAATAATTGAGTGACATTTCTACCCAGGCCGCTTTAATCCCTATTATGTTTAAATCCGGCGAACATGATGGCCATGGCAATAGCTGGACATTTTGAATTGTGATGTACAACTTTACAACGCGAGCTATGTATATTGGGACGTTATCTTGTTCGAAAATCCATGAGAGTGGTGTAAAAACAGATTCCAGTAACGTCTTTTAACTGTTTCCGATCATTTTTATACATTGAAACACCAAATCGATTGTGCCATAATAAGAGAATGAACACCAGACCATTACGCCCCCTTCTCTGCTATGATAGCGATGCAAAAACACTTCCTCTTTCCGAAGGTCATGAAAATAATAATTATGTATACCCATCTGGTCCATCCAACTTACATTTTTTTTGTCATCAGAAAATACGACTTTTCGCCAGGGAAAGCGAACATTCAAAGAGGATAGACGTGTTTTGTATTTCCTCTTCAAAATTTAATTTAATTTTATTTTTATTTTATATTTATTTGTTGCTAGTGTGAAGTGTTATGTATATACTTTATATACATATGTATAAAAATTTTAATTTTAATTCTAGTTTAATTCAATTTTAGTGAAATAATAATTAAAGTGTAATTTTGGAAAATGCAATCCACCAGGATGCATTTATCAGGCAATGTTTTATATTTATAGATAAAAAAAATCAAAATTCTTGATTTCTTGATTAAGTGCATGATTTTAACTTTTGTGTGGTTGTACATGAAATTACGGTCACCATCATGAAATACGACGTAGTTAATTTCATATCTTATTCTATGTTTACGCTTAGTTGAATGTGTTCTTATGTTTTATTTTATGTACAATCAACACAAATATATTCTTGCAGCAAAACCAACAAAAATGTGTATACATGCCGTCTCGTTCGCTCTTTACGTAGATCCTATCAAGAAAATGTACTATATATTATTGGTTTTTGCCATATAATATTGAAACAACAACAAAAACAGAGAGACATTTTTATAATCGTCCCAAATATTTTCCTGTTTCTTGATACATAGAACAGGAATATTTGAATGTTTTCTATAGGGGTATTATTTGTGTGTAATATAATCAAAACATGATTTGTCTCCTGCTACGCACATGGAAGATTGTATGAAAATATTTATCTTCTCTATGTGTGTTGGTAGTTTAGTTTATACGATTTTGTTATTTTTATTTTGTTGTTGTTTTCTCTCTTTGTGTTTTTTACATATATTCACGAGATAACTATAGTGTTCTTGATAAAACATGAACTACACAAACACAACGAAAATTTTACTGTATTCGACTGAAATAGGATTTTTATACTCCGTATAATCGAGTAAGTTTCAGTCGATCGGAAATTGCTAATTGTTTATTTAGGTATGATTAATTTTTTTACAGGGTATTATAAACTGCATTAAATTATATTAATTATATTAAATTAATTTAATTAATATTCAAAGATTATAAATTAACTAAATTATATGAATAATATACTTATATGGAAATATTAATTTTGAGTTGAATTGTGATTTGGTTTGCAACACATAATGACGTATTTATTTATGCATGCGAAATTTCGATTAAATGAATGTAAACAACGTGGAATTACGTAAATGCAAATCGAGATGCTAAATGTATTGAAATTAATTAACCAACTAAATGGATTCATTGAAGTTTAGGTTGCAGTTTTCACATACAAACGTCAATATTACTTATGTATATGGTACATCGATCAAATTTTTAAGAATATAATGTTTCAATTTCAATTTTATTTTACTTACTTGTAATTTTAAGTGGTGATAGTAAATGGTGCGACGGAGATTTATTCAACAGGTGAATTATGCTAATTGGATTTTTATTTAGGTAGTCCACTGTTTTATAAGTTTTAAATATAATTTTGAAATATTGATGATCGCTATGGGTTTCGCAGATCGGATTCGTTCTTTTGCCAGTGATGTTCGATTTTTGTAGCTCGCTCACAGTTTTCTCCGGGTCATCGTCGGTGTTTTTCGGGGTGCATTCGTGTTTTTCGGGGTATCTTCAGTTGGGTGTAGGGTGAATTTGGGTATTTTTGGAGGAGAATCGGTTTTTGGTATTTTAACTTTGTTGATTTTTGCAATTTTGTTCGTTCATCGTTTGGACGATTGACCTCAAGTTGTGCCGGTTTAATGTTATCCTCAGCTTGTTTAAGCCGTGATTGTCGCAGTTTTCCTTTTATATTTGTTGAGGTTGTTGCTGGATTTCCCTCTATGATTTGCTCAATTTTATTTGGAATATCCTCTGTAATTTTAAAGAATCTTTTATCACCACATTTTTCCACAATGATTTCTTCACCATGTTTCAAATATTGTTTGATAATTGAATTAGCGGTGTTTTTATTTATACCTAAGAGTTCCGCTGATGCTACAATTGATTTTCCCTCATTGTAAAATTGTATTAATAATTTTTTGGACTTTAAACTGGTCCTTTTGTAACATTGGCTACAGGAGACTCATGTTGCTCTGAAACTTGCAAATCACTGCGAATTTTCCATTGTTAGAAGCACTAAGTATATTAAAAACATGAAACACTATGTAACACCTTTTACCGATAAATCGATATAACACTTACTTAACGGATGATCAGATGTAAAATCGTTTAATGTAGGTACCGACCACAATGATAAAATATAACAACGGTTATCGAAGGACGAATGCCTGTTCTGTTGTTGGGCTGGGGCTGAGTTCGGACCGCAGAAGTTATAAGTTATAACTTATCTGATTGCTGGTGCAGTAGCGGGATTTGATTTTGATTTGGGGGGGATTGATCTTTTAATTATTGTAATTACTAACAATTTACTAACTATCTGCTATACTTAGGTGTCTGTAACCGGGCCGATTCTGTCACTTTTAACTATCCTATCATATCCTTCGGTTTTGTTATGTGTGAAAGGGTACACGATGGGACGCGGCCAGGGGTGGACATGATGCTGTCACATTTATGTAGTATCGTGGGTGGTTGTGCTCTCCTTGTTGTAATGGTGCTTAGGTATCTTCAGTGGGGAAAGCATTCAGCTGTGTTATAAAATTTGTGTGACAGTTTAATGACCACATCACTAACACAGCATTCAAATCAATCAATCAATTAGAAAATATGACTTTTCGCCAGTCATTAACATTTTGACCTTGCATCACATTCCAAGTCGTCTGTTCCTTTGCAAATTCCAATCGTTACTGCTTCCGTTCATCATTCGGTGGTGGTTTTTTCGATAACTTTAGCAGCTTCAGATATTTTGCACTTAAAATAGCAAGGCGGACAGTCGATTTACGGGCATTAACACCAGCTAGAAGGGCAAATTTGTTGTAGAAAGAGCCGAATTGGAGGCTTATCAACTAATTTCTCGTTTATCCTTAGGTGTAAGTGCCGTTGAAACTAGGGGTTTCATTACCGTTTAGCGGTTAACCGGTTAACCGGTTTTACCGCACACGGGGTTTCCGTAAATCCCAATAAACACTTCGCATGAATTTGTAAACCTCCTACTTCCTCAAGATTATCAGATCGGAACGAACAGTCGACTGTGGGAATTTATTCGAGGGGTGCAATCACAAATTACTTTAAAGCTTCTATTGATGAATCATTTCCCCGCTATTGTTTCAAAGATGGTAGCAAGAGATAAAATACCATTCCAAAAATGCATAACCTCTTACGATTTAAGAAGGCTTTTATCATTTGGAGAGTACAAGGTACCAGAATCACAGCAGTCATAAGTCACAATGCAGATATATATGAGTGGACTTCTATTAAAAGTCGGCGATATATGAATATAAATGTTCATACTAAAAATACATTTTGGAATCTAGGCCTAGCACATATTCAAGGATCCATGCCAGCTGATAAATGTGTCCAGTTAGTTGAATCAAAGTTGCAAGAATTTGGGCTAAATTTTAATAATATTGTTGCAATAACGACTGATGGGGCAGCAGTTATGAAAAAATTTGGTTCCCTTTTAAACACTTATCATCAGTTATGTTTAGCTCATGGGATTCAATTGGCCATAATTCAGGTACTACATAAAATGAAAAATAATAGTGAATTCCCAGAGACTGATGAACGAAGTAGCTCGGAAGGCGAAGAAGAAGACGAGGAAGCTGACGAAGCTGTTGAAGGGTTGATATATCATTCTCGATGCTTCAATGTGATCTTTTTAATGAGGGTGTCTTTGAAATTATAAGTAAAATTCGACGGGTGGTAAAATTATTTTGAAGTTCGCCGACAAAAAACGATGACGTTTTCCAAAGGCATGTCAAACACGAATTTCGAATTCGAGGAAAAGAAAAGTCGTTAATTTTGAACAACAGGGGCCCTATTCTCGAATTCCACATCCATTTTCCACATGTGGACATCTGTCAAAATTCATAAAGATTTAATTTCTTTTGTACTAAGGGATTATTTCCGAATCGGTATAATCCGTCGGTATAAATAAACTTACAATTATTAAAACCATAACATCGCTGATTGAAAGACTGAATATAACAAAATGGGTAGTCTGATCCTACGACCTATAGCATAGCCTAAAAGCCCTACCTGATGATACACATCGACAAACTCTTTCTGATATAGTTAAGTATAGTTAAAAATTCTAATTTTTGACTTCACTCTCAAATTTTTTAAAAGTAAACTATTCGGATTAATGAATAATAGTCCAGGCAACGAAGATCAAAAAATACCAAATATCGGAAATAATTCATGTAGAAGCCAAAATTGGTACAGTTGTAGGTGAAGGTGTCCTTAACAACATACTAAAAGTACTGAGAAAAGGGGGTGAAGCTAAGGGGGGGATGGGGTCCTTTTTTTAAGTTTTTAGTTAATAACTCAAAAACCACTGCTTCTATCAAAAAAATGTCCATGTACTAAATTAATCTACTGAACCGCAGGTAATCTATTGAACCGCAATGTATGTATAAAGATTTATTTAAATAATTATTACAATTCTCTTGTACAAAATATTTAAACGAGTTAATGATATGAACTCACTACAGACCAGGCTGGGCAAATTACATTAAACTGAGTAATTAAAATACTTTTACGAATTACAGCAAACTCAGTAATTAAAATACAAATTACAATTACTTTCAAGTGGATTAATTAAAATACAAGTTATAATTACTTTAATTTGTAAGTTGTAATTAAAATAAAAATTACAATTACTTTGCATTTGTAAATTGATAAATTTGATTTGACAAAATTCAACGATCATTAATATATCTTTGTGAAGTTGGCCCAAAATTCTATCCCAAAAAATGATGATAGTTAACGTTGGCAACACCACCTCAAATCTTATGATACAAAGTAAACTATCATTATTTTATTTCACCGCTTCCTATTAGAATTTATATTGAAAAAAAGCAAAGAATGATAAAACAACTTATATTGTCAGCACAAAAAAAATTTATATCATGATAACAAAATTTAACACGATAGACCCTCCTCAGCCCAAAAATAAAACTATCATGGGAAAGGAAACATATTAGAATAACTAAGGAGAACTTTGTAATTTTTTGCAATTTAACTGAGTATTATATCAAGTACTGTATTGTTGGCACCAATCTGCCGATGATTTTTTATTAGGCCTATCAATTGTGAATACTCTGGAACTTTTTCAGAATTTTGTGATGGGAATAGCCTGGTCAAATATGGCCGAAAAGACTTGTGAGTCGTATTTAATTAGATTTTTGTATTGTTGGTACCAATCTCCCGATGCTTTTTTTATTAGGCCTGTCAATTGTTATTCAATTAAACACAACTTGTCTGTTATGTAATTTAATACGACTCACAAGGCTTTGCGGCCATATTTGACCAGGCTATCCCCATCACAAAATTCTGAAAAAGTTCCAGAGTAGATTGGTGCAAACAATACAGTACTTGGGAGAATACTCAGTTGATTTGCGATGACTAGCTGAATACGACCTATGACGCTTTGCAGCCATATTAACCATGACGATTCATTGGAATGCTTACTATGAAAACCATAGCACTTTTGCAATGTTTTCAGTTTTTTCTTTTTTATAATCCCTGTTAGTTTGATTTTTGGCTGAGAGTCTTGATAAATTTTGCTATCGTGATAGTAATTGATTTTTTTGGACTGACACCAAAGTATGAAATTTTTTTTTTTTGGGCTGAAATATGTAACGCAACAGCTCTGACGTCTCAGCTGTTGGTTAACAGAAATTTATCAACTTAGAGGCTTTGGTTCGCGGCTATCACTGGCAGGCTAGAGCTCAGCGGTTAGGGTGGGTGTTAATACCAAAGCTTAAGTCGATCTAGATTTGCCGCGACTGTAACAAAACATTTTCTTCTTTGTCAAGGAAATAAGATATTTAAAGAAAAATAAATTTAACCGAAACAGCGGACAGGCGATACATACCCACCTCGATCATCCAATTATACTACACTGCCATGTCAATCTACTCCATATCACATTCAGATTTTCACAGTCCCGATTCTGTGTAAAACCCATCTATATATAGAGTGAACGCCAACATTTGATGACCGGAAATTTACGAACAGTTGCACTACGAATAAAACTGGATTGGCACAAATACCAATACGCTAGACTATAGTGATATTATCATGATAGAGATATGAAAGATAAATTAATCCATAATTAAAAGGACTGATGTTATAATTTGATCAAACAAAACATGTGGCGTAACCACGTTACAAATCGTGGGGACAACGTGCCCCTGAGATGAGTCTCAAGCCAGGCTAAAGAGCAACTAATAACAATCAAAACGCGATCAGGAAGATTTTATGTCTTTGACGTGATACACTCCCATGGATTTACCTTGAGGATTAGCAATTTCGCAGGCTACTTTACCAACCAATCGAATTATGGTTCCGGGAATAAATTTTTTTGCTAATTTGGCCGAATATTGATCAGACGCCTTGCTCTGGGTAAAATTTCTCACATACACTGATGTGTAGATTGGGAACTCGTCTACGAAGATTGTATCTGGAATGATTTTTGCGTGCAGCTTCGATTTAATTTAACTTAACTTTCGAATAAATATGTTGCAAAAAGCTAGGTTTATCTTCGAGATTAACTTCCGACCCCGTGAAATCGTACACAGTTTTTAGAAATTGGTATGCTGATCCATGCAAAAGAGCATGTTGCCCGAACACCAGAAACTGAAGTATCCTATCCAGTCTGCTTAGGAGCCCATCTATCAACGGGATCGGGTAAGCATCTTTTCTCGTTACGTTATTCAACCGGCGCGCATTCAAGCACAGTCGAATTTTACCATTTGGTTTTTTGACGACAGCCATTGGAGAACTCCAGCTGCTATCATTTTCCTCGATCACATCGAGCGCCAACATACGGTCAACTTCATCATAAATTTGTCGCTGCACCGCAGGCGAAACCGCGTAAAATCTCTGCTTGATACCCGGAGCATCCCCGATATCAATCTTGTGGGCAATAAGCGATGTTCGGCCAAGTCCCATTGTTTCATAACTGGGTAGCGTTTCGATAATAGTTTGGAGTCGCCTTCTCGTATCGGGGTCTAACTGATGTTGTTTAGTGTCAGTATTGTTAGGAGGTGTCGAATTGGCCTTCATTTCGCTGATGATAAATGGTTTGATACCGAACAACTCCCAAATAAAGTTCCTGCTGCAAAGAGGGAACAACAAGGACTTTCATGGTGGCGCATTTTTGTTTGAACACAATTTCGACATTAACAAATCCCAAAACTTTTTGTTTTTCCCCATCAGCCGTTCGGATATATGCCGGCATCGGATGTATAATTAAATTATTATTTCTCGCAAACTTTTCAGCATCTCGGCCCAACTATGCTTGCATAAGGTCGGTGGTCAAAATCATCATTTACTTCAGAAGCTAAGATTGTTTCTGCGATTTGGGCAAAGTACTTCTTGATGTCTCTAAAATATTTGATGGAGCGGTACCTTCGTTTTGGAATTTGACGAGAATTGAGTATATTCGGTTGGGTAGGAGACCTTTGTGTGGGCAATCGAGATTTTATATTAGATGGGACCCGGATTGCTCGGGATTCCCGGTTTTCTTTACTGGAATTTGGTTGGGTCGCATTTGATGGGGATTCCGAAAATGGTGTGACCCAGTTTGTGTCATTTCCGGGTTGCGGTTTTCCTGGTTATTCTGGCATATCGAACAATGGGGAAATAGCACATCTGGACAACCACATCCAAAGCAGAATATTTTTGTATGTGGTACGTCACATTGTCTATAACCATGACCATTCCAGCATGTAAGTTGCTCCAGTTTTTGTGCCCGGGTAGGTCTTGGGTGATAATCAGTCGGCCGCGTTTCTTTAAACGCATTTAAATCAGCTATTATAGAACAATCATATTCATCGTTTACATACGGAGTTTCTCTTAGGGTTGACCCAAGCTCATGTATTTGTGAAGGTCTAACATTCATGGCCATCTCTGGTATATAATTCATATGACGCCATGCATCTTCAGTAGCAATACAGGTACTTACTAGGCTGGGCACAGATTCAAAGACTCTACCCGCCAAATGGGCTTTTAATCCAGGACGCAAGTTCTTTCTCAGCAGTTCCATTATTTCTGAATCTGCTAGTGGTATTTTAAATGGTAACGCTAGATTTAGTATATCATAGTAGAAATCTATAAATGTTTCTCTGACTTTTTGCTTTCGTGTTTCAATCAACTGCCGCAAATCCCCGTCAGTACGTCTATCTTGGAACCGATATAAAAATGATTCTTTCATTTCAGGCCAAGTACAATTAGGTTTTCGTTCCAATACCAACCAATAGTGTTCTTTAGTGCTTGATTTTAAAGAAAACAAATATCATTTACTAGGTTAGCGGTGGGGATTTGGTTTGTCTTAGCCAAATATTCAACTCTAAATATAAATTTTTCCACCGCCATTCCGGAAGCTAAACCATCGGATGTAATATTCCATTTATGAACGGGGGTTACGTTAGAATACATAGAGCGGTTTCCGGGGAATACATTTGGCAAGATTCAATAGCTATCGTAATTTGGACTGGAATGAATTGGTGGAATAGCATTAGAAGCTTGTGAAATTGGTATATTTGGGTTACTCGAAATTAATGGTATATTAGTGGTTCGTCCTAGATGATGATCGGTAACCGTTTTGCTACACGTAACCATAGTTGGGATCGTTTACTGTGGAACGGTATCGTTCAAGTTCTTACTTGTAACTGTAGTTTCAGGAACACCCTGAGCTATTGATCCCAAGGTACACTTTGGAGTAGAGGAAGTGCCTTGTTCTGGTTGATTTATTGGTTGATCTATGATCCATCATACTTAAAGCCTCATTAGTATCAATTTGTACTGCACTTATATCCGCCATAGATTGATTTAGTGTGTCCGTATTCTCAAGAGCTCTTCCGCATACAACGATCAAAGCTTCACATGCTGTTCTCAATTTGTCCGCCGACTGTTTGACGATTTCTATTAGTGAGATTCGCTTGAATCTACCAAGCAAATGCAAGAGCCTAGAAGAGGTCGTTTCAATTTCTTCCCTATCAATAGCCGTTTTCTGGGTGCAACGTAATAGCTCTAATTGTAAGATATTTCCACGTTTGGATCCTGTATCGCGAACTTATGAGGGTTTTGGGGTTTTAAATCTGGATTTGTTTGCTCCGTGCTTAACTGTTCATCTAGTAATTTGAATTGAGTGCGAAGCGATCCCTGAATCTGTCTTATTTCGCATTCAACCTTAAACTCATCATTTTGAAGATTGTCCGATTTAATAGTATTTTGAGCCATCTTGTGAATAATATTTCTAATAAGCTAACCAAAAATTAAAGGGTTTCACGTCAGATGATCAAAATGAAATTATGAATGATGATTAACTACTACTATATTATTAGGACTGATTTCCACTGACAATGAAAAAAAATTAAACCCACCAAAATATTGGAGTCTAAAATTAACAAACAAAAAAAAAAAATCATCGACACCCACAAAAAAAAATAATCTAATAAAATTTATACGTGAATACGTCGTTGGAAGAAATATTTCTGATCTGCTAAAAGCAACCAGGCATAAAAAAATAATACTGACAAAATCAAATAGAAGTTTTACAATCTGCGAATATGTAGATTATTTTCCTGGTACTATTAACATAACATTAGATTAGTAATATATTACTCCAAAAAAAAACAAATTCCGGCACTTGCGACTAAATATTTCAACTAACACCAAACTGAGTAATTTTGAAATAAAATTACTGGAAACAAAAAAATTTTTTTGCATATATAAGATATATATAAATGATCAGGATAATGCATGGAGGAGGATGACATAACAATGCAGTGGGTACGACTAACTGTAGCGTGATATTTTCGATGGCTGAATCTCGCCTGTTTCATTAAGTATGAAATGGAATAAACGGAGTTGTTGAGGTGTGTCTGAGCAAGCTCACAAATAACTCGATTGCACACAACAAGATCTATCTGCGGCTCAGACAAATACCCGATTTAAATGAAAATGATGGCACTTTCAAATCCACATTACACTGGAATCGATACCCGGTAGGTAGAACACAATGCGGAACTTTGAAATAGCCGAATCAAGCATAAATGGCACAACTCTGGTTGCATTCAACATCTACGCATAAACGGAATTTGATGCAAGAGATATAAGCATCAATAATACTTGAGAAAAAAAAAATTCTGAAGAAAAGAAACATTCAATAACTGAATCCATTTAATACAAACATCTGACTCGACAATTAATCAGTGGATGCAGATGCGCAAATAGATCAGTAATCCTAACTTTTGAAATTTAAAAATATGATTGGGCAAATGGTAACTAACTAAAATATTTGTTTTGTCCCTTAGAAAAGTTTGGGCGCCACTGTAACGCAACAGCTCTCACGTCTCAGCTGTTGGTTAACAGAAATTTATCAACTTAGAGGCTTTGGTTCGCGGCTATCACTGGCAGGCTAGAGCTCAGCGGTTAGGGTGGGTGTTGATAACAAAGCTTAAGTCGATCTAGATTTGCCGCGACTGTAACAAAACATTCTCTTCTTTGTCAAGGAAATAAGATATTTAAAGAAAAATAAATTTAACCGAAACTGCGGACAGGCGATACATACCCACCTCGATCATCCAATTACACTACACTGCCATGTCAATCTCCTCCATATCACATTCAGATTTTCACAGTCCCGATTCTGTGTAAAACCCATCTATATATAGAGTTAACCCCACCATTTGATGACCGGAAATTTACGAACAGTTGCACTACGAATAAAACTGGATTGGCACAAATACCAATACGCTAGACTATAGTGATATTATCATGATAGAGATATGAAAGATAAATTAATCCATAATTAAAAGGACTGATGTTATAATTTGATCAAACAAAACATGTGACGTAACCACGTTACACATATTAAATTGTATCACGATATACCTTTTTTTTTGGGCTGATACTTAAATATGAAGAATATTTTTATTTTAGTGTTACCGCTGCGTTTTTTGGGATGAATTTTGGGCCAACTTCACACATTAGAATTTAAGTAATTAAAATACAAGATAATGTTACTTGGAAAACAAGTAATTAAAATACAAGTTACAAATTGTAATTTGTATTTTCATTACGTAATTTAAATACATGTAATTCGTTACTGCCCAGCCTTGGTGGAGTGCGAACATTCAAAGAGGATAGACGTGTTTTTTCTATCCTCTTCAAAAATTTAATTTAATTTAATTTTCTTTTCTTTTTATTTTGTTTCTTATGTACTGATATGTATATACTTTATATACATATGTATATAAATTTTAATTTTAAATTTTAAATTTAATTCTAATTAAATTTAAGTTTAGTGTAATGTGTAATGAAAATAATTAAACTAAAGTGTAATTTTGGAAAATGCAATCCACCGGGATGCATTTGTCAGGCAATGTTTTTTTTTTATTTTTGTAGATAGAAAAATTAAAAGTGCATGATTTGATATTTTGTGGATTGTAAATACAATCAAATTTCAATTTTTAATTACTAAAGTTTAATATTTAGATAGTATTGAAATAAATTTTAAATTATGCTATATAAAATAAGTCGCAATAAATTTGGTATTAGATTTTATTTTTAAGACACTAATAAATACTTATAATTTAGTATATAAAAGGGCCATAAATATGTTTGTGTACTATGTAGCTGTGTCGTTTTCTCTTTGCACGATTTCTGTGAAGGAAGTGTGCGTGGTTTTGTTGGTTTTTGTATTATAAAGTACAAACAAAAACGAGAAAGAGAATCTTTACGTTGGTTTTGATACAGAAGTCACAAGTAATTTACTGTTATGTGAAATGGGCACTAATACATCCATACAACTTGATTCATATATGGTAGGATCAACAATATGGTTGTACAGCTGCTTGTTCGCTCTTTACATGGATTCTGTTAAGGAAATGTAATATATTTTGTTGGTTTATGTATTAACGCACAAACAACAACAAAAAGAGTTTTTTTTTGCGTTACATAGTTTAAGTGTGTTTATATATACTATAAGGCCTACTAATACGCACATGAAAGATGGTAGAAAATATCTATCGTCAATGTGTGTTTTTTGTGTGGTTGGTGGTTTTAGTATGTTTTTGGTTTTAGTATATAGGATTTTGTTACTTGAATGCAGGTGTATTAATCTCTTTGTGTTTTTGTGTACGCACGAAACAACTATGATATTAGCTGTATTTTGTTGAGAAATTTACAACAACAATTGCACGTGATAGGAATTAAATAATTCGAACAAAAAATTTGAATTATTTAATTCGAGCTCGAACAAATAAAATACGTAACTGCTTGAATGAAAAACCGAAGAAATACCAACATAGAATATAAAAATTAAATCGAAAAATATTTCGCGGCTTGTTCTATTGAGAAAAAGATAACTCCAAAATAATTCGAATTAATTTTTTCTCAACAAAGTGCAGCTATTATTGAAATCATGTATTGTGTAAGCGCAGTGGAATTTGTATATTCGACTCAAATAGGATTTTTATACTTTGTATAATCGAATTGGTTTGAGTCGAATTGGAATTGGGAGCTGTCTTATACAATTCATTTAAACGGTTTATTTAGATAGGATTAATAAATTTTTTTACAGGGTATTACATAATGAATCAAATTGTTTTCTAATTAATTTAATTAATATTATAAATTATAAATTGTCTAAATAAATAAATAAATAGATAAATGAAATGCGAATTTAGAAATGTTGGTTTAAATTAAGTTAAGATTTGATTTTTGAGTTTAATGGTTGTCTTAATGGATTTATTGAAATTTAGATGGTGGGATGTACACATAATCGTCATAATTACGTATATGACACATCGATACATTTTTAAGAAAGTAAGGGTTAATTTTCATTGCATTTATTTATTGTTTTATTTACTTTGCATGCTTGATTTGGCAGGGAATGAGGTCCGTGAACTGAGTTAAAATGTTGGATATACATATTTGTATTTATTTATTAATAAAGAGATACATTTCTGAATTATTGATTAGGTTCAGGTTTTTGGTGGCGGTGATCTCTTCAATTCGTAAATGATGCTAATTGGATTTTTATTTAGGTAGTCTAATATTTTATAAGTTTTATTTTTGGGTTGCGAAAATGACTAAGTTGAAGCAAATCAATTGAATATGCACACTATCAGACATAAATATTTGGATGACATCCGGGATTAATCATTGGAGCTGATTTTGGGGTAGCTGATTTTGCTACTCGTGCAAATTACCGCTCAGTCGACTTAGTTAAAGTCGTGGGCGTTTACTTATTTGTGTTGATTTGGTTTCAATAAATTTTTTTTTTTTGAAACTGATGCTTCCGTTTGATATTACATATTGTAGGGATTTATTTTGATAAGTTTCTTGTCGTTGCAATTATCAAAAATTATCTTCTGCTAAAATCAATCACTTTATTGGTATTTAATTGTAATTTATATTAATGTTGCTATTTCGATAAATATTTAGGTATATAGATTGAAATATTATACTAATTAAATGAATAGCATTGTACGTCATCTAGGATAAGGGAAATTCCCTTTTATATGATATTGTAAACTGCATTGCATTGCAAAATTATTTGAGATATTGATGAAAATATTTCAATACTTCTTGTCAGTTTAATTTAATTTAATTATATCAAAGTGTCATAGTTTGTTCGGGTATTTTTGTCTGATGGTCCAGTTGATATTAAGTATATATAATTATATATAATTGTTAGATCGTCTCCAAGCTACAGAAATATTGGTGAATTCTCGCTCAACATCCAGAAACTTCAAGCAGCAGTTATGTAGCGTAGAAAATGTATTGTTCTTGTGTTATCTATTTTATTTTATTTATCACTAACTAATTTATATAAGTTAATTTCTATCAATTATGTAGTAAAGCAATTTAATTTTCAGGGATACCTGGGAAACTCTAATTGTGTTTTATTAGTAAATATCATATATAGGTACATGCTCGTAGTACTTAACTAAATTATTGATATTCTAGACTTTTTTGCGTAGTATTATGATCAATGTTTAAATTATATTACATATATACTTTTATAAATAAATAATTTATTTCTACATTATTAATTTCCTTTTTCTAGATTTGTAGGAAATTGCCGATTAATTTAAATTTAAAAGTATGGTTAAATATAAATTTTCAACTTTTATTTTTAAATCTAGTTGCAGTAGGCAAACAATTAACTAACTATTTACAGGAGAATGGTAACAAATGGAACAAGTGCTGTGAATTTAAATTATAACTTAACAATTTAAAATTTTTAAACATTCTTTTGGAATTTTAGCTTAGAAGTGGGAGAGTTTACATAGGCAATTTCATAAAATGTTAATTTTTGTAATTCTTCTATGTAATATATTGTGTTTTGCTCATTAATATATAATAATTAATTTAGATTAAAAATATTTAAAGGTTTCTCTTCCTTAATTTGCTAATAAATAATTCAATTTTCAGAATATAACATAGTTCCAGAATCAATCTTTCATATGGAGATTAAATTAATCCTGAAATTCAGAATTAGCTTTAATATTATGGTGATTTATTAATTAAAATTAGTTTTCAGAATTGCCTGGGAAATTATATATTGATTTTATTTCTTCATTCTTGATATACTACTTATAGTACTAACTGAATTATTGATGATTTTAGGCTGTTGTGGTGCTGTAACATTATCATTTTTAAATTATTTATTATACATTTTATAAAATAATTGAATTTTTAATTATTTATTCTCTTTTTCTTGATCGGTAGGAAATTTCCGATTAGTTTTAAGTAAAATTTTATGTTTAAAATAGTTGTTAACGTTTATTTTAATTCATGTTGCAGTACGTAATAATTAATTAATTAGTTATAGAAGGACCATGAAAAATGAAATAAGCGCGGTTTTTGTAATCTTAGCTTAGTAATTTTAAATTTTTCTTAAATATTTTATCAATTAAATTAATAAACGGCGGACAGGGGAAATTACAACATTAATAATTTTATGTCCCGATTTAAATTTAGGGAGCCTTGAGTATCCTGGATTTCAGAGAAATGATAATCTAATAATATAGTTAGTTTGTGCTGTCTTGTGCTAATCTATTTATTATATATTGTACTAATAATTTACTAACTATCGATCACTTTGGTCTCTGTAACCGGGTCGTGTCTGGCCCAACTAATACTCCTATCCTATCCTTCGGTTTTGTTATATATACATGGGTGTACTGTGTGTGTCCGGGAGTCCGGGAGATCCTGCTATAATGCTTGGCCGTACACTCTCAATCAATCAATTGTTAATTTTTTGTAATGTGTAATATATTCTGTTTTGTCCATTAATATATTTTAATTAATTTAGTTTTAAAATACTTAAAGGGATCTCTTTTTAATTTACTAATAAATAATCCAATTTTCAGAACAAACATAATTCTAGAATTAATCATTATTATAGGAATCAAAATTAATCCCGAATTTCAAATTTAAATTTTAGTTTGAATCAACCCTCCAGGATTAACAAGTAGTGAATAAGCTGTAGTTTAGAAATTGTGTTGTCCTGTGCTAACTATTTTTACTATATAATTACTAACAATTTATTCTTATCCTTTGGCTGGGGATGGATAAATGGGTGTACGAGGTGTGCTCGGGAATACTGAAGAACCTGTTATAATAATTATTTATTTAAGTAATAAAATTTGTAATTATGATGTTTATTAATTAAATTTAGTTTTCAGAGTCGTCTGAGAATTTGTATGTTAATTTTATTTGTTGATTCTTAATATACTTATAGTACCTAATTGATTTAAAATTATTAATAAATTATGTATTGTGGTGCTGTAATATTATCATGTTAATCATTTTATATACATTTTATAAAATAATTATATAATTTTATTAATATATTTTCTTTTCTTTATCGGTAGGAAATTTCTGATTAGTTTTAAGTAAAATTTTATGTTTAAACGGTTTAATGTTTATGTTAATTCTTGTTGTAGTAAGTAATAATTTTTAATTGGATATAAAAGGACCATTAATAAGGAAATAAGCGCTGTTATTTTAAAGTTTTATTAAATATTTTATCAGGTAAATTAATGAAAGACGGACAAGGATGAAATTACAACATTATTAATTAATACTTTTTAAGCCCTGTTTTTAGATTTAGGATTTAGGGAGTCCTGAGCATCCGGCCCTGGATTCCAGAGAAATAATCATCTAATAATGTATTTAGATTGTGCTGTCTTGTGCTAACCTATTTATTATATATTGTACTAATAATTTACTAACTATCTATCGCATTGGTGTCTGTAACCGGGTCGAGTCTGTCCCAACTAATAATCCTATCCAATCCTTCGGTTTTGTTATATGTGTACGGATATACGGCATGGGCCTGGGAGTTTGGGAGATCCTGCTATGATACTTGGTCGTACACTCATAATAAATCATAAAAGTTTAATTTCAACTTTATTTTATTTAAATGTATCTTTATTTTGTTATAATGATGTTTTTTATAATACAGTAGAATCCGTTTATACCAAACCATGTATATAACGAACAAAAGCTTATAATGATCATATAGTTTTGTCATATAGTTGTGTACCTTGAATTTGCACGAACACTTATTTTTTCACACTACAAACAAAGAACTACGTTTAAAAACGTAAACGAATATTTGATTAAAATGAACACCCGGCTATAGTGAACAAAATTGTGTCCCTTGAGTGTTCGCTATAAGCGAGTTCTACTGTAATTGTAATTATAATTATAATTTTAGCTTAGTAATTTTAGATTTTCTTAATTATTTTATCAGGTAAATTAATGAAAGGCGAACAGGGGGAAATTACAACATTAATAATTTTTAATTTAGGTTTAGGGAGTCCTGAGTATCCGGCCCTGGATTCCAGAGAAAAGATCATCTAAAAATGTAGTTAGATTGTGTTGTCTTTTGTGCAGTCTATTTACTAACTATCGATCGCATTGGTGTCTGTAACCGGGTCGAGTCTGTCCCAACTAATAATCCTATCCTATCCTTCGGTTTTGTTATGTGTAAACGGGTGTACGGTGTGTGCCCGGGAGTCCGGGAGACTTGCTATAATGCTTGGCCGTACACTCACAATCAATCAATCAATCAATCAATCAATCAATGTAATTCGTTACTGCCCAGCCTTGACTACAGATAATGGAATCAAATTACGAAATTTTATCTATCTTTCATAGTTGCCGTTATCAGAACTAGTTTCAAATCGTTTGTTGTGTCGAATTTAATCAAAATTAAATTTAATGAATTTGAAATTATTAAAATTGAATTAAATTTTTTTTTTGCTAATTTGAACTTTGCATGATGGAAATTATTTCGCGTTAGTATTATCTTGAACGGGAAAATTTTGAATTTCATGTAGGGCAGTATGAATTCATTTGGGAATAAATTGATTTTGATGTTGGAATTGCAAATTTTAAGTTAAAATCCTTTATTTAAATGACAACAAGTATTAAAACTCATCATAAATTTCCAAAACAATACTAACATAATAATAAAAACCAAATATTCAATAAACGTACATTCCGTCATTTTAACGGGTTGGTAGTTCTAGTGTTAATGCAAAATAAATTAAATAAAAATAAAAAAATGGGTTCGAAATACTCCCATCTTAATAAACACAAAAATAATTTGTATACAAAATAATTATCTCGCGACCTAATTTTTTAATTATATTGTTTTTCACTAAACAAAACTATAAAAAAATGAATTGTCGATCGACAAAATTTAATTATGAAAATAAATACAATTTTATATATTTTAACTATGACTATTCACTATTTTAATATCCATTAAAAATAAAAACAGATAAAAATGTCTAAAAAAAAATTTAATTAAATTTTCTTCTTCTTTTATTTATCTCTTTTTGATTTTATAGTTTAATCGTAATTTTTATGAGTAAGCGAAACAAATAGAACTAAATTATATTGTATTAGACGATTATACAGATGCACACAGTCACTAACTATTAAATGCACAGTTAAAATCATCAACGATATTAAAAAAAACAAAAAAAATTCAATTTAAATTTATTTTTCTGTTTTTTTAGGTTTCTGGATCGAGGGGTTCAATATCTCGATAATAATAATACCTAATATAAATTTAGTTATCACAAAACAAAAAGTTTTTTCACACTTTAATTTTTAAATAAAGGGAATATAGAAAATTGATTAAACAATTTCCATCGTTTTATAATGTAACGTTAAATTAACTTTTAAACTTTTGTGTAAATTGAATTGTAAGTTTTTTTTGTTGTTTTTTTGTTTGTAATTATAAAGAGTTCACAATTACTTTACTTTCTGTAATTGAGAAAAAGATGAACACCTGATTTCCCTATCGAGTAATTCCTAACAAAAAAAAAAAATCAGCTGGGGTAGAGATTTCTACAAATTCAAAAATTATTAACAATAATTATAATTTTAAAAATAAAGACAAATCTTTTTTTAGATGCACATGGTAATTATTTT
Organism: Tipula vernalis; assembly: GCA_958295665.1. Classification (NCBI taxonomy): domain Eukaryota; kingdom Metazoa; phylum Arthropoda; class Insecta; order Diptera; family Tipulidae; genus Tipula; species Tipula vernalis. Next base: position 377,815,144 of record OY282558.1, on the reverse strand, counting down.
AAATGAGGGTGACTTCAAGGTTTGACATGCCCCGAAGAAAAGCAAAAATTTACAATTACACCGGGACGACAAGAAAACAAAAAATCCAACCCTTTTAATTTTCTAATTTAATTTTTTTCTAATTATGATTTGTTGGTTAAAAACAAGAAATAAAATAAAAATATTTTCACTAATGATGATGATGATGTTGATAATAGTAATAATAATGAAGACAATTTTATTTTGTTTTTAATTTTTAATTTTAATTAAGCGATGAAAAATTGGGCTTGTCATAATAACACCGTAACTAACACAAGATTTTTTTTTTTTGTCACCATCTCTATCCTTCTTTATTCTTTACGTACCGTATGCCTAAAGACGCGTGTAATGAAAAACAAAAAAATAATTATTTTTCCTTACGAGATTTGATTTATTGACGTTAAATTTTTTATTTTTATTTTTTTAAGAAATCTATAAATATTCGATTTAATTGAAAACACATATTTTTCGTTTTAATTTATTGGCGCCATAAAAATGTTGAAAAATGATGTATGTGATTGTCTGAATGCATATAAAATTTGTAATGATGACATTTGGTTTGAATTATACTACGTAATAAAAATAGTTTCAAAATGATGACTGTTAAATCAATTTCTTTTAAACATCAATTACACCCACGCCCATATATTATTTCGGTAAAGGATAATGAACTCTCTATCTCTATATCTCCTTCTTATTTAACGATTAAAAACGATATCAGTTTCCTTTGGTCTTCCGCTTTGCATACATTAAAGAGATTAAAAAATAAGTCTTAGCATCAATCACGTAATTATGGTACAAAAAAAAAAAAAACTTTTGGGATTAAAATCGAAATTGATTTGTCATCCACAAAAAAAAAATATATCCCCTCTATACGGAGACATAATCAACCCCAAAAATTCTCTGCACAAAATACTATCAATTCTATTAAACAAACATTGACGTAATAAAAATCCCACTTTCCAATTTTCAATTGAAAAATAAGATATTTGTTTTCCCATTTTCCATCTCCGCACGATATTTAGTGTCGTGTACCGTTATTACTGAGGACCGAGTGAGAGCTACAATATAATGAAAATTGCACGTATTGCAAATAATGAAAAAAAAAAAAAAAAAAAAAAAATGGAAACAGTGGTTTGGTGTGTTACATAAGAAATAATTTCGTTTATTTCTTAAATAAGAAAATTCAATTGTTTTCCGTTATTTTTTATTGTTATTGTTTAAAAAATATTTTTGAATTTTTATTTAATTATCTTTTATTAAAATACATAAATATGATAATTTTATTATTATTGTTATGATTATTTTAATTTTTATTTCTATTATATTTCGAAGTGCGCTAACCCCTCGCTATATGGAGGGATAAACATATTTGTAATGCAAATTGAAAGATGTTAACATAACAAAATTGACAGAAAAGAGGTGGAAAAAATGCGGGTGCATTTAAGATATTGTTGTATGCCTTTTTTGGATTTTGTAACCAGCGAATCTGTAACACATTGTTTTAAGCGGTAGCTAAATTAAAAAAACATTGAACGAAGAGTTCTTAAAGCCTCGTTTTTACAATGCGATTAGCTGGTTAACAAAAGCCTTGTTAAATATAAACTTTTTCTCTAACCTCCAAATCGTAATATAATGCATTAGATAAAGCTTAACATTCCACAATATTTAAAATTGTAGTTTGCTCCCTTTGTTTCAATAGTTCAAACAATAGCTCCACATATTGAAATAGGTATTAACTTCCTTTGGATTACATTAATGTGATTTGTCAGTTGTTATCGCTGGAAAAAATTTAATTCAATTTTCATGTGAGAAATCTGGGATGCCCGAATTTCTATTTTCCAAAAATTTTTAGAAACTATTTTATTCGTATGCTTGTGCTTGCTGCAACTTGATGTTGCACAAACTTAACATTGATTGAATATTTAGTTTAATTAGTCTCCGTTATGGGTTTTCCGTTGCTCATGGCTGGTCTCCACTTGTATATTTTTCTCTTGACAAAAAATAAATGACAAACGGCTCGTGACATTTTTTGTACAACTACTAACATAAAGAATATAACTAATTTCTCTCTTTGAGAATAAGAAAAAAATTTGAATTTGATTCGTTTTTCGAATAATACAATTTTTGGCATATTACTTTTGTATTCCACGATTTATTATTTATGTTTTATTTTAATAACACAAATTTTATTACATTTTCATTTAAAATTTATTAAAAGGACAACATTTTGTCAAAAAACATGAAAATTTCATTTATTTGTCAAAATATTCAACATAAAATGACATGAAATTGAGCATAAAATACAATTTATGCTCAAATGGCACAACGTCATGACAAAATATTGAATATTCTGATCTTTTCCTCTCTTGACAAAATTTCAATGCGCATGCTCAAATCAATTTTTGTGCATGTATATTGGAAAATGTACTAAAAATTGTCACGAGAAAAAAATGGACTAGATTTTTTTTTTGTCAAGAGAAAAATACGAAAGTGGAGATCAGCCATCAGTCTCATTATTTCAGTCAAATATTTGGAGTTAAGGTAATTTTTTCCTATACTGATCATTTCTTCAAAATTTGAAGAGCATACCTTGAATCGGTTAATAGCTAAATTAATAGTTTAAATTGAAGTTACAAACTAAGCAAATATCTAACTAAATGAGAAGAAAGCGTACTTACCGTCTTTTATTTTATATAAACTATGTATTAACTGAACCTAAATTACATAGGGATGGGTCTGCGACCACCCAAATTAATTTATTAATATTGTCCACCACGGTGTGATTGCTTATAAGCTAAGGTCCTATACTCTTCATTTAATTGCACATCTAGAACGGCTGTTTTAGATGTTGGCCTGGTATGCTGCTAAATGTATATACACATATATATAAGTTAAGAGTTTTACTCGAAGATTATATAAAAAAAATGAATTTATTTTATTATTTCGTGTTTATCTTTTACATTTCAAACTAAAACTAACTTACTTTTAAAATATGTTAACATTTTATACATAAAAAATTGCTTAATAAGTAAATTATAATATTCTCAAATAACTAGAACATGTCTGCGCGTGTTCTTACATGTGTTTTCCTTTTAAGCTGATTTAGCGTCTTTAGGTGATGCGCGTGTTTGCAATTTATGTTGAATTGCAATTCTAGTTGTGTTAACTCTTCCCCCCTACAGGATCCGCGTCCCGTGGGTCAAAATTTCAGGCTAATTGGTTGGACTCCAGATTGGCTGATGATGACTTCTTCTTGACATGGTTTTGGATTTGACCATTTTTTGCGTTTTGTTCTTAATAAAAGGATGAGTATTATGATGAAGATTATGGATATTATACCGAAGTCTACAAAGGCTGCTTCCTTATGTTTTGTAAATAATTTTTGTAGTCGATCTACATTATTTAGGTGCAGGTTATGAAGGTATCCTGGGTCGATTTTTACACCTTTATCTGTTATATTAGGTTGTAGTACTGTTGGTAGTACTTGTGATTTCCTAATATCTCTGCTGGTGAAGGTTTTATTGTTGATCTTAATCGTTTCATTGTCGTATTGTACTAGAAAGCTTCCCTCCAGGTGTTTATCCGTGTTGTTGTAAAATATATCTCCTTTAAAGTTGCTCAGAAAAATCGTATTGTCGTTTAGGGTGTCGATTATCTGATTCTTGTTGAATTGGTAGTTACAATGGGCATCTAATCCCCTTATGAGCTGGTTGATGCAGTGGTCGGCTTTTAATTTTTCCAAACTATCTGTCTCGCAAAGTATGGTCTCGCGAAATAGTTTGCATTCTCGAAGGATCCCGAACATTTCGTCTTGACTTACCAGAAGTTCGTTGTATTCCAGGTATATCTGTTTATTGTTCTCAATCGTTGATCTTACCATGACGTGATTGTATTCCTGGTTACTTGTTTTCGGTATTGATATAACATATAGTATTGTTGATTCTTTAGCCAGCATCATAGGTTCTGCGTATTCTATTGCCTCTATATCGTTAGAATATGGAAGGGTTTCGATTTCTGCAACCAGGCGACTGATTTCTTCTTTATCCAATAAATTTGTATTGATTATTTTTCCTTTTGCTAATTGCGCGGCTCGAATGATTTCTTTTATCTCCTCTTTGATTATGGTTAGTCGGTTGAATAGTATTTGTTGGATTTTTTCATCTGAGTTTTCGTGTAAATGATCAACAATTTTGTTGTATTCATTGAGAATCTGCTGTGCTGTGGTCATTAAGACATTGTTGATCTTATATTGTTGATTATTGTTATCGATGATTTGATTTTGACTTTTCAATATTTGATCCCAGTCTGTGGCGTCTGGTGATCCTGCAATCCATTTCCATGCGGAGCCGATCCAGTTGATTGATCGGCGAGATCGTGTTTTTTGACCTTTGAGTTCTGATATTAGCTGCTTGGTTTGGTTCATTTGGTGAATCAGTTGAGGTCGAAGACTGCTTTCTGGGTCAATGTTGTCAAGTGAAGTTCTAATTCTGTTGATTATTTCCTCATATTCGGTCAAGTTGATGACATGGATTAATTTAAAATTTCCATTGATGATTCGTCCATTGCCTTGTTTGAGAGTTATTATTGGTGTGGTATATTTGTAGATGGTAAGTGAGCTTGTCAAGCCCAATATCCAGAAACTGGAAAGAAGAGATTATTGCGTTAAATTTTTTATTTGAGTCTTGTGTACCCTTTTTCCGGAGGTGGTGGTAATTGTGACTCGATTATCTTTGGCCACAGTTTCTTCTTTAAATCTGGGTTTCTCTTTTCCTTGTATCTGCTTGATTGTAGTGTATATTGTTTCTCCAGGTTTATATTTTCTTGGTTTATTTCTCTTTGCGTTTTCCCTAGAGATGTTAGTTTTTTGGTTTTTCCTAATTTTTTCTGCCACATCCTCGTTGACTTGATCTTTGAAGTCCACAAGATTTTGGTAATTGATTCTCTGCGTTCTCCCAAAAAATATGTCGCAAGGTTTATGTTGGATAACCGAATGTATTGAGTTGTTATAGCGATCTACTGCGATGTTAACTAGTTCTTTTATGGTTAATTCCTTATATTCCATTTGAAGACATCTTATTATCTCGATGATAGTAGAATGCACTCTTTCGATGGCTCCATTTACCTCACTTCGCTGGGGCGGTGTTAAGTATATTTCTATCCCCAAGGTTTTTAGATAGTCCATTACGATGGGACTTACGAAACTCCCCTCATTATCCATTACTAATAATCTGGGAATTGTGAAGTAATGCAGAATTTTGATTATTTTGTCTCTGATGTGAAGAACGAATTTGTTGTTGATGTGGAAAAACTTTGTAAATTTAGAGAATTTATCCATGCATGATATAAATTTTTCATTCTTTATCTCGATTATATCCATATGGAGTATTTCTGTTGGATATGTTGGAACCGGCGTTTCTTGGAGCTCGACTCGATTTGGGTGTCTGTCATATTTATTTGTATTACAGATGCTGCAGGTTTTGGTATATTTTTTTATTAGGCTGGTCATTCGTGGAAAATAGTACCGTTCTAGGATTTGATCCTTGTTCTCAGCGTGATTTCTGTGTGCTCGATTATGCTCCTCTGTTATAATTTTGAATTTATTTTCCTCGTTGCTGACGTCTTGGACCACTCTTTGTGTTAGACGTAACTTCAATCCCGGGAACTGTTCTTTGAAAACGTCTTGTAACATTTGGATGTGTTCTTCGGGTATTTTTATTCCATTGATGATGGTTGGATGGAGATTATCCCTTAGGATTTTTGTAAGAGTGTCCTTATTTATTTCCGGTAGGCTAATGTAATGCCTATGATAAGTAGGATGTGGTTCTTCGTGACAATCAATATATTTGCCTGTCTTGATTATCAGTTGGTTTCTGAAAACGTTTATAGGTGCTTCGCAGTACTGTATTAGGTCTGTGCTGTCTTCTTCAGCGCTGTGTATCGTGGAGGTTGATGATAGGGTGTTGACCTCTAGTTCTAATCTCGATAAGGCATCAGCTACTTTGTTGGTACACCCAGGTTTGTATATGAGTTCATAGTTGTACTCTTCCAATCGGGCCTTCCATCTTTTTAATTTTGCGTTATTATTTTTAGTACTTAGTGCAAATGTGATCGGCTGATGGTCCGTGAGGATTTTAATTTTTTTCGCTCCGTACAGGTAATTTCGTAAGTTATCTAATGCCCAAATGATTGCTAGCATCTCTTTTTCATTGACCGCATAGTTCTCTTCGGTCTTGTTTAACGATCTGGATATATATGTGATTGGTCTGTCCTTTCCGATGTCACCCTGTGATAATACGGCACCAATTGCATAATCTGAGGCGTCGGTAGTAAGTATAAAAGGTTTATCGAAGTCTGGAAAGATTAGTATCTCAGTGGATGCTAAAACCTCTTTGATCTGTCGGAATGCTTGGAGTTCTTTTCCTGTTAAGCTGATTTTCACTTTTTTTGATTGTGTTGCTTTAATTTGTGCGTTTTCGCCTCTTGTGAGGTTGGTTAAGGGCTTGGCGATTTTCGCGAAGTCTCTAATAAAACGACGATAATACGATGCGAGTCCAAGGAATGATTTTAACTCTTTTAAATTATCTGGGCTCTTTAGGTTTCGTATAGCCGCTACCTTCTTTAAATCTGGCCTGATTCCTTGGTTTGTTATGATGTATCCTAGGAATTCTGTTTCTGTTTTCATGAATTCCGTTTTGTCAAGGTTGACACGTAGGTTAGCTTTTTCAAGTTTCGAGAATACTCTTTTGACATTAATAAGGTGTTCTTCTTCGGTTTTCCCTCCGAATATGATGATGTCGTCAATATATACATAGCAGATGATTCCGATGAATTCTTTCAATACGTCGTCTATCATTCTTTGGAATATAGCTGGCGCATTTTTTAGTCCGAAAGGTAGTCTTAAAAATTCATATTTTCCATTCATCGTGGAAAAAGATGTTTTCGGAATATCCTTTTCTATCATCCTGATTTGGTGAAATCCTGATGTAAGGTCGATGGTTGTAAAAAACTTTGATTTTCCAAGATTTGCCAATGTGTTTGATATGTCAGGAATTGGATATGTGTCTGACACCGTGACGGCGTTTATTTTTTTAAAATCGACGACTATCCTATATTTTTTGATGCCTGATGCATCCAGCTTTTTTTCAACTACCCAAATTGGTGAGTTGTATGGGCTTTTAGACGGCCTTATGATTCCATCGTTTAGAAATTGGTTTATTTGTTTCTCCACTTCGTGCCTCATGCTGACTGGATAGGGATAGGATTTCGTGTAGATTGGTTCATCTGTTGTTGTTTTTATTTCCGCTTTTACGTTAGTATCAATTGTTTCAGTATTGTTGACTGGTTTAAATAGTGTTTTGAATTTTGCCACGATTTCTTTGAGGTTTTGTCTGGCTTCTGAGGATAAGTGACTATCCCGAACTTCGATGTTGTTTACTTGAACTGAGTGTTTTTCCTTAAGTGGAATTTTGATATTTGGGGTTATGGTTAAAATGTTATGTTTCCGGTCGATAATTGCTCCAAGTTTTTTTAGAGTGTCGTCCCCGATTATTCCGTCGAATGTTTTTAAACCAGGTAATACAAAAAACTCTATTAATGTGTCAATTCCAATGCATTTGAAAAATTGTCCGGATATTTTTTTACTGATCTTGATGTCCCCTCCCGCTGATTTTATTTTAAACGGGACATTAGTGGGAATGGATCCTTCAGCTAGTTCAGGTTTAATGAAATTCTTGTTGGCTCCCGTGTCGATTAAAAATTTGAGGATGTTATTTTTGGCTGTTTTGTACTCTAGGTATGGTATGCTAGAGAGGCTTTCTCCATAAAATTTATCTCTGAGTTTATTTCCTCAGGTTCGTCTTCTAATGTCTCGATATCCGTATTTTCATTAATTAACTGATTATATTCCTCTTCCTCCTGTGTATCCAAATGATAAATTCTTTGCTGTCTTTGGGGTTCGCCGTAGCTTGGATGTTCTATTTTTGGTTGATGGTTATTTTGATATGCTGGTCTATTCATGTAATTTACGCGTTTGGTTTGAATTGACTGGTCAATTTCCATTGGTGTTGCAGGTTTCGGATAAATTGGCCTAGGTGGTATTTGTTGAATCGGATTTTGATTGTTGTATGATGTTTGGTTGTTATAATGTTGATTATTGTATACCATGTTTTTCCGTTGCGGTGGTATTAAATTGTGGATTACTCGTGAATTATGTGAATTGGTATACGAAATTTGGTTGACCGAGTTATTAATTCGTGGATTTTGTGGGTTGATATACGAAAATTGGTTGATTGGAGCTGTTACCGAGTTATTAACGTTCTTTTTCTGAATCGTCAAATTTCTGAAATTCATGTTTTGAATCTCAAGGCAGGACCCATATGCTTCCGGAAGTGTGGTCGGTTTTTGGATGATTAACATTCGTGACAATTCTCTATTTAACCCTCTGACAAAAACATCCAAAGCTCGATTCCTGTAGTTTTCGACTAGGACGCTGATGGTTTCTGTCGAATAATCCTCCGTTTTTATCTTATTTACTATCAATGAGAATTGATGATTCACATTGGCATAAAATTCATCGATTGACATATTTCTTTGTACAAGGTTATTTAATTGATGTTCTAACGTTCGAAGATCTCTCTTGTCTGCGTAGTGGAGCGACAGGCACTTTTTTATAGACGCCCACTCATCATCGAAGATGTTATATGATATTAATGCCGCATCGGCGTTTCCTCTAATCTTTTGCCGTATGTGTTGCAGTATTGCTCTATAGATTGGTTTAGTGCGTACAATGTTATAATCTCGTAGAATGTTCTCGACATTGTGCACCCAAGAGATATATTGAGTTGGATTTCCATCGAACTGTTGTAGTTCCTTCACGCAGTCAGGTAACTTACTTATGTCCTTAAGCTCTTGTTCGTTTTGTGGGACTGCGAATATTGTTGTTGCAGCTGGATTTATAGGTTTCTCCAGTATCTCGAGTCTCCGCTCGATTTGTTTGGTGAATTCAATTTGAGCATTTAGGGCTCCGGTTATTTTTGTCAATGCAGCTTGGATTTGATCTAATTTTTGATCCACTGGTGTCGTCATTATGATGTTTCACTTTTTATTATTATATTTTAAATTTTGTTTATATTAGTATCGTTGATTATTATGATCACTTTTTATTGTTGTAATTGAAAAAAAATGTTTAGTTACTTTTATTATTACTTGTTATTATATTCACTTTTTATTATTGTTTATTTTGTAATTATTATTATAAAAGTATATTTAGTTACTATTATTATCGTTATTATAATTAATTTTATTATTAAAATTCTCGTTATTATTATAATTACTGTTTCTTATTATTTTTATTTTTTATTTTTTTTTTATTTTGTTATTAATTTTTACTTACATTAAAATTAAGAGGCTTTTCATGGCCTATTTGTGGATTAGTTTTGCCACAAAGGTCTTTATAGTGCACAGCCGGTTTTCGTACACTCGGAACCCGCACGTGTGTCTTCTAAATAATTGGATATGCTGTATTTCTCCCGTTTGGCGATGTTGCGTTGATATTTGTAACCCGCCTACTAATGGTACAAACTTTATCACGGTTTATTTAGTTTCACTACTTCAGTGGAACGGCTTTAGCTATGTTCTTATGTGTATAGCCTTTAAAATTTGTGGTAAAAAAAACGGTTATGTTCTCGTAGGTATAACTTCTGTTTTTAACCAAAAACTGTCGTTCTTTAATTTTAAATATTTTTCAGCAGGGGTTTGCTGATTTAATGATCTTTTTATTTTTCACTTTTTTGTTACTTGCACTTTATATTATTTTATTAATATTTAACGCCAGGTCCCTGTTTTGGCGCCAGTTAAGAGTTTTACTCGAAGATTATATAAAAAAAATGAATTTATTTTATTATTTCGTGTTTATCTTTTACATTTCAAACTAAAACTAACTTACTTTTAAAATATGTTAACATTTTATACATAAAAAATTGCTTAATAAGTAAATTATAATATTCTCAAATAACTAGAACATGTCTGCGCGTGTTCTTACATGTGTTTTCCTTTTAAGCTGATTTAGCGTCTTTAGGTGATGCGCGTGTTTGCAATTTATGTTGAATTGCAATTCTAGTTGTGTTAACTTATATATATATATATATATATATATATATATATATATATATATATATATATATATATATATATATATATATATATATATATATATATATATATATATATACAACCTTGGCCAAAAATATAAAGCACCCCTATCTATTAGCATTATATATTAATATTATGTCTTTCTAAACAATGGGTGTTAACGAACGAGTCATCCCACCGAATGCGACCCTTAATTATTGAAAATCACCAATTTTTGTTTTGTTTTAGGTTCTTAACAGGAAGTTGTAGCGTCGTACAATTTTTTTATTTTAGTTTTGTATTTGATCGTGTGCAGTCTTCACATAAAGTGTTTTAAATCAAAAAGAGTTTTCGTAAGTTTTTTGAGAAAAAAAGTGTGTTTGTGATAATTATGCCTAAAGCGTGCCAACTCAGTGAAGGAATAAGGGCACAAATTGTGTTGTTGGATTCCCAGGGTGTAAGCCAAATTAAAATATCCCAAAAATTAAAATGCTCTCGTGGAGCAGTTCAATCTACATTGAAAAGGGTTAAAGAGACCGGGGACTATGCCTATAAACTACGCTCAGGCAGAAATCGTATCACTTCGGTAAGAGACGATCGACAAATTGTGCGAAAATCTCTCAAAAACCGAAGAAAAACATCTGCTGAGATAGCTGCAGAGCATTTAACAGAACAAGAAGTTCACATTTCGGCACGGACAGTTAGAAGAAGGCTCCTGCAAGCTGGATTGAAAGGATGTAAAGCAAGAAAAAAACCTTTGTTCTCACTTACCAACATAAAAGTCGCTTGAGATGGGCTCGAGAACACAAACATTGGAATGACGTGGATTGGGCGAGAGTTGTTTGGTCAGATGAATCTACTTTTGAGGTAAATATAAAAAATAAATATTAAAAAATAATTAGTCAAAAAAAAAAAAATAAAAAATTGTGCTATGTATTTTAAAAGAATTAATAGAGAAATTTATGTTAAATTTGATGGAATTCTTATAGATTTTTGGAACTCCTGGCGCAACCATCGTAAGAAGAAGATTCGGGGAAGCATACAATCCTGATTGTATAGTGCCTACCGTAAAGCATGGAGGGGGTAAACTGATGGTGTGGGGTTGTATGGCATCATCAGGGGTGGGAAAACTGTTGTTTTGTGAGGGTCCGATGAACAGTACCAACTATGTTACCCTCTTAGAGGCTGTATTGAATGCCTCAATTCGGCAAATCTTTGGGGAAACGGATAGTTCTTCGATAATTTATCAACAGGATAATGTCCCCTGCCATACTTCCCGCGTTACGATTAGTTGGTTTCGAAAAACACAAATTCGAGTCATGGACTGGCCCACCCAGTCACCAGACCTAAATCCCATTGAAAATTTGTGGTCAATTTTAAAAAAAAAAATCAAGGATCGCAGTATGACTTCAAAGGAAGACCTCAAACGTGCGCTGACAGAGGAATGGAAAAATATATCGAGAAATACCTGCGAAAAATTAGTACGGTCGATGAATAAAAGAGTCCTGGCTGTCATCAAAGCCAAAGGAGGACCTACAAAATACTAAAATTAATAAAATATAAAAAGTATTTCCTAAAAATATTGAGTTTTAATTTTTGTCTTCATTCGTTTTGTAGATACTGCAATTTGGGAAGGGTGCTTTATAATTTTGGCCAAGCTATATATATATATATATATATATATATATATATATATATATATATATATATATATATATATATATATATATACAGTCATACCCCGCCTAACGTTGTTAATTTGTTCCGACGTTAGCCGAAACAACGACGTTTTTAGTCAAATAGTCACGTACAACCTATGCAGTGTGACGCTGCGCATTATCATGATGCAAAAACCAAGGGTTTCCTGGTCAAAATTTTCGTGGTGCCAACAAGATCTCTAATTGTCAATCAACGTTTTTTGAGCACCAAATCCTTGATTTCCTTGACGTGGTGTTCATCGGTAAACGTCGAAGGACGGCATGGTCGTCGTCTTAAACCCTGAAGTAAATAATACATTTTTCATTAATATGAGTTTATGACAATTAACAACATCCATAACCGAATTATTCTTATTTTCCTCCAATTGATCCTCTTCCTCAAGCGAATATGGTTATGCAGCTTCATCCATTAATAATAATTTGCATTTGATTCAGCAGGAATAACTTCATCTTCGTTAGTTATTCACACTTCCTACGTTCGATCTTGATAGGTTTAAGTTGTGCAAAATGTATGTTAGTTTACCTGCACGATCAAAAGTCAATGGATCAAGTGTTGAGCAGTTTGTTTAAAACCATAGATACTGAATGTGCTTTCCATTGCAGCTCTCGATGCAGTCATGCATCAAAATATCAACCGCCAAGCACTTAATGATGAAGTAGAACACACTACCGCCGACCAATTTTCACCAGAGAGCTGCTCACTTGCAACCACAGACGGACGTGAAAAAAGTTCACTTCGAACATTGTAATGCGCCAAAGACTCATATATATGTGTATATATATATATATATATATATATATATATATATATATATATATATATATATATATATATATATATATATATATATATATATATATATATATATATATATACATATATATATATATATATATATATATATATATATATCTGTACCTCTGTAGAAACCAATATCCATATTTCTTGTTTTGAGATAATCAATATTTTATTTTTCGGCTATACAAATCGTGATATCTTCTATTTATGTGTGTAGATATCCAAATATTTTTTTTATAATAGCAACATGAGGACACTACAGTTATTAAAAATCTAAAATTTTCCTATAGCTTTTTAATTCTTGACATTTTGAAGTGAATATTGGCTCTTGCAAAAATGATAAACTTTTTATTGATGTGACCATTCTTCATCGGAATTTGATTCAGTTCCAGTTCCATAAGGAATTCTATCAATCTTAGCTGAGTCTGATATTTTAAAATTGCGATAAAATGATCTGTTATAATCGCTTATAAATTCCTGAAGACTCGGAAATTCAATAATCGGATTTAAAGTTTTTGGTTCATTACAAAGCTTTCGCCTTCCAGCGGTCCATCTTTTTAAGTCAACAACATTGAAATCGTCTTAATTTTAGAATTTGGAAAAAAATTTGTACTTATCATATTATGAGTACTTCATGAATTTGATATTAGCCCAATTCACTGCCTTACCATTTTCATTTTTTTTTTCGGTGAACTAGTTCTGAATTTAACAAAGATTTGTAACTAAGGAAGTTTGTTTGTAACACTTAATGCTGTTTTCTAGAGATTGATTTAATAAAGTTGCACCAGTCATGTGGTACTTCAATATCTACATTAGTTCTTTTTTGTTCTTTTTCAATTAAAGCATGTATTGTATCGGCCTTCATATGAGAAGGTCCAGGTTCTAAATAAAAGGTGGCGTATTTCTCTTAATTTGCTATTTTGTTTTTTCAATACGACCATCAATTGACATAGCATTACGGCAACGTATATATTTTTATTTTGTCCATAGTCTATACAAATGTAAAACCTCCACTGTAGGAGGCAAATTCATGATGAGTTTTCGAAGACATGAAGATATTTTTTGTCCACCACGTTCTGGAATCGTTTCATTCCAGAGAAAACACGTCTCTCCGGAACGAACAATTCCTTAAATATGGAGTTGGAAGGCAGTTTTCTAAATCAAAAGAGGCAGAAACAAGACACATCTTCTCTTTTTTATTTATAAGCAAATTCTGCGAATTTTAAGTGTTCTTCTCTTCTTTTTATTATTTCATCCTTTTGTTGTTGGTTTAAGTCTACATTTTGCACAACAATCATTTTTTGGTGGATAAAAAGATAAGTTTTAGCAGGTTCCTTATTTTTATTTTGACAAGAGTCAACATAAAGTCTGTAAATTTTTGCAACCGAAAGATATGGGTTCAAATAGTTTTTTGAAGTTCTTTCACATGAAAATGATTTTCATATTTCGGGAAGCATTCTACGTGATCCCGTATTAGTTGTTTAATATCTACATCAAGTTTTGCTTGGTTCCCGTGTTTCCCACGACCATCAGATGGACAGATATTTCCAGCAGTACGCCTTTTTTTTCAACGATTATTCTCTTTTTTTTAAGGGTTAAAAGAAAAGTATTCAAGTACATTATTTGGTAAACCTGGATTCTTTTATTTGTCAAATTCAAAAAGTACTTTCTTGAGAAAACTCTTCTAGAGTCACTTATACCGGTGCAATTTGACGGTGCTTCATCAATTGTGGGGAAAGACAATAGAACTCATCAAACATAGCTTGCATTTGAACAGTAGTTACTTTATTATAGCATTACCGATGACACTTACAAGCTCGATCATTGTTTTAGCTTTGTTTACAATTCCTTTCTTTGAAGTAAATTCTTCACCTCTTGTTTTTTTCTTCCTTCAAACATTTGCTTGCCAAGATTTTTCGTTTCGTAAACGTTTTCTCGTTGCTATCTCAACAGGATTTTTCTTTTTTCTTCCACCGCCTTTTTCTTCCAAGTATAAATCTTCATATTTTGTTCTTCATTATCTCACCTATTTTCACTAATTAACGTCACAGATGAAGACTTATTGTTAGGAACCTGTGCTTCAAGTTTGTTTCGGTCCTTGGCACGAAAATTATTGGAATCACTTGATGATTGGGATGCCTCAATCTCATCAGAAATATTGTAGTTAGGGTCTTCATCTAAATCGTCAGTCCCACTAAATGAAAACAGAATTTCTCTCTCTATAACATTTGAATTATTGTTTGAACCTGAGAATAAGTAATTAATGTGTTTTAGAAAATAATTTGATAAAGATTTCGATCTCAACGTGCTAGGCAAATTACCTTCACTGTTTCCCACACTATTTTGTTGATTTAATCGCTCCATAATGCTATCTGTTTCACTTGTAGTATAGTATAAAACTGAATGATTACTAAGCAAAAATATTAATTATTATTAGAAGAGATATTTAATAAAATGCTTAATTACAAATATGAGATAGGTTTATGCTTACCCAGTTGTATAATACTAAATTAAAACATTTTGTTTTTCATATTTTGTTTTCTAATATGTTTTCCACAGTTTGACCCAAAAATAAAAACTGTTATTTAGGGAGGCTACCAAAAAGTAGTTGAAACGAACAGTATATTGTTTTACATTGACAGGTTGTGCATTTTCGGTAATATGAATTTTATGATAACAAGCATTAGTTGTTGACAGAATATCGCCATCCAGATAAAATACATCATTAAAGTTATAGCAAATTTCTTGGATTGATGATTTTTCTTTCTCGTTAAGGTGACTAAAGTCAAGATTCTGGCTAAGTTTATATAATCTTTCCTATATATTCGCTTTCCAATTTTCAATAGCCCATATGTCATAAGAATCTATACCTAATTAGGAATATTACTATTATTAAAATTGACTACGGCGCTAGCTATATAGACGCCTGGGATAATTTCCTTTGAGAGACATAGGAAATCTTTCTGAATTTTGTACGGATTTGGAAGACAAATAATAGTTTCAACACGATCAGGAATTGTACAGTTTGGTAAATCGATTTGAACGGATTCAGATAAGTTGTATAGAGGTAAGCGGTAATAAGTATCTTTAATTAAAATTTGAACATTAACTTCATTATAATCTATAATACATCTATTCTGTTGTAAAAAGTCTTTTTTGCTAAAAGGCCATCAGACTTTATAGGGAAATTGTCGGATACTAATTGAAAACTTTGTTTTAGTTTTGAGTCTCTAATCAGTATGATGCCTTTGCAGAGAGCTAGAGTTTGTAGTTTTTCGGGTGTGATTCCCTTGATCTCACATTTATATTCAGGATAACACACCGTTTCTATCCAGTCTAAGTTTAACGAATTTCGAATTTACCGATGTTTGCGGACTGATCGATGACTGACAGAGTATTTGTTGTGAATTATTACTGATTTTAGTTACTTCTGATATGGTAGATGAATAATCACAATTAGGTGTCACAGAATTTTAAGCTGAACTAGAATTAACATAAATTTGATTTTCCAACATTTCTGGCTTTCTAAGTACGGAATGATTTTCTTCTGTGTGTCAGTTATTGATGTCGAATACAGATTTATATTTCTATGTCTTGAACTCGGACAACTGTATCCGTCTTCGCCTGTTCGAGTTCTCTTTGGTTTTCCGCAATGTGAACACTGTTTGTAAAGGCATTGCTACATAGAAAACGAACGAACGATTTTTTAAACCGAAATTTCCAATTTTTAACAAATTTTGTATTTCTACAAAGAAAAAATTATTTACAAATTATACAAATTTAGGGAAGCCATAATAGTAATAAAAAAAATTAAATTACAAGATTTTCATTAAAGCAACTTCATTTTCATCTTTTGTCGGACGACGAGTTGAATTTCGTCCGACAAAAGATTAAAATGCGTTTTCTTTTGGCATTGTACAAATAATAGCTTTGTCAATAAAAATAAAATTGTCGGTTTAAAAAATCGTTCGTTTGTTTTCTATGTGGCAATGTCTTAAATCCCTGCGACAAAGCCGATAAATTAAAATTATCCCGCTTCTGGTTGTTGCACATTCTCTTACGACAGTCTTTCAGCATGTGACCCAGATTTTTGCAATATAGGCACCTAATGGGGTTTCTATTGTTTGTAATATCATTGGCCACTTTTATACCATTAGATATCAAGTTTCGAAAATTTTCAGAGTTACGATTTTTTCTGGGTTAGGGATATAATTTGACCAAGGTTTATAGTCTGAGTTAGAAGTATATACAGATTTTGATATAGATTGTGAGTTAGACATGCTAGATTTATTGTATTTAAAACATTCTGTCGCAAAAGGACCAGATTTGAAGCACAATTGACATTTTTGAAAATAATTCTTGAAATTTGGCACTGTTTGTGATCTAGACTTGTTCATTATTACCATTTCTTCTTCGATTGCCTTGTCAATTGCTTCTTTTAATGCCCCAGACCGACAAGCTTTAACAATAGTCGAAATCGATTGGTTAAGCCCATCTTGAAATGATCTTAGCGCTGTTGCTTCATTCAAATTATGCATGACATTACTAGCTTCTTTTCCTTCCCTACGAATACACGCACTATTTAAGGCTGACAGGGTTTTATCTACTGTAAGAGAAAAAGACCTAGCATCCTCGCCTCTCTCTTGTGAAACGTTAACTAACTCAAGTTGAAGTCGCTCGGCGGACCTTGAGTGTGCAAATTGGGTAGTTAATTATTTTTTCAAGTCCTCCCAGCTTTCAATAGTCCTATATTCCACCAACTCATAGACTCGACCTGAAAGCTTTACTTTTACAATCTGTAGAAATAAACTTTTGTCGGCTTCCTTTGTTATTGGTGAATAAAATATTTCACACGAATTCAGGTATTTACTTAATAGTTTGCTTGAGTCATCGAAATCCGGCACCAACTTGATCACATGATCAATAGTTAAAGCCATGACTAATCGATTGTCTCGATTTAGGATGATCTTATCGAAATATTCGTTATCAGACTTCGAATCAGATTCGGAATGATTTGACTTTACATCGGAGTCGGCGGAATCAGTGACACAATCAAATTTAACTTCATCAGAGTCGGGATCGGATTACTCACGGTTTCTTCTACGTATTTTCCACTATTGTCCAATACTAATCTTTTGATCCGTACGCTCAATATTTTCTTTATGTTTTGCTGGTTTAACATATGTATGAATAAGGATTGAGCCTCGTTGGAATGGAATTAATTACCGAAATTAAGAAAAATACATTAAAAAAATTAAAATTATGACTCACCTAGTGAAATTTAGAATTAGAAAAACAAATTACCTAACCGGATCCGTTATGATGCTATCATCCGACAGTAGGTAATACTCTGTTATTTTGCCAACTACTGCTATCACTGTTGTTTATTCTGCATTATCACGACAGTTTTATTTGTCTCTCTCCACCAATTTGTCAATCCTTACTATATAGAATGCACCACGGTTATTTTTTTTTTGGCTTCGTGAACGTTATAGTCACGAACTTAACACGACCTTGTACAGTTTATAATAATGTTTAGCGTATACCAATGTATTGTCGTTGATTTAGTGGTTCTAGGTTTATCGTTTTTTTTTCGATGGCGATTGATCTTATATAACTGCTTTGTAATTGTAGCAAAACGTTTGTTACGTCCTTGCAAAAGCTGAATAAAATGTATTTGTTGTTTTTGTTTTTATTTCAATGCTCGGTTCGCATAGCTTGGTATTTTTAGAAAAAAAAATGTTGTATCACGGCTGTGCACATTTATCCAAAACAAAACAAATTTTATACACGGTATAACGGTGTATACACGGTTTCCGATGTCACCAATGTTATAGTTGCGGGAATACACTCTATGATCCTTCTCTTTTTTTTTTTGCTTATTTTATTTCAAGAAAAAGCTCGATACCGTTTAATGAATTTATAAATTTATATTAGCAATAAATTTTAATTTATATTTACAGTAAATTTTATTTAAATTAATTAATTTTTATTTAGAACTGGTAACGCTACTAATCGAATGTTCGAGGAAGAACAGATTATATAAAAAAAACATTGCATTTCTCTCGAACACTCGATGAGAGCGAGAATATTACTTATACTATATATACCTTTTATTATAATAAATACATTTATAGAAAAAACATTATATAATCATTCAATGTAATACATATATGTATATACATACATACACATATTATATAAGGTATGTGTAAAAGATAGGTTATAACACGAGCCGCTTCCAAACACCTCCCATGTGAGCTGATGTGAGTCTACTTCATTGATAAAAAGCTGTGACGAACCTGATCAATCGCTTTCTTAAGCTCATTTTGGGAACCGTGAAAACTTGTTTAACTGTCGCAGCGAACTTCAACTAGCGCTTCTTCTTTCTAGGCAATTGCGAAATGTAAGGATGAATGAGTCGGTTAGCACTTTCAAGATGAATCGCTCTAACAGTCGTTCGAATGGAACGAATAACCATTCTTAACTTTGGAATTGTAGATTTTTCTTGTTGTTCGTTAACCGCTCTCTCGTGGTTTTGGTGTAGGTAAATTTTAGGGTAATAATCTAGGATGAATGTAGCTGAATGATCTGTAGTTGACATCTTTCATGGCATCAATTCTGACTTTCACTCGTAGAATACCGGAATCATTAAATATAGTGAAAATAATTTTATCTTATTAGAATTACTGATTCTTTTAACATTAGACTGTTGCAATATTTTATTTTTATAAATTTCTTTATCGCATAGAAGAGGTCATCCGTCCTTAATATTTATTTCACAAAATATGTGTAAATCAATTTTCATTGGCAGAGTATGACCAGATGATTTAGGTTAATAACAGCAATCAATTTGCAAACCAGCCCAATTTTTCCATGCAATAAAATGTTGATCAGTGATATCTTCATCTCAATCAAGATTGGATCTCCAAATATTCTGAAGCAGAATTTTGAAAATCACAAAAAAAGAAAGATAATAATCCTAGCGGATCATATACTGATATCAAAATTTTCAATACTATTCTCTTCGCAACTCTCTTAGCACCTGTGAAATATTTTTTTTTCGATTATGGCATCATTGATTCGTGGTACATAAATTTATCGGTGGTATTCAGATGGCAGAATATACCCGGAATTTTTTCCATATACGTATACTATTATCCACATCAATATCTTTTGAAGTTATTTTGGATGTTTTGTCAAATTTTGAACAACTTTTTCCAAGGGGAAACCGGGTTTCTGGATATTGAAACCGCCTTGTCGATTGATGTGCTGAACTTGATTAGCTATTGTTTCAGCTTCTTCTTCTGTGTCGAAACTGTCGATGTAATTATTGACGATATGCACAAGTTGGAGAGCCCGCTGCTCCAAAAGTCATTACACTCATGACGTGTAGTTCTGCTGGTTTGTTTAAGAAACCTTTAGTAATCTCGATCGATTTCACTAATGAGCACTTGATTTATTCAGTGCGTTGACCTTTCAATAAGGCTGTATTCAGTGATATACTTTTTATTTCCGGCTTTATTTGGGTCTATTATATCAAATAGAGGAAGATACCAAAATTTTCCATCTGGTGGGTTTTCTGCATTATTAATTTTTTGTATGTAGCCTTGTTTGATATAATGTTGTACAACCCTTTTTAAGTTGTCAGCTAAGGTTAGATCATTTCCCATTCGTTTTACAAAGCAGTCGAGACGTTTTCTTGCCATATAAAATCTGTTAGGGAGTCTAAAATTATCATATAGCCATAAAAGTCCTATTTCGTACTTGGCTCACACTTTCTTCGTTGAAGCTTCCATTTTATCAACAGCTCTTTGATTTTCTTTTGATCACATTGGTGTTCCTTTTTAAACAACAGCATCTTCTAATTTGTAATTCTTTTGCATGAGATTAAACATTGTATTCACAAATTCTAATATGATTCAATTCAGCTTCTTTAGCACCTTTATTTAATGGTAATGGCTATAATCACCCAACCTAACCTAATAAGTCGCAACTTGGAAAATCGAATTTTTGCTAGCATTTCCAGCCTTACAATTTGCAACGTTTAAAGATTCATTGCTTCTAGAATCATTAACTTTAACATTGAGCTGATTATATTTCGTTGATTGGATAATATATAAACAATTCTTGTGGAGAAGCTCGTTATGCCATTTTTGAGTCATGCTAATATTTATTTGGCTGGTTTTGCAGATTGGTTTTTTAAGCCAAATACCAAAGCCAACCAAACTTAATTATTTTTTTGATTTTATAATAGATAGTTGGAGAAATTAATTATTTTTTAAGACTTCAGCTTAAACCAGTTTGGTACAAATACTAAGAGTAACTAAATAAAACCAGAATTTCACAAAATGATTTTTAGTATGGATAGTACAACTTTTTTTAATCATTCAAAATGCCTAAATTTTTTAAATTCCGTTAGTTAGGCCATATAGATGCACTTGGCCAAGTTATCGAAAAATTTGGGCAAGCAGCTGTGAAATTCTCTAGGATGGGCCATACAACATTTTTTCATTAAGTCGTCCAAAATAATAATATATTTGCATTTGGCCAAACTATCCGAAAAAATAGGCGGGATTCTCGAGACATCTCATGGATCTGCGCAACAAGAATTACGCTAGAATTTCCAAATCACATGCTTAATTTAAAATGAAATTGTTTAATTTTATGTTTAACGTAGCTATACGAAAGTTTAATCGAAATCTTATGGATATCTCTAGATTCCAAATTATAGATTTTAATAAACAAAATTCAAATTTCTAAATTTCTTAATTCTGGGAAATATGGTAAAGTTCGTCATAATTGGAAGATCTCAGCCACATTGGCACTTATAAGATCCTAAGTTCGTGGTGATGCTCAACACAGATACACAGGGTAAACTAATTAACAGTGATAAGTAGGTATATATCACATCACTTTAAATTTCACAAATGTAGAAGTAAGTAAACTGATTTTCAATAATGACTAGGATGTTTCAAGGCGGTCAATAAGTTTCAAGGCCGGCAATTTGTTTTACTATTTTTTATGTTACAAAAATATTTTGTTTAGTTCAACTTATTTTTTTTATGTATTCAACTGTAGTCAATCATCATTGACATTTGTTTCAACAATTGTATAATTTACCCTACGAAATTTAAAAACGGGTAAATCCTGATTTTTTTAGTAGATTTGATTTCGGTAGCACGAGACGTTTAAGTGAAAGAAAAAGTTAAGTTTAAAAGATTAAAATTTTAGATGTGAAGCTTTTCCGTTTCATGTTTGTGCTTAAAAATACTTGTTTGTTTAATTTTTAATGATTTTAAAGTGTACAGACAGATATTTAGTGTTAGTGTGGAAATAAAGTGTTTGTGTTGTTTATATAAAAAAAAAAAGTTGTAAGTGACCATTTAAGTTTCAGACATAATTGACTTGAACATTTATTAATTAATAATTATTAAGATTAAATGCCCTTCCTAAGTAGAAGAGCTACGTGCAATTTATGCACTTTCATTTGTGCACTTAGATTCGTCCATTATCTGCAAGATTGTTTGCGATTGCAATTCTTGAAATTCTGCGTCATCATCAATATGGTTGCACGCATAAGTGGCTAGGCAAATTAATTTCTTGTTTATCGGTGTCTAAAAATCTCGAAAGAAAATTTCGAAAACCAAAATCTCAGATTTTTTTATAAAAGTTGTGCTTTTATTATCATGATTTCCGCGGCGAGCCTTTAAATATTTCGGTATGTTCTATTCAACCCGCTTCAACTTTCTTAACATGAATTCTACTATCGAAAAGATTTAAAGTACTTGCACCTCAAATATTAAGGGAATATGTGGGGGTCCTAAAAGGGCTGCCAAATTGCTTAACCGCATTTCATAAATTAAGGAATGTAAGGAATTTGTTCCTTCTTACAAAACAATTTGATAGTAGTTTGGTACAGCAAAATCAAATTCAGTTGATCTAACGATTTTTAGGAAAAAATTTTAATACCAAATCATTTTTTTATAATTACTTGAAGTAGATAGAATTTATAGTTATTACTGTAAAATGTTTAACTTAAAAAAAAATTGTATTTTGCACACAAGGCGAAAAGGGAGTGTATGGTCATTTGCAAAATATTAAATAGCAAATTCAGCGACAATATTCGGATGAGCGATGGCCGATGTGCAATCACTGATATATGAACAATTAAGTTTGTTGAACTTGTGTGTTCAACCATGTTTTATTTATCCAAAACCATTGCAAGTGCTATGTCGATTGGGTCAAGTAATATCGCGCCCGAATCACCTGTTTAGCCACAAGTAAATTTTGGTAAGAAATTCGCATTAACATGGGGACAAGTCCCGAAAAAGTAAATGTTCCCGAAATATTTGACGTTGGTATTTCACGGTAATTCGGCATACGGACAATTTCATAGGAACCAATAAATTCCACTATAAGTGGGATATTGCGTTGTATATTAATTTTGAACAGGTTTCCGAAGCGTTTTCGTAGAAGTTACGGATGGATTTAAACCTCATGTTTTAAATGGAACGACTTGTACATATTCTAAATAATCTGTCAGATTATTAGATTTTGATATATTTTAGTCTGGTTCAATACTAGACTTTTGCGCGAAAAAGGTGCTACTAAGTCACACAAAAATTATTACAACACAATTTTTTAATTGTAATTCACAAAATCACTTTACATATATAAATTATTCGCACAATTTTTCGGTTAACTTTTACTTTTTATTTCGTACAAAAACACTTTTTAAATCAATTTTTAATTCCTTTTTAATCTTTACACTATCGCTTACCAAATACTAATAATTCGATTTCGTTCGCCTTTTTACATATACAAATTATACTTCTAGAAAGCTCGTGACTTTTCCAGTTAGAATAGCGTAGAAACATTTAGAACAATTTTAGCATGGAAAATTCCGTTTTACTACAGTTAAACATTGAGCTATTTATTTAACTTATTCTATTACACACTAGGTGTCACCGTCATAATATAGTGTGACATCTATGGTGTGATAGAATAAGTAGCAGCTCAATGTTTTACTGTGCTAAAACGGAATTTTCCATAATAAAACTGTTCTAAATGTGTCTACACTATTCTAACTGGAAAAGTCATGAGCTTTCTAGAAATTTGGTTTGTGTATATACAAAGGCGAACGAGATTGAATTGGATTATTAGAATTTGGAGCGCGATGGTGTTAACTTGTAAATGTTTAGTATTTGGTAAGCGATAGTGTGAAGATTAAAAAAGGAATTAAAAAAATGATTTAAATAGTGTTTTAGTGGAAATAAAAGTTATAAGTGTACAGTAAAAATGTGTAAAAATTAAATAATGTGATTTTGTGGATTATCATTAATAAATTGTGTTGTTATAATTTTTGTGCTAATTAAATAAATTCATTGCTGATAAATTAAATTGATTTTGTTTTATTCACAATCCAGTGATACGAATCTTGCTTGAATGACAAGACAAAAACGTAACAATAGGTTCTCGCGCATTTTGGTGGGTTTGAAAAAAAGAGGATTTTGTTGTGTTTCGAAATGTAATTTTCTACAACCTGCCCCAAGATTTCCGCTTTCAGTACCCGTTCCCGTTCAGTACCGTCATCCTGAGTTTGAAGAAAAAAATCGATTTTGTGGAATTTAGTTAGAGATTCAAGTAGATTTTAAATTAAGATTATTTGAAATTTATCAGCTTTATACATACTAGCGGCTTGTGAGTCCAAATAGCCGGAATCTATTGTAACTTAATGTTTTTAGAGAATCACGTGTCAAAATTATTAAATATGGTTTTGTGAACCCTGCCAACAAAAATATTGAGTTTGGGTTCAAATTCATGTAAAAATAAATAAAATAGATACGGTCTCGGTTGTGTGAATATTTATATGTGGATTAATATTATTTTGTGGTCCCGAGCAGAATCTAAATATTATGAATCTTTTTGTCAATGATTGATTAAATTTGAAATGCTTTTGAATAATATTTCATGAAATTAATTATTCAGAATTGTATTCTCTTACGACAGTGCTCTAATTAGTAACCGATAAATTTTCACTGGTTAAAACCGTCGTAAATACTTAACTCGTGCTGCGCACTCGTTGAATATTGATAATAATTAAGCACTAAGTAGTTGTATGGTTGATAATAAAGTGTAGATGTTTCTTTGGTATAACCAAATGATGAATGAAGTGCATTAAATAAAGTGCAGAGTACTACCATTGGACATGTAATGGAGTTGGACTGTTTTAGAATGGAATCTCGGCTCAAATTTGGAGAAGTTTGCGTCAAGGCGACGAATGCTGCTTCAACAACACTGACTTGGGGTGGTACTCGTATGTGGTAGAAATTTAAAAAAAAATCAGGAGATGTTTGAATGTACAATACATAATGTGTTGTTGCCCTTACTGTTGTAAAATTTCCGATATTTTAAAATTTGGTAATGTTACCGGTAATATTACCGGTAACACGGGTAAAATAGGTAACATACTTTTATTCAATATTTTAGTTTAAATTTGTACCAAAGAACACTAGTAATATTTTGACGTCTGGACAAAAGTAGTAATATTTTTAAATAAAACACAAACTGCTTATTATTCTTTCAAATATATTTCATCCTCTTTAAAGTAATCTCCTTCGGATAGATTACACTTATGCCAATGTTTTTTCCAGTATTCGAAACAGTTGTTAAAATCTATTTCCGGAATGGCCTACAAAACCTTCTTCGATTCCGCTTGAATCTCTTCAGTCGTGTCAAAACGATGTCCCCGAAGCGGTTTCTTGAGTTTCAAGAATAGCCAAAAGTCAAGCGGAGCTAAATTAGGCGAATGGCAATTGCGAAACAATATGGGAAGAATTTTTGGCCAAATACTCACGTACAACCAATGGCGCATTATCATGATGCAAAAACTAAGAGTTTCCTGCCCAAAATTTTCGTGATGTCAACAAGACCTCTAGACGATTTTTGAGCACCAAATCCTTGACATGGTGTTTATGGGAGTGGTGTTAAGGTCGTCGCCTTTAACGTCTGCAGAAAATAATAGATTTTACATAAATATGATTTTATGATCAATTAAACTCTTTAATCAATTTAATCATCCTCAGCCTCAACAACATCCATAACCGAATTATTCTTATTTTCCCCTCCTTTTGTTGCCCTTCTATTTTTTGTCCTTATGTTTTGTGTAAAGTTCTGCGACGTTAAAAATAAATTCAGTCGCTTAAAGTTTCTGTGATTCCGAAAGATTTTTTTCTCGAATAGCTGGGTTCAAGCAAATTTGCGGCAAAATGTAGCGGTTGTAAACATTTTTCGGCCCATGATTTGAGAATATATGTTTCTTGACATCTTTCGATTCAATTTTTTTCACGTTTTATCACAACTTTTGATATTAAAAATAATTTTAACACAAATTATGGTTTTAAGCTTTCTTTAGTTATGAAAGAAATATTTTATTTTTAAACAACAACTAGTTTCGAGCACTTGCTGCTCATCATCAGGTCATTTTCTTAAAACTCGAGTTTTAAGAAAATGACCTGATGATGAGCAGCAAGTGTCCGAAACTAGTTGTTGTTTAAAAATAAAATATTTCTTTCATAAATAAAGAAAGCTTAAAACTATAATTTGTGTTAAAATTATTTTTAATATTTGAGAATACTTATAAGCTCTTCGTAATTGGCGCATTTGTTTTGTTCAAAACTTTGTTTTATATTAACTAAACGGTACACCACTTTAGACAACACAACAAACTCTCAGAAAAATATGGCCATTTAGCAATCGGAAGCCTTCATAATTGACTTCACTTCGTTTTCAATAGCCAGCACTTTCAGGGCATACGTGATGTAGCATGAATGTAGATCGAATGTAGCATGAAAAATGTGGGAGTTTTTTTATTTCCGAAACCATCGGTACAACTGACTGAACATTTCAAACTGTTGATAGACTGAATCTTGAAGATATCGGCAATGAGCAAGTTAAGTACATGGCAGATGCACCCACACTCGGTAATATAAGAATACCTTTTATTAATCATTTTTCGGGACACTTTATTGTTCGTTCCATTGTCAGTAATAAGTAAAATATATTTATAAATCTCAACGTCTTTTAACACCGCTTCAACTTTCTCGAAAAGCAACTTTAAAAGTCAAATCTCGATTTTGCTTAGTGAGTAGATTTATAGAAAAAGGCTTTGGGTGTACATACTGTATTGTTGACATAATTTGTTATGGAGTCCCTGCGTATGTTTGACCAAGCATCGGTCTGCAACGTCAGATGCGCCGGAAATTTTTGGTAAGAATGACCGTTCGACGCGATGGTACTCAAGGCCCAACAATTGATTAGATAGTGGGTATCTCGAAGGAAGTTTATACAGGGTTGCTCAGAATAACTGTCGTAGTCATAATATTGAATTAATTATATTTGAACGAAATATTTAATATTTTGAATAATATTCAATTAAATGTGCTTTATTAGCAATAATATTTTTAAACATGGAACAAATCCACTACAGGCGGCACGCACCAATTCATCAGGCATATCGTTCCATAGCATCACCAAATGCTTCTTAAATCCTTTAATTCTCATTTTTGTTAAATCTTTTAGTTTCGCCTCCATAATCCCCCATATGGATTAACCTAATGGGTTTAAATCTGGGGAAGTAGAGGGCCATTTCTTCGTTGTGATAAAATCAGTTAAATTTTGTTCCATCTAGTATTGAACAATTTTTGCCTTATAGGCCGGCGCAGAGTCATATCGAAAGCAGAACTACTCATCTCCAAACAATATCTTGGCGTGAGCAACTAAGTAGCTCTTAATGACGTCATTCAGGTAGACCACATGGTTTATTTTTATTCTTATGTCAATAAACAACATGGGCAGCATATATTGCATAGAAACATCCCCGACACCGTAACTGTTGAACCGTTGAACATTTCATGTTGTCGCCTTTACATCACTAATCGATGAAGCGTAAATACAGTCATTTTGAAAGTTCAATGAGGGTTGAACCATGAATAGTTTCTAATCCAAGAATATGACATCGCTGTCTTCGTGCCACTTTAAGAGAAACTTACATTTTCGTTTCCAATCTTCTACTTGATTCGTGGTTAGGCCATGACGTCGCTTTTTCTTATAAGCTGAGAGATCTAGATTATTTTTCATGATACGTTGTATTGAGCTATGGTGTATATTTGACTCACGAGCCAATTTGTTCTGAATTTGGCAGGATTCCCACGAATTCTCTCTTGAACACGTTTTACATTTGCCGAAGTTACAACTGATGAATTTCGTCCCTAATTTTTTTGTTTTATATGAACACTTCCGGTGTCATTGTATCGTTTAATGCAACGCTCAATAAATCTTTGATTCATATTTTCACTTTTTGTTGCACTCACAATTTCAACAGTTTTAAAAAATTTCAAATAGTAATGTAGTATAACTCACGTTTTGCTTACATTTTGTTTGATGGTATGTTTACGACTAGCGACTGTAATTAGTATGACACGTTTAGAGTGGTGACAAAGTTATGGAAAAAATCCATTATATTTAAAAGGATTATCTGTGCAATGTAGCGGGGGAAATCAGGTAGAAGAAATGCGACAGTTATTCTGAGCAACCCTGTAGAACGGTCGCAATTTGTTTTTTCATGTTGTCAACGAAATTCCAGCATACTAGAGCTTTTCATCGACAAAGACGTTGCAGCCACTTTTCTAGTTAAAATAGTGATTGGTGTTTTTTTCAGACAGAGCGATGGATCATATTCCAGGTCAGATTCAAGCTCTATTACGTATTTGCCAAACGAATATGTCAATGAAACAGGAAAAGGTGTAGATTATTATATTTTACCACTGCTGAATTTCCAAATTATGTTCTCAAACAATTGACATCTCAATCAATTTCAAAACAGTTGAGAAAAATTATTAAAATGGAACAGAGTAAAATGGACAACTTGTAAAAAAGCGACAGATGTAACCCTCAAAAAATCCTAACATCATCTCTCCAAAATGTTAAGACGTAATAGTTTCTATAAAGGTATCGATAACCGATAGATTTGACCAACATGCGGAACGCTAAAATTATAATTTTCATCGTAATAGTATCTTTGGAGGCGTTCACGTAAAGGCAAGAACACGTCGTATTCCAGATAGTACACAACAACAAACCAAAATCTACTATAGGCTCAAAGTGACATTTATCTCACGAAATACAATAGAATTTCTTTAAACATTCTTTCTTGAAACCACGTTAAAAAACAGTATGCGGGAAAGCGGTATATGGTTTAAAAAAAATAAAAATCAAGGTGTTTAAAATATTTGGATGGTATGACACAACTGCATGTGATACCAACAAAGAGAAATTAAATTTTTTTGTTTGTTTGATTAAGAAGACACAGAAGACAACAAGAATGATTATTACTCTGTCTTAACGTAAAAAATTCGAAATAAATAAAATTATAATTATTTCGGAATGTGAACGGAATTCCAAACAGTAGGAGATTTGTTATTGTTTTCCACTGCACATATTCGGAATTCCCTTTTCATTCTTGAAACAGACACATATATGAACATTGGGGAGATGGAAGTGTGCGATGTACATACATATATATGTCGTACATAGAGATACTTATATATAAAGATGTGCAGATACAAACTGAGCTACACCAAGTTAGATAATTATATTAACTCGATATTATTTTATTTTTATTTTTTTGAAAAAAGAAAAAAACGAAAACATTGGAAAATGGGAATGGTGGTGTATGAATGAAATTTTTGTTATTTTATTATAAGGAATTCCTGAAATAATTGTTTTATAAAAACAGAAGAAAAATACAAGTTTTTCTATTTTTTTGTTTTGTTTGTCACACCTGAGGAAAATAAACACTTTGTGAAGCGCACAAAATAGTAAACGTATACATATAGTAATGTATAAGTAAGTAAGTAAGTAAGGTGGAAAACGTATATTTATTTTCTTTTCATTTTCTTAAGTTGTCGTTTTTTTGCGTCGAATTTCATTTTTCTTCCTCTTTAATTTTATAAGAAATTTACGGTAAAGATATAAATCTATTCTAAAGGTAAACGATTTTTTTTTTGTTTTGTTCTGTTTGTTTTTGGATTGAATTAATTTAATTACATTTTTGGTTGGTTATATACAGTTTGTATTTTTATTCCTTTACGATTCACTGATGATAGTTGATTACAAAGCATTTCACAATTTTTTTATTTTATTATAGAGGTGTTTATGGTTGCTCCTGAGAAATACAATTTTAGATCTTTAAAACAGAAGTTTTTGTCTCTTGCGTTTAATGACCAGCCTATACGGTTTAAGTTCATCAACCAATAAAAATTAGAATTATTACAAGTTTTCTACAATCTGACGAATTCAAAATCGTATAATGCGAAATTGAACATAGCTTAACAAATTTATTCAGAAAGAGGTCTACATCAAAAGAGCAAAAGCCAATGAAATGTCTGAAGTTACTTGTTGTACATATGTATATGGAAAATAATTTATGATGAAATCACTCGGTTCACATAGCGAATCGACCATCGTTGTTCTACGATTACTTTTGGAAAGGAATAAATTTTAATACTATTGGAAATCGTAAATCGTCGTTCAAAAAGATGTCATACTCAGTAGGATTATGGCCGATGTTTTTGATTTTCAGTAGAGCTTCTCAGCAATTTACGTTTCGGGACGAGTTGCTTTAAACTAATTCAGAGGGTATTGGTGTTAAGATACAAAGCTGACTAAATGATGAATGACAAATCCACTGTCCTCTTAATAGATGGCCCGAATGTAACTTCTTACGAAGTTTTGTTTTAAAAAGTATCTTAGGCACTAATATTTATAAGTTGTCGAGGGTCCCTTCAAATTTAAGTGTTTCCTTGGGTAATTTCTTTGGGTCAGAAGTAGAACATTTTTAAAATCAAATTTCATATCAAGTTATGTTCGGACGAAAAGCACCTATACTTAGCCGTTTAAGGTTTTCAATTTTAGAAATCTTTATACTTTTTGGTTAGATAGCGCAGGATCCCTCACTCTCTAAAAATATAAGTTTCTCCTTGGAAATATATTTGAATGGAACACAGATATATTGCGCCACTTATCTTCTAAAGTTTGGGAAGATGTTTTGTTTTTTGGTTAGAGAGGGCCCTGACTATGCAACATTGTATTTCTTTCCTTCGCCAAAATCTTTTGGAGCAAATTACCACTGATAAAACTAGTAGATCTGAAAAGGACTGCAGTAGATGGTTTGTCCAACCGTACTAGTCATATGGATTAATTGTGCTACAATTTTCAGAGTGTTAGTTTCAAATTAAACGAAAATACGTTTAAAGTAATTTAACGTTTTGTTTTAGTAATCACAAATGTGTAATTGAAAGTGCTGAAGAAGTTAATTTCATAATTTTCTTTTTGTTGGAAATGCCAGAATCTATAATTTCATTTTCATTTATTTTTTCCTTATTGGCGAAATCGACTCTTACCGCATCTCTACTGATACCTTTCTACCATCATACTCATAATCTACTGGTGAACGTTGTAAGTGGTCTACACAACGAACGCATGGTGGTAGTTTGGTTTCGTACTGAAAAGTTCGGTCTACTCCTCAGGTAGCTACGACCAAACTACAAAAATACAGTTCTCACTTCTTACATAAAGTACGAGGTAAGAACATACTGATCTAGCGAATTATATTCAATAAAACAAAAACTCAAGGAAAACCCTTATTTCTGTTTATTTTATGCCCAGGCAAATAACTAAGAGAAGGAGAAGTTTATCTGTGCGTTATTGGTTAATTAGAAAAAAATTAAGTACAAAAAATCCCCCCATTTTGACATTTCTACTTTTTTGGAAGATATATTATAAGTGATTGGCCTCTTCATTTTTTTCTGATTAATCAATCGAAAAATGTTGTGAGTGCCATTCTTGATAATACATTTTGGCTATAAAAAGCAAAAAAAATCTTCTACATACTTCTCTTTCTCTTAAAAATTATTGGATATTAATTTGAAAAGTTTTGAGAATTTAATAACTATTTTTACTCCTAAAATAAACAAATAATATTCTTCGGGTAAATTTTAACGGTAAAATATCTTATTATTCAAGAGGAAATTCTTAATTTCTATGAGTTATACAAACTATTTTTCTGCGTGAGGAACGAAAAACTCATTCTTTGAAGAATTTTAAAAATAAACTTTACCAGAGCCATCTAAATGTAAAGAGCAATAACATTATGTCATAATTTTAGCCGACCATTTTTAAGCGTGTTTTTTTTTATTTGATAACATCAATGTACAAATGACCATTTTTAAACTAAGTTTAATGAATAAAAAATTAAATCTTTAAAGGGTAGTGTGACGAATTAGCAGGGTATATTTTATTTCCGATATGAACCGCATTTTCTAAATTTCCAATCGTCAATTAGCGTAACTTGTTCCAAATATATAAATTAAACGTGTACTACTGTTAAAATTAGTCGAAATTAAAACAAAAAATTATTAATGCAGAAAGAGTCTTGGCTACCTCAACCAAAAATTATCAGCCGACATAATTCAGCCGAAATATGTTTTATATAAAATGGGGAATTGTCAAAACAATCTGTAAGCTGGTATTTTTTATAGTG
Source organism: Tipula vernalis (assembly GCA_958295665.1). Lineage (NCBI taxonomy): Eukaryota > Metazoa > Arthropoda > Insecta > Diptera > Tipulidae > Tipula > Tipula vernalis. The sequence continues at coordinate 377,782,875 of OY282558.1, read as the reverse complement.
GTTTTGTTTCTGGATATGCGGGCTCATATGGAGTGGTTTATTGCTTACCATTGGAATTTCTCGTTAAATTTTTTGCGAGGATCCAAATACAAAAGCCTTACATAATTTTTAAAAAAAATTATACTTTCAACCTTTTAAGTTAAGGAAAGTGGTTCAATTAGAGTACCACGCCAATAGTTGTCCCAGGAAAAAGTTTCCAGTTTTGTCTGGGAAGCCCTGGAAAATTTGTTTGAAGTGGTTTGAAAAGTATCACGTCATGTTTTACATGGTTTCTTAACTTTACAGAAATTTTACAGTGGAAATACGAAATCAAATTACGGAATCATCTGCACCTCACGCAAATAATATTGTATGTAGGTATGAATAACGCTAACCTGCGTTACAGACCAGATAATTACCAGAGGAGATTTCACAGTATAATTCATGACCGGTGAAATTGATAAATTCAAGTTTGTATTTGGTGCTTGTTCGACGAGATGTATTGATCAGAGCTCCAATAATGTTGCATTGGCAAGCGCGCTTTTGACTATGATGAATGCTTCTTTACATTCATCTGGCCAGAAGTAATTTTTGGCTGTTTTTGGTCTTTTTGACAAGTTTGCCAAGTGCGCGTGAATTGATTGTAGAAATTCCACTAAACGTGGATTGAAGCGATGCTAATAATTCACTATTCCGACGAATTTCTGAATAGATTTAATTGTGGTACGTTGAGGGAATTGAGTTATGGCTAGTACGTACTCTGGCGAATGTTTCATGCAATCTTTAGATATGTGGTTGCGCTGAGGAATTCTAAATGTGAAACGCCGAAAACAAGCTTGGATGTCTTTATTTTGACTTTGAGTAAACGAAATTAAAATCAAGATCTTTTAGCATTTCATTCATGAAAAGTTGAAAGGTTCGAGCAGCATTCCGAAGACCAAAAGGCATTCGATTGTATTCGAATAAGCCAAATAGTGTTGTTATTGTTATTTTAGGCACGTCTTCGGTTGCCACATTGCGTGATATGCCCTAATTAAGTCGATTTTTGTGAAAATTGAACACCCGTTCAGATGCACTGAAAAATTATGAATATGTGATATCGGATAACGATCCGGTACCGTAATTGCGTTTAGTCGACGGTAATCTCCACATAGACACCAATCGGTGTTGTCTCTCTTTGGAACCATGTGGAGTGGAGATGAAACCAAATAAGACGACGGTTTAGATATGCCTAATTCGACCATATTTGAAATTCAGTGTACGCTGCCTTATGTTTAGTGGGATCCAGCCAACGTGATTTCGCATAAGGCAGTTGATCGTTCATAAAAATGTAATGAACCAGGTTATGCTTTACTGGCACATTGTCATTCGGTGATTCGGTAAGGGACGGAAATTCTTCTAGTATTTTTCCGTATAGCCATTCTCAACCACTAAGTGGGTCGATGATTCGTCTTCCTCTCAGGACGACAAGTAGACCGAATTTCGTAAGAAAATCAACACCGATTATTGGTCGGTTGCCCGATGCGAGCACGAATGGGTGGGCAAAGGTGCAACAACTAACTTAATCTTACTAATTATCATAATTTTGATACAATTAAATTTTTTTTTTTTTGAATTTTATTACCCTGAATTTTGAATGATTTTGTTTGTGTTTCAGTAGGTTTTTATTGGTGTGATTGTGGATCGTACGATGATTTGTATCAAACCAAAGTTTGAGTTGGCTGGAAATATCGCGCGATCTCACAATTACATCTTCACATAATTTTCGTTATTGAGCTATCAAAATTGAGCAAAAATGTTCATTCAGCGATAAAAGATTACAGTGATACAACAATGCTATATATTCAATTCCAATTTAGAATTCGCCGAATTCATACTGAGTTGATGGTATTGAAATCCAATTTAATTTTTATGTTGTGGTGTTTAACACCAGGCGTTTCTTATCTCGTTTTTTTTGCTACTATAGGTTGGCTTTGTAACTTTGCTCATCTTTATGTTATTTACGAAATAAAAATTGTATTGCGTAATAATTAGCTTCAAAATGCTACCAACCTTTAAGAATTAACCGAATTACAAAAAAGAACTGGTTGGTTATTTCCAATTTTGTATTGCTTGCGTTTTATTATTTTGTATTCTCGAATGGTCCACAGCGATGCCCCTTTCAGACTAAAATACTGAGTAAACAATTATATCGCCCAATTCTCACATTGCTCAAATAATATTGTGATCTGAACAAATGGCACAAATTTTCACAAAATAAATTTTGAACATTCTGGATACTCTCTGAACGGAGTAATTTAAATTCTTAAAGATTTTCAACAGAAACTAGATATGTATAACAGTATCTACATAATTGTTGAAGGTCGACGCTGAAAAATGGTTAATTCGACTTTGATATTGCTGTTTAACACGTGAAGCTGTGATTTGGCTGCATGAGAGCAGAAGATTTATATTGTCATATACGATTGTGTTATCAGGGATACCCAAATTTAGGAAAAGCCGCGATATCTTTTAAGAACGTTGCCTGGTTAATAAATGGTTGCTTTGGTGATCTATAACGGACGGGTGCTCTAAAAATTTTAAGACTAATAATTTTATTTCGTAATACTTTGATAATTAATGTTTTCACATAAATCTTGTAGGAGTTATGCAAAAACTCGCTAGTTAGATTTCTTTTAATTTTTGGGACTTCAAATCATTTAAATTCGTTAAAATAAATAAAAAATTTAACGATTTTTTAATGTTTGAAAATGGTTCAAATTCTTGAATTCATAATGTTTTTTAAATTTTTTTAAATCGAATTTTTAAATAGTTAAAATTTTCAAAATTAGTATGTTGCAATTTGAAATTTTTAAATTTTTTTAAATTTTGGATTTCTTTAAATAATTGTGGGAGGGAATTGTTTAAATGGAGTTCAATAGTTTAAAGGTTTTTAACGCATTAAATTTTTTAAATCCTCTAAATTCCTTAAATTCTTTGAATATTTAAAATTTTTTTAATAATTTGTTTTCGTTTTTTACAGGTTAGTTCTGCTGCCAGATACACTACAATCCTACTATAAATGTAAGTAATTTTTGACCATTTCAAATATTGCTCAATTGAAATAAATAAATATGGCTGCTTATTATATTCAAGATATTTTATAAATTTTCATAATTAAAATACGAAAATTTTTAAATGCCAAATTTTACAATATTTTGTCTGGTTTGTTTGAAGGTAACTTTTCTATATTAGTTGATTCAGAAAGTAGAGTTGAGATTACTAAAATCTAAATTTTGTTTCGATTAACTTAGTTAACTTACAATAGGACACAAAAATTTCTATTGTTGTGGAATTCAGATACAATTTTATAAAAATTCAGACTAAACTTCTTTAAAAATTTCTACGTATTTTACAAGGATTCAGAAGGAAACAGTAATTTTTCCCGTTCTTGACTAATTGATATTTTTGTACCACTTTTTATTAGAGTAACTGAATTTTATGCCTTAAAATGACATGAAAATGAGAATGGAATAGATAGATTTACTGGTGTAATGACCAACGCCTGAATAGTTTCAAATTCAATAAATATGTCTCAAAATTTAGAAATTACAAAAGCTCCTTTAATATTACACACAGAACGATCAAAATCACTTTCGCTATTTGAGTGCAGCGCTCTACGCAACAATCAGTCCCAATTTTCAGAGCATCTAAATGAAACAAAATAAATTATTTTATTTCACTATCAGACCATAAATCACAAACCAAATAATTTAAATTACTCAGAATACTAGTAATAATCATAATAATAATACAATAAAAACATTTCACCATCCCGCAATAGCGTGCGAACCATGAAAATGACGATAAATAATTTTATCTTGTCGCCGTTTCAATAATAAATTCTTCATGATTTACAAGATTTTCATCATTTTTTATGCAGATCTTGTTCGTATTTTTATTTGAAGTTTGTTGTTTTCTAGTTTTATTATTATTATAATTTTTTTTTTGTTCTGTTTTCAATAACATACATATAATACAAATACATATTTTGTTGATAAAAAATGTAAAAAAAAAACAACTGGGATTATTGTTATGCTCGTTTTCCTTACTGTTTCCATCCATAAAGTATCACACTGTTAGTAGTAGTGTTCATAACTTGTTGTTCTTCTCGGTGGTGATAAAAACATTTAGTATTTTTTGTTTAATGTTTTAGGTGCTCCACTTTGTGTTTTATTCATTTTTCCTACATATTTCAATGATATATAAATGTTTAGTCGGATTTTATAATGTCAGTAGTCCTTAACTTACTTAAAGTTAAAGTAATTTCTGGAAATAATTTTTGCGTTTTACAGGGAATTCACAATGAAAAATCTTTAAGACTTCCAGGTGTGTATGAATTTCCAATAGCTGGTCCTGTTCCCGGATGTTTTTATAATTCCGGGATTTCCTGGTCTCTTTAGAATAAATTTGTAAATATAATTGTGTTGGCTTTTAAAGTATGCCTTTTAAGAAACGCAAAATGTCGACATCGAATGGTCAGATGGCAACACTATTTTTGCGTGACGTCCTCCTATCTCCTTTGAAAATAATATTGATTGATCAAGTTTTACTTTCTGTATATAAGTCTTTGGTTAGTAGTGATTGCCTTTGCCGAGACAATTTATAGAATGGTTAGTTGCGATTGGAAAAATATTCGATTAAATTTAACTATATCTTCACTGTTACTGAAATATTTATTAATGAAACATTTTTTATTGATTCAGGACTCCTCATCGCTAAATTGCTCCAACCAAAGTGTCAGCTTTCAAACCCTACTCGGGTTCATCTTCAAAAACGCAAAGAGAATCCCTTAAAAATTGCTTTCTTCATACACACATCAAAAAGTTTTAATAACACTATTGAACCTGTATCCGATCTCTAGTCTGTAGCCAAAATTTATCTGCCTCCAAAATTATCTTGTTCATCGTTCAAACGTCGTGCAATATTTCAAATTTGATTGTTTCTTTAAAGAAGTGTAAACAACTATTTGTTTTCCAAAAAGTTTTACAAAACATACCTTTAAAGAAATAGTCAAATGTTGTTTAAAAAACCCAAAGTGTTGCAATAAGGTATTGCACTCTTGTTCAGGAGGACATTCAAAGCAATTTTTAGAAAAAATCCTTTTTCAACGCAAAAGTGAACCCAATAAAGATCAAAATTCAAACATTAGTCCTCCTACGCGACATCTGAAATACACAAACCACCAAACTACTCCAGACTACATCAAAACCTCGACAAAAAAAAAAATGTGGACTGTGAAAACCCTACAAATCAAATCAAGTACAAATTCAATTAATGCTGAGGAAGACCACGCTTTTTTCTGCATCCCAAAATGGTTTGTTCTTTCAAACGGCTTTTGTCTTACACAATCTTTACCCCTATTCAAATGTTAAATGTCGTACTACAGATTACTTTCGAAAAACTACAAAACTGTCATAGCTGTGCTTGCAGTTGTTTGCAGCCAAGGTTTAAAATTGCCCAAGACCAAATATTACATAAAATAAATCTAAGAGAAACTGAATAATTCCCTCTGAAATAAGTAGTACAGCGATCCTTTTCATCAAAGCTTTAACTGATTTTTCCAAGGGTTTCGAAATTTGGAGCAATTATTTAAATCCATTTTGACAAGTATTACTAGGGAATTTATATGGTATTCATTAACAAATATCCAGCGGTGGTCTTTAATTCTTTAAAAGTCTTAATATTGTACAAAAAGAGTTTTCGCTATGGTATTATAAATCTCCCGGGAATTCCCCGGAAGGACCCAATAATTTCCAACATAACGAACAAAAAATTTTGAACGTGATGTTGTAAATTCATAGAAACCTATAAATAAAAAGTAAAAAGTTTGTTAATTGTGAATGCTCTGTTACTTTCAGAATTCCTCGTATTTTCGGATATATTTCAGATTTATTTAAAATTCTAAAACTGATTAAAATTTTACATTCAAAACATAGAATGTTGAAACTTTTATTTTAAATTATCGGAAATTAAAATTTTTTTTTAAATTTTATTTAGAGTATTTTAGAACTAGCTATTAAATTTAGAATCTAAAACTCAGCTGCTTATAAGATTCGGTGACGTTTAAAAACTAAAATATTTTTGAATTCCAAAATATTCAAATTTATATACTCGTAGTTTGTGTAAAATGTTAATAATTTGATAAGTGCACTAGAATGTTTAAAATTAAAAATATAAAATTAATATTAAAATTAAAATTTTTCTCAGCGGATGAACTTTTCTTGTTGGACTGAATTACCACAAAGATATCATTTAAAAGTATAATTATTAATTGTAATTTTCCCTGAACTGTCTAATAATTCGAATTCAGTTTTATATACATTGAACGTCAACAGTTTGTGGTTTTCGCCGTTTTCCTATATAATATATTACAGATACAGTATATATTTAGCTTTTTATTAATTTTTTTGTTGAATGTTAATTAATTCATGTAATTTCTACTATGCTACCGGTGGTTAGACCATTTTAATTGTGTTTCGATTAACACGAGAAGTATATTAGTATTTACGAACAGTAATTCAACGAAACCGTTTAATAAACATAATTCTATTTATTTAATTAAATGATTTTTAATATGTTTCGAAGATTGTAAGAGAATTCAATCCAGTTTCGAACTGATGAGCTTATGATTATGAAAAAATCAATCTTCTCATCAGGCCGCGGCGATATTACATGAATTAATTAATTTTCAACAAAAAATTAATATAGTAAAAATTAGCGTACACAGAAATAGAGCTGTGTGAATATTGTGAAGAAGAACAATTGTAAGACAATTTATCTGTATTAGTACGATTCGCTAGTACTTAACGCACAGCACATTCTGTATATATAGAATGTAAATGGTGTATAATCAGTCCAGTCGCCGCGGCCTGGTGAGAAGATTGATTTTTTCATAATCATAAGCTCATCAGTTCGAAACTGGATTGAATTCTCTTACAATCTTCGAAACATATTAAAAATCATTTAATATATTTAGCACCTAGCCTTGGGACATCACAAATTTTGAGTGAATTTTTATTTAATTATTTTTAAAAATTCGCGGCCATTAAACGTCACCAACCGTTTCAAAAATTGTTTACAACTACTTTCCATTATTTTTCTAGAATTAGTTTTCTAAAATTTGGAGTCCTCTTCTCCAGTATCACAATTAGGCAAGCGAAGGATTCTGAAATGACAATTTTAGTCTAAGAAAATTTTGTATGATATCACAAAAAAATGTCATTTGTCACTTGATGAGAATTTAGGTACTGGTTCAGCTTGGTCTAAATAATCAGGTATCCGTAGAATACTAACAACGCGATTTTTGCACGTTCAGGTCCCTTAAATCAAAACACAGCTATTGTCCATGAAATGGTGATTGAAATGCCAAATATGCCTATTGAATAATTGAATGCCTAATTTACAAGAATTTTAACGTTTTGAATGTGAAGTATTTTTAAAACAATAGTTAAGAATTTAGTGTAAAATCTTAGAAATTTTCAAATTGTACATTAGCGTACGTCTTAAATTTTACAAATTAAACTTGAATTAGGTATATTAAATTGACAATTTTGAACAAACATTTAAAAGTGAATTCTCTATACAATTTTAATAGTAAAATTTGGTTTGGTTTGGAAAATTGGAATATAGAATATTCGTTGAACATAATTTAATATTCAAACAAACACAATTCGAAGAAATTCGATTTTGACAATAACCAGTTTTGAATTATCTTATAATATTAAGACGTTGTTCCTATTTTGAATATGAAATTTTAAAAGTTGAAAAAAAAATTGGTGAAATATATTTTATACAAATTGGAGTTTTGGTTGCTAAAATTACAAAACATTTGAAAGTAATTGGCTTATTGTTTCACTTTAAATTCACTTGTGATGCAATTTTTTGGAAAAAAATAAAAAATCTGCAGTTTAGAGGGAAAAATCAAAAAAATTACAAAATATTCAAAATACGTTGATTGGAGCCAAAGAATGGAAGTAAACGCTTCTTGAACATCAACAGCCCGCTTTTTGCTTTTATTACGGCGATACACCTCCGATTCATAGAGCCTGATCAATTTTTCAAAGTCGCAGAAGGTATGGATTCCTAGATGTTCATCAACAAACTATTTAAAGCTTGAATTGATTCTAGGCGCTTTCTTGCTACGTCTAGCTTTATTATAGACCAAACATTTTCTATTGGGACAATCCAACTCATCGATATTTTATGCAAGTAAAGTTAAACCTAAATTGGAACTAAAAAAAAAAATAGGATTAGTTAAGCAGAAACTTCACACGGAATAGTATTCGTGTGAAGTTTATCCTAAATTAGAATTAAAGAAAACAAAAACAATGTAACTATACTATATATGTATTAGTAAATAAACTAAATTAATGACATTAAGACGAACATTTCATAATTCAATATGTATAAAACTTTTGTTTAAAATGAAAATTCATTACACATTTTATGCCTATCAAATTATCTTATTTATCTAAAATATAATCAGGCAAGATTTACAAGATATATGGGCTACCGTTTTTTTGAAGAAAAAAGTAAGATGTCGGAAATTTATCACAAATATCACTATGGATTTTGGAGTCTGTATACTAATATTACAAGCATGCTTAACCATTTGAAAGCCTGATAACTTTCACATGGTCAAATTGCCATATTTGTAAATTTTCTATTTTGGATTTTCTTAAGAAAGTCTGTATTTTTCAGGTTTTCCATAGTTTCAGCAACGCCACTGTGATTTTTTGGTAAGTCTAATCTAACACTACAAGCATGCCAAACCATTTGAAAAGCTAATGCATTTCACATGGTCAAATCGACAAATTTGTAAACTTAGTGTTTGGGATTTTGTATATGGCAATTTGACCATTTGTAAGGAATAAGCTAACCAAATGGTTTGGCTTGCTTATAGTCTTAGATAAGACCTACCAAAAGATCATAAAGGCGTTGGTGATAAATATGGAAAATTTTAAAATATATACTTTCTTAATAAAAATCTAAACACTAAGTTTAAAAATATGGCAATTGGACCATGTGAGAGACATTAGTTTTCAAATAGTTCATCATGCTTGAATTATTAGTGTTGGTGATAAATATGGAAAATCTTACGATACAAACTTTCTTAAGAAAATCCAAAACAATAAGTTTACAAATGTAGCAATTTGACCATGTGAAAGGCATTAGATTTTCAAATGGTTTGGCATGCTTGTAGTATTACATTAGACCTACCAAAAAATCATAGTGGCGTTGGTGATAAATATGTAAAATCTTAAGATATAGACTTTCATAAGAAAATCCTAAGCTCTAAGTATATAAATGTGGCAATTTGACCATGTGAAAAGCAATAGCTTTTCAAATGGTTTAGCATGCTTGAAGTCTTAGGTTACACCTACCAGAAAATCATAATGTCGTTGGTGATAAATATGGAAAATCTTGAGATACAAACTTTCTTAAGAAAATCCTAAATAGTAAATTTACAAATACGACAATTTAACCATGTGAAAGGCCTAAGTTTTCAAATGGTTTGGCACGCTTGTAGTCTTAGATTATACCTACGAGAAAATCATAGTCGCGTTGGTGATAAATATGGAAAATCTTAAGATACAGACTTTCTTAAGAAAATCCTAAACAATAAGTTTATACAGTGCTGGTAAAAAAAAAATTGGACAAACAAATTTATTGCAAATTGGAGTCTTTTTTTGCTAAAATTACAAAACTTTTGAAAGCAATTGGTTTATTGTTTCATTTTAAATACATGTATGACGTAATTTTTTGAAAAAAAAATTGACATTTAATTTAGGGGCAAAACACCGAAAAATGCCAAAATATTCAAAATACGTTTGATTGGAGTTAAAGTAATGAAATAAATTAAACACTTGTTTTTTATTTTTTTTTTGTTTTTTATTGATTTATAGAAGTTCAATCTTTAATATTAATATTTTGTTGGACCGCCTTTTGTTTTTATTACAGCGATACACCTCCGATTCATTGAATTTGATAAATTTTTCAAAGTCGCAGGAGATACGGATTCCCAAATCATCATGAACAAACTTTTTAAAGCTTCAATCGATTCTGGGCGTTTCCTTGCTACTTCTAGCTTCATTATAGACCAAATATTTTCAATTGGATTTAAGTCTGGACTATATGGGGGCCAGCTCAACACATCGATACTTTTTTCTTCGAAGTACTTTTTTACCTTTAAATGAAGAGATAAGAAAAAAAAACAAGTTTTTAACAAATTATTTATGTTTATCTGAAAGCCAATTTGTCTGTCTACAATTCAAAATTAATAACTTACATTTTTGGATGTATGGCACGGAGCGTTGTCCTGTTGAAAAATAAATTTGCAAGTCTCGTCAACATGCTTTAACGCAGAAGGCTCAAATTTGTTTTGAAGGACCTGCAGATAAACAGCTGCTGTAACGCTGGAACTAAGGAAGCACAATCGACCGGTTTCATTTCCAGAAAAGCATCCCCAGACCATAACTCCTTCTTTTTGCGGTGGAAATTTAAAAAGACATTCGTTGCTAAGTCTCTCGCCAGGTTTTCTCCTTACGAGAATTCTTCCATCTCCAACATGCAGCTTGCATTTTGATTCATCGGAGAAAATCACATCATTCCACATCTATGGAGTCCAATTAACATGTTCCTGGGCCCATAGCAAACGTTTTTTTTCACTAGTAATGTGAACTTAGGCTTCTGGACTGGTTTAAGTGCTCTCAAACCAGCTTTAACAAGTCTTTTTCTCACTAAGCCGGCTGAAATTTTTTTTCCCGTTGCTCGCTCAAGATCTTGTCTTATGTCCGATGAAGTTTTAAAACAGTTCCGACGACTTTGTAATAGTATAAAACGATCTTCCACTGGCGTTGACTTTCTGGGCCTTCCAGAGCCTTTCTTTCTTTGTGTACCGCCCATCTCTCGATTTTTTTTAATATTCCCCGCGACAATACTTTTAGGAATGTTTAATCTTTCACCTGTTTCACGCGTGGTTAAATTTTCTCGCGCCAAAATCAACATATTGCTTTTACACTGGTCACTAACTTTTCCCATTTTTTTAACTAAAATTGCACTTTATACTTTATTTGTCTAGGATCACTTACAGAATAACTTAATCTTACAAAATATGCAATATTTATACTCAAAAAATAAATTACAGGCAATAAAACATCTGCACCCTAATGGCGGCCAAGAACGGCAGGCGTAAAAAAAAATAATTGTAATAAAAGCAAAAGGCGGTCCAACAAAATATTAATATGAAAGATTGAACTTCTATAAATCAATAAAAAACAAAAAACAAAAAAAAAACAAGTGTTTATTTTATTACATTACTTTAACTCCAATCAAACGTATTTTGAATATTTTAGCATTTTTCGGTGTTTTGCCCCTAAATTGCAGGTACATTTTTTTTTTCAAAAAATTACATCATTCATGTATTTAAAATGAAACAATAAACCAAGCTTTCAAAAGTTTTGTAATTTTAGCAAAAAAAGACTCCAATTTGCAATAAATTTGTTTGCCCAATTTTTTTTTACCAGCACTGTAAGTATGGCAATTAGACGATGTGAAAGGCATTAGATTTTCAAATGGTTTGGCATGCTTGTAGTCCTAGGTTAGGCCTAGCAAAAAATCACAATGGTGTTTTTGATAAATATGGAAAATCTTAAGATATAGACTTTCTGATGATAATCCTAAACACTAAATTTATAAATATGTCAATTTGACCAAGTGAAAGACATTAGCTTTTTAAAAGGTTAAGCATGATTTTAATATTAGATTAGACCTACCAAAAAATCATAATGACATTTGTGATAAATATGGAAAATTTTAAGATAAGACTTTCTTCAGAAAATCCTTAATTGTATGTTACAAATGTGACAATTTAATTAATTTGATTAAGTGAGAAGCATACTTTTAAAGTGCTTTAACAGACACACACTTTTGTGATTAATTTATTTTACAGATGTGTATTTATGTAGGTTAATCTAGCCTATTTATGACATTTGACATTTTTGGAAGAACAACATCCCATTACAGCTTGTTGTAATTCTTAAATTTCAGTAAATCTACTTGTCAGTAATATACGATAAATTAGTTAGCACAAGACAACACAATTTCTAAACTACCCTTCGCACAGTGCGGCCAAATCAAAAAAAAAAAACTGGCTAAAAATATGAAAAAAAGTTTCTAGATGGGTTTTGTTTTCCATTGGGTTGGCTAAAGGACATGCCTAACGTTCAGGAATGACTCACAGAAGATTATATTTCCCTCTACCTGTGGCACTATTTTGGTTTTCCCGGGGAATTGGGCATTGGAATTTGATTATTGTGATTTTTTTACTTTTTAATTTTTGTTGAATTTAATTAATTCTTGTAATTTCTAAATATGCTACCGGTCTTACGACACTTTTAAATGTGTTTTTTATTAACACGTGGAAACATTTTAGTATTTACGAACGGTAATTCAACGAAAACCGGCTAATAGACAGAATTCTATTTATTTAATTTTTAATTTTTAATATGTTCCGAAGATTGTAAGAGAATTCAATCCAGTTTCGAACTGATGAGCTTATGATTATGAAAAAATCAATCCTCTCATCAGGCCGCGGCGACTGGACTGACTATACCACAATTTACATTCTATATATACAGAATGTCCTGTGCTTTATATACTAGCGTATCGTACTAATATAGATAAATTCAATTACAATTTTTTCTTCTTCACGACAATCACATAAGCTGTGAACGCTAATTTTACTTTTTAATTTTTGTTGAATTTAATTAATTCTTGTAATTTCTTAGAGTAAGACCGGTAGCATATTTAGTAATACAGAAAATCGAAAGCACAACCAATTCTTATCGGACAAAATGGAATCAAATAGTAGTGTAGAATTTTGATACTGTCCGCGCTTTTTAAATGTCAATAAATCAGTAACTATGTAGGGTCGATCTTTAACAATATCAATCTTTAATGTACGATATGTCATTATTAAAAAGTTGTGTTTTTCTGTCGTGTTCGATTGTAAAACTTACCACAGGTTGTAGGTGAAAGTATTGTCTTCAAATAAAAAAAAAAATGGCAGCTTTAAGCTACTTTTGTGGAGTTTATTGAAGTTTTTGAAAAATAGGTTGGGGGGAAAAATACTGAGAGATTTTGGCCGTTTTTTGATTTTTGATGAAGATTTCTTGTTTTATTTAAAACGAGTTTTATTTTAGAATATATTGACCATTATTTTCTATGACCTTTTGCCATTTTTCAGGAATTTTTATAATTCCATCGGTGTAGAATTTCTGCTGTTTATAGGCGAAAAACATGGCCAAGTGATTTTCACGGTCCTTTTTTGAAGCCGGCTTTAAGCAATCAAGGGAGTTTTGCATAGATCCAACCAAATGGTAGTCAGAGGTGTCAAGGTTTGGGCTATATGGCAGATGCATCAAAACTTCCAAGCCAAGCTCTATCAATTCATCAATTCCGGGTCCTCAAAAATTTGTGTGATCTGGCATTGTCATGATGGAAGACAACAAGCTTTCTATTGATTAATTCTGGCAGTTTTTGTTGAATTGTTTGATGCAATCTGGTTAATTACGGACAGTAGAAATTAGAATCAATCATTTGACCAGGTTCTATTCCCACTGGCTTTGAAATTGTTTGTGGTGGTTCACCTTTCTTTGACCATGATCTTTTTCGAACGACATTCTAGTATTTTTTTTTCATCGCCAGTAATGATGTGCTTCAAAAATGAGTCGATTTCGCTGCATTTTACTGATGGAAATTCGGTAAATCAAATTTTTCACCGTGACAATTCCTGAGGCAACCAAACATCGAGCTTCTTTGTATATCCGGCATTACGGAAATGGTTTAAAACTGTTTTGTGATCGTTATTTAATTCTTTAGCAATGTCATGGCGGCTTATGTGTCGGTCTTCTTCGATTTTTTGAAAGATTCTATCGACTTTTTCAGTGATTGGTCAACCAGAGCGAGGTGCTTCTTTTACGTCGAAATTTGGATGACTCACGAATAGGGGTTGTCAATAGGGGATGAAGAGGACTAAATTGTGCAACTCATACTCTAGATTCCCAATCAGCGACAAAAACCCATGAAAATGATATGCATCTTGATTGTAATATGACATACAGACTGTTTCATGAATAGGGGTTGACAATAGGGGATGAAACAAGTTTAATTTTGTAACTCTGACTTCAGATTCGTAATCAGCGACCCAAAAAAAAACCCTGAGTGCAGGTTTTGCGATAATATAGTCGAGTTTTTTACTTTAGACCAGCTTTTTTGTAATCGGCCGCACTGTGCGTCGTTGGATGCTTGATATTTCCAGAAATCCGGTTTGGTTTCTCAGGTGTTTCTAAATTAAAACCAATTAATTAGCCCCTGACACCCTAAAAATGAATAAAATTAGACACCTAAATTGCAAGGATAGCAAATTAATCACTAAATTTGACAAGCTTTAAAATACCAAACTGCACGGATTATAGAATTGTATCATAGGCTTCAATCTTGTACGAGATACAGACATCTTAGTAGTCAATAGATACTATTATGTTATTAGTGTTATATATGATAAAGGTAAAGGGGGTTAGCAAAAGGCAGCACAATTCTAAAAACTACAAATCTGCTATCTTTTTTTGTAAAAACAAGACAAATAAAATTGCAAAATCCTTAATTAAAAAAATTATCTTGAATAAACGTTGAAAGTTGAAGTTGAGGGCCAATATCGGCTGGTACCAGCAATGATGACAAAGGTTTGGCTAGCACATGGAATGGGCCCCTTAATTACCTAGTCAAAAACCTCTAATCCATACGAATCGTTCGTTTAATAAAAATTCTACAAAATTATAATTTTGAAATCGCACTTAACACTCAAAAGCCCATATCGGCCATTGCCAACAATGATGACAAAGATTTGGCTAGCTCATAAAATAGGACTTTTAATTACTAAGTTAAAAATCCCAAATCCATATGAATCGTTCGTTTAATAAAAGTTCTACAAAATCACTTTTTTGGAATTTCACTCAACACTCAAGGGCCAATATCGGCCATTTGCCAACAATGATGACAAAGGTTTGGCTAGCTCATGAAATGGGCCCCTTAATTACCTAGTCAAAAACCCTAAACCATATGAATCTTCCGTTTAATAAAAGTTCTACAAAATTATATTTTTCAAATCTCAATCAACTGCCAAGGGCCAATATCGGCCAATGCCAACAATAACGGCAAAAGCTAAGCTTTCAATAACTTAGTTAAAAATCAATGGCCCATACAAAACGTTCGTTTTATAAAAGTTCTACAAAATTACTTTATTGGAATTTCACTCAACACTCAAGGGCCAATATCGGCCATTTGCCAACAATGATGACAAAGGTTTGGCTAGCTCATGGAATAGGCCCCTTAATTACCTAGTCAAAAACCCTAAACCATATGAATCTTCCGTTTAATAAAAGTTCTACAAAATTATATTTTTCAAATCTCAATCAACTGCCAAGAGCCAATATCGGCCATTGCCAACAATGATGACAAATGTTTAGCTTTTAATTAGTTAGCTAAAAATCAATGGCCCATACGAATCGTTCGTTTTATAAAAGTTCTACAAAATTACTTTTTTGGAATTTCACTCAACACTCAAGGGCCAATATCGGCCATTTTCCAACAATGATGACAAAGGTTTGGCTAGCTCATGGAATGGGCCCCTTAATTACCTAGTCAAAAACCCTAAACCATATGAATCTTCCGTTTAATAAAAGTTCTACAAAATTATATTTTTCAAATCTCAATCAACTGCCAAGGGCCAATATCGGCCAATGCCAACAATAACGGCAAAAGCTAAGCTTTCAATAACTTAGTTAAAAATCAATGGCCCATACGAAACGTTCGTTTTATAGAATTCTACAAAATTACTTTATTGGAATTTCACTCAACACTCAAGGGCCAATATCGGCCATTTGCCAACAATGATGACAAAGGTTTGGCTAGCTCATGAAATGGCCCCTTAATTACCTAGTTTAAAACCCCAAACCATATGAATCGTTCGTTTAATAAAAGTTCTACAAAATTATATTATTTAAATCTCAATCAACTGCAAAGGGCCAATATCAGTCATTGCCAACAATGATGACAAAGGTTTGGCTAGTTCATGGAATGAGCCCCTTAATTACCTAGTCAAAAACCCTAATCCATATGAATCGTTCGTTTAATAAAAGTTATACAAAATTATATTTTTGAAATCTCAATCAACTGCCAAGGGCCAATATCGGCCAATGCCAACAATGACGGCAAAAGCTTAGCTTTTAATTACTTAGTTAAAAATCAATGGCCCATACGAATCGTTCGTTTTATAAAAGTTCTACAAAATTACTTTTTTGGAATTTCACTCAACACTCAAGGGACAATATCGGCCATTGCCAACAATGATGACAAAGATTTGGCTAGCTCATGGAATGGGCCCCTTAATTACCTAGTCAAAAATTCTAAACCATATGATTCGTTCGTTTAGTAAAAGTTCTATAAAATTATATTTTTGAAATCTCAATCAACTGCCAAGGGCCAATATCGGCCATTGCCAACAATGATGACAAAGGTTTAACTAGCTTATGGAATAAGTCCCTTGATTACCTAGAGAAAAACCTTAGTCCACGTGAATCGTTCGTTTAATAAATTTCTACAAAATTATATTTTTGAAATTTCAGTCAACTGCCAAGGGCCAATATCGGCCATTGCCAGCAATGACGACAAATACTGTGGTTAAAATTCCTGACTCATACGAATCGTTCGTTTAATAAAAGTTCTACAAAATTATATTTTTGAAATCTCAATCAACTGCCAAGGGCCAATATCGGCCATTGCCAACAATGATGACAAAGGTTTGGCTAGCTCATGGAATGGGCCCCTTACCTAGTCAAAAACCCTAATCCATATGAATCGTTCGTTTAATAAAAGTTCTACAAAATTATTTTTTTGAAATCACACTCAACTCACTAGGGCCAATATCGACCATCCCAAACAATGATGACAAAGATTTGGCTTGTACATGGAATAGGAATTTTAATTACCTAGTTAAAAAACTCTAGTTTTAGGGCCTAGCCGAAAAAGCGTTAAATATTGCTAAAACTGTCCTAAAAACAGCAAGGGAGGAAAACAAAGATTTTTATCTTTCACTACTACAGTTTCAAATCTCGGCTATTAAACCTCTGAAATTTTGCAAAGTCGTTAATTAGTCGTTATGAATAAAAACTCACTCGCTATTTTAGGATAAAAGAAATACATTTCAACCCTGGTGGTAACCCTGGTTAACAGTGAGATTCAAAGGAACACAACTTATTTACAATGTGCTTTGAATGCTTTAACCTTCAGAATGACTAATTATAGAAGGTTTTTGACTCTGTTCAGAAAGGAATCACCTGTAATAATTTTACAAAGTATTTTAGATATTTTCATAGCATTTCTCTAAAAGATTTACTAGGAGCGGATAGTTTTTATTTATTGCTTTTAGTAGAGGAAAATGTTAAAATATGTAGGTCAGCGATTACCTTTTATAATTTTAAACTCACCAATTCATCCTATATTTCTGCCTCTTCGTCAGAGCAATTTAGATTTTTATTTAGTCCAAATTAGAGAAACTTTGACTTAAGGGTTAACCGCTGCTGGGCTTAAAAAAACTTTGGTAAACAAACTGATTGAACTAACCACTAAAAATAATTATTTTAGAATGACCTTTTTTATTTTGCAATTGAACGATTGACAAATTCATGACTGTGTAGAAATATAGGTTGTCAGTATGTGTGTTGATAGTGATGGTTTTCTCAATGTCGAGTTGAGCTGCTTCATCTTGTTTGCAACCAAAGTTTTTTTTTCTAATGTTTTCTGTTTTTCTATGAATTTAGCGCTTTAGTTAGCCGAGTTATTCGACACAAGTTTAGTTTCCCCGATTATTAAGTTGGATTCTTAAATTTTAATGGTGGTTCACTCCTGGAGTATTTTTATTTATAAACGACTATTCCAAATTGTTTACGAAATACTCAAAAAAAATAGTTAATTTGCAACGAAAAGAAATTAGTTTAAGATTCAACACATTTTCATTGTATCTTTCGTTATCTGACAAAAGGTTATTTAACCCGATTGAACATATCAACTATAAATAATTTTACTCATTTGATTCTTAAACAAGTTCAGTCCATCCGAGGTTAGCAGTTCACATTGTAATTTAATTATTTTTAAACCTATTACCAATTTGGAGGTATAGAAAATATGAAAATTGGTCAGCGGTAAAATGTGTTAAAACGTGAAACCAAAATGTTCCGCGTTGCCAGATAAACCATTTTTAAGCTAAACTCAAAATATAAATAATTTTTAAAGCAATTACTAATATCACGAGCCGATCATAATAAATCTTAAAATTCAAACGGTTACAAAAACAAATTAAAATTGAATTTGATCTTGAAATCAGGATTATTTTGTTAAATTAAATTAATTCTCATGTGTTTCTCACCTTTTCTTCGATTGTATGCTACACATACAACAAGTATTATTTTGTTTGTCCGTTTTGTCTTTATTATTCACTTTCAGCTTAACAAAATTTTTACGTGACTCGATAAAAATCAAACACATAAAACACAGTCGCACACAAATCCACACATATAGATAAAAAATATTGTGTGATCTTAATCTTGGATTACTGGACAATAAGTACTGGGAAGATAAATTACAGCACACGGTGTTATGGAAGAGAACAAAACAAACAAAATATTATTCGTAATTTGATCAGGGTTCTTTGTTTTGGAATAAACATTTTTCTTAAAATCGTGTTGATAATGATCTGTCTTTGCAGACTAAATCTTTGAAACGAAACTTATTTTTTAACAACAATGCGGTTTAAAAAAAAATGTTAACAGTGTACCATAAAAAGTTCTGATTGTTACGATTTTTTGTTTTTTGGGAAATTTTTTAGTACATCGCCAATTAATTCACGAATGTTATAGAACATTAAAAGTTGAAAATATTGGCTTTGACCTAGTAGGAGTCTTTCAAATGTTGGGTTATTTAATTTCACAGGAACATCAGATCGAAATATTTTCCGGATTTTAATCGGAATGTTGTCATCGATTTAATAAAAAAATTAAAATCGAAATTATAACCGGAGCGACAAATGTTTTCAACTTGGAAGGTCAACTTGGATGTACAATATAATGATATCAATTTCCGCTTCGACCAGCGTTTGCGATGACCGTGCATAAATCTCACGGGCAAACGTTCGAATTTGTTGGCGTCGACCTTCGTGCACCTGTCTTTAATCATGGTATCGGATTCTACGGCTAAAAAAAAATACGTAGGATTTGGCTGAAACATTTGTTTCGATTCATGATAGATGGCGCTGTAATTGACGATATTCAATTTTCTCGACTTCTCCTGCTGCGAACTTACGCAAACGATTCTGCAATATGTCTGCAATAAAAATGCCAAGGTTTCATTGTGAATACTCGAAGTTAGTCTTAAACAATTGGTATTTCTTAAATTTTCAATTACTGAAAATGGCTTTTCAAGATCGTAATCCAGGATCATGCGATTAAGAATGGTGTATTTAACTGTACAAGAGAAAATTGAAATGATTCTGGTTTATGGAGAAGCTGGCAAGAGTCTTAATAATGCTGTCACTCTCTACGCTCCGCGTTTGCCGGATGGAAGTGTTCAACCGAAAAAAAGGCTCGTCCAGCAACAGTCACTGGAGAAAATAATGACATTGATGTATTAGCTGCAGTAGCTCATAATCCTCATATTAGTACACGAGAAATAGCTAGCGATTCCGGATTGTCCCAGACCAGTGTTTGTAAAATTTTATAACGTCATAATTATCATCCGTATCATGTGTCTTTACACCAAGATCTTCATGGCGTTAATTTCCAAAATCGGGTAATTTTTTGTCAGTGGGCACGTACTCGTAAACAAATACAGCAAAACCCAAATTTTTTCCATTACTTATTGTTCTCCGACGAGTCGTCTTTTACAAACCATTGAACGGTTAATCGCCACAACATACATTACTGGAGTTTTGAAAATCCACACTGGCTTCGTCAAGTTGAACATCAGCGTCCTTGGATTGTCAATGTGTGGTGTGGAATAATTGGCAACAAACTTATCGGCCCCCCCACATTATTGAAGGCAACTTGAATGGTCAAATGTACCGAGATATTTTGGAAAATGAACTGCCAATTTTATTAGAGGACTTGAGCTTAGAAGTGCGACGGAACATGTGGTTTCAAAATAATGGTTGTTCCGCACACTATTCGTTGGTAGCACGTACAATACTTGATCGAGATTTCAATGGTCGCTGGATCGGGAGAGAAGGTCCAGTAAATTGGCCTGCCAGATCACCAGATTTTACTTTGCCGGATTTCTTTTTGTGGGGCTATCTCAAAGACCAAGCTTACAAACAAAAACCAAAAACAGGTAAGAATATGATTGAGCGAATCAGAAATGCTTGTGCTGAAATTGAAGCAGACAAACTTCTCAGTTGTGTACGGTGTGTACGGTCATTTGAAATGCGGATTAATAAGTGCATTGAAGTCGAAGGCCATCAATCAAAGCACCCTTTTTTCAGTTATCCGAAATTTGGAAAATGAATAAATTTGTTGACGACCAATTTCGAATATTTACAATGAAACCGTGATATTTTTATTGCAGACAAATTGCAGAATTGTTTGCGTAGGTTTTCAGTACGAGAAATCGAAAAAATTGAATATCGTCAATTACAGCGCCATCTATAGTGAATCGAAAAAAATGTGTCAGTCAAATCCTACGTATTTTTAATCGTAGAATCCGAATCTACAATAAAAAAATAGGAGTTCATATTTTTGTTTCAATGTTACTTCCGCCCCACCTACCTAAGGAGGAGGAGGAGGGGTACTAATTTTAACACTAATGTATTTCCCCCACGAAATAATTAAATTTTGATCTTTACCATTTTTTTCGAGTGATTATTTTCCGAGATATTTGAGTGTATCAGGTTAAAAAAATCACCCGGTATACTGGTATGAGGATTGAGTTAAAAAAGAGTTTGCGGTTGGGTAGAGGGTTGAGTTGGGGCCCGTTTGCGGGTTGAATTGGGGTTGAGATGGTGTTGAACCAAGGTTTAGTGAGCAGCTTAGCAATCTATAACATAAAGTGAGTATTTGTACAGCATATGTGTATGATATTTAAACAAATCCACACGAATTGACTGATTTAAACCAAACCTTACCCAAATATTGTTTAAGACTTAAGAAAGGTCACTGTTAATATCTTAAACCTCAAATTGAACCTTCTACATTACAAATTAAACCTTTAGCAAATTAAATGAATGGCCAATTAAGATGGAACTTATCTATTTAATAACTGATTTTTGTGAAATTTGATTTCCGCGTTGGCAATGGGATTCTAAAATGATTTTTCGATGAAGTTCTGGAATATGGCCAAGTATGATGGAACTTGCGTATTTCTCAACCGATTATGGTGAAATTTAGCATATTCGTTGGAAATGGGATTGTACGCTTCCATTCATTGGAACTTGCACATTGGAAATGGGATTATAAAATGTTTTTTGGATGAAGTTCTGGAATATAGCCAAGTATGATGGAACTTGCCTGTTTGTTTACCGATTATTATGAAATTTCTATATCCGATAAAAATACCGATTCCAGAACCCACGTAATACAGACCAAAGATCTGATCACCTCGTGAGGTTTCAGCCGTTTATATTTTTAATATTCAAATAGTGATTTTTAAATAGTGATTTTCGGCAAGCCGAGAAAGTATCTCAAAGAAATCGAAATTAATAAAAAGCCATTAACACTTTTTGTTATAGATTTGGACACAGGTTCTGATAGTACTTACAATAGCTCAATAAATTCCTCGCCTTGAAGGATAGGATCTGAAAGATTTAAAAGTCCATTAACACTCCTCGTCAGTGATTTAGACTCAAGGCGTTTATTCTTGAATTCAATCAAAAAAAGTCACCGGTGCGACTTTCAAGTGAAATACGTCATTTGGAATGAAATTTTAAGTGCTTTGTACTAAATTCACCGGCGACTTTTTCGATTGAATTTTAAGAATATGGGGTCTGATAGTGCATAGAACACCCCGGGTCTGATAGTGCATAGAACAGCGGCACAAATTTATCGACCTTTAAGCATTACAGGTGTAGGTACCTGTGAATTTTAATCATCAAACAACGATTTTGACTAAAAATGATAAATGGCAGTTCATAGCTTTTGCTAGAGATTTGAACTCTAGTTATGGCGTCCATCAAGGCTGGAAGATGTGGTATATCCCGAGATATGAATTTGTTTCGTATTTTCATCTTCATGAAAAATTTAGAGTTGCCGAATAAAACAGTTAGGCACAAGGTTGTAGAACATGCATAACATAAATTTTTGGACCGTTTCTGAGATGTAATTTTGCCCATAAAATAAATGCTCAGATAAATTGGAACAAAAAAAATTCTTCATAAAGAAAATTATTTAGGTTTTGGGTAAATACCAGAGTTTAAATTTATCTCTCTTTTAGAGCTTTTTATAAAAATTTTCGCTTTTGCTCCCAATAAAATTTTTTTTCAATTTGCTTTTACGCTCTTACCCTCTAATGATAAACACAAAAAAAATTATTTCGCTCTTTCAAAGTGATTTAAATTTTTATTTTTAATTTTGCTCTTAAAACAAAGATCGTATAAGCTAAAAATATCGCTCCCAACCCATTCTACAGAGCCATTGCATTGGGAGCAAAATTTTTTGTAACCCACGAATTGCTCTTTGAATATCATTAAATAAAGAAAGTTCGATAAACGATAATTAGATAAATTTCTTGAATATGGCCAACTAGGAGGGAACTTGACTATTTTTTAACAGATTTTAGAGAAATTTGACATGCGCGATAGAAATGGGATTATAAAATGATTTTTGGATAAAGTTCTGGAATATGGCCAATTGTAATGGAACTTGGCTGTTCCTTAAACGATTTTAGAGAAATTAGACATGCTCAACATGAAACATGGCCAACTACAATGGAACTTGGCTATCCTTTACCGATTTAAGTGAAATTTGGCATGTTCATTGAAAATGGGATTCTAAAATGATTTTTGGATAATGATCTGGAATAGGGCCAATTGTGATGGAACTTGGCTATTCCCAACCAATTTTAGAGGAACTTAACATGCGTGTTGGAAATGGGATTCTACAATGATTATTAGATGAAGTTCTGGAATATGGCCAATGGGGATGGAATTTGGATATTCCTTAACCGATTTTAGTTAAATTTGACATGCGTGATGAAAACGGGATTCTACAATGATTTTTAGATGAAGTTCTGAAATATGGGTAACTAGGATTGAACTTGGCTATTCCTTAACCGATTTTAGAGTAATTTAACATGCGCGATAGAAGTGGGATTTTAAAATAATTTTTAGATGAAATTCTGGAATATGGTATGGCCGACTAGGATGGAAATTGGCTATTTATTCCTTAACCGATTTTAGTGAAATTTGACATGTGCGTTGAAAATGGGATTCTAAAATTATTTTTGGATCAAGTTCTGGAATATGGCCAATTGTGATGGAACTTGGCTATTCCTTAACAGGTTTTAGAAAAATTTGACAAGCTTGATGAAAACGGGATTCTACAAAGATTTTTGGATGAAGTTCTGTAATATGGCCCTTATGGCCAATTAGGATGAATTTTCCTAATTCCGGGATCCTGCACTAACATTTGCGTGCTGTTATCTATTTTTTCTTATTTTCATTTGATTGCGACTAAATTTCCCGGCAGATGTATAATAAATATATTAATATGAGTAATCTAAACAGGTTACAGCAGATGTATAATAATTATTACTATTTTAGGTTACTCAAATTGATATATTTAAATATATCAATAAGAGTGACCTAAGAAGCTATTGTCCTTGGCAGTTTCCATAACATTATCTAAAACTATTTTAGAATCCCACTTTCAAAGCATATATGAATTGCATCACAATCGGTTAAGGAATAGCCAATTATCCATGCAGCTGTCGAGGTTTACCTACTGTGAGGCAGATCGAAAGTCGGTGGAGAAATAATCTGAAATTTCCATCCTATTTACGTAGCCATATTTCAGAACTTTATCTAAAACTTATTTTAGAATCTCACTTCCAACGCATATATTGAATTGCATCACAATCGGTTTAGGAACAACTACGAGAGTTCTATTTAAATTTTTCATATTTCAGAAACTCATCTAAAAATCATTTTAGAATCCCCGCACATGTGAAATTTCACTTAAGTCGGTTAAGGCATAGCCAAGTTCCATCCTAGTTGGCCATATTCTAGAACATCACCTTAAAAATCATTGTTGAATCCCGTTCCCATCGCGCATATCAAATTTCTCTTAAATCCAGAATTACATTCATCCCATTTCCAACGCATCTGTCGAATTGCATCACAATCGGTTTTGAATTACAATCGGTTAAATAGCCAAGTTCCATCCTAGTTGGCCATATTCATCTAAAAATTATTGTAGAACCCCATTTCCATCACGCGTGTCAAATTTCACTAAAATCTGTTAAAGAATAGCCAAGATCCATCCTACTTGGCCATATCCAGAACTTCATCTTAAAAATCATTTTAGAATCCCCTTTCCAACGCACATGTCTAATTTCACTAAAATCGGTTAAAGGAAAACCAATTTCCATCCTAGTTGGCCATATTCCAGAACTTCATCCATAAATCATTTTAGAATCCCATTTCCAACGCCCATGTCAAATTTCACTAAAATCGGTTAAGAAATAGCTAAGTTCCACCACAATTAGCCAGATTCCCGAACTTCACCTAAAAATTATTTTAGAATCCCATTTCTAATGCACATGTCAAATTTAACTAAAATCGGTTAAGGAATAGCTAAGTTCCATCCTAGTTGGCCATATTCGAAATCACATTTCCAACGCACACGTCAAATTTCACTAAACTCGGTTAAGAAATAGATAAGTTCCACCATAATTGGCCATATTCCAGAACTTCATCCAAAAATGATTTTAGAATCTTTTTTCCAATGCGCGTTTCTAATTTCACTAAATTCGGTTAAGGAACAGCCAAGTTCCATCCCAATTGGCCAAATTCCAGAACTTCATCTAATAATCATTTTATAACCCCATTTCCAACGCACATGTCAAATTTCACTGAAATCGGTTAAAGAAAAGCCAAGTTCCGTCCTAGTTCCCAAGTAGCACGAGTGGGTTGGGATAACGTTGTACTGTGGTTGGCTAAATGACTACTGGTCGGCTAGCCAACATTGTGACAATGGTACGAAAACTGAGATACAACGTTATTGGGGAATACATTTTGGGTTGTAACAACGTCGTAATAACTATTATCCGACTTATCAATTGACCATAGTCACGAAATAGATATATTGACCACTATTTTGTTTGTAAAAAAATGATTTTGTCTCACATTGTGGTTATATTTTAGCAGACAGGACAACTATTTTTTATAAAATATATAAATAATCATGTTGTCTTTTTTTATCTTGTAAATGTAATAATTATTTGTCTGTTTCCTTTATCATCTATTTCATTATTTACGACTTTATGAAAATTTACTTCATAATAATTGTAAACATAATATTCACATTCCCTGTAATAATGGTAACCCAAATTTTCAAGAATTCAACTGTAAAGATATTTGCACACCAAATAAGTTATATCGAGAAGCGTTGTGCATTCACCAAAAATTCCTTAACGACAAAAAATAAAAACTTAACGAATGAGATAGTTAATTTAAAATTCCCTGAAAAAGACAAAGGAGACTGTATGGATACAAATGTATTTAGTTCGCGAATTATAAACAATATGATTAAAACTTCAAAAACGTTAAACATTGATACAATTCAATTTTAATTAAATAGAAGTGTTGATAATTATTCATTAACTAAATCCTTAGTATAACAAAAATGATGATTGACCTCTTTTGGAAGATAAAAGAAGTTGAAGTCAGAAAAACTTTTTTATATTAAATTATTTATATAAAAATTGACATTGACATGACACAAGGTTGTTTGTCGATGATGTAATAATGTCGGTCACAAAATATCTTTTTTGTCAATTATTTCACTTCATTGTATGCATATGTAAAAAATGTTATCTTGTGGTCGTGCAGGTAACAACAAAATATTTAGGTTGGATATTGGTTTTTATACGACAAAAAAGTTGCTAGGTAGTCATTAAATACCACATATTACGACAACATAACTAAATAATCGGTACACGGTTATAAAATACATATTAGTCGGTCAATAGTTGAAAATAGTCAAAAAAAAGTTATCAAGTAGATATAAAATAACGCTCTGGCGGCTGCTAACATATAACGTCGCATTGTGGTCGTGACGACGAAAAAATAAAAATTGTTAGTTCGATGTCAAACAAGTGAATTTATAGAAATTTGTGACGTTGTACCGACGTCGGAAATGGGTTATAAAACTATAAAGTTATTTGGTGCTACTTGGGTTGGCCACATTCCAGAACTTCATCCATAAATCATTTTAGAATCCCATGTACAACGCACATATCAAATTTCAATCAAATCATATTCCAGAACATCATCCAAAAATCATTTTAGAATCCCACGTCCATTGCGCATTTTAAATTTCACTAGAATCGGGTAAGGAATGGCCAAGTTGCATCCTAATTGGCTATATTCCAGAACTACACCTAAAAATCAATTTAGAGTCGGATTTCCATCGCGCTAGTCAAATTTCACTAAAATCGGTTAAGGAATAGCCAAGTTCCATCCTAATTAGCCATATTCCAGAACTTCACCTAAAAATCATTCTACTATCCCATTTCCATCGCGCGTGCCAAATTTCAATAAAATCAGTTAAGTAGTACCCAAGTTCCATTCAAATTGGCCATATTATAGAACTTCATCTAAAAATCAATTTGAATCCCATTTCCAACGCACATGTCGAATTACATTACAATTGGTTGACGAATACCCAAGTTCCATCCTAATTAGCCATATTCCAGAACTTCATCCGTAAATTATTTTAGAATCCCATTTCCAACGTACATGTCGAATTGCATCATAATCGGTTAAGAAATAGCCAAGTTCCATCCTAATTGGCCATATCCCAAAACTTCTCCTAAAAAATCAATTTAGAATCCCATTTACATCGCGCGTGTCAAATTTCACTAAAATCAGTTAAGGAATAACCAAGTTTCATCCTTGTTGGCCATATTCCAGAACTTTACCCAAAAATCATTTTAGAATCCCATTTCCAATGCCCCTCCATCTGTTCGCTAATAAAACAATCTGGCTTTCTAGAGAAATTTAGAAGGTTTTGAATGTAACCGTTTGCCGTAATAACAAGAGTACGAGCAATATAATAATGACGTTTTTATTCATAAGAGCAGAGCGTATATATTTTCTCAATATAGCGCAATAACAAATAGCGAAAAGATGATAACACAAACGCAATAGTGGAAGAGCAAGAGCCCTATAATAAAAATAATGCTCCAGTTCTTCAAAGCGATATTTTTCTTTTACAATATTGCTCTTTATAAAGAGCTTTTTAATAGTTTTTATTATCGCTCTTGAACAAATATGAAGAGCGAATAGCAAAATGAAATCCAATTTTAAACTCTGGTAAATACTTTTTCAACATAACTAATACAGGTTATCTAATAAAATTTGGTCCTGTTTCTATTTCTGATTTGGTGCTCAAAAGCCGAGGGAGCCTCCTGATTCATCCTTTTAGAACGCAATATTTATTTGTGTTTCCTTTATAAATAACATTGAAGAAACATAAAATTAATTATAAGAAAATAATAAAAATAAAGATTTTAATGTAAATGATTTAAAAACAACTTAACCGTTCAAAATTATATTTTTCTGCAAAATTATTATAAATTCAAAATTTCGGATCATTAATTTCACTCACTCTCGATTAAATAAACTGTGTACACAGTCTGTTAAATAAAGTGTTTTCAACCATTAACCGTCAATCAACTATGTATTATACATTAGTTTCCATAAAATGTGTATAAGGGAACAAAAATCCGTTAAAACAATTTTACCAATTCAATGAAATTAGTTTTTCATTTTAGGTTGTTTATGTGTGTGTGTGTGTGTGTGTGTGTGTGTGTGTGTGTGTGTGTGTATTAATTTAAATTGCCTATATTGAGATTCATAAATTATAAATAACCATAACTGGTGTTAAAAACACGCAGAATATTTTATTTTCTATTTTTAAGCATACAGAGAACATGAATGAATAAAAATTCATGAAAATGAAAAGTACTTGACACTAAGCTACGTGCAATGGATTTTTCATTTTACTAGTCAAAATATGTTTTTGGCCTCAATAGGAGCAACAACAAAAAAGATGTATTTTTGTTGAATGAAAATAATTAGAATACCTTGCTAATGAAATAAATTTAAAATTGGACATTGAATACGTACAATGGAAAAGCAATAAAAATGTATTTTGAAAATAGAAAATTAATTAACAGCTATGTAGTATATACAATAACCAACGTCATCATAATAATTTTGTACCACAATCATTTTTACAAAATGTAGATACAGTGAAATTCCTTTGTAGCGAATACCGATTTAACGAAATTTTCAGTATAACGATGATTTGCAACTGAATTTCAGCATTTTTAGTAAAAGTTGAAAAATTATCTTGGATTTTAGTTAAAAATTACTAAACAATCGGTTAACGTTTAAATATAAAACTAATAATAAAACAATTAAGTTGAAGTGTGTTTTTTAATGGTTTTATTGGATGTGAAACCTCGGAATTGACCGAATTATGCATTTTTTAGATGGCATTTTACCGGGATTGGCTTCCGTCATAACGAAATAACAATATAGCGAACTACACATGATTTCTTTGGATTGGTTATATGGAATTCCGTACAGAAACAAATAGGACAGGTATTTTTAAAAGGTCTTTCACCTTTGCTTGACCCGTTATGGGGAAGGTCAAAAAACTCAAAAAAAAATCGATTTTTTTTATGAGATATAGTAATATGGCCCATATCATAGTATGTACAAGTATCGATAGAAAATATTTACGTCGTTTGTCTGGCCAACTAGAAAATATTCGAAGCAATAACTGAACTCAGAACCCGCTAAATTATAAAATCATCAAAACTTCGTTTAAAATTAGTCAATTTAGTTGAAATCCAAAAAGAGAACTTTGCAATTTCTAATAAATAAAACAACCGAAGGTTTTGGCCCGGTTGCCTTTCCTCCTGTCATTTGTAATTAAATAATTTTTCAAACGAAATTATTTATTTACATTGAAGCTTAAGTTGAAGTTGTTTGAATTTTGCAGATCTTGAATATCAAGTTTTGTGGCCTTGATTGGCCTAGCCATTTGCCGTACACATTAGTAGTATTAGAAATATACTTAGCAACTTATCACCAAAAAAATATATAGAACACCACCCTTGGCGAGTTGCCACTAATCTTGTTTTTGAAGTACACCCACCATACTGTTATGCTTTCAGTTTCATCCTCCACCATTATTGCTATTATCATCGTCATTATAGCGAGAAGTCAATTTCTTCTTCTTCTCTGCTGTCCATTTTCTCAGACAACTACCTTACTATTATAATAAAGAGATCTTAGTAAAATAATGAGAAGATATAATTTTTATAAAACAAGGAAAATACTAAAAATAATGTGCAGAAAAGAATTCTGCAATTGCAGCTGTGTCCTACTAGAAAGCTACGACATACTGAATTTGAAGTGGTTATCCGCGGAAGTTAATTTCATATGAAGGTAACTCTTCGAATTTAGCAGCCAATAAAACTAATTCTTAATATGTAAGACGACATTTCAATTAATGTATTATCTCCTTCACATGGTTTTAATAATATATAAACAAATTTTTATTAAGATTTATAGGAATTAATACGCTATATACCAGTTACCGTTAACATATTCCCGAGCTTGTAAACACATAACAAAATTAATTTTTTTCAATAAACAACAAATTGATTTAAAATGGGCGATTAGGGTCAAAATATTTTTACTAATCAATGTTTTTGAATTTCAAGTATGTACATATCTACAAATGATTTATATTTTGGAAATCGTTTGGGAGTCGAATTAAACGTAAAGACAGCATAAGGAAGCCCAATTGGGTGGGCCCACCGTTCGTTTGTGGATGGTATACTGTTAGTGTTTATTTTTTAATTTTTCAGGAAAAACAAAAAATATCATCAGGCAACACTAAAATTACAACGTTATCCCATCCCAACATTATTTCATATGATATAATTTACTTTAGCCCTGAAAAAAATGATTATTTAATTTGATAACATATTTTATTACAGAAAACAGCAAAAATTTAAATTTACTATTATAGAAGCAAATACTGAATTATAAAGAAAAGGCCATACTCGTAAGTTAGTACACTACCTTTTGGAAACTATCAGTATGCCATTTGATTTGGCATTAGGTTGTCTAACCCCACTAATCATGTCAAGAGGATTTGCATGTTTAAATTGGCACTATAATTATTTAAATTATCATAGTAACCAAACTTCATGAAACAGGATGGGATTTGGCACTGGGATGACCGGGATGTTTCATTTCTGGAAACCATTGGAATGCAATTTGATTTGGCATTATATTATCTAATTCCATTAATAATATTAAGACGATTTGCATGTTGAGATTGGCGCTATAATTATTTAAATTAGCATAGAACTCAAATTTCATACAAATGGAAGCGATTAGGCCCTGGAATGATCGGGATGTTTCGTTTCCGGAAACTTTGGGAATGCCATTTGATTTGGCATTATAATATCTAATTCCGTTAATAATATCAAGACGATTTGCATGTTGAGATTGGCGCTATAAGTATTTAAATTAAAATAGTACCAAAATTTCATGCAACTGGATGGGATTTGGCCGAGATGTTTCTTTTCCGGAAACTGACGGTACGCCATTTGGTTTGGCATTACCTTATCTTAATTTCATTAATAATATCAAGATGATTTGCTTGTTGATATTTGCGCTATATTTATTTAAATTAGCACAATTCCGAAATTTTATACAAATGATAACAGAAAATCTAATAAAATTAAAAAACCTTTTGTTTGAATATTTAGTGTGTAATTTGTATTTCTAAGCTATCCTAGTGTCTATAACGGGAAATCTAATTCAATCCAAAGACATTTTGTTTGGATATTTTGTGTGCAATTTGTGTTTCTACAAAAATATTTATGTTTCATTTACTGCTGCTGCAATTATATTCTTAATAAAAATATATTATTTCAATTACAATTACAAAGGAAATATTTCTACAATGCCGTTTTCTAAATTCAAATTAGATAAATTGAATTATTCGGCAATCCAGGACATAGTAATTGAACTTAATCCTGATCCACTAATGTTAAGTCATTAGATGTGTTACGTAAAGTGCGTTCTAAAAAACTTCAAGAACAAGATTATGATTCTGATGACCTGATTGACATAATTAAAGAAACCATTTCTAGTGGTCTAATTCAAAAATTTTCCATTAAACCTTTCTGTGTAATAACTTATAACGAAACACAAATGAAGCTACTAGATCTGCTAGTGAACAACGACAAAAACAAAAATTTGGTTGCTGATCTAGATTCAACAGGCAAGCTAATTAGAAATCCATTTAAAGAAGGCAGATCTATGTTATACTACGCATTAATTGTCCCAGTGTCAATAAGGGTAAATGAACAAAGCGACCCATTTCCAATTACGGACATGATAAGCTCTAGCCACAACATTGATACAATCGGAGGTTGGCTTAGGTCATATCGCATAGAGGTGGAAAAAGATTTAAGTCGTGGCCAATATTCAGAACGATTGTCACTGATTTTAATTTTGCGGGGATCAATGTAATTCTAGACAGTTTCAACAAAATGGATATAGTACAATATTTAAATATATGCTATGATGCAATTACAACGAAATCGAATAAATTTGGTTTGGTCAGGGTGCATCTTTGTGTTTCTCACTTAATGCATAATATGACGGCCGACATAAACAAATATTTTTCCAAATCTTCAAAGAACAACAAACTTATGAAAGAAATATTTGCATCGCTTTATTTCTTGTCCGATCTTAATTTATTGCAAGATACTTGGCATAATTTATCTGTTATTTTAAAAAATAAGTATCTTACACCATTAGTTTTAAGTAGTTTGGAAAAAATTATACAAAATACTACTGCTTTTAAGGTTCAAATTCCAGAAATCGATGATGCCTATAATACGGACCAAGGACAGATTCAAAGTAAATTTTATAACAGCTTTAAATCCATTTCCGATTCAACAATTATAGAAACTGCTTCAGCTAAAACCTACCCAATAAATTTGTACTACAATCCCTCATTTTTGGAGATATTTTTAAAAAAGTATGTTACATATGCCCCTTTGGTTCAATATTTTCCACGAACATACTCTTAGTAAGAGTAACGCAAAACACAAAATAAAAAATAAAATAAAAAATTCTGGCATCTAAATTAAAATTTACACTATAATTATATATAATTTTGAAAATTATTGTACGAAAAAAATTAATTTTAAAAATTCTGAATTGAGTAAAATGGGAACATGCGTCAGCCGTGGATCACTGAAGTGCCGTTTCGAGTGTTTCAAAAGTCGTGGAAAAAGGTATCCTTCAAATGATGTCGTAGATCCAAAAATCCAGTCTTGGCTGAATTCTCAGGATAACGCTGTTAGATCTTTTACAATATAGATACTCATACCTCATCTTACACAATTTGCTATAAATTAGCTTAAAGCTCAAAGTGGATTGTGTAAGTGGGATTAGTGTACTAACTAAATTGTTTTATAACTAGTAAATAAAAAAAAAAAAAAAAAATAAATAACGTGGAACATTACTTCGCCACTATTAAGAGAAGAACTAGGCGTACATTAATGATTGGAAAGATGCCAGCAAAACCATTACGATTTTTAAGAGAAATAAACGAAAGAAATAAATATATTTTAAATAGAAAATTGTTAAACATACCTAAAAAATGTACCAACCCAAATTTAGAGAAAGGTAGACTAAACAATCGTTCAAACGATTTAATAGAACGAAATCTATTAAATGTCTTAAATGACGTTGAAAACTGGAGGGGTCAGTCAACTAAGATATCAAAATCAAATTTTAACTTAAAAGTACTGAAAGATCTTAATAATCTTTCTGAACCCGATAAAAAAGTGCAATGATCAAAGGCTTATCTTTAAATAAACGGCATTATGATACTCAAACGCCTAAATCTTCCAAATTAATCAAAAGAATAAAAGTAGTAGACTCATTTGAAAGTAGCTATCTATTTTATTTACGAAATGGTTCAATTACTGGTGAAAGTTATAGTCATACTTGTGCATTTGACGCAGTAATTCAATGCTTTTTAAACATAGACAACTCATTTTTGAGTAAATATCATGACGAATTCTGTGAACTAATTAGTGCTCTTAGGATTGGTAATTTGAAAACAGCTTATGAAAAACGATTTTCTTTATTAACCAAGTTGTACGGTTTAACAGTAAACTGTAAGTCAAACGTAACTGATGTTACAGAATTTATATTCAAAAAAATCAAACGTGTTTTGTATTGAAGCAGAGGCCAGCTGTATTAAATGTTAAACCAATAATATAAGGGATTTTCTTGAGTATGTACCATTAAATTTAAACTGATTAGATACTTTAGGTTTAGAAAATCTACAAACCTGCCTAGATCCAATTAAATTTTATTGTCGTCAATGTTATAAGGAAATGGTATTAGAAAATATTATCACCTGTAAAATTGTGCACCTCTACGTTTAACCATCGGTAAATCCAAACAAACAGCTAAAGCTTTCTAACATTCCTAACATAATCGAAATACATTTTTTCAGTTAAATAGCATAGTTTGCTATGTCCAAACTGTTCAACACTATATTAGCAATTGCTACCGAAATCAGCATTGGGAGAAATACGATGACTTATTGGAGAATGCAATAAATATTAAGTTCCCTAGAACTCATTATGTGACACCACATTTTTTAATGTATCAAAAACAAAAAAACTAATTTCCTCCTCTATACCGGGTGACAATAAAATATGGAGACTCTTTTTAAATTTTATTTCTCATTTAGAATTGTTTTTCAAATTTTTTATTTTTTATGTATATATTAGAATAAAGTCTTTTCATTAAAAAAAAAAAATCAGTTCTCTATTCCTATTATTTTTGGAGTTGTCATATCTAAAAACAGTCGTCTCGCTATTATCGAGCCGTACGAAGCTGGAAATTCGTCAAAAAAATAATTCAGTTTTCGTCTTCCACGTTCAACAGTGTTAAAAAGCGATAAAATGATACCGGGAGTTAGGTTGTTCTTCGGACCGTCCAGGAAGATGTCATCCGTACACCGTCAATGCTCCATAGCTCCGCAACATCATCAAATGTCGGAATTACCGAAATTCTTGAATCAAGATTTGTTATGTAACCAGGAGTCTTCAAGTAAATCGCGAAACAGTTCGAAAAATGGCCAAAGAAAACTTTAGCAATTACCGGTACAAGCTCCAAAAAGCTCATCGTCATACGGACAAAATGAAGCTCACACGACTTGAAAGATGCAAAGTATTACTGAAGCGGTTCGGGGCCAAAAAATCCAGAAAAATTATTTTTACCGATGAGAAGCGGTTCACAAGTGAACAATGCTACAATCTTTAAAATGACCGTATTTGGTCAAAAACACCTCCCGAAGAGGCTATAATTATTGCTAGACGCCAAAAACCTAAATTTGATATACATAGTTTGGGCTGCATTTACCGCTGTGGGAAAGCTACCGCTCAAATTCATCAAGTATCGACGTTATGCAACGGCTACCGTATCCTCCAGATTTAAATCCTCTCGACAATTTTACGCCATACCATGTAAAATTTTGGATTCATTAAGTGCTGCCATTGTCAAGGTACGGGAAGAAATGCTTTGAAGTGCTGCTGGTAATTTTAGTAAACGTTTAAAGTTATCAATCTCAACATGAAAATCGTCTTGATATTATCAATGGAATCAGATAACGCAATGCTAAATCAAATGGAATACCGAAGGTTTCCGGAAAAGAAACATCCCTATCATCCCATGTAGTTGCATGCAATTTTGGTACTATGTTAATTTAAATACATATAGCGACAATCTCAACATGCAAATCGCCTTGATATTATTAATGAAATTAGATAATGTAACGCCAAACCAAATGGCATACCGATAGTTTTCGGAAAAGAAACATCCCGACTAAATCCCGGTAGTATTCTATCTTAAAGGCATTTTTCTTTAAAATTTAGTGCTTTCTTCTATATATTCATGTATAATGTCAGATTTTAATTTTTGCGATTTTCTTTAATAAAATATGTTATAAAATAAAATAAAAAATATTTTCTGGGCTAGAGTAAATTATATCATATGAAATAATGTTGGGCTGGGATAACGTTGTAATTTTAGTGTTGTCTGATGATATATATTTTTTTTTCTGGCTTTGTTTCGGCATCTTCCTTCATTAGAGAAAATGAAACAACCAATTTTGTGAAACCGTCCTGAACGGTAAGAATATATTCGTTATGTTGAGTTTTGTTGATTCTGAACCATTTTTTTTTGACTCAATTCGCAGCATTACTTGCTTTTCTAATACGAGTGTATAAATTATTGAAATAGTAATATCTTTCCATTTGCTTTGCCGTCGGAATACACCATGATGACCATGTAATGGTTTAGAATGAAATTCTTCAATCGCTTTATTAATTTCAGAACCGTCTGTGAGAAGTATTAATTAAGAACTCGGCAAGTTTGTTTCAAAATTATTTGAATTTTCGGATAGTAGCGCACCGATTACAATATCACTCACACCGGTTGTAATCGTGAATGGTAAGGGGAAATCTGGGTGTTGTAAAATCGAAGTATTTAATGAACTATTTTTCAGCTTAGTGAAAGATTCAACGCAAAACGCATTCCGAATATATGGCCGCCCTTTTTTTAACAAAATTGTAAGGGGTTTCGATATTTCGGAAAAATGTTTTATGAAACGGTGTTAATATCCTGCTAGGGCTAAAAATGGTTTCATTTATTTTTGATTAATAGATTAAGGATAATTTTTGATTACTTCAGGTACACGATTTCCTTAGGAATTAGCATTTTTCGTTTGTGTTATGATGATCAAAAGGAACTATTTTGCTCTTTCGATGCTAACCAAACGCATACAGCGGAATTAATTGGTGACTATGCAGAAAGGTTTGAGTATATAGTGTACACAAAATAATTTCTGCACTAATTTTCTTTGATTAAAATTAATTTTAATTTAATGTATTTTAATTTAATTTAATTTATTAAATTATTTTATTAAAAATTATACTTAATTAACATTTTAATTTATTTAATGTGTTCACCATTTGAATTTTTGTTTGCATCACCGCGCGATGGTGGTCGGCATGTCGGCATGTTGAAGATCGAGACGAGACTGTCTTTTTATTTATTATTTTTGGTCTTGTCTTGTCATGTCGTACTGTCTGGAAGAGACAGTAGTTCAATTGTTGTGTTTTTGTATTGGGTGTTTTGGTTTTGTGTTTGCGTTTGTTCGTGTTCGTTCTGACCATGTGGCGGCGAACGTATGTATGAATGCGTGAACCGCCACAAGTATTTGCTAAGTTTTAGATACATTTTGTGCTAAAATGGTTCAAGCCTTTGATAAATGTATCTAATTTGATTTTTTTCTTTGGTTTAGTAAATATTGTTTCTTTGCTAATTAGTGCCATCTATTTTATAATATAAGCACTAATTTTGGAAATTTTTACGTAAGATTCTGTATTTTTTAATAGAAATTTAAGGGAGTAGAATTTCATTTTTTGATTGATATCCAGTGAGATATATCCAATGTAACTAGGCACTTACATTGGAAAATTCAACATTCGAAAATGCTCATTTCATTTTTTTCCTGAAAAATTTAGCAAAATAAATATTGTTGCATTATATTACAATAGTTACAAAAAATGTTTACAAGATGACTGGAATTTATTCATATTTGGTACTAATTTTGGTACTAATTTGGTAGTTTGGAAAATACACAATTTTACAAAAAAGCCTTTTTTTAATTTTTTTTTGTTCTTAAAAATTCTAATTTATAATTTAATTAGCTAGTTAAAAATAAAAATCTGCTTTAAAAAAATTGGCGCTTAATTTTATTTGGCGTCAAAAGTGTAAGGTTTAGCCATCCAGTCACTATCACGTCATTTAAACAATACTATTTTAATCAATTAGAATAGCATTTGTGAGACGTTGGAATATCGCTGGTGCACTTTTCAATCCGAACGGCATTCGCCTAAACTGGAAATATCCCAAGTGTGTATTAAAAGCAGTAAAGCAGCATGATATCCTTTCACGCAAGGTATAGGGTGGAAAAATATTTGAAAATTTGCCAAGCTGTTCCAAAATATCTGTAATAATTGGTAAGGGAAACACATCATTCACAGTGGCATGGTTTATTTCTTTTCTTTGTTTTCATTTGTTTTAGGTAATATGATTAACCGAAAATTCGATGAACTTTTACTCGTTTCAATTATGTCATTTTGCTATATTTCGGTAATCTGTTTGTTGATTGCGGGTTTCGTAAATTCTGGTAAGCGATACTGCTTCACGTGGGATCTATTATAACAGACTGGAATGATCATGTTTACCTTGTAAATTATTGTTTGTAACATTTGAATCTGGGAAAAACTCTATTTTTAATCCTGGATCCGAACTATGGAGCGTTTGCTGAAATTTCTGGAATACATTGTTTTGAGGTTACCTTATATTTGTTTGAGTTAACAATCGTCAGATGTTTTCTGCAAATACTGATTTGATGACCAGGTGCCTTACAGTAATCACAAATTAAAGTTTTTTGGACTAATGTGATTTCCGGTTTTGGATGTTTAACTCCGATATATGTGTTAGATCTCATATGATTTTGTAAAGTTGTCCCAGTAACTTGATTTTTCTGATCTGGAAATCGATTGTAAAATTTCTCAACGGACTTATGAGAAGTTAGAATGAAATTTTCATCCCGAAAAGGCTTTTTTCTAAAATGTGTGTCTCAGCTAAAATGTAAGGAAATTTTCATCCATCCAGAAAAAAATATTCAAAACTCTTAACCAAACGGTATTCATCCAAACGGTATTCGGTAGAATAAATATTTAAAATTCAAATATTTGATGATTCCTTTGGACACAAAATATGTACATTTATAGTGAATAAACACTTAATACGCGATCAAATTTCAATTTCTAAATTTCTTGCGCCGATCTCAGAGATGTCCCCATGAAATAATGTATGATATTTGACTTCTCAACACTTATGCAATTAGAAGAAACTACCCTCATTAAGAAATCGCGGGATTAATAGTGAAAATGAACCGCAACGTAAATTTTATACGAAACATAATACTTACAATGAAATACGGCCAATTTCGAAATTTCTTGTGCCAATCTCAGAGATGTACCCAAGAAATGTTGTATGGTATCACATTTCTTAATACTTATGCAATAAAAAATAGGAGTTCATATTTTAGTTTCAAAGTTACCCCCCGGTATTACTTATTACACTAATGTATTTCCCCCACGGAATAATTAAATTTTGATCTTTACCATTTTTTTCGAGTGCTTATTTTCCGATATATTTCAGTGTATCAGGTTAAAAAAATCACCCGGTATATTTCATAACGTTGACTCCGTTTGGTTGAGATTTGTTTTATTTTTCTATTGTGTACAGTTGTTGAAACTTATTTCCATTTCCAAAACCTAAAAATATTCTTATAGACCAAACCAAATTCGCAAAAAAATATCGGCATTAACTCAGAATGACGTGACGCTCCACGTGCTTTCAGCTGTCAAACATACCTCATCATATTTATATCATGACTCATGATCGTCAATCGAGAATTCTTGTTTCACTATAATACATTTTCGTTGCGGTTCATTTTTACTATTAATCCCGTGACCGTGAGGGTAGTTTTTTCTAATTGCATAAGTGTTAAGAAGTCGGATACCATACAACATTTCTTGGGGACATCTCTGAGATTAGCACAAGAAATTTTGAAATTGGCCGTATTTCATTGTAAGTATTATGTTTCGTAATACATTTACGTTGCGGTTCATTTTCACTATTAACCCCCGAGATTTCTTAATGAGGGTAGTTTTTTCTAATTGCATAAGTGTTAAGAAGTCGGATACCATACAACATTTCTTGGGGACTTCTCTGAGATTGGCACAAGAAATTTCGAAATTGGCCGTATTTCATTGTAGGTATTATGTTTCATAATACATTTACTTTACGGTTCATTTTAACTATTGATCCCGTGATTTCTTAATGGGGGTAGTTTTTTCTAATTGCATAAGTGTTTAGAAGTCGGATACCATACAACATTTCTTAGGGACATCTCTGAGATTGGCACAAGAAATTTCGAAATTGGCCGTATTTCATTGTAGGTATTATGTTTCATAATACATTTACTTTGCGGTTCATTTTTACTATTGATCCCGTGATTTCTTAATGGAGGTAGTTTTTTCTAATTGCATAAGTGTTAAGAAGTCGGATATTATACAACATTTCTTGGGGACATCCTTAAGATTGGTACAAGAAATTTCGAAATTGGCCGTATTTCATTGTAACTATTATGTTTCGTAATACATTTACGTTGCGGTTCATTTTCACTATTAACCTCCGAGATTTCTTAGTGAGGGTAGTTTTTTCTAATTGCATAAGTGTTAAGAAGTCGGATACCACACAACATTTCTTGGGGACATCTCTGAGATTGGCACAAGAAATTTCGAAATTGGCCGTATTTCATTGTAACTATTATGTTTCGTAATATATTTACGTTGCGGTTCATTTTCACTATTAACCTCCGAGATTTCTTAGTGAAGGTAGTTTTTTCTAATTGCATAAGTGTTAAGAAGTCGGATACCATACAACATTTCTGGGGGACATCTCTGGGATCGGCGCAAGAAATTTAGAAATTGAAATTTGATCGCGTATTTAGTGTTTATTTACTATAAATGTACATATTTTGTGTCCAAAGGAATCATCAAATATTTGAATTTTTAATATTTATTCTACCGATTACCGTTTGGATGAATACCGTTTGGTTAAGAGTTTTGAATATTTTTTTCTGAATGGAATGAAAATTTCCTTAAATTTTAGCTGAGACACACATTTTAGGAAAAAGCCTTTTCATGCTAACTTCTCATACTTTCTCAACGGAATGTCCAACTCGTTTGCATTTGTGACACTTAAATTTATTCGACTGATAATAAGAATTTGGAATATTACGTGTACTTAGAATAAGTTCTTCTATATACGCTGATTTGATGTGAAAACATCTTTAGCAGGGGTAAGTTAAAAATTCCATGTAATATAAGGAACGGAAAATCCGGTACGAACGAAATTGCAAATTATATATGGACGAGAAAAACGAACACCAAATGCACCGAACTTGCACACTTATATAATTCGAATTACAATTTCCGTCAGAATAAAATAGCGCACTGTGAAAATGACACATACATTGATACATAATAAAATAACAATTTTGAAATTGTCTAATCGGTATACTATTTAGTATTGCTCTATTGCTCATGCTGTTGCTAAATTTGGTTATGCGGGGAGCATAGAAAACAAAAACTAAAAAATAAAAGTTATTAAAGTGGTAAACAGATTCGCATGGCATTCTCTAAAGATGCACGCAGCTGCTATGATTTTCCAGTAAAAATAGCGCTTATTTCTAATGGAACCGACCTATTCAATTTAGTTCAAACTGATCAGATTATCGATGCCAATATACTTTGTTCACCGGGTTTGCCCTGACCATTCACAAAAGTCTAAATATGGAATCTTCAACAAGATTGTCATGTATGAGTAATGTTTTACTGCTGTACTTACTGTATGAGTAATGGTGGTGGTGCTCAAGCTCATCGATACGATGTGCCTTTGTCAACAAATAAAATATAAATTTAAATTTTTAGTTAAACAATTAATGTCTGTAAGGTTCATCCTCCAAACCTAATATAGAATAACTTATTGACTTTTTAAACCAAACATGTAAACAATTTAAATTCTGAGCGAATATTCGCGTGAAGTTTGTCACTTTGTCCAAACTTTGTCCTATTTTTTTATGTCTGAGAATGTATTGGTGAAATAAATAAAATATCTTGTTATTATGAATTTTTTTGCAAAATGTAAAGTTTTTTAATGTTTCGTGACTACTGATTATTCGACCCTTAAAAACCGAAAATTGTAATTTTTCAATTTCAAAAGCTAACAAATATTTTAGTTAGTAATCGAAAAAACAGTGTATGCAATACTTTATTTAATAAACTCACCATCTAAATATTGCTAGAAATATTGTATAAAGGAGTTCTCTTTATAGAGATAAGACCGATAGTGGGAGTTTCGAAAAAATTCCATAACGCTATCTCGAGTTTTAGGGTGTTTAGAAGAAACCCTTATGGAAGAGTCGCGAGAA
The DNA here is from genome assembly GCA_958295665.1 of Tipula vernalis. Taxonomy (NCBI): domain Eukaryota; kingdom Metazoa; phylum Arthropoda; class Insecta; order Diptera; family Tipulidae; genus Tipula; species Tipula vernalis. Next base: position 377,741,329 of record OY282558.1, on the reverse strand, counting down.
CTTGTTGCATAGCGCTGAATTTGTTGAAGTTTTCTTTATACGGTTTGAGAGAGTATCGAAAATTTTCCACGACGATAGCTCAAGTTATGGTCTTTAGAAGTAATCCTTATGGGAGATTCGCGAGCACTTATCGCATAGCGTTGGATTCACTTATCGCATAGCGTCTGGATCTCGAGTTATCGTCTTTAGACGTAATCCTTAAGATAGATTCGAGAGAACTTTTCGTATAGAGTTGGATTCGTTAAAGTTTTCTCTGTGGTTCGTGAGAGTTTCGAAAAAATTTTATGACGCTATCTCGAGTTACGGTCAATAGAAGTAATCCTTATGGAAAATTTGCGAGAACTAATCGCAAACCGTTGGATTCGTTAAAGTTTCTATATGGTTCGTGAGAGTTCCGAAAATGTTCCATGACCCTATCTCGAGTTTTGATCTTTAGAATTAATTCTTATGAAAAATTCGCCAGCACTTATCGCAAAGCGTTGATTCCGTTGGAGTTATCTGTAAATTTTATAAAATTTTCACTGACGTTATCTCTAGTTATGGTCTTTAGAAGTAATCCTTATGGCAGATTCGCGAGCACTTATCGCATAGCGTTGGATTCGATAAAGTTTTCTCCAAATTTTATAAGATTCTCGAAAATTTTCCATAACGGTATCTCCAGTTATGACCTTTAAGCGGCCTTTACACGGTCAATATTAATGTCATTACTAGTAATGTCATTACCAGCGTCATTATTCCATCAGTAATTTTTAACGTTACACGATCATTCCAAAGTTTCATTAATTTTATCATTACTGGGACATTCATTCAATTGTGTGGATTTTGAAAGTTTATAAGTAAAATATAACAAATAAAAGTGTATTGATTGCAAAACTAATAATGGATTATAAAGGAAAATCATATATTGCTATTTAGTGTTATCTGTTAAAAAGAATGTTAGGCGCCGACGCTGGATGAAGGATTGCCTTTAAAAACGGAATAAGTATTCCCTTATTGTCCTCTATATCAGCAGACTTCATAAATTATTTCGCTTTGAGTGACGGAACATTTAATAAGTTGCTGCAATTGGTTGAACCATTTATACGAAGGCAGTAAACGAACATGAGGAAACCAGACCAGCGAATGACAGGTTCGCATTACGTTGAGGTACTTGGCGACGAGGAGAAATTTTGATGACTTCACATTTTCGGCTGTTAGTAGCAATGTTATTATAGAGACTTGTGAAGTGCTCATGTATGCCCTCAAAGACTATTTAAAAGTAACTTTATCTAATCGTAGTTATTAATTTATTTTAATTAATCGACACCAAGCATATTGCAATTAAAAAATTAGCAAATTCCGGCCCTTTGTACTACGACTACAAAGGATTTTACAGCATTGTATTATTAGCTGTAGTAAATGACAGGAAAGAATTCGTGGTTGTAGACGCCGGAATAAATAAACGTATATCAGATGGAGGAGTTTTGTATTACTCCAAATTTGGGGAACTAATCGAGAAAGAAACCCTTAATTTACCAAAAGCTTGCCACTTACCAAATGCAAGAGCAGTGTATCCGTATGCAAATGTCGAGGCATTTGCACTAAATGTAAATTTATTAAAGCCTTATGCACAAAAATCAATGAATGAAGCTCGATATGAGTTTAATAAAACATTGTCAAGAGTACGCATTGTTGTGTAGAACGCATTTGGTGTCTTGTCACCTAGATTTGGCGTATTCCAAAAATAAATTAGCCTGGAACCTCACAAAGCCGAGATAATAACAACGGCATGGTGTTATATGCACAACTTCCGAGCTAAGAAAAATAATCATTTATAATTTGCGTTCAATGAAGGAAGCAAACAATAACCTTGTTGATGTGCAAAATACACTAAGCAAAAATAGAAAATCAGATGCAAAAATCAACAGGGATAAACTATGTGCTTATTATAATAAGGAAGGTAAATTGAGATAAAAACTCTATATAGGAGCATGAGAAATGTATAAGCTTACTGAAATAAAATGCTTAACATTAAATTTAAAATTATTTATTATTTTTGGTTTGGTTGGTATAATTAAAAAAAAAAGCAGAAATTAGGCTCGCTACATGTTGTTTCTATGGAGAAGGTTGAGGAGAGGTGGCTTCAAAACCGGAACTTGAAGTCAAATCGGTTGGTGATACAATCCTCCATGGGTCCTGATTCAATTTTATCGAATATCAATCAAGTTTTCCCAGCCGTGCCTCGAAAAGCACTTCGTTAATTGCTTTCTCAGCGAAGATTCTTTGCTGAGGATCTATAGTATTAAGGGTTTCATCTCAAGCAATGGCAATTATTGGAATTTTTTACTCTTCTTTTTTGCTGATAGGCCGCTCCAAATAGGTATAGGCCATCTTTAGCAGTTCATTCTGCTTCGAACCTACATTGAGGCGTTTATTTCGCTTTGGTGGTTGTGGTGAACAAAAATACTACTAATCTCGCTCAATTGTTTAGTCGTGGAATTAGCGGGTTTTTCGTATTTTTTTAAAACCCACGAACTTGGCTGGTAAACCATGTCCGGACTAATTCCCGATCTTTTCGACTCCACTATATTTTTAAGTTCTTTTCGATAATTGAACCTAAGCGTATTTATTTTACGTCGTACATCGTCCTTGTTAGCACCGCTCTTAATTTTTTTATAAATTGGTAATAGCTTGTCCAATGCACTATTCCGAATATCTTTTTTCATGTTACGCGGATTTGTGGGGTTCCAAAATTGTGGTAGACTCTCATAAATCTCTATGAAGTTTTCCAGATCTTGGCAGTCTTCAACATTAATTGGTTCACTTCAACTCCACCTCATCCAATGTATACAAATATTCATTACCATTCATTCCTGATGTTTATTATTAATTACTACTCTTTAAAAATATTTGTAATAATACACTTCTGTGGTCACAAAGAATAACCGCTTAAGTCAAATTTCATAATTTTTCTAGAGACGTAGACAAAATTGAATATTAAATTCATTTTCGTTTATGCCGACTAAAGCTACTACGGCTTGCGACGACAGCATTTGGCCACAAGGCTTTACCACTTAAGTCAATCATTTAGTGAAGTTAGAAAATAGCTAGAAAACGTTACACACTGAAAATTATTTTTGTCTTAAGTCGACTTAAGCGGTTATGCCTTGTGACCACAGACTTTATTTACATCCTGTACACACTTTATTTTATTTCTTTATTAATTCCGCAGTAATAATTGTCGCTTTTTGAATTTGACAGATAAATTGCCGAACGAGTAGTGACGCGAACCATACACGGTCACTAATAATGACATTCTCCTCACCATATACCAGTAATGATGTCTCGAAATCAGAAAATTCCGGATTTTCATCAATTCTGACCATCATTCGTCATTACTCCAAGTTATACGATCAATATTAATGGCATTATTAGAAAGTAATGACACTAGTATTGACCGTGTAATGTGCCTTTTAGAAGTAATCCTTATGGGAGATTCGTGAGTACTTGTCGCATAGCGTTTGATTCGTTAAAATTTGCTCTAAATTTTATGAAATTCTCGAAAATTTTCCATAACGCTACCTCGAGTTATGATCTTTAGAAGTAATCACAAGAAGTGATTTTGTGCCCGCGAATCTGCCTAAACTGTAATTCTCTACATCTAATGGCCATGTCTCACATTACTAACAATTTGTTGACAATGTCTTTTTGTACATATTGTATAGATAAGTAGATTCTATTTTTCCACTTATCTAATAAAATATTTTTTATTGTTTGACGTTGAAAAATTACAAATGGTTTTTTAAATGTGCGAATGTGCGTTCAGGAAATATTAAAAATCTGAAATTTTGAAAAAAATTCATAATAGCGAGAGATTTAATTTAATTAACCAATGTATCCTCAAGTGAGAAAAGTTAGGATAAATTTCGGACGAACTTCACACACGTGAGCAAACGGCAGCCGTCTATCTGCATTGGTTTCTCAGGCCCATCGAAGAGGCTTGAAATGATTCAATGGAACATAAACGTTTTCACATAATACTTTTGCGAGTTGAGCGTGCACTCGCCCGTTGTTTGGAATTCTCGAGTGCAGTAAAACGATAAGCTTAAATGATAAGTTTGATTGAGTTCATCAGGCCTTTTTGAAAAGTCTTAGAATTTAGGTGTACAATAGTTTCTGAAACAACCGTAATTATGTACTTCGTTCAATTCGGAAAGTAATTTTTTGACCCTACCTGCGCATATGTGATAAAGCTTTCATTTCTTTGTTGCCTTACATAAATGTACCATAATCAGTATATTTCACTCTGCCGTATGCTTTATGTGTACATTCTGTTTTAACTTAATAAAAAAGTTATCATTTTCCTTATGTAATAAGCTTCAAATTACTATTTCAAGAAACATTTGAGCCAACAGTGCGATGGAGACTTATGAGACAACACTTTAAGCAACCGCTCTCAACCGACTCATCATTCATAGCAACAGAAGCCAATCAACGTTTAAATCTGGTTGGTCGTAGAATCAGTGCGTAAATCCATGGTGTCGGCGGACAAGTTGCTGGTAAGGTTAACAGTATCGTAAATATCAACCTACAACCAAGTTATCCGTCAGCATATTCAATTGAAATTGAGGCTTTAGTACTAGCTAAAATAAGGAAAAATGTGCCAAATGCGCAATTTAATTTTAAAGAATGGAACCATCTGAATGAGCTGATATTTATCGATTAGAACTACAACTATTGGGTGCAGATTTTTACACTCAGATCATGAAGACGAATATGGAAGAATATGGAAGAATATCAACACCCAACAACACGCATTCTCACAAAACCAGAAATGGAGTGTGAGGAATTTTTTCATAAAACGCTCAGGCGGCTGAAAGATGGGCGCTACGAAATACGTATCCCATTCCAGAAAGACCCAACTACGTATTTGAAAGATTCTAAGCGTACGGCAACAGCAAGATTCCTTCAAGCCGAAAAAAGGTTGTCCAGGGAACCAAATATCAGAGAAGAGTATACAAACTTTATGCGTGACTACGATCAACTTAATCACAAAAAAATATTAAAAGATGAGGAAGAATCAACTTTAATATATTACCTTCCACATCACGCAGTAACGAAATCAGACAGAACGACTGCGAAACTGAGTGTCGTGTTTGATGGGTCGGCAAAAACAACGTACGGCTATTCACAACTGGATCTAATATCGATTTTAATGCGATGGAGAAAACATCAATTCGTTATCAAGGCTAACATAGAGAATATGTTTCGCCAGATTATAATCAATAAAGCAGTTCAAAATTATCAAAGGCTGTTATTGAGGGAATCACCAAAAGAAGAGGTCAAAACATTTAAACTGAAAACCGTGACATGAAAAGTCAGTGGCAAAGTGATAAGATAAAAAATTACCCAGTCGCCTCAACAATAACGGTAAGAGATTCCTATGGAGGCGATCTACTTTCAGGAGCGAATACATTAGAAGAAACACTAGAAGCGCAGTCACAGCTCATACAACTGCTACAAAATGGGCGAGTAACAACAAAGGATTGACAACGCATCTACCTGCAAATATTCGCGAAGATGGACTGTGCTCAATTAAAGTAAATGATATAATAAAGATGCTCGGAAATACCTGGAACCCCGTTTTCGACACTTTTGAGTTCAAGATTTCATCGTCCGAAAATATGCGGGAGCCAACAAAAAGGAGCATGAATTACTTATTGATGGCTGGAGTTGAATGGGATGAAACTGATGATTGAAAATATTACTATATGTAGATGGATATAACACAGACAACAAGGGAAAAATGAACTGCATGGGTTCAGCGATGCATCAGAGAAGGCATTTGCAGCAGTGGCATATTACAAAACAACAAACTCCGTAAGAACACCAGTCGTTTATCTAATAGCAACAAAAACCAAGGTCGCTAATATAAAAAACAGAATATCATTGCCAAGGTTAGAATTAGTGGTGCCGTACTATTGGCAAAGTTATTAAAAAAGGTTGAAGATGCTTGAATTTGGAGTATGCTTCTACATAGGCGTGGACGGATTCGATGACAAGGCTTGGATAGAGAAAAGGCAATCCCAGCAAATTTAAAACTTTTGTGGGAAGCCAGATAGCTGAAATTCAGCTACTTATGCAACCAAGGTAGTGAGATTATGTAAAATCCAGTTACAACCCCGCAGATGTAGCTTCACGGGGAATGAACGCTCGACAATTGCGAAACTATTAACTTTGGTGGAAAGGGCCAAGTTGGTTAAAAAACTCAGATTACCCACTAATGCTTAAACCAACTGAAGAAGTAGCGAATGAAAAATTAAAAATAAATTGCTTGCTTACCAACGCAGCTCCTCAACCAGAGTTGGTAGAATTTTTACGATTTTCATCAGCTGTTAAAATCAAAAGAACTTTAGCTTACTGCTAAAAATTTATGGCTACCCTTAAAAAACGAATACAAGTTCTTAGAGAGATACAAAGTTTTATAACAGTAGGTGAACTGATTATAAAAACAATACAAGCATCGGAATTCGCCGCAGACATTAAATCACTCAAAACAACGAAGAAAGCTAAAAACAACAGTAAACTATCAGCACTCAATCCTTTCATTGACGAAAATGGCTTGTTGAGAGTCGACGTTAGATTAAAAAAAATATCAGCTTAAGTATGATCATAAGCATCAACTGATTTTACCTAAAGATCATATTTAGTCAAAACTCATCACTCATGAAGCACACCATATCATATTACATGGGGGCATTCAAGCGAATGGTAAACGTCTACTACGCACTAGGTATGTTACCAGAAGCTAGGCTCACTCCATATGCCCCGTTCTTCAATACGGACATCGATTACGCGAGTTCATTTGCAATCCGTGAATCCAAGGCAAGAGGAAACAAGTCCTATAAGGGGTACATCGCATTATTAATTAGTTTCTCTCCTAAAGCCATTCACCTGGAACTAGTGAGTGAGCTAACAATAGCAGCCTTCCTAGCAGCATTTAAACGATTTACCTCAAGAAAAGGAACGCCTTTGAACATATACAGTGACAACGGTACCAATTTTGTTGGAGCTCGGAACACGCTAAGTAAAGAGTTCCAGTTGGTTATACAGCAAGCAAACAAAAATGCGGCTCAGGAAGCAGCTAACTATGGAACAAACTAGCATTTCATCCCGACCGGTAGTCCCCGCTTCGGGAGAATTTGGCAATGTAGTAACAATCGATTTTACATCAAAAATGTGAAAATTTATACCTATCAATAAAAAAGCTTTTAAACATCTTTAAAAATATGCAGCTTTTCTTTATTTTTGAGCAGCCTGCACTTGATAGTTGATTTACATTTATTTTGAACTAAATCAATAAAAAATTTAACACTTAAAAATAGTTGTAAGGATCCAAATGGACGGATTCAGGTAAGATTTTAATAATCCGCTTATTTAAGAACGTCACTAATTATTAATTTTTCGAATAATCCAGATTGTTTTAATCTTGATGATTTAAAATCTGATTAGATAGCTCGTCTTTAAAATTCTTTAATTAAAAACCAAAATCTGTGAAATGTTCATTACATTTGATTTATTATTTCCAGAATTTAGTTAGATTCTGTAGAACTGCTAGACACAAACAATTTTCAATTTTTCAAATGTAAAAACTATTATTGAACAATAATCAATTTCTAGAACCATTTGGCATTGGCCGCAATAAAAGAAATTGAATACAAATTTGTTGTGAACCTCTGGTTAAATACGACAAAGCGTCAATCCGACGAAAAAATTGGATTAAAATCTCGTAGAAATTTAAAAATCGTTTAAAAATTAAAATTTTTAGCACCAACTAGTGCACATTAGTGTAGGTAAATTCGGTTGACATTTTGTATAATTTATGTTAAATTTATTCTAAGTAGGAAGCTGCGATATTTCGATCGAAACACCGTTTCACAATTTCTCGTCCATGAAACACGAATAAAAAACTCTCTTTATACACGTGCATCAATCACTTTACATATTTCATTTATTTTTCATGAAAATTTGAATATTGGATGAGTGGAAAAATGGAAATGTTTTAATTCTCCACATTCCTCCTATATATAACTTTGTCCTTTAGTTCGCTTTGTATGTATGTATGTATATTGCGAATAACACAGGAATAAAGCTTAAAAGGGAAAAACTTCGTGAAAAATGTATTCTCATTCTACTATATACTATCCATATAACGTATTTAGTTTGTGCTGTGCTTTAAACATTATTTCCGGTGTTTTTGATTAATAAATTTTTAACAAAAAATAAAAAAAAAGTTTAAAAAGCATCTTTTGAATATAAAATTTTTTTTTTGGAACTTTTGTTGTTTTCAAAATATTATATTCCAATGATTTTTTAACAAACTTTTCGTTTTGATATTTTTTTTTTCGGTATATGTGTCGAGAGATGAATAAAATCTTAACTTTGCGCTGTTGTTGCTTTATTAGTCGAGCTTAAATAAGATTATGTAAATTTGTTAGAAATTAATTTGATATTATGGAAATTTTTTGTGCCATTTTCACACAGCGGAAAAATTATGTACATATATATGTACACCTTGAAAATTGTCTAGAGCGCGTTTTTATTTCGAACAGAGCTTTCATCTTCTTCTTCTTATTTGTCTTTTTAATAAAAAATGAAACAACATAAAAATTCATTTTATGATTATTTGCTTGTTTACTACAATGGAAACTGATAAAAAAATACAAAATGGGAAAATTGAACGGATATTTTGTTTGTACTGTGTTGTTGCCTGCTAGTTTAATTGAAAATATATTTTTTTTTTTTTTTTTTTTATAGATAGGAGCTTCTAGTCTGTGCTTTTTGTCGCTCTGTTTTTAGTTTTTGGAATTTAAATGGCAAATAAAAATACTTGATATCATAAAAATAAATTTTTAATTCAATGTATGTATTGTGGTCATCGAACTTATTGTTTGAAAATTTAATTTTTGTCTGAACGCTTCTAAACTCGGTTTTAGTTTTTAATCAAATTAACGCCTCTGGTTGAATCACCCGATCTCTAGGAATATTTTAAAACGAATTTAGTTCTTATACACTTTTATTTTATATTTCTCGTGTAATTATGTCTCAAAGCCGATGTCGTTCTACTACAACGCTACTATTTAATTATGTTGCATCAATACAATAAAATTAAAATTACACGATGGAGGCCAGCCAACAACTATACAAACATAATGGTAACAAAAGAACTAAATTTCCTTGAAAAATAATTATTTTAAATTTCAATTGTACATAGAGCTTTACAATTGAATTTGTTCAGCAACAAAACATGAATATAGTCATCAAAAGGATGCAAAAAAAAAACGACGAATAGCAAAAAACAAACAGATGGTATTGTTTAATTTTGCCGAGTTTTAGTAATTTTTGTATAGCATTAAAATGTTCAACCAAATAGTTTATAAGTGATAGAGAAACCGCTAACAAACCGCAGAATATTTAATGTAGGTTTTATTTTTTTCAAGTTTTGTGAACGGTCCAAAATAGAAATAATCGTCTTGAATTTATATTGAGCGTGACTATTCTTTCTTAATATCGTTACGTTTTCGCCTTGTCAATCAAGGTTCGTATCACTGGATTGTGAATAAAAAAAAATCAATTCAATTTAGCACCAACGAATTTATTTATGTAACACACAAATTATAACAACACTATTTACTAACGATAATAAATTCACAAAATCACTTTAAATAATTTTCACACAATTTTACTGTACGCTTATAAATTTTATTTCGCACTAAAACACTTTTTAAATCACTTTTTAACTTCTTTTTAATCTTCAAACTATCGCTTACCAAATACTAATAATCCAATTCGACTTCGTTCGCCTTTTTATATACACAAACCAAATTTCTAGAAAGTTCATGACTTTTCCAGTTAGAATAGTGTAGACACATTTAGAACAATTTTATCATGGAAAATTCAATTTTAGTACAGTTAAACATTGAGCTATTAGATTAACTTATTCTATCACACGCTAGGAGTCACCGTCACAATTCTTAATAAAGAGGGAATTTCACATCAACGATCAGAACTTTAATTGGCTTGCAAAAAGTGTCGCCTTGCAGCGGAGACGCCAACTAATATAAATACACATATTTGTTAAACATGTTTCCTTTAATGCTTAATCAAGTTTAAAAAGGATTTCGATAGTTTGTGCTATAACAGCAAATAAACAAACGAATACAAGGAAATCATCCCCAACCAATACATACAATGGAATTTTCAATTTTTGTTTTCTTCCAACCAATAAATCTTGCTTTACGATTTATTGCTTTGATTTTTAACATGATGCATTTTATCAAAGATTTTCTTCCACCTGAATTCCAATACGAAATATGTACGTTGGTTTTATTTCCTCCTATATAGAAGACAGAAGGATTAACTTTTACTGAAAATATTAAGCTTGAAACTTGACACAAGGGTTAAAGGACGAAAAAACTAAACAAATAATAAAATAAAAAACTTGTATTTTATATGTTGAGTGCTAAATTTTTATTATTGTTTGTTTTGAATCGTCTTTAGCCCAAAATGAACAGTTGAACTGCGTATGTCTACGTACAAAGATCCACGGTTATTCGGAAGCAATCTTGGTCATTTTCATTGAAAAGGTTTCATCACGTACTAAGATATAAAATTGAGGTGTTGCCATACTATTAAAGTTAGCCGATAGTGTTTTGGCTATCTCGGCCGAAAGCTACCAAACGACTTATTTCTCACCTGAGACATAATTTATCAAAAATAAAAAATAGAATACGTCCATGTACGTATGTGAAGTTAGCCAGAAATTCCTATGCTGAAAAGGCGTTTTTTCAAACTACGTGTGTCTCTGCTAAATTATAAGTTATAAGGCTATTTAACATGTGAGGCGTAAAGTTAGCCAGAAAGTTTCAAATAAATTCATTCAAATAAATACACAAAATAAAAATCATTAAAGTAAGTTGCTAAAGATTTATTTTGTAATAGTTATACATATGTTTTTTAATTAAAGCAAATTTATATTTATTTATATTTATCTGATATAGCAAAATAAAAATCTCTCGGATTAAGGCTACAATGTTTTGAAATTGGCATACTATAGGCTAACTTTATGCAAAAAATTATCAAATTCGTTCCGTGGCAAGTTTGCCAAATTTCATCAAAGGCTATTTGATAGTTAATAGTGATAGTTTAATTTCACATATTCGTCTGGTACGGCGATACTAAAAATCTCTCGGATTAAGGCTAAAATGTTTTGAGATTGGCATACTATAAGCTAACTTTATGCAAAAAATTATCAAATTCGTTCCGTGGCAAGTTTGCCAAATTTCATCAAATGCTGAATTTGATTTGATATAGGCGCATTTAGGTTTTTCACTACTTACCATAGGAATTATGCGTTAAGTTTCATAAGAGGAGCTCAATATAAAATGTAAAAAATTTGTATAAATTCAAACCTTAAAGTGTCATATCTGGAAAGCATTTCAATTCGTGTGCCTAGTTAACAGTTTCTCTCTTGGAGCACGGGAAAATACCTCAATGAAAGGCCCTTATACAATTTAAAAAAGAACTTTTGAGGAAAAAACCACACCAGCTGAAACGCTTGTCGAATACTTATCCAGCGAGCTTTCTACTAATAAGATTTATAAAATGTTTGCGATAGATTTTCCAGCAGCTTTAATTTTGGATTTTAACGTCGCATTATTTCAGGAGCTTTAATATTGGATTTTAACGTCGCAATCGCAGCACCACTCTAGCTCATAAGGAACAACTAAATGGCGAAATGGATCGATAGGGATGGTTAGTTTTAATTACAACATCGCGACAGCATAAGTTAAGGGCCAAAGCGTTCTACACATTGGCTAAGGAGAAAGATAAACACATGGAAATATTCTCTTTTAACTGCCAAAAAAATACGTTGTTGCCGAAAGTGGCTGATCAGGCAGCGTACTGCAGCAGGCAATTCTGTTTGTTTAATTTAGGTATCGCTAAAGGGACATCGCAGTCAAAGTTACAGAAAAGTAATGTATTTTTGTTTATTTGGGCCGAAAACCAACGACCAAAATGATCGAATGAAGTTGCCAGCTGTACACTATAGAATAAAAAGTACAAATTTCAACCAACATATTTAAAAAATTAGATTCATATATGATAACTGTGATAGATAAATTCCTCTTTTGGTTATTATTGGCTGGGTGTTGAAATTAACTCTAAACTGGAAACAGTCCTTTTTCGGATCCCAATGTAGGCCAAATACCTTAATAGAATTGGATTCTTCTATCTCTAAACTGGGCATAGGGGAACTGGGCTACTCGAACCTGCCGAAACATTTTTTCGACATCTGCTGTAAGTGCCACCTTAAAAGTTCTGAAAACGAAGTAAAATATCGTACAAGGTTGATTGTACTATTGGTCCAACTGCCAGACAATCGTTCAAAGATTTTCCTGTATCGGTTTTGACTGATCCATCAAATACAAATCGCAACTTTGTTGTACTACTCAACTCCTTTATAACACCGTGATGATTGTTTAATATGCCCCAAATGAATATATGAATGAACTCTTTATACTTATTTGCACATTCTTTATCTCTTGTGAACTTTTTGTCTATCGAATGCATTCTTTGTATAGCTGCGTGAAAAGAGTTTCCCAGGTTAGAGGTAGGTGACTTGAATGGCAGACGTACTTTAAATCTTCCACTGGCATCTATTTCTTTTGTGTTTTCGAAATGTATTTCGCAAAATTCTTCCTCCTTAGATACCTTGTGATGCTTCACTTCTACTGATTTAATTTCCCAAAATTTTTTCAGTACATGGTCTAGATTTTCGTCTGGTTGAGTAATTGTAACGGTAATAGCTTGCTTTGATTTTACTTCCCTGGACAGTTGTAACGCAACAGCTCTGACGTCTCAGCTGTTGGTTAACAGAAATTTATCAACTTAGAGGCTTTGGTTCGCGGCTATCACTGGCAGGCTAGAGCTCAGCGGTTAGGGTGGGTGTTGATACCAAAGCTTAAGTCGATCTAGATTTGCCGCGACTGTAACAAAACATTTTCTTCTTTGTCATGGAAATAAGATATTTAAAGAAAAATAAATTTAACTGAAACAGCGGACAGGCGATAAATACCCACCTCGATCATCCAATTACACTACACTGCCATGTCAATCTCCTCCATATGCACACAAAAATAATTATCTCATCCTGAAAGTCGATAGATCACTATTCATAAAACCACAACAGTTGCATTAACAAAATTTGAAATTTTAATTTCATGAGCAATATAACACTAACGGTAATCACAACAACTACAATGTGAAAAATACAGTTGATACTACCAACAAAATTTTATAACTTAACTACGGGTTAGTATATGTTTAAATCTAAATAAATTTGATATTTATGAAACACTACAATTCCTAATTTTAACTACGCGAATTTATCGAATTTAATTAAATTAAAGGTAAAATACCTGCACATTAAAATTGTAGTTAATATTACGAAATGTAGCAAAAAAAAACATAATAACTAATAATAATTATAGAAAAAAAAATAAATAAACAATTGAAAAATATAAACAAAATTTCTTAGCTTTAATTTTTCGCCATCTTTACACCATCACTGGATTATCCATAATATCGTTGATTATTTACCAACTGAACGGTTTGTGTTACAGTATATCTGATTTGTGCATTACACCAATATTTAATAACCGGAGTTGACCGTTGTCGTTTTATAATTTATAGTTTGATTTTTCTTTTCTTTTAATATTTATTATATTGTTTTATTAAATCTCACTGAGCCTATTAATAATTGAATTTTGACTTATTAAATGTTTGTAGTCTCGTTATCTACTCGTTTTATACACTCACGGTAACTCCCAATACATTATTTTTATTTTTACTATAGCGTTGCACATCACTACGGTTACACACACGGTAACTCAAACCACACCCAAACTTTTATGCCCCTTGTCTTAATATATAACTGACAACACTAACGGTACCTCACCACATGCCACGTTCACAATGGTTTTAGTTCTTTCAACTTTAAATATATCTTGATATACAGATATATATATATATATATATATATAGATGGCTTTATAATGTACTTATTCTCGGCGAGTTAAGATAAATAATTGCACTATTTAGCTCGTATCGTAACATATAAATTGTAAGTAGTATTACACTGCACACTGGCCACATATAGGATTTTGTTATAATTACTTAACTAACAATATATAAGCCTTAATCATACACAACTTTAATTGATCTTGTCGCATTCATTAATTCACAATCTCATTTAAATTTTGCTGAGTTCAAAAATATAACTTCCACCGTTAAACTATTGGATATCCGCTATGGTTTACGATATTTCGACATAGGGATCCATTTACACGAGAAAAAAAAACTACGCAAAAATTGTAAGCCCTTTTGCTTTTTGTCAATACAACAACTTTTATGCGTTTGAGTTATTTTATTATGACGCTATAGCCATTTCACAACAATTAAAAAAAAATCGATCGACTCACTCACTACCACTTCAAAATTCATCTCAGATTTTCACAGTCCCGATTCTGTGTAAAACCCATCTATATATAGAGTTAACCCCACCATTTGTTGACCGGAAATTTACGAACAGTTGTACTACGAATAAAACTGGATTGGCACAAATACCGATACGCTAGACTATAGGGATATTATCATGATAGAGATATGAAAGATAAATCAATCCATAATTAAAAGGACTGATGTTATAATTTGATCAAACAAAACATGTGACGTAACCACGTTACACAGTCCGGCAACTACCCATCCCAACAAAGTTTGGTCAATTTTCCTTTGGACAGCAATTCGAAGAAAATGTCAGCTCCTAAATCGCCTTAGCAAACGGTTTGTGATTAAACAACTAACAAACCGATCAATAACTCTGTACCAAAAAGGAAGAGTCGCCTAAGTACATTTTGCTCAATGTTCAAAAATGCGATATGAAGTTTTCTTCGGTTACGGGGAAAACAGATAAGATATTTGTTTAAATTGCCAAAGTTTTTAGGTCGGTTTTAGCTACCTGTTTGAATAGGGCATACTAAAATTATGAAAAAAATTTTAGATTTTAGTAAAAACGGTTTTTTGTCACTTAGGCGAACTTTTCAATTTTTGTTTTCAGCGAATAAATGCCTTATGCGACTTACGCTATTTTTCCATTGTTTTTATAGTGAAAAACAAGAACTTAAAACCACTTAGTTTATTTTTTTCAAAATTTAATTAATTTGTTATTGAAGTTAGAGGTTTTATTCAAAAATTATAATTTCCAATCAAAATTTTAATTAATTTTAAGTTTCCTCAAATGTTGAATCATCGCTATCAGCTAAATCAGGATCGACATCTGGAATATTTCCATCGTTGAGATTTAAATAGAAAGGATTATAATGCTTTTTTCTTTTCTTTACTTATGATGTGTGGGCCATCATAGCTAAGCTGAAGATCGGATATACGTAGTAATCCGATACCACGTCGACGTATATTCAATGACTTAAATGGTTCGTCTTCTGTTATTGAATTTTTATTATCAAATGTCCCAAAATTTCTTGTGTACCGAAGCCATTTCACCTCAGACCACTTAAATTTATTTCCTTCCTCATCCATATTCCGCCACATGCATTTGGTTTTGAAAATTTCCGCAAAATCAAAAAATTTGTTTTGTGTAATTTCAAACACTTTAAACTGGCGAGTTGTACCGACAGTACGGACAAATTGATACCATTCTCTTGGATGGTGTGTTTGAACGAGAGACTTTTTCTTTTTTCGTTCAATGGCAGAGTGGTCCACATCACACTCCATGTAAGTATGACCTGGTAGCAAAAATTTGTGGTCGATCGTGGTAACGTTGGTCTTATTTTGCAAAAACATCATGAACATAATTGAAACAAACGAGTTTTTGTTTTGGCCGCTGCAACAATCACTGTAAAATATTATATTTTAAGTGTCCGGAGATTTCAACAAAAGATGTTCAAGAAGACAAGAAGCTACTTCGTTACCTCCCCGTTTAGCTTCTCCCTCGTGCCACATATAGCAATATGGTTGGTTTGATATACAATCATGGACAGTTAAGTTATACGTCCATAATTTACGTTTGTAAAATGATATATTCGGAATAGAGAAGAGGTGTAGGCAAACATTTTTCCAGGTCAAACGTATATAGTTTGATTTTGGAATTCATTCGCGCAATGCTTTTATCGTTATCTTTTGATTTGTACGCGATATCTGCGTCATTAAGGTGCTGTGTTTGCAATGCTGATATTTTATTTTTTTCTTCTGCCGGTTTTGCAACATCAATTTGCAATTTAAATGTGTCGCATTTACTGCACGTATCAGTTTTTGTTTTTTTTAAAGACAGTCCTTTTTTCCTTTCTTAGATTTTGGAATTACAGTTTGCTTTAGCCATTCATTTTGATCCATTAAGTCGCTATTTGCAGCCGCAGATGAAGTACTTGGCTTATCAATGTTGATATTTGCAATATGGCTTTCATGCTCGGAACATGGGTTTCTTTCAATGGTAGCAGCGATTTCGGAAAGGTCAGACAATTCGTCGTCAGATGAAGTTGTGTCACTGAATTTTGGACGAATAAAATCTGGGTCTATGTCGCGGTCATCAAACGATTCATTAATATTATTTTCATTCGAACTAGAATCGTTATGCTTTTCATTATGTTACAGCAAATCGGATATTTGGTTGCTATTGACACTTCTAGCAACATTAGATTGTATTTCGATGTTTATGGATTGTTCAGACACAGCAGTTCCTGAATAATAATCGCGTGATTGAGGTCAGTAAGCGAGTTCTGTGATTTTTTTGGTTCCATGTGTATTTACTGTATTCTGTCGTATTGCCATCTTTATCTTCTAAAATGCTTTCTTTCTTAAAGAATATTGAGATTTTTTAACAACAGCATCAGTTAAATAAATTCCGATAACGACGTTAAGCGCCATTTTAAAAAAATCGAGATCCTCGCTTCGGAGTTTGCCAATTTTTGATATTACATGATAATTCATTACAACAAGAAATTCCAAAGTATTGGGTAGCCTAATTTAGATTGAATTTAATGTTCACTACAAATCGAATGACAATACAAGAAGAAGAAAAAAAGATTAAGTTTGGGAAGGACCATATTGGGGACCAACCTTCAAAAATATTTTGATACTTGATTATTCATTTCTCGCAAACTATACAAAATCTTTCACAAAATCTGGCGGCTATTCGTGCTAATATCGGCCATTTCCAACTAAGATGACAAAGATTTGGCTAGCTTATAGAATAGGTCCCTTAATAACCTAGTGAAAAACCAAAATCCATATGAATCGTTCGTTTAATAAAAGTTCTACAAAATTATACTTTTGAAATCTCAATCAACTGCCAAGGGCCAATATCGACCATTGCCAACAATGATGACAAAGGTTTGGCTAGCTCATAGAATGAGCCCCTTAATTACCTAGTCAAAAACCCTAATACATATGAATCGCTCGTTTAATAAAAGTTCTACAAAGTTATAATTTTGAAATCTCAATCAACTGCCAAGGGCCAATATCGGCTATTGCCAACAATGATGACAAAGGTTTGGCTAGCTTATGGAATATTTCCTTTAATTACCTAGTGAAAAACCCTAATCCATATGAATCGTCCGTTTAATAAAAGTTCTACAAAATTATATGTCTGAAATCTCAATCAACAACCAAGGGCCAATATCGGCCATAGCCAACAATGATGACAAAGGTTTGGCTAGCATATGGAATGGGCCCCTAAATTACAAAGTCAAAAAACTCAAATCTATACGAATCGTTCTTTTAATAAAAGTTCTCCAAAATTATTTTTTTGAAATCGTATTTAACAATCAAGGGCCAATATCGGCCATTGCCAACAATGATGACAAAGGTTTGGCTAGCTCATGGAAAGAACCCCTTAATTTCCTAGTGAAAAACTCTGAACCATATAAATCGTTCGTTTAATAAAAGTTCTACAAAATTATACCTTTGAAATCTCAATCAACAGCCAAGGCCCAATATCGGCCATTGCCAATAATGATGACAAAGGTTTAGCTTTTAATTACTTAGTTAAAAATCACGAATCGTTCATTTAATAAAAGTTCTACAAAATTATTTTTTTTGGAATTTCACTTAACACTTAAGGGCCAATATCGGCCATTGCCAGCAATGATGACAAAATTTGGCTATCTTATGGAATAGGTCTCTTTAAAAACCTAGTGAAAAACCCTAATCCATATGAATCATTCGTTTAATAAAAGTTCTACAAAATTATATTTTTGAAATGTCAATCAACTGCCAAGGGCCAATATCGGCCGTTGCCAACAATGATGACAAAGGTTTGGCTGGCTCATGGAATGGGCCGCTTAATTACTTAGCCAAAAACCCTAAACGTTATGAATCGTTCTTTTAATAAAAGTTCTACAAAATTATTTTTTTGGAATTTCACTCAACACTCAAGGGCCAATATCGGCCATTGCCATCAATGATGACAAAGATTTGGCTAACTTATGGAATAGGTCCCTTAATTACCTAATGAAAACCGCTTACCCATATAAATCGTTCGTTTAATAAAAGTTCTACAAAATTATATTTCTGAAATCTCAATCAACTGCCAAGGGCCAATATCGGCCATTGTCAATAATGATGACAAAGGTTTGGCTAGCTCATGGAATGGGTCCCTTAATTACCTTGTCAAAAACCATAATCCATATGAATCGTTCGTTTAATAAAAGTTCTACAAAATTATATTTCTGAAATCTCAATCAACTGCTAAGGGAAGTCTGGAAAGTGTTTCAATTTATGTGCTTTGTCAATATTTATTCCTAGAAAAGTATTAGGTCAACTTTCATGTGGAAAGCTCGGGAAATTCGTTTAAAAAAAAGCCCACAGCAAGATTTGAAATTTGAATAAATTCAACATGCGTCAAGTTTGGATAGTCGTTCAATTAGTGTGCTTAGCCATGAGTTAACTCTTGTGCTGTACATGAGGTCTTTGGCAACTAAAACCATTTTTATTTGTTTCTTGAGCTGCAAATATACTAATAAAATAAATAAACAATTTAAAATCAATTCTAAATTTTATACGGTTTTGGTGAATATAAAATTAAGTTTTTTTTTATTTTAAATTATACATTGATAATTATTTGCAAGGCACTCTCATTGAACCACTTTGCAGACATGTGAATTTTAAGGTTGAATTTATACAAATGGTTAAATTTCAAATAAGTCTTTTATTCAAACGAATTTTTCCGGGCTCCCTAGTCAGCTAGGCACACTAATTGAAGTAATTTCCAATTTCTCCTTGCTTCTTCCAATACTAACATTGTGTAAGATTTTGTATAGTTTGCGAGAATTGAATAATGAAGTATCAAAATATTTTTGAAGGTTGGTCCATGAGGATGGTTCTTCCTTCGTCCCTTGGTATTTACATCTGAGCTTTATCAAATCCAACATAATCAACTAAATAATTACAAAGTTTAAGGTAACCCAACTTCGTCGTTCGATTTGTAATGGACTATAAATTTGATCTAAATTAGGCTACCCGATACTTTGGAATTTCTTGTTCAAATAAATTTTAATGTGAAAAATTGGCAAGCTCCTAAACAAGGATCTCGACTTTTTTTAAAAGGGCACTGAACGTCGTTGTCGGAATATATTCCACTGATGCTCCTGTTAAAAACCCGCAAAATTCTTTTGGAAAGAAAACATTTCAGAAGATAAATATAGCAATACGACAGAATATAATAAATACACAATTAATCCCCGTGCTAATTTTTACTGTGCACACTTAAAAAAAATTGCTTTTGTAATGTAAATTGCAATACATATAGGTGCAGTGGAAGGCTGTATCACAAAATAATACAAAGCTTGCATTAAATAGGATTCAATACAATTTGCAATTATTTGTAATACAGCAATTACATTAAATTTTAGTGCAACATTCCATTAGAATGTAAAGCAAGTTGTAGAAGAACCGTCGATCAACTCCATTTAAATTTATCAAAGACTGCATTAATAAAATATTTTTGTTGTATTAAATTTTAAAGCAGGTTGCATTAAAGTTGTGTAAGTTTAACCGTTTTTTTTCTGAGGTTTGGTCATTTGGTCTTTCTTTTTGGTGTCTTGAGGGTCGAAATCTCAGAGAGCAGTTTACTTTAAAAAACCAAACATTCATCTTTCTACTGGCGGGCTACTCCGCTTTATACTCGTCTAAGGTAATAAATTAAAAACTGAAAAGCTTACTTTTAACATATGTAATAGACATTTTCAAATTAAAAAAACCCAATTATTTTATTTGTCATTTAATCAGTTTGATTTAGCGAATTTTATATCATTAAAGCAAAACATGTGCATGAATTTATTCTTCATAAGTACATTTAAGTCCGCTTATTTCATCCAAGTTTATGTTGGTATAATTTTTTAATTTGAGCAGGTTGCTTTAAAATATTTAATAGTTTTATTAAACATATTTTTTGATGCAAATACTGCTTTAGAAATCTTCATAATTACGTTAAAATTCATTTTAATGCAATCATTACTTTAGAATTTAATAATAACCTGTATTAAATCACCATCTTTTTCATAATATTCCCAAATTTAATAATGGGCACATTCGCCGCTACATTGCTGTTGTTTAATCCGCTACCCGAACGCATTAGACGTTAAGTTTATTCTAAACAGTTAAAGATATGCTATTTGAAACACCAGACGTCTCACATTTCAAAGGTTAAATTAACACAATATTTAAAATTTTAGATTGAGAACCTATTTTTAAACTTTACGTGTAATTCCTATGGTAAACAGTGACAAACCGAAATGAGCCTATATCCTGCCATAAAGTCACTATATGGAAATACCAATTTATGGATGGTGTTGACGGTAACTTTCGGCAATATTATCGACATTCTTGTACTTTTGGCTTAAAACTTGCGGCTAACTTTAACAGGGTGGTGTTGCCAACATACGACATTCTTTTATGAACAGGGATTTTTCAGAAATTTATTTTTCAAATTTCTTAAAAATTTATTCTTTTGTATTTTTAATTTTATTAAATTTTTTTCTTTAAACATTTTGTTTTGAATACTTTTCTGTAAACAATATGCTTTTTGAGATATAAAAATTCACTGTAAAAAGTTTAATAATGAATCATCATCTCAGGGTACCTCAAAACAGACAAATCTGCAAAAATCGCAGTGTGGAAAATTGTCATGATTACTATACATTATTTTGGTTAAGTGAAAGAAAGTAAAAAAAACTCGGAACAACCTAGTGACGATTGAGACTTAGCAAATCAGATTATTATGCCAAATGTTCTCGTAGGTCTTTTTATTTTGTATCTTAAAAATTCAGATCTGATGGAATTTTTCCTGATAAACCTCGGCATTTCTTTCCTCTCATTAGGGTTCATTTTCATCACCTTTTCGGGGCGTGCATTACTTTTAGTTCTATCCCGTTAACCTGGAACAGAAGTAAAATGGGCTTAACATGAAACCAGGTAAATCTGAATATACTGATCAAACACATTTTTGCTCTAATAAATACAGCTGTCCTCCACTTTTCACGAAGCATTAGAAAAAATTAGAGATCATTATATACCTACCACTCCCGCACAGGAAAATTAGTAAAGTGCAAGACGGTTAAAGAGCTGATAAATTCTTTACTTACTAAAATCACTTTCTGTACAGGATGAGACCTTTAAATTGATCGAATATGCCCAAATCTCGCGTTGTTTTTATTGAATACGACAACAGTGTTTAACGTAGATAAAAAAAACTTTTTTGAGAATACTACTGGTTCGACTCCCAAAATGTTGTATTTCGTATTGTTGATAGTTAACTGAACTATTTAAATGTTTCTATTAATGTTGTGTGGAATATTGTTTGTAGGTCAATTGGTTATTCGCTACAAAACCCATGTCCATAACTTCACGTTTTTTGTTTCTGCCACAACTGCAGTCCATTATTTTGTTTATAGAAATGCTAGATGGAGCTTGATCAATGGAGTTATCGAGGCTTATATTAATTTTTAGCTATATTTAGCTGGTAATATAAATTTGTATGCGGTTATTATTAAATTGATGTCTGAGTTCAATTTCACACGGCGTGTGGCCGTCTCTAATTGGCGTCTCTATCATTTGTATAGATCATAAGACAATCTTTTAAAAATTTCAAAGTTAAAATTTCCAAGTAAATATGGAAAATCTTCTGCTCAAGATTAGAGCAGGCCGAGAAATATGTCATGTTGATTTAGTAACAGATGGTTGTTAATAATTTCCTTATGTCTGGATGTCTGCAATAGCAGAATCAATTAACGGCTTTTTCGCCAATCTGATTTATCTGATTTCACATACATAGTCAAGGTGGAGATTTAAAAAGCTTTTGGACTACGAATTGATCCAAAACTACTTGGTTATTTAACACCATTACCAGGTAGTTTTCGATGCCGGTTGTCCAATTTTTATTGAGTTTGGCATTATATTAAGGGCTGAATTGAAGTTAGAGTTGGCGTTCAGTGAAAGTTGAGTTAAGGTTGAGTTGAGGGTTGTTTTGCGGCTGAAGTCCTATAAAGTGAGGGGTTTAATTGAGAACTTAGGGGTTCAGTTAAGGATTAATTGGAGGTTAATTTGAGTTTGGCTTTGAGTTGGTGGTAGTGATTAACCTCGATCTGGGGTTGAGTTGACTTTAAGTTGGTTTGAGATAGCTTGAGTTGGGGTTGAGTGAGAAGGTTGGTTATGGAATTATTTGTGGGTTGAGTTGAAAGTATTGGTTTCAGCTCATTACCCTTTTTCTTTACAACAGCTGCGTTGCAAATTACTATCAATTATATTATTAAAATTTAGTTAGTTCGATTAAGATAAATTTCATTCAAGCATGGAATTTCTCTAAGCCTGAAATTTAAATTTATTTTTAAATAGTTTTTCTCGACAATACTAGAAAAGTATGGATATTTTTGAATATCTATGAGGTGCTGAATTATATTTAATTGTAAGATAATCGGTATTAGATCCCTCTGTGTACAATTTGGACTTAGTTCTAAATGTCTTAATTCAAAATATGGAATTTTTCCAATTTTTAGATAGACCTTGCGGGTCCAACTCTTTTTTCGAATTTTCTTAATATACCCTCAGTTGATACATACTACATTTCGTAGAATTTAATAATTTTGGATTATAAAAAAAAAATTTGTACCGCCGGTTGCAAAGGTGTCTTGATCATATTTTTGGTTAGCTCGGGCAAGTGCCATCCAATTGTGACGAACTTGTCTGTAATTTACCATATTTAGTAATTGAGCAGTTGTATCGAATTATAATCTATGTATTTTACAAACGTTAGCGTTAAAGTAAGCTCGCATCTAACACTATTAAAATATACTTCTATAATCGTTGGGAATGCTGGCACATGTTTTGTAAATTTTGTACTTTTGGAAATATTCGATTGAATAAAGCAATTTAATACAATTTTTTGGTATTTTCCCCTCTTGGAATTAATCTTCAGCGTTAAGTGATGAATCCTTTTATTTTATTTTACGTTTGTAAAATAAAGTAGGTCGACCTTGGAGTCTTTTCGACCTTGGAGATTTGTATCACTATATCGTTATTGTTGTTTTTTCATTAACTTCACTAGCCTAAAAAACATTATTATTTTTTGATTAGTAAATTTTTAGAAAATCTAAATATCTTAGCCACATATGAACTTATAAATTAAAAACGTTAGAATCATTACAAATGTTGTTATTAATAACATTTCAATGTTTTTTTATCGAATTCTGAACAATTTTTAAATTGTAATCCGAAACCAGGTGAAACAACAACAAGCAATTATAATAATGGCAAATATTCCGGTGGATACATTTTATCTATCATTCAAACGTTTGTGCTGTTAATTTTCTAAATTTAATTTTAATTTTAAACTATTATAACATTTAATCAAACAATTAAATTAACTAAGCACAACACAACACATAATAACATTAATTTAAAATTACAAAAATAAAAATTCCACTTACGCGGACAGTAAAAAAAATCTTTGGTTCTTTGAACTTCTATTAAACAAATATTTAAATTAAAACTTAAATAAAATATTTGCGAAAGCAAACAATTTTGAAACAAGTACCTCTTACAATTATTGAAGTCTCGGAATTCCAATTACCGGGTAAATCTATTATTGATAGATAGAATTCTTGCAAATCATGATCTAATATCGACCATTCTTGAAGAAAAGTCTCTGTTGTGGATGATACTGTCAGAATGTTTTTTTTTTAATATTTTATCTAGAGAATTTGTTGATCTAGAGGAGTGTCGAAAAATATTGATGTTGTTGAGTATTTCAGCGTAAAATTATTCCTTGTTTCTCCAATATAAAATTATAAAAGCAGACAAGAAAAATGTAGACTAACTGAAAATATCTTCCAGCAACCCAGCCGATTGCGCTTTAATGGATATAAAGCCTACCGGGCTGCAACTACACTAATTATGGTGGCTTGGGTATAATTGGCTAAAGCAGCCTAAGAATTGTTAACCGTTCCATTGTAAAATATATCTGGAACGGCTGAGGAGGAACCAAATAAAATATTACCATTGACTCTGTTGTAAGCTGCATTTGAATGAAAATGTGTTATGCCTTGACGAATCAGAAAGGTCTTGTTCAGCTGAAACATTCGCATTAGAACATAACAATATTATTTCAAAAGCACACTTGGATCAATCACAAAGCTGGATAAATTTGATTAGTATTGCTTAATTTGGTAAAGCAGAGATGATATATGGTATTCCAAGAGGCAGGTCAATTATCGAAAGGGTAGTTATTGTAGCTACATCGTTTGCAAACGTCTCAAGGCTGAATTGAGCGCAAAACACTAGTTTGTAAAAACACAGGAATCATGTGGGTAACTGGAGTAGGGAAACCTTCGAATTTAAGCTTGAAATTTCTCATACTGTTTGAACCGAATTTGTGCTAATAATTAGTGATCGTTGGAAAAAATTAGTGCTAGTCTAGGAGCCGAGCAAATGGCAAAAGAATTTTCATATTCCGCCAGAAAAACGGTAAAAAAAAACAAAAACAAAAACCTGAATTTTGCGGAAATCAGAAAAGACTAACCAATTAACTTAACCTTTTTAGTTGGTAATTACAATGAAGAAATTTGTGCTTATCACAATAATATAAATTTTGACAATTTTCATTCATTAAATTGTGGAAAATGAAAATCAATACGCACCCCTAAATGATACTATACGGAACCATCCAAGACACATTTTCCGTTCAAAAATTCCCAAATTGAACAACAAACATAACTGATTTAAACTATTTCCGTCATAAAATGTATTACAAACCACTACAAAAAATGCAAAAGCGTAACCTGATTTTCAGCGGAAACCGGGAAAGTTTAACCAATTAACTATAGCTTTTCCATTAGTGAACACATTGAAGAAATTTGTGAATTTTTTTGTGAAGAATTTCGAATATTTTTATTTATATGTATCGAAGACCGATAGGCCTGAATTTATAGTCGTAACTAGCCCTATTATTATCGCAAAAAAAAATTCGATATGAATTTAGAATTTATCTGGGTGATTTCGATAATTTGTAACAATGTTTATATTGATGGATTTTGGTCACTAGCAACGTTGTTACAATCTTACAGCGAGGTTTTATAAATGAAAACATAAATACGAAAACAGTTACTATAACATGAGTTATGGTTGTAGTAAGGACTATATATTCGGACCATAATTTCCGAATTGAACAAAAAAATTATTGAGTTTAACAATTTCTGACATATGGTAAAATGTTTTAGAAAGCAATAAACGTTGCGGTTCAATTTGTGCTGATATAAGATTATGGTATATGTTGGCTATATAAAGCAATTTGTGACTTTTTGTTGATATGCCGAATTTTAAAACTACACTGCGAACAGATGCAAAATTAGTGAAATATTATAAAACAATGTCGGCAAATTTTCAAATTAGCTCAAATCCGTTTCTAACGGTATACGAAGTTTCAGCTTAAATTGGAAAGATTCCCTTCTGCCGTTAATCGTAATTTATTGAACAAGCAAGGTGTCTTGGATGATTCAAATCGTATTGATAAATTTTCCATATTTCCTTGGTTTACAATAAAAATATTCGAAACTTATATTTTTGTGATAAGCACAAATTTCTTTATTATACTTACCAACTAAAAATATTAAGTTAATTGGTTAATCTTTCCTGGTTGGCGCTGAAAATCAGGTTCTGTTTTTGTATTCTTTTTCTCGGCTGCTGGACTAACACTAATTTTTCCCAATGAGCAATAATTAGCACAAATTCGGTTCTAACAGTACGAGAAAATTTAAGCTTAAATTCGAAAGTTTAATAAATACGAAAACAGTTACTATAACATGAGTTATAGTTGTAGTAAGGACTATATATTCGGACCATAATTTCCGAATTGAACAAAAAAATTATTGAGTTTAACAATTTCTGACATATGGTAAAATGTTTTAGAAACCAATAAACATTGCGGTTCAATTTGTGCTGATCCAGAATTGACCAGAATGAATTTAAACGTACCAACCAAGTGGCACCAGGTTCGAATACCACAGGGGAGGGATTTCAAAAGGATTGTACCTTATATAAGATTATAGTATATGTTGGCTATATAAAGCAATTTGTGACTTTTTGTTGATATGCCGAATTTTAAAACTACACTGCGAACAGATACGAAATTAGTGAAATATTATAAAACAATGTTGGCAAATTTTCAAATTAGCTCAAATCCGTTTCTAACGGTATACGAAGTTTCAGCTTAAATTGGAAAGATTCCCTTATGCCGTTAATCGTAATTTATTAAACAAGCAAGGTGTCTTGGATGATTCAAATCGTATTGATAAATTTTCCATATTTCCTTGGTTTACAATAAAAATATTCGAAACTTATATTTTTGTGATAAGCATAAATTTCTTTATTATACTTACCAACTAAAAATATTACGTTAATTGGTTAATCTTTCCTGGTTGCCGCTGAAAATCAGGTTCTGTTTTTGTATTCTTTTTCTCGGCTGCTGGACTAGCACTAATTTTTCCCAATGAGCAATAATTAGCACAAATTCGGTTCTAACAGTACGAGAAAATTTAAGCTTAAATTCGAAAGTTTCCCTACTCCAGTTACCTATACACAGAAATCGAATATAGGGGTCTATTTCAAGTTCACCTAGTTAGGGGGCGTCGACAAAAATTATGAAAATCGTATATATGCCAAACCAAGAGGTTTAGCTCAAAATAGAGTGTGGAAAAATCTTAGTGAATTTCTAAAAAATAAAAAAAATTAAAAATTGTATTTTCAGTTGCGAGATCATCAAAGCCTTTCATCTAGAATTGTTCAGAGTTTCAACGAGTTATGCATTCCTAGATGAGATTAATATCTTAAAGGAGATAACTTTGCAGCCAAGTTACAATTAAACTTTTACTGGAGGCTTTATCCACCTAGTGTTATCTTTAGTTCCCATCGTTTCTAAATGAAGTTTACGAATTCTCTGGTCACAGATTTAATAAACAGCTTACCAAAAATAAAATAGTTTACTGATAAAACCAACATTCCTACCAAATTACATACATAAGAGATAACTTTATTCCTCTTATCCTTCTGTGGATCAGTTCTGTGTTTTCCGTATACTTTTCAATTGAAACCGACAATAGAGAGGAGACCAATATAGCCATATGGCAAATTAAATTAAAAATTAAATTATTTAATCGAGATAAGCCTTCATTTTTATTATTATCGTTATTATTCGTTCGTATATATATAAAAAATAAAAAATTTAACAAAACAATAAAAGTAACAATAATTATAATTGTTATTTTCTTATTCTTTTTTTACTGTTCTCATTTTTAATTATTTATAAACCGCACAAATAAATGTTAGTACATTCTTGGCGAAACAAAAACCAAAATTAAATAATTGATAGACGATTCGGATTGGTTGGGAACATGAAATTTTCGTAATTATTATTTTGATTCTTAATTTTTATTTGGAAAATCTAAATCCAATAAAACCACTAAAAAATAAAAAAATCCGAAGGATAAAAATTAATTTAATTTTTATTTACATATTTTGTTGTTACAAATTTGCAAAAAAGAAAAAAAAAGAAAAATTCAAGTGAAAATTAATAAAAATAAAAATTGTTGTTTGGTTTTTCTTTGTTGTATAACTTTTATTATTATTATCATTATTATTATTATTTTTTTTTTTTGCTTCAGTTTAATGAAAACTCTTATTTATTTATTTAATTATTATTTTTATTCTTATTTCGAATTTAACTGGAAATGGAGATTTGTGTTTTTTATTCTACGATTCCAAATATAATGAGAATTTTTTTGTTGTATTTTACTTCTTGAACGGGTTACAAAAAAAGATAAGAAATTAATTATACAAGTATCAAGAACAAAAAACAAATGAATATTAAAACTAAATTAATTTTAAACAATAATAATAAAATAAAGATTGTTTCAAGCCTAAGTATCGTAAAAAAAAAAAAAATTCTTGTTTTTAATTTGAAAAATATATTTGTGGGGGCATTTCAAAAATTCCTCGTGTTTTGATATAACGGTCCACTGGATTGATATTAATGGCTTGTACAGATGATAGGATATACCAATGGTGGGTGCCAAAAATCTTAACTCTATTGTCAAAGAAAATTAAAATGATTGGGCCAAGTGAAAAATGGGTCTTGATAGACGCAAGGAAATTGGAATGTCAAACATACCAGATTTCATTTCAATTGATATTGTGTGTTTATCATCTGACGAATGAGGAGGTTAATAGTAATGTGTTCTAAGAGTACCAAAACACCAATGCGCGGCATTTTGGCCGGCTTGGTATAAACGGTTTGATCGAAATATTCGGCACATTTTGTTGAAAACCGTTTAAGCCGTAAGTATTGAAGTTCACCACGATAAATTTATAGTGGTTCCGGAGCTTGCAATATTGAAGACCATGATCGTTCATGGCCCTCCTGACCATATTAGTGCTACCCGTGTCCTTACAAATTGACACTCATGGGGTGGAAAGGAAAAACTGTTTTTGGATTTTTTAGGAAAATAAAGGAGGAAACAATTAAAGATAATTTATATTTAATAAAACTATTAAGTAACTTTTAACAATTCGCAATAAAATCAAACAATCTTGAATAATCTGAAAATTTGCAATAATTTCGAACTGCTTCAACAATTTTGAATAATCTGTTCCATCAGCGAGTGAAGCAATCAGCACCTTATCTCGAAAGTTTAGAATATTATCGATCTAACAAGAAATCCGAGGCCGTTCATATTGACAATATCTGAATTAGTCCACAATTATTTTAAGGGTCTTTGAAAGTCTCAACTATTCTCGAAAAATGTCGTCTATGGTATGTAATTCAACATACTCAAATTTTAATTTAACTTTAAATGTTCGATAAACTCAAAACAAATCTTTATCATTCACTAATTATGTACTAAGACCGAGAAAAAGTGAAAAAATACGATAAGTTCAAATAGTCATCAATCTGATCAGATTATGTAAATAAGTGCTATTCCGTTTCAGCCTCTAAGCCAAACTCGAATATTATTGGAAATTTCGAAAGTTACATGTATGTAACACTCAACGAAAGTCAAATCTCGAATACGTCTAAAAACCTGAGATTCGGCTTTAAACTGAAACTAAAACATCCGATGAAATTTTTATGAGCCACAACCAAATCAAAAACCGAACGATTTTTTTATTCGAAATTCCTAACCAAAGCATTTACTCAATTAAACAAACAAAAACTCCAAAAACCGAACGAATATTTAAATAATGCTTCAATTTTATTTACGTTTAAGTTTGTTTTTCTTTTCATTTCACTTATTATTGAAAGGCAATTTTATTAGAGTATGTGGCACATCTTGTACTATGCCACTTACTTAATTATAAGTAAGAAAGTTTGGTGTAGATTAAGGATGTAGATTATTTTTAAAGTGATTTTCATAAAGGTATTGAATTTGGTATTTTTTGTTTTGGAACCAAAATCATTGAGCTTGTCACCAAAACCGAACTAAAACCATAAACCAATTTATAATTTTAAAAACCAAAACCAGAACCAAAAGTTTAATTTAACTTTAAACTAAAACCGAATTAGCTCCAAACATTCGTTGGCTTCCATCTCTGCTAAAAACTTCGAAAAATCACCAAAAAATCGCAAATTCCGATTTATAATTAATTCTGAAACATCTTGCAAATTTCGGGTGATATCGAGAAAATTCCAATATTTTCAAAAATCCTGAAAAGGCTGAAAAATTTTGAAAAATCTCGCTACGAAATCCAAAAGTGTAAAAACCGTTTTCTCAAAAAAATAACTGCACAATCTCGAATAATCTAGAAAAATATTGATTAATGTTGATAATTTCGATACCAAACATCGCTCAATGCCTAAAAATCTAGATTAACCCAAATATCTCAAAATCTCGAATTTCAACTAGATATATAGCAATCTATCTATGCATAATATTGATAATTTTGAATAATTTCGAAAAATCCAAAATGATATGTAAATAACATTTAGCGCCTACAAACGTCGAAATACTCAAATCGTTAACATGACGCAGCCCAACGTCAAAATTCAAGAATTTCGATTATTATTCGCGGTTTTAACAATAATATTACGGGTGTCAATAATATGGTCCAACCACCCATTTTTTATTATTTTTCAACAATCATAATGGACGAAGGAGTTCTCTAGATAGAGAATAGATCATATATCTTGGTTGGTTCCAGGCAAAGGCACAACACAAAAATTTAAACAATCATGCGAAATTTTATGCAGTCTTGGTTATTTTATTTAAATAGCAATAACCTTCGGCGGCATTCGGTTATTGCCATTTATGAATGATTGGGAAGAGTTCACCAACTACTTAGAAAAGTCAAAGATTTAGCCAAAAAAATCTACCACAAGACATTTCTTGCCAAACACATAGATAATTTATTAATTTCTAACAAACATCATTATTCCTTGATGCTCAAAGAGTTTGAAAGTGTCATTCACAGATTAAGTAGCTACCATTTATCTAATCTACAAGAAATATCGTTTTTACTTTTAATGGATCAAAATCTCTGAAGGTAACTTCGTGCGATTCTATAACTAACATATTATTTTCTTTCCTTAATTCCTTCCTCATACTGCCCTTTAATAAAATCCTTTTACATAAACTCTTTCTAGTACTCTTCACAAAAACAAATATGTTTAGCTAAAGTTGAGATTGACAAACTAGGACTGAACTTGGAAAATTCGCTAAACTTTATTAAATCGCGGTATGTCTTACACAGACTTTAGAAAACTACTAACAAGTACTTCACAAGTAAAGAAATGGGAATGCAGATTGTGTAATCCCAGCCGAAAGTAAAAAGGTCGATAACGCAGATTGTGTTATTAACATTCCAGCCGAAAATAAACAATTTGGTGGTTGACAGCCAACAATAAATAGGATATATGGTTTGCAATAAAAATTTTGTAAATAATCTTACGTGGAAAACTTTGTTTAACCTAGTCGTGGAAAATATCTTAAAATGCGAAGGATTCACAAAATTGGAATAAAATCAGCCTCTAGAGTGTTATGTCTGGAGATGGATTGCATTGACGTTATTTGTCAATAGCTGTCGCAGCAAAACCGTTCAGTTCTAGTTTCCCGTGTGAAATCTCGGCAAATTCGATTTTCCAAAAATCATTTGAAAATTTGTATAAAATCAGCCTTTAGAGTGTTATGTCTGGATATGGATTGCATTGATGTGACTTGTCAATAGCTATCGCGGGAAAAAAATTCAGTTCAACTTTCCTGTGGGAAATCCAGGAAAATTCAAAATTATCTTCAAATTTTTCCTGTGATAGCTATTGACAAATCATATCAATTCAATCCATCTCCAGACCTAACACTCTAGAGGCTGATTTTATACAAATTTTCTAATGATTTTCAGAAAATCGAATTTTCCGAGATTTCCCACGGAAAACTTGAACTGAATTTTTTCCTGCGATATCTATTGACAAATCAAATAAAAACAATTCAACTTCAGATGTACACTCTAGAGGCAGATTGTATTTTAATTCTGTGAATACTTCTGATTTTCCGATATTTTCCACGACTAGGTTAAACAAAGTTTTCCACGTAAGACTATTTACAAAGGTTTTTATTGCAATCCATGTATCCTGTTTACTTTTGCCTGTCAACCTCCAAATTGTTGTCCACATAATTTGCATTATCGGCTTTTTAGTTTCGGATGGAATTACACAATCTGCATTACCTTTTCTTTACTTTCGGCTGGACTAACACAATCTGCATTATCGACTTTCCACTTTCGCGTGGCAACTTTCGGCTAATTTTAACAGTATAAAAAATTGCATGCTATGTTACAATGTATTTATTGCATTTGTCGTATAACAACGTTATTTGTGACACAGCGGAAGCACGCTTTTATGTAACTAACATAAACAATGTTTTTAAATTAATTTTATATCATTGCTATTTATATAAAATGTTATGTTATGTAGCGCTAATACTTTAGCTATTTGTTACATATAGTGGAAACACGCTTTAGGATTGATTTACATTTAACCATTTTCTGCAGATGCGGGTGTGACTTAAAAATTTAATTTTATTTACATTAAAAAATCTAAATTTAGACAAAACATGTTGTGCATGTTATTGAAGCATTATGTATTAACAGCAATTTGACAAACTCGGCAGCTAAAAAAAAAATGCAGATGATTACTGGATTTGTTATTAGGGTTTCAATTTATTTGCAAACGTCTTTTGTCGTTAAGTATAAATCGACTATAAGAGGCGACTCTGAAATATTCATTTTAAAGAGCTGGATAAATCCAGAAGTTATTTTATTGTTGTTTATAATTTGTACAAATGGTCCCCTCCCTATACATTGAGTTATAAAGTTTCGATTGGGTTTTCGATTAAAAAAACGCTCAAATATAAATTTTTGTCAACTTCCGTTGATCATAAATAGGTAGTTTTAAGATTCACCTTTATGACATTTTTAAAATGATTTTCGAAATAATTTTTTCTTTTCTAAATCTTGATGACAGCATTCGGTTTATAATTTTTTTTTTGTAATTTTAATTAAAAAATTCTGTAAAAATGAACGAAATGAAAAGTGGAAATTTTTAATATTTTTTTTTTTTTTTTTTCATTTCACCAAATGAAGAAACGCTTTGAATCATAACTGAAAGTGGAAAACCACACGCAAAACATAAATATAAACTTCCGATTTCTTTGATGTTTTATTATTTTTTTTTTTGTTGGTTTTCAAAAATAATTCCATCATCAAATCATAAAATAAGATATTAGTTTTTTTTGTACGTTTTAATTATGTTTGTACATAATACATCGTACACAAACATCGCGTTTTTTATAAATTCTCGAGTATTTTTAATAAGAAATAAATAAAGCAGTAAAAAAAAAATATCTAAAAAGGGTTAAGATGTAGAGATTAATGCGAATTTATCGATTTTAAGTGTTCCGCTGTTATGGTGTTTCAACATTACATTTCTCTGAATTATGAATTTTTAATTGGATATGGAACCATGTGCGTTTCTAACGAATTACGGTATACGGATATACGTTTTCCAAGTATAAAATCAGGGTTATATAAATAAATAATGCCCGAAATGAGATTTAAGCGTGTTTGTTTGTTTTTTTAATTTGTTATATACATAACTAATTAACGAACAATTAATATTTGTCATTAAACTTTCATTGAATCAATGAATTGCATTGTGTGACCAAACTTATGTGTACGTACACATATACAAAAAAATCTTTTCATTCGCATAAACCAACAATCTTAAAATAAAATCAACATAAGTAACATAAAAAAAATTATTAAATTAAATTAAATTAAAAATAGAAAATTTCTGTTGTGTTTCTGATTTTCTTTTAATTCCTGCTAAGTATTTTTTTATTTGTAATTTTTTATTTTTAATGAATGGCTCTAAGAAAATATTTTTGTTGTCTTTTTGGTTTGTGTTATAAAAATACGTTCATTCAAGAAAAAGGCGAGTTTGAACATAACAAAATATCTTAAGATTTTTTTTTTTTTTTATTATTGTTCTTCTTATTATTTTATATAATGCTATTTGCATTTAATTCATGTAATGCGATATTTTTTTTTTTATTCCGTAGATTTTAATTAAACGATTTATAAATACCCAACGGATATTTTTAGTTCGTGAAATAATTACAATTGGGGATTGGTTGATTTGAAGAATTATTTTTATAATGATTCTGGTTGCTGCACACAGCTTCGAGGAGAACATACCTCAATTATATATGTAATAGAATGTTTTTATTTGAATTAAATTGCGATATTCGTTTTATGTAGTTAAATTTACTAGTAGTTGTGTATACCTGTTAGTTACCATAAAATTGAGGCACATAGGAGCAACTTAATAAATAAAGTTTGACAGCTTAAACCATAAATAACAAGATTTGATTCACGATACAATTAAAATATAAATGCAAATATTTCAGAAACAGTCCAAACATTTTACGTTCCAATATAGTATACTATATACCAGCTGTTAGAACAGCTTGACAATAAAATATATATATATATGTAGGTGTTATATACAAATATTTTTATATCACAACTACTTCCTAAGGTTAAAAAGGAGATTTTAGCCATTAATTTCAATTATTCAATAATACACTTTCAAATATACTTGAAATAATCTGAAGTTCACACATACATCACACTCACCTTGAGGCGTTGTTTTACAATAGAAATTTATTTTTTTATTTCCTTAATATTAGTTGTAAATATTCTCAAACTAAACTTGATTGCATATCGAAATTTATTTCTGAAATTATAACCCACTTGCACTTGGAATTCCTTGGCTGTTTAAAATTTAGAGCGGACCAAACTTGTAGTTTCATTTACGAATGCAGAAACTTCAAGCTTTTTGAATTTGAAGAAAATTCTGAAATAAAAAAAAATCCAAATTCTGAATTAAAAGAGGAACCGGCATTACTTTGCCCAAGAAAATGCAGGCCTTTTCCTTGAACGCTTTTGACTTTATTTTACGTTTTTGGCCTTGACATTTTTGGGGATTTATCCGATTTGAGTGCCGGTCGATCTGTCTTTCTATCTGGCTATCTGGGGTTTCCCTATATCAGACATGGTTTAACTAATCGAACTGAAACTTCACATTTTAAGTTTTTTCATAAATTGGGAGGTCTCAGTGAATTTGAGTGAAGGCCGGTCAACCGAAAGGGGCAGCTTCCATGTACCACTACACTAAAACTATTAGGAACATAAAGTTAAAAATATAAAAAGAATTTAAAAAATTTGCTTGATAGATTAGGTTAGGTTAGGGTGGCTATCCTAAAGACCGGCATAAACACAAAATGATCCGTAGCCACACCACATACAAATTTTCTCAACTCTACTCATTTAACCATCCAGAGCTTACAACGAAGCTTTGAATACACCTGAAGTCCATCCCCTTGAGGTCCGGCAGGTCGCCGAAGAGAGGAGCTCCTAAAAATGTCCATCTGCTTAACGCTAGATGGGTACAAGTGCAGAGTAGGTGGAGTACAGTTTCTTCCTAGTAACCAAGACAGTGTCCTGTACCATTTGCTTGATAAGTTTCTCAAAAATCTCTATTCGTAAAAACATGTTGTGTTTTGGCCATCAAAATTGTACAAGATCTGAGAAGCGAATTCTAGAATAGAATGGACAATGGATATTTTATTTATTTATTATTTTAAATTTATGGAAATAAGGCAAAGCCTTTTCACAATATTACATAAAAATATTTTGTTTTGTTTTGAAATATAACCGAGTGTATAAGAATGGAATAAAAAATCAATTCATGTCACCGCTTTCAACATACAGTCGTTTAAAATTATACAAACTACATGCAGTCTGTCTTATGTTGTTTCTAATTCTCGTAAAGAAGATGGCGAAAATTTTAATAATTGGGAATTTCATTACTAAAATTAATCTCACTTGGCTTTCACTAAGGATAAGTGGTGTAAATATGTGAAGCAAATCCAATAAGAAGCACTAAAAATGGATAGTGGCTCATTTACATCGTACAAAAAATAAAGTCTGTTCCAGTTTAAAAAAAAACCAACGAGCTTGCATCCGAGACACGACCAATTAACGTAGGACTACGTAAAAATGAGACAAATCAAATTAAAAATTAAAAACTAGTTATCTAGTACAAAGAAACATGACTCAATCTAAAATTGATTTTTACTTTATGATTATGGCAATTGGTTCAAGTTTTAACTCCCGATAAAAGTTTAACATTTTTGATGCTTTGTGAGCTAAGAGATGTTAAACTGAAACTATACTTGTATGCCAAAGAAAATCCATAATAGAGGTGTTATATTTCTGTGTTCCGGATAGGCAAAAAGCAGATATTTATATTGATTATTTTTTAATACAACGTGCAGTTTTAATGTCTGAGAAATCAGGCGAATCTATCCGCCTTTATCCGTGGATAGCGTATTATGGCGGATAACATGATCTGATGCAGGAGGCGGGGTCTATAGCACAACATTAATTCACAATAAAAATGGTAAGAATCGAACCGCAAAGTTTATTTTAAATACATAATTGAATATCGAAGGTTGTACCAACCGAAATGTTGATTAACAGTTTCACACAAAATTTAATTTTACATAATATATACATACATTAGTTTACAATACATATAAAATTTTATGTTTTTCAAAACAGCGAATATTTTCTTTTCAAGGTTTGATGTTAACAGCTCAACAGCTATATCACTTACGCTATTGACTTACAAAACTTCGACCAGTACCCTGATTCTATAAAAAATAAGATAATGTGTAAATGGGTAAACTTGTGAAAAGCAAAGCTTGAAGTATTTTATAATCCAATTTCCAACGCACATGTCAAATTTCACTCAAATCGGTTAAAGAATAGCCAAGTTTCATCCCAGTTGGCCATATTCCAGAACTTTATCCATAAATCATTTTAGAATCCCATTTCCAACGCAAATGTCAAATTTCACTCAAATCGGTTAAGAAATAGCCAAGTTCCACCATAATTGGTCATATTCCAGAACCTCATCCGAAAATCATTTTAGAATCCCTTTTTCATTGCGCATTTTAAATTTCACTAAAATCGGTTAAGGAATAGCCAAGTTCCATCCCCATTGGGCATATTCCAGAACTTCACCTAAAAACCATTTTAGAATCCCATTTCCAACGCACATGTCAAATTTCACTCAAATCGGTTACAGAATAGCCAAGTTCCATCCCAGTTGGCCATATTCCAGAACTTTATCCATAAATCATTATAGAATCCCATTTCCAACGCACATGTCAAATTTCACTCAAATCGATTAAGAAATAGCCAAGTTCCACCATAATTGGCCATATTCAAGAACCTCATCCGAAAATCATTTTAGAATCCCATTTCCATTGCGCATTTTAAATTTCACTAAAATCGGTTAAGGAATAGCCAAGGTTCATCCCCATTGGCCACATTCCAGAACTTCACCTAAAAATCATTTTAGAATCCCATTTCCAACGCACATGTCAAATTTCACTCAAATCGGTTAAAGAATAGCCAAGTTCCATCACAATTGGCCATATTCCAGAAATTTATCTAAATATCGTTTATCAAACTTTCTTTATTAAATAAAGAAAGTTTGATAAACGATATTTAGATAAATTTCTTTTATCAATCAATTTAGATATCAATAAATTTTATTGATATTCAAAGAGCAATTCGTGTGTTACAAAAAATTTTGCTCCCTAATGTATTTTCTACAATGGCTCTGTAGAATGGGTTAGGAGCGATATTTTTAGCTTTTACGCTCTCTGCTTTAAGAGCAAAATTAAAAATAAAAATTTAAATCGCTTTGAAAGAGCGAAATAAATTTTTTTTTGTGTTTATCATTAGAGGGTAAGAGCGTAAAAGCAAACTGAAAAAAAATTTTATTGGGAGCAAGAGCGAAAATTTTTATAAAGAGCTCTAAAAGAGCGATAAATTTAAACTCTGAAAAAAAGATTATTTTAAGGAACTTTATGTATTGTACATCTATAAAAATTTTAAAAGTATAATAGACGAACATATCTTTAATGATAAATTATTCACAGAGGTTGACAACTGCTCATTATTTCCACTACTGTATCTCTATTGACAGAGATTGCTAGACATGTTGGTGTACGACATTAGCTTGGTAAGTCCATTGCCAAGTTAAAACATTTAGCCCATAAACATACAATGGGGATCAGGAAAAATTCTGGGCCACGATTCAATCAAATATTTTCATTAAAACTGCTCATTAATTGTACTACTCGTGTACGCGTCTACTAATAGTGTTTCTCCGTCGATTTTATGGAATATCAGCTGTATGTAAATGGGCCTGAAAATCACCCTTATCGCCATCGCATCGTAACAGAGGTAAGAGATATGCGGTGGGGATGAATATTGCATTCTAGTGGCATATTTTGCTATATCGAGGAATATCTGTGAATAACGGTAAAAAACACACCAAAATAGTGTTTTTTCGTCGATTTTATGAAATATCAGCAGAAATAATGAATAATTTTAATGAAAATATTTGATTGAATCTTGGCCCAGAATTGTTCCTGATCGCCATCGTATGGTAATGGGCTAAATGTGTTAGCTTGGCAATGGACTTAACAAGCTAGTATCGTATACCAATATGTCTAGCAATTTCTGTAAATAGAAATACAGTAGTAGAAATAATGAGTAGTTTTCATGAAAATAATTGATTGAGTATCGGCCCACAAATGTTCTTGATCCTAAACTTATGGTAATGGGTTAATTGTTTGAAGTTGGCACTGAACTTAGCAAGCTTGTGCTTTATATCAATGTGTAGAAATTTGGTGAAATTCAGCATTGTAACAGCGGTTGTCTTTTAATAATGAGATAACAACTGGTGTATTTCTGCAGATTTCTGCAGAAATAAGCTACATCTTAATAAGTTTGAAGTTTAATTGTTACCAAATAATTTTTTTCGTGCTACTAATGCATGTAGTAATAAATTTCGGGATGGTTTTCATTTTTTCATACAATTCAATTATTTTTTCGGGCTAGTATGGATTTTAGCAACGAAACACACCAAAATTTAAAAAAGCCTTTTCGGGATGATTTTTCGGGGTAACTTCACATACATGTTATATGGCCTCCTCAGAAGTTCTAAAGATATGAAGATTTGCACGTTGTTGCCGAAAAGGCTTTTTCAAAATGTTTGTCTCGACTAAAACTTAAGGAAATTTTCATTCCATCCACAAAAAAATATTCAAAACCCTTAACCAAATGGTATTCACCCCGAAAAATAATTGTAAAGAAATTGATTTAGATTTGATAGGATTAAAGTAAACTAAATATTTTATTAATAGTTCCTTTGGACACAATATAAATTTATAGTTAGTAAACACAGAGCGGTCAAATTTTAATTTCTAATTATCTTGTTATGCTCTCAGATTTGTCCCACTGAAATTGCGTGGAATACCCGACTTCTTAATTCAAAACCCGAACACCATTTAAAAATCACGCATTTTAAGGGTAAAATTAACCACATTCTTATATAATACTTAAAATAAAACATGGCCAATTTCGAAATGTCCCCCTTAAATAACCGCCCTCATTAAGAGAGGCATAATGGTGAAAAAGAAATACGGTCAATTTCAAAATTTCTAGAAATTTCCAAATTGGCCGTGTTTCAAAGTTTCACACAAAGTCAGATATTCGACCCAATTTCACATATCTAAAATCGATGCAAGATATTTAGAAATTGGAATTTGACCCCTTAGTATTTTTATTTTTATATTTTTAAAGGGTGGGTGTTTGTATCCTAGAGCACTGTGAACATTGAGGCGTATTGTGCATCCCTAGAGATTCCTACATAAAATGTAGGTCTATGTCCTTGATAAACATCGCTACCTGAAGCATATGCAGTGGATCGGCGTTAGGCCACTGGATTATGTAGGCATTGAGGAACTTGAATCTTTCTAGGATGATAGCATCGCATTTGAAGGGTGGGTGTTCTAAAGCTTCCTTACCGCAGTAACAGAACCTGCACTGGTCCGTTAGGGACCTTCCCATTTTATGTAGATGGCCGTTAAAAAGACCGTGCCATGTTAAAAACCAGGTAAGGGATCTTAGGGATTGGCGAACCATCCTCGGTGCCTCTCCCAGACGTATAATATTATAACTGAATAATTTCTTGGCCTGTCTCATAATAATGGAGGACTCCCAGAGTAATTTCCTATAGTTCTGCTCCCAGTTCCTTATACCATCTGCCAAATGGGTTTTGGAAAAAGCAAAACTTGAACTGGGACCCAGGAAATTTCGGCTTGCTACCATTTTTGCATATCGGTCTGCTGCCTTATTTTTTTTAATGGTGGAGTGGCCAGGAGACCACAAAAGGGTGACGTTATTTGCTTTAACCAGTTCTAATAAATTACAGTAGCAGCTCCAGATCAATTTCGAGTTGAACACTGAATCTCCTAAGGCTAGCAGAGCTGCCTGGCTGTCCAAAATTATATAGATCTCGGTCTTCTTATATTTCTTTTTGAGACATTGAAGCACACATTCCTCAACTGCAATGGTCTCTACCTGAAAAACTGTGGGGGTGCTACCCAGTGGTATGCATAGCTCTAGGTCGGGCCCGACTATCCCTGCACCAATACCTCCGTCTGTTTTTGACCCATCCGTATACCATACAGAAGCATGTCGGGGGAGAGAGGAGATAATATTCTCTAGCAGTACCCTATCTGGCAAACTAATGGTAATATTTCTCCGACAGTAGATTGTCCTTGCTATCAAATCTGATGGTTGAATCAATTCCTCCTTAAAATTTAATTCATGTAGGACACTGTTGTGTCCTGGCCTTAAGGTTTTAATTTTGGCCGCAATTTTTAGGTTCAGCCCTCTTGAACCGGCTACTTTTTTAATGTGTAGGTGCAAGGGTGAGAGCCCCAGTATTTTGTCAAGGGCAGCTGTTGGACAAGTCCTCATTGCTCCACTTGCACCCACATAGATTAACATCTGGATCTTGTCCAGTATTCTCCGTCTTTAACCACCACAATAAATGCCGCGTAAGAGACCATAGGTCTTATGGCGGCGCGGTAGAGCCATACCAACATTTGTGGGCTCAGTGCCCACGTTTTGCCAATGTCTTTTGCTCTACCTAAGAGCTATGTTGTATTAGGTAAAGGAATTCTGATAGGTAGTCCAATCAGTTTTGGTTCCACCTTGTGCCTCTGAGATGCACCAGGGGTGAGCTTGAGTGGTAGGCATTAATTATTGCCTCTGTAACGTCATTTGCCACTCTGTCGAGGTCTTCGACAAGAGGTCTTGTCATAATAGACCGGCCAGTTGGTGCGTTTTGGTATCCTTAACATCAACTCTTGTCTTAACGGGATATTCATATGAAACCTGATGTACATATGATCTGGGAGGGATGCTTCCTTGGACACATTCCAGTCGAGAATTGTACTGGAGGTATCCATGTCAGACAGGGTAAGATCCAGTACCTCTCTCCTAACCGCATTCACAATGGTCGCATCACTTCCTTTATTGTTTACTGCTAAGTTGTTACTAAGACAGAATTCAAAAAGTTGCTCACCCGTACAATAATTCACGAACCTCTGTACCAATTCTGGAGGGGGTCATTTTCATCCCCGGGAAAATATGCAGAAGCGATGTTAATCCCCCGCCTGCCTCCTTTGGGTAAGGGCATTTCTATTGAAACTGCCGTGATATCCCTAGAAATAAATTGGTTAATAGAGAAGATATTGTTCCTTGAGCGACAGAGAATTGCTGACCTCGACCTATCTGCAGCCATGTCGTAGACTAGCTTACGTTTATTGGCTGAAAAATCTTTAATCTTCCCATTGTTGGTTCAATGCTCCTATATGAGCGCTATATCCCAGTCATTAATCATAAAAATACGGTTTAGGTAGTTTGTAGCCATCTTTGATCGATGCAGATTAATCTGCACGAATTTCAGTTTCGTTGTTGTTGTTGGTTTGGTGTGCATCACCATGATGTGTATTTTTTTCATTTTT
Organism: Tipula vernalis; assembly: GCA_958295665.1. NCBI lineage: Eukaryota > Metazoa > Arthropoda > Insecta > Diptera > Tipulidae > Tipula > Tipula vernalis. Next base: position 377,699,222 of record OY282558.1, on the reverse strand, counting down.
TAGGCTCCGGTGAGCCTGGTTTACTTGAAGGTTGCTGTTGTGCCACCCTTCCTCTAGGGGTCAGCCCATTTCCTTTTCCGCTCCTTTCTCGGCCCCGTTTCGCCGGTCTACTTGTTCCGGAGGTGCCAGGTCTCCTGGCCTCGCCCGGCCCAGTGAGCTCCTTAGTATTTATTCTCACTATAAATGTATATTGTGACCCATGTTCTGAATATTTATTTCTGGGGGGAATGAAAATTTACTTAAATTTTAGCCGAGTCACTTATTTTGGAAAGGCCTTTTCGGGATGAAAATTTCCTCCTAACTCCTCATACGTGAGAATTGCGTCAAATTTTTAAAATTAGCAATATGATTGATAAATGCCAAATCAATTAATGTACCTGATTTACCCTTAAAATTAAAGGTCTTTTAAATTAAGTTAAGACCAAAAGAAGAACTTTTTTGACCATAGATTCCGAACTAAGACAATTAAAATTTCAGACACCATAACGATTATAGCTTTACTAAAGTTAAGCATAATAACATTCAAGATAATTTATTGACGAATTCTATTTTGGGTTGACAGTAAATCACCCCTACAACCATAGTTTATTATACTGATTACCAATTTCAACGAAAATAACGTCAAAATTTGAATTAGTTGCATTACTTTACAGGTTGACTCATTTTAAAACCGATCAAGTAACTACTAGGTGATAGCCTAAATAAAAAAAGTGTAGATACAAAAGTTGTGCAATTTTTGGAAGGAAATCAAATAATAACCTTCAATTTGGGCGCTATAGAAGTAAATAAATAACCTTAAATTTGCTTCAAATTCAACAACAATTTGTTGTTAAACGACTAACAGCAAAATTTATTCAAATCACTTTACAATTTTATACAATCACATGCATATATAGTAGAAATCGAAGCGAATACCTTCCAATTTACAAATAATTTTTAGTAACGTCTTAGACGAGATTCTGTGGTACGGATTCTTATTAAACGAAGACCGCAAATTTTTTCGGTATAAATTACCAAAGTTCAACATTTTTGAAAGGTGATGGAAACAATTTTTTATTGAAAGAAAAATCCTTAGAAATTTTTTTTATCGCAAAACATATTATCAATCTATAAATTCCATGAAATGAAAATAAAAATAATTTACCCACATTCGAAAAAAAAAAATTTCACGTAGGTTTTACATTGTTGGAGTGAATGAACTGTAAATCCGTTAAAGGTTTTAAATTTAATGGCTTATTCTATCTTTCATAATATTAATGTCAGCAAGCAAAGGCTTTATTATGTTCCACTATAATCCAATAGATCTTAAGCATCTCTAAGGATTGGGTTAATTACGGTTTACTTAATAAACGACGTTTTGAGTGGTTTGAAACACACAGAAAGTATGTATGGATAAAGAATAATAACAATTATGAAAAATAATGTTACAATTACTCGGTATACTCAATTGTACTTAATATTTTTGAGATTCTTTCAATGTTTTTTTGACGTCGCGTCCTCTAAGCTTATATCTTCAGGATTAGTTTTCTCGTTTTTTACATCCAAGTAAACCCAACGGTATGGCATTTTATGTGGATTAGTGTAAATGTCATTTAGTATTTGCGACACATAATAATTGTAAGACGAGTAAATATGATACATACTCCAATTCAATATTGTCAACATTTTTGTAGCATTTTCATGCCACATAAAAGAAAAGAAAATAAATTTTGATTGGTTTTCTCTGGTTGCTGCTTTTTTCGTTTTTTATTTATGTAGGTGTAGTAGTACGTCGCCTAATGTATAGTCTCCATTCGTATTCAATTACAATGTGTTGAAAATGAAAAGGAAATTTACAGCCCTTAGACTTTTAAGTATTTTGAAGCCTATAAAAACCAACGAAATTAGGGAAAAATTTTATACAAATTTTCGCAAATTATTAAGGGAGGGGAGGGAAAGCTTAATAGTACTAAATTTTAAATGAAAGTGAATTTTTTAAATATACTTTACTTATCTAGCCTTGGTGTGAAGCAACTTAGTGGCCAATTTACGATCAACGTTAAACGGAGCACCCCTGTTCCTTATATAATGTAGCCTCTACATTGCAAAACCATTTCGATTGGGGATAAGTTATTATTATTTTCATTTCATCCGAGTATTGATAATGTATTTTTGGATAAAAAAAAATAAATCTTTTCTAGGGAGTTTTTGTTTGTGTTTGTAGGTTCAAGATGGGTTTCTCTAGAATTTATAGGCACAAAGTAAATAATAAAAAAATAAATAAAAACCAACGGTAAAACGAGATGGACTACAATATTGTAATACTAAAAAAATGTTGATTTCTTTGCAATTTAAACTGAAAACTGATTTAGTTGTAATAAGAATCCGTCCCAAAGTATGTAAGGAATTTATACACTTGTGTGGCGATATTTTGACATTAACTAATTTAGCCCTAGATTTAATTGCCAATTTGGTCCCCACCTCCGTGCACTATGCTGAATAATGGTTATAAACCCCAAATTGGAGAAAAAAATCCAATTTGTCATTTTATATCTGGTTATGGTTTCAATTTTCACATTACACATTACAATATGGTTTAAATAGGGAAAACCGAGTGTTTTATACATACGGCGTAACAAAACAATAACACAATTCGTTAGTAATTTGATATATATGTACCCTTTAACACATAACATTTCGAATCTCTTTCCTGATTTAATGGTGGCTTTTATACATTCGTTTGTAAAATGATACGGCACACAAAGAATACACATCCAAGTGGAAAATCCATGCTACTATACGTACTTATATATTATGTACGTATAAAGTCATATAGAGCATTCAAATGATTTGTTTTCCCCGTGCGCGCAATACAATAAATTTGTTGCTTTTTCGATTCAATTATACGTTTGAATGAAAATGTTAAACATTTCAAGAATCAAAAAATGTTTATCTTGTTTATAAAATGTTTGCGTCACACGCTGTCAACCTATGGAACATTTTACATATGAGGCATGATATTCGTACGCGTACAAGTTTTTTTTTTTTTTTTTTTTTAATTAATTTTTGTTTTTTGGTAAAAAAAAATCGTGGTTAATCATTCAGACATACCAATATATGCAGACATTGTTTTATGTACCTACATAGCGAGACAACATGAACTCAAGCAATTTATTATTTTACATTAACAATTTTTCAGACGAAATTTAAATTTTTACGTATTTTCAATTAACTTTTGTGTATTGCACAAAAAATAAAATCCGTTTGAAAAATTTACTAAGCACATCACTAAGCACCAAGTCAAACAGGCAAAAATATTAATATATTTCACGTCATGAGCATGAGTGTGATGTTATCATTTTTTGTAAAGTTTTTCTAAAGAATTTAATTTACACTCTATACTTACTACGGGGGATGATGAAAATTGCATTTCCAAGTTTTGCCTTAAAAAAAATGTTGGACTAAGTTTTTCTAAATTTTATACACGATTTATGCACGAATTAGTTTACCTTTATTTAAAACACAGTCCTTCTTCATTAGTTTTAAGGTACAAGAAGTTAACACAACATTTATATCCCGAAAATGTTTTTTTTCCAAAAATTTGTGTCTCGTCTAAAATTTAAGGAAATTTTCATTCCATCAAACGGTATTCAATTATTCGAAAAGTTGAACGCGGAAAGGCCGAATGGGTCAGAAAAATTAGCGAAGGTTCACAATTCTATAAGGTAAATTGGGATTTTTAAAATCTAAATATCTCGTGTATCAATTACTTCTGTAAAAGGAAAATTATACCAAAATTATCATGAATAAGTCGAATTTGATTGGACCAATTTTCAAAAAAATCCAAAGTTGTATAGGAAAGTGGGTTTAGGCCCATTTTAAGGCTTAGCTATTACTTAACCGAGTACATATGATTAACTTTGATTTATACGATAGAAATGTTAATGGGATTATAAAATAATTTTTTTTTGATGAAGTTCTGGTGTATGGCCAATTAAAGTGGAACTTGGCTATTTCTTAACCGATTGTACTGAAATTCATTCATTTAATAGAATTTTCCTTCGCCTATTGGTATTCTCCTTGATTTGATATAAACTTTCTTGGCTTAAGTAAATTAAATTTTCCTTTATATAATAGAATTCTACTTCACTTAATCACTCAGAGGAATCAACCTTTACCTAAAAAGAAAATTTCCCTTTACATAACTTTCTTCACTTTGATTCATTTATAAGAATTTTCCTTCACTTAATAAAATAAAATGTATTTTCAGAGTGAAAATAAATTTGTGATATGCCTTTAGTATAAAATTTTTAAATAAATCTAACTTTACAAATAAAAATACATAAGTACGTATTAGGTACGTATTTATTTATTTACTTAGTAGCATATATGTATATTAGTAGTATATGTTTGGTCCATTTTTATCTATTTTGTTCTGTCTTAACTGCATAATTAGGAATTTTGAGATTTATTTGCAAAGCAGAGGAACAAACCATCCACTACACTAATAATTAATGATGCCATAATTTACTAATTCGCGTATACAATCGTTTGTAATAAGTAATTATTGATAAAAAAAATAAAAAATTAGTTCAACAATTTAATTGAAGAATTCAAATTCTCGTCGATACATTAGGCTTTTTGACACATTCAGCCTTTCGACACAATCGGCCCATAGACACTTTCGGTCTTTCAACATTCGGCCTTTCGATCCCTTAGGCTTTCAACATTCAGCTTTTCGGCATTCATCCTTTTGACCATATTCCAGTTTATTAAATAATCGTCAAATTACATTTTTTTGGAAGTCATGTTTTAATTTTATAATTTTTATGTTTTTAATGTAATTAAAACAAAAATTTATGTGAAATTTGGAAATTTTGTTGTTTCTGTTTTTTTTAACGTACAGTGTGCTAAATATTTAAAAATTTCATGGACTTGGTATTGTATTTATTTATATAGAATACTAATTATCCGAAGCTCATTTTAAAGATAAATTAATAATTATGAAAATGACAGCCGAATGGGTCTTTTTCAATTTTCTACCATGTTCATCTTTTTACATTCTAAAGAATCAGCAACATCTAGTTTCGGTTTCTTGAAAAATACGTTTAAATTTGTCGATCTACTCTTTTTTGGGATTAAAAATCAAATTTTAATGATGTATTTTTTCAATTTTCTGAAACTTTTAACTAAAAATTCATACATTTTGTCAGGTCCAACCCCTTTGATATCCTATACCTCTACAAATATTTTTGGAACTCCTTTAAAAAACAGTTATAATAAATAACAAACATTATAAAAGGTCTACTGTAATAAAAAAACAGGTATATTCATTTGGGTATGAATTAGAGTCAACATTAATTTTTCTTAATTAAGAAGAAAAAATTAAGCCGTTCTCTAAGTCAAACTGTTCGAAAAATTTAAGAAATATTAATGATAATATTAAAATTCTTGGACAAATATTCGAAACTACTAGATGAATTTCTGGATAATTTCTTAATTAAGTTTCATTACAAAAATCTAGCTTCATAAAAAACAAAAAGTTATATCTGCAGCCTTCGGAGCTACTTGTTTCTTGTGACTTTGCAGAAAATGATGCATTTATTTACAACAAACCAACGACTAAAAAAGTAGGAGTGTACCACTAATACATTAGCTCCAATATGATATCAGATTGTCTTCATCATGACACTAAAGAAGTTTACTTGTTGATGGGTTAGATACTGCACCAATTTTAAAAAAATACCATTTATTTAATATGTCTAAACAGAAAGAGGATTTCGGCGTTGATTACGGCATGAAACTGATAATCAAAAGAAAGGCGTTCAGAGCCAGTCTCACCAACGAATACGATGGTATCATTTTTGATTTTGCGAAATTTTAACTCTATCCCATTTTTAATTATATGACAAAAAAATGGAAGATTTTAATATTTAAGACGAATTACTATTAAACATTTTTATACGAAGATTTTGACAAAAATAAAAATTTTGAAAATTATCATTCATAAAAAGATGAAAAACTAAAATTAATTTCGGCACAAAGGCCTTTCGATTTTCAGCCTTTCAACACAATCGGCCTTTCAACATTCGGCCTTTCGACATATTCAGCCTTGCAAAATTCGGCTTTTTGATTTTCGGCCATTCGAAATTTTCGGCCTTTCGACATATTCGGCATTTAGACACATTCGGTCTTTGGCCATTCGGCCTTTCGGTGTTCGGCCTTTCGACATTCGGCCTTTCGACATTCGGCCTTCCGCCCCTATTCCTTAAATTCGCCCTATAATTTATTATAAACTTCACCTTAGACGTGATCGTAAAATTCACTGATGAATTTATCTCAAATTGATCTAAATTCAACTTAAAATTCATTCCCAAATTTACCAAATAATGACTTCTTAAAAATGCACCTGTAAATTTTCTTTAACATGCATCTTAATCCTCATCGTACAACCCAGCCTTAAAATTCGTCCTAAAATACTCCCCAAACTCAATCCATATTCTCCATCAAATTCATGATAAATTTACCCCAAATTTATATTAAAATTCTTCCTAAAATTTCGACAAATTAATTCTATAATTCACTCTAAAATTCAACCTACAAGACACTCTAAAATTCACTGGAAAACCCTCTCTAAAACCAACCCTGATCTTCACTCTAAAATTCACCCTTAGTGTCACGAATTTAGAAAGCGAAAACCATTAGAAGCTTAAATAAGAATTTTATCAAGTTTAAGAATTCGAACAAATTTTATAATATCGTTAAATTAAAATTCATAATTTATTTGGAATTTGGAATTATTTATTTTAAAAATTAATAAAGTTTTTAACGTAGTTCGGAAAGAAAAAAAAAATAGGAAATTTAAGAAAAATTTACAAGATTTATATTAAGGGAATATTAGAATTTAATAAAATTTTTGCGAATCTGGGACCCTGTTAAAGTTAGCCGATAGTTTCCAGCCGAAAGTAAAAAGTCGATAATGCATATTATGTTATTGACATTCCAGCCGAAAATAAATCAGCCTTATGTATGGAGATGGGTTCAATTGATGTGATTACTCAATAGCTATCGCAAGAAAAAAAATCAGTTCAAGTTTCCCGTGGGAAATCTCGGAAAATTCGATTTTCCAAAAACTATTAGAAAATGTGTATAAAATCAGCCTCTAGAGTGTTATGTCTGGAGATGAATTGCATTGATGTGATTTGTCCATAGCTATCGCAGGAAAAAAAGTTAGTACAAGTTTTCCGTAGGAAATCTCGGAAAATTCGATTTTCCAAAAATTCTTAGAAAATTTGTATAAAATCAGCCTCTAGAGTGTTATGTCTGGAGATGGATTCAATTGATGTGATTACTCAATAGCTATCGCAGGAAAAAAATTCAGTTCAAGTTTCCCGTGGGAAACCTTGGAAAATTCGATTTTCCAAAAATTATAACAAAATTTGTATAAAATCAGCCTCTAGAGTGTTATCTCTGGAGATGGATTGCATTGATGTGACTTGTCAATAGCAATCGCAGAAAAAAAAATTCAGTTTGAGTTTCCCGTGGGAAATCTCGAAAAATTCGATTTTCCAAAAATCATTAGAAAGTTTATATAAAATCTCTGGAGATGGATTGCATTGATGTGATTTGTCATTAGCTATCGCAGGAAAACAATTTCGTTTTTCCAAAAATTATTAGAAAATTTGTATAAAATCAGCCTTTAGAGTGTTATGTCTGGAGATGGATTGCATTGATGTGATTTGACAATATCTATCGCAGAAAAAAAATTCAGTTCAAGTTTCTTGTGGGAAATCTCGGAAAAATTGATTTTCCAAAAATTATTAGAAAATTTATATAAAATCAGCCTCTAGAGTATTATGACTGGAGATGGATTGCATTGATGCGATTTGTCATTAGCTATCGCAGGTAAAAAATTCAGTTCAAGATACCCGTGGGAAATTTCGGAAAATTTGATTTTCCAAAAATCATTAGAAAATGTGTATAAAATCAGCCTTTAGAGTGTTATATCTGGAGATGGATTCAATTGATGTGATTACTCAATAGTTTTCGCAGGAAAAAAATTCAGTTGGAGTTTCCCGTGGGAAATCTCGGAAAATTTGATTTTCCAAAAATTATTAGAAAATATGTATAAAATCAGCCTCTAGAATGTTATATCTGGAGAAGGATTGCATTGATTCATCCATTTCTTACTTTCGGCTGGAAACTTTTTTGAATTTTCCGAGGTTTCCCACGGGAGACTTGAACTGAATTTTTTTCATTCGATAGCTATTGACAAGTCACATAAAATTGATTCAACTTTAGATATACACTCTGGACTAGAGGCTGACTTTATTCCAATTTTGTATATTCTTCTTATTTTCCGATATTTTCTATGAAGCAAAGTTTTACACGTAAACTTATTTAGAATTTTTTTTATTTAAATCCATGTATCCTATTTACTTTCGGCTGATAACTAAAAAAATTGTAATTTTCGGCTGGAATATTAATATCATAATCTGCATTATCGTCTTTTTACTTTCGGCTGGGATTATACAATCTGCATTACCATTTGTTTATATTTTCGGCTGAACTAACACAATCTGCATTATCGACTTTTCACTTTCGCCTGGCAACTTTCGGCTAACTCTAACAATATGAATTTGGGAAGGTAAAAATGGAAAATGGGAGCTTAAACATCTAAATCTTTAAAGTCAGTATTAACTTAGAAATTGGTCAAATTTAAGAATTCTGACCTTTAGAGAATTTTTTCAACATTTTTGAATTAGGAACTAGACAATTAGAGTACCAGGCAATCTTAGTTTCTCCCCACAGCCTACCGGTACAAACAATTTAACTTTCAACCAAAAACTATTAGAAAATGTGTATAAAATCAGCCTCTAGAGTGTTATGTCTGGAGATGAATTGCATTGATGTGATTTGTCCATAGCTATCGCAGGAAAAAAAGTTAGTACATGTTTTCCGTGGGAAATCTCGGAAAATTCGATTTTCCAAACATTCTTAGAAAATTTGTATAAAATCAGCCTCTAGAGTGTTATGTCTGGAGATGGATTCAATTGATGTGATTACTCAATAGCTATCGCAGGAAAAAAATTCAGTTTAGGTTTCCCGTGGGAAACCTTGGAAAATTCGATTTTCCAAAAATTATAACAAAATTTGTATAAAATCAGCCTCTAGAGTGTTATCTCTGGAGATGGATTGCATTGATGTGACTTGTCAATAGCAATCGCAGAAAAAAAAATTCAGTTTGAGTTTCCCGTGGGAAATCTCGAAAAATTCGATTTTCCAAAAATCATTAGAAAGTTTATATAAAATCTCTGGAGATGGATTGCATTGATGTGATTTGTCATTAGCTATCGCAGGAAAACAATTTCGTTTTTCCAAAAATTATTAGAAAATTTGTATTAAATCAGCCTTTAGAGTGTTATGTCTGGAGATGGATTGCATTGATGTGATTTGACAATATCTATCGCAGAAAAAAAATTCAGTTCAAGTTTCTTGTGGGAAATCTCGGAAAAATTGATTTTCCAAAAATTATTAGAAAATTTATATAAAATCAGCCTCTATAGTGTTATGACTGGAGATGGATTGCATTGATGCGATTTGTCATTAGCTATCGCAGGTAAAAAATTCAGTTCAAAATACCCGTGGGAAATCTCGGAAAATTTGATTTTCCAAAAATCATTAGAAAATGTGTATAAAATCAGCCTTTAGAGTATTATGACTGGAGATGGATTCAATTGATGTGATTACTCAATAGTTTTCGCAGGAAAAAAATTCAGTTGGAGTTTCCCGTGGGAAATCTCGGAAAATTTGATTTTCCAAAAATTATTAGAAAATGTGTATAAAATCAGCCTCTAGAGTGTTATGTCTGGAGATGGATTGCATTGATGCGATTTGTCATTAGCTATCGCAGGGAAAAAATTTAGTTCAAGATACCCGTGGGAAATCTCGGAAAATTTGATTTTCCAAAAATCATTAGAAAATGTGTATAAAATCAGCCTCGAGAGTGTTATATCTGGAGATGGATTCAATTGATGTGATTACTCAATAGCTATCGCAGGAAAAAAATTCAGTTTAAGCTTCCCGTGGGAAATCTCGGAAAATTTGATTTTCCAAAAATCATTAGAATATGTGTATAAAATCAGCCTTTAGAGTGTTATATCTGGAGATGGATTCAATTGATGTGATTACTCAATAGTTTTCGCAGGAAAAAAATTCTGTTGGAGTTTCCCGTGGGAAATCTCGGAAAATTTGATTTTCCAAAAATTATTAGAAAATGTGTATAAAATCAGCCTCTAGAGTGTTATGTCGGGAGATGGATTGCATTAATGCGATTTGTCATTAGCCAACGCAGGAAAAAAATTCAGTTTAACTTTCCCGTGGGAAATCTCGGAAAATTCAATTTTCCAAAAATTATTACAAAATTTGTATAAAATCAGCCTCTAAAATGTTATATCTGGAGAAGGATTGCATTGATTCATCCATTTCTTACTTTCGGCTGGAAACTTTTTTGAATTTTCCGAGGTTTCCCACGGGAGACTTGAACTGAATTTTTTTCATTCGATAGCTATTGACAAGTCACATAAAATTGATTCAACTTTAGATATACACTCTGGACTAGAGGCTGACTTTATTCCAATTTTGTATATTCTTCTTATTTTCCGATATTTTCTATGAAGCAAAGTTTTACACGTAAACTTATTTAGAAAATTTTTTATTTAAATCCATGTATCCTATTTACTTTCGGCTGATAACTAAAAAAATTGTAATTTTCGGCTGGAATATTAATATCATAATCTGCATTATCGACTTTTTACTTTCGGCTGGGATTATACAATCTGCATTACCATTTGTTTATATTTTCGGCTGAACTAACACAATCTGCATTATCGACTTTTCACTTTCGCCTGGCAACTTTCGGCTAACTCTAACAATATGAATTTGGGAAGGTAAAAATGGAAAATGGGAGCTTAAACATCTAAATCTTTAAAGTCAGTATTAACTTAGAAATTGGTCAAATTTAAGAATTCTGACCTTTAGAGAATTTTTTCAACATTTTTGAATTAGGAACTAGACAATTAGAGTACCAGGCAATCTTAGTTTCTCCCCACAGCCTACCGGTACAAACAATTTAACTTTTACTGGTTCATCTTTGAATCAAGAAAAACAATTTTCACGCCGTAGACCAATATCAAAAACTTCAAATAATTTTAAAATGTTCAATAATTTCTTCAAATTTTCTTCAATAATTTGTATGTGATATTTTCATAAATAATGAATTTGATTTGGAAATTGATGAGCCTGATTTGTAAAAGTTTGAATTTGGAGTACAAAACCTATTTGTAGGTATAGTGATTAAAATTTTTTAGAATTATTAGTATAATTTTTGTATTTTAAAATGTAAGATAATTTGAATTTCAAATTTCATAATTTTAGAAATAAAACAAAATAAACAAAAATTAAGAAAAAAATGATTTCAGTATTATTAATAATTTTAGAATACAGAAAATTCAAGCACCGAACATAGCTTTAATTAGTTGACAGGGTTTGTTTTGTCATAAATTGGTACAAATTCAAATATGTAGAACAATTATTTATTCATAATCATGTTATTTAATTTTAATTTAGTACGGAATTGCTTTAAGCTGTTATTACTTTATACGTTCGAATTTATAAGGACTTTGAACATAGTAGATATTTTCTGGAATCATAAGCTAATTAAGTTATTTATTTTTAGAATGACATGTTGAAGATTATTCAATTATTTTCAAGTGATTCGTGTCTGAAACCGGATCGATTCTTTATCACCAATATCATCTTTCCTTTCCTTCGGTTTTGTTATATGTAAAGCGTGTACATAGGGCCCGATGTCATTCGGGAGTTCAGTTTACGCTTAGTCGTACATTATGATTAATTAATCAAAAAGGAAATTGAAAACTTCAATTGAAATAATGGTGAATATGATACTTAGCTACTTCATTAGCAGCTTAAGGTCTGGCTTCTTCAAGGGTTTCGACGAGATTGGTTAAATTATTTTTAGACATCAAAATGCTATTAGCAACATGTTGGTTCTTTGAAAATAACTATAAATAACACCGTTCTCATCGCAGATGCAAGTTCAAAATGAAATAAAGCCAGAATCATGCAACATTAAAAAACACAATGCAATGTTAAATAAAATTTAATTATTTGTGCAACTCCAAAATGCCTTTAGTCACTATATTTCTATAGAGAAACAGATTTGAACCTGGAACGTATTTTGGCATTATTAACTTTATCTCCAAGCCACTATAAGAAATTCACGCTCTTCCTCTTTAGTCCCATTTTCTTAATATCTTTTACATGTGCTAAGTAATTTTCCAAATTTTCTATGATACAAATTTAACAAATAATTAAAAATAAAAATATTTATGATACGATTAATTTATTTTTAATTGGATTTAAAAATTAAAATAATGAACGCTATTGTTTTTGTTTGTCATTTCTATTCTGCTTCTATTATATTTATATTTGGTACGGAAAATTTTTCCGTCTTCCTTTTATTAGATTGTTCGGTGCTACTCTTCCGTAAATAAATTCGTTTGATTAATGGGGTTTAATTTGACGAATGAGTTCGATTTCTATGTTCAAACACGGATTGGTTTTAATTATTGATTAAGACCGTCTAGATTTTGTTGGTGTACTTTAATACTTAATTATTGCCTCTTACATCATATTGTTCCATTTAAGCTATCAACATCGTAATATATCACCATAAATTATCTCCCATAAAACAGTCTTTGGTATTAGCAGCCACATACATAATTTAGGTAAATTAAATGCAGTGTCTATAAAATACCAAATCCAATTCCCACAGTAACATTAACCAAAACGTAGCATAATACAGCTGCCAAATATTAATAATAATTATTCTTACCCAAAAAAACATAAAATATTATTGATTTTTACTCTCAAATTTTATGTATATCCTTTTAATTTTCCGTTCTAGTGACACAACCGTCTTTTCCGCACTTACCTGAAAAAAAAAAAAAAAAAAAAAATTTGATTAATTTTCTGCTAATTCTCAATCTTCTGAAAATTCATTAATTTTAAATTTTATTGATCAATAAAATTTTTGTATAGGTATTATATATAGTATACAACAAAAACACCCCACAGAACACAAAACAAAAACGAAGAAACAACTTTAAAAATTAATGAATGGTAAAATCAAATTACCATCAACACCCACCACACCAGAACAAGAAAATATAAATAATGAACATACCAAAACACATAACTCGCGGTTGGTAAATCATTAAATCCGCGCGCGACATCAGACGATGTAATAAGTGTATAAAAAAAAATCCGTGGTATAAGAAATATAATTAAAAATTGTATTTTCGATCGAGCGCCGCAAATGATAATTTTAAGTGCTTGAGAACTCGTTTATTTTGTACATAAAATTATCTTTATAAAAAGTGTAAACATCAAGGGTTGTGCATTTTTGTTTCTTGATTTATTGCACGTGAAAATATAAAAGATGCTTTCATACACTTGTAATACAGTGGCTGGCAATTTGGTTCGAAGGAGTTGCACCACTCTTTCCGCACACCATTCCACCTTAAATTAAAAATAAGTTTTTGTACTATTTTTGGTAAAACACATAGGCACATAAAAAAGGGGTAGACGTAAATGGTTGTACAGTTATTTAACCGTCTTGTTTGAGATTTTCTTTTTTTTTAATTGTTTTGTTGTATTAAATAAGAGGAAAGAAGAATGCGCCATCTCAAATTCACAAAACATGAAGCTTAGACGAATAATTTTTTTAAAGCTTTTATTTTTTATTTTTCAAGGATTAAATAATAAATTCTTTTAACTTTGTACAGTCTTCATTGACGGGAAAACAAAAAAAAAACTCCAGTGGAAGCAACTTTTTTATTCTTCTTATTTTTAAGTAAAAGACTGTCAGTATTAAGGAAAATTAATTAAATTTTTATAAAGGCAATGGTTTAGTACTTAGATTACATTTTGTAGATTTATTCTAGATGGGTTTGTGTAAACTGGTAATATAAAGAATTTTTTTTAAGGATTTTACGTCGTATTTCTGAGCATATTTGCGAAATGGGAAACCAAAGAAAATACCATATATCGGTAGAGGTTTTTTCAAAATGACTATCCTAATTTTTAGAGTTTAAAAAATTTGAAATTTGGACTTACCACAGCATTGATTTAAAGGAATCTAAATTTTTTGTAAAATGAAATAATTGTCTAGAAATTTTATTTCATTTGAAAAAAAAAAAATTAAAATTAATATTTCTTTGAAACAATGCTGAAAGTTCAAATTCCAAAATTTTAAGCATACAAATTTGGCAATTATCAAAAAATTATTCTCAGTCATCTCCTCAGTCTATACCGACTGAACTGAATTCGCATTTGTGCTTTAAATGCAATAAAATTGAAATTGTTATAAGTTTACAATGTACTGCTTATAATTCGCTAAAACTATTAAGTGGCCTGGTTGCTTTGTATACTGAGAAAGTTATCAGGGTATCGATCGTTTTGTCATTATAATATTTGCTGAATCTTTTTTTAACCTAGTAGTACAATAGCTTTAGCCTGATGAAATGACCGAGAATGAATTTTTCATAATTCTTTTTCGATTGAACCTGAAATTACCAGCTCTTAAAAATTTCACCTTTTTATTTTATTTTCTACAAAAGAAACTAGCAAGAAGTGTTCAAATCTTAACCTAAAATTAATACAATTTTAAATATTAACCAAATACTTATATGTATAACCTAAACATTTAATAAATTTGCAGGTCCATCAGTTTGTCATAATTGTTTCTTTAATGTTTTAATTCCAAGGTCCTCGTGTAGGTACATTACTTTTTCGAATGTTCAATACCATGGAGCATTGGTAATACTGCGACTTATTTTCAATTATCGCTTGGGTTCGTTGCAGGAGTTTTCTGTTTGACCCGCTGGTAAATAGTAGCTTTGTTTAGTAAAACTTTATTTTCTAATGTTAGCTGAGATTTTTTTTCCATCAGCCAACATCTTTTGGAAAGCATCATTTTTATTTGGTTGCGCTTTGCTTCAATATGTTTTTTCCGCGTTCACCTTTCTATCGATGTGAAAACCTAAGTATTTGGTTTGTTGAGGAATATTTTTATCGTTTAGTATCACTTTTGGGCAGGTAGATGAGTTCGTTTAACGTGAATGTGGCGAGTGATAATTTATTTTCGTTCACGATTATTCGCCATGCCTTCAGCCGGCCTTCGATTTTATTCAAATGGTTCTGTAGTTCCTTTGAGGTAGTTTCGGGATTATTGTGTAACGCCAGTACAACAAGTATAGTATTGGTGCGACGCCTGCATTTACATCATATAAGGAAAGGAGGTAGTTATACTATTTTATTTAACCACGTATGCCCTTCCAAGAAGATAGTTTCCCAGAACGGAATGAAGTTTTTTAGGTAGAAGCTCTTTAATTTTGAATATTAGTCCATCGTGCCAAGCTTATAGATAGAATAAAATTTACAATTCTGCATTTACAATTCTGTGTACTTGCTCTATGGTACTATGTTGATTTTGAAACCCACATTGTAGGTCTGGAATAATGTGCCACAATTGTGAAACTGGTTTCAATTTCGTTTACAAATTTTTTTCGAATAGCTTTGAGATTGTGGGCAGCACGCTTATTGGACGATATTATGTATCACTGTAATCACCGATAACTTCCATTTTTGGTAATTTTCTTATCATTTTTCCAGTAATAAGATTATGCCCTGGTGCCTTTTTCGGGCTTATGTAAATTTTAATTGTGTTCCTAACTTTCTTCCAATTATACTTTATAGGTTTAAAGAACAATCCATCATCCATTTACTCGGGTAGCACACAATTATTATTTTCTTGGCGTAGTGCGATACTGTCGCTATAGATGAGTAGTAAAATCATTGGTTTTTCTTCTTGCCCAATCCCCATTTGGAAGTCTGATCATTGGGTTCGAGTTTGATGGTCTTTTTAAATTTTTTGTTGCTCCCATAAAAAGTAACCTGTACCTTTGGTTGCCGAGAGTTCACTTCAATAATTCTGAATGCTCTGGTTTTCTTCGTCCCGCAAAGCAAATCTTAGGGTCTTCTTAATAGATCGATTTAATTTCCTTTTAACCGACGGTGAATTTGTTTGCTGCCATTGACGGCGAATTTTTCGCTTTTCCTAGATAAGTTTCCGAATATTATGTCGCCGTTTATTAATTTTTTCAGACTACTTATGACCGGTATAACCTTTCGAGCTCATAACGCAAAGGCAATCATTTAAATTTTTGCCTGCCACTTCAATATCTGCTGGTGTAATAAGAGGAATATTCAGTAGGAAATTTTGTTAAACTAGTTTTCTATTATAATCCCAATGCTCTGTAATCAGAAAAATAAAGCATAAACGCTTATTTGATTTTTTGTAGTTCGTCAGACATCTTTTGTAATTCGGTAGCATCAAATTTCACATCCAAGCACGATAAATGTGGTAATCACTTTCTAAAAATGACCAAACATTTTGTCTGTCGGAAACCATTTTTCTCGACGGTTTGAAAGTTCCTGAATCCGAAAAAGCAAAAAAAAAATTTAAATAAAAAAATTTCCATGTATCTATCTGGACGTCTGGTGGTCATAGTAGAGAGTATCCCTTTTCGCCAATCTGCTTTTATGCTATCAAGGCGGAAAATTGAAAAGCTTTTGGAACCTCTGACCAAGAGAAGAGTGTACTTGATCACGTTGACCAATTGTTAATAAACTTTCTATTGGAGTTGAGATAGAGTTAAGTTGAGGTTGAGGTGGGGTTGAGTTGGGTTTGTTTTTTGTTTTTGTGAAAAGTTTAGCTCAAGATTTATTTGGAGGTTGAATTAGAATTAGCTTAAGGTTAGTTAAGGTTGTGTTGGTGTTATTCTAAGGTTGAAATGGGGTTCAATTGGAGTTGAGTTACGTGTTAGTTGAGTTTTAGTTGATGCCGAGTCAACGATTCACTTAGCTTAAGTGTCTTTGCTGACTTCAAGTGCGCAAGCAGTCTTTTGAACCGCGTTGATTTGAAGATTGATTTAGACATTAAGTTTGGTGTTAGTTTAAGGCATGAGTTGCATTAATATTGCCATGCACTGTTTGCGGGTGTTCCCCGAGTACATTTCCGCAAAAAAAAATTCAGACCGTGTTGATTTGAGGATTTAGTTCGGTATTGAGTTGAGGGTTTCATTTAAGTTTGAGTTTTATTCGTGTTTTGGTTGAATAAATTTTCACTTGAAGTTGAGTTTTAGTTGAATGGGGGTTCGGTTTGGGATTTATTTGGGATCGAGTTGACGCTATAATTTGATGTAAAATTTAGTTGATTTAAGTTTACCTCATACACACATATAGTTTACGAACCGAGTTGATTTCGGGATATAGTTGGCCATTGAGTTTGCAGTTGAGTAGACGGTTGAGATTTGATTTGTGCTGGAGTTTAGTTAAAATGAGTTCGGTTAAAGTTGTGGATTTATTTAGGGGTTAATTCGGGGATTGAGCTAGGCGTGGATTTTGGGCTTAAGTTAAGAGTTAATTTGAAAGTTGATTTATGCTGAAATTGGTGATTGGTTTGTGCTAGAGGTGGATTTAGTGATTAAATTGGGAATTGCGTTGCGATTTAGTTGGAGGTAGAGTTGCAGATTGAGTTGTAGGTTGGGTAGGTAATTATGGAATTCAATTAGCGATTGATTTAGGTCACGTATATACCAAATTTTATACCAAAATTCCAATATTAAATTTGGAATATACATACATTTACGTCCTGATTTATACTGGGCCAAAAATATCAAGATATGGTGAATTTACGTGTTGGATGTGAAATATTATGCAGAAGGTCGAAAATGGTTCGACCATTAGTCGGCCATATGTCAGATTTTTGTGACGTGATAATTGTATTGTAGTCGGTATATAAATGGTGAAATCCGTATCATCAGCAAAATATATAACTTGCTTTATTGCCAGATGTATTGAGAGTATCAAATGCTGATTATTTATTTTTGGCGTCTGATAATTTTTTCGAGAAAAACCCCAACAACCTTTATTCCACTGTTGTAGAACTGCTAATAATGTGTTGCTTAATGCGTCAGTAGTGACACTGAATTTCTTGTCATTCTGAGGATGCGCTAAGAGTAACAGAGTGATATTAGCTATAATTCACTTTCCAACAGTATGAATGAGTTTAATTTTAATAAAGCCACGAGAAGTTTTTCGTTTTCTTGCGCACCTTCAGATTTGCGGCCAAGTGTAAGTATATTGGTGCAAGTGTTTTGGTCAGTTTTGATAATAATCTTGAAAAAGATTGATCTGGGATAGAATGTTGCATAGCTGGAAATGCTTGAAGAAATATCGTATATGAGGGATCGGGTAACGATCGAGCATTTTGTCTGATAATCACTACATGGTCTATTTTCACCATGTGTAATACACTCGATACTGGCGATGCCGATGGTTTTCAGATTCATAATTCCATCAAGTGTTGGATGTTTGAGTTTCTTGACACCGGCAAATAGCCTGATGTAACAATGTAATACTATTTCTGCAATAGCACGCTATGTCCATTGTCGATTATGTAATGTCTGAAGGTTTGGTATGTTAGCTCATACCCAGAAGCCTTGGAAGGAAACTAAAACTATAGACAAAATCGGCGCTTAATGATTGAGACGTAAAATGAAACCTTATGTTACAGGATAACGTCCAATATGATGGTAACAGCAATTGCGTGATTTTGGTCGGTTTCGTGATTTTGACCGATTTTATGACGAAAATTGATGGCTGGGTGAATGATCCCGAACCTCGCTTGTTAACTATCGATAAGCATGCCTTCCATTTTCTATTTCAATGGTTGCATGCTATATCTGTTTGAATTTTAGCGGCTGGAAATGTGGGGCTGTCTCGTTAGGTTCGCCAGCAGTTTTCACGCCCCCTAGTGGTTTTTGGCTTTAGCTGAATGAATTCTGGTAGCTTTCTCATCCAGATCGATTTAACCATTAAAGGAATAAAGGTGGTTTGTGAGCCAAATCTGGCGAGTACAGTGGCTGAGCAATGACTTTTGTTTCGTGTTTGACCAAAAATTCAGTCACAATTAGGCTGGAATGTGACGGTGCATTATCGTGGTCAAAAATCCATGAATTGTTTGCCCACAAATCCGGCCGTTTACGATGAATTGCTTCACGTAGACGCATCAAAATGGCCAAGTAGTATGTTTTATTGACCGTTTAACGCTCTGGAACATATTCATGGTGAATTACAACATGGTAATCGAAGAAAACGATGAGCATTGCCTTGATTTTCGACCAAATTTGACGTGGTTTTTTCGATTTTGGCTCATTTTTGGCGCGCCATTGGCTAGATGGTTGGGCAGTTTCGAACTCACGTCTCTTCACCAGTAATAATAATAGCCATAATTCCATTGGAAACACAAAATTTTAAGCAAACTCGTTGTTTTATTTTTTTTTCCATAGTAAAAATTGCCAGAAAATTTTTTCGCATCGTAAACAAATGGCGCCAAACTCACACTAATGAACGCATTTGTACCAACGTGTCACATTTGATCAGATTGTAAAACGTTGATAATTTGCATAAATTCAAATGCTATTGGCGAAATGACGAAATGAACTTTAGTAGTAGCATAAATGCATATGTGAGGAAGTGATTGGATTCCTTGCAATAAAATCAAGGTCTAAGTACAGTGTGGGGATGTTACAATTTATCGTTTTTGATCATTGAATCAAAAAACATAAATAAAATAATTGGTACCGGATTATGATGAAATATTCGTAAATGTGCATGTCGTCAACGATTTTAAATCATTCCTGTCCATTGGTTGTCTCTGGTTGTGGCATGTGAAATGGAGCGGGTGAAGGAGGGAGCGGACACTCATGGATGATTTCGAAAGGTCACTGAATAAGAACATTGGAGAGGTCAGTCATGTATGGGATATTTGGCCTTAAACACAATGATGATAGCACAATGACGATGCAGGACCAAGTAAAAAACGAAATTGATAAAATGGAAAAACTGGAAGTCATAAAAAAATCATGGAGCCTACTCGGAGCAGTATCGCCGATAGTAGTTGTAAGAAAAAAAAAATAGGATTAAAATTTGCTTGGATCCTCCAAACGTGAATAAGAATATGCTCAGGAGGCATCATCCTCTACAAACCATCGAAGAAATCTCGTCCAGAATAAATCAATCAAATTTGTTAGGTTATTAGACTGTAAAAAAGGATTTTGGCAAGTACGGGTTTCCGAGTAAACGCAAAAATATCTAGCGCCCATGGGGCAGATATACATGTTTGAGAATGCCATTCGGGCAGGCTTCAGGACCTGAAATATTCCAAAATATAAAGAATGGTCTCTTAGGAAATTTACCTAACGTCGAATATTCGATGGATGATATTTTAATATATACAGAAAGAGAAGAAAAATGCAGTGAAGTCACAAAAAGAGTGATGGATGTTATTGGAAAGGCAGGATTAAAACTTAATAAGGAAAAATGGTCCATCAGGACTAGCATCCAATCGCATACTCATCGAGATCGTTGACTTCGGTAGAACTAAATTACCCTCAAATTGGAAAAGAAGCCACAGCAATAAGGTTTGCGTTCAAAAAGTTTCACGAATACATATATGGGAAGCAAGTAACAATCGAAAGTGATCATAAACCGTTAGAAACAATATTCAAAACACTGATAACATCAGCTCCACCAAGGTTCAACGAATTTTATTTAATAATATCTAAAAACTGTACGGAGATTCCCATTGCAGGTGCTCTAAGTCGTGATATAAAGAACAGAATCAATGAAGCTGAAGAAGAAGACTTACAAATACATTAGATAAAGCCTTTCTTAGCTAACACATTAGTTGAATTGATCGAAGACACTAAAAACGACCCAGATTTAAGAATATAGAAAAATTATATAATGACTGGATGGCAAGAAGAGAAGTTAATTCCACAAAGTCTCAAACATTTTTCAACATTCAAAGACGAATTAGCAGTATACAGGGGAGAAAATAGTAATACCAACCAAACAAATTTCAAAAATACTAAAAATTGCTCATATTGGACATATCCAAAGTTCTATAAGACTGGTTCGACACAATTTTAATTGAAAAAACCTAGCAAGTGGCTTAGAAGAACTAGAGAGTAAATGTTCTGCATGTCACCAAACACACACAGCGTAATAATGTAAACGAAGTGACCACTCAAAAATTAGTGCCAGATTTACCCTTTCAAAAAGTCGGATCAGATCTATTTACATTTAATTTAGAAAGATATTTGTTGATTGTGGATAGCTGCTATAGGTATATAGATTTTGTGAAGCATAACGACCCACATGCAATACAAATAATAAATCAGTTACAAAAATAGTTTTCTGTACACCGAGCTTCAGGAATATTAGAAAATGATAACGAACCACAGTACTTGAGTCCAAGGTTGACTAGGTCGAATGATTTGGCCGAACGCGGGGTCCAAACAGTTAAATTATTGCTAAAGAATATTTTTAAAGATGGAACGACTATTTATCTAGCATTGCAAAATTGATGAAACAGACCACACAGTGATGAATTAGGTTCACCTAATTCACGACTATTTAGTAGATGTATCAGAACTATACTACCTGTAAAAGTTCAGGAAAATTTACAAACGCTAAGAAACAAATAAAAATAATATGCTGATCTAGAAGCAAAAATACATTATTATTAAAAAAATAACTAACATTAAGACTTATGTAATACAAGTTAATATTAAATTGTAAACTAATGATTGCATTAAAATGAATTTTAACGCAATTATGAAGATTTCAAAAGCAGTATTTGCATTAAAAAAATATTTTTAATAAAACTATTAAACATGTCCAAATGCTCAAATTGAAAAATTATACCTACATAAAATTCGCTAAATAAGCGGACTTAAATGAACAAATGAACAATAAATTTATGCACGTCTTTTGCTTTACTGATATAAAATTCGCTAAATCAAACCGACTAAAGGACAAATAAAATAATTGGGTTTTCTGAATTCGAAAATGTCAATTTTATTAAAGGTAATCCTTTCAGTTCTTAATTTATAATTTATTAAGTTAGGCGACTATAAAGTGAAGTAGTGAAACTGCTCTTTGAGATTTCGACCCTCAAGGTACCAAAGACCAAATGACAACCCCAGCAAAAAAGGGTTCAACTTACGCAACTTTTAATGCAACTTGCTTTACAATTTAATACTCTTCTAGAATATTTTATTAATGCAATTTTTGATAAATTTTAATACAGTCGATTGACGGTTCTTCTAAAAATCCTTTTTAATGCAAGCTTTGTATTATTTTGTAATACATCCTTCCACTGGACCTATATGTAATGCAATTTACATTAAATAAGCAATGTTTTTTAATTTAATATGTTCCGAAGATTGTAAGAGAATTCAATCCAGTTTCGAACTGATGAGCTTATGATTATGAAAAAATCAATCCTCTCATCAGGCCGCGGCGACTGGACTGACTATACCACAATTTACATTCTATATATACAGAATGTTCTGTGCTTTATGTACTAGTGAATCGTACTAATACAGATAAATTCAATTACAATTTTTTCTTCTTCACGACAATCACATAAGCTGTGAACGCTAATTTTACTTTTTTTTTTAATTTTTGTTGAATGTTAATTAGAAATTACAAGAATTAATTAACATTCAACAAAAATTAAAAAAAAAAAAAAATTAAAAAAAAAAAAAAAGTAATATTTTTTAAGTGTGTAGCAATATCGTTTAACATAAACGACAAAGTCAGGTTACTAATTGGAGCAAGAGAATGGAAAGCAGGAAGTAGAAACGCCGATACACCAAAAGAGTAGTAGTAGAAGTAGTAGTTAGAAACGCCGATACACCAAAATCAGTAAATAGCTTTAAAACAGAAATGGGGAGATGTGTCATAACATATTGTGTTATGGAACGCACCCATCACGTGGTGTAGGTTAAGAAGCAACGCATGTAAAATGTTGAGTACATTTGTTTAATGACATAAATGACTACTACTGATGTATAAAGTATTATTACGAAAAACTAATCCTCTAATATGTGTCACTACATTACAATTTTCCCAAAATAAATTTGATCGATCACAAAATGGTTTTGAAACTCCCAAAAATTGCCATGTTGAAATATCAAAATCTCTGAGCTGGAAAGGCGTATACTGCTATCTGATACATCGAATAAAAGATTATTTCAACCTCACAAAACAAAACTTTAGAAAGCACGTATGCATCAAGTAAAACACTAGCCATTAACCTAAATGTGAGTGTAGGTATCTGTTCGAACCACTTTAGTTTAACGCTATATGTAACTCTTGCCCCTTAAAATTGATCAAGGAATCTCTCCTTAGAGGATTAATATTTGAGTATGAAAACCCTGTATATAAAAGCGCATTGTTGTACATACTATATGTTCCGAATGTGTGCTTCATCCACTCAACTGAGGTTTTTGCCAAAATTTGATTTAAATTTTTTTATTCATTGTGGAAAAGATTTTTGACCGTTCATATTTAACATGAAATGGTTTTTGTAAAATATTGTAAGCTCGACTTAATTTAAAAAATTTCCTTTGTCTTTCATAATGTTACATTCAAACATATGTATGTACATAGTAGCAGTGAAATGTTTCGAAGTGGACGTGTTTTGTAATTGTTTGAATGAATACTCAATAATTATTCACAACAAATCGTGTGCAAATTCGTGAGTCACGAGCAGTTGAAACATTAAATTAACCAATAAGATTCTTTCAGCTTTTTATAAACAAAATACTATATATTAACAATAATGGCATTCACAAACATCTTCGACTTGTTAATCAGAAAAAATGAAGAGGCCAATCATTTATAAATATATACTTTAACCCGAGGTCAATACAAAATGTATCAACTCCAAAAAATGAAAGCTTTCCTCGAGCTTTCTCTGTTGTAGTTTGGTTTCGTACTGACAAGCTCGCACGAACAAAAAGTTCAGTCTACTGACCAGGTAGCTACGACCAACCTACAAAAATCCAATTCTAGCTTCATACATTACGTATGAGGCAAGAACGCATTGACTTAGCGAATTATATAACTCACAAAATAAAAAAACTTTTCATTTTTTTGAGCCGATACACTTTGTATTAACATCGTGTTAAATTGCGGGGCTGGTTTTGAAAATTCTCCTTTTTGTTGGTAGATTGATATTTGATTGATATTTATAAATGATTGGACTCTTAATTTTTTCTGATTAACAAGTCGAAAATGTTGTGAATGCCATTATTTTTAATATATTTTGTCTATAAAAAGCCGGAAGAATCTTATTGATTTTAATACAGACAAACTTTCTCTTTCCATTAAATTAACGTGAATTTCGTGTTGAAGTACCAACAGTATTAAGATAACTGAGTAATATGAATTTCGAATTCATAATATTAAAACGGTGCTTCTTCTTCAAGAAAGAATAGCGTGACACATGGCTTCAATATAATCGCTTATGATTTGTTCGATCCAGAGAAAAATTCAGAGCCGATTTATAGCTAGCAGTGTTTAGTTACATTGAAGAACATGATTACTGCATGCACCCAAAGTTTTTGGATTGGGCAAATTGATATTATTTGTTTGCATTAACACGTTCTAAAGTTCCGCAATAAGTTGCTCGGTACATGTCCTTCGTATGGGAAAGTCAATTTACCACAACTGGATGAGCCACCTGAACCTCTTCTATCTTACGTCTTAAATGGCAAAGCATTCTTTCGTGAGGATTTTTTAGAATAATGTTATTAACAATAGAGATTTCAAGCCCACATTTAAAGCACAAGGACAAGTTTAGTTTATTTAAAATCGAACTGGAGCAAATGCTTTTGGATAATCACAGAGTATAGTCATTCATATGCTATATCCCTTACTATTTTTGAAAGATGGTTCACCAATATTTCTAATTTGAATTCGCCGAAATTGTGCAACGGAACATGCCGTTGAAGCAACAATTACTAGTAAAAGAAGAAGAGAACATTTGCTGATTTAGCATATTCCAACTACTTCCACCGATTTGTCCTTCGAATTCATGCGACTAAAAAATTTTCAGTGCGCGTGCGCCTTGCTTTCGCAATGACAATCAACGAAGTCCAAGGACAATCACTGAAAATGTTTAAAAATTTTTTTTTTTTTGATTTTTGACCGAATGGCGTAACCAAACATATTGTTTGCGTTTTTAGCATTACAATAAACATAAATACTAATCGAAATATTTTCTTTATCATCCACACTAAATAAAAAAACGTAATTTATTTTTCAGACGCAGCAGCTCAAGCAGAAGGTATTAGACGTTGTTGAAGGTATGCATTTCTCTATTTTAAGTATTAAGTAATTTTTACATTTAAATATTGATTAAATTTAATTTATGGAAATATTCCAAATTTCATATTATTTGTTCCAAACGAAGTATTCACTGTGCTTTGCCATCGCAGAGGATGAGATGTGAAAAAGCTTTCTGCTAGCCTATACCTACTATAAATTTATAAGTGGCTAATAATATTGCCTTCCAAAGTATTATTTTGGTCCGGTTGACGAGTTACTTTGTGATAGCATTTAGTATGTAGATTCCAATGAAAAATGCCACATCAAATTCAATTTAGGTAAATGAGTAAATAGTTTTCCAATCCAATCAGAGCTGCTCGACAGCAATAATATACAAAATACATATTCATATGTACCTCGTATATGCCTCGACAAAAAACAAAACAAAAAATTTACCAAATAACATCACTTCCTACTTACTACTTAGTCTCATGTTCTCTATATATATATTTGTTAATGGAAAAGTTTTCATTTTATTTCCACTATATAACTCTAAAAAAAAAAAAACATAAAAATTTGCATACAAATTTTGTATTTTCCAGAGATACGAAACAAACAATTAATACCGGTACAGAGTACTCAAAATTCTTAAGTTGAAAATATTCATCATGCCATTTACTATTAAGAACTTTTCAAATTTTGTGAGTCCGCAACATAATAACAGTAATACCTTGTTGGAACACATCAAATTCTGTGGAAAAGCCATTAGTTTTCCCACCACAGTTTATACAGCAACATAGTGAGTCGTTATAGTTTTGTATATAGATTTTATTTTATTTAACTTATAAACAAACTAGAAAAATAAAGTTAAAATAATTATACGTACATGTACTCGCAACTACTAACTAAGTATAGTAGTACTCGTATGTAGTTTATAAAACAAAATAATTGTTTCTGTTGCTATCAAATTATTTAAAAGTTTTATTTACCTATATTGAATTTTTAATAATATTATAAATAATAATAATAACATTATTAAATTCAACATGTGACATTTCAGACTTGTGACAAAAAAAAAGCTAAACACAAACAACGGAAAAAGCTCTCTCACATAAAATACAAAAAATAATAAATTCAATTTAATTTATACATCAGCGCGCTTAGAAGCGTACATAAATTTTTTGTTCCGTGGTGTTGCTCCGTTTGTTGGGTGGATTTTTTTTTTATTTTATTGGTACACCGTCTCTTTAGTAGAGTACCAAAATGATAATAATCTGACGTAAAATACATGAAAAACATCACATACATACATAACATACGCACATGTATATATGGTATAAGAGGAAAATCTTCAAGTTTAACAAAAATAAAAATGGGTATTTTCCATTTTCATTTTGATTAAAAGATACTTTAAGATGAATACGTAAATTTAAGCGGCAGATAATTTGACACTTAAGTCATATACATATACTGACTCAAAAAATAAAAAAAAAATAAAAAAAATACGAAAAAGTGGGAAAATAATAATAATAACAATAATAATACAGCAAAAGCGAAGGGAAAATTAATTTCAATGGAAATGAGGGAAATTTGATGAGGAAATGTGAAAGTGAAATTATGCTCTATCTATCTGTAACGCTATACAACATACATAAAAGTCTACGTTTTTTTTTTTTTTAATTTATGTGATTGTGTGTTGTTCAATTATGTTAAATCTTATAAATGCGAAAACAACAACGAGATTTTTATTTTTTATCTTAAGTGTCGCATAAATTTCTAGCAAAGCAATAATTTTATTTGGCACATTTTTGATGATTTGGTTTTTAGCTTGTAAACGGATTTAGAGGATTACATGTTTTTCGGCATGCCTAAAAGGATATTTGCTTGGAGAAAGTTTATTTGGTTGGTTTTAAAAGTGGGTATCGTTCTAAGACTATACTTAACCCATATTTAATTGATGTTAATTTCTTTCTTGAGTAAATTACTATACGAATTATACATGACAGTCTCACGTTATTAATTTTTTTTTTGTATTAAAATACGCCATTTTTACAACAAAAATGTAGCTGCCAGACGAAAATACTACAGTGTGCGCCATCTTTCAGGGGGGTATGTAAACATTGAATAACTCTAACATTTGTCAATCGATTGACCTGATTAAACACGTTTTTGAAACGTCAATTCAGTACAATTTTAACCATGAATCGCTTCAGACACAAGTGACGCTGTACATAGAAAACAGTCGTTTAGTTGGGTTAATTCAACGTGCATATCCTCGAAAATATCGTGGCCAACGGGCATCGTCTGAAAAAACGTTTCGTTGTTTGGTGTCGAATTTTGTTGAGCACGGGACAGAGAGATCGTCGACCAAACATTCCAATGAACTAGTTGAAACGGTCAGAAAGAGCGTTTCCCAGAAACCAAAAGTGTCGTATCGTCGCCGCGCTCAGCATTTTGGCATCATTGGAACCATCTTTCAACATATAAAGTGCCATTAGCACAAAGAATATTACAGGCAGACCGTCCACGTTGCTTGAAATACGGCCAAGCCGCCAGTCGCTCGAATGGTTGACACTGAACCTGATTTTTGGTCTCTGGCGGCGTTAATAAGCAAAATTGCCGTATTTGGGGAACGGAGAATCCACCTGAGATCCCTGAAGCCATTGCAAGACAAAACAGTGACTTTTTAGACTGGCGTTTGCGCCAAAACCATCTTTGGGCCTAATTTTTTCCAGAGAAAACAAAGCAATCGATGGAAATCGAAATCGGTGGATGTTGGCTCATTATGTCTGCCCGCAAATGCGTGAAAAAGGTCTTGACGGTTACTGGTTTCTACAAAACAGTGCGCCATGCCACACTGCAAATAGAACATTTCAGTTTCTGCAACGAAAATTCACTGGACGTTTGATGTCAAAAAGGGGAGACATTGACTGGCCACCCAGTTCTCCAAATTCGACCCCTCCGGACTTCTTTCTGTGTAGTTATTTGATACCCCGATAAAAGATGGCGCACCCTGTATATTGAAGGTACATATCGATGGTGACGGATTTTTACAGTGAAATAAAAAAAAATGAGTTTCATTTTATTAAAACCGACACAATAGTTTCAACTCCAGCTTTGTGCTTACAACTGGCCCTCTTTATGAAAGTGAAGCAATTTTGCGACGAACATACGCGAAATAAAGAAATATTCAGTAAACACAATCGATTTCCTTAATCTCTCGCTCTCTCTTTCTCTCTCTCTCTCGCTCTCTCTTTCTCTCTCTCGCTCTCTCTTTCTCTCTCTCTCGCTCTCTCTTTCTCTCTTTCTTTCCCTCTCTGTCTCTCTATCTCTATCTCTCTCTCTTTCTCTCTCTCTGTCTCTCTCTGTCTCTCTCTATCTCTCTCTCTCTCTCTCTCTCTCTCTCTCTCTTTCTCTCTCTCTCTCTCTGTCTCTCATATTTAGGTTAAATTATAGAATAGAAATAAATAAAATTCTGAACTTTGAAGTGACAAAACTCCCATAATCTGTGTGTGCTTAACAATCCTTTCTCATATAAATTTTGGCCTTAGGGGTATACAAATCTTTGAGCTGTCACACAAAAAAGATTTAACATAATTTTAAAAGTTGCTTGTTCGGCCTATTCATGTTTCAATTCGAAGTTTTATAATTTCAATAGATCGAAATACATATTCATAGAGCATTCTGCTCCCACAACTAGCAAATAAAATGAGTCCAGTTAATAAATTTTCTAATTCAATGTCTAAGAATTAAAGCTTAAAGGTGTATCATCGATGTACTGAACATACAATTATTAGCCCTTTCTATGGCTTAACTAATATCTTGGCGCAGGTGTGTTACAAAAAAACACTTTGCAAATAGGACAATCCCATAAAAATCAGTCCGCATTATTATTATTAATTAACCATCCAGTTGATAAATATCTTAGCCTGTCGCAGACCTGTAATTCGGCGCCAGTGGGAGGACTTTTCCACGTTCTCCCTGGGTTTTACCGCTGCCTCAAGGTACCCCATAGTAACGCCGCAGATGCGTTGTGGCTCAATGAATAAAGAGGTAGAACCTTCGCGGGCTATGTCATCAGCAGCCTCATCTCCTTCGATTACAGTATGACCTAGCAGCTTTTCCAGTAAGACCTGGAACCAGTTTGCGTTATATGACCAACAGTCATTTTGCCGACCGTCCACATCGCTGACAACTGCTATATGGTCGACCAAACTACATCTCCGATTGGACAAATTTCCGATAACCACATCACCAACAAGATAGATGACCGACAAGACTATATCGCAGACAATAGAAATGGCCGACACAACCATATCGCCGACAAGATAGAGAGCGGATACAACCAAGTTCAGAATAAATCTGTACAGTCAGACGTCAAACCACTAGGTGTATTCTCATATCATATAAAGTCTAAATTCGAGTACCATTTGCATTTTCAAAAAATGTATTTAAGTTCTTGAAAACGTAGAAGAAGAGGATTCAGATTATCAACTAATCGTAAAACAATAAATTTATTTAAGAAATTTAATCTGGATTGTGAAAGACGTGAACATACTTCTTTTTTTGGGCTTCCGAATAGGACCATGCGGAATGAATCAAACATTTGATAATGATCACTTTCACTTATTCCAGCAAAGCTCTATAATAAAACGATTACATTAGCTATTATTGT
Organism: Tipula vernalis; assembly: GCA_958295665.1. Lineage (NCBI taxonomy): Eukaryota > Metazoa > Arthropoda > Insecta > Diptera > Tipulidae > Tipula > Tipula vernalis. The sequence continues at coordinate 377,669,236 of OY282558.1, read as the reverse complement.
AACAGTGGTGGAGGAAATTTAGTCATTACAACTCATTGACGTAGTGCCAAGTTTGTGTCACCTAGCACAAGGCAATTTTTAGCTTTAATACTTTGCAACACCTTACCTAATGCATTCAAAAAGACATTTTTCGGAGATCATATTCGTGAAATCTTAATTCGTCTCAAGGAACTTCCAACTGTTTAGCTGTTTGCTTTTAACGTCCTATCTTCTGCATTATGTAACCAAGTTAAGAACGACTATAGGCCCATTTTGCCTAGCAGCCTATAGCACTGACATGAAAGGTGGATTGGCCGATAAATTCTGCACTTTCTCGGATAGCAATCAAATGATGAAAAATAGGGTTACCAGACTTTTGCTAGGACGAACCGGGACAAAAAAATATTAGGGTAGGGCGTTAGGTATTTTCCATCATCATCGGTGATATTTTCTGCTATTTTAAACCATCAGCTTTCTTTTATGAGCTGGTTAGTAGAGTGATTGGCTCGTTCATAAAATTTGATGGAGTTGTTTATGAGGAAGTTGTCGATTCTCGTTGTGTTTGTATCACTGTACAATTTCGAGTTATTGACGTATACCTAGGTATCTGGTTTACGGTTGAGTTGGAGAAAATTCTGACCATTCTTTACTCTATTTGGCGTAATTTTTCCATTTGGGCCGAAAATTATTTAGACAAGCACTCGAATTCCGGTTCGATGACAAATTTCTCATATGGATTTTATTCGTATAAAAAAAACCTAAAGGTATAAAAACTGAGAAATTAAACGCATAAAGAATGTCAAAAAAACCCATGAAATATTTTTCTATGAGAAGATGATAACATAAGTTTAATGCGCAATCAGTCAAAAATTGTCTCTAATTTTCAATTTTTAGATCCCAGAATTTATATTTCGTTGCCTAAAATTATTGTGTTGTGTGTCAAACTTATCAAAAAGAGATTAGTTGATCCGAAAGGGACTCACATATGACCACAGTTTTTTGTATGTTGTTCTAATTCCAAGACACAATCACAAAAGACAATAAATTTCCCCAATTTGCGTTTTTTGGTAAAAATGGGCTTATATCAATAACTCCCCAGATGTTGATATTGTTGATAGACTAAATACTATACACAGTTCAAATTGTAAACAAAACTATTGTAAAATTTAAATCACGAAACAGAATTTTCGGATTACACATATTTAGCCTAGCGGACTTCATCCCGCCCTGCTGATTTTTCACTATTTCTGGATTTTATGTAGGCTTTAATTTCTGACGGTCTGGCAAATCTCATTGGAGTGCCCGGATTTTAACAATGTTTATCTGAGGTAATCTGTTCGCTATTTGAGATTTAGACTGTAGAGGTGATTTGTTCATATTTAAGTAATTATTGACATGTTTATCTACCCACTCTGTAAAACTGTCATACCAAATCACCTTTGAACATACAGTAATTTTCAGTAATTTTCATAGTATCAATTAACTCTCTGGCGATGGTATTCGGGTTGCCTATATGAGCTTTGATTATATTAGAGCTGGGAGAATATCTGTTTCTAAACAGCTGCCATCGTGAGGTGTTTTTGATTTTAATAAACTTGGGTGTGGTATTTGCATGCTGCAATTACGCGTCGTGACCGGAACATGTTTTATCCAGCGCCCTACTCACTGGTACATCAATAATATTAAGCCTAGAGTCTAGTTAATTATTAAATACTGATCAATTAATTGCACTAAAGGTAGGTATCTGCTTTGGCGGAAGTTTCGGAACCGCAAAATTCAAAGATATTCTTTCAACTGAGTGTTCTGATTCAAAGTCTTTTGCTTTCAAGTTAGGAAAACTACAAGACCATCACAAATTAAGAAGAGATTAGATATGAGCCAGTGTCTCTTTGATGCTAAGTAGGTAGGTCCAAGCGCAACAGCTTTATTTAAATCAAAATAATTTTCTAAATCTATAGAGATGATTACCCTACAACATTTAAAAGATGGCAAAATCAAATCTCATCGTAATCGGTTTAGCAATAGCCAAGTTCCATCCTAACTGACCATATTCCAGAACTTTGTCCAAAAATAATTTTAGAATCCCATTTCTGTCTACGTACTGAATTCCCTTATAATCGAATATCCATATTCGCAGAACATCATATGAATCTTTTTAAAATCTCATTTCGATAAGCGGTTAAGAAATAGCCAAGAAATTCATTTAAACATTTTTTTAGAATCCCATTGAAGCTTTTGATCAAACCGTTTAGGTTCAACAACGAATATTAAATTGGCAGCGTAATGGATCAAGTACAGTTGGAAGATACTTGTGAAATATTAAAAAGTACAAACAACTGTGAAATGATTAAAATTTACATTTATTGACATAGGTGAGCATAACCATTGAGCAACCCAAGTACGCAAATGTAGCAATCGCCATTTCTATTGTGAAAGCTCAAGTATTGCTACCAACATATAAACCAGCACAACTTATACAAAATAGTTTGAGCGGACTAACATCCAGCTCACAGGCGCAAATACCAACCAAAGAAGCATTGCGTAAAATAGTAAAACGTCTTAAAAGACAAAATACGCCTACGCCGCCAGTAAATTTAGAGATTTTAAATATTCCATAAGATTTTTATTTTTGAGGCTGATATTGGAGCAGACAAAATATTAATATTTACTACCCCAACTAATATTAAACATTGTTCAGATGCGTCCTATTGGATTATGGATGAAAGATTTAATACTGCGCCGCTAGTATGCAGGTATATTCAATCCAGCTCCCGAAAGCGAAAGATTACTTTAATCGGTTTCTATTCTAATGGGAGCAGTTAGTCCGAAATTTTGTACCACATCATGGCATTTGAAGAAATATCGGAAATAGCACCACAATGCTAACTTGTTTTGAGTCCATCAATTAATATTACTTATTATGAAAAGCGGCCACGAATTCAGCGGCAGCTGAGATTGAAGGAATGCAGATTAAAGGGTGTTTTTCATCTTTGCTTTCTGAATGTAACAGAAATACCCGAACCATGGATTAATTTAAAAAATATTATTCCTCAAGAAGCCAATAGAGTTGTATAGATTTTTCCCGCCTGAGATATGGTCAGTTTTTGATAGCAATGCGAATAATATTCCAAGAAGTCAGAATAGAATCGAAAACTGGCATCGCATATGGCAGGTTTTAGTTGGCGCTTATCATTCGGATACATTCGGCATTATACGAAACTTGCAAAAGGAGCGAAGATTACTGAAGGACAATTTGAAGCGATAACTAAGCAATAAAACCACAACTGTAAGGAAAATACATGGATCTTGAACAAATATTATTTCTATAATTCAAGATAGACCGAATCGAACCATTTTAAATTTTATTAGAGGAATTGCTCCTAATATACATAACCCTCTAATTTTGCAATTTTATTTAAGCTTGTGTAACTAATTATTCTAATTTAAATTTGATGATGTCCACGTCGTTCGTTCCGGGTAATGCTAACATTGGGTAAGAAACTTTATACAAAGGAACGAAACAAATGTTGTTTATGGTTCTTACAGTTGACGGCCCAATTTACCATATGTCATTTATTTTTTACCTTTATTTATTAGAATTATAACGAGCTTCTGAGACACATTTTGTCCGAACCGCTTGGCCCCCTTGACGGTACTACCGGTTTCTTACACCTTGAAATTCTAGTTAGCATTCTTTGTTGCCAATTTTGTACATTTAGCGTTTCGTTACCTTTATTTGTTCAAAATTATTTCTGGGCGATGGGTGGCATCCATAGAAATCAAATAAAAAGACATAGTTCAACGTTTAAATCTAGAAATGGTGTCCATGTTATTGTCTGTCGTCGGCGAAGTAGTTGTCGGTCTTCTGTCCTGTCGGCGAAGTATTTGTCGGTCTTCTGTCCTGTCGGCGATGCGGTTGTGTCGATCATCTATCTTGTCGGCGATGTAGTTGTACCGGCCAACGTTCCTGTCGTCAATGTAGTTGTCGGCGAAGTGGCTGGATACTCATGGCATCCACATAATTGTTACCTTATTTGAGCTCCCCAGATGTTTAATTACCTTCAAACTGTCCCTTAACACACTTACTTAACAGTAAAAGAGCTAAGAGCCTTTAAAACATTATACATATAATACATATATCGCAGAGTCATATAGCATGTGCTTCTGCTTGAAAGACGGTAGCATTGGTATCCAAAGACATTGATAGCGCAGTCACACTCCCGTATATTCCTACCTCTGCTCAGTCTTCCATTTTTGATTCATCTGTAAACAATATCATTGACCCGGCCGGGAAAATAACACAGAAAGTTTGTAGAAGTCCAGTTTAGTTGACACACAGTCGGAAGGCATGGTCCGTAAAAAATTAAAGTCCTAGGTATGCGTTGTAGAAAAATGTCCTATAAATCGTCCAATATTAAGCGCACGAGCTGTATGACTTGATTATTATATGCTTTTTATTGAGCAAAATCAATTAACTGGCTCAAAATGTTCGGTGTGCTGGAGCACTCAATTAACTTATATAAATAATTTATTTTGACTTGCTGATATCATAAAAAACTATTGAGCTAATTTTTTAAAGGTTTCAAATGTACGGGTTCTCGCAAGTTAGGACCCAAGCGATTGGAAAAAGTTAATTAAAAATTCATTATACTACTTTCCGATTAATGGATAATCCTGTGAAATATTTTGTTAATCTCTATAACTGTCATATTCTTATAGCGCACGAGTATAATTCATTAGAATTTCATTACAGAATATATGAATGTTACAACAGTAGAAATGTTATGAGAACGCTTAGAACATGCCCAAAATATTTAACGATGTTTAACTTATAAAATTCGCCCAAATTCTGAAACGTTCTCAAATTAAAAAATTAAAATTGCTAAACCTAGCAAGTTCTTAATATTAATTGACAAATTTTAAACGTTTTGAACCGAAGTTTCGAAAACCACGCGAAATCTGAATTCTTAAAAATTTTGAAATTTGTAACATTTTGTCTGAAAGTAAAAAATTTTAAGCCTTGCCAAATTCGTCAAAAACCTTTTAAATTAAAATTAATTCTAAATGTTTAATAGTAAAATTTGAATTTGCGAAATTTGGAAAAAAATTGAAAATTAAAATTTCCTAATTTTAACAATTTTTTTTAATATTAAGAGGGTTTTCGTTCGAATTAACTTTTCAAAAAAATTTTGACAAAAAATAAAAATGACGATTGTCACTTTAAATCGGCCCACATATTTTTAACAAACATGATTTTATTTTAATTATTCGGAGTTTACTAATAAATTCAAATATAATTTTCAATTGTTCAATAAGTAACCTGTAATCTTGTGTAAACAGATTATAGATCAATTTTCAAGGTCTAATAGAATTTGCAGCTATAACATTCTAACAAGTTAGGATAACATCAAAAATTTTAGAAAATTCCAAATTTTTTGCTTGATATAAAATTCTTTCAAATTCAAAATTTTAAAAATTGTATCCTATTGAAATTAAAACCAGGCTTAACTCTCTGTATTATCAAATATTGATTTTATGAAATTTTAATTTCAACGTAACTGGGAAATTTGCCAAATATTATTAAGTTTAAAATTGTTTCTGTACAATTCTAAATTTTTATTTTCTTTGCTCAATTTGGTATTAAAACTGCAGAATTTGCGGTTGGTATTAGAGCGTTTTTACCATAAACTAATTCATGGGGTGTATACTGGGTAGCGCAGTGTGGGGTTGTATTATAGACAAATATTGCGTAGTGACACATTTCATCCAAGTTGTTTCTGTCTGTATCCGTGAAGGATCTGAGATATTCCTTTAATGTGTTATGTGATTTTTCCAATGCCCCATTTGTTTCGGGATGGTACGCTGTCGTGTTTAAATGTTTGAGTTTAAGTATCTTACATACTTCCTCGAAACTTCTGCTCATGAAGTTGCTACCTTGGTCGGTGAGGATTTTTTCCGGGATGCCGTACTTTATGATGAAATTTTCGCAAAACGCTTTTGCTACTGTATTTGCGTTTTGGTTTGGGATAGGGATTGCCCCTGAAAATTTTGAAAGATCGTCTAGAAATGTGAGGATATAATTATTTCCGGCTTCTGTCGTTGGCAGTGGACCTACAATGTCAAATGCTACCCTTTGGAATGGATATTCAGAAGTGCTTGTAATTTGAAGTGGCATTTTAGTTCTCTTGTGATTTTTATTTTTCTTACATAAGTGGCATTTTCTTATAAATCGATTAATGTCCGTCAACATATTCGGCCAATAGTACAGTAGTTTTATTCTCTTGTAGGTTCTCCATGTCCCTGCGTGACCTCCTAATGGTAAGTTATGGTATTCGTCTAAAATCTGTTGTCTTTTCCTGTGGTCAAGTACTGTCTCTACTTTAGGTGTGGTTAGTTTATTTTCAATATCCGTTTGCTTGGTACTTCTCGTTTCTGTCTGATGTGTAGTTTGTTTGTCTATGTTCTGAGTATTTCCTGTTTCTTTGTCTTTTTCCGCAGCTGTTTTGGTTTGCTGTCTTGTCATCGCTAGTACTTTATTATGTTTAATTCGGCTAAGAGCATCGGCATTAGTGTTCAACTTGCCGGATTTATGTAATATCTCGAAATTATATTCTGACAATTTTAAGTTCCACTTTAGTATGCGGTTTGGGATTTTCATCATGTTGCCTGTGAGTGGTTTGTGATCTGTGATTATTGTGAATTTTTTACCGTAAAGGTAGGGTCGGAAATTGTTGACTGCCCAATAGATAGCTAACATCTCTTTCTCTATTGTAGAGTAATTTTTCTCGGATTTTCCGAATGCTCTACTTGCGTAAGCTATTGGAAATTCACCGTTCGGGTATACTTGTGATAAAACAGCGCCTAAACTATAATCACTGGCGTCGGTTGTAATGACAAATGGTCTCGTCATGTCGGGGTACTTTAATATTGGTTCATTTGTTAAACGTAGTTTTAACTCACTCATTGCTTTTTGACATTCGTCTGAGAATTCGAAATTGGTACCTTTTCTGGTAAGTTTTGTTAACGGTTCAACAATAAGAGAAAAATTTGGTATAAATCTTCTATAATAGTTCGCTAGTCCTAAGAAAGATTGTGTTTCACGAATGTTTCTTGGTTGTTGAAAATTTTGTACTGCTTGTACAGTGCTCGGATTGGGTTTTATTCCATCGGGGGTGATTAGATGTCCTAAAAATGTAATTTCTTTCTTCAGAAATTGACATTTAGTACTTTGTAATTTTAAATTACTCTTGCGACATATGTCGAAAACCTCTGTCAGTTTACTGTTGTGGTCTCTCAGGTTTTTTCCATAAATGATTACGTCATCGAGGTAAATAAAACCTTTTATTCCTTGAAAACCGCGTAAGATATTGTTGATGGCTCTTTGAAAAGTTGCTTGAGAATTTTTTAAACCAAATGGCATTCGAGTGAACTCGAAGTGGCCATAATCCGTGTTAAAAGCAGTTTTGGGAGAATCACTAGGTTTCATCTCAATTTGGTGGTATCCGCTAGCCATATCTAGTGTTGAGAAATATTGCGCGTGACCAAGTTGGTCGAGAATATCGTTAATATTGGGTAATGGGAATGAATCACCGATTGTGATTTCATTCAATTTTCTGAAATCGACAACGACACGCCACTTCGGTGTGCCATTTTTGTCCGGTTTCTTGGGTACAGCTAGTAATGGACTGCTGAATGGGCTGATACTTGGCTTTATTGTTCCACTGTTTAACATTTCTTGAACCTGTCGGTTTATTTCGTCTTTGTGAGTCTGGGGAAGTCTGTATCTTGGCATGTGTACTGGTTTGGAGTCCGTATATAAGTTAATTTCATGTTGCACACCTTTGATGCTTGTAGTCTATCACCCTCTAGATAAAAAATATCCTGGTATTGCATGCAAAGCATCAATACACTCATATTTTCTTCTGTATTATTCGTTGTGTCTAGATTTTCAGTAATTGTTCTTACTATTTGTTCTTCTCTGTTACAGTTTGTCTTCTTGTCCTCCGTTGTGTTCTGGTTTGTTCGTTCATCAGTTAGGAATGTTTCAAAGTTTGGTCTTATGTCGTGTACTTGTACTTCTTCGTTTAACGTATTTGCTACTAATATTTTAGCTTTATAGTTTACAGGTTGTATTATCGTGTGAGGAATAAATACTCCTGTTTTTACTTCATAAGCTTCGCATATACATTCTTGACTTGTTTTTGTGTCTATTTCTATGATGGTTTCACTCCGTGCAGGAAGTGTTATCACGTTTATCGTCCTACTTGAAAATGGTATTTGTTTGGTCCCAATTTGTATACTGTTCGAACTGTACTTTATGTCGGCTTTAAGACTTTCAAAGAAATCGCGACCTACTATCCCATCCTCCATAATTGGAAAATCATTCGATACTATATACATAGTACATAGTACTATGTAACAACACTTACTTAACAGTACAAGAGCTAAGAGCCTTTAAAACATTATACATACATATATCGCAGAGTCATATAGCATGTGCTTCTGCTTGAAAGACGGTAGCATTGGTATCCAAAGACATTGATAGCGCAGTCACACTCCCGTATATTCCTACCTCTGCTCAGTCTTCCATTTTTGATTCATCTGTAAACAATATCATTGACCCGGCCGGGTAAAATAACACAGAAAGTTTGTGAAAGTCCAGTTTAGTTGACACACAGTCGGAAGGCATGGTCCGTAAAAAATTTAAGTCCTAGGTATGCGTTGTAGAAAAATGTCCTTCAAATCGTCCAATATTAAGCGCACGAGCTGTATGACTTGATTATTATAGGCTTTTTATTGAGCAAAATCAATTAACTGGCTCAAAATGTTCGGTCTGCTGGAGCACTGAATTAACTTATATAAATAATTTATTTTGACTTGCTATTGCTGATATCATAAAAAAATATTGAGCTAATTTTTTAAAGGTTTCAAATGAACGGGTTCTCCCAAGTTAGGACCCAAGCGATTGGAAAAAGTTAATTAAAAATTCATTATACTACTTTCCGATTAATGGATAATCCTGTGAAATATTTTGTTAATATCTATAACTGTCATATTCTTATAGCGTACGAGTATAATTCATTAGAATTTCATTACAGAATATATGAATGTTACAACAGTAGAAATGTTATGAGAACGCTTAGAACATGCCCAAAATTTTTAACGATGTTTAACTTATAAAATTCGCCCAAATTCTGAAACGTTTTCAAATTAAAAAATTAAAATTGCTAAACCTAGCAAGTTCTTAATATTAATTGACAAATTTTAAACGTTTTGAACCGAAGTTTCGAAAACCACGCGAAATCTGAATTCTTAAAAATTTTGAAATTTGTAACATGTTGTCTGAAAGTAAAAAATTTTAAGCCTTGCCAAACTCATCAAAAACCTTTTAAATGAAAATAAATTCTGAATGTTTAATAGTAAAATTTGAATTTGCGAAATTTGGAAAAAATTGAAAATTCAAATTTTCTAATTTTAACAAATTATTTTAATATTATGAGGGTTTTCGTTCGAATTAATTTTTCAAAACAATTTTGACAGAAAATAAAAATGACGATTGTCACTTTAAATCGGCCCACATATTTTTAACAAACACGATTTTATTTTAATTATTCGGAGTTTACTAATAAATTCAAATATAAATTTTCAATTGTTCAATAAGTAATCTGTAATCTTGTGTAAACAGATTGTAATCAATTTTCAAGGTCTAATAGAATTTGCAGCTGTAACATTCTAACAAGTTAGGATAACATCAAAAATTTTAGAAAATTCCAAATTTTTTGCTTCATATAAAATTCTTTCAAATTCAAAATTTTAAAAATTGTATCCTATTGAAATTAAAACCAGGCTTAACTCTCTGTATTACCAAATATTGATTTTATGAAATTTTAATTTCAATGTAATTGGGGAATTTGCCAAATATTATTAAGTTTAAAATTGTTTCTATACAATTCTAAATTTTTATTTTCTTTGCTCAATTTGGTATTAAAACTACAGAATTTTTCATTAATCTAATTTTATTGGAAACGATATGACATCGAACAAAGTTATAAGCCCCTGACGATTCGCAAAAATAAGGAAGATATTTGTTGACACTCGGCTGGCTTGTAGTTACTTCATTACGTATGTGGTCAATTAGTAAAATCTCTAGTATCAGATCCACTATATAGTACCAAACGAAGTTGTATGATGATACTCGGATAGCTTCTAGTTACTTTAATATACATGTGGCCAATTGGCAAAATCTCTAGGATCAAATCAGCAGAATTTTTCATTAATCTAATTTTGATTAAGTGTTATGCCCCTGATGGTCTGCAAAAATATGGTGTTTTTTGATGAGATAGCTTTTTGTTACTTCATTATGTAGGTTCATTTTTTCAATCTATTGTAATTTAGGTTGGGAACGACATGACATCAAACGAAATAAGCACCTGACGATCCGGATATATAAAAGATGCCCCTTACGGCGCTCATTTTCTACTAAGAATAGTTCAGCATTTTTTGATAAAGGTTCAGTTTTTTGGATTCAATAGAACAAGACATAAAATTTACTATGTACAGCTGATCGAGTTAGATTTCATTTTTCTATTTCTTTTTGTACATACAAAGCGCGGTGCGTGATTTATTTTTGTAAATTAGAATTTTTTGAATTAAAATTTTTGTTATTTTTATTTTTTTTATTTTATTCCAAAACTGGGCAGCAGACAGACAAAAGTCCAGTAGATTGAACTCATGTACCGGTAGACACATACAGACCCGCAAAGGACATCTACTACACCCGCGACTAAGAACTTAACGATGCAATAGTGCTGAGGACCGCAGATCTAAACTGATTTAGAAAAGCAAAAATAAGTCGCAATCAATAAAAACTCATCATGATTTGATTGCAATCTAGATAAAGGGTTCGTAAAGCTAAGATTAGTTCCTGAAAAGGATAGAAAGAGTAACACTTCGCTTCTAACTCTGTGGGACAGTGCATAAAAATTCGAAAAAAAAATGAGAAAGCCTCTAAGTTACTAATTAATTTATAAAGGAAAGTTTCATCAAGCAGAAGCCTTCTAGTCTCAAGCGATTGTAGTTCAAATATTTTAAGCCTGATTTTGTAGTTGACACGACTACTGAAAGGTATACCCTTCTAGATTAAAAAGAAGGTAAATTTACGCTGTACTCTCTTAATTTGAGCCTTATAAGATTTGTAGTAAGGGCTCCAAATTTGTCTGAAGTATTCCAAACAACTACGCACTAAGCTTTTAAATAATGTAATAAAAACATTTTGGATCACGAAATTCTTTACCACGCCTAAAAAAAAACCCAAGTGGTATATGTGCTTTTGCACAGACTTTAAAATCAAATATATCACCCAGATCAGAGATTTCGGTAACCCTAACATAAACGATATCTTTTATGTTGTATGGAAAATTTATGTGATTAACTTCGCGCGTATATGAAATCCTGAAAGATTTTGCAAATCAGACTGAAGTCTAGAATAGTCAGCAGCGTCATCGACATTGGTTAAAATTTTTAGATCGTCAGCGTAAAGTAAGTATCGTGTAGACAAAACGGTTGGCAAATCATTGATAAAAATAAGAAATAAAAGAGGGCCAAGAGTGGAGCCCTGAGGCACACCAGGCTTAGCAACAATGGTCCGTGACAAAAATTCATTGAATTTAACCTGTAGTTTACGTCTCGGGAGATATGATTGTAGCCAGTTAAGGATTTGCCCGGAGAGACCCATATCAGTACATTTACTTATTAAAATATGGTGGGATACTGTGTCAAACGCCTTTTAAAAATCAGTCTAAATGCAGTCTACTTGTCCGCCCTGGTCCAAATTGGTCGTAGTAGAACGATTAGGAATAAAACTATGTTGCGAAGTGTTAATTAAATGTTTAACATCATTAAAGATGATGCAATATACAATTTTCTCAAACATTTTGCTGAAACTGTTTAATGTACATTACTAGCATCAAATTTCTTATACATATAGAGGCACTAAGCTTTCTTCCAATGAGAAGGAAATACGCCCATTTTTAACGATACATTAAATAATCATGTCAAAGGTTTGGTTAGCTGAGATTTCAGTTTAAAAATGAAATAATTGGATAAATTATCAGAGCCAGCACCTTTTTTGATATCAAGTAAAGATATTACTTTTAAAACATCTTCTTGAACTAAACTGAAGATTGACCATAAACATGAAAATTTGATGAGTCAACAAAAGACTCATCAACATAAATGGACTCAAAATGATCAGCAAACAAATTACAAATATCGTTCGCTTCGGTATTAGCTTCATTTGGACCCAGTTTCATGCATGATGGGTAAACAGATCTAGTAGTAAATGACTAAGTTTAGTTCCAGATTAACTTGGGGTTTAACATTTCAATAAACATTTCACAACTCGTATTAAGAGTAGCGGATAGTAAAGATCGACTTTAGTTAGCGGGGACAAACCCCGATTAACCATAATTGTTTTAACATCAAGATTAGACAATACAAGGTCAAGAACTCTGACACTCTCAGTAGAACAGCGACCATGCCAAAATATCGGACATGTTACACCGAAATTACTGCGCAATATCAAAAATTGACATCCAACCGGAGTTTCTAACATTATTTATTTATTTATTTATTTATTTTTATTTACAAACATTTTGAGTCAAAGACCAACCCCATACTTACACACACTATTTTGAGCACGATGCTCATTTACAACAGAGTGTGTAGATAAGGTGGTTTGGCATAAAAATATTAATTTAGAAAAAAAATAAAAATTGTAGCCTATTGGAATTACAGGATACCGGAGCCGGATCATTAAATTTTCCCAGTTCATCATCATCAATGCTACTTTAGCTTCAAAAATAAACCAATAATGCCGTGTTATCCTGAATTTTTGTATTTTCCCAGCGATAAATGTTAATGACGAAAATCGGTTTAACCGTCAAACCACTTCATAACTGCGCCCAGGCTCAAACATTTTCGGATTTTGAATTTATATATAATTAATTTTAAATAAACTTTTTTTTGAAAATAAATAAGGTCGCGACTCCTATTAAATTAGAAAGCTTGTTACAAAACTTTTCGTAATGCTCAAATTTAATACTATTCGGAGGAAAGTAAACTAAACATAAAACAATAAATTTACCATCCGAAGTTCTAACCCTAATCCATATATTATCATAAATGTCACCTATTCCATACAGCACAGAAAAAATAATGGACTTTTTTAGTATAATGGCAATGTCATCACCATCGACTTTGTCAGTAATATTAAGGTTCCTGTCTTATCTAAGTCAGTCATTAAGGTAATCACAAACAATTTACTTCCTTCATCCTTCTTTACAAAAATATTCCCATTAGTGGTCCAAACAAAATAAAAATTAAGCGGCTTGGATTTGAAATACACGTTTAATTTTAGGTAGGTAATCCGTTAAAATTATATTGCATTCACGCTCATTAATCAGAAGTGTACGTAAAATACTTTCATTTTGTATAGAATGTAGCTGGAACTGTTGCTTCAAAGTTTGGTTGCTCCATTCAATAACGATTGCCTTTGCTTATGATTTAGATTTCTCACGATATATGACGTTGACATTTTTTACATCGAAATTGAATGAAATAGCTTGACAGATGGTTTGCAAAACACTGTTCAAATTTCGCTGTTAGTATACGGTACACCATAAATTGATGACCTTGATGAATTTAAGCGACGTTCAATATAATTACAGTTGTTGGTAACCGATAAGAGTTCATTTCGTATGGCTGCATTTTCAACTTTAAGTTTATTAATAGTAGCGGTATTCAATTGGATCAAGGCCTCCAAATTAGTGAGTTTGTCACCCAAAACTGCATTTTGTGTAACAATTTGATTTTCCAAAGCAGTATTGAAGTATTTCAAGATTACTCTATGATACTTAGTTTATTTAAAGATTTCGGGAAGATTCAAATTTTTTTGAGAATATTAAGGTTATTCTGTTTAAGTGATGAAACTCTTTAGTGTAATATTGCAACTCAAAGTGCTTTTTTCCTTCAATGCTGAAAAATGTTGCCTTAAAGTTGTTGGCAGATCAGAACAATGTGCTTTTATGTCGATTGGTTGTTATTCGCTCAACGCGTATTTCTTCTATTTATTAAACTGTTAATATCTAATTATCATATTCGTAGTCAGCGTATTACAAATATGTTGATCAAATAAATAAACTTTTTTCAAACCTTTCGTTTTCGTTTACAATACAGCAGCAATATAACGGCTGTGGTCCTTTTCCATATAGTTCGATAGCCTATAAATACAGTATATGTTCTCTAGATGTAATTAGAAAATCTGGCTTCCATTAAAAAAATTTAAAAGTTTCTCCAAAGCCTTCAGTTTTTACGTATTTTGGACAAAGTCGCTTAAATTGCTCAAATATAATTAATTGACGAGAACGGTATAAACTGGTTCCTGCTTAAGAACAGGACGGTTGGCAAGCCAATTTATTTTTTTGTAATCTAATAAGTTTGTTTAGTCCTATTTTACTATAAAAGGGTATAAATAAGTTTTTTAGTACTTTTTCGTGAATGTATAATGCATGTCAGTTATTTCAACTCAGGTATGTTTCAAATATTTAAATTACAACCTTCTAATTTTTAGTGATGGAATAGTTTCATACTTATCAGCAAAGTTAAATTTATTTAGAAACGAATTAATTTCGCTGGTAAATTTTAATTTATTCCCGCGCATTTAATTTTTCTTCAATGTGAATTAAATCCGCGACATTTTATTTTTTAAAATTGAATTAAACACATTAAATATTTGAAATAATGTTAAAGCAGGGAACAGGCCCCCACACCTCTTTAGGACAACTTTGTACTTAAAGTTAGTCAAAGAATCCTCGCTTAAAATACTAACATCTAGTGATTAGTTCTTCAAAAAATTTATTTGTGGAAGATGGTCTAAATCAAAATATCCTGATACCAGCTGATCCTAAAAAACAGCAACAAGCTTAAAGAATTTTGTAACTAATTCTAGATTTCTAATTTATATTTTATAGAAAGACATTAAATTGGTTTGTTTAGGTAAATTTATTTAGGTTACTTTGCTACATTTTAAATATATACCGTACAATTTATAATTCTGCACAGCGACAATGTTCTTATACGATTTGTTGAAGTTCTTATCATGACACAACAGCAGAACGACGCTACACTCTTTCACCCAAGTACATACATACACATAAAAGAATATCATAAAAACCATTCGTTGTATTTTTCAAGTATCATTGAACTTAATTGTTTGTACCACAAAATGCAAAATACAAAAAAACAAAAATCTTTAAGCAAGTAGTTTTTCATTTTCCGTCTTGAGCATTATTTTAAAACTATTTTTTTTTTTTTTTTTGTAAAGCTTTTCATTTTAATAATTTTCATTTGTTTTTTAAGTTCATAAACTTCACCTTAACCATAAGAGAAAAAAAGAAAGAATTAAACAAAAATGGATATGAATATGTTGTTGGAGGAAAACTACTTTGCATGTCTTGAGAACAACAATTTTTCGTTTTTTGTTTTTAGTTATTTGTAGTTTTTAGTTTTAGTATGTACTTCTTTCATTAAGATATATAGTTTACTATATCAGAATAAAGTTTTCACCTAACAGTTTTGTCATACAATATGCGGTTGTTAAGGATTAAAGTGTTGCAAGATGAAATTTAGTGTTATCAGTCAAAAATAAAAATAAAATGATTTATCGTACAAAAACAAGTCATTACACAACCACTTGTAAAATATTTTTTCGGTAATAAATTTTAATAATTTTCCAGCAGTAATTTATGACGAGATGATTGCATATATAAGATACACAATGTTCATTTAATTTATTTCCATTGAATACATGCGTATGTATCTTAAGAGAGAAAGAGGGTGAATTTAAATTATGTAACATTTATTTTTATTTTCACTAAATTCAACCCCTCGCATAAGAGTTAGATAATTTTATTTGTTGTTGTCTCAAACTGATTACGTACAGACTCTCTCTGTATATGTATATGTTTATAAGCAAATCTGAGATTATATTAAAATAAAATACCAAATAAATTTGGCGAGCGAATGAACCTCCACATCCATATTATACTACCCCGCTTATATTTAAGTTAAAAAATATATCAGGGAATTAAATTATTTGATTTGGTTTATTTAAGGATTTCTCCTTCCTGTTTGATTGTCATCAAATCCCGCTCGTCGTTTCCTTGGATTCTGTTGATCTAGAAAGATGAATATAAATACAAATTTTTTTTACTCGTAGTTTAGTTTACTTATGATGAAATATTTAAATATGTATCATTCGTAGTTTTGATTTGTTCCTTTCGGCTGTTGCCTGTGTATAACGTAATAATAATAATAATAATAATAATTTATAAATACAAATTTTATCCGGTATGCTATTCACCCTTATATAAAAATATATTTTTATATTTTTGATGTGCGCCCACCCCGCACTCATCAGCTGTGTTATTTGCCGAAATTATGAATTATTTTTAGTTTAGAAACGAATGAAATTATTGGGGTTGCTGTTGTGAATAAAATTAAGAATGTATAGCTGGATGAGTGGACTAAACTACATACTCGTAGAATATATAATACGATTGCGATTTCCTAGTTTATGTGTATGCCTTAGTTATGGACCATGTAGGCTAGTCAAAATATAAAGTGACTAACTTTAGCCTTATTTGTAGCATTACGATCGGCTTGCTCGGTTAAGTAAAACAATTAATTAAAATAAATAATCCTTATCCTTCCCAGCAGCCTGGTTAGAAAATTAGATAATTTCTAAACGTGTAATCTTGTGAAGAGCAAAGCTTACTTTTATGAGTTTAGAGGTTTAGGTTAGGTTTGGGTGGAGGTCCACTAGGACCAGGCATAGACACAAAAATGGTCCGTAGCCATACCACGAATAATTGTTTCCTCCAACTCATTGGAACCAATTTGAGCTGTTAACAAATCGCTGGGGTGCCCCTAGAAACTTTAGTCTGTTTCATGCCAGACGAGGGCAGGTGCAAAGAAGATGAAGAACTGTCTCTTCCTCCTCTTCGTCCTCGCAACTACGATAGTAGTCATGCGAGAAGACACCAAGTCTACTCGCATGTCTCCCTATGAAACAGTGCCCCGTAATCATTCCAACAACCACACTGATCTGACTTCGCTGAAGTTCGCCAAGTCCAACTTTGGCCAGACCTGCCGAGTTATTACGCAAGAGGTGATACTTGACCATCTGTCATTTGTCAGCTTGCTAGCTTCTTCCGGTAGCAACAGTTTGCATACCGCAAGTGGCATTGCAATATCCTTTCTGCTTTCTGAGAAGTGGTCCGTCGTACCACGTCCAGCCAGTTCATCAGC
Organism: Tipula vernalis; assembly: GCA_958295665.1. Taxonomy (NCBI): domain Eukaryota; kingdom Metazoa; phylum Arthropoda; class Insecta; order Diptera; family Tipulidae; genus Tipula; species Tipula vernalis. Next base: position 377,651,890 of record OY282558.1, on the reverse strand, counting down.
GTTTTTATTCCCTGTACTTATGAAATGTCCTGGCACCCATAAAATGTGGATCTTGACCTGATCTGCCATTTCTTTAAGAGATGAGAGACAGTTCTGGACTACTTTCGACGTGAGGAGGTGTGATTGAAGCGCTTTAATGGCAGCCTGACTGTCCGTATATATGCGAATATCACAAACTGATATTACATTATACCTCAACCAGTCTACGACTTCCTTTATGGCAGTTACTTCAGCTTAAAAAATGCTATAGTAGTCGGGGAGACGGAAGGAGAGATTTAACAGAAGATCCTCGTAGAACACTTCAGCCCCAACTTTCCCGTTCTGCTTTGAACCATCAGTGAAGAAGTTTATAACTCCTGATTCCAGAACTGCATCCATCATACAGTACGGAACTGCGAGTCAAAAGATAGTGACGGGACAGTATAGTCGGTGGTCTTGGGAATTTGTTTGTTGCACAAAATAGACGAGTGCCCTATACTGTTGTAGGTTCACATTAAGATGGGTTTCAGCCGTATGGCAGTACAAGCTGCCAACTGTTTCCCCAAGATATCTAGTGGAGTCAAAAATAGCAGAGTCTATAGTGCCTGAGTGGATGTGCTCCTCAGTGCACCACTGATCTACAGAGAGATTGTTCTCTGAACTTTTATCAACAGCTTTTGGTTGGCAGTTTTGTCCAGAGCAGGCCACCAGATTATTACCCCATACAAGGATCTTACTACTGCGGTATAAAGCCAATGCACGATACAGGTGGATCGATATGAGGAAGTTTATATTTCCTAAAGAAGAAAACCAATTCGGTTTTGTGTGGGTTCACATTCAACCCACAGCCATTGGCCCATAATGAAAGAGTGCCAGGGCATTTTGCATAAGCTCACTAAGGGTGCCGGGATATTTACCACGAACACCAATAGCAACATTATCCGCATAGGCCTTGAAGCCACCGTCCTCCAGTCTCAGCAACAGGTTATTTATGACCAAGTTCCAAAGTAGAGGGGACAGTACGCCACCTTGTGGTGTACCTCTGCTTGCAAATATTCTGACGGAGGATTCTCCAAAGCTAGCATTTATGATCCTGCCTCTTAGCATTTAAGTCCTTTAGTGATTCATCCACTCCCAGATCTGAAAGTGCCCGAGTTAAAGCCCCTGGAAGCACATTGTTAAAGGCCCACTCAATATCCAAGAAGGTTACCATTGCGTAGTCTCTATTTTCGAAAGATTTTTCAATGAAAAATACAAGAGAATGAATTGCAGTCTCTACAGATCTCCCCTTGCAATAGGCATGTTGATATTTGGACAGCTTTTCCGACACTATCGTGACTCTAATATGAGCTTCTATTTGTCTTTCTAGTGTTTTAAAAAGGAAGGAAGACAAGCTAATCGATCTAAGGTCTTTGGGATTGCAGTGTGAAGGTTTTCCCGCCTTAGGTATGAAAACAACCTTCCCTTCTGTCTATTTACTAGGAATGTGACATAGTTGTAGGCTGACTTTGAAAATTACCTCTAACCAGGAAATTGTTAGATCCGTAGTTTGTTGAATATCCGCAGGGATAATACCATCGAGTCCAGGCCACTTATATGGTTTAAAACTGTTTATCGCCCACAGGATTTTTTCTGCTAATAATTTGGCCTATGAGGCTACTAGCTCTTTTACCTGCTGATGTGCTAGGTACAGATTCGGAACAACCAGGAAAATGAGTATCCATCAGAAGTTCCAGCGATTCCGCACTATTAGTGTTTCACATCCCATCCGGTCGTTGAAGATAACTTGGGATGGAAGGACCTTGGAGGTTTACTTTGGTCTAAAAAGACCAAAGTATTGAAATCCTGTCAAAAATGATCAAAAATTTGATGGGTCCAAAATCACTTTTCTCGACGTTTTGAGAGTCCCTGAGCCTAAAAAAGCAACAAAAAAAAAATGTCCGTCCGTCTGTCTGGATGTCTGTTGGTCTTAAAATGTGTGTTTCCAATCTGTTTCTATGGTCAAGGGAGAGATTTTTAAAGCTTTTGGAACCTGACGTCAGGAGGGTCGGGTACATTTCATGCGAATTGACCCAAAATACCTGGTAATAGAAATATTAACGAATTTTTTATATATGGTTGGGCATTGAGTTGAAGGTTAAGCCAGGGGTCAATTTGCGGGTTGAGTTGAAGTTGAGTTGGACTTAAGTTGGGGTTGGATTAAGATATAGTGAACAGTTGGTTATTTTTTATATATGCTGTTTTGGGGGTTGAATTGAAAGAGAGTTCGCCTTTAGGTAGAAGGTTAAGTTGGGGGCCGTTCGCGGGTTGAATTGGGATTGAGTTGGGGTTGGATTAGTGTTTAGTGAGCAGTTGAGCAATCTATATAATTGAGTATTTGTATGTATGTCCAACATATGTGTATGATTTTTAGATTAAGTTCTGGAATGTGGCCAAGTATGAGGGAACATGCCTATTTCTCAACCAATTGTGCATTGGAAATGGGATTTTTAAATGATTTTTGGAAAAAGTTCTGGAATATGGCCAAGTAAGATGGAACTGGCCTATTTCTCAACCGAATATGATGAAATTTAACATGTGGGTTGGAAATTGGATTTTAAAATGATTTTTGGATTGAATTAATGAAAACTGAAGTTCTGATCATCTTACGAGATTTCAGCCCTTTATGTTTTTTTGATATTATTTTAGTAATATGTAAAATCACAAAATTGCAAACCCATAAAAAAATCAGATAATCACGATTCAAAAGTGTCCATGAAATTGAAGAACTATCTAATCAGTGCCAACAACAAATTAATTAAACAAGGTTTTGAATTACTTATCATTTCTTTCCCTGCCAAATGCTTTTAGTCGTTTTCAGTAGTTTATCTTCATCTACTATTCTTTATGACTGAATATTGTGCCCTTTCCTAGTTCAGCCAATTCTTTTTTCTATTGCACCAAATCGAACACCAACCAAATCCATTCAAACCTTAACTCGATAAGTAAACAAAATCATTAATTGGGTATTTAGTTTGAATTTTTTTTTTGTCGTAATATTTTGTTTAACAATTTTGTAGGTGACTCGTCGATTTTTTTTCTGAATGACTACTAGGCATCTAAGAAACATGAAATGTTATTGTACCTTCTCATCAGAATATTCTGCATTATTAATTAATGATCGACATTTTTTTAACGGAATCTTTAAAAGTATCGTCAGCATGATCAACAATGTGAAAGAAAATCGTTCCTGGCAAATCGAGAAAAGTAACCTTGTGTCCCGAAAATTTTTGAGGAATCGCGAAAAGTAATTGCATATTGAAACGCTTAACCGATTAAAAATAAGCATTGTATTGCGTTAATTCAAAGCCTCATTTCAATGAGAAACTTACAACAGCAATTGCGACAAACAATTCCGCTGATTAATTAAGTAATTTCAAAACAGGTTGGTAATAAAAAAGATATTTCGAAAGCATTCAGTAACTGAGGGTAATTTTACTTAGAAAATCGATAATTAAATGTCATTTGTTAACTTAATACTAATTTTGAAATATTTAACACTTTTTGTCGCTTTTATCGCTTTCTCTGATAGCCAAAACTGTAAATTTGTTTAACAACATTTTTTTAAATAAAATTTTCAACCTACAGAATGGGGCTGTCACTCTCAAACCCCGGCTTTTCCAAATTTGGACAATTCTGGCTGTTTCAATTTTTATTTATAATATTAAAGTAAGTGAAAAAAAATTTGCAAACATAAGAAAATTTGCACAGAAAAATGGGTTAAGGGGCATTAACTGAGTCGATAGGCCGAGACAGAGGGAAAGGGATGAGAATGTGGTCGCTCGATTCTTGCGTCAGCAGCTGTCATGGAGGATGTTCGACGAGGCCCACATCTGGGGGCCTATTATGAAATATTTCGATTTCGGATTTTTTACGATATCGAAAAAATCCGCCCTATTATGAAACAAAAAAGGAAATTCGCATCGGATTTTTTCGAACGCACATGGCAAAATTCGACTGCTATTTAGTTAGAGGATTTTGTATAATTTAAGGTATTTTGTGATTTTGTGGCAAATACTTTGTTTGTAAATGATATATTTAATTTTAAATAAATTAAATATTATTTATAATGTTATAATAATTATAAAAATAAATAAAATTACAAATTCGATTTACCAAGTTTCATAATAGGGTAAATTCGCGGCGTATCGAATTTTTTCGATATCGTAAAAATTCGAAATCGAAAAATTTCGTAATATGCCCCTTGATAGGATAGGAGTATGTGGCGCCGACCAAATATCGGTGGGTACCTCTTATCTTCCTCCACTGAAGTGCTGTGTTGCAGACAAAACTGTTTGAAGATGTCTGGTGACGCAAGCAAGTGAATATGCAGTTTGTGTCGTGCTAGGCAGGTGGGCAACGGTGAAAGGAAGCGTCAAAGCATACACCAGGTAGGTTGGGAGCAAGGGCTTCGACCAATATGGGGGGCCTATTATGAAATTTTTCGATTTCGGATTTTTACGATATCGAAAAAATTCGTCCTATTATGAAACAAAAAAGGAAATTCGTATCGGATTTTTTCGAACGTACATGGCAAAATTCGACTGCTATTTAGTTGGCGGATTTTGTAAAATTTATGGTATTTTGTGTTTTTGTGGAAAATACGTTTTTGTAAATGATTTATTCAATTTTAAATAAATTAAATATTATTTATAATATTGTAATATTTATAATAATAAATAATATTACAAATTCGATTTTCCAAGTTTCATAATAGGGTAAATCCGCGGCGTATCGAATTTTTTCGATATCGTAAAAATCCGAAATCGAAAAATTTCGTAATAGACCCCCAGGATGTGTACCTCTAGTCTTCCCTCTCTGTCCACCTTACCAGTCTGACACATAAATGGTACAGTGACCGAGTTTCCATGTTGGGAAGCAAAGCTGTGACATGCCAGACAGAAAAAGAATTTTGAAATCTGGAGTCACCGTTGGGGCCTGCCAAGAGATGTTGGCAGTGACCGATTTAAGGCCAGTTCACGGACTCGACTGTGGCCAGAAAAAGTCGATGTGAGTCTCGACATTAAAGTGAGTCTTGACTGTGTCCCAGTGACATGGACAGTTATACGGCGGCAGTCGAAGTGAGTCTCGACTGTGGCCACATTAAAAGGTGGTGGGGAGTGCGGTAGGGAATGGCTAGGTGGACGTTTTGCCGTACGTCATTTTATATGGGCCATTTAAATGAAAACAAAATGAAATTTTATTGATCCTAAAGAAATGAAACTGAACCCGAAAACAAATATGGTGGTGAAAAATTTACATTTTTGAATATGAAAATAAACATTAGTTGATTGTTGATGGTGTTGTTGTTGCTGATGGCAGTGATGGCTGTGATGGTGTTAGCGCTGTTGTCATGTTGGTCATGATAATAATGGCGGTGGTGATGGCTGATGCTGCTGCTCGTCGGTCATGCCGTTGTTGCTGGAACATCACCAGAAGATGAAGGACGATGGCGCCAACTATAGTAATGCTGACTCCATATTTGTGTAGGTGTTGTGGTTATGTTTGTATGGTTTGAAATGTGGCTTGACTACATGTCGTGTGGTAGTACGACCACATTACTTATTTATTTATTTATTTTATAGAACTGTACTATTTTCGTTGAAAATGTTTGGGGTACACCCGTTAACATGAATTGAAAATATTTATATATTTTTTTTACCGCACAATTAATATTGGCTATGCGGCCGTAATTTATTTTTAACACTTAAAATAGTTTTGCAAGGTTTAGAGAATTATGACCACCGTATTTCACTGAGTTTCGAAAATGTTAATATGTATACTTCGCGGAAGGCGACAAACGCGGTGAATTTTCAATCGCGGCAACGAGAAATTCAGCGCGACTCCACTACTATGATTATTATTATTATAATGCCGATAAGGACACAAAATGAATGAATTAATTATCTATTAATTATTTTATTCCGTCAAAATAGGTCGTCACGGAAATTTATTTTTACGTTACTAGCAGAATGAGATAGTGAATATTTTTGTTTTTTATAGCGCGCGATATTTCGACAGACGTACATGTATTTTAATGAAATGAAGTGTGTTGCGTTGGTGAACAAGGTGCGTTCATGTGAATGAGTGTGAATATGAATGCGCGAATTGTGGCGATGAACGAGTGATGAATATTTATGTGAATGATTGAATTGAATTGTAGGATTGAATAATTGAATTGAATTGTGAGTGATTCGCTACAATTTATTACCAACACTAACAAATAGCATAGGTTACAATACCAATAATTTTGGATATAAAAAAGTGTTACAAATTATTATTTCGAATACGACTCCTTAAAAGATCCCTTGAAATGTTAAAATCGAAAAGTTCTGAATATTGGTAAAAATATTTTGACATACGTGCGACCGGTTAATCAATTCCATAATTCGTATGATGAAAAGCAATACTCAGTCTTGACTGTTGTGGACGTAGAATTCTCTTAGGAATGTAAAATGAGTATAAGTCAAGCAATACCAGGCGATCAATCCTTAGCACAAATTACATCCCGAGCAAATATTGCATGAATCATTTCTCTTCTGAATTCAAGACTACGAATGTTCAAAAGTGTACAATGACCGACATAAGAAGGTAAACTAAATCCTGAAGTTGACCTTGAAAGTCTTCGGAGGGCAAATATTAAGAACTTTTTTTGAATCCGCTCAATACGATTACTAAAGGTTTTGTAGCGACTCACAAATAAATTCAAGCATTCACATTCATCACTCGTTCATCGCCACAATTCAACCATCCGTTCATACAATCCAATTCAACCAGTCACATGAACGCACTTTAGTCAACCACCAACGCGACACACTTCATTCCTTTTATATTTTGTTACGGCTGTCAAAAAAATCTCGCGCGAAAATAAAATAAAAAAAAAGAGAGGTTCGGTTTTTAACTCGATACAGTCGGAATTCTATACTCATACGGTAACGGTGTACATAAAAAAAACAACTGTGGTGAATTATAATAACAAATTATAATAATAAATAAATTCATTTTCTTAATTAATTAAAAGCAAATAATAGATTAAAACTAAATAAATAAATAAAACTTATAAATTAAACAACACTAAAATAAAGTTTAATGTTCAACAAAATCAAGTTTTTTTATTAGCACGCAGTGCTAAAAATGGTGACCATCGACGTTCCTTTTTAGGAACCAAAATATTTGAACATATTACAACGTTTAACAAACATTATAGTTATAAAAAAAACAAACCAATAAAGTGAAAATACGAACAAAACGTGCAACAAAAATAAAAAAACCGCAGCCATATTTCGAAATAATTTCGGTGTTTAAACAAAAACAAAAAAAAAAAAAAAAAAAATTTTTTTTGGATTTTCCCAAACGCACCAACGAGGCAATCAACAATTTAGCTATATAAAACAGAAGGCCGGGTGCAAAATAAGCACCGGCCAGTCGGTAAGTCGAACAAAATATTAACAATAAAGTGTACAAAGTATTTACATATACTAACAATTGTTACTTTTGTTTTTTTTTTACCGCTAACACCGTACACAAATCATAAATAAAACCTACATGGAAAACGGTGCACATACATCAACACCGCCATATTTGCAATCGAAAATCACGAACAACCGGAGTTATAACCAACAAAATAAATTCAACGGGAATATACAACAATTTTTAAACAAAAATACACCACAGTTACGACATAATTAATAACAATACGCGCACAAAGGCGTGTCAACAGAGTCACCCAAGACACGAAAGTGTTAGGGGCGATCAACGTGGGAGCAACCATACGCGCACAAAGGCGTGTCAACAAAGTCACCCAAGACACGAAAGTGTTAGGGGCGATCAACGTGGGAGCAACCATACGCGCACAAAGGCGTGTCAACAAAGTCACCCAAGACACGAATGTGTTAGGGGCGACCCACGTGGGAGCAGCACTTCGATCAACACACAAGAAGATTCCAACAAACAAATACATATAAAAACCGCAAGTAGTAATAAAATTTTTTTTTCTTTCTCGATGCACAATAAAGTTTTTTTTTTTATATATATATATAAATTTTGCGTTTAAATACTATATTTATTACTATATTGCTATATTATAAATTAAATTATTATACATTTCACTCATTTTTATTGACTTATTTGTACATGTAAAATATATTTCACCACAATACGGTAATTTTCTCATTATTTCAAATCTCCCGATCATTTAACGGTTTTATTTGGTTTATTATCACTGTATCAAACATTCGAATCTCATTTTGACTTATCAATTAAATTTTTATTTTCTTAAAAACTCAACAAGAGTACGCCCCAAGACGAAGGTGACGGCTCGTCCCGTACTTGGGGGCTCTTGTCAACAAACACTAAAAAAGTGATTGATATCTATTGAAATTTACTCTTTTAATTTCACTACACGGTACCCATTCCGAACAAATTTAATTTCATTCGATACATTTTTCTTTGTTTTTTTTTCTCTATCATTTTTTTTTTGTTTCAATTTAAAACCTCATTGCTTGTCGAAACACACTAGATACGACTATGGTCAACAGCGACGAGGAAATGGCCTCCCAAAATATAAAAGGCGAGGTTGAGGCCACCTCGCGTACCATAAAGCTACAACAGTTTTGGCTAGACAACGCCAGGAACTGGTTTAACATGGCGGAACTACAATTCCGGATCACTGGAATTAAGACGGACAAAGAAAAATTCGTAAGCCTGTTGTCGGCACTGTCTCCACAAGCTTGTGATTGTGTCTCGGATATCATGGCAAATCCGCCAAACGACAATTTGTATGACACACTCAAGTCAGCACTACTAACTCGTTTGACACCAACGGACGAATCCAAGCTTGAAGCATTACTGTCACAACAACAGTTAGGAGACAGGCGGCCATCCGAGGCGCTTCGCTACATAAGACAACTGGCAGGTACACAAGTCACTGAGAAAGTGGTAAAATCATTGTGGATCCGCAAAATGCCCGAGATCATCAAAATATCGCTGTTGGCACAGCCGGACTCAATTAATCTTGATGACTTGGCTATCACAGCTGATAAGTTACATGCCGCGATGTCACATAGTCAACTTCAAAATATTTCCGCGGTCACTCGGCAAGCACGTTCCACCGTCCGCACTGAGCCAAACCGTCAACCAACTGTGGGCACTTCACAGAGTGCCACGATAGAAGATCGACTCGCTAGAATAGAATCGCGGTTAAATAATTTGACCAACAACCGCAGTCGCTCAAGGGGTAGACAATCAGCTCAGTCAGGGTATCGACGCAACTCCAACTATCGCAGCACCAGCACCAATAACCGTCGGTATGACAAGTGCTGGTTTCATTGGAGATTCGGTGCGTCAGCTCGCAAATGTGTGGAACCATGCAATTTTAAGGCGACTTCCACATCGAGCATGGAAATCGATCCTCAATCAAAAAACGAGAAAAACAACGGGTAGAGACGACGTCGTCCAACACCCATAAAGTAGGTCGTTTGTTCCTCCACGACCACATAAACAAATTAACTTTTCTTATCGACACTGGCGCTGACCTTTCGGTTATTCCAGCTCAATTTTTCAAGGGCGCGTTTTCATTCACAAAACGTGACCCAGATCTAGTCTTATCGGCTGCCAATAGTACCACAATCCACACCTACGGCACGAAGTTGCTTCAGGTGGACATCGGACTTAAGAGAACATTCACTCATGCATTCATTTTAGCTGATGTGAATCGTCCGATTATTGGCGCCGATTTCCTGTATAAGTTTGGCCTCCTTGTTGACCTTAAGCACAAAAGGCTGGTTGATTCAGCGACTAAGCTGTCAATCAATGCCACAATGGTTCGTGATAACACCCCAACTCCGATCCATTACGCAGTCAACAACGGTTATGCCACTCTGCTTAGGAATTTCCCAGCACTTACAGCAGAGCCAGATTACAACTTACCAGTTAGACACAACGTGGTTCATCACATCGTTACAACAGGCCATCTGCCTGTTTCAAGACCACGTCGACTAGATCAAGTGAGACATAAAGCCGCTCAAACAGAATTCCAGCATATGGTGGAATTAGGGATTTGTAGGCCATCTGCATCTCCTGTATCATGTCCACTTCACATGGTGAAGAAAAAAGATCAAGATTGGAGACCATGTGGAGATTATCGGCGTTTAAACACGGTGACAACACCGGATCGCTACCCGATACCACACATTCAAAACTTTTCCATGCACTTGAATGGATGCCAAGTATTCTCCAAAATTGATCTTGTCAGAGCATACCATTTAATTCCCGTCGCACCTGAAGACGTTCATAAGACGGCAATCACAACACCGTTTGGCCTATTCGAATTCACACGGATGCCATTCGGCTTACGCAATGCCGCTCAAACGTTTCAACGTTTCATGAACGAAGTCGTACGTGACTTGGATTTCGTTTTCGTCTATATTGACGACATTCTTGTTGCGTCACAAACTGAGGAACAACACAAACTGCACTTGGAACAACTTTTCCGTAGGCTAACACAGTTTGACGTTCATATCAAGAGCTCAAAATGCGTCTTTGGCGTGTCCACTCTTGACTTCCTCAGTCACCAGATAACACCTAATGGTATTCTGCCGTCCGGAGGACGAATTAATGCCATTAGGGAGTTCCCAGCCCCTACTACAATCAAAAGTATACAGAGATTTGTCGGCATGGTGAATTACTACCACCGATTCATACCAAAACTCGCTCAAACACTCGCGCCAATCCACAGCCACTTGGCAGCTTTACTCAAAAAGCCCAAGACAGCCAAGAATTTCACTTGGCCTGACGAATGTCAACAAGCATTCACGTCACTTAAAGCTGAATTGGCCCAGATAACACTTCTGGCACACCCACTGAGCGACTCAAAGCTCAGCATAACCACAGACGCGTCAAATACGGCTGTCGGTGCTGTGCTACAACAGTACAATAACGAGTGTTGGGAACCACTGGGATTTTTCTCCAAGAAACTATCGGATGCTGAAAAGAAATATTCTGCATTCGATCGGGAATTACTAGCAATTTATCAGGCAGTCAAACACTTCCGATATTTTGTCGAAGGTCGGGATTTCACCATTTACACCGACCACAAACCTCTGACACGAGCAATTCAGTCTAAAACTGAACGTAATCCGAGGCAATCTCGCCACCTGGATTACATTAGTCAATTTACCACGGACATTCCGCATGTTCACGGACACGACAACGTTGTCGCAGATACACTATCGCGCACAACCGACAATGAAATGGCCACAGTCGACACACACATCGACTTGCAAACAATTGCAAATGCACAAAAAGCAGACCTAGAACTTCAGAATTTACTTTCTGGTTCCGAAGGTCACACTAGTTCATCAGTGAAACTAGAGCTTTTCAAACTACCGGGCCTCGAAATAGTTTGCGAAATCGCAGATGGGAAGAATCGCCCATACATCGCAGACTCACTACGTCGCACCGTATTCAATACATTACACAACATTTCACATCCTGGAGTCCGTGCAACTCGTAAATTGATTACAGCTCGCTACTTTTGGCCCAGCATAAACAAAGACGTGAACAATTGGGCTCAGTCTTGTTTATCCTGCCAACGTGCTAAAGTTCAACGGCACACCAAATCACCTCATGGACAATTTCAAATTCCACACGGTCGATTTGAGCATATCCATATAGACATCGTAGGACCACTTCCGCCATCTAATGGATACTCATACCTACTCACATGTGTCGATCGTTTCACTCGCTGGCCCGAAGCATACTGCATGACCAATATGTCTGCTGCAACCATAGCCACCACCTTCGTCAACAACTACGTATCACGATTCGGCGTACCCCTTAATATCACAACCGATCAAGGAACGCAATTTGAGTCCAAGCTTTTCAGCGAGTTAACAAAACTTCTTGGCTCACATCGGATACGCACAACGGCTTACCATCCTCAAGCCAATGGCATGGTCGAACGCTTTCATCGGCAACTCAAAGCCGCATTAATGGCCAGAGGCAATACAATCAATTGGAGTTCGGAAATACCAATCATACTACTTGGTATCCGGGCAACAGTGAAGGAAGATATTAAGTGCTCACCGGCAGAATTAGTTTACGGTCAAACCATCAAACTACCCGGTGAATTCTTTATCGAAAATCCTCCTTCACCACTTCCAACTACCGACACAATCATCGACCAACTGCGACAAACCATGCGCAACCTCATACCAAAAACACCACGTCAATCCAAACAAGATGACGTATTTGTTCCGAAATCGCTCAGCAACTGCGATTTTGTTTTCATAAGAACAGACAAGGTTCGCACGGGATTAACTCCTCCCTATGAAGGTCCGTATAAAGTTATACGCAGACTTAGGAAACATTTCATCGTATCGATTAATGGTAAAAATTCCAACGTTTCAATCGATCGACTTAAACCAGCTTACGGAATACTTAGTTCGGCTGAGCAAACATCAAGCCATCGGGTTCATAAAACCGTCCGTATTGCTTCCACTACTACAATCATTCCCTAGGGAGGGGGGAAATCACTCGCGGGGGAGTCCTGTAGCGATTCACAAATAAATTCAAGCATTCACATTCATCACTCGTTCATCGCCACAATTCAACCATCCGTTCATACAATCCAATTCAACCAGTCACATGAACGCACTTTAGTCAACCACCAACGCGACACACTTCATTCCTTTTATATTTTGTTACGGCTGTCAAAAAAATCTCGCGCGAAAAGAAAATAAAAAAAAGAGAGGTTCGGTTTTTAACTCGATACAGTCGGAATTCTATACTCATACGGTAACGGTGTACATAAAAAAAACAACTGTGGTGAATTATAATAACAAATTATAATAATAAATAAATTCATTTTCTTAATTAATTAAAAGCAAATAATAGATTAAAACTAAATAAATAAATAAAACTTATAAATTAAACAACACTAAAATAAAGTTTAATGTTCAACAAAATCAAGTTTTTTTATTAGCACGCAGTGCTAAAGTTTTATAACCAGAACTTCAGATAACTGCAGCGTATTCCAAAATAGGCCTAACAAAAGCAGTATATAATGTATTGAGAGTACATAGGTTAGAAAATGGACAAGCATGTCTCTTTATAAAACCAAGCATCGAGCCGGCTCTAGCTACAATCATTTCTATATGTTTAGTAAAACTTAGGTCACCTGTAAACAAAACACCTAAATCAATAACCTGAGTACCTCTATCTATTTCCACGTTTTGTATACTGTACGGATCATTTTGAGTGTTGATCTACGTATAATGCATGTGGTGTGTTTGGCATAATTAGTTACGTTAGCTGCGCGTTGGTGCGGCTCCGTTTCACCAGAAATGAGAATGAAAAAAAACAGTACAAAAAATTGAGACATTTATTTGGCACGTGGTCGATCTTGTGATACTAATACACACAATTAAAAAAATTAACGTTACATACTATTTTACCTGGCACGGCTTCGTACCAGGTGTCCAAAATTTCCACACGGTAAATTAAAATAGGTGCGCCGAATAATTTGGTGGCGTGTTTTTATGAAAAAGCCGTAAACACGGCCGTCGGTAGTCATCACTTTAAAGTGCATAAAATAATATTGTACTTTACAACAAGTTAATTTATCATACACAATTTAATTTATTTTATTAAAAATGTATTTAAATCTATTTAATTAGTTTTGTACATTTTATTAATTACTTTCCACCACCATTTAATTATTGCACAAGTTGGGCGACATGTCGCTGCGATGAAAGTGAATAGCAGACTGAAGTTAAAAAGCAATATTTTATTTTGTTTTGTTGTCTCTTCATAAGGAAGAGACAGTAGTTCATTAGTTGAATCTGCTAGCATCTGTTCCCAAATGTTTATGTCAACTTTGAGCGGCGTGAAGACGTTGCATTATTGGTTGGGTTAACTCAGACGCCATTGTATGTGAGTGATACTTTGTGGCGAAGCACGCATGACGCTAATTGGACGCTAATTTAAAACGCAATGGTACTCTTATAGTGATACTAGTGCTAATTTAAATAAAATTTGGAATTTTTGAAACAAGTGGTCGTAGACAAAAACCTAAATGAAGTTAAAGTGAGATCGGATGTGCCCAGGGCCTGGATTCTGAACTGGTGACAAATGACACATTTTTGTGACATTGTACTGACATTTTAATTGATCTAAAACGACAACATACTGTGAGTACTATATAGAAAATAGTCGGCCTCTATATAAAAATTATCAAATTTTACTTAAGCTTTTATAACCACTGATTTGTTTGTATAAACTTAAGGTATAGAACGATAGACGTTTGCCAGGGATTTGAACTGATATTATTTAATGCACACACAGAAGAAATAAAGAAACCTTTGGTGTTTTCGAGTTTTTAATTTCCGTTGTTAGAATTGTAATGTAAAACGTAATGTAAAAAACTGGCAAAATACTTCATGGGAATAGAATTTTAATTTGTGCTGGTGCACTTTTTTTATTCCCTTCAATGTTTTCTCCTTCAATGTATTAATTGTCATTATCTACATTGCCTTAATAATAGTTGTGCTGTATGAAAAGTGTCTTGTGGAATTTCATCGATTGTTGGAAGCTTTTAGAAGTATGTTGGACTCTTGACTTTATTGAACAAAATTCTCTGCTAATTTCGTAGGTGTGCTACAATATATGGGCCAGGCCGGATCCAGGCCGGATTCCCTTGTAAAATATTTTTCAACTTTGCACTTTTTTCGAAGACTGTCACCAATGATTTTGCAAAAGTCAACTTTGCAAATTTTCTTTACTGAGGTTAATTTGTTGTATGTTGTCTGTTTCGTAGGTGAACGACTGTCGGATACTATTTATTGAATATACCTTTTTCAACACAAACTAACACTTTTTCAAATAAATTTAACAACAATTTTTAAATCAAATTCACTTTTTTTGCAAAATATAGAAGCATACAATAAAATTTAGCAAATTAAAATTCTATGACAACTTTAAACTAATCAGAAAATTGCATTTTGCTAAATTTTAGTTTATTTTGTATATTTTGCCAAAAAAAAAAAAAAATAATTTAATTTGATTTGAAAATTGTTCTTAAATTTATTTGAAAAAAATTTGAAAATTGGAAAACTTCGTTTGAAAAAGTGTTAATTTGTTAATTAAATGACTTGAAAAAGGTATATTCTCCACTCTGTTTCATTCCTTAGAATGTACCGTTCTACATGATACTTGTTAATTTTTTTTAAATAAGCGTGGGCCATAGCGAAAAGCCCTTGTTTGAAACCATTAGAATACACCTAAACATTTATTTTATTGCCTAGTCATCGGCTGCTCTAGTTGTTTTTTTAGCAAATTTCTGGACTGTCAGTTAAAATCTGTTAAATTATGAAGTTAATATTTTTCGAAAATTGTAAGAGAATATAATCCAGTTTCCAACTGATACAGTCTCTCATCAATACAGCCAAATTCCCTTAAAATTTTTGTTTCGTCACATTTATTTACAACAGCTCTATATTCCTCTGTAAGCTATTTTTAATTACGAATAATTTACTTTAATTTGAATTAATGAATTAATTCGTGTAATACCAAATACATCTACATTTACTAATAGCCATCTATATGTTATTTGTAAAACATATTAAAATATTGGTAATAAGTCAATTAAAATCGTCACATGAGTATTCCTTATACTATATTTTCAATTTGGGTTGAAAGTGTAAATAGATAAATGGCAAGTTTCATCTATGATGAACGCAAATGAGCCTTGAGCGTATCTTTATGCATGTTGCGTGGACCATAAGAATAAGTTGTTGGTAAATTCCCCGGATGTTACAACTGTACTAATTTAGCACAAGTTATTGGTAATTTAATAAAAAGATTTTCGCTTACACCTTTGGATATACTATGTTGATTCAATCAACAACCGCGTACGAGGAATGACTTTGCAATGACGTTGAACTTCAGTTTCTTTATCGCCAAAAAACTCGATTTGACAAACTTTTATTCTTCATTTGTCAGTGGCGTGTGTTCACCGCAGCCCTATAGACTTATCCTTGAATTTTCTACGCCAGCCTGAATTCGGTTGACCGTTGCATCAGTAAAGATGTTCCAAATGACGTCATCTGAACTGCTGTCTTATTGATAAATCTTACCAAGGAAATTTTTTGACTTAGGATGGTTACCATCGATTAAATATTATGTACTTTTGGCAACACTTGAAGCAATGGTAATAAAATGTTTTCATTGTTATACATTACAGAAATTGCAACCCTATTTTATTGGACAACTACATTGTTTTCCATTTACTGCATTCATATTGTTCATCGGTTTCAACAGCTCTTTCATTTAGTTTTTGCGGAAATATTTATGAGAAAAATTTCTTAAGTGATTAGATGGTTACATTTGTCATATAGTGAAATATCTTCTAATTACTGATGTGGACTATTTTGAAGATTTTGGGAAGCTTCTGGCAAATATTTAATTAATTTATTTGAACCATTCTCGAGTAGCGTCCGTTTAGATGCTATTTTACGTGGTTTAACAGCAACGGTATAGCTGGAGAACAGCTTCATTATTGGATCGGAACGAGAAGGAGGTTCACCTTGGAGAACGGTCCATGGTGGCATTGACCAGAATGTTTAGATAACTTTCCACAAGAAGGTTCATTATTTTGATATAATGGTTATGGAAACGTCGACTAACTGGTGACAAAATTTCCCAGATTTGTCACGTGCTAGGATAATTTGTATATGTATATTTGTATTATATGGATAATTTGTGTATGCATATCATGCTTAGTATCGATATGCCGGTCCAACATTCTATACCAAAGAAATGTTATCTTGTGTGAGTAAGAAGAATGGCAAAGAAGGTATAGTTTGGAAATGTCTTTAATTTAGGTGAGACCTGCCATCGATTCTTTTTATCAACACCGAGTTAACTCTATCATCCTTTCTGCTGAAAACATTGGAAACGATAGTGGATATATTTATACGATCAAAAATTGAACCCAGCAATTGCGCAATGTCACAGCATGCGTACTGAAAGGGAGGTCGGTAAGCACAGCCTTGCACGCTTTGGTAAGCAAAATTGAGAAGTCAATTTACTCGCAGGAGTTCTGTATGGTCTCATTCCTGGATATTAAAGGTTCCTTTTATAACGTAAAGACGGAGGCGATCATGGAGGGATTGTCAGCTTTGAAGGTGGATTACTCTATAATTAGGTTGATTAATCATATGATGATAAGCAGGGTTATAACCTCAGAAGTGAGGGAATCCACAATTAGAAGGCGGGTGGTTAGAGGAACCCCGCAGGGAGGTGTAATGTTAACTTCGCTCTGAGATATAGTGATTAACGAATTGCTGTTGGAACTGGAGAGAGAGGGGTTATTGGTTGTAGGGTACGCGTATGATATAGCGATAGCGGTTTCAGGTAAATATTTGAACACGATTAGAGATGTTATGCAGAATGCACTATTGATCGTTACCAAATGGGCCAGCAAATGTGGATTAGGGATCAACCCGTCCAAGACAGAGCTGGTACTTTTTACCAAGAAGTATTTTTATACACCGGAATTTTTTCCGGTAGTTTACCCGCTTACGATAAACGGCACTAGACTGACTTTTTCTGATAGAGGGACATTCTTGGGCATAATCTTGGACAGTAAACTCAGCTGGATGCCTAACACGTTAGAGAGGGTAAATAAGGCCACTGTAGCCATTTACTCGTGCAGGAACGCCATAGGTAAGAGATGGGGTTTGAAACCGAAGCTGGTACACTGGCTGTACACTGTCGTAGTGAGACCTGTACTTATGTACGGAGTGGGCGTGTGGTGGCCAGCTCTGGACAAGGTAACATACAGGAGTATGAAAGCGGGGCGCTTAGAATGACACCTACTCACGCTTTGGAGGTTATGGTCAACCTTATTCCAGTAGAGGTTTTTGGTAAGCAAAAGGCAGCCGAGGTGGCTATGCGACTTAGATCACTAAAGGATGAACTGGTGAATCTAGATTATGTTATACCAACCTTGTGCTTCGATAAAGGGTTCCGGACCGACTGTCCTTCAAGGGAATCCTGGAGGGATGGATCAATACTAAAAAACGAGGCAATGCTATTTTTCACGGACGGCTCTAAGCTAGATGGTAAGGTAGGAGCCGGAGTCTTCTGTGAGAAGTTTAATGTTAATATTTCTGTTCGTCTTCCTGACTACTGCAGCGCATACCAAGCTGAAGTGGTGGCGATCGGGGAAGTCTTGACTTGGATGAAGAATAATGTGGTATCAGTAAGGGATATAGCAATTTATGTGGACAGTCAGGCGGCGGTCAGGTCACTAGAGGCGGTTTGTCTGAGGTCACGGGTGGCGCTGGATTGCCAATCGTCTCTTAATGATATGACCGAGTATTTCAGTATCCAGATAATCTGGTCTCTGGTCACTCGAACATATCGGGGAACTGCAGGGCGGACGAACTAGCTAGGTACGGTACGACTCTTCAGATGCAGACGGAAAGGGAAGGTCTGGGGAGGCCTATAGCAGCGCTCAAATTGGCTTTCAGTAGAAAGACAATTGCCTTGACAAATTAGAGATGGACCAACTCTCGCACGTGCAGGGTAGCAAAACAGGTTTGACCAAAATTGGACTTGCGGCGCTCTAAGGCACTGATATCCCTGGGAAAGGGGTCGGCTAGTTAAGGCTGGGTCTACAGACAAATGACTTTTGTAGAAGTTGCATGGGTGAGGAGGAGGAAGAGACTATAGATCACGTCCTATGCTCGTGTCCGGCACTATCATACAGAAGACATAAATACTTGGGTGTGTACGGTATGGACAGCCCTTCGGAACTCGCGAAATGTGGAGTACGAGATTTATTATGAAAGAATTTACTATGGTAAATATTCAATTCTTAAATCGAAAACTGAAACAATAAATTTTAAATTTTGACTTATAGGACTCTGTATTCATCCAATGCTGAGTTTCTTTTACATCTTTCCTAATTTGAAAAATTAGATTGAAATTCGATGTTACTGGTAAGACTTAAAATTTACAAATACATCTTTCGAATTCCGGTCATTTATTGGAATTTCCAATTTGACCTGAGTTTTTTTAATATTGTTATAACCATTTGTTGAATTTGTTGTTTTTATAACCTTTTGTTGTGTGACCGATTAAACCAATTAATCCCTATTTCAGATCCTTCCCAAAAAGAGAATCTTCTTTTAATTTTAGTCAATCATCATTTAGTTAAAATTCTAAGCTACGTATAATCATAAATTCCGTCGATATTTTTACTACACAACCTTCAAGTTATGCGGAAAAGATCTACATACTCTAAATGGATTGACTAAAATAATATTTTTGGTTTCAAATTTCAAATATCCGCTCGGTTTAGTTAATATTTATATACATGACGGAAACATGAAATCATTCCACCAACTAAATTTCATGTATCGTAATATAATAATATTTACTCGTATTCACATACGACATAATAAAAAACAATTCAGATTTTCTAACCAATTGTGATTGACAAACATCTACACACATGATGAAAATAAGAAAAAACCCCGCTGATCAAGACAAAATTCAAAACTTACAATCAAAATATGAACTTGAATCTTACACATAAAACCAGATAAACATAAGTGCATATACCGCCGACCATATTGAGTACCATGGCAATATGGCACGTGCTTAATTTTTTTTTTTTTTTTTTGATATCCTCTTGTATATATACTCCATGGCAACACACACAATTTTGATGGAAAACTCTTATAAAAGATTAATGACTATCGACTTACAATTATTGGTTGTGACATTTTATCATCTGACCATTGATTAAAACACGTGTTGAGTTTGTGTCGCCACACACAATCAGTGCACACTTTTTTTTTTAGTTTTTAATCAAATCTCCGATAATAATAATGGTTAACCCTTTTATTTTCTCTGTTGCCACGGGCTATAATAATTATTAGGCTTGATTTTTCCACGGATATTTGATTTTATGTTTGGTTTTTTGACGTTTTAATAATAATTAGACATTCCACCCTTACATGATAAAAGCTATAAATTTAAGCTTTCTAAAAAATACAACCATAAAGTTTTTCACAAAATCATCGTCCATCTTCTTACCCATCTTTTATACCAAAGAAAATTGCATAACAAAAATATTTAAATTCCGGGGAATATACAAGGAATCACATCAAGCTTCAAACGAAATAGAAAAAAAAGATCGAAAATCTCTTCAAGGAGAAAATACAATTTATGTTTAGGGTCTTCCTTTCAATTCAATTGTATTACAACTTTCTTTTATTTTATTAAAATTAAAAATACTTTTTTTTATTTAAAATTTTCATTTTTTTTTTTTTTTTTTTTTTTTGTGGAAATAATGCTTAATGATGCATATAATGTTCGTATAAGTCTTCTTCTCCATTTTATGTTTTTTTTGTTGGTTTCTACTTTGCTATCACCGACGAAGCACAAAATGTAATAAAGTTATTGTTTCAAAAATGAAATTAAATTTAAATTAAAAAGGAAGTACAAAAAATTTGTAAATCCCTTCTTTTGCGATTCCGATGATGTGTTACGCAGTTACTAGGCAATTTATCTTTTACTTGTAGGGAGCATTAGGCAGTAAATAGAGTACATACCGCGATAATCTTTATTCATACCTGGGTGATTTAAATATTTTACAATTTGCTAATTGGATCTTGGATTTGGGTGCACACAAAACCCTTCAAAACGACTCTTTATTTTTACGTTAGAACCCAAAAAATATATTTCTGTGAATATTGTAGTATGTTGCTAAATTGTTGAAATCCGTATAGTTGAATACAATATATTTGAAGAGTTTTAACGTATAGTCGACCAACGAAACTTTGGCCTAATCTTTGGCCAGAAGTAAAAACAAAATAAACACCAGATAAAACAATTGAGGTGAGCCAACACCACCCGACTTTCTTTTATAAAAGAGGAAGCGGCCTTGAAACTGCCACTTCCGGTTGGTCGATTTGCATAAAAAATTTGCTAGGACCTGCCAATTTAAGAAAAAAGCTTAAATATGAAGTTTCAGTCTGATTGGTTTAAGGTTGAACTATCTGTACAGAAAGATGAAAAATTAAAAGTTCTAACCGTAAAAAAAAATTAAAAAATTGAGATGTGACCAACACATAAGTTTCTTTTACGAACAGAAAATTTCAAATTCTTTTCATTATTTTTATTTTTATTATTCTTATTTTGGCAGATAACCAGTCGAATAATAATTCAATTTTATTTATAAAATAATTCTATAATATAATATTATATATTATAATATATAATATTACATTTCATTTAAAAAAACATAAAACTGTTTAGCGCTCAGCGCTGTGAAATTACCAAACTTGTTCGAAAATCGATAAGTAAATACGAATCGAATTTCAACGGGAAGTTACCATAGTCAATTTCCTAAAACGTCTGACGGTAAACTATATATATCAAAAAGGTTTTCCAAAATTTTTTGAAGCGAAGGCTTACATACGACAACAAAACTACTACAAAGAATATACAATGGGCCGTAATAAACAGCGGCGGCTGCTGATTTCAATTTTCAAGCATGCATTTAGTAATACTTATACCAAATGCACTTATACAAAAATTGATTTGGATACTTTGGAAAAATCAATTTTTTCAATATAAAACATTAACATTTTCTTTAGAAACAACCAAAGGTATTTTCTTTAATATAATACAACACTACAAACAAATAATTGTAACGTTTTTTCCTTGTGAATGAAAGTTCTTATCACTAAAAAAGAAAACAATACTCAATACATATAACAATAACACTCAAAAAAAAAAAAAAACAATTCAATTTGTTACCAACGAATTAATTTATTTCACACAAAAATTATTACAACACAATTTACAAGTAATAATTCACAAAGTCACTTGATTTTAATATTTGCACAATTTTACTGTTCACTTAAAAATACACTTTTCAAATCAATTTTTAACTCGTTTCTTCATTTTCACAATATCGCTTACCAAATACTAATATCCAATTCGACTTCGTTAGCCTTTTTATATACACAAACTAATCTTCTGGAAAGATAATGACTTTTCTAGTAAGAATAGTGCAGAAACATTTAGAACAGTTTTATCATGGAAAATTCCATTTTAGTACAGTCAAACATTGAGCTACTAATCAAATTTATTCTATTACACCCTAGTTTTCACATTATTGTGACGGGGACACCTAGTGTGTAGTAGAATAAGTTAAATTATTAGCTCAATGTTCTACTGTACTAAAATGAAATTTTTCATGATTAAAATATTCTAAATGTTTCTACACTATTCTTACTGGAAAAGTCATGAACTTTCTAGAAGTTTGGTTTGTCAATATTAAAAGGCGAACGAGATCGAATTGGATTACTTAAGTGTAAACTTGTAAGATTATTATTAGTATTTGGTAAGCGAAAGCGTGAAGATTAAAAAGTAATTAAAAAGTGATTTAAAAAGTGTTGTAGTGCGAAATAAAAATTATAAGTCTACGGTAAAATGGTGTAAAATTAAATAATTAAATTAATTTAATTAATTTTATTTTATTCAAAATCCAGTGATACGAACCTTGATTGACAAGGCAAAAACGTAACATTATAATTTTGTTACGGTGACACCTAGGGTGTAATAGCATAAGTTAAATTAATAACTCAATGTGTACTGTACTAAAATGGAATTTTCCAAGAAAAAACTTTTCTAAATGTTTCTGGATTTCTCTTCTAGAAGTTTGGTTTGTGTATATAAAAAGGCGAACGAAGTCGAATTGGATTCATTAGTATTTGGTAAGCGATAGTTTGCAGATTAAAGAACAATTAAAAAGTGATTAAAAAAGTGTTATAGTGCGGTTTAAATATATTAAATGTACAGTAAAATTGGGTGAAAATTATAGATGAGGAAATGTTCTTCGAGGAGGTTAGACGTATTTTTTCTATCCCCCTTCAAAAATTTAATTTAATTTTTTTTTTTTTGTGGTTTATTTATGAATTGTTATGTATATGCTTTATATACATATGTGTATTATATACATTTTAATTGTAATTTTAACTCTATTCAATTAAGTTTTGGTAAAATAGTAATTAAAGTGTAATTTTGGAAAATACAATTCACCGGGTTGCATTTATCAGGCAATGTTTTATATTTATAGATAAAGAAATCAAAATTCTTGATTTCTTGATTAAGTGTATGATTTAACTCTTGTGTGGTTGTACATGGAATTTAATTACTAAAATTTAATAATTGGATCATATTAAATTGATTTTAATTTAATTTGATATACGTCGTTGTTAATTTCATATCTGATTTTATTTTTACGCTATTCTTGAATGTGTTCTAGTGTTTTATATTATGTACAATCGACACAAATATATTCTTGAAGCTTGACACATAGCAAAATAACAACATAAACAGATAGACATTTTTATTGGTTTTGGTATAGTCGTCACAAATATTTTGCTGTATCTTAATACATAAAACAGGAATGTTTGTATGTTCGTTATAAGGGTATTATTTGGATATAATAAAATGAAAACATGTTACGTCTCCTGGTACGCACATTGAAGATTGTAGAAAATATTTACCTTCAATGTGTGTTGGTGGTTTAGCATATATTTTTCTGTTATTCTTATTTTGGTGTTATTTTCTCTCTTTGTTTTTTTTGTATTCATGAAACAATTATAGTGTTATTGGTAAAACATGATCTATACAAACACAACGAAAATTTTAGTGTATTCGACTCAAATAGGATTTTTATATTTCGTATAGTCGAGTAAGTTTGAGTCGAATCGGAAACTGCCTTATTTAATCCATATCAAATAGTTTATTTAGGTATGACTAATTTTTTTACAGGGTATTATAAACTGCATTAAATTAAATTAAAATTATTTAATTAATGTTAAAAGATTATAAATTAACTAAATTATATAAATAAAATATTAATTTAGAATAAATGACGATGATGATATAATGACGTATTTATTTATGCATGCCAAAGTTCGATTAAACGAATTTGAACAACGTGGAATTATGTAAAAGCAAATCGAGAGGCTAAATGTATTGTACTTAATTATTAACTTAATGGATTTATTGTAGTTTACTATATGTTGTAGTTTTCACATACAAACGTCAATATTACTTATATGGTACACCGATAAATTTTTAAGAAAATAATGTTTCAATTTCCTTTCATTGATTTATTATTTTACTTACTTAAGCATGCAAATGCTTGATTAAAAAAAATAATGTCTATAAACAGGATTCCAGAGTAATGATCATCTAATAATGTAGTTAGATTGTACTGTCTCGTGCTAACCTATTTATTATATATTGTACTAATAATTTACTAACTATCGATCGCATTGGTGTCTGTAACCGGGACGAGTCTGTCCCAACTAATAATCCTATCCAATCCTTCGGTTTTGTTATGTAAAAACGGGTATACGGTGTGTGCCCGGGAGTCTGGGAGATCCTGATATAATGCTTGGCCGTACATTCAAAATTAATCAATCAATCAATCAGTAAAATTGTGTGAAAATTATATAAAGTGATTTTGTGGATTATCATTAATAAATTGTGTTGAAGAAATTTTTATTATTCAATAAATAAATTCGTTGGTGATAAATTGAATCGTTTTCGTTTTATTCACAATCGAGTGATTCGAACCTTGATTGACAAGGCAAAAACGTAATAATATAATTAGGTTGCTTAGACTCAACGGCATAGCAGCTTAATACATTTTTCGGTTAACCGATTTTCAGTGGGATGTCGAATAAGAAAGTTCGTGTTTCGACTTTCGAGTTTAGGTTTGGTGATTTTAATTATTTTTTAAATTAAGTTAATTTTATAAGAATTGTCATTAGGATTATTCCGGTTTCTCAAATTTTGACGTTGACTTGCGTCATGTTACCGACTCACATCAGGTACATGAAGATTTTGGAAATTGTAAGTGATTTTTCGAAGTCGATACTCAAAAGTTTTTTTTTGGTTTGCTTCCCGATGCGACGTTGTGAATTTAATTTTCCGTAGGTGTCATCAATTTGATTGCGGGTATACCTTAGCTATTAGTACTTACCGTTGCTACACATTTTTTTAATGGATTCTAAGATTTGTTCGAAATATTTTAATGAAATATTTCATTGACCCTGACAACAATCATATTGATTCGAGTTTGGTTACTTACGTAGATTATTCAAGATTTTATAGATTTTTGGAGACTATTCGATTAAATTATGAAGCGCATATAGCATTGGGTTAGATGAGACTCTTGAAATTCAAGATTTTGAGATGTTTGGATTAATCTTAATTTCTGGGGTTGACTATCTATCGTTAAGTATTTTGGCATCAAAGTTATTCGATATTTTCGATATTATGCGGCGTCTTCGAATTATTTTTCCGAGAAAGACGTTTTTTTTTTGTGCTTTTAAATTGCTTAGCATTGAGTTGTCTTTTTATTACAGATTGTTAGTGATTTTTATTGATTTTTTAAGATTATCTAGAATTCTAATTTTATTCCAGATCTTTTTAGAAATTGGGAATTTCTCGAGAATATTAAGATTATCGAGTTTTTGTAGATTATTCAGTCTAATCGAGTTTCTCTCACTGAGTTTTGTGTAACAGATATTATTAAGGATTTGATACCTTTTTCGACTTTTATTTATTTTTCTCGAGATTCTTGCGCGAAGTTGCTGCACACCGAAGTTATTCGAAAATATCGACATTATTCAATATTTTAGATATTATTCGTGCGATGTCTGCATAATATTTTTCAGATATGAAGTTACTTGATAATTTACCAGGTTTCAGTATTGCTGCTTTATGTTGAGTTGTGTTAGGATATAGTATGATCATCTTACAGTGTTCTTTGTTTTAAGGCAGGTAAGGCTTAAATACTATGAACACAAACAGTCGTGGGATCTTGAAAACTTTTAGCCAATTTAGCATTTATTCAGCTTTATCAAGAAGTTTTTGACGAAAATTAATAAACATATTTTTGCTGTGCGCTTTGTTGAACTGAGGGTTGCCAGATAAATTTTTTTAAAAAGAAGCACATTTCTGGAATAGAACGAGTAGTGTTACAAAATATTTCTTGCCGTTGGGCCATGTTTTTAGAAAGGAAACTATTTATAGAATTTTCAAAATATTTCAGATACAAATTTCACAAAATCAATCAGAAAATGCGATTATTCCATTTGAAGTTGGGTATATAAAACTAAATTTGGCAAAAATAATTTTTGATTTAATGTATCGACCAAAATATCATTGGCAGTGTTCCACAATATTTTTGGATCCATGGTTGAATTAAAAAATCCGACCCCAGATGATATGTCTTAGGAATTTGCCAGAACCGGAATTAATTAATTTCGTATTAGGAACTACTTAAAAAATTGACTTCATATCTCCGCAATATTTTTTTGAATTTGGCTCCTATTTTATGTAAGAAATCCGACCTCAAATGATATGATCAAAAAAATGTTCAGAGCGAGGAGTTCAATGAACTGAATTTACATTCAATCACGAAAAATTTGAACTTGAGTAATATCGTTATTCTAAAACGATCTCTGAAAATCAAAAAAATCTCCTAGAATCAAAATCTCATAACACCAAACCACTGAATTCTTCAATGGCCCCAAACCACTTAACTCCTTACCTTTCAACATTGTTAAGAAAGCGACCAAAACCATTTCTCTAAACGGCTCAAAATAGGTGGCTTGCTACTTCTGGCTGCCGCATATTCGAGACACTTTATTCGAGGTTCACAAAGTCTTATACGCTTAGTTAACGGTCACGACCCTTTTAAAGTTTTCTAAATCTCTTGGGGGTGACTCAGGCTATGCCAGGAGTTGGTTTTAAAGGCGACGATGGCTACCATTCGGTGGTAGGTCTAAAGTGTTTAGTTCCTTAGTTCTATTAACGTTGATCGCTTGCAGTTCCTGCCTGGGTTAAAACTTCTTCAGTTCATTAAAACTGGAAAACGTGCTTGAGATTTAGGATAGAATACTGTTTTTTCCACTATTGGGCTTTTGGGACGTTAAATTTTGTGCCGACTATTTACAAACCTGTAATCGAGCGGTTAGAAATTGTAAATTAGAAAATTTCGCAAAACTTTTCCTGTCTCTCTGTTGGTACGATTTTTAGCTTAGAGGCATAGACAACTTTTTCACCATATAATTCATTTGCAATAGCGACTCCATATAAACTTGAATGATATTCTTCTCCATTTCTCGCCCGCAAATGACCGTAGATTGTCACTTTCATGTAACGGTGGAATATTCTGTTCAAGTTGTTTTAGCTTCACAGCCGCCCACATTGAATAACCCACATTTTCTGTTGTCGAGTCTGGCGATAAATATTCTAGAATTGATTTTTTTTTTGTTTATCTTCCGCTAGTCAATATCAGTGCCATAGCTGCCTAAGTTTCATTTTCTGTTAAATCATTTTCTTGAGGATATTTGAAACTATTGGTGTGGAGTTCCAGGCTGCCGGCTTAGTTTAGTTTATCTTTTACCTGATATCTGAAGTGATTCTAGCCAATTGCATTTTTGTTTAACATCCGTTATTTCGGTGAATTCAATAGAAGTCTCGTTGTTGTTGTATCTGTGAGTCTTCTTGTGGGAACGGTAATAGAAGTGAGCGGATATGACTCCTTCCCTCTAAGAGTAGTGTCAGCCTGCTGCGAGTAGGCTGGAACTATATTCGGAGATATGGTGATCTTGGTTTTGGTTCTTTTCCTCATAACTAGTTTGAATATTATATAGCTTATGATGGCTGTAATTATAAAGAATATGAGATATGTGAGGAGGATGTGTGGAATATTTGGTTATTTTGGAGTAATTTTATTTTTTCCATGTTTTGTATAGTGTCATTTTGTAAGGTTTCCAATTGTATCATGGGTTTTATGTTCATCATTTCGATGTCATTGAATGGCATGTGGATGCTGGAATTTTCCTTCACAATTTTGTTTTTTGTTGTGAATGTGGTATTGTTGATTATGATTGTGCAGTCGTTGAATGAAATCAGGGTTTGCTCGTTGATTAGTTTAATTTCCTGGTTGCAGTTAGATGAATATTCCATTGGTGCTATGGGTTGTACATAGAGTTTGCCATATTGTATGTAGTCTATCTCCATAGTGCGGATAATTTGTTGGAAGGAACATTTGGCTGGTAGCAGAGATATTATGGCTGGTATACATGTGTTGCGTATTGGCGATATTTGGGATTTTGCACAGAAGTATTGATTCTGTATTTCGTTGCATGGTTTGGTGATAAACTGGAAATTTTGTGTGCTGAGGGCTATTTCGTTAGTTGGGACATGGTATATTATTTTGTTTTGGTTTGGTATTACTTTAAATTCATAATAATTAAACAATTGTGCCATGAAATGTGGAATGTCTATGCTGAATATAATGTTAGTTTTGTTGTAGTACCCTTTTAAGGTGATTAATTCATATATGGAACTTTCGTGCTCTATTTGTATATTGTTTTTATGAAATTAGTCTATTATATATTGAATTTCGTCATGGTTTAGTAAATGTCTAGAGATTATCTGGTGTCTGGACATTTGGACTATTTATGTTATGTCTTATAAATGTATATGAAGTTGATCGATTATATGATTAATTTTGAACAAGTGTTGATCATATAACATGAATAATGAGATTGAGTGGGTATTACTTAGGGCTTGGTTCACTTCGTGCTGTAGTCGGTTTATATTTGTAGTTGTAAAGTTTTGTATGTCAGCTAGTCTTTGAATCATTTTTCCGTTTATGTGAATTTGTGTATTTTTTTGTCGGTTCAAGAATTCTTGGTTGAGGGAGACGGTATTAATGGCGTTCTGAATATCTATAAGGTCTTGATTATCGAGATTTCCAGTTAAGTCTTTTATTAGGGATCCTAATCCATTGATTAGTCCTCGTTTAAATCGTTTTGGTTTTAGTGAGTTGTAGGTTTCCTTTAGAGATGACAGTTTATGTTGGGTTATGATTCTTTTATCATTTAGTATTACAGTATACACGTTTTCTGTGGATGTCAGTTGTTCGTTATGTCCTGTAAGTTTTTTAAGGATGTCTCGTATGATTGTTTGAGCTCCTAATTGGTTGGGTATGTGTGCTGTTACGCGTTTTTTTGTTTCGAAAATAATTTCTTCTTTGATCAGAGGTTCTGATACTGTCGAAGAAAGATTTAATATTAATTGTTGATTAAAATGATTAATGGGATTTGATGTGACAGGTATTGTAATTTCTTTTGTGGAAATTAGCGTATCATTGCTTGATTGGCTAGACTCGGAAGAATTTATTTCTATTGAAGTTGATACAGATTCTGGTTCCATTCGAGAGAGAGCGTCAGCGTTGGAGTTCTGAATTCCTTTTTTATATTGTATCTTATAGTCAAACTCTTCGAGCTTGAGGCGCCATCTGACCAATTTACTATTAGGCTCTTTTAATGAGAATAGCCAGGTTAATGGATTAGGGTCAGTGATAATGGTGAAAGGTTTTCCGAATTGATATGGACGAAAATATTTAGTTGCCCAAACGATAGCTAGAAGTTCTTTTTCTATCGTAGAATAATTTTGTTCGCTTTTCGATAATGTCCTAGAGGCATAGCAGACCGGTAAATCTTTTCCTATGTCCCCTTGAGAAAGGATGGCTCCAATTGCTACATTACTAGTGTCGGTGGTTATTAGGAATGGTTTATTAAAATCAGGGTATTGTAATATTGGTTGATTACATAGAAGCGTTTTGCAATGTTCAAAGCATTGAATGTAGTTTGCATCTAATATTATTTTTTTGTCTTTTCTAAGACATTCGGTCATAGGTTTTGTGAGGGTTAGGTTGTACTCCTTTTGATGTGACTAGATGTCCAAGGAATGCAATTTCCTTGTGTAGACATTCAGATTTGTCAAGTTGGACTTTTAAGTTGGCTTGACGGAGTTTTTGGAAAACTTTAGTTAGATTTTCTATGTGCTCTTGTTGGGATGTGGAGAAGATAATGATGTCATCCATACAACATAAGCATATCTTCCCCTGAAGTTCGCCAAGCATATTGTCCATTACTCGTTGAAACGTGCTGGGTGCATTTTTGAGTCCAAAGGGCATTCGAATGTATTCATAATGCCCATGATCGACAGAAAATGCGGTTTTTGTTATATCTCTGGAATTGACTTCTATTTGGTGAAAACCAGAAGCAAGATCCAGAGTAGTGAAACAAATGCACTTTCCTAGTTTATCCAGGATATCAGTGATGTTGGGAAGTGGGTATCTATCTGATACAGTTTTTTCATTGATCTTGCGATAATCTATCACAAGTCTCCATTTGGTTTTTCCTGAGGCATCTAGCTTTTTAGGAACTATCCATATAGGACTACTCCAGGGTGAGAAGCTTGGGGGAATGATGCCTTGGTCCAACATGTTCATAATTTATTTCTCAACTTCCTCTTTATGAATATGAGGATATCGATAACTTTTGGTAAAAACGGGTTTCTCGCCTCCTGTATCGATTTCGTGTTTGATTGCGTTAGTAAACGTAATTTTTTTGTTTTCCTTTTGAAAGATTTCTTCGAAATTTAGGCAGAGTTTTTCTATGGCTTGCTTTTCCTCTGTATTAAGATGTTGGGTTCGAATAAGCTGGGTGATAGACTCGCTATCAATGGACATTTGTTCGTATGTTGTTTGATTAGACATTTCGAAGTGATAGTTTTCAAATTTCTCCGTTTTTACTGGGTGCTCTATTACAAAAGTATGTTCTTGGTTACTGTAGTTAATTACTTCTACAGTGGCATAATAATTATGACTTTGATATACACCTTCGGGTATTATAAGGTTTCCGTGTAGGACGATAGGTTTGATGTAGATTTCTCCATTTTCTTTGCCTATTGGA
Source organism: Tipula vernalis (assembly GCA_958295665.1). Lineage (NCBI taxonomy): Eukaryota > Metazoa > Arthropoda > Insecta > Diptera > Tipulidae > Tipula > Tipula vernalis. Next base: position 377,620,991 of record OY282558.1, on the reverse strand, counting down.
ATTTGAGCAATCAACTTGCTACGGGGGAGTATTTTATATTGTTGAGACAGGTAATTTGGCTTGAAAAGTAAGGGAATTTGGGTGTTAGGTGTGATTAACTTGGGTTTTCCAAGGTCTATCGTTATTTGCAAATTTTGCATTAGTTCTAGGCCTATGAGTCCGTCAAAATATTCGTGGAATTTGAAGAGAATAAATTCCATTGGTTCCTTTGTTTTAAATTCATTAAATCCGTTGATTATTATTGATTGTTCAACAGTATGGGTATTAAAAAATGTTTTGATAGTAACCGGTTCTATTCTCTTTATGTGTTTGATTTGAACTAATTTGGGGTTTATGAAGGATTTATTTGATCCGGTGTCGATCAATAATTTTAGAAGGTGATCTCGGGTTTTAATTTCTAGTAGGGTAATGTGTAACCTGAATGGTTATTGATATTTAGGTATCCGATGGGTTCAATGAGGCTTTCTGGTGAAAATCCTCATCAGAAATTTCATTATCCAGAGTTTGGACGTAGTTTTCTTGTGTTAGTTCGTGAACAGGATCATTAGGATTTAAGTCGTAGTTATTATCAGTTTCTTTGTATTCTGTGTAATAGTCATAATCGTATAGATTTTGTTCATCTGAGTAATATGTGCATGGATAATGGATTTGTTCTTCAACATTGAATAATTCTTGAGACTGGAATCTCAGTGGTCTATTAGCATGGAAGGGATTTCGTAGTAAAATTTGTGGTTGTTGTCCATACGTAGGTTGTTTGAATTTGTTAGAATTTGAAGATGTGTCCATAGGTTCAGGCTTGGGTTTGAAATTTTGAGATTTAGGTGGAAGGATAGCCCTATTTGATTGGGATGGTTGGTAATTCTGTCGTGTGAATGGTTTATGGTTGAAATACTGTTGTTGTTGAGGCAACAGATTTCTTTGGTATTGTACTACGAGTAAATTAGTTCGGAATTGTGGGTTACAATATGGTACAGGTTTGGGTGGTAACCTAGGTGGCATACTTTGAATATGCTTATATGGTTCCAGCGGCTTTTGTTTCATGTACCCACTGTCCTTTTAAGCAGAAGCTGAGTACTTCCGGCAAGGTAGTGGGTCGCATAGCTCTTATCATTGAATCCATTGGTTCTCTGAGTTCAGCTAAGAACACAGATAGACACATAGAGTTATATAATGATTGTTTAGCTGCTATTATAGTTAATCTGTTACCGTCACGAGGTGTATTGACTTTAGCACCGTTCGTTATTTTATTTGAGATGTCAATGATTCGGGAAAATAATTTTTCGACAGTGTCCGACCCTTGGGACAATCTATGCAAATCTCGAATGAGACTGGTCTCATCGCGTTTATCGTCATAGTGTGTAATTAAATTGGTACGAATTTGTTCCCAATTTATTTCCGTTCCATACATCAATAATACATCGTTAGCATCGCCAATTATTTTATTGCGAATTGCCCTAACAATGATGGATGTGTATGTAGGATTAGTTTTACTTGAGGTAAAAGAGTGACACACCCATCTGTGACGTCTGGGATCTTTCTCCTATCAATTAGCTAATTGGAAAGTTCACTGGTTAACATAAGATTAAGATTAATATATTTTATTTATTTTAATAACTCTTGGCTTCTGCTTGCTACTGGTCGAAACGATTCTACAAATGACCAAGTTGTCCCATTTTTATTGCATGTTTTGGCTGGTCTGGCCAATGTTTCTCCTTATATGTTTCTATTTCATGGTATAATGATGTATTTCATTATATGTAACTACGGGATTTTTTAGGGAACTTTTGCTAGTGTTATGTGTTTCGGATATTAGCATGACGTCAATTTCTTGTTATAAAACCTTTAACTTCTTGATAGTATTGTGAAAAGTAGTTGGTATTTCAGGGAATAATTTTTAGTTGGCTGGATACCCAACTTTTTCACAAAGATGTGTATAATGTTTACTTGTATATTTCATACATCTTAGTCTGTGGTACTCTCACAAGTAGTTCGTTGCAGCAATTCTCACTTGAAATACGGTTTTTTTGACCTGTGCAAATGTATCTCTTAATTTTTTCACTCATTCGAAGCTCGACTTGAATGAGTTGGAGTGACTTTATCGTACCACTTTGCCTCATGTTGCAGATCACTTCGTGGTCTCAATTGAATCACTCTTGAAATATTCAGTTGTAGCAGATATTGATAATGTTTAAATTTGTAAAAAGCGTGTAGGAAATTTAATTGACCGTTACGAATGTGAATAATCATTTATTTAACGCTCATGCTTATAGGCCATCTATCGTCTCTTTTATGAAACTATAACTCTATTAACTCGTTCATAAGATTTATTTTTGTGCTCTTGAATTATTCATCAAGCAATTAGGTAACTTAAGTTTTGCCATTTTACACATCCTGATCTAAATTATTGCAACCTGTAAATGATGATTTGCCGCTTGAATTAAATACTTGCTATGGTAAAACTATAGGTTTTAATGGATTGGAACAAATTTATGGTGGGATAACTGATAAGTTATGTGTATATTGTAATTTGTAATTTAAAAATATTCATTTCATGCGAGGGTTCCAAAATATCTTGCAATTTGGAAAGAGAAACTTGCAAAAATAGTTCAGAAGTCAGCTCAAGACAAATATTAAGGTCAGGATTATCAAAATTCCTTTCTGATTGAGTCATCATTATTGCAGGCAATAGACAACAGTCCTGATCGCGACAAGAAAATTGAAACACACGTTGATAGGGGGGTCAGTTTAAGGTCTGGGTCATGAGAGAATATCGTATAAATCATGGTGCTCTGTCATAGCAGTTCTACCGCACGAAGTTATCGGCAGCAGTTAAAATATTCGCAATTATATGAAAAAATAAGGCAAGTTGGCCATAATAGAGGCTCTCTGGCAAAACATATTTTATATTAGTCACCCCACAACTTACCAAAATAATTTTTTTGTGATAAGTCGATCAGGAAGATATCTTCATAGTATCTCTAACCCATGTCTTTCCGCATTCGATGAAGAATTTAAACCATTAACGCCAGAAATCCGTAATAAATTAAAAACTTTGTTCATGTAATATTGAAAAATTCTGTTCTGTTGCTAGCCATCATAACACCAACCGCACACAAGAACGAGTATTCATAGAAGAATCTCGAATAAAAATCGTATTTTTCATTTATAATCAATATTTAAATTTCCATCTAATTAATTTCATGTGATTAATAACACCTTTCCTTAATTAAAAATTAAATTAAAATGTATAGGTATGGAACAAGTATTATATACTTGGTAGAGAATGAAAATTTATATTAATTTTCCATCTAACCCAATATAATAGGAAAACATAAATTTCCTTTAACTTTTTTTTAGTTTTTTTTGTTCTTGCCTTCGAATTTACTATTGCGTTTCATTTTTTTTTTACCCGCCTATGATAAATAAAATAAATTAAATGACAGTTAATATTTAAGTCGAGACACGTTTGAAATGAATTACATAGTTTTCCGTTATTTTAATTTCTTTTTTGGCAACTCGCCATGAAATTAATCCAACAAAAAAAAAAAACACAAAAACGGTAAAGCTAATTTGAAAGAACTCCAGAAACAAAAAAAAAAAACTAAATTGTGTTATATGGAAAATTAATTTAATTAAAAAACATTACAATAATACATAACTCAATTATTATGGTGAAACAACAAAACGAGAAATCAAAGTGGAAGTAGCTTACAAACGTATATCCGGTGTGTTTAGAATTTTTCAATTATACTTTGTACGCGAAGGACTTTGTACTTTGTAAATACTTTAGAGTAGTAACATATTCCCCTTATTTTATAAATTGTAGTATGTCTTTATGTATTTACGAACACTGTTGCAATGATGAGATCAAAAAACCAGCATGAAACAATGAAAATTATACAACTTGCAAATGACATCAGTACAAATCAGATATAATATTTCCAATGATAATTATGATTAGAAAATTGATTTTTTTTTTTTGTTTGTTTTGTTTGTGAAATGAAAATTATAAGGGTGTCATTTTCCAAACATACAATTATATATAAAAATGTCATAAAGCAAATTGAAAAATATAATTATATTTATTGTTGGTGATGTAAATTGTATAGCAGAACACAAACAATTTGGATGCTTTGTATATTTTAAAATCGCGACTAAAAACGTTGTCTCTCAAACAATTTAACCGAAATTAAGCAGTTTCTTTTGGTTTAAATCCAATTACCACAAAATAAAAATACATAACAAAAATAAGCTTTTTAAATAGCTTTACGACTATAACAAAAAAAAAAATTAAATTATAATTTGATCAACCCAAGCTTTTGTTAGAGATAAACGAATAAAAAATGTACATTTTTAATAATATGAGTGTATAAGCGCGATACACCCTGTATAATCTACTATGTTCATATTTTATTTCAGCTCTTGTACTATACATATAATAACGTACATATATTGGGTGAAAAATCCCATTAGAATTTTCATTATAGTTATTATTATAGTTTTGGACTTTTTTGTGTGCGCGCTACAAAAAAAAATAACATTATCATCTGATATAAAGTGTTTGAAGTTTTTATCATTTCAAATTATTAATATTACGAGTATTATTTTTTGTTCTGCTGGAGTTTTGGCTCGTTTGTTTAACTAGATGTACAATGACAAAGAACATAAAGTTCTGAGAATTTTAAATTAGTTTCTTATTAAATTATTTTAACTGAAAACTAATGAGGTTAAAATAAGGTTTACAGTATTACGATTTAATAAGTTTACGATTAAAGTAAACAACTTAATCTAGTTGTCTTAAACAAGGTGACAATAAAATAAGGAGACTGTTTTTAAATTATTATTCTTTTCATTCATATATGGTACATTCTCGCTACTATCAAACTGTGCGAAGCTGGAAGTTCAGCAAAAAAATATTAATTCAAAGTCTTCCACGCTCAACAGCCTTCAAAGAGATATACCCGGCGTTAAGTCATGCTTACGATCCTCCAGGAGGAGGCAGTGCGGTAACTAAAAAATGTCAGGCTCCTCGCAAGATTTTTGTGGGTCCCTAAAAATGCTTTTTGTACCTATAAACAAGTAAAGCTTTCAGTGAAAAACTTATCTCTTCCTATTGTATAGTCTCGCATTAATTAAAAGTATCTGATTTCGAGACTAGATACTCAATGCTATGACGATTTCTAACTATGTCGATAATATCAAGAATTTCAAAATAATAACAGAAATGTCGAATTTTCAAATATCGAATTATATTCGATATTCTTCTTTCTTCTTATTTGAGAAAATATCGAATTATCCTCATTAATTTAAACAAGTTTGGGTTTTAACTTAACTTTTATCGTTGAGACTTTTTCATACATTTAGGTTTTTGCTAAAATGTTTTATATATTTGCAAAAAATCAAGAACTTTTAATTTTATAAACTTTCAATTATCAAAGCTTTTTTAACCAAACCGTTTTATTCAGAAATATGATTTTACAAAGGATGACGAAATTGTGGCTAAAATTTAGAATATTTGTTCGCAAAGTTAATCATCAAAAAAGCTTAATCATCAAAAGCTTTTAGTTTTAAGAGGTTTTTAAACCAAACCATTTAACTCTAAAATTTGATATTATAAAGAAAGGTGGTACTTTAGAATAAATTTAGAATGTTTTTGTTCCGTGAGCTTTAAGTTTGATAATTAATTTTTACTTTTTGGGTTTAAACTTAACATTTTTGAACCTTTTGATAGTTTCAGGTTTTTATGAAATTTTTTTTGAGCAACAATTATATTTTGCAAAAAATGTCAACAACTATTAGTTATAAGAGCTTTCAATTAGTAAAGCTTATAAAACCAAACAATTTTACTCAGACATTCGATTTTTCTAACAGTAACGGAATTTAGAGAAGATTTAGTATATTTGTTCTCAATGTAAATTATCAAGAGCTTTTAGTCAAACCAAACCATTTTACTCGGTAAATTGGTATTATAACATAAAGTTTCGTTTATCGAAGCTTTTTGAATCAAACCATTTTACACAGAAATTTGGTATTAAAAAGGGCGACAAATTGATAAAGGCTTGACAATTAATTTATACCATGTATTTGGGTTTAAATGAACATTTCTAAGCCTTTTAATAATTTCACATTTTTTTATAACGATTTATGTACAAAAAATATGTATTTGGAAAAAGTTTCAAAAGCTTTCAGTTTTAAGAGCTTTCACTGATCGAAACTTTTTAAACAATTTATTTAAAAATTCCGTTTCCCTTTGTAATGGAATTTTGGGATACATTTAGAATGTTTGTTTTTAATGAGCTTTAAGCTTCATAATTAATTCATACTCTTGAATTTGAGCTTAACATTTTAAAGCTTTTTCAGGTTTTAAATAAAATGTTTGATGAGCATAAATGATTGTCAAGAGCTTTAGTTCGAAACTTGATATTAGAAGGAATGACGGAATTTTCGGTAGGATTTAGATTATTTGTGATGAATGTAAATTATTAAGAGCTTTTAGTTTTAAGAGGTTTTCAAACCAAACGATTTAACTCAAACATTTGATATCATAAAGGAAGGTGGTATTTTACATTAAATTTAGAATATGTTTGTTCAATGAGCTTTATTTATTTATTTATTTATATTTAGACTGACATGAATTTTGGTACACCCTATTTTAAGCAATGGCGCTTATTCATAATAAAGTGTACTAACCAAAAAAAAATTATAAAAGCTCCTCGTCTACTCCACGGCTTGCTTCTAATACATTCTCTCTAAGTAATCAATCCTCAACGGGATTTCGTTTGGAAGACTCCTTTAATCTAAAAAGCTCTATATACCTTAATCATCCGATTTTTGTAATATCGTTAAATTGTTCCCCTGGATAAATTGCGGTTGGGCATTTTGAAATAATTATTTAAAGGAACAATACAAAATAAAATTAATCTCCGAGCTTTATGGTTGATAATTAATTTATACCTTTTGTGTTTGCACAAAAAAAATGTTGAGCAGAAAAATGTCAGGAACTATTAGTTATAGGAGCTTTCATTTGGGTAAGCTTTTAAAACCAAACCATTTTACATAGATCAAGAAGCGACGGATCAAGAGCTTTTAATCAAATCAAACCATTTTACTAGGAAACTTAGTATTTTAATATAACTTTCGTTTATTGAAGCTTTTTGAATCAAATCATTTTACTCAGAAATTTGTAAATTTAGAATATTTGTTTACAATTAGGTTTGATAATTTATTTATACTAAGTATTTGCGTTTAAACTTAACATTTCTGAACCATTTAATAATTTCAGGTTTTTGTTATAATGATTTATGTACAAAAAATATGTATTTACAGAAAGTTTCAGAAGCTTTCAGTTTTAAGAGCTTTCACTGATCGATTCTTTTTAAACAATTTATCCCAAAATTTCATTACCCTTTGTAATGGAATTTTGGGATAGATTTAGTTTGTTTCCAATGAGCTTTAAGAATGATAATTAATTTATACTTTTTTGGGTTTGAACTTAACATTTCTGAGCCTTTTCATAAATTGAGGTTTTAAATAAAATGTTTGAGGACCATAAATTATGTATTTGGATAAATTGTCAAGAGCTTTGACGGAATCTTGGGTAGCAATTAAAATATTTGTGTTCTATGTAATTTATAAGGAAATTTTAGTTTTAAGAGCTTTTGAAACCAAACCATATGACTTTCAAATTTGATGTTATAAAGGAAGGTGGTAAGACTCAAATCATTTTACTCAAAAATTTGATACTACAAAGGGTATTTTTTGGCAAAAATTCACACTATTAGTTCTCAATTAAATGTCCTTCATCCAAAATGCGTTTTTATTGTCGAGCATCCCATGTGTAATAAAAGCAATTGGTTTACTCAGATTTAATTTTGTGAACATATTCCGGTTATTGTTTGAAAGCAGATGAAACAGAACGTATTCTATTCGAATTGCCTCAAATAAAACAAAAATCGTGCAACTGTATGCTATGACGAGTTCTAAACAAATCGATAAAGCATCACAAATTTCGAACATAATTTAAAAAATATCAAGAATTTTGCAATAATCTCAGAAATGTCGAATTTTCAAATAATCTTGAAAATTCTTGAAAGTTCTCAAATATCAAATCATCCATAAGTGTTGTTAAAATAATTGTATAAGCATAAAATATGTATTTGCAAAAATTTGTTAATTAATTTTAAGTTTGATAATTAATTTACACAAGTTTAGGTTTTAACTTAACTTTTAACGTTGAGCCTTTTTCATAAATTTAGGTTTTTGCTAAAATGTTTTATATATTTGCAAAAAATCAAGAACTTTAAATTTTATAAACATTCAACTATCAAAACTGTTTTAACCAAACCATTTTACTCATAAATCACCGTTCAGTGTTGTGTGTATGTGTTAAATATCAGTACATTATCTATTCGTATTGATTATATTAATGATATTTCGCTACATATACATAACATTTTGATCGTTTTGAAGTTGTTCGGTAGACGTTGTCAACAAAAACAAATAAAACCGTTTCATCTGCGTGTGATTGTGTGTTGCTCTGTTCTGTATAATTTTAATTTTTTGGATATTTACGTTAGTTCGACAAGTACGAATTTCTCTCTCAAGTTTAATTTTCAATTATTTGTATTTTCGCTTGTGTTTATAGTCAAGCTGGTTTCGGGTTTTATTTTAATACCTATCTCACCGCAACATTTTTGTAATTTTTGCGTAATCGTACGCGCATTTATTTTTATTTTTATTTTTAAACGTATTATTAAAACGACTCGCTACTATACATTTACTGCTTTATTTATTAAAATTTTCCTTTGTAATTTATTGAAATTGATTTGGGTTCAAGTATATCATGGAAAGTTCTTTCAGAGTTTTGATTCAAAATATTCGTAGCTTAAGGGAAAATTTTGATGCGTTCAGCTTGTTTGTAGCGAGTCTTACTAATTTTCCTGATTTGATCTTTGTATCCGAAATTTGGATTTATTCAAATGAATGTTCAGAGTTTAATTTGCCAGGGTATAATTTTCGAGCGTGCTGTAATGATAATTATCGGTCGGGTGGTGTGGGTGTTTTTATAAGTAAAAATTTTATAAATTTCACGTATCAACATTGCAATTGGAATTCAGCGGATCTTCTCGTTTTAAATATTCAACTAGCTAAACGAAACTTTACCTTTATTTGTTTATATCGTTTTCATAATGGTAACATCATTTCATTTTGTGATAATTTGGAAAGGTTGCTGTGTTCACTTAGTAACAAAAATATTGTTATCTTAGGGGATATTAATATCAACCTTTTAAATACTAGTGAATCCTTTAACTACCAATGCTTGCATTCTATGGTTTTGTCAGTCTTGTAAATGAGCCAACAAGGTTAAAGACATGTTTGGATCACGTTTTTGTTAAAAATGAAAATTTATTCAAATTTGATATTTGTAACCTGCCCATGCATTTTTCTGACCACAATTTGATCAAAGTTAATATTTCTTCCTCATCCATCAGGCAACCAGTTTCTGTTAATACTTCGAATCAATCAAGAATTTGTTACGATAAACTCAATAATTTTCTAAAGTTTGAATGTTGGGATTCTGTTTATAGCGAAAGGATTTGCAGTTTAGCTTTTGCAAAATTTTTGTTTATACTTAACTCGCATATTGCCGCATCAAAATTCATTATTGCTCCTCCTAAAATAAATAAGTTAAAGCCATGGATGAGTCCTAATCTATTATTTAAAATTAACAAATTAAAAAAATTTTCTCGTAAACTGATGAAAGATGTCATCCAAATAATATTAAATTAGCAAAATTTGTTAAAAAACTTTCGGGAAATATTAAAGCGGATGTAAAAATCGTCAAAAATAACTATTACAAAAGCAAATTTGATTGGGCTAGTAAGAATTCAAAGCACACATGGAAAATAATTGATGAAGTTTTAGGACGTAATCGGATGTATAAACAAATACAACAAATTTATCAAGCCGATACTAATAGCATTCTCACGTCCCCAAAATCGATCTCTGATGAATTCTGCAAATATTTCATAAAAGTTTCGCAAGGATCAACCTCCAATTTTAATGTAATTACTAGTGATGTTACTTCAATTGAATTTAAAAAGTATATTTATGGAGCTGATAGAAACTACAGTTCATCTTGTTTCTTTGAGCCTATATCTTCTTCGGAAATCCTATCTGAGATAAAACAATTAGATAACAAAGGGTCAAAGGGCTTTGACGGCATTAATAATTTTTTAGTTAAAACATGTGCATGGTATTTGGTGGATGTTCTGCAATACCTATATAATCTTAGCTTGAACAGCGGTCAATTTCCAGATGATTTAAAAATAGCTGTTGTGATCCCGATTTTTAAGAAGGGTGATGAATTACAACCAAATAATTACAGGCCGATTTCGCTTTTAAGCACTTTCTCCAAGATTTTTGAGAAACTAGTTAAGCATCGGTTAATTTGTTATTTGGATAAGATTAAATTTTTAAATAAAAATCAATTTGGGTTTACTGCCGGTAAATCAACTGAAGAAGCTCTTTTGCACTGCTTGAGTGAGATTTATAAACATATTAATGATACTCGGAGACCCATAGCTTTTTTTGTCGATATCGCAAAGGCGTTTGACACTGTTGACCATGGAATGCTTTTATTGAAGTTAGCTAAAATTGGTATTAGAGGTAACATTTTTGATTGGTTTGCAAGTTATATTGAAAATCGTCGTCAGGTGGTAAAAATAGGTGAGGTAACTAGCTGCGAAGGTTTAATAAGTTGTGGCGTTCCTCAAGGATCAGTTCTGGGGCCTTTATTATTTTTAATCTACTTTAATTCGATCTTCGGTATTGATCTATTAGGACACGCCACAGCCTTTGCTGATGATCTGGCTTTGAGCTATGGTACGAATAGCGATGTCGACACTAAATTAATGCTTGAAAACGACTTAATCAAACTAAGTAAATGGTTTTATCATCATCGGCTCGCTATAAGCGTTAAATCAAAAGTTATGCTATTTGGGAAGAATATCACTAATTCTTCGGTATACCATTTAAAATACCATGTCCATCCCTGTGATATAATCATTTGCTCGTCTCAGTGTTTTGCACTTGAATTTGTTAACGAGTTTAGATATTTGGGTTTAACAGTGGATGCTCAACTAAATTGGAAGTCTCATCTCAATGTCACTTGGAAAAACGTACTTGGTGCTATACATAAATTCTATAATCTTAAGAAATTATGCCCAAACAGTACTCTGCGGAAACTATATCACGCCATAGTTGAATCAATAATAATGTATGGAATATCCAGTTGGGGTGGCACTTATTTTAGTAACATTGAAGGTCTATATATTGCCCAGAAAAGGATTGTTAAATTAATATACCACCTTCCTCAAACAACACCATCAATTCCTATGTTTCGACAACTAAATTTGCTACCACTTAGATATCTTTACATATACAAAGTCTTGAAAATGTTTTTTATCCGTAGTAACAGTTTTCACAATCGGATTACACAGGTGTATAATACAAGAAACCCAAATTACTATAATGCTGATTTCCGTTGCAATTGTGAGAAGTTTAGAAGATTTTATCTTTATATGGCACCGTATTTTTTTCATATTTTACCTAAAGATATAAAAATTCTAACGATTGGACGTAAACATAAATTTGAGAGGGACGTTCGAAATTGGCTGCTCAACATAGAAAATGTTGAAAGATTTTTCTGAAATTAACATTATATAGCTTCGGGTAATTTCACCAATTAAAGCTGTTATCGTAAACATTAAACAATTGTAAATTTAAAGGCAACTAAGTGTAATTATTTTTTTTTCCATATATACATATATAAATAAGAAAACTATTGTGTAATATATATTTAACTCAATGTGTCCAAAGATTTTATAGAATAGCATGTTTAAATTGTTTATTTGCTCCACCACAGTTTTTCGTCTAAACGGAGCTTTACTTTGTTCAACTATAATAGCTATGTTAATTAGTTTATAGTTTGTTTGTATTATTATTAAGTTATAAGTTGAAATAAAGAAATAAATAAATAAATAAAAAAAATAAAAAATAAATATGATTTTACAAAGGGTGACGGAATTTTGGCTAAAATTTAGAATATTTGTTCTCAAAGTTAATCATCAATCATCAAACCATTTAACTCTAAAATTTAGAATATTTGTGTTCCATGAGCTTTAAGCTTAGTAATTAATTTATACCTTTTTTGTTTGCACTTAACATTTTTGAGCCTCTTGACAGTTTAAGGTTTTTGTGAAAATCTTTTATGAGCAAAGATTATGTTTTGGAAAAAATGTCAAGAACTATTAGTTATAAGAGCTTTCAATTAGTAAAGCTTTTAAAACCAAACAATTTTACTCAGAAATTCAATTTTTCAAAGGGTAATGTTTTAATATATTTGTTCTTAATGTGAATCATCAAGAGCTTTTAGTCAAACCAAACCATTTTACTCGGAAACTTGGTATTATAATATAAGGTTTCGTTTATCGAAGCTTTTGGAATCTAATCTTTTACACAGAAATTTGGTAGTAAATAGGGCGATGAATTGATAATAAAGGCTTGTGTATTGCATTTGGGTTTAATATTTCTAGCCTTTTGGGTTTAAACTTAATATTTCTGATCCTTTTAATAATTTCACGTTTTTGTTATAACGATTTATGTACAAAAAATATGTATTTGAAAAAAGTTTCAAAAGTTTTTAGTTTTAAGAGCTTTCACTGATCGAAAATTTTTAAACAATTGATCGCAAAATTCCGTTTTCCTTTGTAATGGAATTTAGTGATAAATCTAAAATGTTTGTTTTCAATAAGCTTTAAGCTTCACAATTAGTTCATACTTTTGAATTTGAACTTAACATTTTGAGTTTTTGAATAATTTAAGGTTTTAAATAAAATATTTTATGAGCATAAATTATTGTCAGGAGCTTTAGTTCGAAACTTGATATTACAAGGGATGATGGAATTTTCGGTAGGATTTAGAATATTTGTGTTGAATGTAAATTATTAAGAGCATTTAGTTTTAAGAACTTTTCAAACCAAACCATTTGACTTTCAAATTTGATGTTATAAAGGAAGATGGTATTTTGGGATTAATTTAGTGTAATTGTTTTCAATGAGCTTTAAGTTTGATATTTAATTTATACCTTTTGTGTTTGCACTTAATATTTGTGAGCCTTTTCATAGTTTCAGGTTTTTGATAAAATGTTTTATGAACAAAAAAATGTCAAGAACTATTAGTTATAAGAGCTTTCAATTGGAAAAGCTTTTAAAATCAAACCATTTTACTCAGAAATTCCATTTTACAAAGGGATACGGATCAAGAGCTTTAAGTCAAATCAAACCATTTTACTACGAAGCTTAGTATTATAATATAAGGTTTCGTTTATCGAAGCTTTTGGAATCAAATCATTTTACACAGAAATTTGGTATTAGAAAGGGCTACGGAATTTTCGGATAAATTTAGAATTTTTATAAACAATATTAGGCTCGATAATTAATTTATACTACGTAGTTGGATTTAAACTTAACATTTGTGAGGGGGAATTTTTATCATCTAGAAGGGATTTTTCATCGTCTGATTACGATCGGTGATGACAATGAACACCACTATGACCCCCTGTTGAGAGTGCAGAATCCATGGGCCGACCCACCTTTCATGTCAGCACTATAGGTTGGCATGAAGCAATGCAATGTCCAGGTGGTTTATACACAGCGGTTCTATAGCCGTACGTCCTCGATTTGGCTACTACTGCGTAAAGTAGGACGGTAAAATTAACTGCGAAAGAGTTGGGAGTGCCTTGACCCCAGAAAAAATTAAACAGAACTATCGATAAAGCAAGACAAATTTCGGATATTATTTGAAAAATATCAAGAATTTTGAAATAATCTCAAATGTGTCGAATTTTCAAGGTATCTTGAATATTCATGAAAGATCTCAAAAATAAAATTATCCGTAAGTATGTAAAACTTAAGCAAACCCTACACGTGCCATGTACAACGTAATTAACCTGGACATTCTTGAAAAGTTTTGAATAACCTACAGGATATCGAAGAAATAACGAAATTTTGGCATAATCTCAAAAAATCTTTTAAATACCACCATTTAGATTTATATGTGTAACTCTGCAGGTTCTTACAACTCAAAGCTAAGCGAGAACATTGCCTTACAAAATAAGAATAAATTCGAAAATCTCGAATAATCCTAGGAATGTCTAAAAACTTAAGAAATCCAGAATAAACCGAGGAGAATAATCTCTATTACGGTAAAAAAATTCGCAAAACCTCTGTATTATGTGAATTTCGATTGATCTGAAAGGCTGTAAAATTCTAGAAAACACACAAAAATTTTAAAAATTCCGAAAATTCGTGTAAATATGGAATTATTTGTCAAGTAACTTAATGTTACTAATACTACTAAGCAAGTAAAGGCTAAGCTCAACAAAACGATTCGCAATAAGTAGAGAACCCTCGAATCTTATCAAATACACCAGCCAATCTCAAACGTACTCAAATAATCTCGAAAATCTTGAATAATTTGACCGTTTCGAAACACCGAATCACCAATTAAAACTCAAACATCGCGCATCTCATTTCCATGATAAACTATAAAAATCTCGAGACATTATAAAAAGTGATCGCAAGATGAAACCTGAGACAAGCGGATATGAAATCAGGAAGCGAAGAGAATTTCCAAAATTAGAAGAACCCCACCAAAAAGAACTAAAAAATCACCATCGCTAGTTGCAAAATTAAGTTGGCGTTTGCATTATTTACCGTTTACTAGTAATATACGCTAAATGTGAAACTATAAGTCGAACGAACGCTAATTGATTATAAAGACTAAATGGTTTGGATCAAGTGAGGGAAATAAGATTTTACTTGCAGTCAGTCGCTGTTATGTATTTTTGTAGTTTCTTCCTTTTTGTTATGAAACTCACATACTTTGCAAGCTGCTAACACCCGCAGATAAGCTCCCTTTTTTAAATCAAATTTAAACTTTTCCAAAAGAAATTGTATCTGTTGGCCAATCAAATTCAACTTTTTCAAATCAAAACTTGATTTGTGAAAGGTTGAATTTTGATAAATGCTAAAGGGATAAACTTCGAGTAACGCAAAACTTATAATACAAATAAATCAACCCAGAAAACACAAAAATCGTTAGCTTTTCACGTCAAAAGCTTTGATTTTAAACAAGTTTAGCTAATTTTCTTCTAAATCTAAATATCGGTCAAAACCTAAAGGAATTTTTATTTCTATGGAGTCATAATCGAGAAGAAATGGTTGAGCCTCTCTTAAGCGAATATTTAATAGCAAAAGGAACGATTTATTCTTTTTCTAAAAATTAGACCACCGTTGTTTCTTAGAAAGTTCCTAGACCGTTCTGAAAATTTGGACTTTAAGCTTAATCTGAGCTACTTAATATTAAATTTGAAATAATAAAAAAATCTCGTGGACTCCAACAAACCGTGGGCCCCTAGTTACGCTACTAGGAAGAGGGCGTCTGCGAACCGCCATTACTCCATAGCTCCGAACTACCAACCATCAAAAAATATCGGATTCATCGAAATCCGGAAATCAAGATGCGTCAATTAGCCAGGAGTCTTCAACTAAACCGCGAAACTGTTCGAAAAATAACCAAAGAAAATCTTAACAACTATCCGTACAAGCTCCATCTTTTTTTGGACAAAATCAAGCTTACACTTGAAAGTGTTCTAGAAGCGATTCAGGGCAAAAACTTTAGAAAAATTGTTTCGGGAAGCTCGAATTATTGGTAGAAGCAAAAAACCTAAATATGTTATGGTTTGGACTGGATTTATTGCTGTGCGAAAACTATCGCTCAAATTCATCAAATATCCAGATTATGCAATGGCCACCTTATTCCATAAATTTAAATCCCCACCACTATTTTGTTTGGGCATACTTGGAGACTAATGCCTGCGCCATAATACCACATACATACATTTTAGGATTTTAATCAGAATTCACGAAAAGTAAAAAATTAAATTCATGGGGTTTGACTTTCGAGTTAATTTAATTTGGTTTTATATCTCTAATTAAAAATTTGTAAATTCTGGCTAGTGCGTGAACTTTGTGGACCTGTCCCTTTGTGGGGGTTAATATTTAAACTGGTTCACATAACAAATTTGAACTGTCTCGAATGGCAAATTGTGCTCAGTTGTTCAGTTTTAGAGACCCGTGATATCATCTTAAATCATCAGAAATAAAAAAAATTCCGGCAAATAACTAGAAATTGATTATAATTGCCCTTTAAAAAATTGCAAAGGTTGATATAAAGTTGCAATATTACCGAAAAAAGCGGAAGCTAATGCAGAAATTTGATGTTCTACATTACTTGTTCTAAACACTGATGCTACATATATTGTGATAAGCCTATGCTCAAAATAAAGAATCTTAATATTTTTTGTAAATTCATGGATAAATAAATTAAATAAAAAATTAGGTCTGTCCAACTCCTCAAACGACACTTTTACCACAACGTTCATTATACGTCAACAAACCAACCATTCGTATTTAACCAAAATATTCCATTATTTTGTGTAGGGCAGTTCTTAAAAGATGACAAGAGTCGTCCTAAATTTTGAGACCTCTCCCCCAATTTCACAATTGGTTATGATAATATAATACTTCTATCCCAAATACATACGGTAATTCCATGTCAATTTCATCGGTCAAGTATTATGTAGATGCCGATACTAAAATCGTTTTTAATTTTTCAAAATATTTTATATTTAAATTCGCCCAAATATATAATAATATAGGTACGCGAAGTACGCACAATTATCATCAATTTTCTAATCTTTCGTTGAATAGCTTCGCATATATAAACATAGTGTAATGGTGACACCTAGTGTGTAATAGAATAAGTTAAATTAATAGCTCAATGTTTAACTGTACTAAAATAGAATTTTCCATGATAACATTGTTCTAAATGTTTTTACGCTATTCTAACTGGAAACGTCAAGAGCTTTCAATAAGTTTGGTTTGTGTATTTAAAAAGGTGAACGAAGTCGAATTAGATTAGTAATATTTGGTAAGCGACAGTGTGAAGATTAAAAAAGGATTAAAAAGTGATTTAAAAAGTATTTTAGTGGAAATAAAAATTATAAGTGTACAGTAAAATTTGAGAATAACTAATATAAAGTGATTTTGTGAATTTTTATTGATAAACTGTGTTGTAATAATTCTTGTGTTAACTAAATAAATTCGTTGGTGATAAATTAAATTGATTTTGTATTATTCACAATCCAGTGATACGAACCTTAATCGACAAGGCAAAAACGTAGCAATAGGAATATTTTATTTTATTTGAAAGCAGTATGGTTTATAAAAAATAATTTTGGAATACAATTTTTTGCGATTTTCTAGTGCATACTTCATCAGTGAATTTTATTGTTATTCTAGACAATCTATGTCAAATACTGATTTCCAAACAACGTCACACCTAAATTATTTTGTTTTATGTTTTTTTTTATAGCAGTTTTGTATAATAATATCAAGAAGCCACTCCATAATCTACAAATTTTAGTGTGACGTGACTATTTCCTATGTTTATAGTATATATCTATGAGTCGAGAATTCATTTTGCGCCCGCAAAAATTTTATACCGCGTCTAAAACCGCACATATTGTTTTCTGATTTTATCTGTCATTGGCGTTCAAAACCTCATGTAATTTTCTTTTGAATTAGTATGAGGAATTTCGTATAAGATTTCGAAAAGTTTAAGTAACACTTAACATTGTGCAACTCAAAATCAAGCACTAATCCCTAATCACCACGGAATATTATACAATACAAAATCGGTTCTCGAATAATTTCGAAGGTTGTATGATATGTATAACGTCAAGCAGGCGCAACTCAACTCAAATATCTGAAACCACATTGAAGCCAAACCAGATTCAAATAATCTGGTAACTTAAACGCCTTGAAATTCTGGTAGATCTTCAAAAATCTCGTTTAATTTTAAAACTCAATAAACTAGCCATTCTCAATTAATTTTAGAAATTCCGATAACCATTCGGGAAACAAATGTAATGTGAATTTTCGAAATAATCAAGATAATTTGTATATAATCGTATAATATAGTATAATTAATCGTACAATATAGTATAATCGTATAATATAGTATATATACAACAATCAGAATTTCCTAGACACCAGTATACCTGTCAATAACCTTTGGAACCCATGTAACTGTTTCCGTGTACAAATCGAAAATACATTTTCGTCAACATTTCTACCATTTTATCTGTTACTGGTGGAGAAAGAAACAATGAAACTTTTTTTTTAGGTATATTCACTTTTGCAAAATGATTAATTTTTTCCCTGTAACTTCTAAAATTAAAAAAAAATAATTTCGATGATAAATTGTCCGCGAATTCTAACCTTTATACCTGGCTTCTCTGATACCACCTATAATATTTCGTAGGCAAGTTGCGGCAAGCGATTCATCGTATAAGATTGTGGGCTAGAGTAGTTGCTAAAGTAACAACATATAACAAATATTAGCCGCATTCCTTGACGTTTGATCTGATCCAGATCAGATCATGTCTCATGAAACGACACAAAATTGCGTGAAACAAACAAATATCAAAATTACATTTTTTTGTCTCGTTTCGTTTTGAAACTGCCTCTTCATACTCGTACTATATTCATTATATTCGTGGCCGCTTTACAAAATATTGTTCAACACCAGATCACCATTTGTGATCCAAAATTAATGTTGGATCAAATGTTGTTGTTGCTTCACATGTAAATTTTGATCTGATCCGGATCACTAGGCGTCAAGAAATGCAGCTATTGTCTCTCAGGCATTGGTCCTATCCATACACTTTTTCCTGTTTTCAAAACTGATTTTTTTCCGATATATGGCAGCACACTCTCGTAGTCTTAAAATTTATTTACGTTCTATATTTAATCATTCGTGAAACAATTTTTTCGCAAAGTTCGAATTCTCAACGGGTAAAGCAAACAAGGTTAAATACAACCCATACAAGTTTCAGTCATAGTTAGGCAGAATATGTTTTACCTGTCATATTTCAAAATATGTTGATAGACAATTAAAAATTCTTAGAAAATATTCGTGTGGGCATAATACACACACAAATGAGGTTTCTCCATGGGTTTTTGATATTTTGATGTCGTGAATAATAATTCGCTATGTCAGTGCGTTCTGGCCAGATACTTAATGTATGTGGCTAGAGTGGAAATTTTTGTAGTTTGGTCGTAGTTGCCTGATGAGTAGACCAACTTTTCACTACTAAACCAAACTACCAACATAAAGAAGTCATGGAGGGTTCTCATTTTTGCAGAGTAGTAAATTGGTATAACTCCTTGGGCCTTCAGCCAAAATTACGCGGAGCTGGAAAGATATTTCCACTTTTTTTTTCAGTAGATATATTATAAGCGATTGGCCTCTGTATTTTTCTGATTTACCAAATCGAAAATATTGGGATTGCCATGAACAATTAATATATTTGTCTATAAAAAATGCCGAAAAATTAACTGATTATCAGTCATACCATCGTACCATAGTGACGTCGCAGCATCCAACCATTACATCATGGACGGTCATTTTTTTGTTGTTGGTTTTTTAGATCCAGGGAATTTGAAAAAGTCGAGAAAGGTGGTTTTGGACCAACTAAATTTTTGGACATTTCTGACTGGATTTCAATATTTTGGTCTTTTTAGACCAAAGTAACTGTGGCTTTAGCTGTTATTAGTGTCGTCTTTCTTTGCTTAGTTCTTATAGCACTAGCATAAGTGGTTCAAGGATAAGTTAGATTCCCATTAATAATTCTAGATATTTACCTAATTTACCGAGTGCATCAGTGATGCAATATTTCAATTTTGTAAATCGGTTTAATGTCGGAATAAGCTTATTTCACTGTGTCTAAAATATGTTTGTATAATAATCCAAAATATGTTGTACAATTACTTTGGTCTAAAAAGACCAAAGTATTTCTCATTACCGCGTTTCTGCGTGCTTTGGCAAAATATTTTACTACAGCGATTTATAGAGCTCTGATATTATATAAATTGGAAATAAATAACGGAAAGTTTGCAGCGTTATCGCATGAATCTTTTCATTCAGCGTTTTCGCATGAATTGTTAAAAATTCCGAAAAATACCCGGGTACCCTGGTACCCGATACCCGAGATTATGAGCCCTATGCGGAGCCTTATGTACGTGTTTATGACCTATCTACAGAAGATTAAACCTAATAATAAAAATAAAAGTTAAACAATTTTTTTTTAAAAATATTCGCTGTAAAATTCTGATTTTCTTAACCAATTTCATAAAAGAATAAGTAAATGTCATTACCCCCAGTTGGTCTAATTTGACTATTTTTAAGAAGGTCACGACTTAAAGCGGCAAATTTTAGTCCTAGTAAAAAATATTCCTTTCCAAAATTCATTGCATCTCGATTAACGGTGGTATCTTGTATCGTTGTAATTTGTGGTCAAAGACAAAGCATGTTACCACATTCTTCTTTGTACGAGGCCATAGTCTGATTTTGCATTGAATCATACTACTGTTGGGTGTGACGACCGACATATTTGACATCGTCATTAATTTTGTCAAATAATATTAACAATTTCCCCAAAGTTACCATTACAAAAAAATTGAGCTATAAATAAACTTTAAGTATTTTTCTGATAATAGTGAAATGTTCAGATAAAAGATTCCTTGAAAATCGCCATTCAAAAATGTTCCCCAATTGTTTTTTTTTTTCTGCTGTGTAAGCAATTATTTTATTTTAGCCATTTTCATAAAGAAACATTCTCAAAATATTTGTATCAAAACCCTTTGAAAATGTAACACAAAGCCTTATCATCGGAGGCAAGAAAGAAAAGAAATAAAGTATCATACATTTCAAAGACTTTGTAAGGGTATCTTCTCGACCCCCGGGGGTCCCATCACTTTGAAATTGGCAGACCCTTTATTCTAAACGGGTGAAAATACTAAAAACGTTGTTCCGATAAACATATCTTTATATAACGCAGCAAACTAATTCAAACAAAACATAAAGTAGAACTCTTGAAGACTGAACTCCAAATCCGTTATTAGTTTGAAGTGGAGATGGAGAAGGTTAAATTTGGAGTATATGTAAATCTTATACCACAATTATCCATTTTTATTACCTTTTTTAACTGTTTTGGGTTACTTGAACTGGACAATGAAAGTTATTTAGAATCTAATTGTCCATTTTATGTTTTGTATGTATCAGTGTTATAGCACCAGAAATGTAAAACCACTGCTAGAAATAGGTCTTAAAACTCCAAATAACTTTTTAGGCCTCAATGGCCTTTTTAAGCAGTAACAAAACGGTGAGGTTTTGCGATTTTGTTTTGGTAAAGCAACCAATAAAAATGCAGCCTAATGTTGCTTTATTCTGACATAAAATGTTAGGAATTAGTGAGCAATTGGTCTCATAGAGTAGCAACAACGCTATTTCCAACTTGATATGATCCTGTGAACCGTTATTTAACAATTATTTTTATACCAAAGGTACGAGCTCCTGGAAAATAGTGTTCAATAGTTTACATTCAGCGCCGCCGGAATATATCTCCCAATTTACCACTGATCGTCACACGTTCAAAACACGTGGTGGCCTCTTACGATCAGTTTGTAATTTTGTTTTATTTTTTAACTAATTCGTCACCTGAGTATTTAGAGGGTACGAAAAAATTAAAGCTAGAATAGATAATAGCTCCATCATGAAACACCGGTTAAACTAAGTCAAATTAATATAAGTTGCCGCCAAATAAATCGATTTTTTTAAATTTTAAACTCCCACTTAATAATTCATTGTACATCCCCGATATCTCGCCAAATTGAAATTAAACGTATTTATTTCAATTACAGGTAAAAACAATCTTTATATTTACATAGTGAAATAGGGCAACCGTTGCAAAAAAAAAATGTATTTTTTCTACAATAATATCAAATAATCGTTATGTCTGCATGAAATTCAATAAAAATATCAGATTTGTATGCAATAAAACGCACTATATAGTATTTATCCTCAATGTCTGTTTGTTTTATTTGTGCTGCTGCTCTTATTGTTATTCTGCCAGACACAAAATATAGATCAATAATAATATAAATTTTCTATACAACATCGACAAACTATTATTGTTTGTTATTGAAATTTGTTTACCTTTGAATATACATACATGGTTGTTATTTGCACATATTGTACGAGCAAAAAAATATTTTGCTCTATCTACTCGTATGGGTATAGGTAGGTGTATGTTATGTTTGTTCGCCATATGAAATCTAATAATTACGAAAACGTTAAATTTATATACATACATAGGTGATCCTTAAATCTAATAATAACAAGAAAAATATGTAAATTTTTCAAATTCAATTTGTTATTCGAATTAGTCTATTTTCTTATAACCAAGTTTAAAGCGATGAAAATTAATTTTTCCGTTTAATTAAATTGTTTTTCAATTTTCCAAAACAATTTTTTTTTGTTATTCTCCTATATTTTAAAAAAAAAATCAATATTGCAATTTACAATTTATGCAAGACAGAAGATTTTTAACCTCGTTAACCTCCATATAAAGCAGACATAGTTGCTGTAGTACATATACAGTACAATCTGCTTCAACTGCTCGTATATAATATTTATGTACCTCGACATTTTTGTGTAATAGTCTTTCACCATTCTTGTTATCTGTGCTAAACGTATAAGATGTACGGTTAATTTTCTTCGTTCACAGTTTTTTTTTTTTTAACGTTAACAAGATTAAACGTATGTAGGTACGATTCAGAGGTGAATGTTAGATATTAAATAGAGCTTTGTTTAAAATCAAGAAAATAATGAAATTATTTAATCGAAATATTTTATTATAAAATGTCTAGACTGTGAAAATATCATCAATTAAATTAAATTTTGAATTTATGTCTAATATAAGATGTTCTCCATATTATTATCTTCTATGACACAAAACTCACTTATATTAAAAACCGACAAGTTGCAACGAACCCAAAAAAAAAACATTTTATTTTTATTTACCATTAAATTATTTTTATTCGCCGTATAAATCTCACCAATATACTTAGTTAGATTTGGTTAATTTTACAACGCGTCCCAAAAAAAAAAAAATTAAATCTTCGTTCGAGGCACGTAAGATTTACAACCTAAAATGATGGTTGAAAAAATCATTTTTTCCATTTTACATGTGAAAAGTGTAAAAAACTACGTAAATTACATTATAATGTAAATTATGTGTATGTAAAAAACGTTAAAGTGTACTAAAAAAAAAACTAAATGCAGAAAACTGAAGGCGTATAGTTAACGTTTGGTTTTCTACATTAAATTTTTTTTTTACTTATCATATTGGAACGCTATCGGTTGATAATATAAACAAAATCTACTATTTGATAAAACTAGCAAAACGGCATCTAGCTAACCGAGAAAACGGCGCAGTGGTTAAAGCTGCGGCGGTTGCATCGGGGGAGGTACCGGGTTCGAATCCCTATAGGGGCGGGATGCAAAAAGGATTTTTCATCATCTGATTACGATCGGTGATGAAGATGAACACATCTATGACCCCCTGTAGAGAGTGCAGAATCCATGGGCCGACCCACCTTTCATGTCAGCACTACAGGTTGGCATGAAGCAAGGTGGTTTTCAAAGACAGATCTGTAGCCGCCCGTCCTCGATTTGGCTTCTCCAGGCGTAAAGTAGGACGGTAAAAAATAAATCAAAAAATCAAACAAACAAACAAACAGACATCTAGCTATACATCAGCTGATCAGTAGGCTTAGGATTCCTAGGTAAAAAAATATTTTTTTGCGAAATACAAACCAAAAATTTGTTGGATGTTATATTTTTTAGAACAAATAAAAGCAAATGAGCACTATATGTTACCATTTTAAGTATTTTGGCATAATCACATATTTTTACATATTTCCACTTATTTTACGTTCTACCACATATTTTATGGTTTATTCCAAATATTTTTAATTTTTTTACAAGAATAACGTAATTCGACGTTCATAGCTTAAAATTTGATAAAGCAAAATGTTTTATAAACCAAATTATAAATTTAGGCCAACAAATATTTTCTTCAGAAGTTAAAAATATTTTATACTTTGGCCGAAACTCTCGCGACCTTAGATTAATAGGGTTGTATATACACTACTTGTTGTTATGAGATATTATTGGCCAAAGTTTTGAGAACACATTTTATGAGTGTTATTCATGTTTTTATGTAGCGTATTGACTGAGATGATTACTTGTTACAAAAACTATGAAATATGATTAGCACTATTGTAATTAAATGTTTGTTTTTTTCATAATTTAAGATAATAAATTTCAGATACAACTTTTATGTCATTTGAAACCATTTCAAATAATTTAACAGAGTTCTAACCAGCCACATAGGACTCCGTTTTATAGTTTTCGAAAGAAGAATAACATTTTACGGTTGTA
The DNA here is from genome assembly GCA_958295665.1 of Tipula vernalis. NCBI lineage: Eukaryota > Metazoa > Arthropoda > Insecta > Diptera > Tipulidae > Tipula > Tipula vernalis. The sequence goes on along the minus strand of OY282558.1, from coordinate 377,596,517 downwards.
AGTGTTCCTAAATTATTTATTCATTTTTCTTTACGAATTAAAATTAAATATCACGAGTTCATTTATTATATAAAAATTCAGGAATATCACATAAAAATTATGAATTATAAAAGATAATAGGTATATAAAAATAAAATAAAAAAATTATAAACTTAAAGCAAATAAAACAGTTGGTTTAGTCTTTCTTTTCAGCAGTTTCCATCTTAGTCCGAGTTGGGAATCCTTTGGACGGATGTTGAAGACGCATTAATTTTTAAAATTGTCTTGTAATATTCGATATCTTACTGGGACATGTATTTAAACATGGATTTTAAATGTTCACATTTGGCGTGGTGTATTTCTCGATCGGAGTTTGCAGTCCTTGGATCTACTACAGCAAAACTGTTGTTTATTGGTGTTTGTTTTCGCCTGGTGCTTTTCATTAAAGGTCTTAAATTAACCTCGGTATACCGTTCAATAAGATAAGTAAGGTTGAATTGAATGGTAGGTATTTCTTGGGAATACTTAATCATTCGTACCGAAGCAAATGATACCGCTTTGAAATTAAACATCTGGGAACTGGATGCATAATCTTTAAAATCCTCTGGCCGCATCTGCAGAATTGTGTAGGGACGGCGACGATCTATGTTTTTCATGAGTCTCAAGACGCCAATTGGACAAAAAAACTCATTTCTTGATAACGTTTTCTCAATTTCACTGTGAGCGTGGTCTACTTCTTGTATTGCTGAATGCCCTGGAAGAGCGTAACGCATTTTGATTGATTCGATATTTGGATGTTGAGCTAAAAACCATTTAATAGCATAGGCCATATGAGAATTTTTGTTCTGTGGAACACACGAATCGCTCCACGTAATGAGTTTGTTAAAGTCGTTAATTTCAAAAATTCTTTCTAAAATTTTTATTAAGGCAGATGCAACATCGTTTCCAGACCGACCTCCCGTATACCATAGTATAAATACATATAGTACTTCCATGCAAACTTCATCGGTGAAGTGTTAGATGGAGATACTGATATAGTTTTCGATTTTTGAAAATATTTTTGTATATAAATCCGCCCAAATATATGTTCGAATTAATACGCCCAAATGTCGTCATATTTTTCTAACCGTTCATTGAATAGTTAGTGTGTAAAATATAGACATATTCATAGATATTTGTTTATTTCGTTGGTTGAACCAACACTAAAACAATATTATTTATAAAAAACCATTTTAATGTTTTCGCAATTTTTATCTAGGCACTGATGGTAAACTTTAAGTTGATGAAAATTCTTGGCAGACTTGGCTTGATTAAATATGTACAATATCAAATTCCCCATAAATACGATATACAAAACATAATTTTGTTTTCTTTCTTTTAATTTCTATTTGTATGAAAAATCCTAATAAAACCATGAATATCAACTCTACACAATAATATTTGTAAACAAAATCAGCTGATGTTAGATTTTTCGTGTTAGTTCATCTTTAGAGAGAACAAGGGACCAAAGCATTTATTTCCCTTATGATGGAAAGAGAAAAACATTTGATGAGAAAACTAGTTTTTATAGACGGTTTGTAAAAAAACTTGTGCGGGGGCCTTATTCTCGAATTTCACATCCATTTTCCACATGCGGACATCTGTCAAAATTCATCAAAACGTTCTGAAATTTTAATTCGTACATAAAACACATGGGGCATGAACATTTTTCTTTTTGGAGAATTTCTTCCACCTGCTTATACCCATTCGGAAATATTCCCTTAGTACCAAAAAAATTAAATTTTTATGAATTTTGACAGATGTCCACATGTGGAAAATGGATGTGGAATTCGAGAATAGGGCCCCAGGTTTTGACCTACTTAGCTCTTGTTCCAGTATTGGTATAAAAAGTAAAACTAAAAATCAAAATCAAAAATGTCTAGTATTGTTTTAATATTCTTACCTAGGCCGTGCCCGAATACTGTGATAATACCGTAATAAATAATAATTTGTGACATTTACTTGAGAAATTTTCCCCTTCGCAGACATTTTTTATTTCAACTGCCCGAATTTAATAATAAGGCTGTGTTTCAAACGAATAAAAATCCGCATAAAAAGTTAAAAGTTAAATTTTTGACAATTTATTCACGGTCCAGTTAAAAATTTCTAGCTTGTATTTTACTTTTCTCTACGCAAAATAAGAATAAAAAACGTACACGTTACAATTTTAACCAGTTCCATTTAAACACCAAAGCGATTAAAAAGTAAGGAAAATTTAATATTTTTCACCACAGTTAACAAATGTAACTTTTTATCCGATTGAAACACAGCCTAATTTGTACGTGATAATTTTCTCGCCTATTTTTTTTAATAAAATCAAATTGAAAATAATAATAAAAAATACGACTACATTATACTTCGCGGTTCCACAACCCGATTATTGGTGAAATATTATCCTGTAATGATGAGGAAACGAATAAATACGTAAGGATTTCTGGGAATTCGTTTCACGAAATCACAGTTTTTTTTACCACGCAAAACGCATGGATGGCAACGTTAGTTACAACTCATGGCTTTTTGTGGCTTGCAAGTGGGACAAGGCATAGAATGGTGGGAGCTGTTAATATCAAATTATATTATTGTTAATACCCAAATTATATTTTATTTAATATTGTAAAAAATAATATGTTCTCGCTCTTGTTGATTGCTGTTGCTAATAAAATATTCAAATCACATTCACTAGTAAAATATTTCACATGGATCTGTCAAAATGTATCATAGGGAACGACTGTAATAATTTGGATGAGTGTAATATTTAACAAGGTATAAAAAAATGTTCGTGTAAAACAAACCAAAACAAGTTGTCGCTATAGTTTGAAGTATTTCTATAAAGGTATTTTGAAACTAGTTTCGTATGTATAAATTTTATTTACATTTTTAAATTATTAATTTTAAAATAGTGTGTGTTTATAAAACTTATTTAAACAAAAACGGCACCAATGCCACAAGAACATTTTTTATTGTGCCACAGGGCAATCGCTGTAAAGTTTGGTTGAAGCATGGTTGTGTGTGGGATAAACTCCAAGAGTGTTCAAAATACTATATATTACATTTTGTGAAAAACACTTCTGTGTCAGTGAGATTAAAATAACTGGGTATACAAAAGTTTTGAAAAGAACGGCGCTTAATAAAATATTTAATAGTTTTGTTTGTAAATGTAAAGACAATTACATCGACGTTGCTTGTCAAAGATTAATAAATCTAAAACATTATACAACTACCAAAGCTCCTATTTCAAAAAAACCTTTGCCTCCAACCATTACTTTTAACACAGAGTATTCTGAGGTTGAGCCAGTACTCTGAGTAGGGCTGACTCGCCACCATTCAAATTAAAATATGAAGCAGGGCCCCCAAAAACGTATCTAAGGAATTATGATATTCCACAAGTTCCTTTAGCGTGTCCTATTTCGCCCTCTCAGTTCCTCAGGCCACATCACCGAAGGAGGGCCGAAACCAATCAAGAAAATGAGCAACTGAAAAAAATTTCGAGGTTCCTTTTAAACACTCCGCCTAAAAAGAAGCTCGCATCCGTGGATATTGTGGTAAAAGATTTTATTAGCAACTTACTTGAAGATCGGCCAGAAGTGAAAACGTTTGTGTTTAAACAAATATTCCACAAAAAAAATTCGACATGGACACAAACAGAGCAAAAGTAATTTCTAGGATTTTATTTTAAATCACCTGCTTTTTTAAGAATAAGGATTTGTATACCAAATTTTAAAAATATGATTTGTAATATTTCACATAAGTAGCTATTTTATTTTATTAATTTAAAATTAATTTTTTATTTTTATTTAAATTGCTGTGCAACCAGATAGGAAATACTTCATTTTGTGTAACGAGTGGGATATTGCTCGCTTCGCTTATTTCGAAAATCACACAAGTTACACAAAATGATTATTCATAACGTTTCGTTACAACGATTTTTTCTAATTTTTGTAAAAAAAACAGTAAATTATTGAATTTTGGCAAAAAAGTCTTAAAGTCGTAAAATTCCAAATTAATTTAATTTTTGTTTTTTTTTTGTTTTAAATCAAGTAGACACAAACTGGTGAATATTTCATCACCAGTTGTGAAATAAGGCAGTGATACGTGCAACGTGTTCCCATGCTGATTTGTTGAAATAGCTGTTACTTTTTTAAGATCATGAAATTTTGCGTGAAAGGCAAAAAAATGTTCTGTATACAAAATTGAACAATGTTCAATTTTTGCCTTAATGCCGCATACTTGAAATCTACCAACGGTAACTTGGTAATTTCAAAGCAAAAGAACTTGACAAGAACGTCACGACAAAAAATTATAAACTTAAGAATTTTAGTGGAACCATTATTTTTCGATATTTGTTTTCAAACCAAACTTTCTTTACTTCTAATAAAATAAACTTGAATATTTTAAACTATTTTACTGTGGCATAAAATAAAAAACTATTAAACTACAAATTGTTATTGTTTATGTGCAAAGCAAAATGGGGCTACATAATTCGCCAATCACAAAATGTTGACATATTTTACCTTTTAGGAAAAAATACACTAGACAAATTTTTTCAAATTAACAAATAAATTGGTACCTCCGTTAAGCCTAGAGAAATAAAATTTAAATAAATAAATAAAACTAAAAAGCCATTTACATATTTCTTAAGTTTGAATGCAAAATTACGAAGCTTCGTTAAATTTGTTAAGTGACGTTAATTTTTCGCTGGGCGAGAATACAGAAATGCTATCTACCCCATTTTTAAGTTTTGTTAATTCTTAATTTTTAAGTTTATTAAGTGGTAACCAGCGAAAAATTATAAACTAATTAAGAATTAACAAAACTTAAAAATGTGGTAGATAGCATTACGTCACTTAAGAAATTTAACGAAGCTTCGTTAAATTAGATCTGTCAATTAAGAAAAATTAAGAATGAGCGATTTTGTGTCCAAATGTAAGAAATAAATAAAAAAATAAATAAATTTTTGATGCGGTAGGTGCAAAGATTTTTATTTCATGCGATTTTATTTATATGCAATTCATGAATTTCATCAATTTAAATTTTACTTTTATAGGTTTTATTGTGGTATTACACTGTATATATTCTTCATTTCTTATCTAGTTATGAAAAATCTGCCGTTTCGCAACCTGCTACAGTAACAATACGTTATATTAAAATGAAAACCAAATTATAGTATACTTAATACTCAGTCATATATTTTTTTTTACTTAGGAATATCGACTATTTTGCGTTGGCATTCGCTAACAAGATTTGAAAGTGGAGTATCCAAGAATATAATTAGTCTTTTAAAAAATAAATGTGACGGCATGATTGAAATAGACCAACGTTGCATTCTGTGACGGATAAAATGTCAATAAAAAAAGAATTGGAATATAAAACAGCAGATGACCTAATCCATGGATACCAGGACCTTGGTGAACTTGGAAGGGGCAATTTGATTTCCGACAAAGCATTTGTATTTATGCTACGTGCACTCAACCGCAATTGGAAACAAGTAGTCGGTTATTACATGGGTTCACCAAAAGGCGACCAACGGAACAGAAACAGTTGTCAACAAAGTTCACAAAACCGGTTTGCAAATAGTTGGTATCAAATATGGTCAAGGTAGTACAAACAGAAAAGCATTTTCAAGTTTAGGGAGCCATGGGCGAGGTTTGGTCCACGAAAAATATTTTGTTTTTACGACATCCCCCACCTTTTTAAAAGTGTTCAGAATTGTTTATATTCTGATAACATATTAACCAACGACTGCGAAAAGACAATATTGTGGCAGATACTACAAACACTTTATTCAATGGAGCATGGATCAGTGAGAGTTTTACATGACCTCACTCGTAAGCACATTTGCTCCGATATTTTTGAAAAACTTAAATTAATTTAAATAGTTATATAAGGAATATAATACAAGAAAAGGTACAAAAAAATGTATGCAACAGCTAAAGGAAGCTAACATATGTTTTGTTCCTAGATGTTAAATTATTATTAGTATTAGTACTGCAAGTTGACAATGTAGATCTGCTTTCTAGTATATTTAACAGGGTTTTTCAGTAACAAAGTTACTAAACAGTTTAATTGTGACAATAGCTCAATATTTGCGGTTATATACATATACAATATATACAAATAATTAAGAACGAGAAAATTACGCTCTTTAAAAATAAAGACCCATGTAACTGAAAATACGAAATCAGCTGCATATGGAAATTTGTGTCCTCCGTCGAATTCGAAGAATTCATCGAAAACATATTAAATACAATTAAAAAAAATATCTCAAATATGGGTTGCGAAGAAAATATTCTTGACAAACTTTTTACGAAGTTTATTCACGGGAAATATCCACATCGATTAAGTGATGCGGACACTGCTCGTATTACCAAATATATAATTGCTGAATTTATACGTCTTAGCTTAAAGCAAAAAAAATGATGAACTCAAGCAACCGAAAAGGCATCAAAACGAAAACTAAAATTCGAGTAATATTTAACTTTTTTTTTGTTATTTTGAAATGGATTTCATTGTATTTACTTAAAATGTTTATGCTACCAAAACAAATACAAAAGGTCAATGACCGTGTGAACTGCAAAAATAAAAATTATCTTTTCTCATTCCTAAACAATTTTTTGCTCAATATAAATTACATATCTACATATTCAATTATTTATTAAAATATAAAAATAAAAATAATTAGTGGAAATTTTAAATAAAATAAAAAATTGAGTTGAAATTAAAAAATGACAAATTGATTTTTGTTGCCATTTTGGTCAGTTTTAGGCAATGACCTTCAGTATTTAAAAAAAAAAAAAATTATGTTTGAGTAGTAAGTACAACAAAAATACACAATTAAAATGTGTATTTAAAAGGATGTGTAGTCGGCTATGAACATATGTTTATTCGTTACTAATACCGATTTTCCATCGTCATATTATAATAGTATAATAGTATTATACTATTATACTACGACGATGGAAAAGCGAAGTTGATAGTATAATAGTATAATTATAATAATTTGTTATACTAGCTATCAAAAATATAATAGGTAGCAAATTGTGTTTTTAACATTGTAAATTTATCTGACTGATCTGTGTATTATTTTGACAATTCACTAAATTACGATTCGATTTTTTTTTTTTTTTTTTTTTGTGGTATCTGCATAGTGCATACATTTTATTAATTTTTTAAAAACACAACTAATGCATTTACTTGGTTATTTTTAATTGTTTTTTTATTATGAATACACGTTAAAATTTTCAAAATAGGAATTATACCTACGTTCACATAAAAAAAACTATAATTGGTGCTAGCTTCATCGCATGCGATGGAAAACCGACAAGGAATAATAGTGTAATAGTATTATACTATTATGCTATTATACTATTGACGATGGAAAATCGGTATAAGTGTTAGAGTACGATAAAACTACACGTGAATAATTCAAATTTCTGTTGTATGTTCAATTAACCATACAAACATTTAGGCGATGGCCCAAGTTTGTATATTAATTTTATATGCGATCGACGCGACATCTGGAATTTCACCGATTAAATATTTTTTTTGTATGATGGTAGTACTATATGTATTTATACTATGCGTATACTCACTCCAAACCGCACAATACACACTTTTAGAGGTTGAAAGATGAGCCGTCAAATTGTAATAATTCAACTTTGAATGATAAAATATTTCGCCTATTTCCGATTTGGGGCAGGTGATAACGTTTTCAAGGTCGAAACACAGTATCGGAATATTACTTTTCTTGTCGTTCTCTTTTAATGTCCTCATTGCTTGCTTTAACGAAATATGTTCTTCATACTGGCCGTCTTTCAACTGATCCTTATTAGTTTTATACAGTTCACAAACTCCGCAACGGTCTGATTTGGGTTTATGGAAATCTATGTTGAATTCTGTGTTGAATATATACCGGTAAAAGCTTTGCTTCACGTGTGATATGTTGGCTTCATTACAAAATGCAACGTAAAGATCGTACATTTTAGTAATATTTAGGTTACTTTCTAAATACCTTTTGTTAGTCTTCAATCGGCAATAGTGTGATTCTACGGCAGGAAATGATGCTATATGATCCAGTACCTTACTTCGCAAATTATCTGATACCTTTTTGGCTTTTTTCTTGCCTCTAACGCTTTCCGATACACTTCCAATAACATTATTTTTTTTATTATGTACTGTATACACTGGCTTTTGCGAAATGGTCAAAGTGGTCAAATAAAACTTTTTGCATACAGTTATGCGATCACTACCGATATTAAAAAAATAGCGTAATGTAAATAAACGCCTTTATTGTGAACCCTTCGTCGTTGCTCGTTTTTTCAAAAAATTTTCTGAAGTTGAAGCAATAAAGTTATATTTGCTGTGCTGGTTCATTTTATAGTATTCTTTAAAAATAGTTCCGCGCTCACTCTCACTCACAAACATCGCACATTTATATTTGCAGGCAACTAGACAGTTTTTAGAATTTATTAACGCCTTTGATGGTCTTGTTTTCCCTCTATAATTTATAAATTCTTCCCAGCTTGGTATTTTCGATTCCTTAGATTTACAATCCAATTTTCTTTGGCTTTGCCTGAAACGGTAAAATTATTAAAATCTAACAAAACACTGCTTAACAGTTTTACATACAACAAATTTTTGAAAGTCTGGCTGATTTAATCCATTTTCATCATCCAAGACTTCTTTATTATCTAACACTGTAATTATCTAAACAATTTACGTCTAAATAATCCTTTTCTTGTATCACTTCGTCAAATTAAGCGTTACCATTACTATCAATTATATTATTTTCCATCAGCTCACAATCCAAATATTCTATTATAATCGGCTGATTTAATGCCTCACTTAGTAGATTATGTTCCGACATACTAGGCGATAGTCTTCTAATTATTAAAATTCGGGTTGGTATCCTATGATATAGTAGAACAGAACAAGAAGACTAAATAATCGAGTATACTTGACTAAATTCTTAATTATAAATAATTTTAATTTAATAAAATACTTACACGAAACTGAAAATCCAACTTGCACGACCAATATCAGGAATGAAATAAATATTGCAGATTTTGCCGCCAAAATATTTGACGTTTTCTAAAACTGTATTGTACGTTCCCGATAAAATGGTTGTATGTGTGTATTTTACATGAACGAAGTTGTATCTGAAGCAAGTTTTGTTATAAATTGATGAACGAGGTTCTAAGTGATATTTTTTGAGTAGATAGAACTCAGTTTTACAATTAGAAACGAAAATTGCGTTAACATACACCTTTGTTATACTGATATTTCGTAAACCGAAAGAGATACGATAATTTAAACGTTCGCAGTCGAAAGGAAAACTTTTGTTTAGTAAAACTGTATACAAATCTCATTTTTTTAAATTTTGTTAGTTACAACCTTATTAATCTAAGGTCGTGCTCTGCTAATTAAAATACATATCTCAATAGTTTACTGCACATTATTTGACGATCCAGAGTTCTTCTAGAAATGCAGATTTTTTCATTGTTGTTTTTATTCGTCAACGTGTTCACGTTGTGACATTTATCTGATTAAGGCAAAATATAGAAATGTATGTAAAAGAATTCATCGGAATTTAAATGAATCAAACAAGCGTTAAAATTTCTGAACTATAAGAACGTTGCAAATGCAATTCTACCCCATTTATGCAATTGCAATTTTAATGTTATTCTTATTCAAAATGGGCTCGAACGAAACCAATTTTTTATCCTAAAAGTTCCAAGTTACTATATATAAGTTTGAGGGAAATGTTGAATTTTAAAAAAATGAAGAATGTAAAATTTGATTACAAATTAAATTAAATTAAAATTAAATTTAATTTAATTTAGTAAATTACAAATCGATTTCGAATTACAATTAAAACACGAAATCTACAGGTAAGAAAATTAGCTTCAATTCTAAATTGGACGTAATAACTGTGAATGAAATTTTAAGTAGAATAATTATGAAAAATGTTAAATTTTTGGAAATAAAATTAACTTCGAATTTACGTGAGAATAGTTAACATATTTTTTGTCAAGATACGTTTGTAAATTCCAACATATCGTATATAAAATCAAAATTTCGATTTAAAATCTGAATGAGAATTTCAATTCCCAAATGTAATTGAATAAATTCCTGAGTAGAAACTAAATTTGGATTTAAAAATTTAAAAATTGAATTAGAATTACAAACTAAATTTGAACAACATATTGTGTTTAATATGAATCAAAAGCGAATCGTAGTTTTCAGCAGAATTTGCTATAAATAGTGTTTGAATTTCAATCTTTGAATAAAAATTCCAACCAGGGCATGACTAAATATTAAGTGGATCCAAAAAAAAACCTCCGGTTTTAAATCCATACATTTTCAGTTTGAAATTAAACAGATTCAATTTTAATTGAGTTACAATTCGAACCACGACACCTTTTAATATTTTGAGTTAAATTTAAAATAGAAATTAAGAAAATGTTTCTGGATTAAACTAGCTACATTTTGCATAGAATTTAAATAGAACATATTGTTGTACAGTGTCACTTGAGTTAAAAATTGATTTGGAAATTTAGATTAGAAATTATTTAGGACATTGTACTTGGTTTTGAGTGAAAATTTGAGTGTAAATTTGGTGTTTTAAACTAGATTCAAACATTATTTTAATTGGAATTTCGTAAGAATTGAGTTTGCAATACGAGATTTGGTTTCAAACAACTAACAAAATTTCCGTAGAATTTAGTTTATATATTTGTATCGGAAATTTTGAGAGAAATTTGAACTAGGAATTTAAATTTAAAAAAATGGTTTTGGCATTCCAAACCAAATAAAATCTTTGGTAAAATTATGTATAGGAATTGAGTTACAACTCGAAATTTATTGTAAGTTTATATTGCACAATAGATTTGCTGAGTTGATTTTCAATCAGAAAACAAAAAAAATGAGAGTAAATTAGGTGGATCAAAGAATTGATAATACCTTGATCAAGAAATTCCCGGAATAACCACCGTGTGGCGCTCCCATCGTTCCGATTTGAGTTCTGTTTTTTTGTTAAGTTGGCACATCTGTTGCGATGACGCCTCAAATTCATGGAAGCAATGGTTGCAACAATTCAACGAGGAATCAGAGATTATTGGTATTATTAATGGACTTAAATCAAGTAATGCACTTGACATTCTTGGTCTTAGCTCGAATATGCTAAAATTAGTGGTTATAGCAATTGCGCCAGTTTTAGTACAATTCATTAACCAATGTTTTGTAAATGGTGTTATCCCTAATGTTTTAAAAACTGCAATTGTTATCCCTTTGTTTAAAAAGGGTGATATCATTATTAAGGACAATTATCGGCCCATTGCATTGCAACCCACAATTTTGAAGATCGTTGAAAAATCGATGAAATCCCGTACTGAGAAGTTTTTGGACAAATTTTAGTTTCTTAGTCCTCATCAACACGGCTTTAGATCTGGCAAAAGTACTGAATCTGCGTTAATTAATTTCTTAAATGGAATTCATATTAATCTGAATGAGAAGAAGTTTGTTGGTGCAGTCTTCATCGATATAAAGAGAGCCTTTGATATGGTGGATCATAATTATCTTCTGCGTAAGCTCCAGTCTGTTGGTTTTAGAGGTGTATCACAGAAAAGGTTCAAGTCTTATCTCAGTAATAGAACATTTATGGTTAGGATTGATAAATCGCAAAGCATTTCATTTATTATTGAACATGGTGTTCCTCAGGGTTCTGTTCTTGGTCCTATCTTGTTTTTAATTTACATAAATTCAATTTTTGACTTAAACTTAAACGGTAAAATTGTTGCTTTTGCTGATGATATTGCATTAAGTTATTTTGATTTGACTGTTAATGGCCTAACTAACCAAATAAATTCTGACATGAAAATTCTTCGCACATGGTTTGATAATCACTCCTTGCTCTTAAGTGAAAAAACTAAGGTAATGTTCTTCAAATTGGTTGGTGATCCTTATCGAAGTTTCATCCCCGAGATTTTTTATCATGTACGTAATTGTGACTTACGTAATTGTAGCAGTCTTTGCATTAAAATTGAAAATGTTCGTTTATTTAAATATTTGGGATTGAACGTTGATGCAAATTTAAACTGGAAATCACATGTTCAAGTTGTCAAAAAACAAGTTAATTCTGCATTACGTGCAATTTATTTGATACGTAAATTTTGTCCATCCAATGTTTTACTCAATTTTTAGTTTGCTTGTGTGGACTCTCGCATCAGTTATGGTTTACCATGTTGGGGTGGAGTTTATTTTGATACCATTGAACCGCTATTAATTTTACAAAAGTATATTATTCGGGTTATGTTTTTCAAGCGTCGATACGATCATTCTTGGCCTATTTTCAATGCCTGCAAAATTTTGCCTTTACAGCACCTATATATTTTTAAAGTGTTAAGATTGTTTTATTTGCGAAGTTGTCATCGGTTGCCGCGAATTGTTTACACATATCAAGTTCGGAATAATTATCGAAATTTGTACTCTGTTCCGCCATTTTCATCTGAATTATTTCGTAAATATTATATAGTTTCTGCGCCCACTTTTTTTTAATAGATTGCCGCTTCATATAAGAACGATGATTTATGATAGGAAATTTTTGCGTTTGGTCAAAGACTGGATACTAGAAACTAAAGATGTGGGGTTTATGTTTGCTAAATAATTTTTGTTTTGTATAATTTTCTTTTTCTTGTAATGTACTGTGGTTTTTAATCTTTTGTCTTTATATATTTTTTTTTGTAAATTAAATTTTTAACACTTGGGTTAATCGTAACTGTCGTTTTGACAAAGATTATCCAATCTTCTTAACCACATTTTTTTTTTTTTTTGTATGAGTTTATAAAAAAAAGAAAATTAAAATAATTGTATGTTTGAATGGTTGAGAGAAATAAATAAATAAATAAATGGTTCGAAATAGCAACAGAATTGTCAAAAAAAATCACCGACAATTCAATGTGCTACGTTTATGGTCAGCTTAGGACCTGATATAATCACAATTTATAATAACCTTAAATTGTCAAAGGATGAACAAAACGATTTAGCCGTACTAAAAAAAAAAGTTAACGGAATATTTTGTTCCAAAAAAAAACATTACGTTCGAAAGATATACGTTCAACAATATGCGACAAGAATCAGGTGAATCATTTGATGATTTTTATAATAAAATCTTAAAACAGTCTAAAAATTGTGACTTCAGTGGATTAGCAGAAGACTTCATCAAAGATAAAATCGTGATTGGGGTTAGTGATAATCAATTACGACAAAAGTTACCCGCGGCGGGTAAATTAGATTTAAATAAAGCAGTAAATTGTTGCATAGCTGCTGAACAGGCACAAATGCAAATAAAACTAATGGAATCAAAACAGATACATTAGCTGTTAATATAATGAAATCTCAAAAATGGCAGAAGAGCAATGACAATGAGAAGACCAAATCATAAATAAACACAATAAATTGCAAGAGATGCGGTTCAAATCACGAGCAAGGTAAATGCCCAGCGTTCAAAGAAATTTGTACGAAGTGTCAAATCAAGGGACATACGAATAAGATGTGTAGAACCTCAAAACAAAAAATTGCAATAATGAAGTCCAAAACTAAAAATAACAAAGTTAATGTCATTGCCGAAGCTAGTAGTGATGAGGAGGAACTTCTCGTATGTTCAATATTGGACAATATTCAATCTGAGAGTGATTGGACTGAAAATACCACCTTGATCAAAACGTTCCCGCAATAACCACCGTGTGGCGCTCCCATCTTTCCGATTTGAGTTCTTTTTTTTTTGTTAAGTTGGTACATCTGTTGTTGATATTCCCTCTAAATCTTAGCGTCATAGCTTGACATTTGCAAAAGTTACGTAGTCAAGAGTACATCTATCTCTGTGTGTGTTGGCGACTTTTCCATTATTTCGGGCGACTTTTCCATTATTTCAAATCGGGTGAATTCGGTGGCTGTTTGATAGTATTTCTTGCATTTTTCGTTAAAAAATTACGAATAATGATGGGTGACTGTGCGACGGTGCGTTATCATGGTGCAAAATTCACGAGTTTTCTGCCCACAATTCTGGTCTCTTTCGGCGAATTGCTTCACGCAAACGTCTCATAACGCCCAAATAATACTCATTGTTTACGGTCTGGCCTTCTGGCAAAAATTCATGATGCACTACACCGTTGTAATCCATGAAAACTATGAGGATTCCCTTTTTTTTTGACTGAAAACGACGTGGTTTTTTTTGGTGAACGCCATTCACTTGCCTGATGTCTGGATTGCGTGTCGTACTCATAAACCCACGTCTCGTCTCCAGTAATGATCCTTTTGATGAATGTAGGATCGGATTCAGCCTCGCAAATCATGTCTAAAATTGTAAATAATCGCCAACACACACAGAGATAGATGTACTCTTGACTACGTAAGTTTTGCAAATGTCAAACTATGATGCTAAGATTTAGAGGGACTATCAACAACAGATGTACCAACTTAACAAAAAAAGCAGAACTCAAATCGGAACGATGGAAGCGCCACACGGTGGGTATTCCGGGAACTGGTTGATCAAGATAGTATATCAAGGGAAAACCAAAATACATATTTTGAAACAAATTAGACTGGAAAAGAAAATAGTTTTTATGGTTTCGAATAAAACCTTGGATGCATATAGAATAAAATTAAATTACAATTCCATCTGGATATAATTCAATTGTGAGGGTCATTTTAATCCGAAATTGAGGTAAACTTCCAAGCTGTACTTGAATGTTTGTTAATTGTAATTTTGATCACGCTCATTGAATTAAATTGAAATGAAAACTTGAGTGAAATTTATAGTTGTAACAAAGTTTTAATAATACTTAGGTATTCTGCTAATAGATTATTGTATTTTGTAACTTAGTTTAAAATCAAAATCGATTCGAAAACAATTTAGATTTTTGGTCAGGGATTTAGTTCCAAGCAATATATAGAATTTTGAACATAAATCTAGTTTAAATTGGTCAACTGCATTCGACAGAGAAAATTGATTAAAAGAACGAAGAGAGAAAACTTGCTTGCATTCTAGGCTATGGTAGATATAATGAATTTGAGGGAAATTTTTAGTAGAAATTGTCTTTTTTATTTTGCATTTGGGAAACACATTTTCAAAAACAATTTTAGTAAAATATTTCATGTCCTTTATGTGACTGACGATTTCATTAATTTTTTTAGTTCAACTAGAAAATCAGGAATTCAGCAAAAATCTGAAAAAATGTTGTTTTTTAATAGAAGCATATCAATTTTAAAATGTAATTGAATAAAATCTTAAATAGAAACTCACGTTAGACATAGAGTTTAACTGACTGCCTTCAATAACAGTTTGAGTGAATTTTAAAAATTTTGTTAATTATTCGAGTAAAATGTTTATTGAGAACGGAGGTAAACTAGATTTGTACAAAGTTTGGACTAAAAAATTCAATTGCAATCCAATCATTAGTTTCAGCAAAAAATTGGATGCAACTCAGAAGTCTGAGTAAGTATCGAAATATTTGAATTTTGTGCCGTAATTTAAAAAAATGTTGAATAGAAATTGAATTTAAATAGTAATAACTGTAATTTTATTTTTAATTTAAAGTTTAGTTCGTATATCGAATTGGATTGGCAGGTGAGGGCGAAATTCTGAGTAAAAGTTGTTTTTGAATTCCAAAATTTTGGTTGCAATTAGATAGAAATTTTGTGATATTTTGAGTACAAGTAGCCTAAGTTTCAAACTCGATTTGAAAAAAACTTGAAGGAGGAATTGATTATATATAATTTTGAGTGAAATTTAAAACACAAAATTTACAATTTCAGCTTTCATTTTAAAATGATTCGAAAATTTTTAATTGCAATTAGAAAAAAATTCAATACGAAACAACATTGCAATAAAACAATACAAATATTTAGTATCAGCATGATGCATATAAAAGAATATGAATTCTAAACTGTAATTGAATATAATCTTGATGGTAATTAAAATTGAAAATTGTGTTTGAATTACAATTTGATTTGAGCACAAATATGATCGTATTTTATTTAGTTTTTCTTTGTTTAAAACATGCTTTTTTTAGCCCCAACTGTCACGGTGTTCTATTGAGGTAAGTATCGTTTACCAGTCCAAATTTTTAAGTGTATGGATATGGAACCATTTTTAGAGTACTTTTGCAGCACTTGGTATTTTAGCTAATTTATCCGACTTTGTAGCCAAAAACATGATAATTTTTTTTGTTAATGAGTGAATTGAAATCCTCTTAAGATAAGGTCTATATTTTTTTTTGATTTTTTAGAACTTAAAAATCCTAAGCCAATAGCAAGAAAGTAATACTTAATAAATTCTGCGTTACTGACCTTTCCTTGCGGTGCTTTAAAAGCGAATAACGAATTATTTCTTTTAAAAAAGGCTTCAACCAAATTTAAATGTGAAAAAAAAAAAAAATTAGATTTACTATTTTTCTCTCCATTTCCAGTGGTGGCGAACACCTCAGGCCACGGGTGACATTTTTGTCCCATTAAAATTCGTTCATCCATTTCAGTTTCTGAATCTTTATTCCTTCTGTATTCGCCGATACATCATCTCTCTATACGCTATTTCTAATTCAGAGCAATACTAAAGCTGTAGGCGTAGCGGTTTTGCATCGAAAATTATAGTTAATGAGCAACAAAATTAGTTTTATTTTTTATTGAGATTACAAATTTACTAAGACTTGAGAGTGACTCAATTTTAAGTTTTAATAGTTAATATCCAGTTAACGTTAGTGGATATTGATCTAATACTTGAAACGTGATGGTGTTCCATTTAAAACGCAACCCACTAATACTTGACTCCAAATTTAAAATCTTTGAGTAGGGTGAAAGGCTGATGCGAAGCAGATAGAAAATGAATGAAAAGATCACCGTTGCTTTTAAGTCTTTATAGTATTAACAAGAAATTCACAGGAAGTGGTAATTATTATCAACTGCTAGGGTTACCTCTGGGTGTCGATTATATCTCACGTAATTCGAGGTACGAGTTTTGAAACATATTCACTATTCGACCTTTTCAGAAATATTCCAAATATTTAATGAATCGGATCACTCTAGAATTCTAAGTTTATTTGAACTTTTCAAGGTTATTTGTGTTTATATATTCTACATACATAGTTCAACATTATTCGATTTTTTTTTAATATTTTCGAGATTATTCCACTTATTAACGATGTTCGGTAATTCTTCGAGTTGGCTCTAGGAACAGGCCTACATTATTGCCCCTGGTTTTTTGCTGTTTATTTGGTAATTTTTGCAACAAAAATTTGATTTTTTTTTTTTTTTTTTTCAACACTTGGTTATTGAAAAAGCAGTCAACGCAAAAGAGCGAGAATTAAAGATGAGATGAATTAAAGTGAGAAAATTAAAATTTCGACTAATTATTTCGAAATATTCTTGACTTTTTTAAATTCTGGACATTTTTTTTCTTACGGGGCTATTTCAATGATTAGATGGTCGTGGAACTTGGATAACTCTCAAAACTTGAATGATTTCGGAGACAGGATTCGAATAAAAATTAATGAAATATCAACACATATCTTCTTAAGAAAATTATCCAGAAATTGCCACAAAAGGGTATAAAAAATTATCAATGTAAATGATGTACCACTATGTACCACTTAGTTCGATTGTTCTAGCTAAATAAAAATAAATTTCCAAAATTTAAATGTTTTCTTTTTAATTTATTGAAAATAGGTTTCGTCGCGTTTTAAATGGAACATCTCATAGGTTGTGTCTTATACAGATTTGTATTTCGAATTGGCAAGACTTCCAGCGATAGCCAATTTGACAGCTGGCAGCTGATTTGTGCTCAGTTTGGTTTGCCAAAAACGGTGCAACGCTGCATATTTTTTCAAAAAGGGAAGGTTATCGTCACTGAATACTGCTATAGAGTCATGCTTACTGACTTTTTTACTTCTTCTACTGAAGAAAGCACAACGTGCCACAAAGCGCGTACTAATGGATCTGTGGATTTTTTTTTTTTTTGTAATAGATCTGTGAATTTGTTGTGTGATATAACATCTTTCGATTATTTTCTTTGGGAATTGTAACCGATCTCTTGGCGGCTAACACGTTTTATATATTAGAATAGACTGCAGCCGCATGGGGGTTCTTTGCCGCCAAATAAACTTAGTAGATCGTACAAACCATTACGTGTTGAAGAAAACCAATAAAAATAATATCATACAGCATCTACACTCCTTCAATCTTCCCCAGTTCAACATCATCATCATGAAAGAAAATTTAATGTTTCATTTTAAAGTACTGTATTTCATTCAATTAAAATTCTAATCATTTAACAATTTTGGTACAACTAAAAAAAATCCGAAAAGTAGTATGCACACATATATGTATATGTATATATTGGTACGAAATTTAGAAGAAAAAAAATATATTAAAAAAAAACAATCAACCAACAAATTAGCACCTGATTATGCTGGGAGCACACAAAACCGAAAATATAATAACTATTAAAAAAACTCACCACATGTACGCCAAGAGATCTCTCCGCTATATGGAAGCTGAAAATTTAAATTTTAATTATATGCTCCTCACACACTGCACTATTTATTATATGGTATAACTTTTCCGAAAGTTGAAAGCTTCTTCTTCTATATATATACTTATATGTATGTAAACATATACACTTTTTTTTTTTTTAATTTTATATGCTTTTCGAACTATCACTATTTTAAAACTACACAATTATTTAAAATACAAAAATTTTTATTGATCACTATGGTGAACTATTTAGATCCATTGACCGCGCGCTAATCACATTACTACGGTGGTGTGAAATGCTCCAGAATTCTTTGCTGATGACATAATGGAATAATTTATCCGCCCAAAATTTTTTTTGTGGGGCTCAACTAAGACCGCTAACACAGCGGTCCTTTCGTACTAGATATAAATCCCTCTATTTATGATTTATGAGTTTTAATATTATTTTTGTTAACTTTAAACAAAATACTCTACATAAATGTGTTAAAAACTAATCACCTAGTCCGATAAAAAAAATTTTATCCCGACACTTATATGTATAATAGATACATAAGTTTTTGAACTTTAAGGGAATTATTCACTTACAACAAACACCGTTTTTTTTTGTAGTTTAAATATTTAAAAAAAATTAAATTTTTTTTTCGCCAAACTTAAACACAAGCTTCATTGGCGGTAATCTCACAATCATCTCAACAAAAAAATATATCGCAAATTCTAGAAATATTATTTATTATACACCGATTTATATTATGTACTTCATCTACTACATTTATACGCGTATTTAGTCATCTATGTACATATATAGCTATGCATTTATTTGGATACTCATATTTTAAAACCAACCATTTACAGAATACAAGTATATTATGCACACGATATCGTTAAAAAAAAAACGCAAAATGCATTTAATTTATTACAAGAAACGGTGAGTCATTACTCATCATCATAAAGAAAAAGGTAAATAGGCCGAAATACATAAACAAATAAATAAAGGTTCAATGACCTATTTACTCAAAAACAAAAATTCAAATCCAATCTGCATTATTCATGTTATATACTTATTCAGATTACAGGCTGTCATATACTGTCATTTACTTTTTTTTTTTTTTTGTAACGATCGTATAATTTCTTACTAACAATGCCTGTAACAGGACAGGTTTTAGAAGTTTATTCGCAAGCAATAACTTGTAGAAGCTGAAAACAAACGCCATTCAAAATATCTCATGTCATGATCACGAAAAATAAAAATATAATTCATTGGTATATATTATAATTACGATGGCTGTAAATCCTTCCCATGGTAAACACCTAATATTTTGCCGGATTCATCCTTTATTTGATAATTTACGTTGCCTATTCTCTGTGTTACAATCCCTTTCGTAAATTGTGGTGCAAATTTTGCGCAGAATTTCTTTGTTGCGTCACTTTGAGGATGTGTACGTACAAAAACAGTTTGACCAACCATATAGTTGATGGGTCTAGTTCTCAAGTTGTACCTGTTGGCACTTTTCGAGTAAGCTTTTGCTATGTTTGCTTTGATCTGGTCATGGATAATTGATAATCTGCTTGGCAATGGAAGCATTATTTCTCCATCAGATATTGCCCCAAGTTGCTTTAATAATTTATAATCCTGAGCATGATTAATTTTATGGTATCCAAATAACAGAAAATGAGGTGAATTTTGGACTGTTTCATGTACACCGTTACGAAGTGCAGACGCTATTTCTGGTAAATGCTTATCCCAATGTGTGTGTTTGTCCCCTATATAAGATCTTATCGCGGCCAAGATAGATCGATTGACTCGTTCTGACTGATTGGATTGTGGCGAGTATACTGCAGTTTTTGAGTCAGTAACACCGAATTGTTGCAGTAGGTTCTTATACTCAGTACTTTTAAACTGGGATCCGTTATCTGAGTGAATGGTCTCCGGTACTCCGTATACAAAAAATATTTCATTTTGTAGGAAATCTACAATTTGTTGTGAGCTACCTTTATTCAGAGCTTTTAGAACCACGAATTTCGTGAAGTGGTCTAACACAATAAGGATCACGGTTTTTCCTTGTGTTGATCTTGGATAAGGACCAAGTAAGTCTATATACACCCGCTGCCATGGCCTATCAATTTGGTGCATGTTACCCATAGGTGGTCTAAAATTCCGATTAGTTGCCTTAGACATTTTACAAATATCACATTTTGCAATAAAATCCCTCACTTCTTTGCTCATACCAGGCCAATAATAGTACCGCCGTATTCTCTCTAAAGTTTTAGCGATTCCTCCATGTGAAGATAATGGATCACAATGGTCTTTTTTGATCAGTTCGTTCCTTATTTTTGCAGGTGTCCATAATTTCCATACTGAGAGATCAGATAAATCATTTTTTGATCTTGGTTCCAGTCGGATAAATATTCGTTCATTATTGATGCAAAAGGCTGGAAAACTATTTGGATCCGCTTCAATCTTTTTCCTCAATTCCTTATATTCTTCGTCTTCGAATTCAGATGAAGCTATATCAGGAAGAGAATTAAATTTAGTTATACTCGATAAATGTTCTTCTGTGGTATCGCAATAAATTCGTGACAACATATCAGGAACAACATTGTCTTTGCCTTTTTGGTGCTCAATGGAGAATCTGTAGCCTTGTAGCTTCAAACTCCAACGCGCAAGTCGACCACTCAGATCTCGCTGTACCATAAGCCATTTTAGACTAGCATGATCTGTTATTATGGTAAAATCATGGCCTTCCACGTATGGTCTGAATTTTTTTGTGGCCAATATCGCTGCTAAGCACTCCAGCTCAGTCACTGAATAATTTTTTTGGGCTTTGTTCAATTTCTGTGACATGTATGCTATGGGCCTTTCATTTTCTTCGGTATCTTTTTGGTATAAAACTGCACCCACGCCTTCCGTACTTGCGTCACAACGAATGAAGAACGGTTGATCATAGCAAGGATTAACCAATACTGGAGCTGTAGTAAGGAGTGATTTTAAATTATTAAAAGCGTCTTGTGCATCCTGAGTCCAATTAAATTTTCCTTTTTTCAAGCAATCTGTTATAGGAGCCGTGATTGCTGCAAAATTGAGAATAAACCTGCGGTACCATCCAGCCATTCCGAGTAATCTTCTGGTTTGCTTGACATTTTCAGGTGGAGGTAGATTTAAAATTGCTTCAATTTTACTAGGATCTGGTCTCAAGCCATCTTCACCTACTAGATATCCTAAGTACCTTATTTCCCGCATCACAAAATTGCTCTTTTGAACGTTAATAGTCAGTCCCGCCGTCCGTAACAAGTCTGCGACCAACTCTAACAACTCAAAGTGCTCCCTCAATGTGGCGGTGATGACCAGTAAATCATCGAGATAGACAAAAACTCTATCATGAAGTTCATGCGGTATTACTTGGTGCATCAACCGACACATTGATTGGGCCGCATTACACAGCCCAAATGGCATCACTCTGAATTGATAGAGTGGCCGCCCCGGTACTGTAAATGCCGTCTTGTCGCGTGAGGATTCCGCAAGCGGAATTTGCCAAAAGGCGTCCTTTAAGTCAAGTCCTGTTATATATTTCGTGTCAGAAAGTCTTCCAAGAAGTCCGTCAATTATGGGTAAAGGATATGCGTCCTTTTCTGTTACGGAGTTAAGTTTTCGTGCGTCTAAACATAGTCTGGTCTTTCCGTTCGGTTTCCGTACAATCGTCACTGGTGAACTCCAAGCACTTTTGCTTATTTCAATTACACCAAGATGTAACATTCTATCAATTTCTTCATAAAGACATTGCTGTACGGCAGGCGATATAGGGTAATATCGTTGTTTAATTGGTTTTACATCTTTTTTTACAACAATTTCATGCTCGTACAGGTGCGTCTTTCCGAGTCCATCTTTGGAAAATGAAGGAAATAGGCTTACGATTCTATCACATTCTTTTTGTTCCGATTCAGTCAACACGTGGGAATTACTTTGTTCTTTTTCGATTATTTTTATTTCACTAACGTGGACAGTTGGCACAATGTTGAAACGCTCCCAAAAATCAATTCCAAGATATACTTCTGATTCCAAACTGGGAACAATACAAAATTTGATGTTCTCCGTTTTAGAACCAAAAGTGACAGGTAACCATACATAACCCTCTATTAAATTGCGTGTTCCGTCAGCTGTTCTTATAAAGGAATTAAGCTTACAATATTTAATTTTGGATTCTGCTAAAAACTGGAGAGAATTTTTGCCTAAAACGCTTACAGAAGCCCCGCTGTCCATTAAGGCGTATATTGGTTTGGATGCAAGAGTGATTTTGGCGTAAGGACGTGGATCATCTTTGACAAAATTATTGGAAATGGATGAAATACAATTTTTGATCAATAATTTTTTATTTTTAAAATATGAAATAGAACGATGAAATCTGCTAGAATGATGAAAGTGAAAATTATAATTTTTAATATTATTGTGTGAAATGGCTATTGGTGATTTGACTGATTTTGATGATTGGTTAATACTCTGATGTTCGGTGTGTTTTGAGGAGTAGAATGGTGAACTTTTGAGTTTTCTCCCGAGTGCGATCCCCTCGACATCATCACACTCGGTCGAGTGTTTTCCTGACTATTTTTCTGGCAGTTTTGACAATGCGGCTTCCGAACATTCGCCGCTCCACAACCAAAACAGAAGATATCGGTGAACTCGTTTAAGCAATCCTGGTACCGATGACCTATGTCTCTACAGTTCCAACATATTAAATTTATGATTTGGTCGCTGGTAAAATCTCGTCGATCTGGAGGTTTCTGGATTATGGCCTCAACAGAGAATCTAGGTTGATTTTCCAACTCCCTCCTGAATTCCATTGGTTCATTTTGTTGTCTGTGTTGATTTATGCCACAGCTGATATTTTCAATTTGCATCTCGTTCACCAAGGGTCTGCGTCTTACATTGTTATCACTAAACCGCCTGGGATCGTAGCCTGTCTGGTCCCACATTCTCTCGTATCGTTGGCATAACGTGCGCAATTCTTCGACCGTAGTCACTGAATTTTGGTATGGGAGTGTCACGTTCCGTAATGCTGGATTCATATTTTGGCACAATCTGTAGATAAGCTGGTTTTCGGTTAATTTAAATTGTAACCTGGTATTCAACTTTTGGATCGCCAATGCGAAATCCGAAAAACATTCTCTAGGACTCTGGAATCTACGTAATATCTGCTCCTTAGTCTCCTCTTCGAAGTCATAGCTGCTGAAAAATGAAAGAAGCGCCGTCTTCATAGAGTGCCATGTTGCATTCGGATTGGTTGATTTGTGCACCCAGTACCAGTCTTCAGCCTTTTTTGATAAGAAAAGGTTTAACACCTTAGTAAGTTCAGCCTCTGGGAATCCATCATCTGCTGCCATGTGTTCAAGCCGATAAATGAAATCATGCACATTGATTGACTCAGTGCCATCAAACGACAAGTTCCACCTCTGACGTAACTTGTAAAAGTTATCCTGTCGTAATTGTTGAACTGGTTGTTGAAAGTGGTCGGAATGCCTACTTTGTTCTCGATACATTGCAGGGTTTGGTAGACTTGTATTACTGCCAGCTCTTCCTACAAATTGTGTTGGTCCCACCGGTTGAAAAATTCGAGCAAAAGGATCTTGGCTTTGTCGTGCTTCGACTTTCGAAAAAAAATCAGCGACCGTATTTTTCACTTGTCTGGTGTTTGTGGACGGAAAGTACGATGATGGTGCTCCTGTATATTTTGGATCTGTTAATGAGCTAGAAATGACTTTATTGGTCCTTACATTCGGAAATTCAGTATTTACAATCGTATCTAGTTTTTCATTAAATGAACTAGATTTATACGGTATTGGCGAAATTACCTCTTTTTCCGCTGGTTTACTAACTTGTGTTGGTGCCATCAGATCATTCCATAATTTCACACACCAGTTTACGGCTCTTCGCCAGTTGCTGAGCATTCCTGTGAGTTGTGGTGTCTCCCCAATACTGTGCTGAAGCCTCTCGGTTCTTGCTTGATAATGCAACATCTTTGCAAAAGCCATTGCTAAGAATTCAATTGCTGGTGTAGGTCCTTCACTTGTTACTGCATTGGATAATTCCGTGTACATCGACAGACACAGTTCAATTTCTTTTTTCGGATTATTCGTGGCATGAGAATTTCTTGGGATTGCCGACTTATCAGAACGTTCAGCGTCTAAACTATTTAAAAGTATTTGCCTCGCGTCTTGAGCCTTGCTTGACAATCCTCTGACACTATATTCGACTTCTAATTCAGGATTGGACAAATTTTCAATATAAGTTTGTGGATCCATAATGAATTGAATTAATTAAAGCAACAAAAGTAAAAAAAAACAAATCTAATTATGCGAATGCAAACCAATCAATAAAAAAAATTACAAAGCGACTAGAGTATTGAATTCAAATTAATTTACTCGTAATAATAATATAACGATATTAAATTCAAATTTGTAAAAATAAAAAAAAATAAAAATCTTAGCTAAACTCTACCACCTATAAAAGTATTACTAAATCTAAGAAAAATAAAGCCTATACCAAAAATAAAGAAATAAATTTTGGTTGGCCCCAAAATAAATTGACCCAACAAAAAAAAATATGCAAAAAAAAATATATGTAAATATGCAAGCGCAAAAATAAAAATATCAAACGATTTATATATGATCGCAAAAAAATTACATAAATCTATTTAAGAAAAAATATACGAATTTTCAATATAAAATGAACATAATGATGATGATGATGCTGATTTTGGTTCAGATTCAAATAAGCATGAACACATATTTAAATTTAAAATCCGGAACTCTAAAAAAAATGTATACCAACTATTGTCTATAGGATTTCTTCAATGAGTATCGCAAACAAGTATCATTGAGATTACATCACAGAGTCACTGTGTTTCTGATCAATGATTTCCCGTTACGACTCAATCATTGTGAACTCCTAAGCAACAAAAAAAAATGAAGATAAGATGTATTAAATAAGTAAATTTTCCTATGCAGAAGTCAGCTAAAAAAATTTAAAGGAAATCGTGAAATCATCGCGTGTCTAACAATAAATAATCCTTACTGAAATCGATGCATATTCCGATAACCTATCAAATACAAATTATTAAAAATGAGAACTAAAATGTTATAACCACCCGCTATTTAATGAAGCAAAAAAAAATAAAATAAAATAAAAATGAAATTAATTGATTAGATTGAAAAAATTAAACTTTGATATAAGCGGTTCTTTTGGCTACACACGTTGAACAGAGAAGCTGTTTGGATGTCTTCTTAGGACTACCTCATAACTGTAAAAAAAATAAAGTTATAATTTACATTATAACCATATGTGCTCTAAACAAAAAATTTTAACCAAACGATTTTTCTAGACCTTCGTGACCTTTTTAACATTACGTTAAATGACCTTCAGGTCCCTGTTTCGGCGCCATTTTGTAACCGATCTCTTGGCGGCTAACACGTTTTATATATTAGAATAGACTGCAGCCGCATGGGGGTTCTTTGCCGCCAAATAAACTTAGTAGATCGTACAAACCATTACGTGTTGAAGAAAACCAATAAAAATAATATCATACAGCATCTACACTCCTTCAATCTTCCCCAGTTCAACATCATCATCATGAAAGAAAATTTAATGTTTCATTTTAAAGTACTGTATTTCATTCAATTAAAATTCTAATCATTTAACAATTTTGGTACAACTAAAAAAAATCCGAAAAGTAGTATGCACACATATATGTATATGTATATATTGGTACGAAATTTAGAAGAAAAAAAATATATTAAAAAAAAACAATCAACCAACAAATTAGCACCTGATTATGCTGGGAGCACACAAAACCGAAAATATAATAACTATTAAAAAAACTCACCACATGTACGCCAAGAGATCTCTCCGCTATATGGAAGCTGAAAATTTAAATTTTAATTATATGCTCCTCACACACTGCACTATTTATTATATGGTATAACTTTTCCGAAAGTTGAAAGCTTCTTCTTCTATATATATACTTATATGTATGTAAACATATACACTTTTTTTTTTTTTAATTTTATATGCTTTTCGAACTATCACTATTTTAAAACTACACAATTATTTAAAATACAAAAATTTTTATTGATCACTATGGTGAACTATTTAGATCCATTGACCGCGCGCTAATCACATTACTACGGTGGTGTGAAATGCTCCAGAATTCTTTGCTGATGACATAATGGAATAATTTATCCGCCCAAAATTTTTTTTGTGGGGCTCAACTAAGACCGCTAACACAGCGGTCCTTTCGTACTAGATATAAATCCCTCTATTTATGATTTATGAGTTTTAATATTATTTTTGTTAACTTTAAACAAAATACTCTACATAAATGTGTTAAAAACTAATCACCTAGTCCGATAAAAAAAATTTTATCCCGACACTTATATGTATAATAGATACATAAGTTTTTGAACTTTAAGGGAATTATTCACTTACAACAAACACCGTTTTTTTTTGTAGTTTAAATATTTAAAAAAAATTAAATTTTTTTTTCGCCAAACTTAAACACAAGCTTCATTGGCGGTAATCTCACAATCATCTCAACAAAAAAATATATCGCAAATTCTAGAAATATTATTTATTATACACCGATTTATATTATGTACTTCATCTACTACATTTATACGCGTATTTAGTCATCTATGTACATATATAGCTATGCATTTATTTGGATACTCATATTTTAAAACCAACCATTTACAGAATACAAGTATATTATGCACACGATATCGTTAAAAAAAAAACGCAAAATGCATTTAATTTATTACAAGAAACGGTGAGTCATTACTCATCATCATAAAGAAAAAGGTAAATAGGCCGAAATACATAAACAAATAAATAAAGGTTCAATGACCTATTTACTCAAAAACAAAAATTCAAATCCAATCTGCATTATTCATGTTATATACTTATTCAGATTACAGGCTGTCATATACTGTCATTTACTTTTTTTTTTTTTTTGTAACGATCGTATAATTTCTTACTAACAATGCCTGTAACAGAATATGTCAAGTCGCCAGTTTAGGCTGATAAACTATAGACGATGGAAGCCGCATTTTGGCCGATGAATGGCCCCAGCTGCTCCTAAAGGTTGTTGACAATTTTTCTTTTAGATTGCGCTTTTTTCGAGCCAGACCCGATGCCATTACGCGCGAAATAACATTTAAACACTATTGGCGTATAATTATCTTTCCAATAAAGCCAATACCACGATGTTTACGTGTTTTATTCAAAACCAACACAAATGTATGTGCAAGTCTATGAAAAATACCCTACACAATTATATAAGTTATCATAAAATGATTACTAGATTGCCTAACCTTAATGCCGAAGCTGTATATTCATCAAAATTTTCAGTTGATAGGAATATTTCATTTTTAAGAAGTACTGTAGGAGTATATTACCGTAATGTAACTCTATCATAAACACTATTAAGTAACAATTTGTTCGATGTCAACTTAATTCCAAAATTAACAGTTAGTATAAAATACTTTCTCTTGCTGATAAACAATTTCGATTTTTGACTTAACAGACAGAAACTTCAATATTTCAGCAGATTTACCAATTCCATAATTTTTGCACTACATCGCAATATTCCTAAATTGGAAAATGACTGGCAAATGACTTTTACCAGCAAAGACCAGCGCAAATTATGTACCAGAACCCTAATTTATGACAACATTATTGCGGGTCATTGTTACATTTGTTGCGACTAAGACTTGACTTCAATGAAACGATCAAACCAATATCGTTCGAAGCTTTCGCTGCTTCTGATTAAGCAAAATAGAGCCCCGTAACTTATAGCATAGATACAGTTCTAAGTTTATAGGTCGTGTCTCATAAAGTATCTTTTCTTTTATTTAAACAAATTCTCAATGACAATAACTGAAAGTTTAACCAAATAATTTTGCACAGTTAAAAATTAAATAAATAACTCGTGAATCACACGATTCACACGTGTGATGTTCGCCACGAGTGGCGAAAGTAAAGTAACCAAATTTGATAAGAATATGTTTTGATTTTTTATACTTTATACATGCATAATGTATAAAATGCCCCTGTGTAAATTACACAGTTTTTACGTGTAAAAAACTGTAAATTACAGTTGGTTTTTTTTCTCGCCTAACTACAGTACTAATACTATTTGAGGCTGAAGTAGTGAAGTGCTGTTGCCGTATTTGGCTTATTATTATATAATCACGTACTTTTTTCACAGATAGTTTTTAGGGGTACAATCTACATAAGTAACATGACCTGATCGCAAAGAGCATTCAACATTTTAGTAGTAACCGTTTTATTGTAAACATTTAAGTGAGAGGCAAGAGAATTCATGTGTTCTCAGCCAATATTTATTTGGTAGCACAATGCATAAACTCCTTAATTTCCATATTCCCATGTGGTTTCCTGGCCTTTATTTTTCTATTATTTTTTTTTTTAAATAAACCGATATTATTTTTGGTCGAATTTCCATTTCACACAAAACAAAAAAAAAATTTCTGAATCATTCTTTTATGCGCCTTTTAAATTCTAAAGTAGCTTACTTGATTTTGTGTTGTAGGTTCAGTTTGTTCGATACATTATTCAGTATCTAACGTGACGGGAATAAAGAATTCCCTTAAGCAAAACTCACTACGGTACAAGTAGAGACACGGTTATGTTATACTAATTTACAAAGAACGTCAGAATAATTTTTCGGCGGCCGTATTATACGTCAAACGATGTGGAACGAGATCAAAGCCGTCTGAATTCATTTTTTGAAATTTATATTTAAGAAAAGTAACAAGAAACATTTAAAACGATCGAATTTGTTCAATTAAACAACTGTATTAGAGACCAGTAAGAAGAAATCGGTAATATAGGAGACGATATTAACACCCCGATCGAAAATAAAAAATAGAAAGTGAATCACTATCGGTTAAAGAACTAAAGATATAAAAGTGGGGCGACCTAGTCTGCCGTAAAGTGTATGCACAGTGTTTACAGCAAAATAACACGACTGTTCAAAGTACCGTAAAGTAGTATTCTGTGAGATGCATTGCAATGTCACGTGTCACTTGCCAATGTGACTACAACGAAGATATTATGCAAAAATCAGATACAACTTTGCAATCTTTCCAGGAAAATTTGAAACATAATAACAGGGTATAAACCTTGGGAAAGCAGGGGTTTGGGGCGGTAGCCCCCATATCCTCTAAGGTTTACCACAAAATAAAATTACATTGAAAAAAATGTTATGTCTAAAACATTTGTAGTTTTTAGTATTTGTGGTACTATCAGAAGAAGCGATAAGAGCGATAAAAACTGTTTGATCTGTGTCTGCAAGGTGAACGAAGCAATGATTAGTAACAAAAATACGAACACAAATGCGAACACGTTGAATAATTTCATATAATTTCTCGCTTGAATGTTTAACTAGGAAAAAGTTTCCCGTTGAGGAAGGTGTTTAGTTGCGTTCCATTTGGGGGTTGAGTTGGAGTTGGGTTAGGGTTTTAGGAGCAGTTTAGTTGTGATTTTATAAGGGGGTGTTTAGAGTTTTGAATTAGAGGTAGTTTTTCAGGCCATATTGATTTTGGGCTGAATTGGAGTTGAGTCTGGGTTGAGTTGTGGTTGAGTCAGTAATTTAATTCGGAATTTATTTGAGATGGTGTTGAGGGTTGAGGTGGAAATTAACTTCAGTCGTTTTGCATGTAGTTTATTGAAGCACGTTGATTTGATGATTGAGTTGGATGTTGAGTTTGGAGTTAAGTTTAGGATTGAGTCAGGAGTCGAATTAGAGGTCGAGTTAGTATTAAGTTGAGTTTCTGCACGCATTTTCAGACCGTGTCGATTTAAGGTTTGAATTTGGGATTGCATATATGCGTGCAGTTTTGCAACCGTGTAGATTTAGAGATTGTATTGAACATTTAGTTTAAGTTCGAGTTGAATGTTGAGTTGGGGTTGAGTTGAAGATTCAGTTGGGACTGATTTGAGGTCGAGTTTAGGTTAGGGTGGAAGGTTAAGTTACGTTCGAGATGTGGCTGAATAGTGGCGTTGAAGTTGTGCTGGGATTGAGTAAAGGGTTCGGTTGGTGATTATTTTTTGTAATCGAGTTTAGGGTTTAGTTATAGGTTAGAATACGACTCGCTGAATCGAGGGTTGAGATTTGGCTCGAGCTGCAGTTAATATGAAATTGAGTTAGGGTTGGGTTAGCTTGAGTTAGAGTTGAGTAAGGGTTTCAGTTCGGGAATTATTTGGCGTTAAGTTAAGAGTTGACTTGAAAGTTAGTTGAATTTGTGATTAAATTGATGATTATTGCGTTGCGATTGAGTTGAAAGTCGAGTTGGAGATTGAGTTGAGGTTTTTGATTTGGGAGTTGAATTGCAGGTTAGATTGGGTTGACTTGCCGCGAGTACACGTATGCATGTAATTTTCCGTAATTTTTTTTAGAAATATTAAGATTTTAAGTCGGTTCGTTATTTCTGCGAAACAGTCTCGAGCCTACTGTCATGTAACTGTCGAAATTTGAAACGAATAAATTGGCATTTAAACCATGTTTAAAATTCATCAAACAACAACATACTAAGCTTAGCAATTAAAGAAAAATATAAACACATACTTAAACTTAAAAAAGAAACAAGAAATTCATTTAGAAATATTCATTAACTCTAAATCACTTTGAGAATTTCGAGCATTTATTTAGCCTGTTTACAAGAGTATTCATGCATCAGATTTTTCGTTCTTTCAATTGAAAAAACAAAGGTTCTAAAATTTGCTGTTTTCAATTTATTATTCGCTCTTTCTTTACTAGAAAAACAAATATATTTTACGGATTATTCATTTGGCAATGAAGGAAGGAGACAAATTGAACCCTGGTTATTCCATTCGTTATTCAAATAAAGAGAAGACTAAAACAAAAGAGTTGAAAAATGTATTTTTTTTTTTCGTTTTCGTCAACGGTAAAAGGCCGCGGCTTATTGGTTTATTCATTATAACTTTCCAAGTTTACTATGCAAAAAAATGGAACTAGGTAAACTCGGAAACTTATTTTGTTTACGAGTTTAACTCTCCTTGTTATGAATGTTTCCAGACTTCAATTCCAGTTGTTCTGCCAATTAAAATTTGCAAGTTTAATTCCATTTTATAACGAATTTTATTCCTGCGTCCTTATTTCTCTCGGTCATTTTGAACTCTGGAAAAAATATCTAGGCTAAAAATCTACTCCAAACCTTTTTAACATGAGTGGAATTTTCTTTCGTTATTTTAGTTTTTGTATTGTTGTGACATTTTGTTCGTAGAAATTACGATATACTAAAATTGAGTTTTCGGGAAGTTTTAATGCTAAATCGACAGAATAAACATTTTTAAATTTCAAATATGAAATATAAAAAAAAGTAAATAAATGAAAGAGTACAATATAGTACAATTACAAAAGTGTAGAAAAGGGTAAATGTTTAAAATAAGAGTACATGTACTCTTTCAAGAGTACAGACGTAACCCTACCTAAAACCCTAGATTCATTTTGATTTATTTTCAGTTTTGTTATTAGAATTTACCAGCCAAAAGAGGACTTTATAAGAGGTCCCGGACTGATATGCAATTATTCAACTCCAATACATTTATTCGCTGGGTCGTTTGCCGCATACATGATACGATGATTTGTTATATAATGGATGTTTTAGAGCGATGATATTTTCAATATTAAACGGTAACTTGTTTTATACCAGTACTAAAATGGAATTTTCTATGATAAAACTGTTCTAAATGTCTCTAGACTATTCTTACTGGAAAAGTCATGAAATTTCTAGAAGTTTGGTTTATGTATATAAAAAGGCGAACGAAGTCGAATTGGATTATTAGTTTTTGGATTTAAAAGGAATTAAAATATAATTTAAAAAGTGTTTTAGTGCGAAATAAAAATTATAAGTGATTAGTAAAATTGTGCGCATATTAAAGTAAAGTGATTTTGTGAATTTTCGTTAGTAAATTGTGTTCTAATAATTTTTGTGTGACATAAATAAATTCGTTGGTAATAAATAGAATTATTTTGTTTTATTCACAATCCAGTGATACGAACCTTGATTGACAAGGCAAAAACGTAACAATATTAATGTTCCGCAATATTAGTTCTACATTTTTCTTTTATTTCACGTTTTGGGAAACCTGGGTTTAAAATAATTTGCAGGTCATCATGAATTTAGATTCATGTATTTCATAATTAGTAATTACATAAAAGCTATATTTAAGTACCTAATTTTATACAATAAGAGTGCTAAAATTTATGGTTTTGATATGTACTAATTTTATTCAAATTAACCTAAATTTTTTTAAATCTCGGAGAGGTTTTTCTAGCCTAGCCGGAGCAAAACCGGAAATCAAAGAAATGTAGAACTAATAGTGAGTGAACTAGCTGTGCTAGAAATAGTTTTTCTGGAGATATACCTAATTTGGATAACAAGCATATTGTTATGTTTTCGCCTTGTCAATCAAGGTTCGTATCACATGGATTGTATATAACACAAAACACTTCAATTTAACAAATTGATTTATTAATCACCAAAAAATCAAAATAACACAATTTATTAACAATAATTTCAAAATCACTTTTTATAATAATTTTAAAATTTTACTGATCACTTTTCACTTTTATATAGCACTAAAACGCTTTTTTAAAGCACTTTCCAATTCACTTTTTATTCCTTATACTTTCGCTTACCAAAAACTAATAATCCAATACGACTTCATTCGCTGTTTCATATACACAAACCAAACTTCTAGAAATTTCATGACTTTTGCAGTAAGAATAGTCCAGAAACATTAAGAACAGAAAAATTTAGAAAATTTCATTTTAGTACAGTAAAACATTGAACTATTAATTTAACTTATTCTACACCCTAGGTGTCACCGTATAAATATTTTTACTTTTAGTACTTATATTATTTAGTACATAGTTAAACGTTGCATTTGGAATGAACCTAATATATAATTTAGAACAAGATTTTTTAAGCAATATAGTTTCTTGTGGGCCTCGATTTAACAATTTTTATTAAAATATATATGACTAGAAGTCAATATATCTCGATAGGATTTGCTTTGTCCCTAATAATTTGGCAACCCACTGTACATAATAAAAACAATTAGCAATATTATATTGTTTTTAAGTATTTAGCCAGCCTTTCTTCCCGATTCTCCATTCTGAATCACACAAAATCACCGATGATCAATCACTTGAAATTTCAGGGTAACAAACACCAAATTTCTCAATATTCAAAATGAAAACATTAGTGACGACATGGAAATTGTTTTTATTGATTTTCGGTAGAAAAACTGTTTCAATCACGTGCACGGTTTCGATACTATTCCTGATTTTTTATATTATGAATACATTTTACAAACGGGTAGTATATATAGCATATAGTATACATAAAAATTGAGGGAATGAGAAGGTAATTGAAATGATCTCAACTACATAAAAAGGGAAAAAACAACAACACCATCGAAATATAGGAGGAAATTTTTATTATTTTTCGCTTTCGTTACCACGGAAATATCTCACAATGCATTAAGCTGTGTGTAAGGTATATAGAAAAGCGGTGTGGCAGAGAATTTTTTCCGTACTCGTATATGTTTCGATGGTAGTTGCTAAGAATTAATATTGTATTTAGTTGTTCCAGGAGTTTTTTTTTTTTTTTTTTTTTGATTGAAAAATTTACAATTGAAATGATTGATTAAAACAGAGATACGATTTAGGATACGTTTGATTAGGTTCGAAACGATTTTTTTTTTTTTTTTTTTTTTGTAATTATGTTCGAAAATCATTATTTTTGATGTGTGCCAGTTAATAAAGTTTTATCCGAAATATAAAATATGTTACACTTTGGTGAATTAGTTTTACGAACTTTGTGAAAAGATTAATCTTAAAATTCGTACTTAATTCTCTTCTTCCTAAATCATCCCAAAAATAGAAAAGTTTTTTTTCCCCAATAATAAATTGAAATATAAAGTAAAAAGAAAAAGTTTTTTTTTTTACTATTGCTGGAGGAGCTAAACACCTTTATATATAACATTTCTGAGCGTCATGTGTGCTTTTAATTTTGACTAAAGATAGAAGACTTCTTAAATTAAATATTATTTAAAAAAATTAAAGGGAGCGAAACATAAATCATTGCGATTTGTTCATGTATATCGGTGGACCGATTTTATTTTGCAAAAATCGCAATGATAAATGAAAATTAGTGTTTTATGTATGTAACAGAACACGTGCCAATATTAATGGTTGTGCAATTTTCCGTTGTCAACCATAATTGTAAAAACCAAAACGAATTAAGTTAGGATTTTCTATTTCTGATTTGTTTAGCGCTATTCGAGGGATTTTCTATGAGGTGGTCGATAATGCAAAAAAAAGGAA
This sequence comes from Tipula vernalis, assembly GCA_958295665.1. Lineage (NCBI taxonomy): Eukaryota > Metazoa > Arthropoda > Insecta > Diptera > Tipulidae > Tipula > Tipula vernalis. The sequence goes on along the minus strand of OY282558.1, from coordinate 377,561,556 downwards.
ATGTAATTAAGTTTCAAGAAACGTGCTGTGTGATCTTTATTTATACTTGTTTGGCCTTTAAAGAGACAAAATCCCGACACATGTATTTCTTCATGGTTTGTTTGTTAGTATGGTTAATTGTTTTTGGTTTGCTTAGTTTTCAACGCTGTTGTACTACTTGGCTATCAGTGCTTTTTATCATTCAGCTAAACGCATGAATATTTAGCCGCTTTCTGGATAGGCAGAAAGCGAGGGTATACAATGAGGTTGAGTGGAGTGTGAAATACATAAAATGTTGGCTTAATAGAAGAAAAACTATTCCCACGAAAAAATCTTAAATTTTTTGAATATACCTAGTCAACATACATTCCGTAGCCCAATAAGACAGGAAATCAAATTCTTTAAGTCTGTCATGTTGCATCTCCGATGAACATACTAGCAAGACGAATTTCGGCACTCGGCGAGATGGAAAGTTAGTTAATACAGTATTTGTCAAATGGGGGTGGAAATTTTAAAATGTGCGTATATTTCCCTGCTATAACCTACTAAAAACCTACCTGCTTAGTATAAACTTCTTTTAAAGGCCTTCAAATCTATTTGAAAGCGTCTGATGGAATGGCATCGAAATAACCGACGCATACTCCAAAAAAGATCTAACGTATCAGGTTTACCGTTTAATTAAGCTGATTTTTTTCATGAGCTGGAATTATACATGTGTTGATTCTATATGAGAATCGACAGGTTGTCGAAAATGTTAAATTTCGTGCCAAAAAGGAGCATTTGCGAGAAACTTTAATTCATTATTCCATTTTGAAAAAAAGTCCAGCTGAAAGTTATCTTATTCTTTAGGAAGCTTATTGTGAATTTGCTACGTCTCAAGATACTTGTGAACGCTGTTTTCAACGCTTTAAATGTTGTAATTGTTAAGTAAAACACAAACAGCGTCCTTGTCAACAGGAAACATTTGAAAACCAACAAATGCAAGAATTATTGGATGAAGTTGTGTGTAGATGTTGCTACAAGCAATCCAGGTTAATCCAGGTCCTACAAGAGAAATCGTTAATTCTAATCGGTACCGACAACAAGTAATCAATTTGGACAACGCTTTTGTGAAAACGATCAGAATGGGCCAGAAGACATGGCAAAGTAATTTTTCTTAATATGTAGGGTCGTTTAATCAGCTAATTTTATAATCAATATGATTGTTGAATTTTAAATGGATCGCGAAAACAACTGTTAGACAATGGAAATCATAAATTCTGCTCAATTGTTCACCCGACAAAACTCATGGAACACAAGATAACCTTACCTCAGGGAATAAACTAATCGGTAGACTTAAATTAAACAAATATAGTAGTAGTTGGAACAGTGAATTTACGGATTTACTCAAAATTAATTTCGGAACACCATAAGGGACAGTAATTCAGATGTCGTAAACTGAGTCATAACCACCTGGATATTCAGAGTTGGAACTCCAGAAGTATTATCATAGACAAAGGCGTCACATAATTTCAGAAAGCTAGCAACAGAAGCTCTATTGAAGGTCATAACACGTGGATATGCATGTAAATTTCTCTTGGAATCGATGATGAAAGCTATTAAATAGAATTTTATAAAATTCCGCGACAGCATCTGAAATATGCATATTGTAAAACAAATTTGTCCAATCAAAATAAGCGAGAAAATGGGTTAAAACCGGAATATTTACTTTCTTAAAACCATATATAAAATATTGATTAACAATAGAAAAACAATCAAAATCTGCAGAATAAAATTTATTTAAAACTGGAGTGTGGGTACATACTTGAACTTCTTGGTAGGATTCAATGTCAATATATACGGTTTAGCATAAAATTTATTAGATCATCAATTGAAGATCCAAAGAGTTATCGTTAAGAGGGTACAAGTAGTTATAGGTAAATTAAAGTTCCTCTTAATAAAATCGATGAACCTTTGTAGACGTTTAGTGCACTACCCAAAGAGATACAAACACCAATAACAAACAACCATTAGAAACCCCATTTAAGCTTGAAAACAACTGAATCGACAGCACAATCGAAGTCGAAATTATTATCAAAGTCGTTAGCAACACGATCACGTGGAACTACTGAGTAGCATTGAGGAAAGTATTCTTCAGAATTAAGACAATTGTTTAACAGTTTTTTGTTAAAATAATTATTTCATAAACATTACATAAAATAGTTCAAAACATGTAAAGGTCGAGACTTTGGACGCATGTCACTATTATTGTGGTAATAAATATGCAGACTTTTGTTAAAATGGCTGAGAGGATTTTTGACACGCTGTTATTGACTGACGGCTGATATGTAAATAAATTTTTCTTTGTATACAGCAGCCTTGAACGAAATAAATTGTAAATTATTTATGTATCTGTTTTTCTCTATAAGCGACCAAAAGTCAAATTCCGATACAGGAATATTCAGCTTTCCACTCACATATGGTTCTAAGTTATCTGTAATTGTACTAGGATGAAGATGACTGGTGTATACGAGGGCGGATTGAAAATGAAGCTACCTAAGTAGGAAAACAAAAATTTTTTTTGCCAAAAACCATTTATTTCTCAACATAGTCTCCATTTAATTCGACACACTTAGTAAGACGATATTCCAACTTTTTTATACCACTGAATAATACGATTTCACTTCTAATCACTTCTATAATCACTTCTTCGTTTGAGATGAATCTTTGTCCTGCGAGCCATTTTTTCAAGTTTGGAAACAGGAAAAAGTCACTAGGAGCTAAATCTGGACTATAAGGTGGATGATCAACCAATTCGAAGTGTATTTCACGTAATTTTAGCATCGTATTTAATGCTGTGTGAACCGGTGCGTTGTCTTGAAGAAAGAGCACTTTTTTCTTCTTTAAATGTGGTCGTTTTTCCTTGATTGCATCAACCAATTGATCCAATAATGCACGATAATACTTTCCTGTGATTGTAGATCCTTTTTCAAGATAATCGATGAGCAATATTCCGTGTGCATCCCAAAATATAGTGGCCATAACCTTGCCAGCCGATTTCACTGCCTTTGCCTTCTTCGGAGCACTTCCACCAGCTTCCACCCATTGTTTGTAGTGGTGGACCCACGTTTCATCAACAGTAATTAATCGACGCCAAAAATCAACAGGATTACGCTTTATCATGTCCAAACACCGCTGTGAAGTGGTCTGTCGAACTCGTTTTTGTTCGACACTGAGCAAACGCGGCACCCATCTTGCCGATAGCTTTTTCATATGCAAATGTTCATGCAAAATGTTGAACACACGTTCATATGATATGTTTACCATTTCAACAATCTCACACAACTTGACTCGGCGATCATTCATAACGATATCGAGGATTTTCTTGAAATTTTCTTCAGTAACCACCTCTTTTGGCCTTCCTGTTGATGGTATTGTTGCTGTGCTTCTTCGGCCGCGTTTAAATTCAGCAATCCAATATTTTACCATGTAATCTGACGGAGCAGACTCACCGTAATGTTTATCGAGCTTTTCTTTTGTCTCTTTCGCCGTTTTCCCTTTCAAATAATAGTGTTTAATCACTGCACGAAATTCGTTTTTTTCCATTTTTCAAGAAACACAAAAGTTGCTTACTTCAAACGACTACAACAAATAAACTAATCGATGAATTTGGGTGAAATTTTAACAGCTGATGTTTGACAGATCGCAATTTCTAAAAAACAAAAAAAAAATGTGTTTGTGCTGCCATCTAGCGCTAGGTAGCTTCATTTTCAATCCGCCCTCGTACAAGTTTTTTATTCCTAAAAAACTTGATTTTCTGAAACCAGTGAAACATTTGTATAGTATCAGCATCTGGAATGTCGTATACAATGCAGTTATTTATAGCAGCCACGCCATATCAGTGAAAAGAAAGAGATTGTAACAAATCTGTTGATGTCAAAAATCAAAGATTCACCTATGAATAAATGTCTCTATTTGTTAAGTAGATCCATGTGTGGCAAGTTTATTAGCTACATTGACGTATGCGGTCAATAACATACCTTGCTGCAGAATATTATCCTTGGACCGATTGTGTTGCCTAGCTCTCGACATACTTGGCAAGATGGAAAATATTTATGCTGAACGGGACCAGCCAAATTTTGGACAAATGTCCGCACCATCTGGTACTTTTTAACGTATATATCTAATAAGGTCCTGAAAAACTGTGTGATTTGCGTAAAATAGTCGATGACTTCCAGTTACACCCGGCAAATCAGTAGAAATAATTTGATTGATACGATTTAAGTTGGTGAATTTGTTTGAATGTTTCAATACATTTCTGGAAATATATCATTACAGACGAAAGCAGTTTTCTATTTACTCTTAAGATGATGAAGATTATCACCTTCGAAATATTTTGAGTGCAACAAACAGCTATATCTAAAAAAACGATTTACTTCCTTTATTTTGGGAACTCTCACAAACCTGGCATTGATTTGTAAAACTACTTGAAGCTCATATACATCAAAATATTTGAGAACAAGTCTAAAGCCCCATATTGCACAAATAGAAACACCAACCATAGTAACTGTTAGTTTTGCCTCTAAAAATACAAAACTGAAAATTATGTCTATCATCAACTTTTAGAGTAGAGATTGCATCATCCATCACCACCTGACAAATAAATTATTAATCGATAAAACTAGCCAACCGTGAAGGCCAATTGCATCCTATTTGAACAGCTAATCTCTCTACCACACTTAATCAAACGGCTTCGAAATATGGAGTGTAATAACTGGGGATTCAGCAGACTTAGAATGTACGAAGACCCGAGACCATGTTCGTTGATGACATTAATTAAGTCCACGGGTATATGGGTCGTCGTAGCTAATCACTCCCGGCGCAACCGAAGCGAACTGAAATTTAGTGGTGATTCTAAAATTACAAGAGCAGATAAAAACTGATTATCGTGTGGTGTGTTTTGGAGGGAAGAGTGCCTGGAGTTATTGATCGGTAACGAACAAATAAGATACCGGTGTTTTTTTGGTTCTGGATGATGCATTTTATTTTTCAGATGTATTTAAAATACAATTTTAGGGCGGCCCTGATTTGCATTCATAGTGTCAAGGATTGCCAATTTTTTGTGTTTAGAGAAACTGAAAAAATTAACTGCTACGTTGCTTTATAAAGGTCAGTGGATATAAGAGAAAGTCAATATTACCAATAGCAAAGCAAGTGACACATTTAAACTCCTCGAAGGGCTGTGCACTCCTTTCGTAGTACCATATTCAGACTTCAACAATTTTGTGGCAGCAATACACTGCTGGAAGTTCCACAGCAATAAACCGATGACTGGAAATCTCTAATGGGGGCAGCCGACAGAAGTTGTATATTTTACAACATGGAATATCAAAAACTGGCCAATAGATATAAACTGAACTGTCTTCGAGCTGAGTTAGCCGCTTTTCCAGCCAAAATTACGGAGAACGTAATGTACATTTTTTCAAAAAAGACTTGTTTAATAAAACAAAACTTTTAAAAAAATTTCCTATTTTTCAATCATCGAAATATTTTTTAAAGGCACTTTCCTGGAGGGGCCTCAGTTTGCGCCCCGAATTTTGTTTGATGGCTTCAATGGAGTCAAAACGGGTTCCACAGAGTACCAATTTGAGTCTGCGAATTCCTGTCACATTATTCGCATAAGCACAAGAAATTTCGTTTGCAATACAAAATTTAAGGCAAACTTTTTGTTCAATAATTTCGTTCATCGTAAAAATCTCGTCCACTAATGAGGTCGATTGACTTAACCAACTGCTGTAAACAAACTGGTTGACAGATCGTGCTCAAAGTTGGCATCATAATGAAAAATAGTCCTATCAATCTAGGAAAAAAAATTTAATCCCTTCAGCGCGGCCATTTTAAATTAATAAATGTCGGTACTTTTTTGACAGAATGTATATTAAATATGCGCATACAAATCACCACACCACCTGCGCATGTTACAGAACTAAATAGAGAACACCCTTCTGATGACAAAAAAAATGTGAGCTATATTTGCTGGCGAGTCGGTTTTGTGATGCTCACTACAGGTGTATCCTAGTTTTTTTTTAAACACCTAGCACAGTTCTTAAACTATTCATCAAATTAAGCGATCATTTCGTTTTTTATTCAACAAAGCCCTCATTTCGTTCTTTGCGCACCATCGAAAAGGGGAAATACAATACATACTTACTTCATTTACCAGAACTTGCTAATGGCTACTTGCTCGCGACGGCCGCTAAAAATTAACCCCTTGTAGGAGACGGCTAAAGTGTGAGTATAGTGAGAGACGGCACCTAGAAAGCAGGACTTTGTTGGAGACCGCTTATGAGATGGATGGATTTCGTTGAAATGGACCAAAACAGATTCGCTTACTTCGGTATTGGCGTTATCTTGTCTTGGGTCGAACTATACGGGCGGTCATCGTTGATCGCATAAGGCCAAATCAGTTTATCGCGGAAGAAGGAGAAGCCATATTGCGTGATCTTGTTGTGACTGTACAATAAATTTTTTGTATTTCAAAAATACGATTTGGACCGCCTCTTTAACAGGGGCCAAGTCTTTGTTTACGTATAGTTACTGTTTCAATTGGATTCAGTTAAGGGATCGTTATTGGATGGCTTCGGTTTCAGGCGAAGTAAATGAATCCGTTGTTGTTGTCCTATTTATTTGTAAACATAAATTAATTATGCCACGCTGTATCTAGATAATAGACTCATTCAGGATAGTATGTGCTAGAGGTGGCCAAAATAAAACTGACATCTTGATGTTCTGATTTTATTATCCAACGGCTGTAACAAACTGCACATCCAATTTAGTAACTTCTACTATAGCTACACTATTAAATGGTCCTAAATATGTTTTTGAGTCTGACGAAAATTTTAAAATAATTTTAACAATGATTCAATAAATAAATTTTCCATCCACCTCTATATGGTATTATGGACGAACAACCATTATCAAAATCCTAAATTGTTAATTGCATTGTATTTTACCAAAAAATTAGTTTTACAATTTAAATTCCCATTCAGTAGCGTACTTTCTATTTGGTGGTTTTAATGTTTGCTTGTTCCATTGTATATAGCAACATTTACCAAAAAACGAAACACACACACACACAAACAGCTTTTTGAACATTTTCACGACTCAATACCAAACTCAAAACGTAAAATCCATTAATTTCATTTTCTTTTTATTGTACAGCGTGCGGTAGTTACGCTAATTTCATTGTTTTGTGTTCTAATATTTGGATAATTTATAAAAACTAAGCTTTCTGCAAGAGAAAAAAGCTTAAAAGCTGTATTACCCCCATACAAAAATATACATATAACCTACACTAGAAAATTTAATATTGTTGTGCATTGCTTGTGTTTAGCTAAAATTCCATTTATGCAAATGACAAAACTACTTGATGTTGTGCTTTTCATTTTGTCTTCCCATCATACTATTTAAGCCAAATTGTGATGATGATGATAGTTTTATTCCGTGGATTTTTTAATTTTTATTTTTTTCCGTTTTTGTATTCGGAAAACTCTGTAGCAAAATAAAATTATCAACAAAAAAAAAAAAAAATTGAAACAATGACATTTTATCAGTGGATTAAAAATTTACTGGTACACCAACAACAAAAGTATTCTTGATACGTGATGAGAACATTTAAGTAGTATACCAGCAGTAGAATGTAGGGAGGCATAATAATAGTTCAACGATTTTTTTTTTATAGAAAATTTCTACTTTAATACTCTAATTTCGACAAAGACAAAATAAAAATAAAACGAACAAATGCTCAGAAACATGTTCCAATTGAGAGGTAATTTCGATTATTTTTTATATTTTGTTTGTTTCTTTGTTTTTTGCAGTTAGTTTGGGAAATAGTTTAGAAAAAGCACAATTACACTGTTTTCAAAGCTTTGGGGATTTGTGACAGCCAAGTAAAAAAAAAAAAAAAATACAAAAAAATAATAATAAATGTTGTATTTAAAGGTTATGACATTTTTTGATTTAGAAAATCGAAGTTATATATTGTGAAATGTTTTCTTATTTTTGAAAGAATGACGTAATTTGAAATGAAACACGTCTCGAGTGGTAGCAAATGGCTAAGGTTATTGTTTATCAATTGAATGCTTTTTTTTTTTTTTGAAGAATAGAAAGCTTAAAAAGAATTTTGTGTTGCTCAGGGTTCAAATCGTTTTATAAAATAGAATCTAAACTAAACACTAATAAAAGTGATTTGAAATGAGCATGTCCAACATTTTTAATCAAAATATAACAACTTATTATTCAACCATTTTCTTTTGTCAATATTTGCTAATATTTAATTAATTATATAGTATGCAAATAAATTTTATTGATGATAAATTCGTTGTTCCGCCTCAGCCACTAAAATGAATTCTTAACTTCTGCTTATTTTATAAAATATTTGTGTTGATTAGTTTTATGATTTTAATATGTTGCGAAGATTGTAAGAGAATTATGATTATGATTATGAAAAATTCAATCTTCTCATCAGGCCGCGGCGACTGGAATGATTATACCACAATTAACATTCTATATATACAGAATATGCTGTGCGTTAAGTACTAGCGAATCGTACTAATACAGATGAAATCTCTTACAATTATTCTTCTTCACAATATTCACACAGCTCTATTTCTTATTAGTTTACTGATAAATTTTGCTCAGTTATGTCAAATTGTCCAGAAATGGTTAAAGTAATAAAGTTTGAAAATTTGTTAGAAAATATAAATTTATTTACGAATTTTTTATATATGCTGGTTTGGTTATTGAATTGGGCATTAAATTTAGGGTTGATTTGAAGGTTATGTTAGGGGTCAATTCACGGGTTGAGTTAAAGTTGAGTTGGAGTTGAGTTGGGGCTGAATAGGATATAGTGAGTTGTTGACCAATTTTTTATATATGCTGGTTTGAGGAGTGAGTTTGGCGTAAAGTTTGTGGTTTAGTTGAGGGTTAAGTTCGGTTCCGTTTGCGAGTTGAATTCGGGTTGAATTGCGGTTTAGTTGGGGTTGGATTAGGGTTTAGTGAGCAGTTGAGCAATCTATATAAGCATATATAGGGAAACCTCACTACAACGGAAATCGACGGGACCAAAAGCGTTGTCCGTTAAACTGATGATTGGTGATTTGTTTTTCATAAAAATTTTATTGGGATTCTATATCCTGTCCGATTTTAATGAAATCCTGCATTTCCAGTGAAAATTAGATATTCAAAGATTTTTAGACGAAGCCACGAACGTGGCTATTTCTCAACCAATTATGATGAAATTTCCATGTGCGATATATATGGGATTCTAAAATGATTTTTGCATAAAGCTCTGGAATTCGACCAATTAGGACGGAACTTGGCTATTTCTTAACCGATTATGATGAAATTTGACATGTGCGATGTAAATTTTGTTATAATCTGAGTTTTAGATCTAAAAATCAAGAAATACTCAAGTTTAATCGTACTTGGTCATATAATGCAACGAGCTCAATATAGCAACGAGTATTTAGGTTCCTTGATTCCATTGAAAATCACCATACTATACATCAGTCGATTAAGAGCTACAAAAATCCAAAATCTGCAATTGTGCTCGGATTTTTATCCTTGGCACCATAAATAATAGGTCTCGGGACCTGTAACTACTGTGCCAACGCGTATTTAGATTTCATAATTATTTCCGTACATTTCATATAAAATTCGATTTGATGAAAATCATCTTACACCAGACGATTCAGAGGTATAAAAATCCAAAATCTTCAATTGTGCTCCGATTGCTGTTCTCGATACCTCTAATGATAGGCCTCAGGACCTGTAATTTTTATACCAACGAGTATTTAGGTTCCTTGATTCCATTGAAAATCACCTTGAGCCGCTAAATTAAGTGTCTGTTGAAAGGTTTCACTGTTTTTCAAAGGGATTGTTTATATATATATACGGTATGTACATATATGTGATATTTAAACAAATGCACACGCATTGAACGATTTGAACCAAACTTTACACAATTATTATTAAATACTTAAGAAAGGTCAATGTTAATATCTCAAACGTTCATCTCCTCCTTGAGAGATAATAATCAGGTCTAAAGTTACTGCAGAGGCATTTCTAAAGCTGGATGATATGATGGTTTGAAGTATGATGTTATGATGGTATAATGGTATTATGGTTTGACTATAAGAATTGTGTTATGGTGATGGTGGTATGATGATGATGGTGGTGTGATGGTATGATGGTATGATGGTATAAGTTGCGCAGAGGGTTGAGATTTGGTTCGAGCTAAGTTGAGTTGATGTTGAGTTAAGGTTTAGTTAGCCTGCATTAGGGCTGAGTCAGTTGTTCGGTTTGGGGAGTTATTTAATAGTTGATTTGGAGCTAGGTTAAAGTTTAATTTGGGGTTGATTTGATAATTGATTTGAGGGTTTGGTTGGCGGTTAATTTCGTGATTGCGGTTAGAATTATGTTGCGATTGAGATGGAAGTTGATTTATATATATATATATATATATATATATATATATATATATATATATATATATATATATATATATATATATATATATATATATATATATACATATATATACATATATATATATATATATATTGAATTGAAGGCTGAGCTGAAGATAGACTTAAGAGATTCATTTCGGAATTAATATGAGAGTTGTATTAATCAAGACCGAAGTTGTGACCACCTTATGAGGTTTCATCCCTGTATATTTTATTTGTTGAAAACAGTAACTCAGAGGCGACTTAATAATAATAATTATAATTATCATCAGCTACTTATTCAAATGATTTCCACCATACTGCTCATTGTTGCAACTAAGAACTACAATTAAATTTTTACCTGCCACTAAATTATAGAAGTTTGATTTGAGACGGACCCTGTCCTATAATCTATTAATGTTACCAATAAGCAGTAACCAAAATTAAAATGAAAATACGCTAATTAATTACTAAAGTGTGAAGTCCCAACTGGAGTGCTTGTAAATTAGGAAGAGCAAAAATCGTAACAATACAATTTCTAAACTACACGTCTGTTGGACATTTAAAATATCTGAAAGACGATTCAAATTTCTCGGGAGTCAGGAGTAAATAATTTTTTAATTTTTTTTTTAGATTTCTCATTTAAAAATACACACAACCACAAATTTTAACGTCCATAATCCCTCCCCTGCCCCCCCCCCCCCCCCATAAATATTTTTTAATGCGATTTTAAAACATAGGAAAAAACAATCGTTATTCATTTTTATATTGTTTATGCTTTCAATAGGTGAAGGTATGAACAGTTTTTCTACAATTTTTCAGAAGCGTTTCACGGATATTCGAACAGAAACAGCGTGTGAGTTTAACTTTATTCGGATTCATTTGTTTATTGGTTTTTTTATTTCGATTTTATTTTAATTGTGCTGTGTATCATTTTGTATATTATTATTATTTTTAGTAGAATGCCTTGAAGAAGGTCAAACCTTAATAATGCAAGCAGCATGAGCGCGACACAAACGAATTGCGAGAGGCAATAGAACGGACGCACAAACTGAGTAAATAAATAAACAACACAGAATCAACACGGTAGAAAGACGTAAGCAAGAATCTCAAGCACATGTAGCACGGCATAATGTATTTAGAGCGAGAGCGGTGCGTCAAAACAATATAGACATATTCGGAGCACAGTATCGACAAGGACAGCAAACGAGCCGTGCATTAACACGTGCATAATTCGTTCGTCTTGCGTTCGAATATGCACCAAACAAAGATTTTTTACCGCATTCTAAAATTGGCATCAGTGCAATGGACTCATAATTCCAATATTGTCACGCGTTAAGATTTCGCAATGAAGCACCCGGCATCTGTTGCGCATCAGTTTTTGCACAAGATATACACATTCAATTGTTGCTTCCAAATGACGTCGTTAGGAGTAACAAAAATTCACGATCACAGATCCGACGGACGCAACTTTGAGTCTACATTCAAAATACGAGGCAAGGTGTACCATAAAATTGGTTCATTGATGCCGATGCCTAATGATAACTCAAAGTTTCTCCAAATATATTTTATGGGCAGTGATGAAGAATGCGTGACAACCAGGTTCCAGTACAATTTCATCTAACGGTCAGAAGAGCGAGCAATTGTGGAATTGTTGAAAAATTTTATAAAGAATCGAAATCAACTTATTCCATTGTTTAAAAGAGTGTGATCACAATTGAGAAATCATAACTATCAAATCGTGATCAAGGCCGACAAAGTACCATCAGGAGAATATACCATACGTTGCTGGATGTTCTCGATTTAGTGGCAAAAGCGAGGTTTGCCTCATGCTCATATTTTGATTTGGCTTGATGTTAAAATCCGCCCAGAAAAAGTTCATCAAATAATTTCGGCAGAAATTTCAGATCTGCTAGGTGTGCTGCTTTTAACATAGACAATAGAAAATATGCAAAGCGTTTTCCAATGCAGTGCATTAATGATACTATTATGGATATCGACAGCTATCCATTGTATCGACACAGAAACACTGAGAATGGTGGCCACACATTCACAATGCGAATCTCGAACACTACAAATCAAATTGAAATTGATAATCAGTGGCTGTTCCAGCCACCACAAACGACTCAGCGAATTTTTCACACTATGTCAAAAACCTGGGTATCGACTTTGGTCGCAAAATGAGGATTGAGGATTGAGAATTTTGTATATGTACACGGCGTATAATATACATTTTGCTATTGTGTGCCGTCAAATATTTTTATTGTATTAGTGTGTTTTCTCATGATGGTAAGTATCAAAAATAAGCTAAGCGGGTGAAATCGGTTCAACATTTTTGTTGCTTCCGCTCGCCTTGAGTTATTTTTTCCTACCTTTGAACATGAGGAATTCATGTTTTTCTATCTATTGTTGTTGTAAACGAGACATTCATTTTACTTCGTTACCGAAAATCCAAAACAATATACGCAATCAATTGCTCGTGGTGATCTTCAATATAAAAAACAAAAAGCAGCATAAATAAATGGTTTTTAATTTTTACATTCTTCGTCGACCACATTCATAATATTTTTAACTTTTTTTTTTTTTTTTTTTTGAGTTATGTGAGAATAAACATTTGAAAAATCAAAAAAAAACAATTCAGTGTTATCTCATGCGCACGAAAGGAATGTTGTTAATATTTTTATTTCCAGTAATTTTCTGCAAAATTTAAAACTAATAAAATTGTTAATTAAATAATGATTTAAAGATAAATAAATTTTAACTAAAAATGGAAAATAAGTCAAAAAAATATTTATTAACTATAATTTTATTAATAATTTAAAATGATGAAAAATCACACAACGTACATCCACCCTTTCCTGTGCTTGAATTAACACTAAGCCAAAATAACTAATTTACTTCTTGTATTTTCCACATTATATTTTATATCCCTCTTTTTCGTGTCATTTTATCTCTCTTATTTGCATCGTGTTAAACAAAAAACTTAAAAAAACGCCCATTAGACACTGTCAAATGTGCTTATTTTTTAGTTTTTTGTTTAATATAACATGGCATAAGGTTTTTTTGTTTAACATCGGATAAGAGGAATAATGTGAAAAATATAAGAAGTAAATTAGTGATTTTAACTTTTAGTGTTAATTCAAACGCAGGAGAGGAAGAATGTACCTCGTGTGTCTTTTCATCATTTAAAATTATTAACAAAATTATAGTTTATAAATATTTTTCTGATTTATTTACCTTTTTTAATTAGTATTTATTTATCTTTAAATCATTATTCAAGTAACAATTTTATTAGTTTTAAATTTTGCAAAAAATTAATGGAAATAAAAATATGTACAACCTTTCGTACGCATGAGATGACACTGATTTTTTTTTTTTTATATTTCAAATGTTTATTCTCTTTTTTTCTCTATTCTTTGGACACCAATACAATTTACCAATACTATTGCCTTCCGGTAATTCTCAACTCAATCCTCAAATTGCGACCAAAATCGCTACCCTGATGTTTTCGAACAATTCACAAAAACACTATTATATACCGACGTTCCACGCTATTTTACATGGAATAAGTCAGGTAAAAAATGGGACCTACGCAGACAAGGCGAACTATATCCAACAATGGCAGGCTTATTCAGAGACAAAGCATTGGGATGACTTTTCACAGTACATCCAAAACAACGTGAATGTTTCTTTTTACGTTTGCTGTTGATGAATATTTCAAGACCAACGTCTTTTGAATTTTTGCGAACAGTCAATGGGCAAGTGTACAATTCATATCAAGATGCATATCGCGAGATGCAATTGCTGGAAGACGGCAATCATTGGGATCTGACGCTTGCAGATGCCGTATTTGCATCAATGCCGAATAATATTCGTCAACTGTTCGCAATTTTAGTGACGACATGTTACCGAACACAATCATCGGATTTCTGGGACAAATATAAGGACTACATGACTGAAGATAAACTGCACCGAATTAGATACATAAACTAAGATCCAAGCGTTAGTGTTGATTGAGGATTTGAGTATTCTTATTTTAAATTGGCCAATTAACCATTATGGTATGCCATCGCCTGATCGCCCGGCGGCCGACTTAGTTAATAGTGACGTGCTGCGAGTAGAACAGTATAACAATGTTGACTAAGCTACATTTATTGCGAACAATAAGCCAATAATGACTACCGGACAAAAAAATATTTATGATCAAATTATGCTGACTGTTCCTGCTAAACAAGGCGGGTTATTCTTCATGGATGCACCAGGCGGAACCGACAAGACGTTTCTAATATCACTTATCCTTGCAAAGATACGTTCGCAGCAGTAAGTTGCTTTGGCAATTGCAACGTCGCTGCCACTTTGTTAGACGGTGGACGAAGGGCACATTCAGCACTCAAACTGCCGGTAGATATTCATAACAAACCAAACGCAATATGTAGCATCAAAAAAAATTGGAATGGGTGCAGTTTCAAAAGACTTCAATAATTATGTGGGATGAATGTACTATGGCTCATAAACATTCACTTGATGCATTGCACAGAGCTATGTAAGATTTAAACGGCAACAACAAACTATTCGGTGGTGCTATCTTGTTACTATCCGGTGATTTCCGAGAGACATTGCCAGTCATTCCAGGCTCTACTTAAACCGATGAGAATTAACGTATGTTTGAAACAATCATTTCTATGGCGAAGAGTAGAGACAGTTCGATTGACCATCGACATGCAAATAAAATTGCAAAATGATCCGTCAGCCCAAATAATATCTGAACAATTTGCTGGATATTAGCAACGGCAATATCGAAATGCATCCAAACACACAATGCATCAATGTGCCAGACAATCTTTGCACTATCGTTAATTCAAAACATAAATTAATTGAAAGTGTCTTCCGCGACATACTGAATAATTACATGAACCATAATTGGCTCAGTAAACGTGCTACTTTGGCAGCGAAAAATGTTCATGTTGACGAAATTAACTTTCAGATACAAGAGTGGTTGATAGGCGTTGTTGATGAAAACTACGCAGTAAGTTATCCAAGTGAATTTTTAAATTCACTAGATATGCCAGGAATGCTACCACACAATCTTAGATTTAAGACTGGTTGTCCGATAATTCTGCTTCGTAATTAAAACCCACCCAGATTATGCAACGGCACATGTTTGGTCAACTTGCGTTCTGTTGCCACGTATTTCGATGATACGCTCGGAAACCACAACCTATTCAAACGGCTCCAATTCCCGATTCGTTTGCCATTCGCAATGACAATCAACAAATCTCAAGGGCAGACAATATCCATTTGTGGACTGAACTTAGAAAATCCATGTTTCCATATGTGAGTAAACCATCGAATCTATTGATATTGGAAAAAGACGGATTGACAAAAAAAAATTGTTCTCGAAATCGCATTACATTAAATTTAAATTCATCACTATAATTTAAAACAATAATATTCTTTAGGCTTAAGAATAAACCTTTATTTACCTCATTTATAACATTTAATTTTAATCCATTATCGATTAAGAATTTTCATTTTATTAATTACAATTGAATATTAGGTGATTAATAAATAAAATAAAAAATCTGTATCGAAAGTGTTTTATATGGATCGTGTTCCGCAACTTTAAGGAGCATATGACTTGCGCATGTTTTCTATGTATGTAAGTCAAATGCATAAATACCAGACATCAGTGCCACCAGATAAACGGCGGTGTGGTAGGACAACGTCTGCCGGGCCCACTACTAACTTATATAAATCAAGATCAAGGTATTCGATTACAACTTAGATTACGACTTCCACTTAAATTTCACTAAATATTTTTTTTTATGAATATACGATTGGTTAGCACAAGATAACACAATTTCTAAACTAAGCGTCGTGGGATACTTGAAAATTCCAGAAATCCGGTCAGGCTTCTCAGGTGTTTCTAAACTAAAACAAATTAATCGATTATTTTATTAGGACTTACCATTTAATAGCTAATTGTTTCGTTTCCTATTTTATGAAATACAAATCCTAATTTAATAATTAATACCTAACAAATAAGCTCCTAACACCCTAACCAAAAATTAAGTTGGGCATTTAAATTGTAAGGACAGTCAATTAAACATTAAATTTAACAGGCCTTAAAGTGATAGCCTGCACGAATTTTAAAATTGTATCATATAGTTATTCGAGCATAACAGCACAAGACGGCACAATTCTAAAACCTAAATAATTGCTAGATGCTTGAAGATTTTGGAAGGCTGAGACAGGTTCCTCGGGACTTCCTGAGAATCGTAATCGACATGGAGATTAATTAGTAATTCTAATCTTCCTAATCTAATTCTATTTCTAAACATCCCTAACAATAAGTTACAAAATAAACAACATGTTAGCACTGACATGTACAAAACACAAAACGTCTGGTCATGCCTCCTTCTGTGCAGCTTATGCTGCGTAAAAAAAAAAATTTAAGCAGCCATTATGCGAAAAATGGCGGATGTATTTTAATCAGAGATGGATAAAACGCCAAAAAATCTGATTTTTCGGCAAGTTTATCAAAATAAGCCAAAAATATTAAGTTATGGTCAAAAACTGTCTGGAAAAGTCAAACACTGTCGAAAAGTATCAAAAAGTGTGCGTTTGGTATTGTAAAAAATTATTTCATGAAATTTTTTTTGAAATATACCGGTTGTGAAACTAAAATTTTACATTGTCAATATTTTTCGTTGTCAAAAACATGTGTTTTGAAAGATTGTCAAGAACTCGTATCTAAAAGTGTCGAAAACTTTATCATAAATCCAAACAATTATTATGATCAAAATAAAAACAGCATTCTTTTTACTTCGTATGGTTATGTGTCTGAATGAAAGGAAAAACGTCGCTCAAAAATAGAGCGTGCCAAAAAAAAATATTTCCAATAGTACAGTGTGACCTATGCGTAGTGAATGTATGTAAATATTCATTTAAAAACCATACAAAATGCACTGAAAACGGTAAAATACCATATGTAACAAAAACTAAAAATTTTGAAATGTCCAAATTCTAAAAATTGTGTTGTACTAAAATTCTTCAATTTATACTTATTCAAAAATTTCATAACTTTTATAAATTTTATTAATTCTCTAAACTCTAAAAGTGCTATAAAATTCATAAATTCTATAAATTTTTTGAATAATAAAAATTCTTTAAATGTTCTATAAATTCTATAAAATTTAATAATGCCTTCGAATTCAACAAATTTTATAAATTCAAAAAATTCGATAAATCGTATAAACTTTAATAATTCTTAAAATTGAGCAATTTCTATAAATTTTTTGAATTTTATACAGTCTAAAAATTCAGTTATGGTTCATTAAATCCTGCAAATCCAGTGAATAGTCATTAAAAAATTATTGCATTAGAATGATTATGATTTTTTTTATTAAGTCATGCTTATTGATCGATAACAATTATATGTAAAATATAATGGGCCACATACTCCATTCTTTAGCAAACACAAAAGCAAGCAATTTTAGCAAAATCGCGAGAAATGGTATACTCGATATTTTTATTTAGCGGATTTTTTGCTGATATGCTAAAATGGTATATACTCGAAGTTTTTGTCTTGACTAGAAAGCAAGCAAATAGTCACAGTTAATTTAATTTTTCAATTAAGAGTTCTATTTTTCAATTAAAATTTTTGTAATGATGTAACGATGTGTGAATAAATTTTCAAACATATTTTCTGTTTTTGTACATAAAACAAGTTTACGGATTCACGAGATCGATTTTTTTGCCCTATAGGCTACTTTTTTCTGAGCTTCAGATCCAATCAGGTCACTCCACGGTTGATTCATGAGGTCGATTTTTACTCTGGAAATTTATTTTCGTGTCACTTAATTTCTAAAATAATATAAAAAAAATGTGATTTAATTGATTTATCGTAGGAGTTCGGCCAAAATACTTATATTTTTTATTCAGCACAATGACATTTGGCTACTAAGTATAAGAGATATATTTTGCATTGTTTTAGCAATCCTGTATGGGGTTTTACGCAAACAATTTTGTTGTAAGCAAATTGGCCATATTAACCAACCTGCAATTTGCAAATTGCTTAATTATCGAGTATCTGCCCCAATATAGGTCAAATGTTCACCCACGGATTCGGCGGCACATATCAATCAGTTTGTCCAAATTTAGGATGACTTCCGGGCTCCTTTATTCCACCAATATTATCTCGTTCTTAAGCTCTTGAATTGTTACTGGCTTGATTTGTCTATTGGCATAAACCTAACTTTTGAATAACCCGCGATTAATGGAGTCCAAGGGTGTTAAATCGCACGACCTCGGTGGCCAATTAACCTCGATGTTTCGCGAGATTATGCGTCCCATTGCTACATTGGCGGTGCGACATATAAAACAGTCTTGTTGAAACCACATATCGCCCACATCCGTATCATCCAATTCAAATATATTCAAATTAAAATTTTTAAATATACATAAATTTGCAATTTGAAGTTATTGGAGGAAAAAAAGAAACTTATTTCAAATTAATTATCTCAAAAATTAGCTAAAACTCCTTGTAATTTAGATCTAAAAATACAAGTCAATGTACTAAGTAAATCTGTCAAAACAGAAGTAAATATTATAAAAACTGAACACTACGAGACAAAATGTATTGGGTTGAAGAGCTTTTAGGAAATGGTATAGGAAACATACTGGAATTGATGAAATTGTGGTTGATGAGCATCATGTAATTTCAAATGATCTTGATATAGCTGAATTATTTAACAATTTTTTTGTAAGTGTGATTCAGGACATAACAGCGGATGCGAAAATCGTTTGATTTTCATGACACGTTCCGGTTAGAAATCTTAAATGTAATTGCTTCAATTAAATTAACAAATTTGACTGGAAATAATAGTGTTAGTCCTTTGATATCGTATACGTGGAATTAATAAGTTTTCACCTTTGTATTTGCCAGTTAATAAAGTTGCATCAGTGTTATTGTTCAATAATATTTTTACAGTCAATCTTGTTCCATTATAAAACCGTGGTTGATTTAAATTGCGTAAACGAATTATTGGCACACCAAGAAGTTGATTTCCAGGCAAATCACGCGAATTTAAAAATTCAATTGAATACCAATATTAATGTCACTGATGATTTGTTTCATTACGTACAATATTGGGATATACACAAAAATCGGCAGGCAATGTTGTTAATGCTGTTAATGTTATTGTCCATTGCAATTTTTCCCTTTCAAATGTGTAATAATTGGTTTGCAAATAAATAGGGTGTGCCCGCATGTTTACAGTAAGTGATGGTTTTTGAATATATAACCACGAATGAAATGCTTTTGGCTGTTGACCGTGTGATGACTGGTAAAAATTGTCTAAGATCACCTGCCAATAATATAAAAGCACTTCCAAATGGTTGTTGGTTGCTACGTTAATCTTGTAATGTTGGGGCCAATGCCTTGAATGATTTTTTGTATGCCACTCATCTTGCATTGTTTTAGTACCTTTGTCATTCCAGCTGTTTGCGAAATATTGCATGCATTGTGTGCCTATTAGTTCCATATTCAATGGTAATTTAAATGCAGAATGTGCCGTTCTTCCACCATCTAATAAAGTGGCTGCAATTCCAGACGAGGCCGTTGCCAACGCCATATTGCTGTTTGATGGTATTGTTGCCAAAATTAACGAAATTAAATATGTTTTTTTAGTATCTCTGTATCTCAGTGTCGTAGACGTGTTTTTGCTGTTGATTCATGTTTGGCAAATTTTGTTAAACAAATGTATTTAATGCATTAGTATCGTAATTTTTTTCACGTTGTATTTCACGATTAAAAACGCGTCTGTAATGGCTCGTTTAGTACTTTATTTACCAACATTAAACAAATGTCTTCAATGGAAATTAATACTTGATTATACATCTCCGGAGTTTATTGTAATTCTGGATCGTCATTTGCATGACGTGCTTGTTGTAAAATCTCATCTGTCATGATGCTTTTATATTTTTCCACAATTCTAATAGATGTGATGAAAGTTGATATTATAATTGCGAATAAAGTACGAATTTGATATGGATAAGCAGCAAGTGATGCATTGAGAAGCGAATGATCAAATGCTCATCATTTTCAAGCAAATTTATTTGTTGGTAGGCGTCAGGATATGATTTATACCTTATTTACGTAAGTACATTTCATTAGTGTATAATCGACTTAAGTCATAACTTGAAAATAAATTTGGGTGGCCAGTTACTGCTTGTCGTTGTTTATGACATTCAAATTGTTTTCTGGGTGCATTTCAAGTGAAATAATTTGGAACTTCTGAATACAATAACGTTTTAGAGCAGTCATTAATTAGGCACAACGAAAGAATGCAATCAATGTTGTTGTCGGTGGTTGTGCTGCTCGTTCCATAACATTTACTGTTGTAAAATAAAATATTTGTCCATTTTCTAAATGAATGGCCAAATGTACATACTACAGTCGGATATCTTTCATGAATTGGAAAAGCGAATATGGGCCATACATGAAGTATCTTCCTATTTGATATTGTCTGATTTCATCCAAATTATTTGCAGGTGCTACTCCGAAAACAACCATGTCACTGCCCGTACGAGCTTGGTGTCCTATTTAGAAAATTCAATTTTTTTTAAGAATTGCGATTTTTTTGTTTGACGTTGTTGATACTCCCTGGGAAGCCGTAGAGCTGCTGCTAAGAAGCCTTCAAATCTTGCCTAATATCTTATAAACGTAACAATTTCTTCGCACCAGAACAATTTCGTCTCATTATTGACCGCTACAGTTTTTTGTGCTGTTATGGTTTTTGTAAGATATGTGATGTGTATGAATTCCACAATCACGAGGATTTTGGTAGGCAACTTCTTTGGTCTGCGGACAAAAAAATCATGGTTAAAATTAAGTCGTTTTATGAAGTAACAAAACATTTTTAAATCAGAGGTCGATATCCGCTAAATTTAAAGTAAAAACTTTAGGAGCTTAGGTCTAAATCTACCAAATCTATCAAATCTGATTAAAAATTCAGTTAATCTGATTAATTTATCATCGAAGTTGGCAATTAAGGAAAAATAGGCACCAGGTTTTAGGAATTAAATACTTTACTATTCAACGCAATACACTTGACTAGAATTATAAAACGAGCAGCGGTTTTGTTTAAAGCAAGCAATTACGAGGAATTTGTTTTAGTTCGACTGTCAACACTTTTTAACTAAAAAAACTAACTGTTGTGGAATTGAAAGCGCCTTTTCGGCCGTAGGGCAGTTTGCACAAAATATAAATTTCGTCTTAATGGCATATGTAATCATAACTATTGTTATGCTTTGTTTAAGACTCAAAACGACCATATTTATAAAATTTAAATTGAATGTTTATTTTTATTTCTAGCATAAGAAGAACTCAATAAAATAATTAGGTCAAACTAATACCTTCATCCCCGCCCCCCCCCTCTTCAAAACCTTTAATTAAAAAAAATGAACTACTATTATAATGAACTACTGTCCTAATTCTGAGATATCTTTTTCTATGCTTTGGAGATTTAATAGTATAATAAAATTTCAAATTTTGGATATATAATTTGCTAAGCCGGCCAAAGCTTTCAAATTGGTTGATTACATTGGAAATTGGAAGTTGAAAAATCTAAAAAAAAATCTAGATAACTCTGAATTTTGTACGTAAAAGTTCAATTTTTTTTTCTTAATGTTTGTTTGAATAATACTGCCAGAATTTTCATAGTTCGATAATTCAGAAAAATATATTAAATTCTAATTTGGTATTAAATACCTAAGTAAAAATAATTTGACACAAAAATTAAAAATGACTCACATTCGGGTCGGGTTGCCGGTCGAATTAGGGAAACGCGCAAAAATTCAATTTTGGCAAATTTAGAAAAAAAATTCAAAAATGCTTAGCTTTAACCTTTGTTTAGTCATTTCATTATCTGTTCCACTCATATGTTCACCTAAAATATTTAGTTCCGGAGGAAAGATCTCTCTATTCTGTAGAATCTTTTCATGTTTTGCAAAATAAAATCGGATGAAGCCGACAGAATAGTTTGAGTTGGTGCAACATTTTTTAAATTGGCGAGACATGGATATGAGACGTCATTGAACAAGAATGCCTAAAATACTTAGCTGTAAATTCATTATTATTAAATTTTGAGAGCCCTGGGTTTCAGTTTTTCCGATTTCAAGGGGCGCAGTATGAAGACGTTTAAGAAGCACTGATTTAGAGCACTTGCTATTAATCATACATGCTGAATATTAACTGTACCACATGGTACCATATTCTGTGTAATAATTTCGAACAATTTTGGATCAGTTGTAGAATCTGGTATTTCAACACAAATAATACTATGAATTTCATTTCATTGAATTTAATCTATTCACCAAATTGAGCATGTGTGAATCCTCTCTTCTGCCATTCAGTTGAATCATTCAGCAACGAACTGAGCCAACAACGTTGTGCTTCACAATTAAATCCATCAAATATTTTAATATCTGCTTTAATACTCGTACTGTGACGTCATGATGATCAGTTTGCGATTGTCCAGGCACACATTCGTTTGTCGATTTGTTTTGTTATTTAGTTTTTTTTTTAAAAGATTCATCCAACAATACTTATTAAAATCTAGCGAAAGTAATTTTTTATACATTGATTGATTGATTTTCAGTGTACGACCAAGCATCAAGCAAGATCTCCCGGTTGACGGCGGGCCCACCGGACACCCTTTTTTACATTTACTTGGAAGGCTTGGATTGAGTTCGACCCGGTTACAAAAACCTTGACCGATCTCAGAATGCGCCTCCGAAAATTTGTTGTTGCAGTATGATTAAGAGCTGTCTAAATCTAATTTTATATTTTATTAGACTAACAACTGCATTCCGAAATAACGTTTATTATTTTGCTGGGTCAGATTTCTGTACATTTCTTAAATTGTAATCATTATTAATTTAAATTTCACTTAGAACTTATCAACAGTAGTTCGGAGACGATCTAACAAAATAAATGTAATTAGTATCAGCTACTTATTCAAATGATTTCCACCATAATGATCACTATCCCAACTTGAACTACGGTTTAGCACAACTGCTATTATAATGTAATGAATTACAATTAACGACACCAGTAACCTAAATCCTGTGCTCCTGTGATTCCTGAGTTCCTGTGAATTAAGATGAAAAAAATCAAGACAAAACAGTTTCTAAACTACCTGTTCGGTGGGTGCTTAAATTTTCTGGAAATCTGCATGAGGCTCCTGCTATATTCTGAAAATCCAGATCTGTTAATTAATAAAAGAAATTAAATTAAATAACGACATAAATAAACCGTACTGATGATTTAATTAACATTGTTTAGTACTTAATTATCCCATTTGCCAGCAATGTACTAATATTAATCGAATCCTAAGTATAAAAGGCCGAAAACGTCAATCGGTTTTCCGATTATTGGAACAAAAATCGGAAAATGATGGAACTTTTCCTCCAACCCCCAACACATATGTACAGCGTTCGACTGCAAACAAATTTTTCTTCACTTCAGTGAGAGACGCATACTAAAATGTGCATACTAAAATAATGCCAAACTACAAACACATTACGCAGCATGTTAAAACACCTGTCCATCACACTTCAAACACTGAGCCGAAGGGTTGGACTTCGGCTATTATGAATATTTTTTTAAAGTTGGATAAGGCAAAATTTGACCAACCTAAATCATGCAAATGTAATTCTCTCATTCATCAGGAATCATACAGCTTTGGTTTGGAAGAGTGTATGCGAGATGATTTCATTACATTGTCATTTTGTAAGGTAAAGGAAACAAACAAAGAAAATCAGAATGATAGAACCTTGTAGATGCGACCACTGTATAAAACACATGTATAGTACAAACTACATAGTACTATACAAACACGTATAGCATTCCTTCAATAAGAGCAATAAGGTTCATTGGAAATCCCATGATAAGTCGGACACTATATTGCTAAAAAAGTCGGTGTTGAATCAAGGAAAATGTGTAAAAAATACAAAAAATTTCGGAAATAAAAAAATGGGATTTATCCAACATTTGTACTAGAATAATATCGCAAAGGAATTACAAATTGCAGCTAACTTCGTTTATAGCTAAATTCAAATTTTGCAAAACATTCACCCATCATATCAAAGTAAGCAAAATTGTATCCAAACAAGGTCAATATTAACAAAAACACCAGCATAAGCAATATCATACCGCCCTAGACTCGACCAGCAGCAATCGAAATTGCAGCAACCCTTCACTGGGACAAATCAAATTTTGTTAAGCCACTCTTACAACATTTAACCAAAATACACACCAATACATATAAACAACATACCTCCCGTTCATACAACACCAGTCCTCGCTAAATCCATTCGATGACTTTAAATAAATTTCAATCCGACTATAACCAGCATTTTGTTATTCTTATTATAAATGTGAATAATTCGCCTTCGGGACCTAATCAACAATTTGTTCAAAAACTTAATTTTTGAATCCTTAATATAAAAACATAACTTTTGTAAATCCTTTAAGCTCTGTTTTTCTTAGTATCGGTTTCGCCAAATTCTTCGTAATAATAATCGTTACAGCAACACGATTAATGTGTATTACCGAAACATTGTAAATATTACATTTTATTTTTTTCAATTATGCCACTGGCTGAGAATCAATTTTCCTCATAATATCTGGGCACCATGTGGAATTTGTATAATGTTCTCGTTTATAATCAGTGAAATTAATTGTTCATACATGGAAAAAAATGTTGCGCCATCTATTGGACGAAAGGCAATTTATAGAGAAATTCTCCGACCCATCGAACTTAGTGTTACGTTTTTGCCTTATCAATCAAGGTTCGTATCACTGGATTGTGAATAAAACAAAATCAATTTAATTTATCAGCAACGAATTTATTTATTTAGCATAAAAATTATTACAACACAATTTATTAATGATAATTCATAAAATCACTTTATATAAATTATTCGCACAAAAACACTTTATAAATCACTTTTTAATTCATTTTCAATCCTTACACTATCGCTTACCAAATACTACTAATCCAATTCGACTTCGTTCGCCTTTTTATATACATAAACTAAACTTCTAGCAAGCTCTTGATTTTTAGAACAATTTTATCATGGAAAACTCCATTTTATAAAAGTTAAACATTGAGCTATTAGTTTAACTGATTCTATTACACACTAGGTGTCACCGTTACATAAGGTATTGTAGCGGTGACACCTAGTGGGTAATAGAATAAGTTAAATTAATAGCGCAATGTTTTACTGTACTAAAATGGAATTTTCCATGATATAATTGTTCTAAATATTTCTACACTATTCTTACTGGAAAAGTCATGAGCTTTCTATAAGTTTGGTTTGTGTATATAAAAAGACGAACGAGATCGAATTGAATTATTAGTATTTGGTAAGCGATATTGTAAAAATTAAAAAGGAATTAAAAAGTGATTTATAAAGTGTTTTAGTGCGAAATAAAAAGTAATTGTGATCGGAAAAATTATGCGAATAATCTATATAAAGTGATTTTGAGAATTATCATTAATAAATTGTGTTGTAATAAATTTTGTGCTAAATAAATAAATTCGTTTCTGATAAATTAAATTGATTTTGTTTTATTCACAATCCAGTGATACGAACCTTGATTGACAAGGCAAAAACGTAACAATATGGTTACGTTTCTGCCTTGTCACTCAAGGTTCGAATCACTGGATTGTGAATAAAAACAGAATCAATTCAATTTATCGACAACGAATTTATTTATTTCACACAAAAATTATTACAACACATTATTAGTTCAACTTATTCTATCACCCACTAGGTGTCACCGCCACAATCAACATTGTTCCTCAGACAAACCATCCACGTTAATATTTTTAAAGCACATTAACGTTATTATCATCTGGCACCATCCTGTAAAGAAAGTTCTACAAAAATTAACAAAGGAAATTTCACCTGATTGGATTTAGTTCGAATTTCCTTAGGCCACATTTGACCGGCTCATGCTGGTCAAACCAGCCATCTCAAAATATTCACCTATAATAAAAGATTAGCTGCGTTTTTTTATTCGCTCCGGATAGCTGCTATCGAGCGCCGTCATTTTTATACGCCTAAATTTAAATTTGACTCGCTATTTATTGGTAAACTAAACTTATTTAACATCAAACTATCATTTTTAATTCAATTGTTTAGCGAAAACATGATATAAAAAATATTTGGCTCTAGCTATGTATTTATATGGAGAGCTATCCGGAGCCACTTTTTATATGACGGCTCTCGATAGCAGCTATCCGGAGCGAATAGAAAAACACTACAATTATGTACGACTTAAAGTTGGTTAAATTTAGAAGTATTTGGAAAAAAATTAAAACTTGAGATTTTTTTATTAACAATATAATTATAAAGTCAATTAAATATTCTAAGTCAATAATTAAATTTTAAGAAAAATAATAAGAAAATAATAATTCAACCATAGATTTTTTTTTTTTTTTTTTTTTTTGCTAACAATTATCTTAATGAAAATGTTTTTATCTCATTCCTCCCTATCTATACATAGACATACTTCTTCTATACACTTAACAGTTAAAACGAAAACTAAATTAAATTTAAATTTTCTCATTTTTCTTCAAAAAAATAATAAAATAAAAATAATAATAATGAAAAATTTTTGTATTTGTTGTTGTTATTGTAACGGAAATGAAATTACGTGATAACAATTAGTTTGATAATAACAAATTAAACAAAAACAAATGGGATAGAAACTAAGAAAAGCTGAAAGTTTCTTTAAGACGACGACAAAAGCAAAAAAAAAAAACGGTTTATTAGTTTTTATTATTATTCCGTTACAGTATATATAGAGTTGGATAAATTGCATAGAACAATTAGTTTGGCAAGAATAAAACAAATTTTATCTTTCGAATTATATTTGTTGCGAAAAATTAAGTTTAAGACGACTTGAAGAATATTTTATATATCTTATACATATACACAGCTATATGTTTATACATTTTTACACAAAATGGAAATTTTTCTATTATTTAACATTTAATTATATTTTATTTATTATTAAAATTAATAAAAATGTTTTGTTAATTTTCTATATATGCAAATTAAAACGTATATATTTTATATTTTCCAATTTGTTTACAAAAAAAAAAAAATAAAAAATATTTAATTAAAATATAAAATGGTAAATTATAATAATAATTATTATTATTGTTATTATTAAAACAAAACAATATTTGATGTAAAATATAAAAATAAAATTATATTTTAATTTACCGTCTCTCTAATAATAATTTCATTTTCAAAAATGTATTATTATGTTTTAGTAAAAAATTTAATTTATATGTTAATTCTTATGTAATTAACTAAATGTTATTTAGATTTTTAAACAAAATTTAAGCTCTTACCTATACGGTATTAGCATAATAATTTTGCTTAAAGCTACCTTGAAATTTACCTCCTTGTCCTTAAAAAAAAAACAACAAAATTACATAATTTGATATTTTCATAAATTTATTTGGTTTTCATTTTGCTTCTGGCTGGTGATTATTTAATATAGGAGTACATCATCTTACATTTTTTTTATAAAATAAAGCAGAGTATAAACACGAAATTTTCTAACTCAAGATTCTTGAGGGTTTACACGGTTTAGTGTCTTGTAAGTCGAAAAAGTTGTGGACCGTAACGGATTAACCAACCTGAAGTGGCAGCGCCAGAAAAAAAAAATATTTGTACTGAATAAAATATTTCAAATAAAAATTGTGGCGCAGAGAGGCGCATGCTAATGAGGGCGCCACATGACTGATATTATTAATTGAAGAGAATTTGGTTTATTTCAATAATGTGGAAAATTCAAAGAGATTGGACTGACCAAATAATTGGTGTAAAGTCAAAAGCAACCAATACTGACAATAAAAATAAAAGAGGTGAACGTGTAGTTAAAATAGGGGTTAACTGAGCTTTGTTCTTTCGTGTTTTGCACATTTGCTACTTAGTTTAATTAGTAAAACCCAAATAGATCCTTTTGGTTGGTACAAATTGGTTTGTTTTGCCATAAATATCTGTACGGTGGGTGTTTCACGCATTAAAACAATTCAACCTTTAAGGTTTCACTTCGACTAAAAACAGGTTTTCAATTATTGATATCGCTATATCTGATGACGGTTGTAGCCTTTTTTAAAAAATGCAGTTTTCAACGTTTTATGTTCCGCTGTTACATAAATTTTATTTAATTAATTAGATTTTTAAAATTCTAAAACGGAAGTTATGCACAATGCCAAATTTTCCTAAAATAATTTCTTCTCGGCTGCTCGGCTTTCACGTAATCTGACTCAATATAGATAAAAGTGACTTTATGTTCCAAAACATATTTATATTTAAAAGACAATGCACCAAACTCGTTTGAAATCAAAGCTCTCGACATCACAAACGATACCGATTTTAGGGTTTGCTTCCACCTTTTGCGCTTCAAATTCATACTTGCACAAATCAAATCAAGCCTTTTGCGATACAAATTTAGCATTTTGCAATTCAAGTTTTGATTAGAAAAAGTTTAATTTGATTTTCAGAAGATTGAATATAACTGACAAAAGATTAAATTTCTTTTGTAAAAGGTTCAATTTGATTTGAGCTAATATACTTATCTGCTTTGCTGCTAAGCAGCTTGCCTAATACCATTGTGATGTTCATTGTAAATAATATCTAATCGCGGCTGAAAACATTTTCGGCGGGATTCTCCAGATTTTGGAAATTCTCTTTGCTTCCCGATTTCATTTCACCTTGTTCCAAATTTCATCTTTTGATCACTTTTTAAAATTTCGCAAGATTATTGGAGTTTAGCATGGAGATGACATGCGCGATGTTGCGATGACCCACCAATAAAGTCTCGGTCTTATTCGTTGTCTCAAACAAGTAAAGTTATTCGAGATTTTCGAAATCGTTCGAGTATGTTTGAGATTGTTGGTTGTAGTTGATTGTTCAATGTTATTCGAGAATCTTATGCCCCTATTCACAAAATGTAAAAATCCTATAGCTGTAACTCTACAGAAATTTTTTATAGAGCAAAAGTTAGAGAGCACTAAACATTGGTATTCACAGACTGTAAGAAGTTCGCCACTCTAAGAAAATAAATCATAACAAGTCATTCAGGCTGTAAACTCAAATGATGGAGAATCAAGGAGATTATTTACAAGCACTTACCTGATAGAAAATGCTAAGTATTTTTCATCGAGTGAATCCGATGGAGCCATTTTCGCGAATGAAATCCAAGATGAATCAACAAAAAAAGTTTGTGCGTGGTGCAAAATGTGAGAAATGTGCATTACATTTTTTTACTATGATATCACATACGTGCAACTACTGCCGATTTCTGAGCAATCACATATATAGTTTCTCGCTCGAAAGTCATGAACCGTAGTCATCTTTCTTATGCTCATTCGGTATGGTATCAACTTCCACATCCATAAACGATAAATGGATTGATCAACACCCATTATACATTTGTATATACGTTCAGTTTATCTGCATTTGAAAGTTATTAATGCCCCTATTCACAAAATGCAAAATTTTTGTAACTGTAACTATACAGAAATTACTTTCAGAAATTATTCTGGGGCTTTTTCCACCAATTAAATCCAGATTTCATCACAAAAAGTAATACCGGTAGCATCAAATTTTACACCCAAATACGATAAATGGGGTGATTACTTTATATCTTCAGCTTGACGGCATGTGTAAGGTATTTATTTTGAACAAGTCGCATTATGGCGTTCCTTAGACCATTGTTATGGCGAATAGGAAATTTCACAAGAATCTAGTTGTAAGACATCAGATGTTGTTTTCTGAACTCATCGATATTTCCACAATCTTTCACAAATATTCTAGAAAAAAAATTATTTTGGTAGGAATTGTAGACATCATAAAGCATACTTGAATAATTGTTTCATTAAGAAAACTACAAAATAAATCATCTTAATTTCTTACAGGTAAATCGATCCTACCGAGAGTAGTACTTCCTGAAAAAATCATCTCGAAAAATTGTTACTCTGCCGAGTTATAGGCCAATAAAATCAAGATATTGTTACGATTTTTGCCTTGACATTTAAGGTTCGTATCACTGGATTGTGAATAAAACAAAATCAATTCAATTTTTCATCAATGAATTTATTTATTTAACACAAAAATTATAACAACACAATTAACTAACGATAATTCACAAAATCACTTTAAATAAATTATTCGTACAATTTTTCTGATCACTTTTGCTTTTTATTTCGCACAAAAACACTTTTTAAATCAATTTTTAATTCCTTTTTAATCTTTACACTATCGCTTACCAAATACTAATAATAATCTTACAAGTTTACACTATCGCTTCAAGAATGTTCATGACTTTTCCAGTTAGAATAGTGTAGAAGCATTTAGAACATTTTTATCATGGACAATTCCATTTTAGTACAGTAAAACATTGAGCTATTAATTTAACTTATTCTATTACACCCTAGGTGTCACTAACACAATATGTAGATTTAAGTCAACAAATTTGTTACTGTAAACTTACATAGCATAATGTGACGGTGACACCTAGGGTGTAATAGAATAAGTTAAATTAATAGCTCAATGTTTTACTGTACTAAAATAGAATTTTCCATCATAAAAATGTTCTAAATGCTTCTACACTATTCTAACTGGAAAAGTCATGAACTTTCTAGAAGTTTCGTTTGTGTATATAAAAAGGCGAACAAGATCGAATTGGATCAGTAGTATTTGGTAAGCGACAGTGTAAAGATTAAAAAGGAATTAAAAAGTGATTTAAAAAGTGTTTTTGTGCGAAATAAAAAGTAAAAGTGATTTGAAAAATTGTGCAAATAATTTATATAAATTAATTTTGTCTTATTCACAATCCAGTGATTCGTACCATGATTGACAAGGCAAAAACGTGACAATAATTTACGTTTTTAGAGTCTAGTTACATTTCGTGAATAGGATTTTAGTACTAATGTGAAATTTTACGGTTATAGAGCGAATTTACATTTTGTGAATAGAGGCATTAGATCCTATTCGAATAATACACATTTGTACATCGTTTTGTTTAGCTTAGTTAAGCAGCGTTTTTGCTTTGTAGTATTAGTAAGATTAAGCTACTTCACAAATAACCTCGATAATCCTACGAATTTTCTACGGTTTTCTATATTTTTGAAAAACGCTGTCCGAAATTATGCATTATTATCCAGATTTCCTGTATGTGAAGTTAACCCAGACTTTCATCCCAAAAAAGAAAAAAAAATATCATCTGGCAACACAAAAGTTACAACGTTATCCCAGTCCAAGATTATTTCATACGATATAATTTACTCGATCCCACCAGAAAATAAATTTTACGTTATTTTATAATATATTTTATTAATTGCAAAAATTAAAAATTACTTATATTATAAAAATAAAATATTAAATTTTAAAGAAAAAGGCCTTAAGGTTAGAATATTACCGGGATTTGATCGGAATGTTTCTTTTCCGGAAACCATCAGTGTGTATTTCAATTTGGCATTGCATTATCTAACTCCGTTAATCATATCAAGATGATTTGCATGTTGAGATTGTCGCTATAATTATTTAGGTTAGCTGATATTACCGAAATTTAATGCAACTGGATGGGATTTGGCCCTTCGATGACCAGGATGTTTTTTTCCCCGGTAAACTTCGATATGCCATTCCATTCGATTTTACATTGCATTATCTAACCGTTAATCATATCAAGATGGTTAACATGTTGAGATTGGTTGCTATAATTATTTAAATTAACATAGTACTGAGATTTCATACAAATGGAAACGATTTGTCCATGCGATTTGGCCCTTGACATTAAATTTCCCGTTATAAACACTAAGACAGATTAAAAATACAAACTACAGACTAAATATCCAAACAAAATGATTTTGAATTTAATTAGATTTCCCATTATAAGGTGTAGGCCTATTTGTATTAAATTAATATAAATCCAGTTCTATACCGATGGCATACGGATGGTTTCCGGAAAAGAAACAACCCGGTCATCGCAGGGCCAAATCCCATCCAGTTGCATTAAGTTTCGGTAATACCAACTATAACCTAAATTATTATAGCACCAATCTGAACAAGCCAATCATCTTGATGTTATTAATGGAGTTAGATAATGCAATACCAAATCGAATGGGATACCGATCGTTTTGGAAAAATAAACATCCCGGTCGTCCAAGGACTAAACGCTTCCGTTTTCATGAAATTTTTGTACTATGCTAACTTAAATAATTATAACACCAATATCGACATGCAAACCATCTTGATATGATTAACGGAGTTGGAAAATGCAATGCCGAATCGAATGGTCTACTGATGGTTTCCGGAAAAGAAACATTCCGGTCAAATCCCGGTGCTATTCTAATCTTAAGGCCCTTTTCTTTAAAATTTAGTATTTTCATCTATAATTTCCCGTATAATATACATCCGTGCAATAGTATTAGGCCAAATGCATTTCTGCAAGATTAGGGTGGTTTAGTACAGGAAATTTAAATAAAAGTACATTTTTGATTTTAACGATTTATTTTTATTAACAAATTAATATTTGGTTGGTCCACCTTTCGCCTTAATCACAGCAGCCACTCTGTTTGGCATTGACCATACCAATTTAAAACACTCTTCGTTCTTAATATTACTCCATTCACGCTTTAACGCGGCCAGTAGCGATTGTTTATTTTTTATTCGACGTTTCCTTATGTTTTTTTTTTTAAACTGCCCAAATATGCTCAACCGGATTGAGGTCCGGTGATTGTGGCAGCCAGTCCAAAAGACCAATTTCTTTCCAAGCGATCCACGTCATAGTGTATTTTGATTTGTGGCAAGGGGCGTTATCCTGCTGGAGTTTGACACTGTCAGTGATTGTATCGCTGAAAATTTTTCTTTTAGTTTCAAGGGCTTCCGTATACTTAACGCTATTCATGTGCCCCTCACACATCACCATTTCGCCAACTCCATTTAGACCCCACCGTGTTTAACTGTGGGCACCACACATCCTGGGTTGAATGCTTCGCCCACTCTTCGCCTGACATAAGTCAAACCCGGTGTTCCAATTAGCTATTCAAAATGAAAAAAAGATTTAATTTAAGATTGAATTATTAGCATTGCAGAACGTGATTTCAAAGACGTTGACTTTTTTTAATGTAATACATAAAGTAAATAACAATACCTCAAAGTTAAACTCGTCAGACCACAGGATGTTTGGCCAATCTGCCACTGTCCAATATTTATATTTTTTCGCCCACGCCAACCGATTTTTTTTATTCCGCTCTCACAGCCATGGCTTCTTCCTTGCTTTAGACCCAATTATCATAGCTTTAAGAAGCCTTCTCCGTACCGTCCACACACATACCGAGCTGCCTTTTGTTTCAGACAAAGCTGCAGCGAGGTCTACAGCAGTCTTTCTGTGGTCCTGTAGAGACTGCATTATTAGCCGTCGGTCTTTACGAACCATTGTGACCTTTCTTCTGCCTGTTCTTGGTCTGTTTACATGAGCACTGGTCTCCTGAAAATGTTTTAGCGTACATATATTGCACAGCGCAACGTGAGCACTTCACTTCCCGGGATATTTGATCTTAAGACATGCCTTACTCATTTAAAATCTTTATTTTGATGCGCTGTTCTGCATTTTTCTCATTTTTTTCGGCATGGTTAATAGAATAAATTTCACTTTACAAATTTACTGGTAATAATTAAATATTACACGTGTGTATTCAATGAAATCACTGATAACACAATGAAATTCTAAACGTTAAACAGCAAATTCGAATAAAGAACACCTGTGTGCCGTAAAATCCGGTTTTTGTTTTATTTCTCTTAAAAAAGACAGCCGATGCAATAATAAAACAAAATAAAACTGTTATTTAAGCACTAATTGTTGAGAGAGTGACAAACAATAGGATTGGCTAATACTTTTGCACGGATTGTATTTTAATTTTAATTTTTGCGATTAATAAAATATGTTATATAATAAAGCAAAATTTATTGGGCTGGGATAACGTTGTAACTTTGGTCTTGCCAGATGATATTTGTTTTCTTTTCTGGGATGAAAGTCTGGGCTAACTTCACATACAACAGATTTTTCGATATTATTGAAATTTTAGAGCTCAATCTATTGTAGATTCACATAATAAAAAAAATTATTCCAATTTTTCGGGACTAATCGAGATTATTACGGGATAGGTTTCTTAAGTTTTTCGACAGTTTTAGGATTATTCGAGGTTTTTCGAGTTTTTCGAATTTTGTGTGGCAATGTTCAGCGCTTAACTTTGAGTTATGGAAACTTGCAGAGTTCCACATATAATTCTTTCAGTGATTACAGGATTTCCTTTGGTTATACATACTTGGATAATTCAACATTTGAGAACATTTTAGAATATTTAAGATACTATGAAAATTCGACATTTTTGAGATTATTTCGAAATTGTTGATATTTTAAATTAAATTTGAAGTTTGTAATGGTTTATCGATATATTTAAAAATCGTCATTTAACATTTAGTCGATTGCAAGTCGTCTCGTTCGAGTTTGAGTATCGCATTTCGTTTATATGTATAAAACATTAATTGCTTTGCGGCGTAAAATTGTGTATTTCCTTATTCAATAAAGAATTTAAGCAAATTTTGATTAGTTTAGGTTACCGGCAAAAACTTGCGGTAAATGGAAAGTCACAACGTTCACCGATAAATGATTAAGGTTTGGTGGACACTACGATCGCTGTTAACCGGTAACTTTCCACTAAAAACATTTAGGCCATAATAAATACCCTAAATACAACTGTTTTTGATCCGGTTTTTATTTTAAATATTCAAAATTTTCTAGCACAAGCATTCCTGGAATATTAGCTCAATTCAATGGCCCAGCAATTTGTAATTGAACTGGAAACATGCCATGTGGTAATTGTTTTTAGTTTACAGCTATTTGACTAAGTTTTCACGACATTGCTAAAGAAAATTTTGAAATAAAATACCAAAAATGTTCAAAACAAAATATTTTTACTGCACGTATAGAATCCGGCTCCATCCGAAAGCTGAAAGTCATGTGGCAGGCATACCTCAGTATTTTTTATTTTTTCATTTACCTCAGGTTATCTTAGTTTTTCTCTAATTATGTATGTTTGACTTTATAAAATTGATTTTTAACATTAGACGTTGAAAATATTTTATTAAGAGGTAAGATAAAACGGAAATTAAATTTTTGATTTGATTTTCTTTGTTCCTTAGTAAAACTAATTAAAAATTTTAATGATTTGGTTTTAGAAATTTTATTTTAAGTTAGGCCAACATAGAAACGATCGTAGTTAGGGTAGATTAAATTTCCTAATAACATTTTTAGCCTAGTTTTAGCGGAATTCTAGTAAGTTTACTTCTTTAAATTTAATTTTAATCTAGAATAAAGCCTTATAATGCCTTATAATTTCCTACACTGAAACATCTTCTAACTCAATATGCTTAATATAATCACGTGTTATTTGTGAGTTTTGAAAAAATGAAATCATCATTGGTAATACAGTTGTCTTCAATGTACATAGTTTATCCCAGCAAAAAAAAAAAAATCATCATCACTCTCGTAAAATTTTAGACATCAAGCATTTTTTTTTATGAAATTAACCCAGCCTAAACTTAACCCAGCCTCATGATTTTTAATTATTAATTTATCTGAAGT
Organism: Tipula vernalis; assembly: GCA_958295665.1. Taxonomy (NCBI): domain Eukaryota; kingdom Metazoa; phylum Arthropoda; class Insecta; order Diptera; family Tipulidae; genus Tipula; species Tipula vernalis. The sequence continues at coordinate 377,525,349 of OY282558.1, read as the reverse complement.
CAATATTTTCCGAAAATTGTAACAGAATTTAATCTAGTTTCGTACTTACATAACAGTTTGCAAAATTAAAGACAGAATTCCTAAAGACTTGCAATCAAACTTGATTTATCAGTTAAAATGTTCTTGTGGTACAGAATATGTTGGGCAAACTAAATATTTTTTAAAAAATGAGTTTTGTAACATATTTATGGTTCAATAGTTCATTTTAAGCTCAATTTATAATTTACGTACATGTTGGTTGCAAATTATGAAATAAATTCATCGAAATGTTGGGTGTATTTTTGAATATAAGTTAATAAAAAATAAATAAATGGACAGTTCTTAAGTTAAAACTAAACACATTAAAAACTGTTTTTTATAATCAAACTTAATTTAATTAAAGAACGTTATTTATTTTTTTTTATGTAAAGATTTTTCAAAAATTCGGCGATTCCAAATTATTTAAATTGAAATTAAATTTTCAGATCTCGGTAAACTCGAATTTTCTTAGAAATTACAACTTCTTTAAATTTTTATAATACTGAATTTAAAACTTTTAATTTTTGTATTTGATTGCCATATGAATATTTACTATATGTTCATCGACAGTTTCTGAAATTTTTCGCCATTTTTAATTAAACTTAAAATTATTTTTGGTTAATTAAATAGTGATTTAGTAATTTAAGTTTTGTATGCATATGGTCAGTTTTTAGTGCTGCTATAAAGTTTTAGTCCTGCTAGATCGTGTATATCCCCCATTTTAATTTAAACCTTCGCAAGATTAAATCGAAACCTTGTCCTGTCAGAGACGACTAATTATATTCAATATTTTTAAATTATTTTGTGGAAATGACTCCTCTTATGTACGGGAGCATTATTATGCTGAACTGCAAATAGAGGGTTGTCTAATTTATATTATCAGCTGGGAATGCTACTTCATTAAATTATCCAAAAACAAACACTGGCATTGAATAGTTGTTTGTTTAGCCACATAACATTTTACTTCTTGCGCAAGAGTTACTAATCGAGTGGATACTACCCACAATAATTGATATTAGATGTTTATGTAAATAATAAAAATATCTTCCATATTATCAATATAAGGCAAAAATGCACACTTTGAAAGCTTTGCCGTTCACTTTTTGTCCCCTGGGTGGTAAATCATATTACATTATGGTTTATATGCTTTACTAATTATAAATGTTCAAAAAAAAAAAAATGTTCAATTTTGGTTTATTAAATGAAATAATAGTCCGCCTTCAATTTGCTCTCCAGCTTAGTTATGCTCCTTTACATAATGTTGGGGCAATGCTCTATTGCTTTCTTCCCAAGAGTTGATTGCTGGGATCACAAATTATTCTAATAATTATTAACAGTCTAAAATTATTTTATTTACAACGAAATTACAAAATTCTGGTAACTATATAAAATAATAAAATGATAGTGGAATTTAAAATTTTACTGAGTTTAACTATGAGATTACAGAAAGACATACACGACATTACAAGAGAAATACTCAGTAATACACTACATACATCAAATTAATAGTAATTCATTTCCAAATATTATTTTATAGTTTTGACGTATGATGGGATACATAATTGGAGGAGACACAAATCAAATTAATTTAATTTTAGGTACTAAACATGCCGCGCAATTGAATCAACAGGTTTAACAAATAATATGATTCAGTGTAGTGTACTGAAAACTTGTTTAAGCGGATGGTTTATCGTGAGATGGATTTTCGCTCTCTCCGTTCGAGTCATCTCTAGCAACTGGTAGAATGCACAATTTGCTTATCGGTCGTTTCATTTCACTAAATTTCGTTTTTAGCGTCACAACTCTGATCAGTCCATCGTATCCTGGATGAGTATCAATGACCTTTCCCTACAGATATTGGTTTGTTGGTAGATTGTTATCCCTTACGACGACAATATCATTGAGTTTAATTGCTGTTTATTTCTGTTGCCATTTTGTTCTTTCTTGTAGAGAAGTCAGGTATTCTAAATTCCATCTCTTCCAAAAGTGTTGTGAGGGCTGTTGCACCATTTGCCAACGAGATAAGTACGAAGATTTTAGGTGAGTTACGTCGAGTTCTGGAATTATTGATGCCGCATGACCAATTAAAAAATGGGATGGCGTTAACGCATCAATCGAGTTCTGCTAAAAGCGTGTTCATCTCCTTCATTGTTAGGATGATTTTGCCAATTACCCGCTTTAAGTGGAACTTAGTCGATTTTACTCCAGCTTCCCAAATACCTCCGAAATGGGAAGTGCTAGGAGGGATAAAGTGCCACGTTATACATAGTCTAGAAGAATAATTGGAAATAATATTAGATTGCTGAATTAAGAATTAATTTATTAAATTGCACCCTCAATTGGTTGTTCGCGCCGATGAAATTGGATCCGTTATCGCTATAAATCTCTTGGCAAACTCCTCGACGTGCGATAAACCTTTTCAGACTACCCAGAATTGCTTCACTTGTCATTTCAGTGGCGAGTTCTGCCTGTGTACTTAGACTTATAAACAAACAAACATATGCCTTATATGTCTTCTGGCCGTCCTTTGATCAAATGGATTGGCAGTGGTCCAGCATAGTTAAAACCAGTTTTTTAAAAAGGTCTGACGAATTCCACTCTGCAACGTGGTAAGTTGCCCATCAATTGACTTTGCATTTGAGACATAAACTTTGTACATATGACATACCTGTTGATTATCTGTTTACTTTGCTTTTGCCACCAGGAACCCAAATGTGTTGCTGTGCTATTGCTAGACACAGCGATGCTCCAGCGTGCTTGTTGTCTCTGTATCTATTCGAGGAACAGCGATGTTATATGTGATTTGACATGAAGAATAATGGGATGTTTGGTAGAAAATGGTACCAAACTATTTCCTAACCTCCCTCCGACGCGAATTAGACCATATTGATCGATGTATGGATGAAGAGTTTTCAGACTACTAGTTTTATGAATGCAGTTTTTTGACTTCAGTGACTCATTTTCAGGTGAATAATATTTGAAGATTTCTTCCCTAGTTAGATATATTCCGCTTGTCCTTATCCAATTTGGCTTTCTAAGGTTGTTGAGAAACCGGCACATACACGAAAAAATCCTATTACGTTTTCGTAATGATGAATATTTTGAGATTAAGTCGTCAAGCCATATATTCGTATTTTGAATTGTAATTGTAAATGAAAACTGCTGGTTGCTTTCTTCATCAATATGCCCGTACTTGTTTTGCTGAACAGGCCATCGATGTACTGGTTGAACTATCCAATCAGGTCCGTTCCACCATAATTTGTGCGAACTCAGTTCGAGTGGTGATAAACCGCGTTAGACACAATCAGCTGAGTTTTCTGAGGACGATATGTGCCTCCAATGTTGACGTGACCAAGAGTTTAGAATTTCGGCTGTCCGATTTTTATGAAAGTGCTCCAAGGCTGGGATGACTGGCGAGCCAATCCAAAATAATTTTGGAGTCTGTCCAACAGAAAACTTGATCGATGTTTTGTTGTGTTTTTCTCTTTACTTGATTTAGGAGATTTGTTAGAAGTAGAGCTCCACACAGCTCCAGGCGCGGCAAGCTTGCTTGTTTGATTGGTGCCACCTTCGTTTTTGCTGAGATCAATTTGCAAGACACTTGGTCGGTTACCGATTCTATTCGAAAAAAGACGACTGCTGCGCAAGCTTCCTGACTGGCATCACAAATTCCATGCATTTGGATTTTAAATGTTTTCGACGTCGATATGAAACTTGGAATTCGAATTTTTCTGACCTTTTCCATTTTCTCATAGATGCTTAGCCCATTCCTTGGCCTGTCGCTCTAGATTTGCTGCCCACAGTTGTTGTATAAATATCTTGATTGAAATAACGGTTGGAGCTAACCAGCCAAGCGGATCAAACAGACGACTGCCTTGAGATAATATTGTGCGTTTTGTTAAGACTTGATCACATCGAAGATCAGAAGAAAATCTAAACTCTTCGGTCACTGGGTTCCAAGTAACACCTAATACCTTCACTGAACGACTGGATTCTTCGAAGTTATCATCGATTTCTTTAGGATTGTTAGTTTTGTTATCACCAGTGGCCCTATTCTGGTAATTCCAGAAACTTATTTCAAAATTTAAAATTTATATTACCCGGGAATTACCAGAATAGGGCCACAGGAATCTTATCTTATATGGTTACTGAATTCGATGACCATTTCCGGTGGTTAAGACCGCGATTTTTTAATAAATGATCAATATTATCCTATAGTTGTATTGCTTCATTTTCACTTTCTCTCGACGTATATGCCTCTTTTAATTATATTGGCTGCCATAGGCGACGTTTTTTGGTTCTCTACCGCTATATGTGTCACTGCTCTGGTTGTTAAGAATGGAGCGGCTGCTAGTCCATAAGTCACGATTAGTAACCGATAATGGCGGATTGATTCTAAAAGGGTTGTACGCCACACTATTTTTTGGTACTTTGTATCAGTTTCCGAGGATAGCCAGCAATACTACTAAGCCATATTAACGTCACGGAGGCAAACTATTTAGGAGCGTTGAATAAATTGAAGGAACGGTACAATCGCAAACGGCCGATTATCTAATCATTTATTCGAACCTTTATCGAACAACCAGTGATCCACACAGCAAATGCCACAAATATAAAGAGATTAATGGACACCTCCGATGAAGTAGTACGGCACTAAGTGCTAACGCCGAAACACGCGAGCGGTGGCTAATATTCTTATTGTTGAGCAAACTGGTTGATAGGTCCAAGGCACAATGGGCGGAGACAACTGCCGACGTAGGCAATCCTTCATTTTTGGATTTCTTAAAGTTCTTAGCTAAACGAATCGATACTCTGAAGTCACTGACGATTCCAACAAGACAGGCTAATCCCAAACCAATCATAACGAGCAATGTTACATCGAACAACATCACAACGAACAACTCTGTTTTTAAATGTGCTATTTGCTAAGCCGAACATTCATTATTTCAATGTCAAAGCATCCCTGTTCAAGTGTACTTCTCAACGCCGTTGCGTGCAATGTAAACGCACACACCACAGCTTGTTACATGACAACGAGAAAATCGAAGATTCAGATTAAGCCGACAGGTCGAAGAGTAATACTGCAAAAGATGTTCAAATCTCTGCTTGTTCACAAAGCAAATCGTCTCAGATAATTCTGCCTACAGCAATCGCTAACATAATCGATTAATCCGAAATCTCGAATATATCGCCCAATATCAACATCTTGTCTCCAGAAGAACAGTTATGCGAAGACAAGTTCACAGAAGCATTACAGAAAACGGCAGATGGTAGATTCATAGTGAGATTGCCTTTCAGAAGATCCCCCGATTGTCTAGGAGATTCAGTGAGTAATGCCATTCAAAGATTACGCAACATGGAACGTCGATTTGCCCGTGATCCAGAATTTAAGACACAATACCAGAAATTCATGCTTGAATACCTGGAACTTAAGCACATGCAAGAGATCCCACAAGAGGAGGTCAATAATTTAGGCTTTTATTTACCACATCATGGCGTTCTGTGACAGTCTAGCACCACAACAAAGCTAAGAGTTGTTTTCGACGGCTCTGCGAAGAGCTTTTCCGGAGTTTCCGTAGACGACTGTCTGGCAGTAGGACCAACCACTCAATCTACACTGTACGCAATAATTTTGAGGTTTCGTGAACACATCATTGTTTTCTTAGCCGATGTTGAGCAAATGTACCGCCAAGTAGATTTTTAAGGTACTTAAGCTTCTGGACAGGATTCAGTGATTGTGACTCGTGAATTGTAGAACAGTACAGATCGAAGAATGATGGCCATTCTGTATATTCCCCTGAGAACGTGGGAATATTTATTCTTAGTAATTTTACTTCGGTATGTTCACCTACTGATTGAGTCATATTCACCGACGTGTCTAGATTTGCGCAAGTTGTTGAGGTTCGTGTTAAGGACCGGATCCAAGTATTAAGGCCGGTTATTGCTTTGTAATAACTTTCCTCATATTGAAAGTCGGAATCTTCATTGGCATCGAGGAGAAATATATTGGATTCGATGGTTGTAAACTCCGACATTAGTTTATCCACATGCATTAGGCTTGTTCTAAACTCTTCTATTGGCGTTGAGTCATTAGCAATGTCTAGGACATAGGGATATTTTAGATTTGGAAACAACTATGTAAACTAGGAGTTTTTGAATTACATAAATGGAATTCAAACGACGAAAAATTGATAGGCAAAAGTAATGAAAATACAAAGCAAATACAATCCCAAGAAACATAAGCCATAAAAACTCTTGGGCTTATATGTGGAATACAAACGATGACGAGTTCAGCTATAAGAGTCAAACTACTTCTAACATCATTACAAAGCGAACAATTCTAGCAACCATTGCAAAATTATTTGACCCAATAGGATTAATCGGCCCTGAAATTCTGGTTGCAAAATTAATAATGCGCGAATTATGGAAATTGAAAATTGATTGGGATTCGGAGCTACAAAATGTCTTTCATTTCAGAATCGTCTAAAGTTTATAGAGGAAATAAATATTAAACGTTTAGTTACACCAGTAATACCTTACAACAATATCGAGTTACATGGATTCAGTGATGGATTAGAGGACGCTTATGGAGCTGCATTTTAAGGATGACGGATAGGCATACAAATAGTGTTAAGCTCAATGGATATTAATTTCCAAAAAACTTATTTATGGACTGATTCCACAATTGTTTTGTACTGGTTAAAAATGTACCCGAGTAACCTGAAAGAATTTGTTGGGAATCGGATAGTAAAAATGCATAGTTTGACACATGATGCTGAATGGAGAATTGAATTCTGCAGATATGGTATCACGAGGTCTACTTCCGAATGATCTTAAGAACAACAGCCTTTGGTGGAATGGACCTGAATTTTTAAGAGCAGACAAGGAACATTGGCCGGAAAATCCAACGAATATTATCTACAGTGGAAAGGAGCTCGAAACAAAAACAATTAATTTGTCATCTACATGTATGCCACAAAAATGCGACATCATCAATCGATTTAGCAGTCTTACAAAACTTCAACATACTATTACCTTTATTTTGAGATTTTTAAGCAATCTGAAAAATATCAAAGGATCAAGTAAAAGACACAAGAAAAACACACAAGTTGCGGAAATTCGTCCATTAAGTGTAGAAGAGATCAAAGTTAAGCAATTATCGAGTAGAACAGCGAGGCAACCACCAGTTGACATATGAAGCAAATATACTACGTGTCGGTGGCCGTTTAGACGAAGCTAAGTTTCATCAGGATAGTATTACCAACAAAACATCACTTCACACGATTAATATTCGAGTACTACCATTGTAAAAATCTACATGTGCGATAGTAAGGCAACGATATTGGCCACAAAGAGGAAAAGATTTAGCAAATTCAATATATGTATAGACAGTGTATAATATGTTTTCGAGGTCAACTAAAATCAATCACAAATTTAATGGGGAACTTACCATTTGTAAGATTAAAGTTCGAACGAGCATTTAAGACCACAGAAATAGCCTACGCCGGACCTATTATGGTAAAAAGGGTGTATTGGCGTTCACAAACATTAGGTAAAGCTTAAATCGCACTTTTCATTTGTATGTCAACAAAGGCAATACATTTGGAATTAGTCAGCAATTTAAGTACAGATGGGTTTTTAGCTGCATTTGAAAGATTTATAGGCCGTCGCGGAAAACCGACAGATGGGTCTAATTTTAAATAAGCTAATTCTCAACTAAAGGAGTTTTTTTTTTTTTTTTTTTTTTAAACAAAAATTTTCTTTTTTTATTTAGGTCTATTTTACACGTGAATTTATAAAATAAATTATAAATTATTATAAAAATTATATAATATTTAAAAATTAAGAAAACTAAAATTAAAATTAAAATTATTATTTTAAGACTAAATTAAAACTAAAAGTTTTGAGGAGAGCGGATAGCTAATGGATTTATGGTCCTTTAAAAGCTAATCAGCTCTCCTCTAAACCAAAAATTAGACAGAAATAATGAACAAGATATAAAACAATAATTCAGCAATAAACTGAAAGTTAAATGTATAATAATAAAAAATATAAAAAATATACAAAAAAAAAAAATATAAAACAATGAAAATAAAATAATAAAATAAAATAAGATGAATAAACAAATTAAAAGATACAGATAATATGTCGTGTTAAAGATAATCTTCGACCCGTTCAGCCAAATACGCCTTTAAAGTTTTCTTGAAATTGTGAACATTCACAGATCTAGTAATAACAGTCGGTAAATGGTTATATACATAAGGACCAAAGTACGATATGGATTTTGTACCAAATTCAGTTTTGATTTTATAACATTTTAAAAGATTAGAACGACGGGTTGTATGGCTATGATTTACATACTGAAACTCAATGTTTGATAGCGTTGACGATAACCGCAAAAATTTATACATATATAGTGAAACATGAAGTTGGAATAATGCGTTTATTGGCAGGATTCCTTCAGTTACATTCTTATACAGCTCGATAGAGGGAAACAAGTGTGAAAGCCTATAGATAGCTTTGCAGCTTTTGTTTTGTAAAATTTGCAACCTTTTTATCTTTGATTTTCCAGTATGGCCAAAACAAGCAATCGCAAAATAGAATCTCGTGTAAATAAATGAAAAATAAATCATTTTTAGAATATGTTGTGGAACAAAGGAAGCAAGCTTCTTAATCAAATAAATAAACGGACTGACTTTTAAACTCAACGTATGAATGTGTTCATTCCAAGACATATGCTTATCAAGTAAAACTCCAAGATATTTGAGTTTATCAACTCCCTCGATAATACCATTTGAAATTTGCAAGGGTTGGAAATCACAATGAGGGAGGAATGGGGATTGAAAGATAATAAATTTGGTTTTGTTGAGGTTTACAGATATTTTATTTACATTGAAATATTCTATAAGTACAGCAACGTCGTTTTCCATGTGTGTCATGGCTTGGGAGCAATTTTTGGAATTATAGAATATTGCGGTATCATCAGCAAACATTCTAATTTTCCCAGCCAGAGGTAGGTGTGATATATCATTTATGAAAATCAGAAATAGAATAGGGCCAAGTACACTACCCTGAGGGGCGCCGCAATTAATAATTAAAGTGCTACTTATTCCACCATCTAAAGCCACAAATTGTTTACGGTTTTGTAGATAACTCATCAAAAGATTATAAGCCAAACCCCGAAAGCCATAGCAATACAACTTATTTAGAAGTAGACGATGATCAATGCAGTCAAACGCTTTATGCAGATTTAAAAATAGACCACATATATACTCCTGATTATCGAAAGCTCGGTAAATCAGATCAGTAATCTCAATTAAAGCGGTATCTGTGCCAGACCCCTGTCTAAAACCATATTAAGTTAATTTATTTACCACGAGATCATCAAAAGCAAGCCTGTATAATCGACATAACTTTGGAGGTTTGTGGGAATCGGCGATAAAAATCGTCAAATTACTTGCAACACACATAAATTTATAGATTTAACCAGGATCCCGTTGAAAACTTATTTTCCTAAATGATTGCTGCCAATGGAAATAGCCGGAAACCATTAGTATATGATTTTAGAGGTAATATTGCGCGAATTTCAATAGTAAAAATGTTTACCTCATTCTCTAATACAACAAATTGTGAAAACCACAAGGACGAGTTACTAGAAACCATTGAAAAAGCTATAGAGCCACCTTATCAAGATATATGTATATTGCAGAATGTTTTATACCTAGATGTCCCACTACAAGAAGCATCTAAGATATATTTCATATTGTAACCTTAAAATTTTTCGGAAAAACAGATTTATTTATTTCCTAAACCTAGAGGATGTTTATGGGAAACGCTAAACTAAAAAATTTTAAAAAAGTATTGGGAATTTCTTTGTTCCAACAATTCCGCGATAATTACCGAAGTGATGAATAAACTAAAATGTCGCGGGCTCCAGTGGCGAATTAAGGAAAATTCTAGCCCTACGATGGTTTTTGGTGCCATTAAGACCTATAAAGATGCAGGGAATTTCGGAAACAGACCCAGAAAAAAACAATCGTCTCAAAAATTACGGAAAGAGAATGTTAAATCATTATTAAAAAGAAAAAGTGCTCCTTTTTTAACTACTTCAAGGGAAGTCATATCACCTTAAATTTGCAGAGTTGGTCGGCAGGTCTATTCAGACTTGGAAGTCACCCCAGTTTCGACGGGACAGACCCGTTTTAGAATCGGACTTCCCATGTTGCGACTTTACTATAAATGGGGCCCTGTTTGTCTCGTTTTGGCCAATTAATTAGATTTGGGCAGCTTTGAAAAAAGAGGAAAACAAAACGTTATTATCATTTTCAGATTCGCATAGACTAAAATTTACTGATTTCGAGAATTAATTAAGAAGTTACACGAAATGAGCGACTTTCTACAACAAATTATAAGAAATTTGAAAGCTTTTAATAAGCCTAAAAAGGTTTACTAAAGACAAATATCGAGAAACTCGCATAGACTCGAATAATCTGTAATTATTTTAGAATTCCAGAATAACCTTGATATTCTCAAAAAATTTCGATTCTTACCGAAAATCTCGAATACACTTAGAATCATAGAGTAGAAAAATATCTTTTTGGAATAATAACCGGAAGGCTTCATCTAATTTTATGCTACGCTTAATTCAATCCAAGCTAAAAACTCGAATGATATCAGGAATCTTGAATAATCTCGAAAAATTTCGAAACAACGCGTATTTTATGCCCTGTTTCGTTGAATCGAAAAAACCGTACCAAAATGCTAAGCTTTTCGTAGCGGAAATTAACCTCGATCAATTTTTGTGACAATAATCCACAACATTAATTTTAATTTTTAATTTTTCCCGGATTTTGTTTCTTTTCTAAAAAATACAAGCTACAACTTTTCAGGTCCGTAAATAAAACGAGGAAGTTAAAATGAATGATTCGGAAATATTTTAGATTTCTTTCTTTTGAAACTATTTGCCCTGCCCAAAAAAAAATCTCAAATACATTTAAAAACTTGAAATAATTGAAAATCGCGAATTACCTTATTGTAATACTGACGCAACTCCCTAAAGCAAATTATGGTTTGAAACTTATACAGAAGAATTTGTTTTTCGAAAATATCTAAATCGATAACGATAATTATAACTTTCATAACTTTCAAGAAATTCTAGTCAAGTTTTTTTTTGCTAAAGTTGGCCTCATTTCCTAAGTGATGGTTTCATTTCCAAATACACTAAATTGTTACCGATTTTTTTATTTTTTATTTTTTTTTTTGATGTCGGAGGTTTTATTTTCAAAGGTGTTTAGCCAATTTTTGTATAGTGCTAAAAATAAAGCAGATCACATGTAATTATTTGGACATTTATTCTCTCCAAGCAACCAAGAAGCAAGCAAGAAGACGAAGCTGCTTTTTGTTTCTATCTTCAAAATCGCTGTGTTTATAAAAAATGCGATTTCACCACCCTGTTGTATCTCGTTTTCGAAATTTCAAAAGTGGAAAGTCTAGGACTATCAGCAGAGCACCCTGTATTTTATAGAGCCATAATCAAAAAAATCTGAGCTTTTATAAGGGAATTAGAAACGATGAAAAAACGAAACTTTTCATAGTAAAACACACAAAACATATGGGAAATCACTTTTTTTCCTAAGACAAATTTTTAAATGAAAACATTACAAATTCTTAATTATGATTTCTGAAATACTTTCATTAATGTTTGAATTTCAACATAAGTGAATATCGTTTAAGTAAATCGTTTTTATTTTCTTGTAATAATTGATATATTTAAACCAAAATATTAAAAATAATTCATAACAACAGCATTCTGGTCAAATTGAAATAAAAGCTTACCACGATTCGTTTGGTCATTAAGTCAATTTACATTACATAGATGGCAGTGATGGCCGTAAAAATTTTTAAAAATCGTACCAAATATTACCACCTGGGGAAATTTCAGGTTCAAAAATTGTATTAAAAGCAAAACCAATTCACAAACTATAGGAACGTGTGATAATTTTGCGATTAAATAATTTTTTTTCGTATTTTTCTTTTACCATTTTAGACATCTTACGTATACTAGTAAAACTAAAGGTAAATTTAGCAAGTAGTATTTTAATTTGCCAGAGCCAACTTTGATGTATTTTTCAAAATAAAAGTTCGAAAAAATATATTTTAGAAATACTTTAATTTTAATATTTCTGCAATTAATATTTACTTAATACCAATATGGCCTTCTTGTATATTGTTCTTAAAGATATGTAGAAAACTTTTATATAAACATTTCATAATATTTTTGCTTTTTTCATTGAAAAACTTGAAGCTAAAAAACACCATTTTTACTATGGATTCCTATGGAAATCAGTGAAAAGTTATACCACTAAAAAGCTTCTAAAAAATACGTCATTAAGATTATGGCTCTATATACTCTAGAAGGCTCTGCTATTAGACTTCAGCTGTTTGAGTTTGGACTGCTTGGATGTATTTTACGTGAAAAACAAATTATTTGAACACAAAGTTGAAAACGAAGGATAAATTTCGCAAAACAAGACCTGCTCAAACGACTGCGGCTTAGGAAAAAATACCTATGCAGCGGCGAATCGAATTTTAGTTTGTTTGGGTCGGGCGGCAAGGTTAACGTAAGAAATAAAAAATTGTACCTCTGAAAATCGGTTGAGCTTTATTCCTTCGAAAACAAGACGAGTTAATTTATTTTCCAACTGTATAACTTATAGGGAGAAGTTGAAAAAGGATTAAAATTGAAAACCTTCAAGAATTCTGACTAGCTGTTTCAATATACAGGGTGAGCCATCTGTTGGTCCTTTTTTCAATCAATGAATTTTAGTACTTAATGTTATCTGTTCTAAAAAATTCTTTGACATATGAAAAGTCAAACATATGCCATTTATCATCATGGAGTCGCTAACAACACAACCACGCATTTTGATTGTTCAAATTTATTATGAAAATAGTCGTTCAAAAACGACAACATTTCGAAAATTACGTCAAAAATCTTCTTTAGCGATGAAGCTCATTTTCACCTTAATGGGTATGTTAATAAGCAAAATTGTAGATTTTGGGGAGCGGAGAATCCTCATGTTATTGACGAAGCAGAACTTTATCCTCCTAGAGTCACTGTTTGGTCTGGTATTTTGGCTGGTGGCATCATTGGGCCGTTTTTCTGTGAAAATGAACAGGAAAATGCCTTACTATGGAGAACGTTATTGTAACATGTTAACTGGTTTTTTGTATTCCAAATTAAATGAATTGCGTGTCAACGACCTTTGGTTTCAACAAGACGGAGCCGACTTGCCACGCAAATCGTGCAACAATCCATTTGTGGCAACAAAATTTGCTGATCGCATAATTTCAAGAATTGTGAAGTTCCTTGGCCACCATAACACCACTTGATTATTTTTTGTTGGGTTATTTGAAAGGTAAGGTTTATGCTAATCATCCACAAACAATTCAACAACCTAAAGACAACATTCGAACTGAAATTGAGGTCATTCATCCGCTTTTATTGAAAAAAGACATCAAAAATGTTGATGTTCGGATGCAGGCCTGTTGACGAAGCCGTGGTGGGTATATGAACGATATTGTTTTTCATACATAAATGGTGTAGAACCACCTTTCATTATCAATAAAAAATTATGAATGTTCGTCCCAAAATGTATGTAGATGGCCCACCCTGTATCAAGCAAATCTGGAAAACCATTCCAGTGTCGCATTATCGAACATTAGTAGCGAGTTTTCCGAGACACTCTTTGGCAGTACATAGGCTTCCCCATTAATGAGACCGGAATTTACAGAGCCTCAAAAATGCATGGCCTCTAGCATTATGTGTGTGCCTAAGCATTATAAAGCCCCTGATAGAGTCACAGAACAGACACGCCATTCATTTATTGCTTTTTGGGTATATCCGAATCATAGCTCCACTTATTTTTGCTTCCTGAATTTTTTGGTCAATCGAGTATCCTAACAAACAATCGAGGTCTAACAATCATCTGAATCGATGTTCCACTACAAAAGTAATATGTATCATAGGAGCAATTAATCGAGCTAATCGAAGAATTTCGCTTGGAACAAGGACGTTGTTCTCTAGCACCAATCTCATAAATTGGCTCATATAGTGACTATATAGGTTGTAAAGGGTTTGCTAAAGAGTGTTAAAAAATCGAACATCTGTTCGGTTCAAACTTAAGCCAAGACAGCTTTAAGCGTAGGTTGAATTAATCAAATCGAAATTGTAGACTTTTCTCAAATAAAATAAATAAATAAATACCATGGCCAAAAAGTTTTAAAGTACTGATCGATACGCGAAAAGATGCTTAAAGAACCAACCAGCACTGGTTTCGTTGGCTGAAGTTGATGAATGATGAATTCAATTGAGATTTTATCGACTTTATCCAACAATGAAAATATGGTTGAAGAAACCTGATATACAATATTAAATTTATGATAAGGGCCTATTTCCCAATCTTTCACCGTTAAAACCAGAACTATTTTCCAGAGAGGTTAACGTTTGGCTTAGGTTGCCAAGGATTAAGTAAGCCCCCAGATGCTTGTTCTTCCAGGATACCCCAATATTTCTGGAAAACGGGAATGAACTTTTGACAAAACTTCTTAAATTAAAAGGCAACTTTAGAAGAAATTCTATATTTGCAAAAAAGAGAAGTCGGAATCAGCGGCTCATTTTAGTAAATAGAACTCAATTTTTTTTTTGTTGGGGTACTTTTGTGATTACCATTCTTCATACATTTTTTAATATGCTTTTACATTGTTTTTTCTAACATCTGAGCTGTGGAAAACTTACTTAGTTCAAGGCTCTTGGTTTTAATAAAACATTGAATAAAATGTTTTAAACATTTATTAAAGGAGGGGTGGGGGGGGGGAAGGGTGTTTTAAAATTTTAAAACTTAAAAAAACACTTTTACAAACTTTTCGCTGACCAATCAATTCTTTAATTTTCTCATTACACTTTAAATTAGACTACTGTCGTCTATCTGTTGTACACATTTTCAAAATTGGAGCACAACAAAAAATTCTAAACTGTTCAATTTATTCGAAATAATTTCAGTTCAGTTAACACATTGGAAAATAGTATCTCAATATATTTTTATTGTATCACAGAGCTTTAGCTGCAACATAACTACATACATTTATGAACGTATGTATACAGTTTTTATCTATACAACATAAAATTCTACTTCATTTGCTGTTAAACAACCAAAAAAACATAAATAAATAATAAAAAATTCTAGTTTTAGTTTTAACTAGACAATAACATGTTTTGTTTAATCAAATAGACAAATTTGAGCTTTTTACCAGCATATTTTTGTTGTTTTTGCCCAAAAAATTTTTTGGAGCAGAAATTCGATTGATGTCTAACATTTCATATTGTTTTACTCAATTATTTGTTTTTTTATAAATTTTCAATCAATCCATTAAATTTTGATTTTGATTTTGTTCAAATTTTTACTTTTGTTTGATTCTGGCAGTCAAAGATAATTTTTAACATCAATTTACTTGTGAGCGATTTGTTTTTGATAAGTAGCGCAAGGACTGAGGCAATATTTTTGTTTATAGATCCAGTATGTCAACATGCACTTTGTTTACGAAAAAGATAAAACAAATATTTATTCATCACAATGTGACCCTAAAGCCGTATATCGGTTCTGTCAAAAATTGATGTTGTTTGCGTCTAATTGTACCAAACCACAAACCAACAGAAAAATAATCCAATAGACATAACATTGAACATGTATTACATAAGCAAATGAAAATCTTAAGGATCCATTTTTTTTTTTGTAAAGTTATGTAGCTATTTATGATGTGGTTGTTGTTATTATTGGTCGGATTATTATTGCTTTGGAGAACATAATATTTATTTATTTATTTATGTATCACATTTTACCATGTTGAGCTTTTACTCGACAAAAACTGGTTTTTTTTGCTTCTGAGAAAACATTATAAATCATAACTTATGATTTTGCTGTTTTTATTATCTTTTTATTTTTCAAAGATTTGAAATTTTTCTAGAGTTATTTTAATCAGCTTTTCTTCTGAAATAGCTGGAGTATTAAAAAAGGAATGTTAAAAATAAGAGAGGCACAGAAGTAAAATGGATTTTCGCAATCTTATCAGCAAAAAGTTGGTTTCCTATCAAAAATGTACAAATACAGATTACACAAAATTTTGTTATTGCAATGATTTAAACCTTTTTTTTAATATTATTCAGCCACCACCTACATTGAACAACGTGGTGAAATAAAACTTTTATAGTTTGCCGCACCAAACTTGAACATAAAACAGGTTGATTTATAACAAAATTAAGCGTAATGACGCAATAAACAAAATAAGAAATGAGATAAGATCAAAATTATATTATCATCAAATCTCGTCCCCCTTTAGTAAATGTAATAAACAGGCAAACAATATACAATAATAAAAGCTCCCCATTACAACCCAATATACATATAAGTATTATGCTGTTCACATATAATGGCGTTGATTATAGATTAAAATTTAAATGTCTATGTGATTAGAAATCTAATAATAATTTTTTTTAATTGTCATGATGATGATGATTATTACATAACGATGATGATTAAAAAATTAATGATACAAATAAAAAAGAGTTTTTTTTCTGCTTTTCACTTTATTTTTCCATCTTAATGTATTGTGATTTTCTTGACGCCATTTTTATCTAAAGATTACACAACAGCAATATCTCGCATATTATGTGTAGGTTATTACACGTATATAAAGATATTTAATTATTTTTGAAGAAAATCTAATTTCATGTTTTATAGTGATAGGAATAATTTGCAAAAAAGGAGGAGTTTACTTTCAAAAATGGGGATTCTGAAGAATTGGTTTCGATTAATAGACTAATAATTTGGTGAAACATTTCAATGTTTGAAAGTCTCATTTAGTTTAGCAATATAGAAATATCCTTAAAATCTGCCAAAAATATTAAAAATTGATAACTCCGACTGTGAATATTTAATCACAGCCTACTTAATAAACTGTTGTTCGATTCAATGTAAATCTTTTATTTGTCTTTTCTCCCATTCTGCTACTATTTCTACAAGAACTAGAAGCGATTTTCTAACAATCCAAAATTTGTGTGGTTTTTTTAAAATTGTATCGAGTTTTTGTTGGAAACATAAAGGAATAGAAGAAAAGAAAAATAGAATATTTGCATTGAATCAGCCCCATTAACTTCCGACAAAAATTTTTAAAATCATTCTCTTACACCTCATCCCCAATGAAATGGGTTTTATTTTTGCCTTACAGGATTGGGATTGTATGTATTTCCAAAATAACGAAGAAAAATTTTTGTTCGTTATGTTGGAAATACATACAATCCTGTAAGGCAAAAATAAAAAGTATTTCATTGCCACATGGAAATCAAATGCATGTGCATTGGAATTAAACGTCGAGCTAACATCATTTCAAGCCATTGTTACGACTGGCATACGTCTCCACTTGAACCAGAAGACTATAATTCTTGCGAGGATTCCAAACGCTCATATAATTCGAAATTTTTCTTTAATTATAAAATACCATGACCACCATAGTGTTGTATATACATATGCTCTAATTTATGCTGTCCCAAATTCAAATTTAATATTCTCACCGATTGCTATGTAAACATATTTTATTTTTTTTTTCCCTGCATTTACTTGTTTTCTATATTGTCATGTACAGGCATACATATTTCTTGTGAGTTGGTGTGTGTACACGTATGGTGTAGTATGAGATGGAATGTTTACGATCAAAAACATCTATAATTCCAAGACAAACTATTATTCTTTATTGGCTGGTAATTGCTACTGAAGGTAGTATTGGTGACTAAATGATGACGGCAACGTCGCATATTACTTTACATTTATTTTCATACAAACACATATTTACTTTTTATTTGTACACTCTTGACAAAAATATTGTACATTGTACAATATTTGTACATTGTACATTTGTACATTGTACATTTTTGAATTTAATAAAAAAATTATTAAGATAATTTAAATTTAAAAGGTGTCTTAATATTAAAAATCGAATTGTGTCTTAATATTTTAATATTTAACATGTAGTAAAGCATTAAAATATGTACGCTTATTCGTATTTTTTAACACAATGAAATGTGCCAATTTTTGGTCTAGAGTGTAATAAAGATAGGTTATACATCTTTTTCCTTATGTGAAAAAATATGTACGACCATTGTTGTTATTGTAATTGGTATTATTTTCCAACACAAAACATACACATAAATAGGATTTGTTTTTACACGATATTATTAAACGGCGTTGCCGTGATGTATATTGTTGTTGTTTCTTATGTATTTTTTGTGTTTTTTTTTCATATTTCATAGCACAAAACCAAAACAAATTAGATTAGTGTTGGTTAGTTTTTTTATTGAAGGCTTATATGTACACAACTAACACTATGGGTAGTCGTCACTTTGTACCTTTAAATTTCGTATAGTTCGTCTTGGAATTATAGATGTTTTTGTTTACGATACTAAAATGTTCAATCTCGAATAGTCCATTTTTTCGTTCTGGTATCATTGGCTTAGATTAACGCGTGATATTTGCTCTGTGTGAGAAAAAGCCGATCGGTGTATTAGACATGAATCCGAGGCAGCCGTACAACTAAATATATACAAATGTTTGTCGTCGTTGTTGGTCTCATTCGCTGTATGTGTGTACATAAACAGAAAAAAAAAAAAATAAACATGAATAAAGATTTTACAATAATAAAAAAATAAAAAAATAAATGAAATGATGAACATGTACACAGATACAGCGAGTGGGACGAGCAACGATGCGAAGTGGAAAATAGGAGGGGGAAAAATTTTCTGATTTTTTTTTGAGTAATTGATGTAAAATATTTTTTTTTTGATTTTGGTAGTCGAGTTTTGTATCTTTAAATAGACAGTCGTGTTTTCGACTGCTAAAGAAAAAAAAAAATAGATATGTATATCTAGTTTGGATTTTGATATTATCCAGTCTAAGTTTTTTGAAAATAATTAGATATAGTTTTGAGTTTGCAATAAAAGTCACGTTTTGGACTTTGAGTGATAAAAGTTTTTTTGCTATTTGCGTGCCAGATAACAATTTTTTTTGTAAACGCTTGAGTTTAGTTTGAGTATATGTGATTAAGACTTTTGAATCTTTTAATGGCCAATGGCAATATTTGAATTTTCTTTATTAATGCCCTCGAATGGCTATTATGTAATTCGAAGTAAATAAATAACTTTTATAAAAAAAAAGAAGATTATTAATAATCATAAAGACAATTATTTATTAATATGTTGTAATTTGAAAATAAAAGTTGTACAAAAATAAAAAATATAAAAAAAAAAAAAAAAAAACTATACGAATATAGAAATTGTTATGTGTTTTCTTGGTTCAAGGTGTGAGTAGTGACAATTTGCATTTTTATCTCTACTATGTGCATTATATACATATATATTTATATATAAGTGAAAGTCAGAAAAAAAAAATATAACAGAGAAAAAAAAAACAAACTCTATCTGTAAACAGCTACGTAAAGTTTATTTCACTGTGGCATGTTCTACGAGTATCCCACCGAAACACTAATAAAGCAGTGCACGGAGAAATACCGTAAGAATACCAATTTTTGGGGCATAATATTACAATTGTGAGTCGTTGAAGTGCATGTAGCAGTAACGGTGGTGAACGGTGCTACTGAGACAGTATTCCCGCCTGTGGGGGCAGGGCAACAGGTGTTTGAGGGGGATCCTGCGTCAGCGCTGGTTGCGGTGTGGTCGGACGGGCCATAAAAACAGGTACCAAAACTTTAGGAGAAAACTAACTGTAATTTTGGCAATTTTTTGTTTGTTGTAACAGTTAGTTTTCCCCCAAATATTTTCCTTTTGATTATATATATTTATTTTGCGGTTATACCCGCGATTTGTGGTGGTGCACCGGTTTGGTGGAAACCCCACACAGAGCAATTATCCCGCCGATTTCTTCTTTTCTCCGTTGTTTTGAGTGATTGCGTTTGGAGTTTTCGCGGTTTTTCTTTTTACTTCGCTTCGGTTCGGTTGTCCGTTTTTGGGTGTGGTTCGACCACATAGCGGTTCATTTTTCTGTTTCAGGTACTTTGGTGTTATTTTCT
The DNA here is from genome assembly GCA_958295665.1 of Tipula vernalis. Lineage (NCBI taxonomy): Eukaryota > Metazoa > Arthropoda > Insecta > Diptera > Tipulidae > Tipula > Tipula vernalis. The sequence continues at coordinate 377,505,198 of OY282558.1, read as the reverse complement.
TGATTTGTAAACAGTTTTTATTGAGGGTGAAATTTTGGTATAACGTAGAATCAGTGTTAACGTAATTTATCTTAACGAATTTTTCATTTTTTTTACTTTTACCGTAACAAAATTGTTTTTTTGAATTTCTTACTGTAGTGTGCTACGCCGCACCATGTGCGCGTAAATAAATAATTGATCGAGTGATGTGAGGTGGGGTCATGTTAAGGGTCGGCCTTTTTCCACCCTTTTCCGTGCGTGCCGTTCGTTCCTCCAGGACAGGCTGTGCTGGAGGGCGGCATGCCACATGAGTTGATTGCGTCGGGGTGACAGTCTCCGTTCCGGGGGATTGTCGCTGGGATTGTCATGCGGGCGTCCCTCCTTCATAAATGGCATCGGAAGCCGTCGCGACTGGGAAACAGCATCCCAGTAGACGGGCCGATGAGGGGAGGCCCGTGTGGCAGTCACGGCGGTAGTCGCCTGGGATTGAGATGATCACTCCGAAACGATCACTCCCAGCTTATTATTTTCTTTTGCCGCTGAGGCCGTGGCAATTAGATTTTTAATTTCCATTTGCCCCTCTAATTTTGTTCTTCATGCGGTTATTCAAGCATGAAAAATATGTCTGAGAATCCCCACGCCGCACCGTGAGCTCTAGCCAGCTACTATACCGCATCAGACTGCTATTCTCATGTCTGTTAACGAAATCCCTTTTGGGATTTCGTTACACCATTTCCTGGAAGTTGCTGGATTAAAATGTCATCTTTCATCCACATAAAATCATCGTTTTCAGCGCATCACTCGTTGGAACTAGAGTTTCTGTTTTCTGGAACTTTTTTCGTTTTCGAGATTCCAGAATCTCAAATTTTCCAACAATTTTAATTCTCGAGAATTCGAGAATTCCAAAAAATTTTCTTGACATTCTCGAGATTCTTGAGAATATTGGAATTACTCTCGAAAAATTAAAAATATTTTAACAATAATTTAATTCTAATAATAATTTCTTTATTAAAAAACAATAAATAATTCAAGGAACATAATTAATATTATACTTCATAATATGTATAAATAAAATCTTTTTCAAATTTAAAATAATAAAAGACACAGTAGTTGACAATAGTTCAAAAATATCAAAATATCAAACTTATACATAGCCATAGTTATTTTTATTTATCGTTATTTCAAAAGTAATGTTTTAAAATTAATAAAGTATCTAATGATTTGCCATTTAAACGTACTCTTCGCTTACTACAAAAATTTCCGGAAGCCGAAAACTTCCTTTCGTTTTGCGTTGATGTGGGTTTAATTAACAATAATGTATTCCTTAAGTCTTCGAGATTTCTGGTTATTTTACCAGTTACTTCATACACTATCATTTCCGTAGATAAAGTGCGGAAGTCATCGTCTATTTTTGTGGGCAATTGTGTACATTCCCGAATACTCTCCTCCAAATGTTGTTGAAATAAAAGAAATAAAATCATCCTGAGACTTTGATGAACTACCAGGAAAATCTTGGTCAAATGATGAAATGTTTTCGGTTGAAAATTTTTCTAAGTTTTGAAATAATCTCCGGAACAATGTTCTTCAGGCTTATTCAGGTAATTAGGATTCTGAAGAAAATTTAGTAGTGAAATCATAAAATTTTCCCTTATTTTGAAAATTTGGTTTTTAATTTCACCTAATAATTTTCGACTTATCTCGGAATTATTTGTCTGATGAGATTTGCCTTCCGCAGAGAGTAATGACGCATCTTTACGGCTTAATGCCTCTATAGATTTTTTAACTGGCGTTAGACTATTAAATGTATTATAGGCCATGACATCAGTTTTGGGATCCCATAGACGCCCAAAATTCATATCACTTAACGTATTTAAAATAGCTGGTTTAAGTTTTTAAAAACGTTCAGTCATACTTTCGATTGTATTTCAACGGGTCTTACAATCTAACAACAACCGTAATTCGTGCGCGTTAGAAATCATTTCTTTAATATTACTTTGGAGAATACTATTTTGAACCTGAGAGTTTTTGAATAATTTTACAAATCCCCTTATTTTTATTATTGTTTTTTTAATCTGCATACTAGAATTAATTTGAATGTTATCTGCAACAAATTCATTTTCAATTAAATCATCTGACTCAAAATCATCATTATCTGAATCCTCATTCTCAACCTAATCGCTTAAGTTGTTACACGAAGAAACTTTTTTTTTCGTAGAAAACTTTCTTAACCGCAAGTGAATTGTATGATTATAGCACAGTTGTTGAAAAGCCGGCGACAACCTACCATATTTCAACATTATACTGGCTCCATCACTTGTGGTAGAAACAATGTCTGTTTCGTAATTTAAATCAAACGATTAAATTTTACTGGTAACCATTTCTATGGCCTTATCAACAGGGCATGAACCTTCTATTCTCATCAAACCTAAATTTTCTGTTGATCCATCGGAAAAATATAAATGAACAATTAAATAACAACGATTATGGAAACTCGTCCATTTATCAATAGATATACTAAATTTTTTATTTGCCGCTTTCTAAAAACCTTAAAATTGTAAACTTTTTCGGATAAATGATAAATGAACTTTTACTTATTGCATTAATTGAAATTCCATCCTTGTTCGCAGCAACTTTAGAAACAATTCTTGCCAGTGTGAGACTTTTATCGTAGTTGTAAAATTCTCGATGATGCGTTTATTTTTTTTTAGTTCAGTTCAGAAACTGCGCAGGTAAGGTAGAAGTTTCTTTTAATTTTCTGTTTAAGTTATGGAAACTTGTTAAACGCCGATGTAAACCCGTCGTTAATGAGGCCTTACACGCGAGTGACTTTGCTCAATAGGTGCACGTAACTCTATCTTTATATATTAAGCTTGCCTCTTTTAAAATGTTTCCAAACATCCTCGCTGTCATATTCAGACATATCACTACAATTTTGGGGATTAAAAAAATCTGTTTTTTATACCAACAAACTAAGAATTTTATTAATCAAAGCTGACATATATCGACAAACACTATTTGATCTGTAAAAATAATTTATTCATGTTGATTAGAAAACTACAATTAACATTTATGTTACAATTTTATCGGAAAGATTTTTTTGCATGTAAAATTTATTGACAAATGACAACTGATTGATGAGTGAAAATTGTTAGGTTAATTTTGTGGTGGTTCACGCATGCGTTCGCCGTCACACACAAGAAAAAAACGCGCCCTTTCTGTCATCGGCATTCAGGGGTACCAACTGCGCGACACAACAGAATTAAACAGATAAACGAAGGAACGAAATGAAAATAAAATACAACATTAATCAGTCTGCTCTCAATCGTGAATACGGTGACACGTCGCCCACTTCGCGCGGTATAAAATGGTGGTAGAAAATAATAAAGTAACATGTTAAATTGAAATAAAATGTGTTAATAAAAACTAAATTAATAAATTAAATATTTTTATTAAAACGTTCAACAGTTTAACCATATACACAAGAAAATTTTGCAATAAAAACATTTTAATGTTTTAAGTGACATCTCATCTTGAGCATTAGAAACAAAATTTTTGTAATTTTTATTTTAATTCTTAACAAAAAAATATTCACAATAGGTGCCGCATGCCGCTAAAAAAAAAATTTATTTCTCGAGAATCTCGATTGTATTTCTCGAGAAATGGGAATCTCGAAAGTTTTAAATTTATATTTCTTGAGATTTCGAGAGTAAAAATTTGAAAATTTTCTCGAAATTCTCGAGATGAGATTTCTCGAGCAGAAACTCTAGTTGGAACACTGTGGTATTGAACAACCAAGTTACCTGGAATACCTTCGGGATTCCTATATCAAAAATCTTAGAAAGTAAACCATTTCCAACCACAGTGGTAACCGATGCCTCAATGCCCACCATAGGCTAAAATTCATCTAAGCTTAAAAATATCTGGTTTAATGATGATTTTATTCAACAAAATCTATCTCAAAAAACAAACCAATCTCTTAACGCCTACATGATTGCGAGGAGAATCTCCAATGGGCCATGGAAACGAAAGAATCGCAAATGACATGATCAACAAGCACGCAACGTCAAAAATTCTAGCCATAGTTGCATAAGAGGAATAACTGCAGACTTTCATCCACGTAGCAGCAATATTCGCAACGAATTCGGTGAACTAAAAATGGACACTAAAACCGTTCCCTAAGGGTGGCGGAATTTCTTCTCCTCACTTCTAAATAGATAGGCATAACCTTCCGAGCAACAACGTTCCATACTTCAATGCGATATTAATTGGTGAGGATAGTATCCCTTCATAAAAAGGAAGATCGATTAAACTACAACAACTTCCTTGGTGTTTGTCAAAATTGATTTCAATGTGCAAGCTTTTAATGTATCGCTCATATAAGGTGCTAATAGACGGCAACATTTTGAGATAACCTCTGGAGTGCGGCAAGGAAACCACTCAATTGATCAAACTCTCTTCAACATATCATTGGAGTAGGTCATTCGTCAGCTGAATGTGGTGAAGCGGAGCTGCCTTTATTACAAATCAACCCAGCTATTAGTATACGCTGACGATAGTTACATTCTAGGTCGCAACATTATCTCCCTGAAAGTGGTCTTCCTCCGATTGGAATTAACAAACGAACAAATTGGCCTTCAGATCAATGATGTAAAGACCAAATACATTGTCACCGTGAGAAGGCAGACAAGTGGAGACATCATTTTAGGCGATACACAATATTAAAATATAAATGAGTTCAAATAACTCGGATCACTGATCTCTGAGCAAAACTCCGTTTCTGTGGACATTTCATCGAGGATCGCAGCAGGCTACCGAGTATTTTACGCCAATATCAAAATATTCAAGTCTCCTCATATATTGCGCAAAATAAAACTGTACATCTACAAAGCGCTGATAAGACCAGCTATTTATGACCTTTGGTTGCGAGTCTTGGATCCTGACATCATCAAAATCCAGAAAATTGATGTACCTGAGCTTAGGATTATTAGAATATTTCTCAGTTCCTTTAAAGAGAGGGCCATGTACAGAATGCGAATGAATCACGAGTTCAATATGATCATGATAAAGACATCATTGAATTCATAAAATCGTCAAGGCTAAGATGGCTTAGGTACGTGTTTTATCCACGAAATTATATAAAAATATTGAACTTTAGTAGTTGTCTAGGCCTAGGCAGAGTTTCGGATCCTTGTGGGGGTTTAAACGGAAGCGGAAGATATTCGTAATCTAGTAAGACCAAAAATTTATAATAGAGTGCTAACTGTGCTGCTAAACTGTTTGGGATATGATTAGAGGCGATTTTATGAACAAATTTTTGAATCACTTCCGAGACGACATAGAGACGTAATAAAAATGTTCCAATGGTTCATAAATTATAAGTGACTAAAGCACTATTTAATTAGTCAAAAATAATTTTAAATTTAATTGATTTACTATTATTTTTAAATTTTTCTGCATATCACATATACTTATGCATCAAAAATATGAATCACAAATACTTTTGCATCAAGTTAAAAGAAAAAATATTCCAAAAATATAAGTTTCATTAATTTTATATGGCAACACACATAATCGTTACCTTAAATTTTCTCATCACAATTACTAATGCATCGGATAGTAGATACAAGTTTATTTACAAAAGTAACAGATAAAATTCCCTTAATGTTGCAATCTATCTTAGTATATAAGTAAAAGTATTCTTGTGAAAGAGAATATGTTGTGGATTGACAATATTTAAATAAGAGATTGTACCAATATATTTATGAGGCCAAAAAAATCTTTAATCAATCACACAGCGCAATCTCAAACCATTTATTACAAGCCGCCACTCTTTATCTAAGGAGGAGAATCGTACTAAAAAGGCCTATTTTGGAAAGTATACATATAAAAAAAAATCAAAATTCTCAAAATTTAGTGTGTTATTAGTTAGTAATGTCTAACTGAAAAATTTCAAAAAACAAAATTGTATAACATAATTTAATCATATTGAATAATTTGAAAGAAACGTAATGGAAAAATATAAAGAGCTGAAACCTAATGAGGTGATCAGAACTTTGGTCTTGATTAATTCAACTCCTAAATCAATCCCGAAATGGACCGCTTAAGTCAATCTTCAGCTTAACCTTCAACTCAATTTACAACTCAACCTTTTTCTCAATCGCAATAAATCCTAAACGCAAACTAGATTAACAGCCAAACCCAGCCATCAATGAAATCACCAAATCAACTTTCAAATCAATCCTAGGTTAAGGAATCCAAATCAACCCTTAAATAATTCCCCACTATACCATCGTACCATCACGACACTATACCATTAATCAAAAAATCTTAACATCGTACCACAGTAATGTTGCACCATCCCACCATTACACCACAATGTATATCCTACCATCAGTCCACCATATCTAAATAACATCATACCAACATACCATCATAACAACGTACCACCAAACCATCATACCATTATACCGTTACCATTATACCATCATTTAATCATAGCATCATACTGTCAGGCCATGATATCATCATATCATCCAACCGTCATACCATTATACTTTCATACCATCATAGCCTTATACTATCACACCATCTTTCTAGAATAAAAAGCGTCATACCATCGTACGATGTATTACGTATACCATCAAAATAATATCAATCTATCATATCACTATATCATCATAACCTCATACAATCATACCGTCATATATACCTATTTACCATGATACCATCATATCATTGTACAGTCATACCATCATATAATTATACAAATCATACCATGATATCGGCGCACCTTCTTAACATAATACATTCACCATAATACTGTCATACTATCAAACCATTATATCACCATACCACTATACTATCATACTATCATACCATCATATCATCAAATCATCATACCATCATACTTTCGTACCATCATACCGTCCTATACCATCGTACCATTATATCATCATATAATCGTAGCATCATACTGTCAGGCCATGATATCATCATATCATTCAACCGTCATACCATTATACTTATCATGATATATACCATCTTACCACGATACCATCATACCATTGTACCGTCATACCGTCATACCATCATACCATTCTACAAATCAAACCATCATATCGGCGTATCTTGTTAACATCATACAATCACCATACTGCCATCATACCATCAAACCATTTTATCACCATACCACTATACCCTCATACTATTATATTCATCAAATCATCATAACGTCGTACCATCATACCATCATACTTTCACACCAACATAACATCATATCATTATACCATCAGGTAAACAGGTTTTACACTTCAAATTGATCCTTTAACACTTCAAATGGAACTTTTACATTTCAGAGCCTAACTGTTCCTTAAATAATCAAATTTGAAATGTGAGCCAAAAATAATATTTAGACGAGGTTGTGAGAAATATATCGATATGGCTATCATATCTATAATATTGTCTATTTAGGTTTCTGTGAATCATGCAGCTGTTAAGGTTTCTTTTAAGACAGCGTAAACATACTATTTCAATTGGTAGCCATAAGTTTGGTCATGTTTAGAAAAATATAGTGCAGAGTTTTGGAATTAGAAATATTGTTTTAAATCCTCCTGGAATTTCATTATAATCGGTTAAGGAATATTAAAATTCCATCCTACTCGTACTTGGCCTTATTGCAGAATTTTTTCCTTTAAAATCCTTTTTCAATCACACATGTAAAATTCCATTTAAATCCGTTAAAAAATGGACAAGTTCTATCCTAACTTCTCATACTACAGAATTTCATCTCAAAATAATTTTAGAATCACAATCCTAGTCAACAAATCAAATTTCATTATAATCGGTTGAGAAATGGGTAAGTTCTATCATATTTGGCCATATTCCAGAACTTCATTTAAAAATCATTTTAGAATCTCATTTCAAACGCTGGAATCTCTTTTCAAACAAATTGGGGATATTCCAGAACTTCATCCAAAAGTCATTTTAGAATTCCATTTCCAACGCACTTGTCAAATTTCATCATCAACGATCGGTTGAGTAATAGAGAAGTTCCCTCATATTTAGCCATATTCCAGTACTACATCCAAAAATCATTTTAGAATCCCATTTCTAATGCACATGTCAAGTTTCGTCATCATTGCTTAAGAGATAGTCAAGTTCCACCCTACTTTACCATAGTCTAGAACTTCATCAAAAATTAATTTTAGAATCGCATTTCCATAGCGTATGTCAAATTTCAGTAAAATCCGTTAAGAAATAGATAAGTTTTGTACGAGATGCTGAGTTGTGTTATCTGCGTTTTTACGGCTAATTATGTGCCGTTGTTGTATTCCCGTATGTAGAAAAAACGCACAAATGAAATTTGTATGATTCTCGCCACTAGCGAGATATTTTATTTTTTTTTTTAACTCGTTATAATTTTATTTAGAATCACCCAACTATTACACTAAAAATTACTTTAATTTAGTTCAACTGCACACTAACTTCGGTATTAAATTATTTTTTTATATTATATACTTTTTAGGTAAACTAAACGTTTTATTACGTGAAAAGGTCGGAATTCGAATCGATAATAATAAAACATGTCTTCGTAACAAAAATGACAAGGTAGATGAGCGCCGAATACAACTTTTTGTTGTTTTGGGTATTAACGTGCGCGGCGCTGGTGTGGCAATAATGAGTGTGGTTGTGTCGGCGATTGCGTTAGCGCTGAGTGAGTTGAATATGTGTCGATAAATTTAAATTGTTTTAATTTTAATCTGATGCGTATAATTAATTGATTGTAGTGATGAACAATCAATATAATTGTGAGTCGCTACAGTTTCATCCTAATTGGCCATTCAAATAATTTATTAAAGGTTCAATTTGAGGTTTGAGATAATAACGGTGACCTTTCTTAAGTCTTAAACAATATTTGTGAACAGTTTGGTTCAAATCGGTCAAGGCGTCTGGATTTATTTAAATATTTTACACAAACACTCATTTAAATATATTATATTGCTCAACTGCTCACTAAACACTAGTCCAACCCCAACTCAACACCAATTCAACCCACAAACGGTCTCCAACTCAACACCAATTCAACCCACAAACGGTCTCCAACTCAATCCTCAACCCAACTGCAAACTCTCTTTCAATTCAATCTTCAAACCAGTATTTAGTTATTATATAGTTATAGGTTTCACAATTTAACAAACATAAAAAAAAACTTTATTTATTTATCTTTTTATTAATTATTACTTTCCATAACAGAGTTTGATTAAAAACTAAAAAACTTAAAATCTAAAATTTAACTTTACGATTAAAATTCTCACCGAAATGTTATAAATCAGCAAAAGATTGGAATTTACTTATTTCTACTTATTTCTACCTAACTATACAACTCACGTTGTGTGTTGTCATCAGTTTGATATTTGATTATTCTAGTTAAGTAACCCTACACTTTACACGCGCAGCATGTGGAATGTTGTTATGTATAATATGTTGATTCAGTCATTTATATGACCATAACTCCTTCCGGGGGTGAAGAAAGGGCGTCCGCGTCCTTAATTTTGATGCCGGCTTTTGTTAATAGGTCCGAATATGATGTTGCTGTCTCATCTTCCTGAACTTCGGAGTTTCGGCTTTTCGATTTTTCAATTTTGATTGACGTAGAGTGTCTTTGCATGATAATATAACTGAATAATACCAATATGCCGATTGATGAGAGGGATACGCCTCCAGATAATGTCCACATCCAGTTCTGATGGTTAACTTGTCTTAGGTGTACATTCTTAATTTGATTTCTGTTTTGGATGTTTTCTTTGTTGATTACTTCGATGTCAAGCATTTCTACTAATTGACGGCTTGCCTGAATATTATTCAGAGCCCTTGTATTTCTTCGATTTCACTCCTAATCTCGAAGGACTGAAATTTTTGATTTTTGAAGATTATAGTACAATTACAGAAGGTCAAAAGGAAGTTTCCCGTTAACACTCTGTCGGATGGTCCGCAGTTTGAGGACAATGTTTCGTTTTTTGCATTGTTGATTAAAAGTTTGCCATCTGAGATGAATTGCATTTTTGTGTCAGGTTCACGTGTCACATTGCAGTGGCTTTTGGTCCCCAACACCAGTGGTTTAATACAGTCGTCGTTGAATTCTAGTATGTCTGAATGTTTTTGTACGAAATTATTGTACTTCGTACTTGTAAACAGTTCTTGGTTGCGTTTGATGAGATACTGTGGATGGTCCTTTATGATCGTATTATTGATGATCAACGGTAATACCAGTATCGCAGTTGAATTCTCTTCTTCCAATTTTGGTACTTGAAGTATGTAAAGTAGAGTTTTTTCGTTTACTGCTATTTTAGGGGTCACAAAATCCAGAGCTTCATCAGGCAAGGTGATGTTAATACCCTGATTAACCATTAGGTTCTTTATTTGGATGATCTCATTCAGTGAAAGAATTTTGCTGCTTGGCAGTTCCACCTTCGTTCTTATTATTGCATCCTGGATGTCTTCCAAAATTGTATTAATGCTGTCTATGTTTACTATTGTGGCCAGCATTTCTATTTCTGTTAATACTATTCTATTGGCCATTGTATTATTTTTTAACGCTCCATTTACTGTATCTGTAATTGTTTGAATTCTTCTGTCGATTTATTTATTTACTTGGAATTGTTGGTTGTTTGCGTCGATTAGCTGGTTCATCGCATCTGGGGTTTCCGCTACCCATTTCCATACCGTTCCCAACGTGTCCCACCTTTTATGTCTGTTAGTTCGGGTAGGTTTAATTTGACGGAGATTGTTGTATAGTTTCTTAAATTTATTTCTTATTATTCTATTATATTCTAACTTATCATACAATTTATCTGTAATAATTTTACTAATTGATTCTACAGCTATTTCTATACTGGTGAGATTTAGAGGATGTATGATTTTACCATTTCCTATTTGTATTTTACATTGGTTTGTTTTAATTATTAATATGGGGTCTTCATGTAAATTTTTGATTTCTAATTTTTGAGCATTACTAATATAAAATATAATTGTGAAAATCACTAAATATGGTTTTTTAAACATTATTTTCTGTAAAAAAATAAAAAAAGTAGTTACAATTATTTATTTAATTCTCTTAATTTTATTAACATTTCTCTTAATATTTCTCAATGTTCTAAAAGTTTTACGATTTACATCGTTTATCTTAGTTTCGACCCCCCTTGGTTGTGTTTTTGTCCTAATATTTGGTTTAATGTAAACTAATTGGTCCTCTCTTTAATTTGGGGGTTCCTCTTTATTATTATTCTGATGTTTCATCTTATTTATTGTCTTTTCTAAGTTAACCTTTACTTGATTAAAAATATCATTTGCTTGATCTTGTATTTCTTTCGGGTTCATTAGGCAGCTTTGATTGAAAATGAATTCGTTCGGTGTGAAACCGGTTGAAGAATGTACTGAATTATTGTACAATGCTACTGTAAGTTCAATTGCATTTGGAATACTTGAATTTGGGAATTTGTCTCGATTGGTATTAAAAATTTCTATTATTGTTGAATGTGTCTTTTCAACTTGGCCATTCGATTCTGAGGATCATACATATTCCAATTTGATATTCAATTTGCTTAAATATTCTTTAAATTGCAACGACTGGAAGGTTGTCTAATGATCTGAGAGAATAACTTTGGGAATCCCGAACTGGGTGAAATACTTCGTTAAGGCATTGGTTGTGTCTAGAAGATTCTTGGTTTCGGTCGGAATCATCTGTAGATGTTTAGAAAATGCGTCTATTATAGACAAGAAGTTTTTTCTGTTGATGTTAAAGATGTCAATATGCACTCGTTCTAATGGCCTTTCAGTGCTTGGTCGTGGGAAATTTTGATATTATATGGTTTCCGATCATATTTATGTGCGTTGTAAATATTACACGCGTTGATATGTCTTTTAATTATATTGATCATTCCAGGGAAAAAGTAGGATCGTCTTAATTGACTTTCCACCTCTCTTTTTCCGCGGTGCGCTCTCTCGTGTTCTTTGACTACAATTGTATTGTTACGTCTTCGACCATTTTTGTGGTGAAAACAAACTGGCCTTTTTCAGAAAAATTTTCTCGAAATGCTTCTTGAATAGTTTGGTAAAGCTTTTCTGGTGCCAGGATTGCTGTCTGTTTCCAATTATGAAATCTCTTGAGGAAGTTAGTAATTTCTTCTTTTTGAAAAGATTCCTTTGATATTATGATTCGTTTAAACTTAGGGAATATATCCTCCAGAATTATCGTATTTAAATTCGAGGTCTTAAAAATTAGTTGATTCCTATAATAGTTTATAGGACGATCGGAATAATGGATATACGGGTAGTAGTCATCGGACGTATCCGCAGGATGGATAGTCTCTAAGTCACTATCATTGTCGGAGCGGTTTCCTGTTCTTCTTCGAGATTCACTTGAATTGTTACCCATCTTCTCGTTGAAATTTAGTTCGTTATTTTCTGTTGGCATCCTACTGAGGGCATCTGCCACTACATTTGCTCTTCCTTCTTTGTAGATTACATCGTAATCATAATTCTCCAATTCGAGTCACCACCTCAGAATTTTTGAAATTTTTCCGCTGATTTTATAAAGGTCAAGGGTTTATATTCCGTTATTAACGTAAACTTGTTACCGTACAGGTATGGTTGAAATTTTTTTACGGACCATATTATGGCCAATGCTTTTTTTTCATTAGTCGCATAATTTATTTTTGTAGAGTTTAGGGTGCGTGAAGCGAACGCAATAGGTCTTTCAACATTAGTTTGAATCTGAGATAGGACTGCACCCAGAGCGAAAGCTGATGCGTCCATTGTTAAAATGAACTGTTTGGTGAAATCTGGGTACGCTAATATCTGATCAGTAGCCAGGATTCTTTTCAGCGTCTCAAAGGCTTTTATGTACTCGATGTCCTTAATATTGATGTTTGTGTCTTTTTTCAGGTATTTGGACATAGGTTTTGTTATTTTAGAATAATCCTTAATGAACCTTCTATAATAGCCTGCGAGTCCTAAGAATTGTTTGATTTCTTTGGGATTTTTAGGTAGCAGCCAGTCCAAAATTTTTTGTATTTTGTCTGTATTTGGCTTCACGCCTTCCTGTATTATTATGTGTCCGAGAAACTCGGTTTCCCGTTTTAGAAATTCACATTTATCTAGTTGGATTTTCAGATTGAAATGTGACAGTCTCGTGAGTACCTTATTAAGATTCTGCATGTGGTTATCCAAGTTATGTCCCACTATAATTATGTCATCTAAATATACGTGACATATATCTCCAATTAGATCTTGTAAGACATTGTTCATGGCACGTTGGAACGTAGCAGGGCCGTTTTTTAGGCCGAAAGGCATTCTGTTGAACTCGAAATGACCTTTTCCAGAGAATGCCGTTTTATCCTGCGACTTTTCGTCTATTGGGATCTGGTGGAAACCGGATTTTAAATCTAAGGTTGAAAAGAACACTGATTTTCCCGAGTTGTCCAGGATTTTCTCTATTTGCGAAATCGGATACTTGTCATCTACCGTTTTTTCATTCAACTTACAATAATCAATTGCGACTCGGACTTTCCTTTTTCCGGAGGCATCCGACTTTTTTAGGACAACCCAAATTGGAGAGGAATAAGGACTTTTAGAGTGGCGGATTATGCCGCTTTCTCTTCAACATTTGTTTTGAAGTGATGTGGATAGCGATATGTTTTGGTGAATACAGGTTTTTCGTCTTTTGTGACAATATGATGTTTGATTATTGTTGTTGATGACAGCTTTTCTTTCTGTCTCAACAGAACTGTTTGATTTTTGAAGATCGTTTCTACCAGAGTTTTCTTTTCTTTCTCGTTTAAATGTTGCGTTCCGATCAAGTTTTCTATAGTTGTTCTGTCTATGATTTCCTTTTCATATGGAATTGGTTTCAAGGTTTCTAAATTATTTATTTTAATTTTTAATTTGGGTAGATTATCAGGTGGAATCAGGCTATTTGTTAAGACTTTCATTGTATTCTTAAAATTATCGGCCTTGTATAAACCTGGTTGGATTAATATGTCATCGTTCAATTTTTTGTATTCCGACATCAGCCAGTCGCCGTTTTTTTCCGTGTTACATGTTACAATATGGTTATAGAAATATTGCGCTGGGTAGTAGCGAAGAAATTTGAATGTTTGGTTCTTTAGCGATATCGTATTTGACCTAGAGTTGTTTATAGCATCTATTTTTGCCAATGATTGGGATCCTAAAATCCCATCAAATAATTTGTGAAAATTTAATTCATAATAGGTTTGGTCTGGTAGGTTATGTCCTAGAAAGTATATTTTACCTTTCCTCTTGAGTTGGTGGACTCCTAGAATAATATTTTTGACCATTGTTTGCTTTAATTGTGTGAGATTGTTTTGGATAATGCCTGGTTTGATAACATTTTTGTTAGCACCAGTGTCTATTAACAATGTTATTGTCTGATGTGACTCGTTACAATAACACTGCAAGTAAGGAAGGAAATTTAACCTTCCGTATCCGAACTCAGGTCTACCTGAAAATTCTCTGGGTTCGCTTGATCGCTCTCTTCTGAATATTCGTCGTTTAAATCACCCTTTTCTTCCTCGGTTCTATCTGAAACTTCGTGATTATTTATCACTCTTCTATTAAAAGAATTTATTTATCTAAACGAAGGATCCACCTCCATTGGTGTTGGTGCTTCCTTTACCGAATAACTTGGTTTGTTATTGTGATTTATGGGATTGAATTCTTTAGATCTTTGTGGTTTTTGTGGTACGCTGTTAAATTTATATTGCGTATTTTGTACGGTATTTACTGTTTTTCGAGAATTGTTTGATATTTGCTTATTTGAGCTAAATTTATACAAAAATGCGTAAGCTTCTTCCACATCTCGTGGTCTAGCCGCTTGCGCGTACCCGAAGTAAGGTTTTCGGAGGCCTGCTATGAAGGCGGCTAATGCGTCTTCTTCAATAAATGCGCTTATTGCTGGCTACGATCGGTTGTAAACCGCATTTTGCCTTGCTTGCGTTTTGATATTCTGCACAATTTCCTTAGTTTTCTTAAAGTAAGCATGTACAGACATATTATCGCCCTGTTTTGTAGCCCAGAGCTGCGCTTTATAATACGACAGTTCCTCTCTATCGCCTAGCGCTTCTGTAAGTATTTCCTTGATTTCAAGAAACGTTTGGGGATTTCCAGCCAGGCACAATATGTCCTTGGCTTTCCCTTCAATTTTATTGCTAACACATTGCAAGTATAGTGAAAATGGTGTTTTCGTCACCAACGGGGAAAACACTTTTAAAGTGTCCTCGGCTGTTTGAAGCCAAGCGGAAAGTTGTTTCTTATTTCCATCATATTTTGGGATGGATTTAATAGAATCAGGTATCCGAAATTGATCCGTTTCAATTTTATTCTCTCGAACTTCAACCTTTGGTTGTTCGTCGAGTTTTCGTCCTAGATATGCTAGCGCTGCCTCATGTTCAGCGGACTTTGCAGTCATTTGTTTCAGCTGCTCTAGGACAATATTTAGTTGTTCTGTGATTTGTTGTTCCATTTTAAAGCAATTTTCGTCTATAAGGTCCGTATTTAATTGACGGTTATTATCAAACCTTTCAATCGACCTTTTCTCCATACACAGAACTAACTTTTCTTAATTATTTATTGATTTATTTCCCGTGTCTAACTTGTAGTGCACGAGAAAGCGGTGTTTGGCTATGTAGTAGTTCCACACGTTGCTGGGATAATAAGAATTATTTGACAAGTTTGTGTCTATCTATTAGTTCCACACGTCTGCCAAAAATTCACACAAAAAAAATCGTAAAATTTGAGGAAAAAAAGAAAAAATTCTTACCGATTTTTGTTGTCGTGTTGCTGGTTCGAAGATGTAGTAAGCTAGGTGAGTGGGCGGAATCTCTACTCTTCAAGGCGGTGAAAAACCCTCAGCCGGAAATGTCACTTTTTAGCACAATAAAAATGTTGAAATAATTAAAATAAATTATTTCTGACGGATTCACTGTTATAATTAGTTTTTATTTACTAATTTTATGCACTGTTACACTTCAGTTAATTACACTTCACCATTCGGCTCCGCCAGTTATAGGTTTCACAATTTAACAAACATAAAAAAAACTTTATTTATTTAACTTTTTATTAATTATTACTTTCCATAACAGAGTTTGATTAAAAACTAAAAAACTTAAAATCTAAAATTTAACTTTACGATTAAAATTCTCACCGAAATGTTCTAAATCAGCAAAACATTGGAATTTACTTATTTCTACTTATTTCTACCTAACTATACAACTCACGTTGTGTGTAGTCATCAGTTTGATTATTCTAGTTAAGTAACCCTACACTTTGCACGCGCAGCATGTGGAATGTATAATCTGTTGATTCAGTCATTTATATGACCATAACTATATATAAAAAATTGGATAACAGCTCACTATATCTTAATCCAACCCCAACTTAACTCCAACTTTACTTCAACCCAATCCGCAAATTGACTTCTAACTTAACCTTCAACTTAACCCCAAACTCAATGCCCAATTCAATATTCAAACCAGCATAAATAAAAAAATTGGTAAATATTTCGATTCGTATGGAAGGTACCCGATTCTCTTGACCGAAATTCTTTTCAAATCTCCGCCCTGACCTTAGAAACAGATTGGCGAAAAAAAATTCTAAACCGGAGAAGCCGTTATCGAAATACCATGGGTACAGTACAAACATCCAGACATCCAGATATCCAGACAGACAGACGGACATTTTTTTTTAACTTTGGAAGACTCGGGGACTTTCAAAACGCGAGAAAAGTGATTTTGTACCAACCAAATTTTTGGTCATTTTTGACAGAATTTCAATACCTTGGTCTTTTTAGACCAAATTATTAGTATTTTGTTTATAATTAATTTCTCCCTCGAGATGACGGAATACACCGTCGAAACATAGGGGTATAAAAAATAAAAATTAAGTTTTAAAACAAATAAATCGATTTAATAAGTTAAAATAAATTTAAACAATTATAATATTTAATAAAATTACCATATCAATCTTTGTTACCATAAACATTTGTCAGTTAATCTTGGTGAACCACATTCATATATGTTTAATTAACTGACACTAATTTCGAAATTGCCTGAAAAAATTCGAAGAATCATACATTTTATGCAGCAATTATTCTCCTAAGTGAAAACGATGTCTGTTTCTATTGGACAGTTTATTGTCTCTAACCGGCCATTAACTTATGGTTTTACTGCAACTCGACTTTTGCTGATATTTCCTTTTTGGTTCAGAGGTGTTGGCTTACTAAAATTTGACATAAGAGGGGGAATAGGCAATCCTTTTTATTTCGTCTCTTCCATTTTGTTCGTCGATCAAGTGACGAACATAGCAATAAATTATAAAATCATATTTTGATGTTTTATTTTATATACTAGTAGACGAATTACGTGTTTGTTTGTGGTGATTGTCACATCGAATCTCGATAAATTAATTTTCGTTCAATACATATTTTATCATAACATGTACACGATTAAGGCGGTCCCAAAAGTATCACATTTTCAGTTAAATTTTTGTATATATAATTAGCAGTCAGTCATATGTTGTAATGTAATTACAAAACATAAAATATGTTGCAAAACAGATATTCCATTTATCTGAACGCACTTAAAAAAAAAAAAAATAAAATAAAAAATATTCATGTAGGTATGTATTCCTTATTGTACAACACAAACATTTGTTAGGTAACACAACAATTATGTAATTATGTAATTAAACGAACATGTTATGTAAAAAAAACTCCAAGTACATAATTTTTTTTTTTTTTTTTTTTGGTTTCTACTCTAAATAATTAAAAATCATAATTTTATGTTTAACAATATCCACTTAAAGTATTTTTTTTTTTTTTTTGTTTTAAATAATGTTTAAAGCTTTTGTGTGTCAATTGAAAAAGAACAGTATGTGTATATGTTGTATTATTATGATGTGGAGAAAAGCTTATGTTCGTATAATTAAATTTTCTTTTGTGTATTGCCATTGAAAAATAAACGGGGTGCTTTTTTGTATGCACATACATTTACCCACTCGTTGTACTCGCATATGCAAATGAAAATTGTGGATATTATTGTGTTTTTGTATAAAGGAAAGCCAAGCATACAACAAATGGCATAAATTTAATTTTGTCGTAGGTTTGATTGTCTTCTTATATAAATGTGTGTCTAGACAAAAGTCCATTAGAATCAGATAAGGATAGTAAAAAACTGATGATGTAGATGTTTAAATGATTAAAATGTATATTTAAATTGAATTTTTTGTTTTCAATATATGTATGTATATGCAACTATGCTACAATGGATTGTTTTCAAACAATTTTTTATTTTTTTGTGTCATGTTAGTTTCAATTGAAAAACATACTTCACTTTGTATAATATTTATATGTAACGGGTGGCGGAGGAAAATATTATATCAACTTTATATGTACTGTACACATGTGCACTTTAATACCATACAGTCAGTGTATATATCTACATATGTATGTACATAATGTATGTACAAACAAAAAAAAACATATCAGTTTGTTTTTTATGTTTTCCCTTCATGATTATTGTAATTTCCGTAGCACATTTTGGTTTTATATTTAGTGTTTTGTTTTGCCATTGAATTTTCATCTCACCCGTCTATACGAGTATTATACTATACATCACAGTATGTATGTGGAAGATAAATTACACAAATTTTTTATGTTTGTTTTTTTTTTTTTTTTTTCGAAAATCATTATTTATGCACCCAACAACAATTACGCTTGGTGGAGAGACGATAAAATTTATTTGATTCACATCCGAGCTTTTTTCGTTACATTTCCGTTTAATGATTTCTGAACTTGTCGCAAACTTTTAATGTTACAACAACATAAACAATATAAATAAATTCGAAACGAAAAAAAAAACCAAAAATAAGGAAGTTGAGCTTAAATTATTTCAAGTTTTTGTTCTTGTGTATCGTTTTGTTTTGTTTTATGTGCTTTTTGCAAAAGTTATAAAAAGTTACCAAAAAAAAATAGCCGTTGGTGAGTTTTTTCTCTTCTGCTTTCAAAAAAATTAATATGCGGGAGATATGCTTTTGTCACTTTTGATTTAGACTTTTTATTTAATTTTAATTTCATATTTTTGTTTTATTTCACTCGGATGAAAAATTATATTTGTTAAAAAAGGAAAAGAAGGAAAAGTTTGCTGGTCCATTTTCGAGCAAATTATTTTCTTCGCTATCCACGGTGAAAAGAATTTTAAGAAACACTTCAATATGGATTGCCGAATTACGAGTTGAGGGTGAACACAATATTTTGAGTTCATTTTAACTAAATATATGTATTTAGTTTTTTGTACAAAAATTTTATTTTTGGCATCAACCATTTCTGGGTTGCTTACAAAACCGAATCCGATGCCAAACCCATATATGCAATTCTATTATAATTTGGCAATCTTTTATTTATTTAGAGTTATTATTTTAGGATATTTTAATTAAGATTAAGGAATTAAAAGTTTTTCTATCTATTTGGATCTCTTATTTTATTGTTGTTTTGCATTGTTTTGTTGCTTTTTGTTCTGTATATAAATTCGTCTTAATTTACATTTAAATTAAAACACAAAAAAAAAAAAAAACTGAAGAAAAGAGATAAATTTGAGTTACGGTAAAAATACAAAAATAAAATAAATCTTTTGAACGAAATGGTTACAGATTAACATAATATATAGGTTGCGGCAGGAATAATTCAAACATCACAAACGGATGGTCAAATGCCATAATACTTTTAGAAAATTAAAAATTGGTTTTAATTAAATAGGCTATAAAGTTTTTATAATACTTTCGTTATATTGGTACTGTTGATAAGCGAAATTTAGTCCATTTTCTTCAATTTGCTCCCATCCCTGTAACATTTTATTTTTGATCTGCGTATTCTTAATCTTGTTTGAAATTTTAAGCTTTCTTAAAATTTTTATAACAAAACCTTTTTGTAAAATTATGCAGTTTATCGTATTACGATTTGGAGGTCTACGTACCTGAAATAAAAGAAAAAAAGAAACAAAGTTAATAATTAATTTTTATCGGTTAATACGATTTATAAATTTATGGAAATTAAGATCAGTATATTCGCTCAACAACTTTTAAACAACGAGTCAATTTTTTTCCGCTCAATGACAACTTTTAAACAACGAGTCAATGAAATAAATAATTCGACGAAACAAATGATTTTATAAATATTTTACATAAGCGCAAGTTTCTATTTGCATATTTTACCAATTGAGTAAATTGAAGTAAAAAATAGAAAAAGCGGTTACGGCCTTAAAAAATATTTCATTTCATCTTACGCAAAATACATCTACTTTGATTTTAAATAAATATTAAAATGTTTGCGCGTCTATACCTTTGGAATGAAACCCCTAAAGTTCTTAGCAATATCATTTTCTTCTTGTTTGTCCAAGGTCTCTTTTTCCGTCTTTGCTTCGTGAAAATCAAATAAATAAGGAAAAAAAAATGGTTTTTATAAAGTCGGCTTCTTTTATCAGGTAAAAATTATTAAAATTGAAATGTTAGGTTTTATCGGTACTTGACCAAATAATTAAATTTTTATCGAAAATTTTGCAAGTTCAGTTTTGATCTGAGTGAGAATAACGAAAAATTTAAATAACGACTGAAATGCTAATTACACTTTTCATGAAGTATTTCTTGCAACGTAGAATTTTAATCTGTTAATAAAACTGTCGTAGGCACTTGATACATTTGTTTTGGTGTAAACAGTAGTCATACTAAAATAAGACTTTGCCGATTTCATTGTTGATAGTACATACCTTGATTACCAAAAATTATTTTAAATTCGTACGCATATTGTCACTGTCGGTTTCATCAAACAAAATTCATTTTTATATTATTGTACATTATATTTACCACTCTCAATAAGCATTAAATCTAAAATAAAATTTGCCACAGTGAATTTGCAATAGCAAATATAAACGTATATGCGATCGGGATTTAATTCAAAACTGTAAACTATTGTCAAAATTAACAAGGAAAATGTGTACCCAAACTGTTTTAAAAAAATGAACGTTTCGTTGGCAGCTCAAGTATTAAGTAATACGGCATGTTGCGTTATAAAAACAGCGGTACATACATACTTGTTCGGATATCGACATGCCATATCAACTGTAAAATTTATTAAGCGATTCAACAATATACCTGACTATCTAAACTCGCGTCATTTCTTATCAAACCCGCCTTTTGAACAACCACTACGACTAGACAATAATATATATAATTATTTAAATGACAGCTTAGAGTTTTTGCAAAATTTTAACTAGTTTAAATTTATTATAGACATATGTACAGCAGAACTATCTTGATGTAAATAGAGCCGCCATGTGAAAAATGAACTTAAAATAAGAGACACAGCTAGAAATACTAAAAAAATTATTTTCATAGAATTTATATGAAAAAACGCGATTTCGATTGACGAAAAAACATGAATTATAAGTTAAGCTCAGTTAAATAATTTTTTCTGAAAACGCTTAAAAACAACTCAATCTTACTCATTTAGAACACAGATTCTCAAATGTACCTATTTTTCCAGCATTAATCAAATGAAAATAAGGGAAATTAAATTAAAAAAAAAACACATTGTACAACAATAACAATATGTATTAAAAAGAGGAAATTCAATTTAATGACATCATGATTTATCCTCATCTAAAACTAATGGTAAGAAAAGAGACAACATGTCTCCACTCAACAATCGAAATTAAAATAAATCAAAAAGAGCCCAAACAGAAAAAATGAAATCAATACAATGAGCGTGAGGAAAACAAAAAATCAAAACAATCTAGCATGCTTTGCAAATTCAAAATAACAATAAAAAGAGATGTGGTTGTATTGTTTATTATTTTCGAGCTGTGTGTTTAAGCAGAGGCTTCTAGAGTATAGACTTATAGAGCCATAATCATAATAACGTATTTTTTAGAAGATTTTTTAGTGGTATAACTTTTCACTGATTTCCATAGGAATAAATAGTAAAAATGGTGTTTTTTAGCTTCAAGTTTTTCAATGAAAAAAGCAAAAATATTATAAAATGTTTATAAAAAAGTTTTCTACATATCTTTACCAACAATTCACAAGAAGGCTATATTGTTATTAAGTAAATATTAGTTGCAGAAATATTAAAATTAAATTATTTCTAAAATATATTTTTCAAAGTTTCATTTTGAAAAATACATCAAAGTTGGCTCTGACGAATTAAAATAATACTTGCTAAATTTATGTTTAGTTTTGCTAGTGTACGTAAGATGTCTAAAATGTTTACAGAAAAATACGGAAAAAATTATTTAATCACAAAATTATCACACGTTCCTATAGTTTGTGAATTTGTTTTGTTTTTCCTACAATTTTTGAACTTGAAATTTCCCCAGGTGGTAATTTTTGATACGATTTTACCAAATTTTTACGGCCAATCTATGATATATATAATGTATATTGACTTAATGACCAAACGAATTGTAGTAAGCTTTTATTTCAATTTGACCAGAATGCTGTTATTATGAAAATTTTATAAATTATTTGGTTTAAATATATCAATTATGACAAGAAAATGAAAACATTTACTTAAACGATATGCATATACTATATGTTGAAATTTAGATATTTAGGAAAGTATGTATTTGAAAATCATAATTAAGAATTTATAAAGTTTTCTTTCAAAAATTTGTCTGAGGAAAAAAAGTGATTTCTCATATGTTTTATGTGTTTACTGTTAAAAGTTTCGTTTTTTCCTAGTTTCTAATTTCCTAATAAAAGCTCAGACTTGTTGGATTATAGCTCTATAAAATACAGGGTGCTCTGGTTTAGGACGTGAACTATAGGTTAGGTTAGGTTAGGTTGGAGTCTTGGTTGGAGTGGCTGCTTACGCACCCTTAGACCGGTGACGGTCCATTGTGATACCACAGGATGTATCCCCTTTTACCCCTATTGGAACCATTTCGAGCTACTTATGAAGCGTAAGACGTCCCGCACTTTAATGTTTTCGAGATCCGAGAGGCAGTCTATCCTGAACTTAACTAAGTGTTTGTGCCTTCTGAGAGCCAATGCTGGACACGAGCAAAGGAAGTGGACCAACGTCTCTTCCTCCTCTTCGTCCAAGCAGCTTCTGCAGAAGTCATTAGCCTCCAGACCCAGCCTTCTTGCATGTTCTCCAAAAAGGCAGTGTCCCGTGAGTATTCCTACGACCGTTCTTAATCCACGTCTGCGTAAGGATATTAATGATCTAGTGCGCCCCAAGTCCAGCTTTGGCCAAACTTGTCTTGCAACTGACGTGAACTATAAAAACAACAATATTTTAAAGTTCAAAAATACCTTATTTTTGAAGACGATTTTCACTAAGAAATAAACATTATCATGACTCGATTTTCAAACAATTAAAATTACATGTTTTATGAACATTTTCATATAAAAACGAAACACAAGCTCATAATTCTAATTAACTAAAATTGTAAATGAAAATAATCGTTTTCCCATATGGTTTCATAGTAAAGGAAAAATTGTACGTACCTTATTTTAAGCTTATTAAAATACAGTCAATACTGAAGGCTATTATTTATACAGTAGGCTCTGATTAAGTTAACAATCAAATATCAGTTAATGTTAAGAGCTTTTACACTCAAATTATGATATCATTATCAAGTATCTATACTGAATGGGAAAACAAACCAAGATGGCCTTGAAATATTTTTTCTAGATTATACGTAGAGCGGTTCTAATTATAACCTAACCAGTCACGAAATAGGTTTTGCCAAAATAATCGTTAGAAAATTACTTTTTAATAGTGAACATGCTAATTGTATAGCTGACGACGGAGAAATTGTAAACCTTGAGTGGAAATACCTTCCACGAAGGTTAAAAATATAACTACTGAACCTGAGGATGAGCGTATGACTGATGAATTTGATATAGATTTTGATGGTGAAAGCCACATACTTAAAAAAATGACGATATTGTACTATGCTGGTTTTTGTGGTTATAAAATATAAACTGCGATAAATGCCACAATAAGCTTTTAAATGAAACCTTCATAAAGATGAAAAGCTTCTACAAATCGATTATTTTTGGGGCCCGCAAAGCACTAATACGTTATCTGCCAAATGTTTGTTTAAAAATAACAGAGAAATGTCTGACTATTGTAGAGCAAATTTTCCAGGATTTTGACCATTGATAGACGATGACTGTTATGTACACATAAAAAATTTAATATATTCTTTTATTCTTGTGCTAACATGAAAGAATTCAAGGTGGTTTGTGTTGAAAGGTGAATTTCAATAATTAAGAAATCAAAATCCGTTAAAAACAAGTGAAGCGTCGAAAAAACTGGAAATTTTAACCAGCACATAAAAATAAAACGATTAAAATACAAATAAATAGGAATTCATTATTTTCAATTTCATTTCTAAGAAAGAGATCATTCCAATTTAGTTATATTCCAGAAACTTATTTAAAACCCATTTTTAAATCAGACTTGGTTCAAAAAACTCGTGGAATTGAAGCAGGCGTCCTGTTTTATTTTTGCGTAGTCTACATTACTACTGCTGAGATAAATATATATTCTATTATAGGTATTCTAGGTTGTAGTGCTCCTGAGTTGGAAGATTCCCAGTCACAGATGATCATCGAACCATAATATTCTCGCCTATTATGACTGTCGAGTCGATAAACAATCGACACGACTCTGTGCTGTCAACCGTTTCATTGTTCATTTGGTATTAACCAAATGAATCTGAAAACAACAACAGAGTCGTATCGATCAAAAACCAAAAATACGTAGACCAAAAATATTCTTATTCAGAAGAAACTTAAAAAACAAGAAATATCGTTTGCACATGATCCTTTATTTGTAAATACATAATACACATTGCTGGCAACGTTGGATGTTGCCATTACAATACAAAAATAATTTGTATATATGGCAACATTGTTTTCAATTTACGTATTAATTATGCACCATGTGTCCAAGTGGAAGATAATTTCATTTAATCCCATCGGACGGGCTCGTTCACTATTTGTCGAAGTTGGTTGAATGGTCAATAGGTCTTGTTAAAGATTTTCCAATTGTTTGCTTCTTTGACAAGTTCCTTCTCCAATCTTAAAGTTGTTTTTGAGGTTGTACGACGTATTTGGTTTTGGAACCATCAAAAAAGAATCAGTAGCTTTTAGATTCAAATGGTCCAGATTTACCATAACTAAATTCTTCTTCAATATTTAATACTTCTTGTTGAGTTATATTATTTTCTCCAAATGTAAATAATGTTTTGTATATTTCACTGCCCAATAAACTTAAATCAGCTTTCGATGTATATGACAAAAATTGATTCGCTTTGGGATAGATTGAGATTTTTTCTTTTTTAAAGCATTCTATAAAAAAATTTCGGTAAAGAGATAATCGGAGATAATCGTGAACATTTGTACGATTAATCTATTAATCGTAAACATTGGAAAAATGTCGGTTATCGATTACCCGATTAATCGGAATGGAATCTCTAGCTTAAACTAGTTTTTTATTATATGAAAACACATATATAAATGAATTTTCAAAAAATTAATTAATTAAAAACAATTAACTTTCTTTTTGTGATATATTATTTATTTTTAAAAATTCAAGACCGGTTTCGGACATTCGTCCTTCTTCAGTTCTTGTTCTATTAATGGAAAAAATGTTGTTGTTGTTTTATTTTTTCTCTTTCTATGTATGTAAACGATATCTTGTTTTGGATTGCTAAATCCAAAATTTTATTCGTTTTTGAATTAATTTTGTCGTTTAACATGAGTGGATCATTCCACTGATCAATTTAAAAAAATGTATTAAAAATGGAATTTTTCCGTCTTTATAATAATTAGTTTTTTATGTTGTTAAATAAAGTTACTCGAATGAGGTAAATTCAAAGGACAATTAGTGTTACCTTAGAAAATTGTAGTTATATTAACTCTAACCAGCTAATGATTTGAACTATCAAAACTGTCAGGTATTGCGAAAGTATGTAACTAAATTACTGTGTCAGTTTAATGTTTTAACTTCCTTTTGGAGGTTTTTCATCAAAAAACGAATTTTCTTAATTTGTAGTTACATTTAACAATCATTATGACCCGGTCCCTTTATAAGATGTAATGGAATAACTTAAACACTAATTTTGTAATGTTTTTTTTTTCTTTTTTACTGATTTATAGAAATTCTATCTTTAAAATAATTCTTTTGTTGGATCGCCATTTGCTTTTATGACAGTGATACACCTCTGATTCATTGAATTTGACACATTTTTAGAGATTTTAGAATTTTTAATATTACAATATCGTCGGAACCGTTTTAAAACCTCATCGGACTTAAGCGAGCAACGGGAAAACAAATTTCAGCCAGCTTAGTGAGAAAACGACTTGTTAAAGGTGGTTTGAAAGCACTTAAACCAGTCCAGAAGCCTGAGTTCACATTACGAGTGAAAAAAAAACGTTTGCTATGGGCGAGCACGTTTCTGGACTCAAGAGATGTGGAATGATGTGATTTTCTCCGATAAATCAAAATTCAAGCTGCATTTTGGAGATGGAAGAATTCTCGGAAGGAGAGAATCTCGCGAGAGGCATAGCAACGAATGTCTTTTAAGATTTCCACCGAAAAATGAAAGAGTTATAAACCGGTCGATTGTGCTTCCTTAGTTCCAAAATTACATCAGCTGTTTATCGGCAGGTCCTACATAACGAATTTGAGCCTTCTGTGTTAAAGCTTTTTGGCAAGACTGGCAGATTTATTTTTCAACAGGACAACGCTCCGTGCCATACAGCCAAAGTTGTGAGTTATTAATTTTGAATTGTAGATAGAAAAATTGGCTTTCAGATAAACATAAATAATTTGTTAAAAACTTTTTTTTTTCTTATCGCTTCATTTAAAGGTAAAAAAGTACTTCGCAGAAAAAAATATCGATGTGTTGAGCTGGTCCCCGTACAGCGCAGACCTATAAATCCCATAGAAAATATTTGGTCTATAATGAAGCTAGAAGTAGCAAGAAAACGCCTAGAACCAATTCTTGCTTTAAAAAGTTTGTTGATTGCGATTTGGGAATCCATACTTTCTACGACTTTGAAAAATTTATAAAATTCAATGAATCAGAGGTGTATCGCTGTAATAAAACCAAAAGGCGGTCCAACAAAATATTAATATTAATGATAGAATTTCTATAAATCAGTAAAAAACAAAAAAAAAAAAAATTAAAAAATATGTGTTTAGCCATTACTTAAACTCCAATCAACGTATTTTGAATATTTTGGCATTCTTCGGGTTTTCCCCCTAAATTACAGGTAAATATTTTTTTTTTTTTCAAAAAATTAGGTCATCATGTATTTAAAATGAATGCTTTCAAAAGTTTTGTACAAATTTTATTTGTCAATTTTATAAAAACTTTGGAAAATTCACTTACAACTTTCACAGGTCGATAATTTGGAAGAAATACCTTGGAAAAATGCCATCATGGGCACTGAAAGATTTTGAGAATTTAAATTGTTTGCAATATGCAGGATTTCATCATATTTTGTTAACTTTACATCAAAATGTAGTTCACCGCTTGTGTAGAATTATTAGTTCGCGGAATACTTTCTACCAAATTTTTACCTATCCTTATGTAGTAATTATTAAACCGCAGTTTACTTACCTCAGACAGATCATGAAAATTTTTTATAGTCCTCAAATTCTTAATATTTTTCTAAATTGGTTTATTTCGATGGGCGGAACGGACAGCGGTTTCAAGTCAATCATCATTTTATACTATCCGCTACAGAATCAATCAAATATTAATTTAAATTCCTACTAAATGTCGTCAAATTAATTTTTACTCTGATAATGGATATAAGGAAATGGAAAAAAACAAAAATCCAATTTAATTTGTATCTTTAAAACTATCTTAAATTTTCTGTGGAGCTGGTAAAATAAGTCTCCTTCTCAATAATTGACTATCCGACTCCGACTCTGACTCCAACTATACATGTAAACCAAATATTATAAAATTCATAATAATCCTCGTATTCAAATTTATTAAAACATAATTTAAACATAACAAAAATTAAAAATTTAATTAAAGAAAAATTGAACAAATGTAGGAAGTAAAGGAAAAAAATTCGACAAATTAAGTTAATTGCTAATTTGTCCTTAAAAATAGTATGGCCTCAAGAATGTTAAGACTACTCTATACTTCTGTTGATTTTTTCCACTTGCTCCAAGCCGTCATAAAATTATATCATCTAGAAATTTTTCGAATTCATGTTTTTTCTTGTACTTCAACAGGATTTTGTTGATGGTTAGTAGGTAAAGATGACAGCTAGTCACTATGGTTGTGAGCATTTCAGTTTAAAAATCATTCTAAACGATTGCCAAATTACTTAGCGCCAGTTTGCCTCTATTAAATATATAGAATGCAGAGTCGGATTCGGACCATACCTTTCCAACTCTGACTCCGCTAAAATAGTCCGACTCTTCGATACCGCACCCAGAAAAATAATTGGATAAATTATTCCTATAAAGCATAGTTTATTACAAAATTAAGGTCTAGTTTCAACCGTTCCTAATTATGGTATAATAATCGCAAATTCGGCATCATTCATGCGATTGTTACTAAGTACAAACTATTCTTTTTAAGAACATTGAGTTATTTGATATATGAATGAATCTCACAATATTAAGTATAATTTATCATTTAATTTGAATGAATAGTACCAAAGGAAAGGAAAAATTCAGATGGGCTAAGTCATGTTCATTCCTAAATTCTTGTTAACTCATTCTTAGTAAGGTATAATTTAAATTTATATAGTTATGAATTATACAGGGGTTTAGCAAGAATTATGAAATCGAATTTTACCAATTATACTCAATAAGGGATATAATATGATAAATCTAGTCTCAATCAATGGTTAGACAGGTATATAATGTTTTACATTAAAAGTCACAAACTGTCATGGTTTTTAATAGACAAATATATTAATTCTTCATGGCAATCCAAATATTTTCCATTTGGTAAATGAGAAAAATAAAGAGGACAATCCTTTATAATATATCTACTGAAAAAAGTAGAAATATATTTCCCCCCTCCCCGTAATTTTAGCCCAAGGCCCAAAGAGTTATACCAATGTATTACTCTGCAAAATGAGAACCCTCCATGAGTTGTTTATGTTGGTAGTTTGGTTTCGTACTGAAAAGTTGGTCTACTCGTCAGGTAGCTACGACCAAACTACAAAAAATTCCACTGTATCCACTTTCATTAAGTATCTGACCAGAACGTACTGACATAGCGAATTATTATTCACTAGATCAATTATCAAAAACCCATGTGCACAGTTCATGTTTAATTCCATAAATTATATACTTTTTTCGCAATTTATTCTATAGTAAGTACAAAACATTCAATAATATAGGGAGACAAAAAGAAAATACATAAAATATTTTTGAATTTTAAGTATAATTTAAGCTAATCAGTTTTATACCATACTTAGATAAGCATTAGGTGTGATATGATATGCATTTTTAATTTTTTGGACTAACTGTATTATTTTTTGAGTTTTTTAAAATTTTTCATCATAATCATTATTCATGGATTATAAGGAATGTTTTTTATTGTATGATTTGTACTTACTATAGAATAAATTGCGAAAAAAAATGTATAATTAGGAAATTAAACATGAACTGTACATATAAAGAATGTTGTATATCTAAATGTAATTTAACCATTACATTCCTGTGTTAAGTATAATTTATCCAAATGCATTTCTCTGGGTGCGACTACTGACTCCGAATCCGACTCCGCATCCCTGAATTTAAGGATTAGTGCTTAAAAATAAAAATATCAAATGTCAAAAGTAAAGATTATTTCATCGTTTAGGAAAACCCTTTCCACTATGGAATCCACTGTGCTTTTGGGCGATTCGCTGTTCGTTTCAGATTTCTATGAAGTTCGGCGTTTACTTAGAACTTTAGCTATTTGGGTGTAATTTTGATCTAATTAAACATGTATGGCATCTTAAAATGATTGAAATTGACATACATGGAAGTTGGCTTATGTCGTCCCTAGTTTAAAAAATAATCTTAAAACCTTATAAACATACAAATGTTGTAAATGTAGAATATTGGTCGACTTGAATAAAGGCCAAGATGATTCCCATCTGTTTTTCTTCAAAATTGTTCGCAAAATCATTTTCTGTTGTACATACAAAATTTCTAAGGTAGTTGGATAACAACCACCCCAGCACGACAAACATTCCAATTTCCAGTCCAGAAATAGGGCATAAATCACGTAGGAGGTAAAAAATACGTGAGGCAGATGCTATGTAACTTTTAGGACAACCACTTATGGCATAAACTATTATTACATATCGAATATATGCTCAAGTGATATCCGAATTTTCTAAAAACACCTTAAGCTTCCACTTTTTTCAGGAGTGAAATATTTCTCGATTAGCTAAGGCCTTATAACAAAAGCAAGTAGTACATTTTGATGTCCGCTTCTTATAATGTTTTCAACAAAATTGGAAAAATCACAGCTTTCCTGCCAGTCCCCTATGGTTTATAAAATTATTAGAATTTACCCAAGAAAATATCCTGCGAATAAAAAAATCTAAATTTGTTCTAGAAGAGTAAATAAACTTAAACCAGATTATTACCATTTCGAAAGTTCTACAATAACTCATATAAAAAAAACTTAAGGCATACTTATGACAACTTAGAACAATTAAAGGCCACTTTGAACAAATTTGGCGTACTTGAAAATTCGATAGTTTCTAGAAATCCTTAGGTTTGAGAATTTATTAAATACCTTGGTTCAATGAAATTCTTTTACAGTAGTTCTTAAGATCATTTTTAGAACCGAAATTCGTAAAAACATATTTACAAATTCTTAAAGTACTGATAATCTGAAAACTCTTAAATTTATTTATTTATTTATATAAACCAACAGAACTTGTTGTTTAACATTATAGTTTTTTTAAATAAAATATTTTTTAAAAGTGGTTTAAATCGATTTTTAGAGATATTGATATCAAGATATATGTAAAATTCATTGAAATTATCCGATATAAAGTTTGATTGGCGCTGCGCTTTACAGCCCTAATCGGTAAATGTTTAAAGATAAAATCTAAATAAACTCGAAAATATTCGAATTCGAACTTTTCTTTTTTAGGCGGCAATTCCACGGAACAAACAAACACACTAAAGAACGAAAACACTAAACACAAGTATTAAATATTAACTTAATATTTAAAAGTGATCGGTAACAAAACGTGCTTTACCGATAATCCATTCTGATGAATTGAGATCATTAAGAACGTGTACCGGACATAGATTCTGGAACTTAAGAGACTTGGCGGTTTCCCTTCAGGCTATAGCCATCTTTGAAGCATCCCACCCGAGAAATTATATTACACGATGTAATTATCGGCAGTTCAATATTTGGCTAACTGTAATTGTTATTTTCCTGAAAAAAAGGTTTGAGGAAAATATGGAAAACCAGTCGTTTTCCTTTTAGATTTTCTCTTTGGATCAGAAGTAATCGTGTTCTGCATAACCTATCAAAATAATACATGAACAAATCTTCACTATTCAATTGAAGGGGCGAAAGATTTGTTTTTTAAACAAATTTTCATACAATCTATGATACAAATCATAAAATAGAATAATCTCTTAAGATAAATGCCATAATATGGCCCATAGCCATAATGCCATATTGTACCCTATTGTTTCCTTTTTGGATGTCATAGCTTACACTACAATTATACTACAACAATTATATTTCAAAAATCGCTAGAAGTTGAACTCAAACCTATATGCAAACCAAAGCTAAGCACGTAGTCTTAATCTCAAATTTCGCAAAATAACTTTTACCCGTCGCAATTAATGTTTAATAATCTTGAAAATATAGAATATTTCGAAAAATCTTAAAAAACCTCCCATTGTCTTGAATATTCACGAAATTCTCTAATCATCTCAATTCTTTCGGGAAAAACAAATCAGAAAATCAAAATTGCAGATTATCTTGATAATCGGTTTAACCCCTTTAAAGTAATAGTAAGTAGTAGAAATTTTAAAAACCTTGAAAGTATCGAATTTTATAAGTTGAATACGGTCCAATAAACAATCAGAACAATCTTGAGTAAAGTAAACATTTGTCTGTAGTAGGCGCCTAATGTAACCCAAATCTAAAGGTCATTTCCCCCATGTAACAAATACCAATATTTTACAACAAATGTTTCAAAAAAAATTGGTTAATGTCTGCTTGTTTCCACTATGTAACAAACAGCAATGTTACGCAGCAAATGTTGCAACAGCATCGTTATATTTTAACAAAGAATTGGTATTAATGTTTATAACATCATATACCATTGTCATAAGGCTAAGGGCGGTTTCCCCTATGTAGCATAACATGTTACAAACATTAATAAAACATTTGTATGTAAAGGCGCGTACGACATGACAAACAATATAACAATGTTGTGTAACATGCTACAAATATTAATAAAAGATTAAAGTAACTTTATGTTAAGTAATTTTTAGTTTCCTTGCTTTAATATAACAATGTTTTTGCAACTGTAGTGGCGTAACATTGATATTTATTAAAATTAGAAAAGTTTTAAAAGCAATGGGCTTGTTGTTTCATTTTGAATACATTTATGATCCATCTTTAAAAAAAAAAAAAAAATTACTTGCAACTTAAGTGGAAAAAACCGTTAAGATGCCAAAATATTCCAAAAAAGTTGATTAGAGCTGCAGTAATCGAATAAAGTAAACACTTCTTTAACATTTTTTTGTTTTTATTAATTTAAGAAATTCTATCTTTAATATTAATATTTTGTTTGACCGCTTTTTGCTTTTATTATGGCGGTACACTTCCGATTCATTAAGATTATAAATTTTTCAAAGTCGCAGAAGTTATCACCAAAGTTTTATCACCAAAATTTTTTAAGCTTGAAGTGATCCTGGGCGCTTGCCCTCTCTTGCTACGTCTAGCTGTATTATAAACTAAATATTTTCCATTGGGTCAGTAAAGTTGAATAATAAATTTGAAAGTATCAAATTCTTTATGTTAGACTCGCAGATAAACAGCTGTTGTATGAATGGAACTAAGGAAGTACATTCGACCTTTTACTTATACAGAAACTAATTCTCCAGACCACAACTCTTCCAGTTTTTGGTGAAAGTCCTAAAATACATTCATTGCTAAGCCCCTTTTGAGGTTTTCTTCGTGCGAGTATTCTACAATCTCAAATATACAGCTTGAATTTGGATTCATCAGAAAAAATCAAGTTATTCTACATGTCTTGAGTGGAGAAGCGTGCTCCTAGGCCCACAGCAATTGCTTTAAGCTGGATTATATTCGTTTGGCCGTTGCTTGTCCAAGCTTTCCTCTTACGTCGTAGGACGGTAGGCGTAAAAGTAAACTAATTGTTTAAACAATGTTTTGAACAGCACTTGCGCTTAAAAATAGAAATTGCATAATCCACTACTTTCACGCCTTTAAGTTCCAAATAGGGTACTTTGAATATTTTGGCATTTTTTCGACTTTACCGGGTCAATAATAAGGTTAAATTCATAATAAATAAATTTCACACGAAAAAAGGTGCGAAAAGGTTTAAGTTTTCAAGATTTCTTTAAAATATGCAATATTAACGTAATATTTGGAAATACTGTAATTTTGAGGTATTTACATTTAGAAATTTTCCGCACAAATGCAAATACCACATCAAGCTTCAATAGTTTTTTACGTAAAATGTAAGAAAAATGAGAAAAACCTGAAACCCCAAATATGTAGTGTAAGTCATAATAAGTTTTAAGTAGTAAATGATAAATAATTAGATATGAAATACTAAATAATAAATAATAATGAAAATTCTATAAAATTACATAATTTAAATTCAATGAACGTTGCAACAGCATGCATCAGCAACGGGCTGCAATCCACCATTCGACTATTAATAAATAAATTATTTTAAATAAAAGACTCTTTAAAAGCTATATACGTAACACGTTAGCTAGGTACATCCATAAAAGATACTTTGAAATGTGCAGCAAAGATTTTTTTTTAAGGAAGCGTTGAGACCCTCAGGTGAACTCAGTCCAGTTAAATCGCCAACAATTGAATTTTTGTAAAGAAAATATTAAGAAAGATATCGACGCCTTAAAAAAAAAGGTCCTTTAGATCTAGCTGCCTACTTAATTACTAAGTGAATGTCAATATTAAGAACTAACATTAGTCTTAAGCAATTGTATTTAGTTAGCTTTCCTAAGTATAGAAAAGATTCAAGCCTAAAGCCGTAGATAAAAAGTTCAAAAGTTGTTATGATTTGTACAGAGAGCGAATGTATACAGCGAATGATAATTCATTGGAAAGAGCCACCTTGGCGATCATGCCTAAATAAAAAACCAAAATTAGACGCTTAGTTTTGGTAAAAAGGTAAAATTACTACAAAACTATTACACAAATTTTAATGAACATTGCTGATCCTTTTTTGATAAAGAAATCACTTAGGAATATTAATATATGTAACATAAATTCACTAAAAATATGTAACATACATTACGTATCATACATTACGTATTTATAGATGTACAAATATACATAAAATGAAAGTTCATTTCATCATGTTCGGGTCATCCGTAATGCTTGTTATCATATAACAAAGAAGAAGAAAAATTAGGGAAAACCAGAAAAGTTTATTTCTTGTTTTTTAAAACACAAAATGATTTTTAATGTTTTTATATTCATTCACATATTATACATGTTTGCTTTTATGCTTTGTGATGCTTTTTTTTTTAAAGATAAACATATATTTTCGTCTTCATACTCTCCGTTTTTACTTCCCGCATTAAAATTTCATGTCACATATAAAATAGAAAAAAATAATAATAATAGTGTACCGAGAAAATGAAAATAGAAAAAAAAGAAAAGAAAAGGAAAATTCCAAAAACACAAAAAACAAAACATGATCAGTTACAATACAATGTCATTCATTTTTGAGTCTTCATCATCCTCCTCAAGCATTCATACATAAACTTCCTTTAGATATTTGTTCTTCTTCTTAGTTTTATTCATGTCATTTAACCATTTTTGTTTTTTTTTTTTTTTTTTTTTCATGAGGTTGTTGCATAAAAAAGCATAACCTTATAAAAAAATATATACAGTCAACATCTTATGTTTTATTATGTTATCTTATCTTAAAAAGAGAATTCATAAATATCTTAACAAAAAATAAAGCAAAATCATAAAACGAAATAAAAATCATAATAAGATGATTTCTTCGTTTCTATGCTTACGGTTTATTTTTTTAGTTCATAAAGCATGACAACTTTTCTCGTCTTTTTATGTAAACCACAAAAAAAAAACATAGCTACATTACGTATATGACTCTATGTGTATATGTACGTACATATAAAAGAAATGAAAACATAAAAAAACATTAAAGCTTTACAATGTTTTATCGTTCGGTTTTTTTTTTTTTTTTTTGTTTTTTCCATGAAATTCAAAATTTGTAAGATTAAATCGTTTGGGATTGATGAAAGTTCAATTACATAAATCATACATTAAAATATTATATATTATGTATCAGTGTGCTTGACTGATGTGCAAATGTGCTTTTCACCCATAATTTTAAAATTAGCATTAAATATTTATGCTTCATAGCGTAGAAATGTATTAAAATTTGTTATACAATAATATTTCAAAGTAGCTAGGTATATATGTACGTTGTACACAGTATATGAACAAAAATTAATCATTATCATGTATAGTATATAGTACTATAGTATTTAATTAATAAGCGAAACAAAAGAAAAATTGTTGAAATTCAATGAATCGATTTTTGTTTTTTTAAACCTTTTTTGTATTGTACAAAACTAGCTCGCTATGAACACAATGATCAAAAAACATCGAAACTATTACACAGTGTATTGCATAAAATACTATCATTAAGTTTTCCCCGGATTACGTTTAAATTTTTTTTGTTTTGTTTTGTTTTGTTTCGTTGCCTCGTTCTGCTACGTATAGTTCACAAACATTTTGGTTTCGGTTTACGTAGTTTTGCTGTGTTTTGTGAAAATGAAGCGAAAACCAAAAAAAAAAAAATTGAAAATTAATTTTTCAAGTATTGTATTTTGTTTTTGAAAGGTAAAAACAAAGTAAAGAAATGAAATAAAAAAAGAAAGGAAAAGTTTTTCACTTGATTACTTAACAACAACAACAACGACGACATCGGCAGCAGCAGCTACAAAAAGTTTTAACAAGTAGTTTTTTTGTTTTTGTTTTTTGTAAATGATTTTAATTTAATATTTAAGATTTGTTGTTTAATATGGTACTGGTGTGTATAAAATTTAGAATTTGAAATTTGACAACCCGCAGTTTAATTAATTTCGATACTTAAAATATTTTTTGATACAAAAAATTCGAACATAAATAAATGAATAGTGGGGGGCATCATTTACATATCAAAATTATTGTAACATAACATGAAATATGACGACGATCTTTAAATGCCTACATAGATCTGCGACGTTTACTCCTTTTAAAATGAACCGGTCTCTTCGTAACTGTTTCTGTGTTCGGTTACTTTCTTCTGAGAAGAAACGAGTTAAAACTAGTTTTGAAGCTTTCATATTTTATGTCATAAATTTGCTAGCTTCCTTATTACTCCAAAAGTAACTTTTTGTTATTAATTTACTTCACAGACTTTATGTTGTATAGAAGATTTGTAACTTGACTTAAAGATAGAGTGACTTAAAAATTTTACCCGAGTTAAAATTAGCAAAAATATGTTTTCAGAGAAATATATTCATAATTTTCTAGGTAAGTTTTGTTAGTTTTACTGTAAATATTAACATCTTGCGATGTAACAATGAAAACTTTTCACAATATTAAATAGAGTTTTTAAAATAACCTGATGATGAGCGACTTAACGCTCGAAACTAGTTCTTGTTTTTATAATTATTATAAATAAATAAATATATTCACAATTAAAGAAAGTGATAAATTTAAAAACTATTGTTTTTTTTTATTAATAATTGAGAAAATTAAAAATTTATTTTAGTTTTACTGGTTTAAAAATTAAATAATTTTATTCTTTGTGTGGGACTCTATACAAACGCAAATTTAATTAATGTTAATTCTTAATTTTTACCAATGGATTCGCTGATTCTTCCATCAGTGCTGTTAAAATTTTTGGAGGACGGTTGATAAAGTTTTTGAATTAATTTCTCAATATACTTACAATTAATATTTTTATTTTTGTTTGATATTGGTAGAGCATCTTGTTTTAGCATATTTGGCGCTACTTCAAAAATTAACTCACAAAAGAAGTAATAAATTGAACAAAATTTGTTATAGACTCTTTTTTTGAAAGTTTTATTTTATCCACTTGTGTAAAATTTAATACATTAAAACGTATCTATTCCTATAAAAAACAACCAATATACTAGAATAGTATTGTTCCTGATAAATTTAAAAAAATACCCAAATCAGAAACTGGGTCTAATTCAATTGCCAGGTACTGTATATCTGCGAGAACACTGAATGAATTAACAGTTTAATTATGTTTATCATTATTAGGTAAAGAAGTAAATTGCTTCAACATATATTTTTATTAAATTGCTTCAACATATATTTTAATTTAAGTATTTTGATGCATTTTGCTCCATCATCCACCAGTGTTCCACAAAACCCCAATTTTGAGTAAAAATTGCCCAAGAAAATACCAAAGTCTATTTTTTGTACCATCTACTCCAGATATATCGTTTCCGAAGTATTTTTAACTGCAAACAAGGATTCCGTAGCTCAAATTTACTTTTGATTCTTCATTATCCCAAAAAAACACTTGTCAACAGCAAATTAACGATTGGTTGCATCCAGGGCAAAGGAGTTGTCCCACTATCCGGCTAATTCTCTGGGTTACGGCTTTTAAGCCGTGATAGCAACCACACATAAAAATGTTACGATGCAGAGGAGAGATACGCCAGTATCGGCGGGTGGTCAGAGTGGGAAAGGGGGCTCGCTGTAGTCATCATCATGCGACCATAGCTCCACAAGGGTAGGCAACTTGGCGTTTGAAGAGTATACGGCTACAAGAAGACATCAGTGTAATAGGGACTCGAATGTGTTTTGTAGAAAACAAAATATGTGAACTCCAAATATTATATGCAATGCATATTCGATTAAGCTAAAGCGGCGGAAGAACACTAAGAGTAAATCAAATTTAAAATATACAATATCCGCAAGCTACAAAAATTCTCTACACAAAACAATGACAAAACCTGTAAAGTCCAATTTTTTCAACTCAAGTTTTTCAAACAATGAAGTAATGGAAGTTTCAAAGGATAACATAGGTGAGAGTGGAGCGTCCAGTGGGAAAGAATTTTATAGCAGGGAAAATGAAACGAAGGATAGTGAAGAAGAGTATATTGCACCTAAAGAAGAGAAAGTTCCAATACTATTCACACCGAATGACCTAAATAATTTGAGAAGGTGATACGCATTACCAAAAGATGTATCTAAAGACTTAGTTAGTAAACTGAAAAGTCGAAACTTGGTGGTCCCTGGAATAAAATCTTCAATTTATCGAGAAAGAGAAAAGGAATTTTGGACTTCATTGGTGTATTGCACAAATATACCAGCGCTTATGAATGATTTAAAACCCAATATTTAAAACCTAACGAGTGAAGACTATTCCCTGACCCCTCAAAACTCAGCCTAAAAGCGGTACTACTTACTGCGCAATGGAAATAAATATGCCACTGTCTCAATAGTCCACTCAATCTCTATGGGAGAGAATTATGGAGATCTAGGAAATTTTGCAAAAAATCAAGTACTCGGAGCCCAATTGGCAAGTTTGTTGGGATTTAAAAACTATAACAAAACTGCTAGGGCAGCAGCCTGGTTTTGTGAACTACCCTTGTTTTAAATGTCTCTGGAATAGTAGAGACCGAGTAAACCGTTACATTAGAAAACAGTGGCCGCTAAGAGATTGTCTTCAGCCAGGAGTACCTAATGTAATTGAAGAAATTTTATTAGATCCCTCAAAAATTCTCTTGCCTCCACTAAATATAAAACTTGGGCTGATGAAGCAATATGTGAAGACAATAAATAAACAATGTCAATGTTTCCAATATATAGCACAATAATTTCCAAAACTACCGAGCAAACGGCGCAGTGGTTAAAGCTGCGGCGTTTGGATCGGGAGGTACCGGGTTCGAATCCCGATAGGGGCGGGATGCAAAAGGGATTTTTCATCATCTGATTACGATCGGTGATGACGATGAACACAACTATGACCCCCTGTTGAGAGTGCAGAATCCATGGGCCGACCCACCTTTCATGTCAGCACTATAGGTTGGCATGAAGCAATGCAATGTGCAGGTGGCTTATACAAAGCGGGTCTATAGCCGTACGTCCTCGATTTGGCTAATACTGCGTAAAGTAGGACGGTAAAATTAACTGCGAAAGAGTTGGGAGTGCCTTGAGCCCCAGAAAAGATTGCATAGTTTAAAAAAAAAAAAAAAAAAAAAAAAAAAAAAAAAATTTCCAAAACTGAATTTTATTAAAACCATGCAAAAAAATGAGAAAGCTGCCTGGCTCAGTTTTAGAGAAGTTGGTTAAAATTCATAGGAAATACCTGGAAGGGAGCATTACAAAGACATTGCTACAAAGTTGGTAGAAAATTATAGGCAATTGGGATGTCTTATGAACTTAAAACTCCTTTTTTTGGATTCCTGTCTTGTCTACTTTCCTGACAATTTAGGTGAATATCTTGAAGAGAAATGGGAGCGCTTCCACCAGGATGTAAGGAAAATGGAAGGGAGATATCAAGGAAGGTGGAATATTAAAGGTTAGCTGACTATTGTTGGATGCTTAAGAGAGATGAAGAAAAAAATCTGAGAAAAAGTCGAAGAAATCCACTTCATAGGATATTCGAGGACAAGAGAGTACGTTTTAAATGCAAGGAATGACATTAATAAAACTTTACAATTGTATAACTCAATCTTGAGCAGACAAACTCAAACTGGCGTCAAGGTCAGGGAAACCCCTTTCAGCTAAACTTTCTTAGTTAAGTTTCACTTTCCTATTGCCAGTAACTTTGTTTCAGTCATAAAACCTGCGAATTTGTCTTATTTGTCTTCTATTTGTAACTTATACTCTCTGAATTTCAGTTTGCTTGTCATAGTTCAAGTGTGAGTTTTGCGTCTCGGTTTGAGTAACAAATTGATTGTCTGAGTTTCAGTGTAAGTTGTGCGTCTGGGTTTTAGAATGAGTTTCTTTGTCTGACTTTCTAACAATGGTTTAGTCAAAAGCCATATAATCAAAATAGAAATGTAAATTACTTTGGAAATTTTTAAGCCATTTTGACGAATAGTTGGGCTTTTTTGGGGTTACTGAAGTGTCACAAGTGAATTTGGACTACGAAATCTGTTTTTGCATTTAAAAATACTCCGAAAACAATATATCTTGAGTAAATGGTACAAAAAATAGACTTTCGTATTTTCTTGGGTAATTGTGACCCAAAAACTGTTGGGTGATGGAGCGAAACGGACATCGTATTCGTATTCAGCGCATCAAAATACATAAGAATTGACATGTCAGACCTCGGGTTCAGAAAAAAATGTTTTGTGTGTGCCGGTGTTATTATTTTTCGGCGGTGAGAACCGAACATGAAACAGCGGTCTGGTAAGAATCTTTCTTAATCAATGTTTTATAGTTTATTCATTGTGGACTAACAAAGAGGACTAACAAAGATCACGTATTTTTGAATTAAAATATCATATGGCTAGGGCCATGAATTAAAAACAACGTAATCATTCACCATAAAGCGAAATATGTGTTTCTCCGTCTCTCATTTGTTAAGCGGTGGAGCTGTTTGAGTTTTTCAGAAAAATTACTAAAAAAATGTTCTAGAATTGGAGTAACTCCTGAACTACAAAAGATAGATACTTCAACTAAAAAGATACTTAAGTTAATGCGTCTTTAAAAGCAGTTAAACTATTGTACTTTGAAAACCATTTACATCTAAATTAGTTCAATTTAACTCTCTAAGCAATACAATTCGAAGCGAATTGACTTAAGTCGCTTTAGTTTAAGGCTATTCCTTAACTTATTAGGCTATTCCTTAACTAGTTCGGCTATTCCTTAACTGATTTAAGTGAAACTTGGTAAGCGCGATGGTAATTGGATTCTATATTGGTTTCTAGGTAAGGAACAGCCAAGTTCAATCCTAGTTGGCCATATTCCAGAACATTGTCCAAAAATCATTTTAGAATCGCATTTCCATCGCGCATACAAATTTCATCTATAGACGATTAGGGAATAGCCAAGATCCATCCTAATTGACCATATTCCAGAAGTTTATCGAAAAACATTTTAGAACCCCATTTCCATCGGGCATACCAATTTTTCCTCAAATCGGTTAAGAAATAGCTAAGTTCCATCCTAGCTGACCAAGCTAGGTTCCATCCTAGCTGGCCATATTCCAAAACCTTACTCAAAAATCACTATAAAATCCCATTACTATCGCGCGCATACCAAATTTCACTAAAATTGATGAATAAACAGCAAATTTCCATCCTAATTGGCCATTACGTTATCCAAAAATCATTTTAGAATCCCATTACCATTCCGCATATAAACTTTCAATAAAATCGGGTAAGGTTCAGCCAAGCGCCATCCTAATTGGCCATATTCCAGAATAACTTCATCCAAAAATCATTGTAGAATCCCAGAATCATCCCGCAAACCAAATTTCACTAAAATCCGTTAAGGAATAGCCAAGTTCCATCCTAGTTCGTCATATTCCAAAACTTCATCTAATTTGCTGTCGTCTTATGGTCGAGTTTTACAAACAAAAATCGTTCGATCGTTAAGGGTTAATAAGTAGCTATATTCCTTTAAGTGTTTTGTGAAAGTTTGATCAACCGGTCCGGAAAAACGGTTGGATGAATCAATTTGAAAGTAATACAGAGCTTATTTGGGGGTACATTAAGCTGTAAAACG
The DNA here is from genome assembly GCA_958295665.1 of Tipula vernalis. NCBI lineage: Eukaryota > Metazoa > Arthropoda > Insecta > Diptera > Tipulidae > Tipula > Tipula vernalis. The sequence continues at coordinate 377,463,163 of OY282558.1, read as the reverse complement.
ACCTGGCAGCATTAGTTTTCTCATCAATATTTGTCAAGTAACGGTAAATTTATTAAAACAACATAAAAGTTATTTTTTTGTACTATTTTCAAATTAGTATTTAGTGTATTGTAAAAAAAATTGATCTTAAATAATCATTAAAGGGTCTTGCAGGAAATTTACTTAAGTTTTTAATACCCTAAAATTTGTTGTGCAATCATTGGTTGCTGATATATCGATGATCAAAGACAAAGGGATCTTTTTTCATTCAAAGTCAGATATTTCAGCAAAAAGTTGACGTAGAGTGACCAAAAAGAAATTTAATTGAAGCTTAATTAACAAGCTAACTGTACATATATGTAATATATTGCTTTAACTTAAAACAAATTTTCCGAGTCCGTGAATCCTTAAAAAAAATGGAAACATTTTTGCTCGCGCTATATCTTATGATTGCGTGATAAAGGTATCTCACAAAAATTGTCTGCTCAAAAATCTCAAAACTAGAGGTTTGAAGCTTTCAAATGCTTTTCTTTTCATCTTTGTACGACCGTTTTTCACAAAGATACAGCTCTTCAGAAAAAACTGAAAAAAACTTTTGTTCCGTTAATTTTTTGAAGTAGTGTGTGAATCTGGAATGAATCTAATCAAAAAGTGATTTAAACGGAAAACCAGCTGTAGGGCTTGGTAAGACCGTTAACTGTTAATTAAAATTTAGCCAAATCGATTTAATCGAGTATGCCCTAAAACCAGCATGTTTCTAATTCAGGACCAACTTCCTTAATAGATTGGGTTTTTTCTGTCTCAGCGAAAATTCAACCAACTTTATGTAAGTTTGAATTTGCAATCTCAATTAACTTTTAGGTCGTATTTCCTGTGATCGAAGGTTTATAATAAAACAAAATTTTACATAAAGGAAATTTACCAATTTTACAATGGATATTCCATTAAAATTAAATGCCAATCCTTAGTGTTCTCGGAACATTAAAGCTCCAATCACAATATAGGAATGCATAGGAGCGGATAACTTTTTACTAAAATCGGCACCAAATATTTTATCTCAAGTGTGCCGTTACTGCAGGCATATTACTTCCTCAACCAAAAAATCGATTAGATTTTCCTGCTGAACATAAACTGCCAACCTTCTTCGAGTCTAGAATTTCGCCTAATTTACCAATCATTATCATCAGACAATCTTAAGTTTAGTTTACATACATATTATACACCAAAACCTACCTTTTTCAAGGCAAGTTAATTAATTCAAAACAAATTAATAAATAAACTTTTTTAAATTAAAACTAATTTGGTTTGAAAAATGTTTTTAACTTGACTTGAAAAGGTATATAAGAACTTTCGTAATAATTTCAATTTATTTTCATCGAATTTGGCTACACGTGTGCCAATGTCGCAGATCATTATAGTATCGGTGGTCTGGATTAATCAATTTGTGCTGTATGTGTGTAATAGTTTCGGTGAAATTCGGGAATTGTATACCTAATCAACAAAATCATTTTATTATAAACAACAGCTTAAAAAGTGAATTAAATCAATTTCTACGCTCAAATGTTCAACCGGGAATGATAATATTAGCAAATTCATAGTTAAGAGACCTATTATTGTGTAGGAAGTATGTTTATTTTGCGATTTATGATTTGTTTTGTGTAGGAAAACTTTTTCTCTTGTGCATTTTAACAAAAAATGTTATTTGTTTAGTAATTTTGTCAACTGATGATTCTCGTTAATGACGGATTTCATGCTTTTCTTTATGGATTATTGCCATATTCGTTATTTATGTGATGGAAAGAACTTCTGTTATTTCCATTAGTTGTCTCTAAATTGATGTTTTATTTTTATAGTTCCATAGATGGCCCCACATATTCGTTAGCATCATTTTTAGGGAATAAAAACCCTACACTAGGTTTTTATTCCCTAAAAATAATGCTAACGAATATGTGGGGCCATCTATGGAACTATAAAAATAAAACATCAATTTAGAGACAGAGAGAAAGAAAAAGATTTCAAAAATAAAACTGATAATATTACGACCCTACAAAATTTTCTGTTAATCTCTTTATGTAGTATGTTACGTCTATAGCCAAATTGTCCTAAATAGTATCAGTAGAGGCTAAACAAAATCTGACCATCTACATACAAAATATGAGTGACTATATCATTATTTAATTAGCAAAAAATAATCTTAAATTTATTTGATTTACTATTTTATTTTGATTTTTTCCATATTGTACAAATAATATTCAGAACCAATTTGTGGGTACAAATAATTTTCGCAAAAACCATTTTTACTGTAACTTCTCCTAAAGTTTATTATTTATATTACTTTTAAATTTGTTTGCGTTACGTTGCATCAAAAATGTAGGAGTTACAAATAATTTTGGTTCGGACTGTATATTTTAATTAAAACATGTTATTAAATTGCGAATGGACAAATCAGCCATTGTGTTCGGATAAGTATATGTACAAAATATCCCACAAAGAAAAATGCTCATACAGAAATATGATCTTATGAAAATAATTCACATCAAAAAATTTACAAATAGAATAAATCGTACATGAAAAAGGCACACAGGTATTTTTCAAAATATTGTGACGGTGACACCTAGTGTGTAATAGAATAAGTAAAACTAATAGCTCAATGTTTACTGTACTGGATGGAATTTTCCATGATAAAAATTGTTACGTAGTGTTTCTACGCTGTTCCAACTGGAAAAGTCGTGAACTTTCGAGAAGCTTGGTTTGTGTATATAAAAAGGCGAACAAGATCGAATTGGATTATTAGTATTTGGAACGCGATAGTGTAAAGTTGTAAGAATAAGTAATATTTGGAAAGCGATAGTATAAAGATTAAAAAGGAATTAAAAAGTGATTTAAAAAGTGTTTTTGTGCGAAATAAAAAGTAAAAGTGATTAGTAAAATTTGAGAATAATTTATATAAAGTGATTTTGTGAATTTTGATTGATAAACTGTGTTGTAATAAATTTTGTGAAATAAATAAATTCGTTGGTGATAAATTGAATTGAGTTTGTATTATTCACAATCCAGTGATACGAACCTTGATTGACAAGGCAAAAACGTAACAATATTATGCATTTTCATGACATCTTTGGGTAAATAGATGCAAAATGAGAATCAAGTCCCTGAATTGCTTTTTAATTTTCCCCTGAAATTATAGGGCTCGTAAATTCTTCAGCGTATATGGTATTGCTTGATTTAAAATTCATTTTGTGATTACTTGTGATTTTTTCAGTAAATTAAATTAATTTATTGTTTTTACTTTTGTCTGTCGACACATTTAGCAATTAAATAATTATTACAGATCGTTGGAGAGAACGAAACAAGGAACAGAGTTGTGGCAAGAATCTTTATTAATAAATATTTTATAGTCTATTCATTTGTGGACTAACAAAGATCACGTATTTTTGAATTAAAATATTTTGCCCCGCAAAAGGGCTAGGGCCATGTAATAAAAACAATGTGATCATTCACCATAAAGCATAATAAGTTTTTCTCCTTCCCTCATTTGTTGTAGAATTGGAAAACTCCCGAACTACTTCAAATAAAAAGATACTGCTATAAATCCTTCTTTAAAATCAGTTGAACTACTGTAATTTTAAAAATATTTACATCTAATTTAGTTTAATTTAAACTGGCTAGACAAAACACAGTAGTAAATATTTTCTGAAGACGTTTGAAAAGATCCCTCACCTGATTTTCATTTGAAGTTTCTTTCTGCGGTTGTTCAGAAGTTATTTGAATTCCACATTTCTAAAATTTCATATAACTTCATCGCATAAAAAATTAGAGTAGGACAAACTATTATTTCTGAGAGACCAAAATATTCTGCTATCCTATCCTGTAAATTTGGTGATCACGCCAATTAATATTCCAACAACAATACTGTTTTAGGTCTCGCTAGTTAAATTGTATGTTCCTTTACGAAATACTTCTAGGGTATTATAAAACCCAATTTTCACCAGTTCGTTTGCGTATCCTCCACAAGCAAATGTAATTGACATTACGAGATGAAGGGAAGGAGCGGGTTTGAGGTGGATTAAGATCATTGCCTATATCATAAATTTATTTCGTATTTCCCGCAATTGCTTCACTGGGGCCCGGCAAGGCATAATCTGATATAACGACGTTTTGACGATATTCAGTTAAACAAAGCACATTCCCAACTCTATCTAAATAAAATAGGGACTTTTCAATATAAGCGTTTGTTTCATTGTTTCTGATTTTTTGTCACAATCTGAGCTTTAATAAAGTAATTTCCAAGCTTGATTGAAATGTTTATTTTTGCATTGCTAGGTTCAAATTCATACATTTACTTGAATAAACAACAGACAAAAAATAAAAACGAATTTAATCCATTCCAATGCTGTTTTCTTGGTTAATATTACTAAACTGATTTCAACGTTCAGAAACCACGATAATACAAAGCATTTTTAATTAAATTTAATATTATCGCAGGCTTGTATCCTTGGAAAATAGAAACTAACTTCTGATAACATGGGAGTAAAAAATCGCTCCCAGGGTTTTTTTACACAGTTTATTAAGGTATATATAAAATCACGTAATGTATTGACAAAATAAAAAAAGGAAGAAGAAATGCTTAGGGACCAATTCTGAAAGGTCTCCTGTTATTTCGGTCAGAAGAAACGTTCGTATATTTCAAGCTGCAAGACGATACATTTGTCTACAATGCGACTATACTTCTGTTTTCTCAAGAAGTGGCTACTAGCACATACCACTATATCGACACGACAAATATCTAAAGCATCGATTTTGTTCATGAAGAGGGAATTTTAGTATGTCAACATTTATGTCAAGTTTGTACTAAATATATAACACTACATTTAATAACTGTTTCATTTTATTTTCGTTTCCTTTTTTCCACCAAACTCCTTTCTCAGATATCCTGTAACAACCAAATACATTGCTTATTATACGTATACGTTTATTTATATATCGGCAATTTCCCAAGGACAAAACGTTTCCCAGCGATAGCCCAGCGATAGATGTTAGTCTTATTATTTACAACAATTTGTGATTTTTAAATCAACATGTGGAAAACAAATTCTGGGAGAGAATTCTATTCTCGTGTTAATACCAGTTTACACAATATTGAATTTAAACGCTTTATGCGTTAAATTCACCTGTAGCAACAATTAAAATACCATTAATTTTTGAAAAGTCCAAGAGAATAATTTTGTATATCTTACGATATTTTGCAACTTTAGTTGAATTCGTTATTTTTAAACGGGAAATTTTATTAAAAGGGAAAGTTAAAAAATTCTCACAGCATCAAATGAAATTAATAATTAAATTAAAATTCGATTTCATTTACGTTAAGCTTTCTAATTTTAATGGATTGTACTCTACACCTAAATATGCATCCTGTTCATTAATTCTCTTATAATTTTCAAACAATTTATTTATTATATGCAAATTCATACAAGATTATTTTCCTGGGCCAAACACTGTTCCGCCACTCTTTCCAAATCGTTCATCAAAATATTTCTTGAAATATTTGAGCATTGTGTCGTGTAGGGATTCAGGTTTCTTAATCACCAGCATAAGTTTTGAACCGTCTTGAAGACCCGGATAAAAACCAATGGTTTTATTGTCGAGCAGTGTTTTGCCATTGTACACGAGTTTTTGATGTGTGATCGGAATTTTCATGAGTACCTCAATATTCTGTTTAACTCGGACGATTGTTGTGGACTCTAAACATCGATATGACATTCGTCGCCTTTAAGGACTTTTATGGTTAATTTCATTTTTTTTTTTTTTTTTTTTTTTTTGGAATTTATCACTTTTACTGTGAATGTGAATTATTAAGGCGAGCGAGAAAGGTTGACAAACTATTAACTTCACAAAATTAATAAAAAAGCTAAAATAACTTTGAAAACTAAAAAGATTCTAATAGTTTAAACTTAAATCTGAATAAAAAATAACAAAAAACTGTTTTAACCATCTTTTATAGAATTTACTGTGTTTTACAAAAAATAAAGGTATTTAATAATAAAACAATATTTTGCTAATAATGCTTTAATAAAAATTGCATTTAATGGTATATTTAACTAACATTTTTATGTTTGCCTACTTGTACAAAATCCTACATTTTGTACATTCCTAAATTTATTAGAAAATTATTAACAATAAACAATTTAATGAAATTTATAAATATTATAAAATTTTAGAAAAATTTATTTAAGAAACACGATATTGTATTTTGGCAAATAAATTTCAATTTGTCAACTAACACTTCGCATTTTTTTAATTATCAATTGGCAATTTTAACAAATTTTTTTTAAAAATTATTTTATGTTAAAAATCTGAACTATTTTTTCATTAATTTGCTGCTCGAGCACGTTGCATATTCCTACTCATCAGTGATCGGATGACTACTAAAATTTATTTTTAAATTTAAATCCGCAATTTCTCTATAACTCCTTCCATATCCGTTCCATCACAACATGTTATTCTGCCAACAACAGTCTCGTATTTTCATTTTGTTTCGGAGATCGGAGAAGATAAGTAAAGAGAGGGTAAATTTGATCAAAGAGTGAATTTTGTTTTGCTGCTTCTAATTGTATAATTAATCGTTTCACTGTATAGGGAATGCAATCCCGGGATCCGGGATTTTTGTCAAATTCTGGAATCTCGGTGTTTTGTAAACCCCGAAATCCGGGGATTCCGGTTACAATCCTGGAATCCCGCTGTTTTTGTCAATCACGAAATCCCCAAATTCCTGTTTTTTGTCAATCCCGAAATCCGGGATTGCCTTGTATATAACCCCGGGACTGCATTCCCAACAGTGTAAGACTCAACAACTAATTTCTACACCTATACGCTAATACATATTTGCAATAATTAAATCAAAAATGATAACAATAACGCAAACTGAAACTAAGTGGAACAAGTCCAATTTCCTTCACAAATTCGGATTGTACGATTAGTTTAATATAAGTTTTTTTTTCGCGGAATTGATTGGTACCCTTGATATTTAGATTTTTTAAAAATCCAGTTTATTACAAGCAATGGTGTCCGTACTAACATTGTTATTGTGTTTTGAAATTTTGATTATTTTATTTATATTAGTGATAACTGGCGCCGAATAACCTAATTAGAAAATATTGCTGTTATCATAATGTTGAAGAGGAATAAAGTTGGAAGGCGATTGTTATTATAACAATATGAAAATTAAGGTTTCATATGTAAATGTAATATTAGTCATATCAAGGTTTCAGTACGTTCTCATTGTAATAAAATAATAATAGAATCACTGGAAGTTTTTAAGATTATTTTAATTCATTTGATACCATGAAGAAAGGGCTGCGGTCCCCGCTGCCGCATTGCCATACTTTAGGTAAATTTCAAGATTTATAAATATGAAAAATGTTACATGTAGCATTGATCAAAATTTTCCGAATAGTTTTAGTTTTAATTTTTTGCTTTTCACATTCTAAAATAACAAACTTTCCAAAGCCGCTTAGAATTGGATTTTTTCGCAAGTACACTTTCCTACACAACTTCTGATTTTTAACAAAATTGGCCTAAAAACAATTCATTTTTTGTGGTTTTCTGCTGTACAACAATAGATGTCACTAACGCAAATAAGATGTTGTAAATATAATTTATTAGGTTGTTGTTTTGGAATGTAGTGTAATTTAAGCAAAACAAATGTAATTGAACGACTATTTAATGGGTGAGACATCGGTTTAATTCGCTATCCAAATTCAAACTCTGCAATGATTTTCAGCATCTCTGACTGAATTACAGCTGATAATAGCTCTTCTCTTATCGATGATCTTCCGAATGTAACGTGATTCCATGATCAAAGATGATCAGAACTTTAGAGTTCAAAAGACACCACGGGATATAATTTCTTTAATATCTGAAAATTTATTGTATTTATTTACATACATTTTGCAATAGACCCACCCACCCCAATTACATAATCTATTTTGTGCAGGAGCTCATTCACGGTCATCTACACTCCAGTTGTTCACATTCATCCGTTAAAGTAGAAAGCTTTTCTCGTGGAACTTTGTTTCCGTGTAACGAATCACTTGCAGGACTCATACTTTATATCTTCAAAATCAAGTGACTTGCCCCGTGGTTGAATCATTTTTGCATTTTTCGTTTTTTTTTTTAAATATAAACTATCAACTGCTTGACTTAAAAATCAAAGCCTGTCAAAGACTCACAAAAACAGTAATATCGCTGATGTAGCAATTAGCAAAGTTAGCAAAGGCTGAGAGTTCTGTATGGCAATTATAGGAATTTTTAAAATGTATCTTTAAAATAATCACGAAATCCGAGGTTGTTTAGAAAAGTGGACTCAAGACCACCACATCGTGCATTTGTTAATTGGATCAAAAAACAACCAGCTGATTTTTCTCAAAAAATCATCTCTTCTGATGAAGCAGATTTTAACATTGGTGGATATACATATTGATAAAGAAAATTGCCATATTTGGGGTAAGGAAAATCCACCAGTAATTCATCAAAAAACCTATACATCGGAAACGAGTCACATTTATATCGAATTATGGTATGATAGTGTATTGGTCTGGATTTGTAACTGTGAATAGTAATCGATATCGTGAAATGATAAGTGCATTTTTTTGGCCTGGATTGAATTATATTGATTTGGAGGACTGGTGGTTTTAACGGGATTTCGCTATACGTCATTTTGCAAATGAAACAATTGAACTATTAAAAGAAAAATTTAATCGAGTCGATTTATTTCAAACAATCGTGACATTAATCGGCCACCGAGTTCATGTGATTTGAAATCGTTGCACTATTTTCTTTGGGGCTACGTGAAAAGTCAAGTCTATTAAAACAATCCAAACTCGATTCCTGAACTAAAGAATTAAAGATTTAAAGGAACTGCGCAATTTGTAAGACCCGTACTTTGCATGAAAATGAAACAAGGCGATAGGCTGATTTTTTAGTATCTCCAATAGAATTAAATGAAGGATAAGATAAAAAATAAAAATAAACATGCACATTTAAAAAATACATAAATACAATTTACGGCCATTTTCGGTAGATATTTAGTACCTAATCATTTATCTTTAAAATGAGCCCAACTTTATAATGTTCGGTTTTTTCTAAAGGAATAAATATAACACCACGTGCATTGAAATTTTAAATACTTAACCGTCTGTCTGTATCTTAAAAAATAACAACAACAAAAAATATGATGTTCAAATTAATGCTTCACATTTAAAACATACTCTTTATTGTAACTAACTACAGTTGCAATTACCTCTTTACTGAAGCTTTTAATTTTCCTTTGTTAGAATTTAATTTTCAAATTATGATTTTGACATTTTCGGTATTTTAAAATTATTAAAAAACCAAATCCCCAACAAGCTCTGAAGGGCCATCAAAATAATCTAAGTAGACTTTAAAGTTTCAAAATACTCCCACATTTTGATTATCATTTCAGATTTTTTGAAGACATTTTTATTTTTCTTTGCGTGTAAGTAGTTCCTCGTGCAAGAAATGTATAATTTTTTTATAAAATTCGAGTGCTGTTTTGCAATGATGTGACAGGGAAAAAATTTGTTTTTGCGTTTTAACCTATACCATTTTTGAAACTTTTCTTTTACACTGCTCCAAAAAATTAAAGTAACAAAAATTTTTTTTTTCAGTTTTTTAATGTTTTTCGAAGAGCCTGTATCTTTGTAAAAAACGGTTGTACAGAGATATCAAGAAAAGCATTTTAAAGCTTGAAAGCACCGTTATCACGCAAATGTGAAACAAATTTTTCAATTTTAACCGAAATTTACAGAGTTTTGGCCACTATTTCAGTGATTGGAATTAAACTGTTCCGTTTAAACATTTATTTATTTTCAAATATATCAAGGTTGTGTTTATTCGATAAAATGTAATAGGTCTATTTTAGTTAATTTGTGGAATTATACTTTTTTGAGAATATCTGGGTTTGCCAAATTTGCAGAGATGATCATCCTTTATGTTAGCGAAAAGTTTAAACTATAAAAAGTTTAACAAAACGCGATCAGATGCTTGGTCAAATTACGGATCATACTATATTGAAAGACTGAATATGTCCCCGACCACAAGACACACTTTATTAAGTAAAAGTAATCACATTTTCAAATCAACCCTTATATTGTTTTCGTGCATAAACCTTTTTATAATAACATCAACAAGCTATCAATTATTATTATTTTTATTTGTTCGTTTTGTAACCTCTCACTTAATACATAAATATGTACATGTTGTGTTAGTTTTTCGACCAGATGTTGCTAATAAATGCATTAAATGAATTTTGTTAAAATTAAAATTACATAAAACAGTGTTTCTGTCTTTATTACGTAATTGTAACAACATTCCTGCAACAATAACCAAAAAGTGGTATTCAATTAATAACAATACAAATATATATGTTGTTTGTTTTAATAGTTTTTAGGTGCGGTTCAACACATTTACACCCTTGATCTCTAATTTGTAATTTTTGTTTTTGGTTGTTGATGGCTTTTATCTATTTTGGATAAAATAGGATACACGATTTTTTGACAGCACAAGGTCTGTTGTACTCTTTCCAACAATAATTAAAATGTCCTCAAAAAAAATTATTTGAAAATTAAATTAGATTGCATCACAAACTCAACCGATTGTAATAAATATGCATGTAATTGATGTTTTTTTTATTAGGTTTAACATTTAAATAAATTCGAATTAAACACGAGTGCTACCAATATCTTTGACTAGAAACACTTTTATCATTTTAATTAAAGTTTAATTAAATCAAAATTCATGAAAACTTTGTTAAACAAATGCCAGTCATTCCCAAGCAACATCAGCATACAAATAAGGTTAACTTTTAATATTGATATTATACATTTTGTTTATATGATACGTTTGATGAAATTCGACATACTTTTTTTTTTAGAATACTCGACATATCATAACAAAACTGTAACTACCACATAACAAGATACATACGTACATAAAGGATATTTTTTCAGCATAACTCATAATCATATAAAGCAGCAAATATTTTGATAAAAAAACAAACGATTTTTTTAATGAAATTCATTTAAAATATTTTCAATTCCATTAAAAGAGATTTTCATGTTTCGGAACGAGATCAAAACAACAAATAAATTATTTTTTTTAGATTTTTGGAATCCTTTGAATTAGGTACATTATGAAATTATCATTTAACTGGGACTTTGGTAAATAAAAAACAATTTTTTTAATGGATTTCTGTATGATTTGCAAGTGTTTTACAGTTTTGTAGGAAAATGAATTTAATTCGTTATTTTGAAATTGAAAGTGTGTTTTAATATTGTTACGTTTTTGCCTTATCACTGGATTATGAATAAAACAAAACATTTAAATTTATTTCCAACGAATTTATTTATGTCACACAAAAATTAATACAACACTATTTTCTAACGAAAATTCACAAAATCTCTTTACTTTATATTTGCACAGTTTTACTGATCAATTATAATTTTTACTTAGGACTAAAAAACTTTTTAAATCATTTCGCTTAATAATCACTAATGATCTAATTCGACTTCGTTCGCCTTCTTATATACAAAAACCAAACTTCTAGAAATTTCATGACTTTTCCAGTAAGAATAGTCTAGAAACATTTAGAACAATTTTATCATGGAAAATTCCATTTTAGTACAGTAAAATATTGAGCTATTAATTTAACTTGTTCTATTACACACTAGGTGTCACCGTTTCATTACTTACAAACGTTGAAAAGGTACTGTTACGGTCCGTATGTTCACTGATGGCCTTTTGGCAAATGTTACCCCCGCCAACTTCACTTTAATAAAATACCCGGATGTTTTTTGATGACATGAGTGAACAACTTTTGTACTTGACGTATAATTTTGGTATTTTAAACATCAACATCACATTTTCTTGTTATTATTTTAAAATTTTTTATTAATATCATTTTTCAAATCGAAGCTTTTCATATTATTTTCATATAAATTTTTCAATTCGTTGAAATTTGGAATTTATTTACGCCGATAAAAGAAATAATTTTCGAGTGTCAAAAAAACTCCATAAAAGTCCAAATACAAGTATAGTTGAAAATATACCGATCCTTTTAATGCGTTCGTTTTTTTGTTAAAAAAATATCCGGACATTTTTTAGCCCTTGTTATCAGTAAACACTAGGGGTAAGACCATGGGTAGAATAGAATAAGTTAAATTAATAGCTCAAAGTTTTACTATAATAAAATGGAATTTTCCATGATAATACTGTTCTAAATGTTTCTACACTAATTCTTACTGGAAAAGTCATGAACTTTCTAGAAATTTGGTTTGATGTTATTTAAAAGGGCGAACGAGATCGAATTAGACCATTAGCGTTTATTAAGCGAAAGTGGATTAAAAAGGAATTAAAAAGTGATTTGAAAAGTGTTTTAGTGCGATAAATTGTGTGAAAATTATAAAAAGTGATTTTGTAAATTATCGTTTATAAATTATGTGACAAAAATTCTTGTGTGAAATAAATAAATTTGTTGGTAATAAATTAAGATGATTTTGTTTTATTCACAATCCAGTGACGAACCATGATTGACAAGGTGGAAACGTAACAATAGTATAATTCTGAACATATAAAATTAACTTTAGCAAATTCGAAAATTCCTATAAAGGTTTTATGTATACATATTTTAAAAATGATTAAACATTTGAAAACGGTGTTACACTTTATAGTTTTTCAGATAACTATGTTCGAAATTTACCTATACTACACTACAATACACTATATTTACCTATATGTACTACTATATTTAATTTCGTAAAAAATTGAAAATCTCACTGGTATCAAATTTATATCTCTAAACCGATCTAAAGAACTTTTTAAATTTTACATTTTTAGTTGAGCCTTAAAATTCGAAATTGATTCTGGTAACATTTTTAGAATTTTATCGATTTCTATGAAAATTGATAAATTCATATAGGGAGAAAAGTAAGTTTTATTTTCACTTAAGGTGGGGCGGGAGGTAACCTGACGGGCTTCAAACATCGATTTTTTTTTTTTTTTTTTTTTGCTTAAATCGATAGTACATTCTCCCTAAGTACTGTAATAAAAAGGCATGATGATCTGTAAAATGATCTTAATTACGATACAATCAATACATTTTTGTTTTATGTTGTTGGCTTAAATGTATGATTTGTTGGTGAAATTCTTGAATGTTCGTATTGGAAACGTAAGATACCACTTCATCACAATTTCACAACCGGTGTGAAGTTTTTGGACACTTTTTTGGACATTTATTTATGCGAGCGTACTTTGTAAGCCTCAAATAATTAATAATTTCTAACATTCATTTCCAACCCACAAATCAAAGAACTTTTCAACAAATCAAAGGGCCACTTTGATATTATGATATGAGTCGTAGGGCTCTTACAAAAAAATTTAGAAAATTAACAAACGAATTTCGCTTGAAAAAAAAAATCTCAAAATGGCCGAACCGTCGTGACATTATTTTGGATGGATATGAAAAACTGGTTGCAACTGCTGTTCAACAAATATACAACAATCCTCGGTTCGGAAAATGAGAATGCAAGGATTCTGATGAAAATGCATTTATGGAGGGAAGGAGAGCCGAGATATATGATTGCTTTGAATACCGGTTCTGTGATATTGGCGCAGTTTTTGTTATTATTTGAATCTCGACCACTTCTGACACAACTTATTACGAATAAGCTCTTGCTCAAAATAGGTTGTGTTTAAAGTTAAAGTTTAATAACTAAATAAATAAATTATAAACAAAGACGTTATTCTCTTTTATACCAAATAGAACGAATCTCAGAGATTGGCTCATACGGTGACTACATATAGGTTGTAAAGGGTACACATTGGGAAATTGAAGTCATTTAGTGCCATTTTGATATGAGCCTTAGGGTTCTTGCAAAGAAATTTATAAAAGTAACAAATCGCCGAATTTCGCTTAGATAACAAGGACATTGTTCTCTATTATACCAAATAGAACGAATCTCAGTGATTGGCAATAAGAAATAAATAAAAAATTAACTCAATAGAGAATAACGTCCTCGTTCCAAGCGAAATTCGTCGATTTGTTTAATTTTCTAAATTTTTTTTCAAGAGCCATTCGAAATGGCGCTTAATTCGTGATTTATTGAGAAGAAAATTGGAAATGAATGTAAAAATTATTTGAAGCCTATTTTTGTTAAATACACTTTTAAAAGATGTACATAATATTAAATTTAAATATATATCCAAAAACTTCACAGTAGACTCGGTTAAATTTTTGTCCAAAAAAAAAAGTGTCGAAAAACTTCACACCGGTAATTTTACACAATTATTTGTATTGATAAGGATTTCTTTCATTCTTTACTTTAATTTGTATTCAGATATTTTGTAAAATTAATTTGGGTGGAAACATTAAAGTTCGATTAATTTTTTTCCTATTACATTTAATTTTCGAAGTTACCCACTTCGTAGTCAAGATATGAAACAGAGGGACCCTGACTCGCCAAACAAATATTAATTCTAAGAAGTTTAACATTTTCGGGACCGTAAAAGCTGGATTGGAAAATTAATGAATACGACCAGACTATTTCTAAAAATTTATTTTGATAGAAACCGATTGTAAATCGAACGAATTTGAGACCATGTGTTAATATTGATTCTGATGAAAAAATAAAAGTTGTTACTGTGTAAAATTTGTCAATGCATTTTTGAAAATTTATTATACCAATTATTAAATTTATTCTATAATAACAAATCTAATTTCTTTAATTTTTCTGTTTTAGATAATAAAACTTCAAGAAGCGTGTGAACTTCCGGCCTTTAAAAATCATAAGATATTCCCGTCTTATTTTGATTGTTTCAGCAATTGTAGAAATGTTTAAATAAAAAATCTCTGCACATTAACGAATTATTTATGTGGAAATAGCACTCATTATCTATCTACAGATTACACTGAAATACTAGATAAGGAGCAAGCTCTCTCAAAACTTATTAAATTTCCGGAAAAGTCCAAGGTGTCTGTTGAGCTATTATGACGTTAGAAAATTATTCGTTACAAAAATTGTCCTTGAAATTATTGTATAACTTGGTCCGTTGAGAAAAGCGGAATATAGTATATCGTCGAGACGTCGGTTTTTTTATTAAAAAATAAAATTTAAGCCAAAAACAAAATGTTTGAATAATATTATGGAAAAAGACAATAGTATCATTGAATCAAATTAAGACCGGTGAGCAGGAATTTTTAAGATGGGCCCATATCCAGCAGAAAAATGTAAAGCAACCACCACAACAATAAAACTAGGAGATGTTACTGTTAAAATAAAATTATTGTTTTCTATTATGTTAATTAATGTTGTTAATGTTTATTATTTAAATCATTGTTTAAATTTTAACAAAAATTCATTTTTAATATTAATACATAAACAGGAGCAATAGACTTAAATTTTATTAAATAAATACTGGTCGGGTTGAATTTTATTTGAAATTTACAAAACATGATGATTAATAATATGCAACCGAACAGGGTAAGTTAGATCTAATTGACTCAAAAACTAATTTACAGTTAATTATAGCATTTCCAGGTTCATTTCATACATTTTCACTTTGCAATTTTCTGGATCAAAATTCTACTTTTCAAAAATTTAAATTAAATTTTTCAATTTCCAATTTATACATTTTTTTATACGCAATTGATTTGTTCTCGCGGAATTAATATCCACAAATCGAATTCCATAAAAATCCAAAAATATCGTTTAACCATATTTATATATTTTATATACTCGTATGTACGTGTACATATATAAAATATATAAAAATGGTTAAACGATATGTGTAATTGATCCTGTGAATTAGTCATTTGCATTAATCATTGTAGTTGAGTTTAAACTACATTATAGGGTATATAAAATAACCAGCTTATCGCAACTAATTAAAGTCAAAACAGAATTTCATACAAATATCAGGTCTAAATTTGTACAATGAAATGGTCAAAATTATTGCAACCTATACATAAATATTGGTCGCATCCGGCTAAGCGAAATCTTAATGAAAAACAAGTAGGTCTTACACTTTTCACGTGCTAAAAAGTCAATTTTATGAGAGACTTCAATGTTCATTATGAAACAAACATACAGTAGTTATGAAAAATCCTAATATGGAACTATGAAGAGTTGCAACAATTTTTTTGGCATTGTATACAAATTTTGGAAATTTTAAAGTGAAATTTAAAATGTATAAAATGGAAATAGAAAAATATAATTACAAAATTGACTTTTATTTAACTAAAATTGAAAATTAGAAGACCAAAACTTAAAATTTTAATTTTCATTGTGAAAAATATAACTTCAAAGTGGAAATGATCAATTTTTAAAAATGACCTGGAAATGCTATATTGAAAATTATTTTTGAAATTTTTTAATAC
This sequence comes from Tipula vernalis, assembly GCA_958295665.1. Classification (NCBI taxonomy): domain Eukaryota; kingdom Metazoa; phylum Arthropoda; class Insecta; order Diptera; family Tipulidae; genus Tipula; species Tipula vernalis. Next base: position 377,446,734 of record OY282558.1, on the reverse strand, counting down.
GTCAACCATTATTAAATTTAGTGTTTTCATCCGAATTATTTTAGCATGAGTATTAAAGTGAAGGTATTTTGGGTCTAAGAAATGTATTGTTTCGATGTTATACAATTATTTAAATCTTGTTATAAAACACTATTAGAAAATTTTTTACATTAGACATCCCGAAAGTGGTTGAAAGTTTATTGAAAAATTCTAGAAGCTTAGCTTACAAAATTACCAGACGGTTTTATTGCCAACCCGCAAATAATGCGTATTGGTTTTGCTATAGAAGATCGCAAATAAAAAAAGGTTAAACTTTCAGAAGATATTTGCGATTTAGTAAGGTCAAATATCTACTGTCTTCCCCCCTAAATCGCCCAGTGCGCTTTATTCTGGATTAGTTTAACAACATCTAAATTATCTCATTCGTTCGTGAATATGTCTAAGTTTGATGATCGAAAGTTAGCTTGAAGTTATTCAGGATCTATTTCCTAAAACACCTAGAGTATGCGCAACTTTACAGAAAGACCAAAAATGTGTCTACCCAAACCAGAGTAACCAAAAATAGTGATCACAAAATATTAGACTAATTTGTCAAAAATAGGCACATTCTTAGATATATCTAAATATCTGTGATAACTTAAGAGTATGTTTCGACCATTAAATTTTACTGTAATCGTCTAATTTATTGGCCGAAACTTAGTCTGACCCATTTGGGATAAAAGTTGAATGAATACATGTTAATTTTATCCACCAATGTGAAACCAATATATCAGAAAATTTATGTTATTTTGTGATAAGTTATTGTTAACAATTTTTCAACTCATATTTAGGCCAATAATTTGTGACAACTTACATTTTGATTCGAAAAGTTCATGAAATATTCTACCAAAAACTAAAATGTTCAAGTGTCAACATTATCGACCATATTCTATAAATTTAGTCACAAATTCACAAATGTTCCTCACATTTTTTTCACTAATCACAATTTTATGTGCAATTTTTGTCGCATCACCATATCCACTATATTTTATCGATTTTGTCACAAATTTTTTTCACTAATCCCAAGTAAACAAAAATAGTAAACAAAAAATCATAGACCAATTCATCAAAACAAAAAGTTGACGATTTTGGATATGCGGATATTTTGTGACAAAATCCATATTGATTTTCCCCATAAAAGAAAAAAGATTTTGATCACCAATTTGTCACAAGATTTATGTGTGATATCATCATATTCCCATTAAAAAAAGACCCCATTAAATTTTTGCCAGCCACAATATAAAAAGATGTAGCTACATAATTTCTTGTCATCCTTGCGCAGAAAGAACCAATGCTAAGTGGCTTTCGGGAGTTTATTATTTTAGTATTTCAAGAAAGTTTTCTGACGCTTTCCTATCATCCAATGCTAAGCTGCTTTGGGAAGTTCTCTATTTTACTATGTGAGTAATAACGATATTAAAAAATCAATCCAATTTCTATGAATGTTAGAATTTTAAAAACTCATGGTGGGTTGGTGGCGGAAGCCCCCGATCCTTTAAGGAATAAAACGAATTTAAATAATATTTCAAAAATTTGTTAAACTTGATTGACTTGAGAAAACTTGATTTTTGGAATTTTGGCTTTATCACCCAATATTCTACCAAAAACCAACGAAAAGCTCACCAAATATTGCACCAAACACCAACAAATTTGTTGACAAGTAGAGTCTCCATGAACCATATTTTATCCATTTTCGAGAAAAAAAAAATTCCACATTTTCTTCATTTTGTATCGGGTTAATTATTTTTCCTTCCCAACATTGCTTACCAAAAATGAAAATAAAATGATGCTTTTTTGCATCCAATAGAAATGAAACAATAAAATTAATTTTCTCTTTTCACTCAATACACATTACAGTGAATTTAGATAAATTTAGCCCGAAGGGACCAGATAATTTAATTCGCCATATTGGAATTCCGTTGTAATGAATTTATCAAAATGTAAATTTTCTAATTTTACTTTCTAGAAACACATTTGTTTAGCCATAATGTATCTCCAAATAATAAAATTGGCGTTTTAGCTAATACAAATTCGTTTGCGAATCTTCATATACAAATTTCGTTGAAACTACTTTGTGTTCCTTATATTATATAAAGAGATTTTACTGAATTAATTTTTAAATTTAAAAACAAATTAGTCGATCACGATCCAAATCTAAATTAAATTCGATTTATTGTTTTTCTTGCTTTTTAACCGCAATAGAGTGAATTGGAAATATTAAGACTAGATGCAATCGAAATATTTCAAGAACTTTGAAAATTTTCTAACTTTTGGACCCTTTGAGTAAAAGGCCTAGGCGATTTATGTTGTTCAATTAATAGAAAATATAAAAAAAACATTTATTTCACTTTTGTTTCACTTTTATTTTCTTTATATTTATTACAATTAATTAAACTTTATTTATTTTTTAAAAAGCCGGTCTCTTTAGAGCCGGGAATCAATATTTTGTTACAGTGCTCTTTGGAGTCAGTTTATTGAATACTTTCTTAAGTTTTTTAGTTACATGATTTTTCTATATAATATATTTTATAAACATGGTTCAACATGTTATTTTATAACTGATAATGCTTATTGCTTATTAATTAAAAATGAATATTTTGTTAGACAAAACAATAATTTGATTTACATAAAATATGATACATTAAATTTATAATAATAATTTTAGGTCATGATAATATTTTATGTTGTTAGTATAAAATTGTATTATGAGCATCTTTACTTTGTTGCGTTTCAATTTCTTGGAATTCTTTATTTTGTTGCGATTCCATTTCTCGGAATATAACTGGCGTGATTTACGGACTTTGCGTAGATGCGTGCTAATATTACCGTATGGGAAAAGGGTTCTACGAAACATAATTGATTAAATAACAATTTAATTAGCCAACAATTATTTTAATTTTATTTGGTTTAGTATTTCTTTTCACTTTATCAACGTTGCACAAAAAAAATGATGAATCAAAATTTTAGTGCACAAATAATTTTGAATGAACTTAAAATACTTTAAAAATTATAATTTAAAAAAATGTTTTGATTTGAAATTTAAACCAGAATAATTAATATAATTTAACTAACATTATTAATTTTGAAAAATAAATAATAAGCTAAATCAATTATAAATTCCCATTAAACTAAAAACTTGAATTAAATTAAACTTGAAATGTTTTTAGATTTAAAAACGTTCATAATCTCCTAGTTAGTAACGATTTGAAGTTTGAATCAACCCATTTCTAAAACTATGATAGCCTTGCAAACAATCCACTTGCAAACAATCCGATTCTCTGAATCCACACAATTACCCTATCAAGTCATGTTTTTGAGATATTCTAACCTAAAAGTGTCAAAAAGCTTTTTTTTGGCACTTTTCCACTTGAAATAATTCAAGACTAAAACGAGATAGGTTATTCGATTTAGCGTTCCAAAATCTACGGAAAACCATACAGTAAGCATAAAAAAATTAAAAGAAATCTTTTTGTATTAACAAGTTTTCAGTCACATAATTTATCTTTATGTATAATCTAAGAATTTTATAAACACCGCTAACCTTATTCGTTCTCATTTTATAACTAAATGATCTGCAGATTCTTATATTTCTAATGTTCTTGTATTGGTTTGTATTGGTCAGGTTTGCCCTAGCTAGTTTTGGCCTTGAGATGTTTCAAGTGCAAAAGAGCCAAAAAACATGCTTTTTGACAGATTTACACAGGGTAATTCTGTGTCCCCTATTCGGGAATTCAGCTGCACTGTTGACCAAGAAAGAAAATCCATGCAGACCTGTGAATTTAGCGTATTTTATTGATAAATTTACAACAACAATTAAAGACAAAATAACCCAAAAAATAGTTCGAATTCGTTAATTCATTGCTAATTTTAATTTTGATGCCTGACACCAAATGCCAAATTGTTTCCTTTTTTTTCGTTTTATTTCTAAGGGTGGTCAGCTTATGATGTAAAATGATATTTCGATGGCATGTATATATTGTAACATAATTGCCACGGCTCTCGATAGTTTGCTTCGAATAGCGAATAAAAAATCGGACTGTATAATTAACCAGAGTTATAATTGACCAGAGTAAAATATTAACCGTTATGAAATATTATTATTTACCATTAAGCGATATTTAATGGTAATAGATGTTAAGAGAAACTATTAAGGTGTATTTAAGAGTAGCCAGAATTTTATACCAAAAATATCTTTAGATTATCGCGTGTTGGCTATCAAAAGACTCAAATGGTCCTAAATATTAAATATTTTATTTATTCCTCGTTAACCGAATATTTTAAATATCAGTTAACGGAAAACAAAAATTAAACCTACATTTAACCCGATTTGTTTTGTAATCTATTGAGATATATCCAAACCTCTCCGAAAATATTTAAGATTTACAATATTATAGTGGCACCTTTCCCAAATAATTCCGATTGGTTTTCTAGCTTTTTGTTTCAAATTTTTAGACTTTCAGAAATTGTTCATTAATATCAAGAGTTATAGTAATTCTTCGAGATCATTCCCATTATAAAGATATTGTTTGAGTTTTGTCGAGGTAATAGATTCGACTTTATTCTACGCCAAAGTTTTTCGCTTAACTTTGGGTTGCGGGGTTCTTACAGAATAACGAATACAAATCTGAATCGTGAATTTGATAGATTTTGAATATTTTCGAGATTATTCGATTATTCTATAGATTAATCGAAACTGTAAGGGAATATTCAGGTTATTCAAGTTTAACATAGTGGTGCGATTATGTTTTCTTTGGTTTTAAAAAACTTATGCGTAATTCGATTTAGAAAAATTTTAGTTGCTTTGAAACTTCGACATTTTTGAGGTTACATATTTCGATATTATTGGAACTTTCTTTCTGGTCCAGTTACATCAGCAAAAAGTACTATTCGAAATCAAAATGAAAACTGGTTAAATTCGACATTAAATTATTTTACAAAAAAAAATCTAAATTGAAAATTGTAGAGATAAAAAACAATTATGGAAGATGATGAATTTGATATTTAGTTGTAAGTAATTAATCGTCGGGCAACTTATATTTCAAGTGAAAATATCAATCTATGTTTGTCGTAGTCTAGCATACATTTTTATTCTCAGTTTATAGCTTTTGATATTTTCTCTTCACTTCTTAAGCTAAAATTCGAATCTTAATTTAACTTAATTTTATATATCTATATCTAAATATAGATGAATTACGGTAAAATTTTATTCATTTTTAAGAAAATTCGTAATAAAAAAAACGTTAGCCAGTTTTTTTTTAACCTAAACCAAAAATAAATCGATGAACATCCTCAATTGGATCTTCACAATTTCGATTTTGAAATATTATTCATAATTGATCAAGAAGAAACCTTAGTTTCAATCTGGTTGGCCATATTCGAGAATATCGAAATATTGTTTAATACTCTCAATTCCACCATATAGAATTTTGTATTGACTATCCTCTATTAAGTTTAAAAGTAAATCCTGGTTGTACGCCATTTCTTGCTAAGTCAAAAAAGCACCTTTCTTGTTTTATAAAGGCTGCGATTTTATTTCTTGCCAAGAGAGACGTAAACTTCTCCTTTACGAAGCACAAAAAACCACAACATTTTGCTTAAGCAAGTATTCCACATCTTAGCAGTTTTAATCTGGTTGGCTATATTCGATAATATCGAAATATCGTTTTATAGTCTCATTTCCATCATATTACGAATATCGGTCTATCTTGCCAAGTTACAAAAGAAACACGTTTATTATTTTATAAAATTGTTTTATAAAGGCTGCAATTTTTCCGATTAAACGTGAGTCGTGAACTTGTTAAAAGCTAAAATTTCGTTTTAAATTCAGTTTCGAAATCAAAAAAAACCGGATCCTGCAAGTCCTAATATGCAATAAACGTGTTACTGATTCCAAGAACTAGCCCAAGCTAGTTCCATAAATACTGCATGAGTCGCCAGCGATGACACCACACAAACTCCACAGCCAACAACGGTGGCCAGCTGCAGTGTGTGAGTACGACACACACCACAGCTGTTCGCCACCAAAGGGCTGTGGCTTTGCGCGGTTCCACCGCTAACGACTCATGCAATGTATCTTTACAAAACTTCCCCCGACCACTTTTCTTGAATTCTACCAACTTCTGTTTACTACTTTTGCTATAGGATAATGTAGATTTTACGTACGCCAACCGGTGAAGCATGAAATAATATTTTCGTATATATACGATCAAATATGTCAATGTGCTTCTAGCGAATTTTAAAAATGTATGAAAGTTTTTTAAATTAAAATAAAAAATCGCATTACCAATACTCTTTTATAGACTTGTTATTACTCAATTCAAAACCATAAACAATAGACCTGTGTGTATAGTACCACACATTTTTACTTGCAAAACAACTTTACAGTAATGCAAAAATAAAAATTGAAACGGTTAATTAATGCAATAAAATAATAAAATAGAATAAAAATAAAAACGAGCTGTCGACAGATTCATTGATCATAGATTTTACTATACTCGTCAAAGTGTTACAACATTTAACCCTTATCGGTCTGATAGTCCGATATAAAGCATGGTGGTAGCAGGATTTCGTGTCTACCTATAACAAACATTTTCTTTAAATACATTCCAACCGATAAGGGTTAAATAAGATAATTAAATGTACAGTACAAAAATGTGTGTTAGTAACAAAATTGTTGACAAATATATTGAATCACATTCAACACATAAGGAGCTTATGCCGCAAAAATGTCAACATCTTTGCATTGTAGTGTTACTTAACATAGGGATGCACGGTATAATGTAGGAAATATATTTATTTCTATTCGTGCTTCTCTGATTAGAAATACTACCCATGTGAATTTACATCTCAGAAGTCGTAATAATAAGAAGGCTCAATTAATAGCATATCAAGCCTTAATTTTTAGGAATAAAAATCGAAAATGCAGCTTAACAATTTAGATAAAATATTTACAAATAATTTGGTCAGAAATTTGATTTTGGTAAAACATTATTTTGGTATCCTTTAGGTCGTGGTTATGCACCCAATCAAATTGGCAATGAAAGGAAATCGACACTGTTTTGTCATATAAGCAAGAAAGATGCTTTGGATGGTTTCATATACCCACTTCCAAACCAGATGTAAAAAGCATCTTGTACTTTACTTCGCACCAGCAACATTTTACAATGGTAACGGGATATGGCTGTGTCTTAATTAAATATAACATTTAATTAAAGCTTTTCAGGAACAATGTGTTCTCGGTCTTTATTTTAAAGCAATTTCGCCCAACTTAGTTCCAGAACGATTAACTTTCGATAACCTGTAGCAAATAAAATATTTAATCCAAAGGTGAGTGGAAAAGCTGTAGAAGTTGTGACAGAATTTTAGTAAAAATCACAATCGACGAAAGTTTTCAGAGGGCATTCTGTCTAAAAGATGTCCTATCAGCGGCGATACATAGTAAAATCGAAGAAAAAATTAAGGAATTACTAGAGTTGAACATCACTGGAAATTTTTATCGATTTAGTGTATGGCTATATTCGTTGGTGCCAATCATTCAAGGTATTGGAAATTTACGTCTTTGTATAGGACATATGGTGAGCCAAACTAACAATTAGGTTGGCAACTGTGCCTGATTTTTGTCCGAAATTTTTTAGATCTTGTTGTGTATATCGGAAAATTCTTACCAAAATTAGCCACTGGAGCATTTCACCATTTCGAAGTTATCCCAGACTTTCATCCCACGAAAATGTGAAATTACCTCCGACAACATCCTAAACATTTTATGGATTCAAAAACCACATGTCGGATTTGCTTTTAACAGTGCTTACTTTATATTTCCTACGACCAATTCTGATCCAGTTTCCTTATTAGAATGCTGCTAGTAAATAAATTTATTGCTTAGCGATAGTTAAAAATGTCAAGGCAATACATGTGTTCAGAATTGGTTCAGGTATATCGTTCAACAAAATGTAATGTTGAGTTAATTTTGCAAAACATTTAAGTTGGTTATATGAAAATTAACTAAGTGTATACCGATGACGGAATCAACCTTAACATAACGAACTCGGACAGCAATATTCTGAAATACAAAGAAGCAATTATCTGTCATGGCTAAGTATTACTGAATAAAGCCAAACAAAAATATGCGAAAAGAGTAAGTAATATACGGTGAAAAGTGTTATAGATCATATTCCTGATTACAGATTTAAATACTTAAAGTACGAATTTTGGTTACAGGACACTTCTATTTCTGATCATAAATTTATTTACTTTAAGTATTGGGTCAATTCCTACAGTTTGTATTAAACATGTAATAAATTACGATCTGGTTGACACAGATCCAATGGTGAATAGCATCGAGGAAATTGACAATTTTAAATGTCTGATTCCTGAACTTAATAAGGTAATACAAAAGTGTAGTATTCATGTCTTGAAGGACTCAGTAAAAAAAAACATATTTCTCTTATACGTATACGAATTTATTTGTAGTGTATATACGAATTTATATGTAGTGGTAATACAAATTATACGCCTAAATGTGGATAAAGAAAGCAATTACCAAATAAATTATAATGCAGTTCTGTGAAGATTTTTGTTCAATAAAGAAACCAAACAAGATTATCCTCGTCCGAAGTATCACTTCATGTAAAAATAATCAAATGGTCGGTGTCGGCTATATAAACAACAACATCAAATGTTGTACGATTTTCCGCCGACAATATTTGTTCAACAAAAATCAAAAGCCCTAAAATCAAATGAATTTTCTCGAATGTCCGTTGTATGCAATTGATGCAACAATTATGAAATTTTCGGTCGCTGGGGTCGGCCATATTAATAACAAGAAATATTTTTATCAAATATTGTACGATTTTCCGCCGACGAAATTTGTCCAACAAAAATCAAAAGGTCGTAGTATGCACTTGATGCAAAAATTAACAATGGCCGGTCCCTGGGTTCGGTCATGTAAATAACAAGCAATATTTTGAATAAAAATCGAAAGCCCAAAGTCAAATGATTTTTATCGAATTTCCGAAGTATGCACTTGGTGTGAAAATCATCAAATGGCCGGTCCGTGGGGTCGGCCATATAAATAACAAGCAATATTTGGATGAAGTATTGTAAGACATAAAATGAAATTTGTTCAACGAAAATCAAAAGTCCCAAAGTCAAATAATTTTTCTCGAATGCCAGTAGTCTGTACTTAATGCAAAAATTATCAAATGAATTATCAAAAGCAATATTTGGATCAAATGTTGTACGATTTTCCACTGACGAAGTAGTTCAACAGAAGTCAAAAGTCCCAAGGTCAAATGATTTTTCTCGAATGTTCGATACAAATTATCAAATGGCCAGTCTTTGGGGTCGGTTATATAAATAACAATGCATCAAATGTTGTAGGATTTTTCGCTGACGAAATTTGCTAAATAAAAATAAAAATCCTCAAATTCAAACGATTTTTCTCGAATATCCAAAATATGCACTTCATGTAAAAATTATCAAATGGCTGGTCCTGGGGTCGGCTATATAAATATCAGGCAATATTTGCATCAAATTTTGTAGGATTTTCCCCCGACGAAATTTATTCAACAAAATTAAAAGCCCCAAGGTCAAAGGTTTTTGGTCGAATGTCCGTTGTGCCGATCCCAGGGACCAGCCACTTGATAATGTTTGCATTAAGTGCATAATATGAATATTAGAGAAAATTCATTTGACCTTCGGACTTTTGATTTTTGTTGAACAAAATTTCAACGGCGGAAAATCATACAACTTTTGTATATATATATATATATATATGGCCGATTCTAGCGACTGGCCTTTTATTTTTGTTGAATAAATTTAGTCACTTCCGTTGTTTGTTCGACAATACAAAAATCCCCCAAAATGTATACGATTTAGTTTACTCATACTACTACATTTTTTGTTATTTGCTAAAACAGCACTTCGATTAGTATTGATGTAAAATCGAAAGTTAAAAGAATATGTAAAAGCTTGGTACTGAAAAATTTCAATTTTAACGCAGACAATGTAAAACCAAAATTTATTCGGCTAAAGAACAATATTTTCTAAATGTATTTAAAAAATTTTGACATACCGTATGTCATATGGAAATATTTAATTGAATTTATACTAAATGCCAACATGCTTCGATTTTATACATTACTAGCTCAAGTAGCCGGCGTTGCCCGGGGTAAATAAAATATTTTTTTTTTTATTTTAGCAAAGATGACACTGTACTCTTCAAAAGGTTGTCCCCAAATTAAAGAGACCGCCCTCTTCGGGGGTGTACGATTAATTTCATTTAACTATTTATTTTAACTCATTCTTGTAATTTTTTTTTAAATTGAAATTTTAGAAAAAATTGTTGGATCCACTTAACCCAACGAGATAGACCCTCCGAAAATACTAAAATAATTTTCTTATGAAACCACTACTCCAAGTTTAATTCTGGTTAGATGAATGGTGTAGAAATGTATTGCATTGGTGTACTTTCCAAATATGAAAAAAATTCAAAGTTTCAAATTAACAGTTAAAAATTTGAAATTCGATTAATTTTCGAAATTGTCATTTGCTTATATATTTGATATATTTCGATTTAGGAACAAAATTCCAAACAAAATATTTTAAGTCTCGAACCATTATTTTTTCACAAATACATTGCCGTAAAAGTTTGCACTTTGCTGCACCAATCATAATAGAGACGAAGAAAAATGGAGCGCTTAAGGTTTGTTGTGATTTTAAATGGATAGGGAGCAGATTAAAGCAGGGTTAAAATTCAATTGGTGTACTTCAACAGGTGTTTTTATTTTAAATATAAACAGAAATACATCAAGGTACATTTGGATACAATTTCTCAAGTGAATTGAATAAAATCAAGAAAAAATAATTGGTTAGGTTTACCACAATGCTGGCAAGTAAACCAGATTTTTTCATTTTGCTCCCGAAGTAAAACACACCAAAATTTTGGAAGTTTTTACCTTTGGAATGAAGGTGCGTTCTCTTTTACGTAGCCACATACCTAGAAGACGCAATGAGGAGAATCAAGAACTGCTAATTTGTTGGCTAGAGATCTGCCTACGGTGCCTTGTTGTTCGTGTTAATTCCCAATTGTAGTAAGGTGCGCCCCAGGAAGTAGATATTGAGCATGAGCATGTGAGACAGAACTCCTTTACCAAAAAACCATCATTATACAGATAATTGAGTTCTGTGTTAATAAAAATGTTTTCCTCAAATTCTTCATTATGTTTACCTTCTTGCTTTGCCTAATCGAAGAAGTTGGCGTAAAAACTCTTTAGACGAGACGTAGATTTACAGAGGGTGACAAGGTCCAACAAGGACCTATCTCTGAAAATTTTAATATGGAAACCACGCTATCTGATGATAGCAGTGAACACTCAAGCGCGGATACCATTATCGGTGGCCGAGTACAAGGTGCATAAGTGCCATCATTCTCGGCCACCGCATCAGTGTTTACAACCGCCGAAATTAAAAGCAGCCTCGAGGACTTGGAACTCGAGGATAGCAAGAAAAAGAGAAAGAGACTCAGCGGAGCTGCGAAGAAGCGCCTTGCCCATCTTAAATTGGAGGGCTTTCCTCACGAGGTAGCTCTGGCACAGTGAAAAATTAAATTAAAAGATCGGACGGTTACTACCGCGAAACGGAGCCGGTCAGACGACACGACCCCAAAGAACACACCAGCAAAAAGGGAGAAGAAAGAGTAGATGGTGGCAGCTCGGACGAGGTGAAGCTCACCTACAAGGACGCAGTGAAGGCCATCAGGTTGGAAATAACCGACCAAGGCTTCCTAGAAGTCAAACTAGGTATCAGCCAGATACTGGCTATACAAATAGCATCATGGATGCAGTGGCGGAACTACCAATGGACGGTATTAGGCTGACATTTTTAGGATGCCGCACGAGGAATGGATAGTTGACCGTCAACTGTGCTGACAAGGACACGGCGGAGTGGCTTACTGCCACTGTGCCGACCCTAAAGCCATGGAAAAACGCTAACCTGAGAGCAGTCGAGGAGGACGAATTACTGCGCCCCAAAATATTCTTCGTACATCTTCCTCGTTGCAAAAATTAAGCAAACGAGAAGATACTTCGCCGCTTGGCAGTACAGAATAAGGATCTCAGGAACGCGGAGTGGAAAATTCTTGCAAGGAAAGACAGAGAGAATCATCTCCTCCAACTAACCTTGTCGGTGTCGCATAAGGCGGCGGAGATTTTAAAGGGATCCAACTATAAAGTTAACTGGCTGTTTGAAGCCGTGTACTTTCGCCCCAAAAAAGATGGTGAGAGAAGTAACAGAGCTGAGAGGACACAGACACCATCAGCAGGTAAAGTAGGGCTAAATCGCTCCGTGGAAAGAGCAGCTTGTTACCCCAGCCAGAAAGATCCCAGGAGCAAAGATGACCCAAACAAGCCAGGAACCTCAGGCACTGCACGTGGGGATGCAGACCTAAAACGGGGAACAAGCCTGATAAAAAACATCGGTTGAACTCACAGAGTTCCACCAAACCACGTGCAAGTAGTAGCAGCACACAGGGCGGCTCATTGGAGGGCCCGAAAACATAAAGATCTTTGCACGCGTCTGTAAGATGCGTACAGATCAACCTACGTAGATCCAAGGCCACCACATTTATGCTAAGTCGCCTCTTTAACACAAACAACTGGGACATAGCGCTTATCCAAGAGCCGTGGACCAACAATGGAAGAATTAAATGTTTGCCAAGTAAGACAGGTGAGCTAATTTACAACACAGAAGTAGAAAGGACGAGGACAGTGATTCTCTGTCGCTCATCGTACAATATCTTCTCAATTAACCAATTTATTTCTAGAGAGAGGAGTCTCATTAGAGATATCTCTATCTAGAGGAGGCATGGCCACAATTAATATGGCATCAGCATATTTTCCCGGGGATGGTAATGACCCACCTCCGGAAGAAATACAGAGCTTTATCAATTACTGTACAGCTCACGGGCAGAAGTTCATTATTGGTTTTGGTGTTTATTCACACCACACAGTCTGGGGTAGCACCAACACCAATACAAGAGGTGAGCAACTTTTTAAATACTGTTCATCAAATAATATTGCTATAAACAATACAGGGAACGAGTCGACCTTTGTGAATGCCATTAGAAGGGAGGTGCTGGACCTTACTATGTTTGACATGGGTACCTCCAGCACAGTCCAGAATTGGTATGTATCGAGGGAAGCACCTTTGTCGGATCCTAGGTACATAAGATTTGATATTAGAACCCCCCAAATAACAGAAACTACGGTAAGAATACCTAAACACACGGACTGGGCTGTCTTTACCAATAAACTACAAAACAATGTAGTGGGTTTACAGAACTCTATCGGATCTATTCCAGAGCTTGATAGCGTTGCTGATAATCTCACAAGGGCAATAATTGATGCCTATCACTCAAGTTCTCCTGAGGTGCGTGTTAGAGGGACTAGGGATGTTCCTTAATGGACCTTCACCCTGAAGACTAAAAGAAAAACAGTGCGTAAGCTCTTTAACATAGAAAAAATAACAGATGACTGGGCAGCGTATCGAACTGCCCTCACCCAGTATAATGAGACTCTGAGGAAGAGAAAAAAAGAGAGAGCTGGAGAACTTTTTGCGGAAAGATAGACGTAGACGAGATTCAGGCAGCTTGCCGACTCCAAAAAGCCCTCGCATTTGATCATAAAAACCCTTTGGGCTCAGTAATAAGGCTAGACAGGACCTTTACCACATCAAGGGAAGAGACTCATGAATGTCTGGTGAAGGGACATTTTCCGGAATGCACAATCATTGCGGGTCGGGAGGACCCTGATATCAGCGTGGTGCATCCATATCTAGTCCCAAGGGGGGCCTACAAGCGAGCGATGGAAATTTTCACTCCAGGAGATTTGCGCTGGGCTATCAATTCATTTGGTCCCTTTAAGTCTCCAGGAGGGGATGGAATCTATCCTAATTTTGTTCAACGAGGCCTGGATGTACTGGAGCCCCAACTAATCAAATTATATAGAGCCAACTTTAGTCTGGAATACATCCCTCCTCTAAATCCTAGCCAACATGTTTATCAGGTAGGCAAATCTACGGAAACAGCCCTGCATGAATTAACATCGGAAATCGAGGATACACTTCGCAACAAGAAGGCACTATTATGCTCCTTCATTGACATCCAGGATGCCTTCGATAATACTAATTTCGAGGTGATTCGGGAACAAGCTGTAGCGAGGGGTATCAACTCCTCAACCATCGGGTGGAGAATAAACATGTTCAGAAGCAGGAGAATTAAAGCCTCGATTGGCGAAGCAAGCATCTCAAATGCACCTACCAAGGGCTGCCCTCTCGGCGGAGTACTGTCGCCGTTACTGTGGCTCTTGGTAATGGACCACTTGCTCGCTATTTTGAGAAACTCTCGAATATCGATCATTGTCTATGCCGATGATCTGAATCTGATGTTCAGGGGCAAATTTGAAAGCATAATAGCTGAGCGTATGCAATATGCTCTTAGATTGGTAAACGAGTGGTGTGTTAAAGTGGGCATTAGCGTCAATCCCAATAAAATAACGTGTACTCTCTTTACAAATCGGAGGAGAATTTCCTTTCCTCCCATAACTATAAACGGGAAAATACTAAAGATGATGTCTGAGGTTAAATATCTAGGGATCATTTTTGACCAAAAATTAACCTGGAACCCCCACTTGAAATACATCTCAAATAAGGCAAACAAAGCATACTTTGGGTGCCAACGTATGTTTGGTAAAAAATGGGGCATAAATCCACGAATGATAATCTGGCTTTACCAAACAATGAGTAGAAGGCTGGGTAGGGACAACAAGGTTTCCCTCTTGTGGTCCCCGTTTACCCTAATAAAACAGGAAATGAGATTGCAGACACCTGTGCAAAAGAGGGTGTGGATGGCACCTTTTACGGCACCGAGCCTAGCGTTGCCTATTCCAAAGGCCATGTAGCGAGGAGAGTCCTCTTCTGGGAGCTAAGATGTTCTGCTTCACTCTGGGAGTCATTTTGGGGAATGAGACAGACAAAGAAGCTCCTAAATTACAAGATTACACACTTACAGGATATACTCAGAATGGATCGATCATCTCTGAAATCCCTCATATGGTACTTGACAGGACATGGTCCCTTTAACTACCATCTATTCAAACTGGGAAAACCCCATCAGAGAATTACAGGTTCTGTAATCTGGGAAAAGAAACATCCGAACACTTGCTGTTCGAGTGCAGGGCGATCGCCCTAAGAAGAATTATAACACTCAATCCTTACTCTGTTCGGTTGCCTCACGCCGACCCTGTGGATGTGCATGACCTTGTGGCGTTTATCAAGGACCTGGACCTACATTTCACATAGATTGATTTCTCTATTCTTACACAAGGATGCACAGTAGATCTTGCTGGTCGAAGTGCACTAGGTTCGTCTTAGCAACCCACCCTCTTTAAAAAAACAAACAAAAAAAAAATTATCAATGAAATTTGTTTGATATGCCTCGAAAAGCAGATTTTATCAATGATACTTAAATCAATAATAATTATATAATTACAATAACATATAATACTACCGAACTATCTTATAACCATACCATAATACAGCGTACCATTGTACCACAACACCATCGTACTACCATATTATCATAACACCATATCATAATATAGTCACACCATCGTACCATCAAACATACACCACCATATGTTACACACCATATCATAACAACATCCTACCAGCTTACCATTGTACCTTCATATCATCATACCATCATAGCATTAAACCTTTATACCATCAAACCACCAAAACCATCATCAAACCATCTCACCACCATATCTTAACATCATCATATCATTGAATCATCAAACCACCATCCATCACACCATCAATCCATCGTACCACCTACCACCACGTACACCTATCACCCTACCTTTAAACCATTATACCAATATACCATTAAAATCACAATCACCATCACCATCATCGTCCTCCTCCTCATCATCATCATCAAAATTCCCTTCACCATCACCATTAACACCATCGTTAAAAGAAGTGATACACGAGTCGATCTATTTTTGATTATGCACTTAATATCCCAAAATCAGCTCAATCGGTGAAGTTTCAAAAATACCACTTGTGGGGGTGAGTTATATGAGGAAGGGATAACTATTTTTGACCACTAACCCCCTATGTTTCTTCTCGACTGCAATAAAGTATTCGTGCAAAATTTGAAAGCAATCGGTCGAGTGGACTAAGACCTTTTGTGGAACCCACATATGATGATAGATATTTAGAAGATAACATTACCCAAAATGTTTCTCTAGAAAATGTGTCTTCTGAGAAAATCAAGAATGTAATATAAAATTAAAAAATTAGAGCCCCTAATGTATTTGTATCGACAGTTTAATACACATATTAGCTTAACCAATTAACTAAAATCTATGCAAAGATACTTTCCCTAAGTGTCTGCAATGACAAAGTGTGTCCAATTTTTAAAAGCAGTGCTAATACAGAATTGGCTTGTTATAAGCCAATCTCTATTCCAAATTAGTTCAAAAAATATTGAAAACGGGATGTTTTAAACATTAATAATTTAATATCAACCTAAGAATTTGGCTTCACCAAGAATTCAAGCACTACTGCAGTGTTCAAATAACATAAGCATAGAAATCGATACGCGGACTAATTTATTGAAACAATTTTTTTTAAAACAAAAGCTTTTGTAGAAAAACATCTACTAGTAGCTTTTTCTGAAAACTTTAAAATTTTTAAAAGTCAAATATGAGTGTATCAAAAAATAATGAGTTTATAATTTAAGACATTATTTCATATTTTGCAGGTACATATATCAAAGCTTCTTAACAAATTTCATATGTGCATGAATCCATCATATTTGCGTACTCTGCACTACAAATCAATCTTATTGAATAATCCGTCGTACTTACACATCTTGTATTTTATTTAATTTTCATTCGAATTGTGTAAAATAAAAATGGCAAAACCTCGAATGCCAATATTTGTCAGTTAATAAATTGATTGATTTGTATTGTTTATTTCCAATTGAACAAAATTTAATAACATATCATTGGAATTATATGTATGTAGCAGTACGTATATATGTACATATACATTCAGTCAAAAAAGTACCGGGAATTGCCAATTTAAAATGCCCGCGCTGAAGGGATTAAACATTTTTACTCCTACATTGGTGGGACTGTCGTTCATTATGATGCCAAATTTTAGCGTGATCTGCCAACGAGCTTTGTTTAGAGCAGTTGGTTAAATCAATCGACCTCATTAGTAGACGGCGATTTTTACGATGAACAAAATTATTGAATAAAGAGTTTGCCTTAAATTTTGTGCCTTGTGCTGATGGGAAAAAGCGACCGGGGAAATTATGGGAAAAAAACTCGTGAATTTTACACGATAATAACCCGCCATCACACCGATCTACGATTTTGAACGAATATAAGGCCATCAACTCGGGGTACTTTTTTGACCGAATGTAAATCAATATAAAATTACTTTTAACGATTTGATCTTCCACCAAAAAAAAAAAAAAAAATTAAATTTAAAATCACACGAATCACAAACACGGTTCGTGGGCAATGTAACAATGAAAATTCGAAATTGAAAATTGAGGTTTTGTCATTGATGCCATCGATATCAATGTAAATACATCAATAAAAAAGCAAAAAAATAAAAAACATAACCGTGGAAAAATGCAATTAAAATTATAACCGAGATAAAATAAGACATGATAATTTACCCAGTCCGTGTATAAACCCAATTCAACAAAACGAATTACAATTGTACGTGAGCGATAACAAAAATAGTATCATGAAAAACAACAAAAATTTTGCCAACAATCATTTATTTAACACTCTGTTTGACCCTAATTAAATTCCAGTGCACACAAAACGTATTTTTACTAAGGACACTGAAACAATAACATAACTAAATATATATTTTAAAAAAATAAAGCTTAAAAGTTAACAGAGTTAAAAAATAATAGGAAGCATGAAGCTTTTGCTGTATAAATATTTTCACATTTTTACTTTCGAAGAATAAACAATTTTCAAATTTCGTCGTTGTGACACTGCTGCGCTAATGTAAACAAATATGAAAAAAGAAAATGGGGAAAGACAAAAAGTAACAACACACAAATTTTCCTGAGCTTTTGTTTTGTTTTTGTTATCGTCATCATCATCATCATCCCGGAAAAAAATTTCTATAATAAATATATCGGTTCTATTATCTTTGTTTTTCTTTTGTCTTTTGTATAATGTTATCAATTTTAAAGTGTTTTTTTCCTGTTAAGCAATGGAAAGTGATAACATTAAGTGTACGGTGATAATAACAATGTATAGACGTTGGTTTAGTTCGTTGTTTGTGTTAAAGTTAAAAATTCATAGTATCGCGAATCATTACAATTTACCAAATAAATATTTTCTCTTCTCAACATGTTAATGCTCCATAGACCTAGTTTTTTTGCCTCTATTTTAGAGACATCAAAATTTTTCTGCATACACCAAATTGGAAAACATTGAGTTTCACGTTATAGATAAAAGGCCGACACGAAATCCCGGGAAGAACAAAAGGTCGAAAAAAGGCCAACGTGCATTAGAGGCAGACATGGACAAAAGGCCGCCATGTGCAAAATGCCGATTCGGACCATAAACCGATAGGGGCAAAGTGCCGGAATAGACAGAGGTCAATACAGACAAAATGCCTATGGACAGAAGGCTAAGAAAAGAAAGGGATAGTAATAGAAGTAGTTGTCAACAGCTATGCCAACCGTGGACTTTAATTTGCGCTCTTCGAAAACCAAGACGGATATTTTCCTAAATTGACAACTTTTCTGTTGGAAAAGTGGTAAAACTCTCCCCTCCCACCTATTTCTGTGAGTAGATCGCATAAACCCACTAATATTGGTTTCTTGAACCAAAGAAATAATGTCAGAAGCTTTACCTGGCAAAAAATATCTTTCACTGCTTCAAAACCAGCGACATGTGTGTTAATTCGGCTCGTGTTTGTGGCTCTCTCGGACCGTGTTTGTTGAGCTTTTTTGATCATTTTCGTTGATGCTTAATTTGATCGCATTGGTGGATAAGGTGAGAACAAAATGCAGAAAAGGTAGAGCTGCTCATCTCAAACCATATATGAAACTACATGACTAACAGGTTTGTACTACAAGGATAGACAAAATGTGGTAGAAACAAAAAAAACACAAAATCCATTAATGATAAACGGCAACGCCTAGATGCAACAAAAACATTTAAATAACTCACTATCACCTTACCTGACGAGGTCAACAACAACGGCACAGAACATCAGGAGACATCAAAGTGAATTTACGCACAATCAACAACTTAGCTAGAAGAGGAAACAGTATGCAAACCAAAACCATTGGAGCACTTTATTGAATCAGCATAATAGCAATACGAAATCCGCAGCTGCGATCAAATCCTTACATGACACAATAACTGAGTACCTACATGCCATAAGCAATACAGGCATCAAGACTTAAGATTCTTTCATTATCTTCAGCGAGAGATAAGAATAAAGAGATAAATTATTCAGAGATAAGTATTCATAGTTCATATTTTGTATATTTTTTCTCGAATCCTGATGCCAATGTCGAAGTACTCCAGGTCAGACTATCACGTGCGCAAGATCTTCTTGACCAATTTACAAATGTAGAGAACAAAATGTTCAAACTAGAAAAAAATTTGGCTTCAGAGGTAGCTGAATTCGAGGAAGATTATTATAGCGCTGTATCATTCTTAAATGCACGAATACGTAAACTGTCTGGCTCATAATAATACTCTAAATGCTTCACAACAGCAATTTGGGGATATACAACTACCAAAGATTTGCATTCCAAATTCTCCGGTGACTATATGCAGTGGCAATCATTATTTAATTTATATTCGGTTACTATGCATGAGAAGGAAGGTCTTACAGCAGCTCAGAAATTCCAGTACCCTAAGAGCTTGCTAAAGGGAGAAACGGAATCATTAATAAGGAATTTTCGTATTACCGAGGCTAACTATTATGAAGCTTTCCAACGATTGTGCAATAGATATGATCGAAAACGACATCCGGTTTCAGCTTTTATTAAAACCTTCATGGAACAGGCGTAAGCTTATGGATACTTCCGACGAAGTAATAAGAGGGCTAAAGGCACTTGGGCCAGAGGTTGAAAAGCGCCGTCCATGGCTTCTTTACATTATTTTGAATAAACTAGATGAGGAAACCAGAAACCAATGGGCTTTAAGTACAACCGAAACTGAGTTCGCCAGAAGCAGAAACACGCGGATGCGTTAGAATCACTTGGCTCACATACGAGGAAGGCCTCGCACAAAAATTCGACAAAAATGGTATTCGCAACCAACACGAAATCCATGTAAAACCAGTTTAGTTGTCCATTGTGTCAGGAAGATCATAAGATATTTATGTGTGCTCTGCTAAAGGAAATGAATACTAGCGAAAGGTTAAAGTATCTCAAAAAATCAGGTATAGGTGCTTAAATTGTTTAAGTGGTACTTATCGAGTTACAGATTGCAGAGTTAAAATCCAATGTCAAATTTGCCATCGAAAACACAGCACCTTAATTCATTCCGATAAAGAGCATAAAATCAGTCCAGATATGCAAAATAGTAAAGAAGCTTCAAATATGACGGTGGCAAGCACATCACAAATTATAAAACGAATTGTGAGTTATTAACTGCTATTTTACCAACTGCTGTTGTGCTAATCAAGGTACAGGATAACTCGTTTATCAAGGGTAGGGCGTTGTTGGATTCATATTCGCAAGCTTCATTTATTTCCGAAGCACTAGTCCAGAAATTAAAGCTACCCAAAAGAAATGGGCGAGAAAAAGTTGGTCAGTCAAAGAGCATAACTGAGATTATAATCTCTTCAACAAACTGTTCATTACCACATATATAGTATATATTTTTTAAATGTCTAAAAAGTGGCAAAATTGATTTGCTAAACCAACTAGTGGCAGTAGAAACTGATTTTGGTTGGAGTCTCGCGGGAACACCATATTGCGCAGGACCGTCAAGATTAAGATCATTCAATATTTTGACCGATATTGATAGAAATCTGCTTATGTTCTGGGAAATAAATGAAAACCTTAAGAAACCAAGGGAAACTACTGATGACACCAGATGTGAAAAATTATTCAAGGCCACAACCTTTCTTGCAAACGACATGAAGTTCACAGTGAGACTGTCATTTCGAACACCAGCCGTGCTATTAGGCTCTTCATATCATCAGGCACTCAGTAGGTTACATTCAATGGAACGCAAGATTAAACGCAATGCAGAGTTTCAGGCACTATACGTTCAAAATATATACAGGGTCCTCCCGAATCCTACGAAGTTGTATTACCTACCACCTAACGGTATGTATAGAGCTTCCAGTTCAACTACAAAATTACGAGTAGTTTTTGATGGGTTGATGAAATCGTAAAGCGGAGAATCCATAAACGATGTGCTCATGACTGGGCCCTAAGTACAGTCATCTCTAGTGGAAATCCTTATACGCTTCAGGCAACACGCTATCGTGTTCACGGGTGATGTGGAAAAAATGTATAGACAAGTGTGGGTCTCTGAAAAGGATAGTGAACTGCAAAACATTTGATGGCGTCCACACTCCAATGTACCAGTGCGTATTTATTGTTTAAAGACCGTTACTTGTGGTACGGCGTCAGCTGCGTATTTAGCTACTCGAAGTTTAGTGGAAGTTGCCAGAAACATCCAATCAGAATTTCCAAAAGCTGCTAAATCAATCGAAGAGGACACCTATGTTAACGATCTAATGACGGGAGAAAATACCATCGAAGAATTGCAGGATTTAATTATAGCCATCTGAAACTGTCTAGAAAGGCACTGGTTTTACCTTCGGAATTTTTTATCCAATGATGTGGAAATTCTAAGATGTTTAGGAGAACAAGGAAATTTAATGTCGAAACCAATAAATAATAAAGAAGATACAAAAATTTTACATTCGGGTTCACTTCCAACTTACCAGAGAGCAGCCGCCACACAAAGCGAACCTTATTATCCGAAGCTAGCAAAAACTTCGATCCACTAGGGTGGTTATGTCCATTAACAATTAGAGTCAAGATGTTGTTTCAAGCTCTTTGTGTCAGAAACATAGAATGGGCACGAATATTCGATGATTACACAAATTAAGGGTTAAAGGTGGATCAAGACAACAACCAAATTCACGCTTCATGGATTTAGTGATGCTAGCGAAAACGCGTATGCAGCTGCAGTATATTGTATTGCTGAGGGATATTCTCAATTAAGTATCCCTCGATTAGAGTTATTAGGAGCATTGTTGCTAAGCAAATTAATGACACTGATTGAAAGGGCTAGCACAATGGTAATATCGCAAAACGTTCTATGGACAGATTCACAAATTGTGTTAGATTGGCTTTCGGCGCATCCACGAATATGGTCAACATTGGTTGGAAATCGCACAAGTGAAATCATCGAAGCTTATCCACGAAAACTTTTGAGGCACATAAGGTTCTGGCACTTATACTAACATTTGTAGATAACGTCAAAGCAAGGAAGCAAGGAAACATTATCAACAGCAATATGCGAGCACAGTTTCTGATGGCGGAACGACACCTCACTTAAGCTGTTAAAAATGCAGAATTTAAAGCCGAGATCAAATAACTCAAGGCAGACAATCCGATTCCAAATTCTAGCTCCATCCTCAGTCTAAATCCGTTTTCAGATAATGATGGTATAATTCGAGTAGGTGGAAGGATCGAGAAGTCTCTCGCTCCATTCGACGTTAAGCAACCGGTCGTGTTAACTTATCATTGCAAATTGTCCAGAGCAATCGTCGAACATACGTACGTCACCTATTATCATGCTGGAGTCACTCTGTTAACAAGCCTTGTCAAACGAAAATATTGGATTGTCAAAGCAAGACTACCTGTCCGACGAATAGTGCGCAGCTGTGTTCCTGTATAAGATACAGTCCACTCAAAGAAAAACAAATTATGGGTAACCTACCAGCATCTCGTGTGAACCTCATGGTGTTGATTACTGCGGCCCGTTTCACATTACCCCGATCCGTAGAAGAAAAGGCCAAATCAAGATATGAAGGCTTTTATATGTATATTTGTATGTATGAGTACTAAATACGTCCATATGCAAGTTGCGGGAAATCTAACAACAGAAAGTTTTCTAGGTGCTCTTAAAAAGTGTGTGGCAAGAAGAGGAATTTGCAAAACAATTGTGTGTGACAATAGTACTAACTTCGTTGGTGCCAACAACCAACTGATCGAACTTTATAAATTTATACTGAGCAACGAGAGTGAAATATCATCTTTCCTAAGTTTGAAAAAAAAATTGATTGGAAATTCAATCCTCCAGGTTCACCGCACATGGGAGGTATATGGGAAGCGGCAGTCAAACACCAAACACCAAATAACCGGTACAAACCGTCCAATCAATCAAGTTAAAGCCACAAACATTCGACGGAACAACATATTTTGTCATTTTCAAATTTCAATTTAAGACGGCAGCCAATCACAGTGTCAACATCGTGTCGTCGCATTAATAGTGGCCCTCAAAGGCGAAGCAGCAGGGGCTTTACAAACCATCCCGGAACAAGAGCGCTTGAGGAGAATCACTTCAGGAATTTTCATCGGCAATCGAGCGTTTAGTACATCTAGCGGATACCGGTACATCGGCCGATTATATGGAAAGGCTAAAAATTGACTCATTCATTGATGGTATTCGAGATCCAGAGACACGCAAGGCGGTGATGTTGTTACCTAAAGCCACCTTCGCGGGAACCATCGCTTGTGCGTTAACAAATGAAACTGCACAACCCATCACCAAACCTTTAATGAAAATACGCCGAGTGGAAATCGACACCAGAATAAACAATGAGCGGTCAGCACCTAAATTCCGAGACGGAAGCGGCCAAATCAGATGTTGGGCATGTGATAAGCTTGGTCACATCTCTCGGGACTGCTGAGAATTAAGAAGAAAACGGGGAAGATCACCATCTCCTATGCAGCGACGACCAAGCGAAGCACAGGCAGTGGCCAAGCAAGAGGGCCAAATGACGACGAAGTCGTTAAACTGGAAGAAGCTGACTCCCACAACCGATTGCCCCATAACCTCCATCCGCGTTTCGAAAGTAGCAAGAGGCGGTGACAGCTTAACAATCAAAGGCGACATTGATAGCTCAGACTGCATCATCACCTTGGATATGGGAGCAAATCGCAAGATTGTCCGTAAAGATCTGATCGATGGCGGTATACAACCAGCTAATGAATTGAAGTTACAAACAGCAACTGGAGATAGTTCAATAATAAAAGGCAAAAAGATTGTGAAAATAAAGATCGGAAGAACTCTTTTTCAACACGAAGTACTGATTGCAGATATTGTGGATGACATTATTATGGGAATAGACTTCATGAGGGCAAATGGCTTAGTGGTGGATGTTGGACGAGGAGTTTTAGTTTACGATAACATCGAGTTGCCACTTCAATCTAGCAGTGCAGGAGCAGCTACCAGGCGAACTACTATTGATCATCGGGAGAATCTGCCACCGAACTCGGAGACGATCGTGTGGGGAAGATTGGAAGGAGGTTCTGGGTCACTCAGTTTGTGGGTTGTTGAAGCTAACGAAGAGGTGAACGGATCCAAGGAAATTATATTTGAGAAAGGCCTAGTTAAACCAGATAACGACCATAGAGTACCAATTAGGACTCTAAATCTCCCGGGTAAGACGAAAACCAACAAAAAAAGCGGCAGTCATCGGCAAATGTAACGAGGTATCGAGTATAGTAAAGTGTGAACAGAAAAATCTGATTAAAAGCCAAATGCAAGGCCAGAAAGAAATGGTAGAACAACTCATCACAGAAAAATTCTGCACATCAACTACTCAAACGGTACTGGTCCATGTTCTGCAGTACATCGGATAATAACGGAAGGACATCAATGGCGAAGCACCGAATTGATACGGGAGCGGATATGCCGATTATTCGTCAACCACCCAGGAGATTACCAATGGCAAAACAACAAGAAGTCGACCGGATGGTAACAGAAATGCAGACGGCAGGAGTAATCGAACCATCTAACAACCCATGGAGCTCACCGGTAGTATTGGTCGAGAAGAAGGACGGTAGCATGAGATTCTGCGTTGATTACCGAAAACTCAATGCTGTAACTAAAAAAGATAGCTCCCCATTGCCAAGGATCGACGATACATTAGACACATTATCGGGTGCTCGACTATTTTCGAGATTAGATCCACAAAGCGGCTATTGGCAGGTGGAAGTCCATGAGGAAGATCGCGAGAAAACAGCGTTCAGTGTAAGTACGTTCGGATTATGTAATGCCCCTGCGAATTTTGAACGATTAATGGAGCGCGTGTTGAAGGAATTACATTGGAAGACGTGCCTAATATACCTGGACGACATCATCGTCATGGGTAAGAATTTTGACGAGCATCTAAGGAACTTGGCGGAAGTTTTGGATCGAATACAGGTCGCCGGATTAAAGTTGAGCCCAAAGAAGTGTAAACTGTTCAGAACTGAAGTCAAATATTTGGGTCATCTTGTAACAACTAATGGACTTCACACCGACGAAGAAAAGATAGCAGCGGTAAAGAACTGGCCAAGACCTAAAAACTTACTCGAATTACGAAGCTTTCTGGGATTGTGCACCTATTATAGAAGCTTCGTGCTAGGATTCGCCAACATCGCCAAGAGTTACACGAGTTGACCAGGAAGAACAGGCCATTAGAATGGAAGAATAACCAGGAGGAAGCATTCGTGGAACTAAGGAGACGGTTGTGTGTCGCGCTAATCCTCGCGTACCCTATACCCATAAAAAGAATTTATGAACCGTACCCTATACCCATAAAAGACCGCGTACCCTATACCCATAAAAGAAATTTATTTTGAACACCGATGTAAGTAATGACGGTATAGGAGGTGTGTTATCACTGGAAATTAATGGCCAAGAATGAGTTATTGCGTACTTCTCCAAAACATTATCAAAACTGGAGCGTAATTACTGCGTGACAAGGAAAGAATTGTTGGCTATAGTGGAGTATGTTAAGCATTTCCATAATTATCTTTATGGCGAAAAATTCCATTTACGGAAAGATCACGGCGCTTTACGGTGGCTGTTGCAATTCTAGAATCCAGAGGGACAGGTAGCAAAGCTACGATTTCCAAATCGAACATCGTAAGCGAAATGCACACGGAAATGCCGAAGCGTAAACAGTATGGCCATGTTGAAGCAAAGGAAGGCATCATTGACGTTAGCCTTACGCAAGTGCTGCCTGATGATGAGTGGACCGACGAAATGATCAGGAAAGAGCAATTGGAAGATACGGATTTATCAGTTATAATGGAATGGAAGGAAAAAGAACACTGGCCAACTTGGAGCGAGATCGCGGACAAAACTCCCATTTTCAAGGCTTATTGGGCTCAATGGAATAGCCTTCGTCTTGAAAATGGGTGTTTAAAACGAATATGGGAAAGCACGGATGGCAAAGTGAAGAAATTGTTGCTAATGATACCAAAGTGCCGGATTGCGGAAATCCTAAACGAGTATCATGGAGGAGGAAGTGGGGACCACCTAGGAATTAATAAAACTTGTGTGGCGGTGAAGGGACCCGCACGAAAATGTCGTAGAACAATGAAACAATATAAAGTTGGTGCACCATTCGAAAGAATTGCAATGAATGTAGCGTGGCCATTTCCCACCACTGAGAGCGGCAACAAATATGTGCTAGTAACCATGGATTATTTCAGCAAATAGCCAGCAGATTTGGAGTGCCGATGGAGATTCATACCGATCAAGGAAGTAATTTTAAATCGGTGGTATTTCAAGAAATATGCCAGATGCTCGGTATAAATAAAACGAGAATAACGCCTTTGCATCCACAGTCTGATGGTATGGTGGGAAGGTTTAATGGTACATTGGCGGAATATCAAGCAAAGGTCGTTGAGAAAAACCAATGCAACTGTGATCGGCATATACCGATGTTTCTGATGGTCTATCGATCAGCAATACGTGACACAACCGGAATGACACCAGCTAAAACGTTACTCGGAGATAACCAACGATTATCTGGAGATCTAAAGTTTGGGGTTGTACCATCAGCGGCTTAATGTGGACAGGATTACGTAAGCTCGATGAAGGCTCGATATGACATACGAGCAAATAACCAGTGCTTCCAGGAAGGGTAATTAGTATGGCTTCACAACCCGCAACGGAAAAAGGGTTTATCACCGAAGCTGCAACCAGCATGGGAAGGACCTTACACTGTCATCACCAGAATGAATGACGTGGTTTATCGGATTCGGAGTAAACCGGAGACATCGAAGTAAACCGGAGGTGTTGCATTTGGAGAGGCTGGCCCTGTACAGAAGAGGTAATTTGGGTCCTGTTCGGGATGAACAGGCTTAGGTGAGGGGGAGTAGTGTAACGGTGACACCTAGTGTGTAATAGAAGAAGTTAAATGAATAGCTCAATGTTTACTGTACTAAAATGGAGTTTTCCACGATAAATTTGTTCTAAATGCTTCTACGCTATTCTAACTGGAAAAGTCATGAGCTTTCTAGAAGTTTGGTTTGTGTGTATAAAAAGGCGAACGAGATCGGATTGGATTAGAAATATCTGGTAAGCGATAGTGTAAAGATTAAAAGGAATTAAAAAGTGATTTAAAAATTGTTTTAGTGTAAAATAAAAAGTAAAAGTGATCAGTAAAATTTGAGAATAATTTATATCAAGTGATTTGGTGAATTTTTATTAATAAACTGTGTTGTAATAAATTTTGTGAAATAAATAAATTCGATGGAGATAAATTAAATTGATTTTGTATTATTCACAATCCAGTGATACGAACCCTGAGTGACAAGGCAAAAACGTAACAGTATTATTAAAATCAATCTTTGAAAATTAAATTGTTACGTTTTTGTTTTGTCAATTAAGGTTCATATCACTGGATTGTGAATAAAACAAACTCAATTCAATTTATCACCAACGAATTTGTTTATTAACACAAGAATTATTCCAACACAATTTATTTTTAACAATAATTCACAAAATCACTTTATTTAATTTTTTACACAATTTACTGTACACTTATAATTTTTATTTATCGCACTACAATACTTTTTAAATCACTTTTTAATCACTTTTTTATAATGTTCACACTATCGCTTACCAAATACTAATAATCCAATTCGACTTCGTTTGCCTTTTTATATATACACATCAAACTGGTTGTACGGTTAACTTGGTTTTACGGTTATATAAATTAACAAGTTTTTTGTTAAACCACTTTTCACGATACGAATTATGTTTGTTGACAATTTTTGGAATGAATAGATCCATCCCCACATACAAAATTTCGTAAAACCGGCTAGTCATAATTTCAATATCCTTCTCATTACAAAGGAAATCCTAGGAAATACTTTCCAGAAATCCATTTAGAGAGTCATAATCACCATTTCTAAAATCAAAGATTAAAATATTATCATTTGAAACATAATCGTCGAAACATTGAAAACTTAACTTAATTAAGAACGGCGTATGATGAATACTTGATGAGCGAGCCAGGTCTTCACAAGATTGCACTGATGGATGTAAATTATCGTCAGTAAAAACAAGATTCAAAAGTGAGCCATTCTGATTGTGCACTTCGTTATGTTGTCTTAGACCCATTTCAAAAAAAAAATGAATCTATCACGAAAGAAGTATTGGCAGTGTTACCAAACGGTGTAAGTATTCCATCAATTCGTTTCCAATTTAAGTTTGGAAAGTTAAAATCACCCACGATGCACAAACTATCATTTTCTTCCATTTTGGGATGAATCTTATTTCCAATTATATCGATAAATTCCTTAAGTAATTCACTTGTAGATTTCCCGGGAACATACGTAGCACAAATGAAAAGATTTCCTTTGGCCATTTTTACCTTTACTAAAAGGATTTCAATATCACCGGATGCAATATTAATTTGTAGACATTTATACTGATTTATTACAGCTATTAGTAGACCACCACCAACATCCAGACACTATCAAGTTTCGTGCCGATCTCTGCGGAAAACTATATAATAGGCAGGAAAGAATTCCTCATTCTTTATAGCAGGAACCAGCCATGTCTCAGTTATGACTATGATGTCATAATCTTCTTCCATAACCGATGTAAAAAATTTATCCACTTTTGTGCGCATTCCACCCGTGTTATGGTAATATATATTAAACCAATATTTATCGTTAGTCATATAATTACCCACTTCCTCGTCACCATTATTAGCATCAATATTATAAATATTCGTATTAACGTTATTATTATTATTATTACTGTCATTATTATAATTAATTTTTTTGTAATTTACTAAACTGGAGACTGTATGCGACGGCTCCGTAGAAAAAATTGGCGATAAATATCCGGATTCACATATTCTTTAACCAGTACACCCACTGGCCACATATTTTCGTCCAACAATCTATCCACCATGTTTGCTGAAGTGTTCACTTTAAATGAAGCATACTCCATTTCAAACCGATGCTTTAGTTTAAGGCAACGAAAATCGTGAATATCAAATTTACCTTTGATATACTTCATAATTTCAGTTTCCGTTGTTGAATTCCGAAGGCGGAAAATGAAGAACCATTTTCTTGCATCAGCTGCACAAATGGCATTGTCAACTGCAACTGATGACCCAATAATAACATTATTTCCAATAATATTATTATTATTGTTTCTGTTATTGTTGCATTTTGACTGCGACTGGTACTGTTACTTGCATCAATGGTAACGGTTTTATCAATAATTGTGTCTTTTGACCGAGTATTTGCTGATGGCCCAGTTCCATTTGTGACAACAGGTAATCTTTCTTTGTTTATACTATTACCCCTGCTTTTTTTTCTTTTTTTGAATCGAATTCCGGTTGGATGACGATAAAGATGAAGGTAATTTTAATGAAGGTGATGATGATGCTGCTGACGATGACACTGGGTATTGTAATGGTGTGGGTATGCTTGTGCCCGTTACTACATTACGGTTATCTTGAGATGAAGGCCGTCTCGACTGTTTTAATTTATCCAGATCAGCAATAATTGTAGCAATTTTAGCACTATGAACGTCCGAACGATTTTCACACACATTGCATGTCCATGAAAAATTTGATATACTAGCAATAACGTCAAATACTAGATCTGAATCAACCGCGGCGCATTTACTGTGTATAATGCATTTACACGCATTAGCACAAACAAAAAATTTCTCCGTCACTACAGCATCACACACACAGCAATTATTCATTGCAAAATCTTTCTATTGTTTCTGTATAATCAACAATACTTAATTACACTTAGATTATACTATACACTCACAACGAGTAATAATTTACACAAACACATTTTTATAATAAAACAACTTACGTTATTTTTAAATAATTTTAATTGAAAAAAATTTTTCCTTATAGTAACAATATTTTTAAAAAATTTTTTAGAAGATCGATTTCGGATTGACTCCTTCTTCGGTTCTTTTTTAACAACTATTCATTGAATAGTTGTTAAAAAAGATCCGAAGAAGGAGTCAATCCGAAATCGATCTTCTAAAAAATTTTTTTAAAAATATTGTTACTATAAGGAAAAATTGTTTTCAATTAAAATTATTTAAAAATAACGTAAGTTGTTTTATTATAAATTTATAAGTGACAAAATATACACAAGCAAAATGGATATACACCATTATAACTCAAACACATATTATTTGTAAAATTATAATTTTACTTAATTATTTAAATTAATACTATAGTACATATTAAATACTTTTTTTTTTGAAATCATTATAATGAATTCAAGAAGTATAACATGGAAGAACACAACACCAACAAAAAGTAACGAAAACACAAAACAAGAACCCACAATAACAATAAATGTACTATGTACATAAATTCAGTATATCAAAACTCCCAATCACTATTTATCACACTATAAAGTCACTAGGTGTCACCGTCACAATATTTTGATAATTTAAAAAACAACTGCACTTAAATTAATTTTTCCCAATTGCCCATCGATCCCATCATGATTTTCTGTTTGCCTATGGGTTCATCATTAATTGTGCAAATTTTTAGAAAATGATCATTAATTTTGCTATCTCCAGAAGCAAATTTTGAGCTCTTGTTTTGGAAAGAGATAGCAAAATACATGACGATGACCTGAGATTTAGATTCATAAATAACTTAAAAATTCTTGATTCCCCTAAATGTCATTATTTAACAGGTATGTGTTTCAGTTTAGTATTAATTAATAAAAAATTTCACATTGCTATGTACCCCTGTGAAGTTGTTACTAAATCAGAACTAAAAAATGATTAGTAAAATTTAGTAAAAACTTCACAGGCATAATTATACCGTTTTCAGTTGTTCCTCAAAGCAGTTACTTGAGATATGTTCATGACCTTAGAAAATTTGATCATGTTTCTAAATTTAAAGATTCAATCCTTGGATCCGACTTGTTTGAGTCTTACTGTTATAGAACTGTTGTCTTTATTTGCCGAATAATTAAATCGGGTGTACCATTATTCTTGCTTGATAAATTACATTTTTCTGTGTCATTGAAAACTAGAAACGTTAATTTGCCTGTTAGTAGGACTAATGTTTATAATAACTCTAATTAATAAATGCAATTATCACTTGGAAGAGTTTGCCTACAGAATTAAGAAATATATGTTCCATTAATAAATTTAAAAAGGTTATTAAAATTAGTAACTTATAATCAAAGTAGTACATATTGTAATTAATTATGTATATATATATATATGTTATATATGTTGTATATTTGCTAATTATTGTTATATTGATATTGAAATATTATTACATATTGTTAATTTTAATTTATTCTCTACACAAGCCTTGGCTGAATAAAGCATTATTATTATTACTATTAAACGGTAAAATCATACGAGTTGTTAAACCGAGTTTTAATATTAATTAATTAAAAGATTGTTGTTTTCCCAATCTCTTGTATGAAATCCATACATTCTTATTAAAACATTTATTATGCAAAACTCTGAACTCTGTCACCAAAAATTATCAAAACCTCTAAATATCCAAATGTCTCATAACATCATCGTAACGCGTGAATTGCGCCGAGTCTGATCAAAATTAGATCTATTATGCCATTTTATTTTGATGTGATTTATAATTTTCAAAATATATTTTGTAAATAACTATCCCAAAACATAAAAAAAAAAAAAAATTGAAAATTTATGATTTTCATGTTAAAATTTATGTATCTCGTTATATTGTTTTTTAAAATTTTGTTCAACACAATATTTTTAATTTTTGTTGGTTTTTCATAAAATTTATTTATTTATTTATTGGTATGTCTGGATTTTTCATATCAATAATTTCAAAATTTAAAACACTAGCAACAATTTTAAATTAGAAATACGTATAAATTTTGAGACTATAAAAACATGTTTTTAGATATAATATATCAAACCACCCACACAATATCCAAATTGTGGCGATGATGTTGTTTTACTTCGTGAAAATCTAAATCAAAATTTTTTTTATTTTTTTTTTTTTTTTGCCACCACTTAACAAATATAATAGGTGTCGCCACAGATTTGTTTAAATTAAAATATTTTTTTGTTTGCTTCTTCTTGTTTGTCTACTCTATGGATATAGCGCCGTCTGTTCCTGTTGCGTTATACGATTTTTGATGTACCTCCGCCTTCTCAATTATTTTGTGTATATCCGTACGTGCATACTATATACAAGCAAAAATGTGTATATGAAGAGAAAATCCATTGATTATATATTTTTTTTTATATATAATTTGGTCGTTAATGTCATCATCATCCGCATCATCATCATCATCATCATCGTTAGCATCGTTTTCATCGTTATTATGTTGATAATCATATTACAAAAATAAAAACAATTTTTCAGGATAAAAATAACAACAAAATGTAATACAATTTTGAAAAGTTTATTTTGTTTTGCCATTTTTGTTGTTGTTTAATTTTTTTGGGGGAGGATTAATACTTCTATATGAAGCTCTACATAATATTGTAAAGCACATGTACAAGATACAATATAGGAGGAGGCTGAAAATCAAAATATAATCCAAATTTACAAAACAACTACATCGTACAAAAATAAAATCATTTTTTGCAACCCCCTCCTCCTTCACCCCCTACTCTTTTCAATGGATGATAAATATTAAACAAAGTTATTGTTCTTTGAGAGGAAAATTTGCAAAAAAATATTTATCATCTTTGTTGTGTAGCTAGTAGCTGTATAAATATTATACAAGAAAAACAAACTCCTCATTTTTGAAGGATTATAGACGCGCATTTTATTTTATTTGAAATATGATTTTGTGTGTGCATACTTTTCGTTCAAGAAATTTAAAACTTCTTAGTTTTTTTATGAAAATATTAACTTTCACAAAATCATAATAATGAAATAAGAAACAAAACATAAAAAAAAAAATTCTCTAAGATTTCATATAATAACTTGACATTTCACTTGAATAATGAAGAGTGGCAATCATATATCAACTCTTGACGAGCAGCGAAACAAAATTAATTTTTGTTTTTTGTTTTACTCTTAATTAAGATGTTTTGACTTCGGCGGTGTTGGTTAAGAAATAACATAAAGGTAACTAAACTTAAAAACAAAATTTGAAAAGTTTCGGCAACAACAATTAATCATAATACTTAAACACATTTAGAAGTAACGTTAACTAATAATGATTTTCCAAGTAGTGTAACAAGATAATTAGTGCCAAGTTAAAAATTTTTTGATGTCAAACCAAAGTAATTAATTCTTAGATGCCATCCATATTTTATTTTTTATGCTTTGTCTACGATGGTTTCGTCGGTTTATGTATTTTTAAATGAGATTGATTTTTATATGGCAATTAAATTTGTAGTTTGGAAATTTTTGTTGAAATTTCTATGAAAAGAATTACATGCGGATTTTGAAATTTCTTAACCCAAATGCATATGTTAAATGAAAATATTTGATATAAAAAAGAAGACAATCAATTCCAAATTAGTAAAAAAATTGTCAGAAATACGATTATTCAGTGAAAACTGAGTGAAAAGTGAAGGAACAAAATAGTGAAAAACGTGTAAAAGTACCTTAAAAACAGGTAGAAAATTTATGGAGTAAATAAAAGCGCAAAAAAGTGAGTGAAAACCGCATTAAGATTGAGTGAAATAAGATTTAAATTGAGTGAAGCAAGGCAAAAAATGCCGGAAATGAGTGAAAACTACATGTAATTTGATGAAATGTGAGTGAAAAGTGAACGACAATAAATAAAAAGCTAGTGAACACATATGATGGTGGTGTGAAAAATGAGTGAAAAGTGAGTGAAAACTAGAGGAAAATGAGTAAAAACTAGTGGCAAGTGAGTGATGAAATAGTTAAAAAATAGTGAGAAATGCTGATTAGAAATGATGATTTCAGAAGAGAAAGAAAATCGAATGAAAAATGAGTGTAAAAGGAATAAAACTGAAAAAATCCACTTAAAAGTGAGTTTTAATGAAAGTAGCAAAACTTAACGCATGGTAGCAAGACTAAACGCATTTGGCAGGTTCTTCAAACGCAGTAAATGGAACTCTTTTAAAAACCGTGTGGCTAACCACCAACTAATATTAGATCTTCCTTCCTTGCGCGCTTAAATCACAAATAGGAAAGTTCCAATGAAAGAAAACAAAAAATAATTTTTTGCAATTATTTTTATTTGTATGATGTGACGCCCAAGTGTCACAAATGCTATGTTCATGTGAGACTTAGGTGAGTGAACCTTTGAAGAAGCACGAATTAGATTCCATTGTTTTTCCTTGGAAAAATTATTGTGAGGTATGGGCCTTTCTCACAAACATTTGTGGCGGTTCACGCAAGTGTACATGCGTTCACCGTCACACGGTAACAAACAACGCGCCCCAACCGCGCGATACAACAGAATTACAAAACAGATAGACGAAGGAACAAAACATAATAAAATACAATATAAAACAGTCTCGTCTCGGAATTGGTGAAAAAAACTGAAACACATAAAAATGGTGGAACATAAATGTGAAATAATTACATAAAATTAAATAACCAAATTTACACAAATTTAAATAAATAACAAGCGCTTTACATTTTTCATTTATTTTAATATTTTTCCTGTTCGGTAACTCAGAGCTTATTCAACAGTCCATCTAATTCGGAATATATTCAACAAAAGATGTTTATTGTCAAAGTTTCTATGCAAAAATATTCTATTGGTCATTTTATCTTTAGATTCACAGAGCAGTTGTGAACAACAGGTACGATATATTTTTGAAATTCTGACGTAATCCGTTTTATTTTGAAATTCTGACGAAAGATTTGTAGAAGTGGTAATATTTCTCTGAAAGTATTCAATAATTATTAAGATCTTATCTATTTTAATGAACGAACTTAATTTAAAATCGAAATCAAAATTTGCCAATGTTGCCCCATCAAACTTATCGATAAAATGGTTTTGTTCGATTTCAGCCTCCTCGACGAGCGCTCCATGTCTCGTGTCGAATTTCCAGGCAATTTTCGTAAATATTCCTCATCTACTAGCCATTCTCCTTTTGCAAACGAAGCTTAAAAAAATTTATTGAATGCGAACCAGATGTCACATTCGTGACAGTGAATTTTTATTCACGAAATTTATACAATAATCAATTATTAAAAATATCATTTTTACTGTGGAACGTGAAAGTTTAGTGAATGAAAATACACAAAAATTAGAATTAAATTATACCGTTAACTTAATAAAAACAAATACTTACGCCTTGTCGATTTTCGTGCCTCAGACATGATTGATACATAACACAACTTTAACTATAGAGTCAAATCACAAAAAAATATGTTTTTTAAGAGTAAAAATAATGACTAATAGATGGAGCCAAATTCGTATAGAAGAAAAATTTGTAAAAAACAGTATTAGACTTCCAAAAGTCATCCAAATTTTAGTCCTAACGATTGTGACATCTGGGCTTAATTTCATACCTAAAGAAATTTAGAACAGGAACTTCTGGAGTTACAATAATTTTTTGTCACATACGTGACATGCGAATTTCAAGGTATACATAAAAATATTCTTTGTCGAGTAGGTGAAACCGTCGCAATTGTGACATCTGGTCAGCAACTTCTTCAAAATATATCAAAAGTGGAACTCGAAAGGGATCTGTGCGGTTTGAGAGAATGACGCTATTCCAGATTTATGTAAGATCGGTGGTAAAATTTGGGAATTGGGTATCCCGCAAACACAAACAGTTTCCATAGTTAGAACCAATTCGCCGTCTGAACTTGTTTCACTCGGTGCCCTTCAAACGTTAATACAGGAATTGAAGGATAGTATTTTTGAAATTAAGACTGCAAATAGAAGTAAACGTTGAAGCGCAGTATATATATATATATATATATATATATATATATATATATATATATATATATATATATATATATATATATATATATATATATATATATATATATATATATATATATATATATATATATCAAGAACAATAATAATTATTATCGTCCTAGAAGCAATTCCTCATATATGTATGTTGTCCAATAATTTTTGTTGGTATAATAAAAGGTTTGTTATCAGAGCTGGAAAATGCACTAAAATTAATTTTTGAAAATTAATAAATGATATAAGTGCAGCAACAAAATAATTTAAATGGAGAACATCCAGAATTATAATATAAAATTAATTGTGGCTTTGATAAGCACAATCTACGATTACCTCGTTTTCGAAAATTAAAAATAAGGTTGGCAAAATTACTTTGATTCATCCAGTGTTAAAACAAAACGATTTTCAATTTATTAAATGTTTCAAAACTAAATTTTATTTTTTGATAGATAAATGTGCTGACTAAACTGTGTCAGTTTCCAAACCTAGATTTGGAGCTGACTTTTTGATTAAGTTTGGAATCAGTGTCGAAATAGAAAATAAATGTATTCAAGATAATTTAATATCTCTTTTCGTTTACGAAAATTCAGTTCAAAATGTCTTCCAGAATATTTAATGTTAGTGGTACATTCGGTAATTTAAATAAATCTATTATAAGTCTTAACCAAGAATCACGGTACAACATACCAATCAAACATGCTGTTGTAACTTACCAAGCTATCGTCGAAGAAGGCTTGATACTACCAAATTCAAGATAGCTAAGCTCGAATTGAAGCATATGTTACAGATCGAATTGTGTAGAACATCTTTCCAGTGTCTGTTCCCCATTACACTTGGTACCAAAGCGAGACAGCGACTATTGGATGCCTTGTAGTGGTTTTAAGCGGTCGAATGCAATAATTATTCCTTGATCGTTAACCATTGTCATCAATTATTTCTCCCTGGAACTAATAAATTGTAATAATTTGTCAAAAATCGAATTAGAGCTTTCCACCAGATACCAATGGGTTCAAAAGATATTTTAGAAGACTGCCATTACAGTTCCATTTGTATTATTTGATTTCGTAAGAAAGTCACATGGGTTGAAAAATTTTGCACAGACTTTTCAACGTTTTAAGAATAAAGTTACTAAGGGCCTAAGTTTCGTGTTTGTTTATGTAGTTGATATCTTAGTGGGAAGTTATGCCGAAAAACAACATATTAAATATCTTAACATACGAGTACCCTTTCAACATTTAACTGATTTCAAAATGTCAATTATCTAAACTTTCTAAGTCATATAATAATACCTTAAAGAATACAACCGTCAGAAGACCGAGTGCAAATTAATCGAAATTTCTCGGAACCAACTAGCTACAATATGACACTTACAATAGTCTTTATCTCTACTTGAAAGTCATCTTAATAATCTTGCTAGATTGCCTAACAAAACTCCATTAGGAAAACTTTTGGAGATGCTAAAAATGCACTTCCACAAGCTCACCCGTTGGAAATCGCAAAATACCGTATTACTACTGACGCATCTGGTGTAACAATTGATGGCGCTCATTACCATTACCTTTCATATTTTCGGCTGATTTGATTTTAGAGCAAACAACAAAGTTACATGGTGAACTTTTGGTGTAAACTTTCAATTATATGGCAGATCCAACCACTTTACTTAGGAAACTTAAATCGGCTATGAAATCAGCTTCGCCAATCAATACTCGAATATATCTTCAAGATAATATATTCATCCAAAAAGATTTAGATACGTCTGATTTCGTTTTTGTACGGACGGATAAGGCTAGAGAGTTGGTTTTCACCAACTTACTAAGGGCCCTTTGAAGTGTTGAAAGGGATGCGTATATAAATGGAAAGAACACACGGTTGGTAATTTCCTTGGCGAAGTTAAGCTTAACTAATAAAGTCACTTTGTTTTTGAATGAAGCTCATCCGGTAGCAAAATTTTTCGGCGCTGGAACATTGGTGCCATCCGTTTGTCATTTTTTAAATAGTTATTCAGTATATTCTTCAATCGGCGTGCAACTCTGTCCAGGTGAAATTTTTACCGTACAAATTTCACTTATTACAATGATGTCATCTTGCTCAGATGCAACCAAGCCACGCTTTAATCTATCTAATGGTTCTCTCTTTTAATTTGCGAGCGGTGGGGAGATGGGTTTCTATTCTTTCTGAAGTTTAATTTGCAAGTTGCTTACCGATATTGAAAGGGAAGACGTAGTTTGAAATTAAAGCGAGTGAAACCAGGTGACTCAAAGTTAGACTTCAATTAACTCATTTTCCTCTCACTGTTAACTCACTTATCCCCTGTTTTCCGCTAATACATTCACTTAATATTGATACAAAACAGGGAAAAGTAAACTACTTTGCAGTCCGCCATTTTGGATAAGGTTAGACTAGGGTGGCTATCCTAAGGACCGGCATAGACACAAAATGGTCCATAGCCAGGAGGAGGTTAGTTTATAAAGTTTTTATTTGACATTCGTGATGCTTAGGCGTGACCAATTTATCCTTAAACGATATTCCATAAATCTCAGTCTTCTACTCGTTAAAAAAGTTTGTTAGTGTTACTCTGATTTTAATGAAAAAATCATAATAAGTGATGAGACGTGTTCCCATTTGTATAAAGTTGCGATAATACAGAAAACCGTCCGTTCTCGAGAAATGAAAATCCACAAATTCTTCATGATTCATCTTTATATACAGAAAAGTGGCAGTCAGACTGTACTCTTTGAGAAATAACGCGGTCATATGATTGACATTATTACGCACATCAATTGTATGGTTTGAGCTTGCTTCATATGTAGTTTCAACAGGACAGAACCACAACGCACGCAGCAAACGCAACAATGTCATTATTCCTCCAAACGTTTCCAGACTAAATTATTTTCAGAAAATGTGATGTCGAGTGGGCCCCATGGTCACTAGCCGTCAAATCCAATAGCCCCAGACATACTTTTATGGAGAAATCAAAAGAGCTTTGTGGATTCGAGATGAATAATGTGGAGTATTGAGCGATATGACGTGTAAAAATTTTTCCGAAATTTCTTTTTCTGTTTTATTTGTTAACAAACTTATTTAAAAAAAAATCTTGCCGCAGAAAAATCTGTATACTCTAATAATTTCAGGAAATAAAATCAATCAATCAACTTACCAAATAAATTTATTTATAAAGCAATCAACCATTAAAACCACCCGTTTTATCACTTAGTAGTTTCACTCAATAAATTCATTGTAAATTCACCATCTTATAAATTTTGAATAATTTTGACCGAAAGAAATTTCTATAAGAATAGCCGCGAAGATTTTCTGAATTTAGTGAATTCAAAACACCCATAATTGCGAAGTTAGGAAATTGGCTTGAAAATGGTTCACAGTAGAATTAAGCCTAAAAAGCACTCTAAAAATCATAGATTTACTATAAAATGCACCATTAAGTTAATTCAAATAAAGATCCTAAGATCACTTAAGAACACGCCATATTCACCTTTAAATTTACCATAAAATTCACAAAACCGCAAACAATATCTGCATTATGTATGCATAGCCGATAAATGAAATTTAAGGTACATTTTTTAAAAATCAACGTGAAAATGTTTCTTTAACTGTGTATCCAGGTGACTCAAAGTTAGACTTCAATTAACTCATTTTCCTCTCACTGTTAACTCACTTATCCCCTGTTTTCCGCTAATACATTCACTTAATATTGATACAAAACAGGGAAAAGTAAACTACTTTGCAGTCCGCCATTTTGGATAAGGTTAGACTAGGGTGGCTATCCTAAGGACCGGCATAGACACAAAATGGTCCATAGCCAGGAGGAGGTTAGTTTATAAAGTTTTTATTTGACATTCGTGATGCTTAGGCGTGACCAATTTATCCTTAAACGATATTCCATAAATC
Organism: Tipula vernalis; assembly: GCA_958295665.1. Taxonomy (NCBI): domain Eukaryota; kingdom Metazoa; phylum Arthropoda; class Insecta; order Diptera; family Tipulidae; genus Tipula; species Tipula vernalis. The sequence goes on along the minus strand of OY282558.1, from coordinate 377,406,335 downwards.
TCAGTCTTCTACTCGTTAAAAAAGTTTGTTAGTGTTACTCTGATTTTAATGAAAAAATCATAATAAGTGATGAGACGTGTTCCCATTTGTATAAAGTTGCGATAATACAGAAAACCGTCCGTTCTCGAGAAATGAAAATCCACAAATTCTTCATGATTCATCTTTATATACAGAAAAGTGGCAGTCAGACTGTACTCTTTGAGAAATAACGCGGTCATATGATTGACATTATTACGCACATCAATTGTATGGTTTGAGCTTGCTTCATATGTAGTTTCAACAGGACAGAACCACAACGCACGCAGCAAACGCAACAATGTCATTATTCCTCCAAACGTTTCCAGACTAAATTATTTTCAGAAAATGTGATGTCGAGTGGGCCCCATGGTCACTAGCCGTCAAATCCAATAGCCCCAGACATACTTTTATGGAGAAATCAAAAGAGCTTTGTGGATTCGAGATGAATAATGTGGAGTATTGAGCGATATGACGTGTAAAAATTTTTCCGAAATTTCTTTTTCTGTTTTATTTGTTAACAAACTTATTTAAAAAAAAATCTTGCCGCAGAAAAATCTGTATACTCTAATAATTTCAGGAAATAAAATCAATCAATCAACTTACCAAATAAATTTATTTATAAAGCAATCAACCATTAAAACCACCCGTTTTATCACTTAGTAGTTTCACTCAATAAATTCATTGTAAATTCACCATCTTATAAATTTTGAATAATTTTGACCGAAAGAAATTTCTATAAGAATAGCCGCGAAGATTTTCTGAATTTAGTGAATTCAAAACACCCATAATTGCGAAGTTAGGAAATTGGCTTGAAAATGGTTCACAGTAGAATTAAGCCTAAAAAGCACTCTAAAAATCATAGATTTACTATAAAATGCACCATTAAGTTAATTCAAATAAAGATCCTAAGATCACTTAAGAACACGCCATATTCACCTTTAAATTTACCATAAAATTCACAAAACCGCAAACAATATCTGCATTATGTATGCATAGCCGATAAATGAAATTTAAGGTACATTTTTTAAAAATCAACGTGAAAATGTTTCTTTAACTGTGTATCCCAAAATTCACTCTGAAATAAATTTTTAAAATTCAACCTAAAATTCCCCATCAACAAACGCACAATGAAATTGGCCCAGAAATAAACCCTAAAATCAACTTAAATTTTATTTTAAAAGGTGAACCATAAAAATTACCATAAGATTCACAAACACACTTTTTAATTCGAAATTCATTTAAAAAATGCCCCTTAAATTTAATTCATCCTAAAATTCACATTAGCATCAACCTAAAGTTAACTCTAAAGTTTGCCGCGAGAAGTTCACAAATTCACCTAAAACACAAACTCATTTGACAGCGCCGCAATTTTTGTTTTGTGCATTCATTCGAAAAAAATATTTTTTTCAGCACTTTGTAAAATTAAATTGACACCGAAGAATTTCCACTTAACCAAGACTTTTGTTCAGGTAAAGTCAATAAAAAGCAAAAGTCACTTCAAAAGAGGGCATTTGTATGCAGCGGCCGAACTTTCATTGTGAATTAATTTTAATTGCACTGGTAAACACCAAATCGATCAAAACAGTTGTAATTTCTGTTTGGACGAATTTTAAGATCATACCAAACCATAAAATAATGAATGAAATTTAGGTTCGTCGAACGAAGAATGTAAAAGAGAAAAATTTGAGAAGATAGCAGTAATGGTGCTAATACCATCTAATATTGTCGTAACTGAAAGGTTGTACAGGATGAAAAGAAAGGGGAAGCAAATACGTATTGGCCTTGGTTCAATAAGATTTGGTTAAATCGGTAACCTTTTCTCTTATTAATAGGCGACCAAATTTATCAAATCTACCGCATAGGGTAAGAATGTATAATAAAGTTCGATTTTTCATTCTTCGTATTTTTTTATTTTTGTCCTATGACCTGAACATACTCCCGATAGTGCGTATTTACTCATTAAACAAATAACCAATTATCTACTGAAATTCAAAATTTTTACTCACCGAGTAGGTTAACTTTGCTGCTGGAACATTTTAACTATGATCTAAATCTCATAGGATTAGGGGGTAGCAATTTTCATTACTCGATACCCTATTATACCTTCTGTATAGGTGGAGAAGGTGGCATATATTTAAGCCGTTGTGTTTCTGAGAAATTAAAACACAAGCTCATCCGATACTTACACGAAGGCGAATAATTTGAAATGAATAAGATGATGGAGTCCAGAACATTTCATTATAAATGACGACTTATTTTTTTTTAGGTGCATTCTAGAGGATAAGAAGGAGTGAAAGTAGTACTACATCCAATGCATCATCTAGAAACCTACCATATGGAATTTTCTTCTCCCAATCAATATAAGTACCGTTTTTCCGTAGTGGATGCTTTTCCCAAGTGAACGTCACACCAACAGCCAAGTTGCCAAAATAAAAAAAAAATTATTTGACAATCTGATGAAAATCTGAAAAATTATTTGACAATCTATTTGAAACTAAAGTTAACTTGAAACTTAAATTGATAAAATTTTTGGAAAGTAATTTTTGAACTTTGTAATAGTTATAAAATTGAAAGATCTTAAAGAACTCTTTATTAAAAATACAAATTCAGAACTTCAAATTGAATCAAATTAAAAAAAAAAGTGATTTCAAAAATATCCACGCTCATCGGGAAGGCAACAACTCGGAACACAAAAACTTTAATCTACATTTCCAACAAAAGCATTATATCTGAATAACATACTAAATCATCCAGTACTTTAATGGCATACAGTAAATTCACCCCACAACTAAACAAGTATACGAAAGCCAAAGATTTCCATAAAGAATCAATAAAACCTCAAAACATAAATTAAAAACAAAAACAACTAAATTCTGTAACATACTTAACCTTAACTCGAACATAAACATAAGATACGACACTCATACACATCCACACACACATACACATACACACACGCAACATGATTTATTGTCACTTTCGTATATTTTTTATGTACATTTTTATTTTTTATTCATTTTCAAGACACCGAAAATTTATCACTCAAGAAATCTAACATTAACTTTTACCTGCAATTAAAGATAAAGAACCTTAAATAAGAAAACAACAAAAAATGTAAAACAAATTTTCGTTTTTTTTGTGTTAAATTAAAATTAGAATAAAACACAAATTTAATTAACTTAAATATTGTATGATACAACGACAAAAAAAAAATAAAAACATAAAATTAGATTAGACATATAAGATGACAAATATTGTTCAGCCAAAGATAAATTTCATGCGTCTTCTCGTATGAACGATTCGGTTGGTTTTTTAGCTTTACCGAAAATTTCTTTTGAAAAAAATTAACAAAAAAAATTAAAGACGAACCACAATACAGAAAACATAAATACACAATGATGATGATGATGATGATGATTCCTTGTGATGATGACACAACATTGTAACGTATCTTTCTTGAGTTTTTGTTTATTTTATGCTTAAGAAAATTATTGTATTGTGTCAAAATGGAAATACGAATATAAATCAACTTGGGGAGTAAAGTAGAGAAAATGTATACAAAAAAAAATACAACAACAAATGTGAAAATGGACTTACCGTTTTACAAATTAAATTTTATACAAACAACAATAACAAATTTTTTTTGAAAAATGAATTAAAGTAAAAATAAATTGAATTGGATTATGAATAATGAATGTAAATTGATGGGAAACAGGTGTATCAATTCATATAGTGTTGGCGAATATAATATGCCATCATGTCAAAAAAATTCGGTTTGTTGTTTTGTGGGTTAGATGATATTGTTGGGCTTTAAATTAGCGCGTTAGTGGTGGTTTGGTGGATTTAGTGGTTATTTAGATACAACAATATATGGTATGTATAAAAAACAAATTGCCTAATGGATGGTTTGTTTTATTTAAGTTTGTTTACTGTTGTTTTGAAAAATTGATCAGTTCATTCTCCTGTGTTAACAGTAAGCTAACAAAAAAATTTAGTTGGAACCCCATTCAAGAGAATAATCACATGAAACGCATCCTTTATTTCTATTTTATATTATGGGCATTTCTTGTAAGTAAAGTTCAACAATAAATTCTATCAATAAATATTATTGTTGATTTGTTTTATTTTAACACTAATGTATGATGTTCATTAAGTACTTAGAAATGCAGAAGAAATTGGCAGCGCTCGCTTTTCATTGTATGACCAACATTATTTGCTTCTTTCAATATACGGTAAAATAGGACGCCCATTATTTCGAGAATTCAATGAATTATAATTAAATTATTTATAAGCAAAGTTAAAAGAACTTTTGCAAAATTTCAGCCATATTTTTGCAGTCAATATCAAAAATAATTTATAGTTAGAAAGACTGTTACCAAACAATAAATGTAGCTTTCTTATTACAGTTTCTTTGAAATTCGCCTTAGGCAGCCTTAAGCAAGCATGATTTTCATATTAAATTCACAGTCAGAACAGTCGAAAGTTTCGAAGATTATTTCCTATTTAAACGCCTAGGTTAAAACCATAACTTTTAAATAATTTTGCGAAATTAATAATCTGAAAATTCTTATTAGATATGGCTTCAGAATACATGTTCATAAGTTTATATTGATTATGCAACATAGGCATATGTAATACTCAGGAATTATGCAAAGTTCCAAAAATCTTTCATTATTTAAATATCTGTGTTCTAGTCTAGAAAGTATGATAAAACCAAAAACAGACTTCTGAAAAATAATTGTTTTAAAAAGTATTCGTTGACGACACCAAACACTTTCTCTTAGTTTGTTATAATCCATCCCTGACTTTGAATTATATATTTATTATATATTAGTATTATAAACCTTTAGTATTAGTGTTAAGTCTAATAATGTATAGGTAGTACATATTCTGTTTAATACTTTTTGTGCCTTATATACTTTGAGATTCATATATATGTGTTACATGTAGACTTGCTGTATACAAAATATTAGGTACAACTACTTACGTAGATTATTATATACTACCTTGATCAACAAGTTCTCGGAATAACCACCGTGTGGCGCTCCCATCGTTCCGATTTGAGTTTTGTTTTTTTGTTAATTTGGTACATCTGTTGTTGATATTCCCTCTAAATCTTAGCGTCATAGCTTGACATTTGCAAAAGTTACGTAGTCAAGAGTACATCTATCTCTGTGTGTGTTGGCGATTATTTACAATTTTAGACATTATTTGCGAGGCTGAATCCAATCCCACAATTATCAAAAGGATCATTACTGGAGACGAGACGTGGGTTTATGAGTACGACACGCAATCCAGACATCAGGCAAGTGAATGGCGTTCACCAAAAAAAAACCACGTCGTTTTCAGTCAAAAAAGAAGGCAATGCTAACGGTTTTCATGGATTACAACGGTGTAGTGCATCATGAATTTTTGCCAGATGGCCAGACCGTAAACAAAGAGTATTATTTGGGCGTTATGAGACGTTTGCGTGAAGCAATTCGCCGAAAGAGACCCGAATTGTGGGCAGAAAACTTGTGGATTTTGAACCATGATAACGCACCGTCGCACAGTGCCATCATTATTCATAATTTTTTGACGAAAAATGCAACAAATACCATCCAACAGCCACCGAATTCACCTGATTTGGCTCCCTGTGACTTATTTCTGTTCAATCGAGTTGAAAAACCATCACGGGGAACGCGTTTCAGCAGCCGAGAGGAAATAATGGAAAAATCGCTAACACACACAGAGTAGATGTACTCTTGACTACGTAACTTTTGCAAATGTCAAGCTATGACGCTAAGATTTAAAGGGAATATCAACAACAGATGTACCAACTTAACAAAAAAAAAGAATTAAAATCGGAACGATGGGAGCGCCACACGGTGGTTATTCCGAGAACTTGTTGATCAAGGTAGTATATTAGATTATTATATATCTTTAAAAACTGGATAATAATCGATTCCGTCGCCTTAAGCTTTGCATTAAATATTTTAACAGAAATACCTCTTTTTTTATATCACTAAAATTTTCAGTGTTTCAATTAAATATCTGAAGTGAGTGTAAAGGTCACTAATTCCACATTTGGTACACATTCCATATCTGTATCACACAGCAGACACTTATAACTATATTATATTTCACAGTTTTTGGAATTTTAAATAATTTTCCATTATTTTAAAAGTTTTATATCGCCGACCGCAGAGATGTCTACAAGGTCTCGCTTATTTTTTCGGATAACTTGGCCATTTGCCTGTACGGATTTGCAAAAATGTGTAACGTTTTATTTTAAACATATAGGGTTATCTTTGAATATAGGGTTTGAAATTGTTACATTGGGTTTGAATTACAAAAAATTGCAAAAAGGGTAAAAAATTGTATTGCCCTGCAAGAATAGAGAAATGGGATTTATTGAAGAATTGATCCTTGTCGGAACAAGTCGCGTTGTTAATTGAAATAAAATAAACTGTGAACAATAAATAGTTAAAATTGTATTTTATTGCTTAATAGTGCTATTGTATTGTTTATTGTGATATCTTTTGATAGATATATTGAGACTGTGGTAAAATAAAGAGGCCTACAGTAATTCAGAAGTGGGATTGTGAAAAAAAAAATTGTTCAAACACGTGTCGTTGATAAGCAGCCATTTTGAAAAAAAAAAAAAAAGATATTAGTTTTTTTTTCGTGAATCATTGGTGATAGTAATATTAAAATGGAGGTGGAGGTAAAGCAAATATTAGAAATGTCCCTTGAGCAATTGAAGCAAAAATTGCTTGAGTTGGGAAATAGTGAGAAAGGAAAAAAGGTCGAATTGCAGAGCCGACTCATTGAATTGACAATTAATAACGGGAAAATGGTTAATGAGAGAGGGAGAAATGCTAGTGCGTTGTCTCTACAGGGTGCCGATAAAGGTAGGGAAAATTGTTCAAACACGTTCAAGTCAAAGAATGTAAATTTTTCCAAATTGCTAAACACATTTAGTGGACCGGCTGATAACTATAATAATTTTGTGGCAAAAGTGGAATTGATCATGCAGAATTATGATGTATCAGAGATTGATATGAAATTAGAAATTGTCCAAAAATTAACTCGAAAACTGAGGAGTGGTTTCATTCAAAACCACAACATATTGAGATGGACTTACAGGAGTTGATTTTCGAGATGGGCAAATTATTTAGTGCGCGTCCAAATAAAATTGAACAACGTCGAAAATTTGAAAAAAGGTGGTGGAAGTCAAATGAACCGTTTTATACATATTACCAGGACAAGATAATATTGGGGAATGGAATTGGAATTACAGATGACGAAATGGTCGATTATCTGATTGACGGTATGGGAAATCCCAGATTGCAGAGCCAGGCTAGAATGCAGTTATTTAGATCACCGGAAGAACTTTTAGAGGCGTTCCAGAATATTACGGATCAAGAACGTGGTATTTATGTTAAGCATGATAATAATAATAAATTAGTACAACCTAGGACAGATGAAGGGCAATCAAGCTCAAGAGCAAAATTTGTAAAAGCAAATAGAATTGAACAATCAGGAAATATTAGGTGTTACAATTGTGGAGAATTGGGATACGTTTCAAATAAATGTACGAAGCCAAATAGATTGTTTGGATCATGCATTACTTGTGGTCAAATGGGTCATAAAGCCACAGAATGTTCTAAAATTAAAAATGTTCATTTATGTGAAACTATTGTAAGTAATGGTATTTTTATAGATTTAAAATAATTTTTCGATAGAAATAGTAATAATAAAGTAATTAGTGAGTCCGCTTTGGTTAATACAGGAAGCCCGATCAGTTTAATCAAAGAAAATTGTATTCCACAAAATTGTGTGGATTTTAAAGTAAGTGTTGACGGTGAGTGTTCCGGTATCAACAAAAGTAAACTAAATATTATTGAAATTGTTAATTGTACGGTAATTTTTGAAAATAGTTTATATGATTTAAAATTGTTTGTAGTGCCAGAAGAGACAATGGCTAATAGGATTTTGGTAGGCCGAGATTTTTTGGCAAATTGTCAGGCAGGTATTTGTATAGGTAATTTGAAAATTGAAAAGGAAAAAAATAACCCTGATAGTTTTGAAAGACAAATTTTTAATATTAATGTAGATGATAACAATATAAAAATTAATAATCAATTAAATATCAATGAAACCCTTGTAAATCTTTATGAAGAGGGCTTCTTCGTTGTCGCTGATTTTTAAATAAAACAAGAAACACCCTATCTTCAATTATGAACAAAATAAATTCATTTATCGCAATATATTTTGGTATTCGCCTTGGTGGTTGTTTTTTAAAAGAGACTGATTACAAATGTGCATTAGATTTTATAAACTTTTCAATATAATTGTTGGCCTATTTTATGATAGATGTCCTATGTGATGTGATTATCTATAAAGTGCTATAAAGTATTGAACATACATATTCTAAAATTAAATTACAATATTTTACGGTAGATGACCAATGGTATAATTATGCTATAAATGTATTGATTTTGATCGATATAAATATGTACAATTTTAACATTTGTAATGTTTTTGATTGTCAAATTAAATTCTAGTAAACAATGCAACAGGTAAGAACTTTTAATTGATTTTGATTAAATATAATAATAACTTAATTCTACCGATTTTCTATTATTTCAGGACTATTCAATTAATTCATTTACATTCAAGACTTTTCATAATTCAACAAAAGATAAGAGAAATGTTATATAAACTTTAAAAGATAAAAACCTTGATTTTTTATAGATTTAGGTTATAAGACTTATAACAACAAAAAATTGGCAATACATATTGGAAATATCAAAACAAGGCTAAGTAACTATTTACATGATTAATTCTAATTATTTTATTTTGTTGTAGGTCGTTGATATTGCTGGCTGGTGATTTATTGGATATCGACGGGTGATCAACAACAACCCTCAATTATAATACTAAATGTAAAATTTCGGAAATATTTGATAGTAATTATTTAAATATGGAAAAACCTATTAAACCTGAAATAGAATTCGATATGAATATTATATTAACAAACGATCATCCTATTTATTCAGTGCCTCGACGATTGTCTTATACGGAAAGGGATATTGTCGAGAAAATTATAAACGATTTAATGGAAAGAAAAATAATACAAAAAAGTGAGTCACCGTATTGTTCTCCCATTGTTTTGGTAAATAAAAAACAAGCATCTGAAAAGAGACTGTGTGTCGATTATCGACAATTAAATAAAATAACATTGCGGGACAATTATCCATTGCCAATTATTGACGATATGCTGGATTATTTGTATGTGAAAAATTATTTTTCAAAATTGGATTTGAAGAATGGTTTCCATCATGTTGCGATGGCGCCAGAGAGTATAAAGTATACAAGTTTTGTAACTCCAGTAGGTCAATATGAGTACTTAAAAATGCCCTTTGGTCTTAAGAACAAGCCTGCAACATTTCAGAAGTTTATAACTTTAATTTTTTAAGATTTAATTACGCAACATAAAATGGTTATTTATATTGATGACCTTTTAATTGCTAATTACACGATCGAAGAGCACCTCAGTATTTTAAAGGATATTCTTAAATTGGCAAATGCAAATTTATTGGAATTTAGACTTGATAAAGGTGAGTTATTAAAGTCGGAAATTGATTATTTATAATAAAGAGTTAATAGTTTAGGAATAAGTCCTAATCAATTAAATATAAAGGCGATTGTTGAGTATCCATTTCCAAAGAACCTTCGGGAGGTTCAACGATTCTTAGGGATGTGTTCCTATTTTAGAAAATTTATTAAGGACTATTGTCATCTCGCCAAACCACTTCAGGACCTTGTTAGAAAAGAACTCCAATTTAATATGGGGAAACCCAAATAGAATCATTTGAAATTTTAAAATCAAAATTGATACAAGAACCTATTTTGGCCATATTTTCTCCGAAAAACGAGACTGTACTTCATTGCGATGCATCATCGATTGGTTTTGGAGCCATATTATTACTGCGACAACTAGATGGAAAGTTTCATCCGATTAGTTTTTTTTTTAAAACGTACGACTCCGATAGAATCAAAGTATCAATCTTATGAGTTGGAGTGTCTTGCGATAATTTATGCCATGAGAAGATTTAGAGTTTATTTACATAGCCGAGAGTTCAAGATTATTACCGATTGTAATGCGTTAACTTTAACACTCAATAAAAAAATAATAAATATACGAATTGCGCGTTGGGCTTTAGAATTTCAGGATTACGATTATAAGTTAGAACATCGATGCACTTAGTAGAGTAGATACTATTTTAATTATTGAAGAGAATCCATTCGGAAAAACGTTAGCTATATTGCAGAGTCAGGATTTTACATTGGAAAATTTAAGGTTAGATTTAGAGAAAGCTGAGAGTCCGCTGTTTGAAATGCGTGATGGATTAATTTACAAGAAAATTTCGAAACATAAAATTAGATTTTATGTTCCACAAATTATGGAATTACAAGTAATTAGGAATGCTCATGATTATTTAGGTCATTTAGGTATAGATAAAACAATTGATGTTATCTCTAGAAATTACTGGTTTCCAAAGATACGAGAAAAAATTAGTGAATATATAAAAAATTGTTTAAAATGTATACATTTTAATATACCAAGTGGAAAAATTGAAGGATACTTACATTCAATACCAAAAGGAAAAAAACATTTTGGTAGTGTTCATGCTGATTTTTATGGTCCATTAGAACCGACTAAATTTAAGAGCTTTTATTGAGGCCTTACAAAATTCGTTAGTCTGTTTGCAACTAAATCCACCACTGTGAAAGAAACTATAATAGCATTCAAATCTTATTTTAAACAATTTAGCAGACCGAATCGAATAGTCACAGACCGAGGAAGTAATTTCACATCTAAAGATTTTAAAGCTTTTATGCAAGAAAATTGTATACAACATGTGTTAATCGCAACTGGTGCGCCAAGGGCTAATGGGCAAGTAGAGAAGATAAATAGGACAATGACCTCTATGTTGGCAAAATTGGTAGACAAGCAACGGAATTTATATTGGGATGATGTTTTAAGTGAGGTAGAATTTGCGTAAAACAATACTTGTAATAAAAGTAAGAAGATTTCTCCCAGTGTGTTACTATTTGGTGTTAACCAAAAAGGAGTTGTACAAGACAAGATTATTGAATACTTAACTCAGAATGTTGATTTGGATGATGACGATCATTCGTTGGAAGAAGTACGAGAATAAGCTTCTGAAAATATTCAAAAGTCGCAAAAGAATAACGAAACTAATTTTAATAAGAAAAGGAAAGATCCAACTAAATACTCTGAAGGTGAGCTGGTAGTTATTAAGAATGTAGATACTACTCCGGGAATTAATAAAAAATTGATTCCGAAATATCGTGGGCCGTATAGGATAGTTAAGGTACTGGAGCATGGTCGATATATTTTGCGCGATTTAGACGGATTTCAGATAACTGGTATACCCTTTGAAGGTGTCTTTGATGTTACCAGAATAAAACCATCCCTAAAGGTTTAATTGGTTAATTTTTATTATCTTAAATTAAATGTTTTGATATGAATTGTTGTCGAAAAAAAAAAAAAAAAAAATATACTAATAAGTATAAAGATAGATTTAGAATATATTGTGATCGAGGACGATCTGATTGTCAGGTTGGACGAAACTGTAGGGTTTTGAAAAAATGTGTAACGTTTTATTTTAAACATATAGGGTTATCTTTAAATATAGGGTTTGAAATTGTTACATTGGGTTTGAATTACAAAAAATTACATATAGGGTAAAATATGTATTGCCCTGCAAGAATAGAAAAATGGGATTGATTGAAGAATTGATCCTTGTCGGAACAAGCCGCGTGGTTAATTGAAATAAAATAAACTGTGAACAATAAATAGTTAAAATTGTGTTTTATTGCTTAATAGTGCTATTGTATTGCTTATTGTGATATCTTTTGATAGATATATTGAGACTGTGGTAAAATAAAGAGGCCTACAGCCAGTCTACGTGGTCAACCTTATCCAATTATTATGAACTATACCATACTTCACAGAATTTAGAATTTTTAAATAATTTAATGGTTCTAAAAATTGTTGTATCTCCGATCACAGAGATGTCCACAAGGTCTGGCCTATATTTTTGGATAACTTGAACATATGCCAGTCTACGTGGTCAATCTTATTTAATTGTGATGAACTATACTATACTTCACAGAATTTAGAATTTTTAATAATTTTCTGATGAATAAAATCTGTTTGGTGGTACTAAAAATCCAAAATTACAAAAAATTTAAATTTTCATATAATTTAAATTCCAATTGGAAAATAGCTAATTTAACAGTGTAATTTTTTGTTATTTTTTTAGCATAAACTTCACACTCATCATTAATTCGCATATTATGGACACTATAATTTTAAACAGCATCATCATCTTATATGTTACGGTAAACCACATTTTGAGCAATAGCAGTATCAACAAGTGAACACCAACATTACAGTTTAATAAGTAGCTGTACCTTATCATTATTCCAACCTGGTATAAACCTAGGTAGAATATCTATGTTTCAAATTATTTTTTTTTAGCATTAACTATTAATTTCTAATTCTATTTTTTATATTTTTTTATTATTATTTTTTAAATCTGACAAATCACCGATTTGAGAGGCTCAATTATATTCATGTGCTTATGAGCAAGAGAACGCTAATTCATTTACGGGACAAAATAATGATTATTGATAACGATGAAAATGAAGCTGAATAACAGGAAACCGTAAGTAATATAATGATTAGTGATAGTTTAGATAAGTCTGATTGTAAGCTCGAAGCTCAATCCATCTTTGAAATAAGTCTTAAGTGTACTGATTCTGACGATTCTCCTAATTCCGCTTATTCCGCTAAATTTGAACTTCAGGTGAATTCAAGTCTTAGTAATTTCGAAACTAATCAAGGTATGTCGCTAAATATTGACCATGTGTTAAGATTGGTACCCGAGTTCGATGGTTCGGTTAGCTTGCTAAGTAAATATATAAATGTGTGTTAATTTTTTTATAAGCCTCTGACGGGAAAAGACCAAAAAGATACATTTGTACAAATTGGTCAATCGAAACTTTATGGTAGAGCTTACGAATTAATCTTATACAAGACGATCGAAACGTGGGAAGATTTGAAAACAGAGTTGACATTGCAGTTTGAAGACTCTCGATCAGTCGAGCAACTGCAAATTGAACTCATTAAGCATGTTCAAGGTCAAAATGAAAACGTTCGTATGTTCGCGTGCAATATTGAGAAAACTTTATCTGCACTTAATAGTGCTTGCATAGATAGGGAAGGCAAAAAGAGTGCTGAAGTGAAACGTCTGAGCTTGAACGAAGCAACTGCATTACGCTCGTTTCAAGACGGACTGCATCATTCTATTGCGTCATAGTGAAAGCCGGTCAGTTCAAGACACTGAAGGAAGCTATCGATAAAGCCATAGAAGAGGAAATGCCATTTATGAACAAACCTAGATTTCAGTCAACGTCTATTTAATGCCAATTATGTTCCAAAGTAGGTCACATCGCTAAATATTATTTCCAACTGAACAAGCCAAGTTCAACTCATACTTCAATCTCACCAAATTCTCGGAATTGCGTGCCCAGTAATGGAAAACCAGTGACAAACTTTCAAACTAGCACAAATCCAGTGAGGTGTTTAATTTGTAAAAATATAGGACATATGATGAAAGATTGCAGAAAGCGGATATATAATAATGTCATGATTACCAACTCCCGTTATTTTCGCACCATGTATTTTATTACATGTTAGCTTCAATCTTTGTACTGCTTCTTCCATTATAAAAGTTGCCTGGGAGCCTGGATCTATCAAGACTCTTTATGTTGTTTGGTTTCCATCATGTTTGACTGCGCTTACTAAAGCTGTTGCTAATAAGACACTTTTGGTTTGACTGTTTATTTTTGCTTCGAGTTTAAAACTTTTTATCTCTTGGCCATCTGATTTTTGTTGATGAGAGTTTGTCGAGTGAAGAATAGTATGATGTAGATCATTACAAATTGAGCATCTTATAGAGTTTTTACATTGTTGTATTTGATGTGTTGCAGCAAGGCACCTTCTACATATATTATGTAATAATATAATTTAACTCCTGTTGGACGACGACAGCTTTCTGACAATAGACTCAAATACTTTGTACTGTTGTTGTGTAGAATATTTGTTTCACTGGTAGACGTTTAGGTGGTTGTGTATAACTCTTGTTACTGTACGATATTTCTAAAGTCTTAAATCTTTGTTCAAGAAACTTCAGGAATTCGGTTGTTTCTTGAAATTCACATGGGTTTTTAAGTGAACTTTCGTACAGTCGTCGCGTTTCATTGTCTAACTTTTTTAATAAAATAAAAATTAAAAATGCATGATAGCAATCTATTTAGGTAAGCTGAGATGAGCAGTCTTTTGTTGTTGTATCGATTGTTTAATATACTCTAAGATTTTGCATAATTATCTGCCATCGATTCTAGACGACAAATTAGCTTAGCCGCTGCTCCAGTTAAATATGTTTTCAGATAATTGATTTTGTGGGTATTTGGTAGCCGCTGATTTTGATATATCAGTTTGTTAAAGATTTCGGAGAAGCTACCCCATTTTATATAATCTCCATAGAATACGGGTATTTCTATAGGTTTTAACTTTATTTTAACCTCCATATCACCCTTTTGTTGTATTCTCTTCTATGGCAGTTATCATTCTTATTGCCATCTTGGTGTACTCTCTTCTTAAGGTTTTATTATATTCCTTCGTATAATACTCCGTCTGATGCTTCGACACATATTTCTTCGTGTTTGTCAATGATCTGTTTTGTTGCGCGTTTCATATATTGTAGAGAAAACTGCGTTGCTTGTTTCCCCTGTTGCTCTATAAGAATTTTATTTATATTGTCAATTTCTCTGTACATTTCTCGCATTTTGACAACCTGTCTTCTAAGCATTTGCTTCAATAAGTTGTTGTTAGTTTGCCAGGATCCCTTTGATTGTGCATCTGAGACTTCGGTTTTCTGATGAACATCGATTTTTTCTTTTGATGGAATGGCGAACTCAAGACTGGATTGTGGTGTTGGCGTAGATGGTGGACCGATGTTGAGCCTACGTCGCATATCTTCGATACATTTTTTGTAAGTATTGGAAATCACTGTTCTTGCGACGTTGTATGCATGATCTTTATCTAGTGGTGGATTAGTTCTTTGAATTTGCTCATCTGCTTTAACGTATTCAATGTGAAGTGCTTTTAGCTGTTCGATTTTACCTTCCAAATATTTTTTGGTTTTTCGGCTCTCTCCATCTTTGTTGTAGTTTGGTTGTAGAGTGGTGATTTTTCCTCCAATTTGTTCTTGATTTTGAAGAAGCTTTTCCATTGCTTATTTCTCGATAGAATCTGGTTGTTTTTCTGGATATTGATGAAATTCGCTGGATTTTTATTTGCTGGTTGTTGTTTAGCTGTATCCACAGTTGAATGTATAATTGCGAGTTTATTTGATTAATTGCCGGTTGGTTTTTGGCTCTCGAAGAACCATGTATGAATAGTATTCACTACACAACTATTTTTTTCTATATTTTATATAAAGTAAAAAGATTACCACTGGTGAGGTCTTTTTACTATTGGAGAACAAACAATTTGTTTTAGTTTTAAATTTTATTTACTCATCTTTTTATACAAAATTTCATTCATTCACATTACTATTTTACAATAAAAAATTATCGTTAGTAACATATTAAACATAATTGATTTTGATGAAAAAAAGGTGTTGTGCGACATGATACAAATATTATAAAAAAACAAATTATTACGTAATATTGTCATATGATTCTGTTGTACGGTTATTCCATGTTACTAATAAAAAAACGCGGCTAAGGTTGGCTACTTCTACAGCAACAAAAGCGTTAACAAGAACAAATATTATCAACCATTTAATTTCGTTTTTTTTCAAAGTTAACATATTTTTTATTTTAGGTAATATATGAAATTAAATTTTTCTTCATTAGGTATATTTTATTACTAACAAAATTTTCTTCTATATCAAAGGTCTGCACCTAAAGTAATCTCAAATTTGTGGTTTACTAAGATTGAAAAAAAAAATCCTCCACCAAAAGCACACTACAACAAAAAATACCTTGAGCCTTGAAGTCTTTACGGTTACATGATGAAAATTTATATAATATTTCCCATAAAATTTGTTGTCCAAGTAGATTACATAACCATAAATTTCCGACACAAACAAGAAATTTATTTAGGTATCAAATAAAAAACAAAAATAAAATCTTTAAATAAATAAATAGAACCAAATAAAGTCAAAATTTTAATCTATTTTTTCGTTCGTTCGTTCGTTCTTTCGTATATTATGATAAAGATACAGTTTTTTTTTTTTTTTGTGTGCTTTATTCTCTCCTTCATCTTCTTATACCTACAAAGCTATGTACAATATATTTTGATGAAATATAGTTTTTCCTTTGAACTTATAAAAAAAAAATAAATAAAATAAATAAAGTTTCTCATAAAAGTAAAAAAAAAATATTATTTTTCATTTGCCTAAAGGAAAAAAGAAATAAAATATAAAAACTACGTAAAATTTTTTTTTGGTTTTTTTTTTCGGGAAAATTACAGAGTTTTCTTTTTATTATTTTTCGTTTAACAAATAAGAAAGAGCGCACACGAAAGAAAGAAAGCATAAAATCCTGGGAACACACAAAAAATTTTCCAAAATAAACTTTTTTTTTATTTTTATTTTTTTCTATTTGGTTAGTTGATTATTATTATTATTATTATTTGTTTGCCATCATGACGGTAAGCTTAGACGAGATGAATTTAATAATATTCATAAAGTTTAGATTTTCCAGCACCATAATTTTTGTTCGTTGTTGTTGTTTGCTTCTTTTTGTTTTATTTGCTTGATATACGGAACAAAAAAATTTGTCATCGTTGTGATGATTATTGTTATGATTATTATAATTATTATCGTTTTTTTTTATTAGAATCATTTGAACTGTTTGTAAAAAAATACTCTTCCTGTTTAATTCTCCATTTTTATCTGTTTTATTCAGAGATGATTGTATTCCTTTTGTTTATTTTAATTATGATTTTGAACTTTATTACTTAAGAGAGCTTTGTTGTGATAAAAGGCTTCAGTTTGTAATATGTAGCTGTGGGTAATAGCTGTGTAGGATGATGCTAGGAAAATCAAATAATTTGCTTTTTCTGATAAACAATACCATTTCTTTATAAAGACCACAAATAGAGTAAGCTGAAACTCGCCGAGATCCTCTAAATAGTATTTTGATTTGGAAATTTCAATGAATGATTTTCCAATTTATTAGCTAATTTTTAGGTCTTGCAAACAGTTACTCTTCCAAACAATCATTCGAATACCTTTTGATATTGTCTGAAGTGTTTCTTTCAACGATTCAATTACCACTGATTGTAAAATACAAATTAAAAATTCACAATTACTTTAACCAAAGAGTATCTAATACCAAGAGGAAAGAGACTGAAGTTAGTAACGTCCATCTTATGTTCATCGAATTTTCGAAATCAAAAAATGAACTTATATTTAAGGTAGAAAAGATACAATTAATATTTTTTTTATAACTGCTTATGAAAATAAATTAAAATTATTTATTGATGCTCAATGTGATTAAACCTTTTATTGGGCTTCCTCTTAGGTTTCCCCTCTTTGCTTTAACTAAAATCAATAATTTCTAAATGATTCGTATTAATTCTTGGTCAAACATCATTCCGTCAACTTGTTTGTCTTAAATAACAGCCTTAAGCTTTGCAATTAACGCAATTTAATTCAAGCTTATGTTATACTATAAAATGAAAGTAGCATTAACCAAGTTATTAGTATTACTTCACAAATTTTTTACTATTTGTTTTGTATTTAGGGCTATGTACTAAACAATGTTTTATAATTTGAAGCGGAGCTTAATTATATTTTTTTTGTTAAAACTTATACGCTTATAGAAAGCGTCATAGTATCAAGCCTAAAATTTTTTTGTAGGTCTGTACTATAGTAGATTAGAACGTATGTGTATGTGTAGCCAGCTTGAGTCATGGTGGCTTTTGCAGGTAACGGACACCTGTGAGGTGAACAATTCAAAGCTAGTTCTTTAATAAGTCCTACAGGACAATATTGTGGAACCCAGCTTTTGCTAGACGCTTTAAAACTCCATAAATAATCGGTGCAAATAGGTCTTAGTATCAATGTTAAATTTTATATATGTAAATTACTCAGAAGGCTATTTTATAATAAATTATAAGTAGCGAGACCGTTCCGAAGGGTCTATCATCCCCCAGACCAAGTTCCTTCTTAATTGGCCATATTTGAAAACTTCATCTAAAAATTATTTTAGAATCATGTTTCCATAGTATGTACATGGTGAATTTCATCAAAATCGATTAAGAAATAACTATAATTATTATAAGTCATACCCTACTTAACACCTATCAATTCGTCACCAACAAATACATCTATCGTTTACAAGACCATGAATCAAAGTCAACGAATTGCTCAAGATTTATAACACACTTAGATTTGTTTATTTATGTATACATTTAGGGCCATTCCAAGCTCTAGGAATGGTAATAATTGACTGTAGCTTATTAAATATTATGGTTGAAAGTAATTTGCTTGCAACTGAAAACAGACTGGATCCTTACAAAATTACAAATTTGTTTGTTATTTGTAGTCAGTAAAATTATGCTCGATAAGCAGTTAAATATCTTTATAGTTTACAAAAAAAGTAGGAGAAACTCATCCTGATTTATATTATGAGTTCAAAAAAAGAGAACCGAAAAATCTCTTTTCAAAACTCAGTTTTGGAACAAACAATAAATGCAGATGCCGTTAAAAGACTTACAGGTATTGTATTATACAATTCGGTAATTCAAATTTAGTACCTCAAAGATGGGCCCACAGCCATGATGTGAGATCAACTATATCAGGCTATGTTTATGAAGAGTTAGACTTATAAAAACCGCAACATGTGTCAGGAGAATTGATCAATCATAATATTCAATATAGCAGCAAACAATTGACCAAATTCCTCAACACTTTCCATCTCAATATTAATCTATTCAATTTGGGAGTGACTAAAGATAATAAATTAATAAATATTTCGTCTGGTAAAGCAGCATAAGATCCAGTTGAAAACGGTAAAACAAAGAAAGTGACGATTCAACGAGATTTATTTGGCCGCATGCTTGGAATATCGATAGATCATAAAATTGATGTGACAAAAATTGTATCTTACCCAATTGCTTCTGTACCCATTTCAATGTGTCAATTAAATGGTAATATTTGCAAAACCCAAAAATCCGACTTGATGAATTTTTTAGAAAAAAGTTGAGCATAATTTGGAAGCAATTAAAGAGACTTGAGAATTGACGTTATATTTGACCAATATTTTACACATTCAATAAAGGGTTATAGACGATCATTACGACAAGAAGCTTCATAACTATACTACACTATTACTGGACCTGACCAAGTTAGACCAGATGATTTTATGAACGAGTTAAAAAATTCAAATTTTGTACAAGCTCTGGTTGATTTTTTCATTTAACACTGGGCTACTGACGAAATGGCGCCATTTATCGGCAAAAAAGTTATCAATATAAACTACAGAAAAATGCTATTTTTTTATTGTTGATAATAGCGATGCTCAATCAATCATACTTCTCAGATGCTCTGATACTAATGTTGTTCCAATAATGCCAGGCCACATGCGTCATTTGAAGAATTGTAAGTTGCATAAACAAGCTAGGATATGTCTAGCTAACATCTATGGACAGTTGGGCTCGTCTCTGTGTAAAAGTCTTCCTAGACTTCATGCTATCACAGAATGGTTACACTATAAAAAAAACTAAATATCTACAAGCATTTCTCAGATTTGGTAATGTTCAGTTGTTTCATGATAAGAACGAGAACAAAAATGTACTTGATACACTACCAAATTTTATTTTTAATGTATATAATGTGACGGCAATAGTTTATGTTGAAGCTGCCCGACTTTAGCTGTTTATTAATACATTTACAGTTTCAAATGTAAAATATAGATGGCTGCAACCTCATGAGGTGATCAGAACTTCGATACTGAAAATCAACTCGACTTCCAAATTATTCCCTAACTGAACCATTTAACTAAATTTTCAGCTCAACCTCCAACTCAATTTATACCTCAACCTCCAACTCAACCGTAACGTAATCCTAAACATAATCACCCGATCTAATAGCCATCACATCCCTCCACTTTATCACCAAATCAAACTCAAATCGAATTTTAAATCAGCCTTTAACCTAACCCCCAAAAACTCCTCAATCGAACCTTTACCTTAACTCCAATGTAAGCAAACTGAACCTTTTCCCAACTTCAACTAAACTTAGCTCGAACCAAATCTCAACCATTCACACTTAACAGTCAACCTAATAACTAGTGTTATTTGATTCTCTTAAATTAGTAAAATAATCCTTAAGTATTTTTATAATAAATCTGAAAATCTTAGCGCTTGTTTTAGGTCAATTTCTCATTTTTAGTCTCTTGCTGCATGTAAAAACATGTTTACGTTTGAATAACTACGTTTTAAGGATTTCACATCACCGAAACTAGCGTTAATTGATTCACTCAAGCAGTAAAATAGTTCTTAAATATTTTTATAATAAATCTGGGAATCTACGCGCTTGTTATAGGTCCATTTCGCATTTTCGGTCCCTTCCTGCATGTAAAAACTTGTTTACGTTCAAATGTGTACGTGTTAAGGATTTCGCAGTAACGAAACTAGTGTCACTTGATTCACTTAATCTATAAAATATACTTAAGTTATTTGTGTAAGAAATTTAGGAATCTAAGCGCTTGTTTTAGGTCAATTTCGCATTTTGGTTCTCTTCCTGCATGTAAAAACTTGTTTACATTCAAATAACTACGTTTTAAGGGTTTCACATCAACAAAACTGTTGTTATTTGATTCACTTAGTTAGTAAAATTGTCTTGAAATATTTTTTGATAAACCTGAAAATCTTGACGCTTGTTTTACGTCAATTCGAATTTTCGATCTCTTCCTGCATGTAAAAACTTGTTTACATTCAAATAACTAAGTTTTATGGATTTCACATCCACAAAACTGGTGTTATATTATTTACGTATTAGTAAAACAGTCCTTAAGTAGTTTTATAATAAATCTGAAAATCTTAGCGCTTGTTTTAGGTCAATTTCGCAATTTGGTTCTCTTCCTGCATGTAAAAATTTGTTTACTTTTAAATAACTACGTTTTAAGGGTTTCACATCAACAAAACTGTTGTTATTAGAATCTCTTATTAGTAAAAAAGTCCTTAAGTAGTTCTATAATAAATCTGAAAGTCTACACGCTCGTTTTAGGTCAATTGGTTCTCTTCCTGCATGTAAAAACTTGTTTACTTCCAAGTAACTACGTTTTAAGGGGTTTGTGTAAGAAATTTAGGAATCTAAGCGCTTGTTTTAGGTCAATTTCGCAATTTGGTTCTCTTCCTGCATGTAAAAATTTGTTTACTTTTAAATAACTACGTTTTAAGGGTTTGACATCAACAAAACTGTTGTTATTTGAATCTCTTATTAGTAAAAAAGTCCTTAAGTAGTTCTATAATGAATCTGAAAATCTACGCGCTCGTTTTAGGTCAATTGGTTCTCTTCCTGCATGTAAAAATTTGTTTACTTCCAAACAACTACGTTTTAAGGGTTTTACATCAACAAAACTTGTTTTATTTGCTTTACTTAATTAGTAAAATTGTCTTTAAGTATTTTTATAATAAATCTGAAAATCTTAGCGCTTGTTTATGCCCTTAGGTCAATTTCGCATTTTGGTTCTCTTCCTGCATGTAAAAACTTGTTTACATTTAAATACCTACGTTTTAAGGGTTTCACATCAACAAAACTAGGGTTATTTGATTCACTTAATTAGTAAAATAATCTTTAAGTATATTTAGATAAATCTGAAAATCTTGACGCTTGTTTTACGTCAATTTCGTATTTTTGGTCTCTTCCTGCATGTAAAAACTTGTCTAAATTCAAATAACTAAGTTTTAAGGATTTCACATCCACAAGACTGGTGTTATTTGATTCACTTATTAGTAAAACAATCCTTAAGTAGTTTTATAATAAATCTGAAAATCTAGGCGCTCGTTTTAGGTCAATTGGTTCTCTTCCTGCTTGTAAAAACTTGTTTACTTTCAAATAACTACGTTTTAAGGGTTTTACATCAACAAAACTTGTTTTATTTGCTTTACTTAATTAGTAAAGTTGATAATAAATCTGAAAATCTTAGCGCTTGTTTTAGGTCAATTTCGCATTTTGGTTCTATTCCTGCATGTAAAAACTTATTTACTTTCAAATAACTACGTTTTAAGGATTTCACATCAACAAAACTGGTGTTATTTGATTCACTTATTAGTAAAGCAGTCCTTAAGTAGTTTTATAACAAGTCTGGGAATCTACGCGCTCGTTTTAGTACAATTTCGAATTTTGGTGCTCTTCCTGCTTGTAAAAACTTGTTTACGTTCAAATTACTACGTTTCAAGGATTTCATATCAATAAAACAAGTGTTATTTGATTCACTTATTAGTAAAATAATCCTTACGTATTTTTATAACAAATCTGAAAATTTACGTGCTGGTTTTAGGTCAAATTCTCTTTTTCGTTCTCTTCCTGCATGTTAAAACTTATTAAGGTTCCAATAATTAGGTTTCAAGGATTTCGCATTAACAAAACTGACGACAAATCTTGACGCTTCCTTACTGTCTCTTCCTGCATGTAAATCTTGTTTACATTCAAATAACTAAGTATTAAGGATTTCACATCCACAAGACTGGTGTTATTTGATTCACTTATTAGTAAAACAATCCTTAAGTAGTTTTATAATAAATCTGAAAATCTTAGCGCTTGTTTTAGGTCAATTTTTTATTTTCGGTCTCTTTCTGCATGTAAAAACTTATTTACTTTCAAACAACTACGTTTCAAGGATTTCTCATCAACAAAACTAGTGTTATTAGTTTCACTTAAATAGTAAAATAGTTTTTAAGTATTTTTATAATAAATCTGCAAATTTACGCACTTGTAATTCGGTTATTTCGCATTTTCGGCCCTTCCTGCATGTAAAAATTTGTTTACTTTCAAATAACTACGTTTTAAGGATTTCACATCAACAAAACTGGTGTTATTTGATTCACTTATTAGTAAAACAGTCCTTAAGTAGTTTTATAACAAGTCTGGGAATCTACGCGCTCGTTTTAGTACAATTTTGAATTTTGGTGCTCTTCCTGCTTGTAAAAACTTGTTTACGTTCAAATTACTACGTTTCAAGGATTTCACATCAACAAAACAAGTGTTATTTGATTGACCTTATTAGTAAAATAATCCTTACGTATTTTTATAACAAATATGAAAATTTACGTGCTGGTTTTAGGTCAAATTCTCTTTTTCGTTCTCTTCTTGCATGTCAAAACTTATTAACGTTCCAATAATCAGGTTTCAAAGATTTCGCATTAACAAAACTAGTGTCATCTATAAAATATCCTTTAATTATTTTTATAATAAATCTGGAAATCTAATCGCTCGTTTTTGGTCAATTTCGCATTTTGGTTCTCTTCCTGCGTGTAAAAACTGGTTTACTTTCAAATAACTACGTTTTAAGGATTTCACATCAACAAAACTAGTGTTATTAGGTTCACTTAATTAATTAGTAAATCTCAAAATCTTCAAGTTTATTTTAGGTCAATTATAACGCATTGGTTCTCTTCCATGTTTGATTTTAATTTGTTGGGTAGTTAATCGTTTTAGAACAAATAAAAGCGAATGAGCATATACATATACCACATATTTTTAAATATTTTGGCATAATCACATATTTTTACATATTTTCTCTTATTTTACTTTTTTTCCAAAGACTTTTAATTTTTTTTGAAAAATAACATAATTTGACTTTCCTAACTTAAAATTTGATAAAGCAAAATATTTTTTAAGCCAAATTTACAAATATTTTTTTTAGAAGTTAAAAATGTTTTAATTTAGCCTAAACTCCACTGATTAAAAAACTTATCTCAATAGTCTACAGCTCATTATTTGAAGATCAGGAATTCGGCTAGAAAAGCAGATTTTGTGATTGTGGTTTTTATTCGTTAACGTACGTGCCTTTATCAAAAATGAAATAATCCACGTTGTGACATTTATCTGATTAAGGCAAAATATGGAAATGTATGTAAAAGAATTTATAGGAATTTAAATTTATTAAACAAGTGTGAAAATTCCTTTAACTATAAGAATGTAGCAAATTCAATTCTATACCATTTATGCACTTGAGCAACAGCTTAATGTTATTCATATTCAAAATGGGCTCGAACGAAAACCAATTTTAAATCCGAAAAGTTCCAAGTTATTATATGTTTGAGGGAAATGTTAAATGTAAATTTGATTACAAATCAAATTAAATTAAAATTATATTTAATTTGATTTAGTAAATTACAAATCGATTTCGAATTACAATTAAAACACGAAATCTACAGGTAACATAATTAGCTTCAATTCTAAATTGGACGTAATGATTGTAAATGAAATTTTAAGTGGAATAATTAGGCAAAATTTTAAATTTATTTTAGAAATAAAATTAACTCAGAATTCAAACATGAATTTTAGTAATATATTGAGTGCCATTTACGTGAGAAAAGTTAACATATTGTTTGTCAACATACGTTTGTGAATTTCAACATATCGTATTTAAAAACAGAATTTCGAGCAAAAATCTGAACGAGAATTTGAATTCCCGATTGTAATTGAATAAATTCTTGAGTAGAAACTCAAATTGGATTTAGAAATTTAAAAATTGAATTAGAATTACAAACTAAATTTGGACAACATCGTGTGTGAAATTTGAAATGAATGGTGATAAGAATCAAAAGCGTATCGTAATTTTCAGCAGAACTTTGCTATAAATAGAGTTTGAATTCCAATCTTTGAATAAAAATTCCAGATTTCCTCTGGTTTTAAATCGATAAATTTTTAGTTTGAAATTAAACAAATACAATTTTATTTGAGTTACAATTCGTACTACGACACGTTTCAATATTTTGAGTTAAATTTAAAATAGAAATTAAGAAAATGGTACTGGATTAAACTAGCTACATTTTGCATGGAATTTAAATAGTACAAATTGTTGTTTAGTGTTACTTGGATTAAAAATTGATTTGAAAATTTAGACTAGAAATTGATTAGGATATTCTACTTGGTTTTGAGCAAAAATGTAAGCGGAAATTTGGTGTTTTATACAAAATTCAAACACAGTTTGAATTGCAATTAGGCTGCAAACAACCAACAAAATTTCCTTGGAATTTAGTTGTGAAATTTGTATCGGAAATTTTGAGAGAAATTTGAATTAAGAATTTACATTTAAAAAAATTGTTTTGGCATTCAAAACCAAATAAAATCGTTGGTAAAATTATATAGGTATAGGAATTGAGTTATAATAGATTTGCTGAGTGGATTTTCAATCAGAAAACCAATAATGGGAGCAAATTAGGTGAAGCAAAGAATAGACATATCAAGGGATAACCATAATACATATTTTGGAACCAATTTAAATAGGATCAAGAAGTTAGACTATGGACAATAGTTTTTATGGATTCAAATAAAACCTTGGATGCATTGACAATAAAATTAGATGACAATTCCATATGAATTTGAATGAACTGTGGGGGGCATTTTAATCCGAAATTGAGTTAAACTTCCAAACTGAATTTGAATGTTTATTAATTGTAATTTTGATCACGATCATTGAATTAAATTGAAATGAAAATTGGAGTGAAATTTATAGTTATAACAAAGTTTTTACAAATATTTAGGTATTGACTCTAGTAACTTTGTTCAAAATCTAAATGGATTCGAACAAAATTAAGATTTTTGATCAGAAATTTAGTTTCAAGCAGTTCTCGAAATTGAACAAAATGATAAAGGAAATTTTGAACATAAATCTAGTCTTAATTGGTCAACTGCATTCGACAGAGAGGAAATTGATTTAGAAAACGAAGAGAGACACTAAGCTTGACTTCTAAACAATGGCTATCATGAATTTGAGTGCAATTTTATGTAGAAATTGTCTTCTTTATTTTACACTTGGGAAAAGCACGATGTATAAAAGAATATGAATTCTAAATTGTAATTGAATATAATTTTGATGATAACTTAAATTGAAAATTATGTTTGAATTACTTTAGCAACAATATGATCGTAATTTATTGTTTTTTTAGTTTAAAACCTGATTTAATAGCGTGGATGTTTTAGCCCCAACCGTCACTGTGTTCATTTGAAGTAAGTGTCGCTTACCAGTCCAAATATTTAAGTGTATGGATGTGGAACCATTTTTTTACTACTTTTCCAGCACTTTGTAGTCCAGGAGAGCTAATTTATAAAACTTTGTAGCCAAAAACTTGATAATTTTTTTTGTTAATGAGTGAATCGAAAACCTCTTAAGAAGATAAGGTCTAGTTTTGGTTTTCTTTCCAAAATATGACCACATATTTTTCATTTCAAGCAAATATTTACCACATATTTTGTAATTTTAGTTATATGTTTTAGGAACATAATTTTAATTTTTTATAACCTAAAAATCCTAAGCCTAATTATAAGCAAAAAATTTCAAGAGTTTCGTTTGTAGTGCTATTAAGAGTAAATTTATTTATTTCATTTTTGTGGACGTAATTCCAACTGATTCTGTGTTAGGTATCGAGTACAAATCTGTGCTTATACCATATTCGTCAGAGCATAATAATCACATTTTATCTAACCCAACAAACATTTCTTCTCGAAAATGACAAAATTTAACTTTCTTTACTTAAAACCAAAACCACATCAACCAAACTAAAATTTCTCTGAGATCAAAAACTAGAGAAATGTTTTAGAATTAAAATTACTTTTCAACAATAACAACAATGTTAGGAAAACAAAATCAAATTTCTGTACTTAAAATAAACTTTTCCTTTCCCGAAAAATAAGTAACGAAAAACTACTCGTATATGTATAAACAAAATAAATTATTTGCAAATAAATTAGAAATATGTGTACGGGCTCACATATAAATTTATTAAAAAAAAAAGGATAATTTAAATATTTATTTAGTAAAAACCTGTATATATAAATACATAACTTTATTTATTCATTTTTGGTATATAATAAATAT
This sequence comes from Tipula vernalis, assembly GCA_958295665.1. NCBI lineage: Eukaryota > Metazoa > Arthropoda > Insecta > Diptera > Tipulidae > Tipula > Tipula vernalis. Next base: position 377,379,107 of record OY282558.1, on the reverse strand, counting down.
ATTAAATATTTATATAATTCACATAAGCACATACATACATACATCCATATATTTTATAAATGTAACAACAATAAATATAAAAAGTAAAATTTTAAACAAAGAATTACAAACGTTGGAATGAAAACTTATAGGGAGGGTGGTGGATGCCAACATAATATTTCTAAAGAAAATTCGTAATATATTTCCATTCAGTTATGTGTTCCAGAAACTTTGTAATGAATATGTTATATGATATGCATACTTACGATATATGAATGTATATAGCATACTATATACTAAATATATAGATGTGAGAAAATGGTGAAAACTTTTGACAGGAAGTAATACGAGATTTTATTTAATTTTTTTTAATTTCGTCGCTTTTTATACTATATCCATATAAATATAGGTTGAACATTTTAAAACGGATCTAAAAGTAGTTTATTTATGTTTATATCTTATTTTGATCCGGAATATAAGATAGCTCTCAGCTACTAAACACAAATGTAAAGGCTTATACATTGTACAAGGTTGTTGCAGTTATACAGAAAAGTGTATTTGATTGCCATAACTAACTGCAATTGTGACTTCTTTTTGAAATTGAATTCGAGCGTATTTCAAAGGAAATATCAAGATAATTCAAATACTCAATCTGCCCTCTAAAATAAATACTAATGCTACTGATTTGTGGATTCTTAATGTGCGGATAACCTTCCTGCACTGTTGCCAGGCATTGCTAGAAGATGTTAATCTGATCCTCATTGTCATCGAAATAGACCTGTATTTGGTCAGTAATCAAGAACGGTTCATTCAAAAAGGCATTGCAAAGATTGTTAGGGGGCTTCTTTGTAGAATAATAAGAGTATCGCAAAAGTTATCTGGTGAAATCTACGTGGGTTAAATTGTTTTTCCCCTTCAGTCACTCAAAAGAATATCTATGATCAGATCTACTTTGTACTTTTCTCAAAATTAAAGTGGATTTAAAATAGAGCCGCTCTCCAACAACTTTCAGGCCAGGACCAATAAGTTTTAGTAAAAGAATCGTGTTTTTATAAAGAAAGCATTACGTATTGCTTTCGATGGCACGTGAAGTTACTATTTCTAGCTATTTGATTGAAGAAGAATGTTTGACCATTATTAAAGTAGACACTGGAGTAATTAGAGGAAAATAGAGAAGAAGTAGAGGAAATGTCTGTAATTCAATAATATTTGTAGTGCGCTCTCGTAAGTCAATCATCCCGAAACAATTGGAATGGTTTAATTTCACGATTTGCGATTATGCCACAAAAAGTAGGTAGGAACGAGTCGGTTTCGGGTATTACATACCTATGTGAAAGGTAGTCAGGTCCGCCAGTCCGAATTGGGCTTTCAGTAGTACGGTCGAATTACTCATCAATGACGCTCGTTATTGGATTGCAAGTCTTAAAAGATAAAATTAGTTAAAATAAATTTCCATTACCCATAAATGTGGGCTAAATAACTGGACTTAGACAGAAATCGGAACCGAAATTATAAAGAATCCAACAGAAAATTCTGATAACGTTATATATAGCAAACAAGTTTAGGCAATTAAAATGTGTTAGAATATTAATCGAGAGTAACCCGGAAGTTTCCTACAGCTGAGAAAAAAATGGTTGTGTAATTAATCTATTTGGAAATTAAATGTTCAGCTTGCCGGAAAATAGGAAATGATCGAATCTTTAAAGAGAAACCTGAACAGTTCAGGCATACGCTATTGAACCAAGAGCAAAGGCTTTTAACTCTTTAAAGTGTTAGTGGCAAACTTTCAAGGCTAATAAACCAACAGCAGAGCCATGTTTGCAGTTATCGAAGATATTCTTCAGAAGGTATAGGAGATCATTAGACCTGCAGATTTCTCAGTAAATCCCACATGAAAAAAGATCTAGAATTGTAGTGTTTGTTGCCACGTACATGTATTCATACGTCGTGACACGAACCAAAAATATTATAAAACAATCCAGCAAATTTAAAATAAAGGGATGGAGATCCAGGTTTTACACTTCAATTTGAAATTTTTGCAACTATCATATATTAAACCTTTTACCCATACGGCCCATACGGATCCCTTCTTTATCAATCTTTACAAAACAGATTTTGTTAAAATCCGTCTGTTTTATAAAAATCGACAGTTTGTTGAATGATGAAATCCATCATTGATTTTAGTATGACAATTATTTTTGTTAAATGTTGGCGCTCAGAACGCGTTTAAAAATTAAAATTTTGCTTCACCAGAATTTACCTACAATTTGTTCTTAGATTGTATCAGAAAAAGTAAAATGTGTCAATCATAATAAAATTCGAGATTTATGATGGAAATGATATTTTAAAATGATTTTTTGATGAAGTTCTACAGTAAGCCCAAACAGAATCGAACTTGGTAATTTATAAACAGATAATAATGAAATCCGATATGTAGGATGGAAATCGGATTAAAATTATTTATAGATGAAGTTCTAGAATATGACCCATTAGGATGGAACTTGACGAACAAGAAATACGGCCGCAATTTTCATATATGAAGTCGATTTATCCCCAGCAATATTTGTATGTTTTGCTTTCAGAGCTGTTAGACCAATTTCCAAAACTAAATTCAAAAATCATTTTACAATATCATTTCCATTGCCCAACACGAATTTCACCTCATTGGTTAAGAAACAACCAGGTTACAGCCGTATTCCAGAATTTCATCTAAAAATCATTTTAGAAGATCATAAAAAGTGATTTCAATGACCAATTCAAACTTTGTTTAGAGTCAATTATTGACTGAGCGAAACTTAATAGAAGTATCAAAGAATAAATAGAGAGATGAGAGATGATTCATTTTCATTTTATTATATTATTAGTATACATAATTTTTCTTTTTAAGTTTTCTTTTTGCTTAATTTTATTGTTATTCTTAATGTTTTTACTATCAGAAAACATTTAATATTTAAAATATTGTTGAGACACCGAAGGTTTCTGCTATTACCATAACAAATTCGGCAATGATGCAACGAAATGCTATTTACCTTTAAAGCGCAATCATCGCTATATATCTTCCAACCAGCCTAAATCAAAAAACCCTTGAATCTGATTCAGAGCACGGCAAACAATCAGTTACAATATAATCGCCGCCGATACCCGTTTACTTGTAGATACTGGTGCCGATATTCCTGTTCTCCCCGTAAAATATTTCCGCGAAAACGCATCAATGAAAAACCCAAGCTTGGTACTCTCTGCCGAAAATGGTTCAGTAATCAGCACGTACTGGACTAAATTACTGAATGTACCTGTTGGTTTACGACGACCATTTCCTCATTTTTTCCCGATCGCGTCAGTAGACGGAGCAATTGTTCGTGCTGACTTCCTGATGATGTATGATCTTCTCGTCGACCGTTGAAAATGGATTTGGTGACATTTTAAAGGTGTTTCCCTCTTTAACAGAAGAACCTAATTACTACCGTGCAGCAAAGCACAGCGTGGTACATCACATTTATACAAAAGGCCGCCTGCCTTTTTCGCGACCATGCCGTCTGGACCCTGTTAGACATAAGACAGCGCTTGCCGAATTCGAGCATATGGTTCATTTGAGCATATGCCGACCGTCATCTTCTGCGGTATCATCACCTTTACACATTGTTCAGAAAAAAATGGTGCAGATTGGAGGCCATGTGGAGACTATCGAGGCCTAAATGCCGTCACCGAATCTGATCGCTATCCGATCCCACAAATTCACAATTTTTCTATGCACCTGGAAAGATACAGAGTTTTCTCAAAAATTGACTTGGTAAGAGCTTATCATCTAATCCCCATTGCGCCCGAAGACGTACCTAAAACGGCAATTAGCATACCATTTGGGTTATTTGAGTTTACGAGAATGCCCTTTGGTCTTCGGAATGCTGCGCAGACTTTTCAGCGCGTCATGAATGAAGTGGTCAAAGGTTGAGATTCTGAATATGTTTATATAGACGATATATTTGTGGCTAGTAAAAGCGAGGAAGAATTAGCGCATTTTCTTAACAACTCCCGATTTAGTATTGCCACAGACGCTTCTAACATTGTCGTCGGAGCAGTCTTGCAACAAATGAACGAAGGGTGTAGGCAAATTTTAGGGTTCTTTTCCCCGCAAATTATCCACAGCAGAAAATAAATATTCAGACTTTGACAGAGAATTGCTCGCTATCTATCTAGCGATTAAACTTTTTAGGTATTTCGTAGAAGGTAGGCTATTTACCATCTACACGAATCAAAAACCTCTTACCACGGCAATTACCTCATTGAGCGAGAAGAGTCCACGGCAGACTCGACAATTAGACTTCATCGCTCAGTTTACGATGGACATGCAACATATCCCAGGGCAGCACAATGTGGTCGCTGACACTCTGTCACGACCGTATGACCACATTGATCGAATTGACAAAATTTCTAAGCTATATTTTAATGATTTAGCTAAGGCTCAAGAGTCTGGTGATGAATTAAAAGAGCTTGTTGATAATTCATCTCATCCTGCTGGTTCTTAGTTCAAGATAAAGCTCACTGTCCTTTCCGATTTGCAGGTGTATTGTGAAACATCAACAGGGGTTCATCGACCATTTGTTCCAGTGTCACAAAGACAACACAAAGCGCACTACATGGTCTTTCTCACCCAAGCATGCGTGCTACACGAAGATTTATTTCTAGTAGGTATTTTTGGCCGATTATTAACAGTGACGTGACGAATTGGGTCCGTAGTTGTATTGGATGCCAACTGAGTAAAGTTCAAAAACATACGAAATCGCAACCAGGAAATTTCGATTAACCATCAGCTAGGTTCGAACATATTCATATTGATATATTGGGGCCGCTCCCACTATCCGAAGGTTATGTATATATTCTTACCATAGTTGATAGATTTACTCGATGGCCGGAGGCATATCCTATTCAAAAAAGTACCGCTGCCACTATTGCTAAGACTTTTGTCGAGCAGTACATTTCAAGGTTTGGAATACCCCGTGAAATAACGACTGATCAGGGCAGCCCATTCGAGTCAAAATTATTCTCGGAGCTCACGCGTTTACTAGGCGCACACAGAATTCGTACAACAGCCTAACAGGCAAACGGTATGGTCGAACGTTTTCATCGATAACTGAAAGCATCGCTCAAAGTTCGAGGGAATGTTATTCATTGGAGCAGTTAGCTACCCTTTATTATGTTGGGAATATGAGCAGCGGTCAAAGACGAACTGAATGTTCCTCAGCCGAACCAGTTTATTGACAAGTCCTCAAGCTACCAGGTGAATATTTCGGGACCAGCTCTCAGGATCAAAGTCCGATCCATCAGACTTTGTGGGCAAACTTCGGGCGATTATGCGCAATGTTATTCCAGTTGACATCCGCAAGTCAACTTCCACGCCCGTTTTTATCCCTACAATTTTAAATATTTTCGAGTACGTTTTTGTCCGTACCGACAAGGTACGAACCGACCTTTCAAATCAATACGAAGGACCGTATAGAGCCATTTGCCGTTTTAGGAAACATTTCGTTATAGATCAAAACGGTCGAAATGTAAATGTTTCAATTGAGAGACTAAAGCCGGTGCATGGTATTCTCAACTAAGCAAATACAAACCAGACTAAATAACCTCCTAATTCTCACCATCCGTTTTATTAATTTTTTTTTTTTTTCAGAATCATTTGTTTCGTGAGGAATCTACTTGCAGGGGGTACTGTGGCGCTTCCACATGGTCGACGCCAAAATGATCAGCATCGCAATTAATTTAAATGCACCTATTGATGCAGTACTAAAATATCGATTGGCGTACGAATAAAAATCAAAATATTTTTTGGTAGTAGTCGTTTATCGAATAAGAAGTTCGATTTACAAGCGCACCTATACAAATAACAACACACGAAAATAAAAATTAAATAAAATAAATAATAAATTTGTGACATAATACATAAACAATAATTGAAATGTTATTAACTGTTTAATTAATAAAACATATTTATCCAAAATTTAATTTGAATAATAGATCGCAGTGCAAATAATAAATGTTGCACATACAATAATACAGTCAACGTCGTAAGTATTCATACGTCAGGATATAATCATTAAGTGAATACAAAATTGCATCAAATATTGGTAAATGCAAATTGGGCGTCGGCCAGACAAAATACTTACAGGACATAATTTGTTACAGAAAAGTTTCATTAAAATAAACCTAAAAATGTAATTTAGCTTGGTGGATCAAGATCTAATCACAAAAGAAAAGAAGTGGAAGACGCTGCAATAAAAAGAAAAAAAGGACAGAGCGAAGTCACCTACTTTCTCAGAGATGGCGATCCAATTGCAGTCTTTTATACGTATGTGTGTAACGAAATCCCACTTTTCAAAACTCCTTTTTTCGTTAATCTTAATTTTTAAAATCACGGTTTTGAAACTCCCGGTTTAAAAATCCGGTTCTGCAAAAATAAAAATCTCGATTTTCAGAAAATTCCGAGTTTTTTGTTTTTTTTAACGGGTGTACTCTGAAATCCCGTTTCAAAATGACAACTTTCCTTCACAAGAATTTTTCAAAAAATATATTTAAAAGCAAAAAAGTTTGATATTTTTTCTAACTATGGAAATAACAACATTTTTTTGGGTTAAATAATTAGTACTTTTTTCATTAAGAACGTTACTAAAACTACTTAGATCAGCATAGCTAAGCAGCCTACTTTTGATAATCTGTGGTCTATAGAATCATATGGGAAATAAGGAGAGTTAATTTGTCGCCGCAGAATTATACCGTCGTAAATGTATATTTAATTTTTTCCATTCTTTCCCAAACTTTAATCAGGTTTATCGTACGGGCTTTAGTTTTGAAGTTATCTAATTTTAATTTGTCGTAAGTCTACACTACTTCAAACATTTTCAGCTACTTGGTCATACCTCCTGTTTTTTAATCATACAACAAAATTTAAAAAAAAAAAAACAAAAAAAAAAATATTTCATAATGTCGTATATACCGTTTAAATACAATAATTTTTGTCGTAAGTCACACAATCAACCAATGTCAAAGTATTTCATCACGTGATCCAAATATATAACATAATATATAAATGAAAGATTTTTACTAGTTTTTCTTAGTCCGTTGGTATTATTCGACCGATGAGGATCGGATTTCGGTTTTTTTATATTTAAATTTATTAACTACGAAAATGAAACGAAAATAATCGTCCGCCAATATATTTTTAGCGGTTTATTTTTGGTATGTCGTTGGTTCTAATTTAAATAATGTTTAAAGGTTGTACGATGGTATGATGTGCTGAGATACTTAAAATAATAATGAAAAGTTTTTAAAATCCCTTGAGCTTTTTAATGCCAAAAAAAATAATTTAAAGTACCATACCAGCCCGAAAATGTCGAAACTTTAAGCGACCAGAATGTCGCTAGTTTGCCAACTTTGACAAGAAAGAGAAAAGTTAACTCGCAGTTTTTTTTTTTAAAGCAGAGAAAATTCCTTAACCAAATGTCGGAATTGCATCTCCATCATTGAAAGGCAAACACACTGAACGAAAAATTCGATCAATTAATATAAATAAAATGTACCGACTTTACCGCGAAAAATATAAATCGCCTGTGAAATGAACATTTAAATTTTTCATTTTTTAAACCTAAAAAAGATGTTTGTAACAAATGTTCAGAATTTGAAGGCTAAAATCAAACGTCTTCAATAGAAACAGTTGAATACGATAAACATAAAAAGTTTATTACAGAAGCTCGTGAAGAAAAGCAATGAGATAAAGATACAAATACAAGCAATGTTACAACAGCTATAGTGAGCAGAGAGAATGTTTTCAACCTACCTAAAGCATACGCATCGAATTTTTTTTATAAACGTAAGTTTGCAGTCTACAATTTAACTGGTTTCTGCCACATAAATAAAAAAAAACCTATACTGTGCAATATGGCATGAGCTAGTTAAAGGTCGAGCTGGAAACGATATTGCTTCATTACTCATTAGCATTTCAAAACGCGTAGTACGAGATAATCCGGATATTACTAAAATTATAATATGGAGTAATTCTTGTATTCCACAAAATACGAATCGTCTTACACAGACATTTTCGGAGCCTGGACATTTCACTATCCAAGAAGTAGATGCTGTACACAGCATCATAGACAAACTGTTCAATCTTGTGACTGAACATGAGTACAATTTAATTTAATTTTAAGTAATAAACAAATAAATTGTTTCCAGAAAAATCGCATAGGTTGCATAAAGCGAAATATTAATAACGGAAGTATGCATACATACAATTTGTCAACAATGCAAAATAGTTTAGAATGTAAGAATATCCACAACATTATAAAAATAAAAAAAATAAAACGCATTATAAAAACATACTATTAAGCAGTTTTTAAAAATGTATTAAAACTCGAAATTTATTAAAAATAAGGCAGAATAAACTTAATCACCAGAAGTGTAGTTTCTAATACTCCATCTAATTAAACCCCACCATTGGTAATTTAATTATATAATTTCGCTAATCTAGCAAACGCTTAGCCTCACAACTTAAGCACAAAATTTTTTAGATTAACATTGGTTCTTCGAGCCGGATCTTCATATTAACGCCACTAAATATTGGCAATGGAAGAATATTATAAAACTCAAAATGCTCTTTTTGATCGAATTCAAAAAAGCAAAACAAATTATAACAAGGATGGCAAGGGGCATCCTTTCATGATTTATTTAGAAGGATCATTCACGAAAACGACGATATAAGTGACACTGTCAAGATGCACCAATTATAAACCACGGTAATTGGAAGCGCGGGCAAAATAATAAGCCACTTGGAGGCAACAAGTGATAATTATTGTGACGCTTGGAGACTGTTGGTAAACCGATACGAAAAACAAAAGGCAGCTGGCTTCCAATAATTTCAATGCGATACTGAACTCTCCAGTAATTCACTCCGAATCAGCAACAGCAATAAAGTCGTTACATGACTTACTAACCGAAAACATGTATGGCATCAAAAACTTAGCATCCTGACAGTATCTTGGAATTACATCATAATTCCAATAATTATGAAAAAATTAGACACGATACATCTCGATTATTTGAGATGTCTATTGTGGATCCTAAAGAAATGCCAACAATAGAGGACTTCCTCAGTTTTGTAGAACGCCGATTCCAAGCATTAGAGGCAACTAAACCAAAACCAATAATTCGCAGTCCTGGAGCCCCCGCTACACAAAAAGCAAGGGTCAATACATGTCACACACAAACAAAAAAGACATGTGCGTTGTGTAAGCAGGGACATGATTTGAAGGACTGTACGAAATTCCAAGGAATGTCTACTTTAGAGCGATCTAAAATCATTGCTTAACATCAACTTTGCAACATGTGTCTTGAGGCGAAACACCATCCATGCCCATTACTCTATTCGATGTTTCGTATGTAAGGGAACTCACAACACATTACTACTTACTAATAATTAACGTGCAATGTTCACCACAAAAAATAAAGACACCCCAAAAAATGAGGCGAACGAAAAATATACAATAACAAATCATCTAGTGAACCAATATGAGCAGCCAACTGGCACATTGTTAGCCACGGCAATGATCTAAGTGCAGGCTGGCAGACAACAATCAAGGCTGCTACGAATGCTAATAGATCCTAGGCCATAAATTTCATTTATCACCGAGTAGCAGCGTTGTGCCGTATTGTCTACCTGGCGTAATTTATACATTGTCTACACGTGTAGACAATGTATGTAGAAAATTAAATTATTCACGTCGACAATATCGAAAATGTCGAAAATGTCGAAAAAAATGGTTTCTGTGAGCAAAATAGTATTTTAATTTTTTGCTAATATACTATCTACGGTGTGAAATCTGTATCAAAGTATCACCACAATAACCCAATCAATTGTTGTTTATACATTTTATTTAAAAGCTCAATATTATTGCGTTTGTGTTGGTGCATTTATTGCAAATTAGTTTTTATTTTAATTTAATCATAGTGAATTAATAAAACACTTTTCTCTTAAAGAATTTTTGATGATGTGTAAAATAAACATTCTAGATACCATTTCAATAATAATATTTCAAATCAATAAAAGTTTTTATTCAAGAAAATTGGGGTAAAAAAAATTGGACTTTACATATGTTTTGTATGGGAAAAATTTGAGAATCCCATTGTATCAGTGGTTAATTCATTAAGCATTGATAGATCAAAAACTGTTGGCGTAAACCGTTAAAGAATTAAACCCATTATCGAACTGCTGATGGTTTATTACATTTTAATCCGATGAAAAATGAAGAAAATTTTAGTAAAATTTAAGAAATGAATAAAAAATACGTGAATACCGTTTCTTAATTTAAATACATTTCGTTTTGTATTGTAGAAATCTACCACAAAAAGTGTCAGTTATATTTGCGATGTAGTTTTTAATAGGGTATACTGTTTGTGATCTGAGTATACAGTGTGTGTATCTGTTGCGAAAACAGTTCGACAATATATATTTGAACCGGTGCCAGGCCTTCTCGGTGCTTTACCTCTGCCACCAAATCCTAATGATTATTTTAATTTGCAATCATCTGAGATGGCAGTTTTACCACCTGGTGTGAAATTACATCAATTACCACTGGAAATGATACCTGGTGCACCTATGGTCAGACATATAATACTCAGGCTATTCCAATTCCGGCAACGGCACAAACGGCTTTAGCAACATCAATGGCAGCAGTTGCAGCCCAAAGCGGAGTGATATCACCAACACCGGGTGGGGTTCATTATCCCAGTCAAGATCCATCACGACTTGGCGTTATTAAAAAGCAATAAAATATTTTTATTTTTTTGTACATTTTGCATTTTGGAATAAATATGAAAATGAGTTTAAAAATTTATTTTAAAATTTTGACTTTTCGTTATAGTAAATCCATTTAGGTGAGAAAATGGCTACGCTCTAGCCGGTCGATCTGTGCCATTACATAAAACACATTTATTTTGGTAACTTATTTTATTCCGCAAACATACAAAAATAACATAAAAATACAATTTTTCGAATTGAACTATCCTAAAATTGTTTATACTTTTCATAACCCTTAACTAATTTCTCGTACACTTTTTGTCCAGCATCGTCGTTCGACAGCCGAAAATACAAAAATATAAAATTTCTTCATTTGACTCGGTGACATGGATAATAAAGGAAATTAAATAAGGCAGGAAAATAATGATTCTGACTTAAGTTTTTTTAATTTTAGTAAATTTTAATTATTGTTATTATTATTATTATTATTATTATAATTTTATTTATTTTGTCAAATTTCGTTTTTGACAGATAAGAAAAATGGTCGACTACTACACAGTCAATTTTAATTGTTATAAAATTAAATAAGAGCGCTATCTCCTATCATTAGTAGGAAATAATAATTATTTATGGCCATCTCGTGAGAAATATGAAAATAAGAATAAAAATTTTTTTATCGACATTGTCTACGAATTGTCTGCATACTCTACCAATTTTCGACATTTTCTACTCCAAAAACAATTATCTACGCTATTTTCGACACCAACATGTAGACAATTAAAATATACGCGTAGACGCACAACACTGCCGAGTAGGCACCTAAGCAAATAAAGCAACCTACCAAGAAAACCTACGTGCAGATTGGTGGCTTAAACGAGAGCGAAATTACAACCGCCACAAGAATTGTTAGCTTTCGCGTAGCAGCCCGATTTTCGTCAAGTTTCTCCATGAAAATGGATGCATTGATATTATTGAAAATAATACGGTCCCTGCCTAAACAACATTTCGACAGTAGCAAGTGGAATCATTTAAATAACCTAATATGGGCCGATCCGAACTATAATCAACCGAACAAAATCGACATCTTATTGGGTGCCGATTACTATCCAAGTATTTTGATGGACCAGGTTGTAAAAGGGAATCAAGGAGAACCAATCGCACAATAGACAGAGCTAGGTTAGATTATATTCGGAAATACCTTAACCAACAAGCCTTCTAAGATCGAGTTATTGATCACTTTGACAGACATCGACAAACAATTAAAGAAATTTTGGGAAATAGAAGAAATACAACCCAAGAAACTATATTCAGAAGAAAAAAAGCTGTGTGAAGAACATTACCAACAGAATTACCGACGAGGCACAAATGGTCGTTACATAGTAGGACTTCCTTTTAAACCAAGCATACCATGGCTCGGTTCATCCAAGCAGAGAACCTTGGCTAGATTTATTCAACTAGAACGGCGATTGTCACTGGCCAGTGAATTTTCTAATGATTATCGGGCGTGCATACAAGGATACTACAATCAGGGGCATTTGATTGAGAGTAAGGAACATAACAACAACGAATATTACATTCCTCACCATGCAGTGATCAAAACTACTTATACTACAAATAAACTTAGAGTAGTATTCGACGCATCGGCAAAAACGAGCAACAATATCAGCTTAAATGAAATACAACTCGTGGGCCCCAAATTACAAGAGGATCTGATGTAAATTCTACTACAATGGAGAAAATACAAGATAGCATATACAGCGGACATAGAACAAATGTACCGACAAATAAAAGTACATCCCGATGATCGACAGTACTAAAAAATATTATGGAGAATATCCCCCGACCAAACGATAAATTTATATCAGCTAACAACAGTAACGTTTGGGATGGCATCTGCCCCATATCTGGCCATCAAGACACTGCAACAGCTGGCGGCTGATGAGGAGAAAAACTTCCCAACTGCAGCAAAAATAATCAGGAGCGAATTTTACGTAGATGACTTATTATCTGGAAATAACAACCTGGAGGATGATCAGGAGGCACAAAACCAACTGATCAGCTTCTACGAACCGAAGGGTTCAATCTGAGAAAATGGACTTCTAATCATCCTCAACTCATAGAATGTGTCGATCCAGACTCGAGAGCATTCGAACCCATTACATTTGACGATGAAGCAGTTAAGACATTAGGATTGATTTGGAATCCAGGCACTGATACATTTGAGTTTAAGGCGAACCTCAACAACAAAATTGGGAAAATGACCAAACGAAAAATGCTGTCTTAGTCATCCAAATTATTTGATCCATTAGGGTGGCTATCTCCAACCCTGATACAAGCCAAAATCTTAATGCAAGCACTTTGGATCTCCGGTGTAAGCTGGGATCAAAACCTGCCAGAAGATATAGAAAATAAATGTCAACAGTATTATATGTCCCTTCCAAAACTAGAGGAGATAAAGATTCCAATGTGAATCCATTTCAACTCAACTCTCCCAGGAGAATTACATGTATTCCTTGATGCTTCCGAAGTAGCCTACGCAGCAGTGATATACTTCTACAACATAACTTCAAACAAGGCAACATTGTTAAGAGCAAAAACACGAGTAGCTCCAATATCAACCAAGTTAACATTGCCAAAGCTAGAGTTATGCGGAGCAAGTTTACTTGCGAACCTAATGAACAAGGTGCAGCAAGATATGAAATTTGATGAAACACTGAAATATTGTTGGACGTGCTAGGATGGGTGAAAAACAAGCCCCATAAATTTAAAACATTTGTAGAAAATCGAATCTCCGGTAACCAGAAGATAACTACTACGTCTCAGTGGTTTTGCGTCAAATCATCCGAAAACCCCGGAGATTGTGCATCCAGGGGTATCGCGACAAATCAATTAATAAATCACAATTTATGGTGGAACGGCCCTTAGAGATCCAGCTAGCGCCAATAATAATGGAAGACATACCAAATCAATTGGAATTAAACAACCCATATTTGGAGCCATGACAATAACAACACACGACCTTTTTGATCAATTACTTTTGAAGTACTCAAATTTTAATACCATAAGAAGGGTTATGGTGTATGTGGCGAGATTTATCAATAAATTCCGAAAGATTGTAACCAGCCAAGAAGCTCCCACGGCTGAAGAAATAAAACATGCAACGAAAAGTCTGATGAAAATAGCGCAGAGACAACATTTCAAAAACGAAATTCGAGATCTTCTAAATCAGAAAGGAATAGCAAACACAAGTAAGATTAAATCTTTATCTCCATTCCTACATGACGATGTTTTGCGAGTCGGTGGTCGAGTTCAAAATACAACAACATGGACCTACGATGAGAAACGTCCAGTTATTATCCCAAAATACCATCTAATCGCCAAGCTGCTGATTCAATAAGCACATGAACAAACGATGCATGGAGGAACACAATTAACTTTGGCACATCTCCGCACCAGATGCTGGATCATACATGGTCGAAATATAACAAGGCATTATATATCAAAGTGTATAAGGTGTCATCGGTTCAATTCTGAATCAAGGACGCAGCTTATGGGAAATTTACCAGCAGTACGCATCACGCCCGAAAGACCATTTTTGAGAACCAGAGAACCATTTTTGTTTACATGACAACTGAAGCCATACACATCGAACCAGCTAGTGATCTAACCACTGAAACCTTCATCGCAGATTATAAAAAATGCACTACACGCAGAGGATTCTACAGTGATCTGTATAGCGACAACGGATCTAATTTTGTGGGCGCAAAAAACCAACTTAATCGAGAATTAGCTGCACTACTTCGTAAATCCTCTAAAGAAATTTTCCAACTATTGGCAAACGATGGAACAACATGGCATTTCGTACCTCCAGCCTTAACCCATTTTGGACGAATTTGGGAAGCGGCAGTAAAGGCAGTAAAAAAACATTTAGTAAAGGTTATTGGAGTAGCAACCTTGACTTTCGAAGAACTTTCAACGGTCACCTCACAAGTAGAAGCATGCTAAACCTCAAGACCTCTGGTACCAATGACATCAGATCCTACAGATACCACTTTTTTAACTCCTGGGCACTTCTTAATCGATGCACTATTACGAGCAATTTCGCAAGATGTTATAGCAGAACCAACCATTTACGGCATATCACGATGGAGACTGGTAGAGAAAATAAAACAAGATTTCTGGGCAAGATGGCACTCCAAATACTTAAATCAATTTCAACATAGAAAAAAATGGTCATCTGAACAACCAAACTTGAAAATAGGTGACCTAGTGCTCCTCAAGGATGACAATGTTGTCCTCACAAAAACACAAGCATCAGTCAACCAACAACTACAAATAACAACTCCGTTACGTGTGCAACCTCATCGAGAAGTCAAACAACAAAGAGTACACCACATCAAAACCGTATTCAAGAAAGAAACAACTTTACATCTGATATTATTGATACTCGGAATGGTGCAAGTGCTTTTTCCTCCTGTCACATCGTCAACCACAATAGAGCCATTGCCATCTAATGCAGAAATTTATTTTCACAACTCCGGAATTGTAAACTTAATGGCGTTATAGTGGAAAATCATCACAAATTTTAATTTAACCGGATATTGGGAAGATATCAGATCGTTAGAACACTATGTCAAATATTTGGATGAGGGCTGCCAAAAGGGATGGCAATCAGATAACCGGTAGAAAATGTGTGATGTAATAGTACAACAACTGAATGAACAAGTGCAAGAGATTACCTCACTAAATAAACTACTTACCTGTATACATAAGAACATAGCTAAAGCCGTTCCACTGAAGTAGTGAAACTAAATAAACCGTGATAAAGTTTGTACCATTAGTAGGCGGGTTACAAATATCAACGCAACATCGCCAAACGGGAGAAATACAGCATATCCATTTATTTAGAAGACACACGTGCGGGTTCCGAGTGTACGAAAACCGGCTGTGCACTATAAAGACCTTTGTGGCAAAACTAATCCACAAATAGGCCATGAAAAGCCTCTTAATTTTAATGTAAGTAAAAATTAATAACAAAATAAAAAAAAATAAAAAATAAAAAAATAATAAGAAACAGTAATTATAATAATAACGAGAATTTTAATAATAAAAAGTAATTATAATAACGATAATAATAGTAACTAAATATACTTTTATAATAACAATTACAAAATAAACAATAATAAAAAGTGAATATAATAACAAGTAATAATAAAAGTAACTAAACATTTTTTTCAATTACAACAATAAAAAGTGATCATAATAATCAACGATACTAATATAAACAAAATTTAAAATATAATAATAAAAAGTGAAACATCATAATGACGACACCAGTGGATCAAAAATTAGATCAAATCCAAGCTGCATTGACAAAAATAACCGGAGCCCTAAATGCACAAATTGAATTCACCAAACAAATCGAGCGGAGACTCGAGATACTGGAGAAACCTATAAATCCAGCTGCAACAACAATACTCGCAGTCCCACAAAACGAACAAGAGCTTAAGGACATAAGTAAGTTACCTGACTGCGTGAAGGAACTACAACAGTTCGATGGAAATCCAACTCAATATATCTCTTGGGTGCACAATGTCGAGGACATTCTACGAGATTATAACATTGTACGCACTAAACCAATCTATAGAGCAATACTGCAACACATACGGCAAAAGATTAGAGGAAACGCCGATGCGGCATTAATATCATATAACATCTTCGATGATGAGTGGGCGTCTATAAAAAAGTGCCTGTCGCTCCACTACGCAGATAATAGAGATCTTCGAACGTTAGAACATCAATTAAATAACCTTGTACAAAGAAATATGTCAATCGATGAATTTTATGCCAATGTGAATCATCAATTCTCATTGATAGTAAATAAGATAAAAACGGAGGATTATTCGACAGAAACCATCAGCGTCCTAGTCGAAAACTACAGGAATCGAGCTTTGGATGTTTTTGTCAAAGGGTTAAATGGAGAATTGTCACGAATGTTAATCATCCAAAAACCGACCACACTTCCGGAAGCATATGGGTCCTGCCTTGAGATTCAAAACATGAATTTCAGAAATTTGACGATTCAGAAAAAGAACGTTAATAACTCGGTAACAGCTCCAATCAACCAATTTTCGTATATCAACCCACAAAATCCACGAATTAATAACTCGGTCAACCAAGTTTCGTATACCAATTCACATAATCCACGAGTAATCCACAATTTAATACCACCGCAACGGTAAAACATGGTATACAATAATCAACAATATAACAACCAAACATCATACAACAATCAAAATCCGATTCAACAAATACCACCTAGGCCAATTTATCCGAAACCTGCAACACCAATGGAAATTGACCAGTCAATTCAAACCAAACGCGTAAATTACATGAATAGACCAGCATATCAAAATAACCATCAACCAAAAATAGAACATCCAAGCTACGGCGAACCCCAAAGACAGCAAAGAATTTATCATTTGGATACACAGGAGGAAGAGGAATATAATCAGTTAATTAATGAAAATACGGATATCGAGACATTAGAAGACGAACATGAGGAAATAAACTCAGAGATAAATTTTATGGAGAAAGCCTCTCTAGCATACCATACCTAGAGTACAAAACAGCAAAAAATAACATCCTCAAATTTTTAATCGACACGGGAGCCAACAAGAACTTCATCAAACCTGAACTAGCTGAAGGATCTATTCCCACTAATGTCCCGTTTAAAATAAAATCAGCGGGAGGGGATATCAAGATCAGTAAAAAAATATCCGGACAATTTTTCAAATGCATTGGAATTGATACATTAATAGAGTTTTTTGTATTACCTGGTTTAAAAACATTCGACGGAATAATCGGGGACGACACTCTAAAAAAACTTGGAGCAATTATCGACCGGAAAAATAACATTTTAACCATAACCCCAAATATCAAAATTCCACTTAAGGAAAAACACTCAGTTCAAGTAAACAACATCGAAGTTCGGGATAGTCACTTATCCTCAGAAGCCAGACAAAACCTCAAAGAAATCGTGGCAAAATTCAAAACACTATTTAAACCAGTCAACAATACTGAAACAATTGATACTAACGTAAAAGCGGAAATAAAAACAACAACAGATGAACCAATCTACACGAAATCCTATCCCTATCCAGTCAGCATGAGGCACGAAGTGGAGAAACAAATAGACCAATTTCTAAACGATGGAATCATAAGGCCGTCTGAAAGCCCATACAACTCACCAATTTGGGTAGTTGAAAAAAAGCTGGATGCATCAGGCATCAAAAAATATAGGATAGTCGTCGATTTTAAAAGAATAAACGCCGTCACGGTGTCAGACACATATCCAATTCCTGACATATCAAACACATTGGCAAATCTTGGAAAATCAAAGTTTTTACAACCATCGACCTTACATCAGGATTTCACCAAATCAGGATGATAGAAAAGGATATTCCGAAAACATCTTTTTCCACGATGAATGGAAAATATGAATTTTTAAGACTACCTTTCGGACTAAAAAATGCGCCAGCTATATTCCAAAGAATGATAGACGACGTATTGAAAGAATTCATCGGAATCATCTGCTATGTATATATTGACGACATCATCATATTCGGAGGGTAAACCGAAGAAGAACACCTTATTAATGTCAAAAGAGTATTCTCGAAACTTGGAAAAGCTAACCTACGTGTCAACCTTGACAAAACGGAATTCATGAAAACAGAAACAGAATTCCTAGGATACATCATAACAAACCAAGGAATCAGGCCAGATTTAAAGAAGGTAGCGGCTATACGAAACCTAAAGAGCCCAGATAATTTAAAAGAGTTAAAATCATTCCTTGGACTCGCATCGTATTATCGATGTTTTATTAGAGACTTCGCGAAAATCGCCAAGCCCTTAACCAACCTCACAAGAGGCGAAAACGCACAAATTAAAGCAACACAATCAAAAAAAGTGAAAATCAGCTTAACAGGAAAAGAACTCCAAGCATTCCGTCAGATCAAAGAGGTTTTAGCATCCACTGAGATACTAATCTTTCCAGACTTCAATAAACCTTTTATACTTACTACCGACGCCTTAGATTATGCAATTGGTGCCGTATTATCACAGGGTGACATCGGAGAGGACAGACCAATCACATATATATCCAGATCGTTAAACAAGACCGAAGAGAACTATGCGGTCAATAAAAAAGAGATGCTAGCAATCATTTGGGCATTAGATAACTTACGAAATTACCTGTACGGAGCGAAAAAATTAAAATCCTCACGGACAATCAGCCGATCACATTTGCACTAAGTACTAAAAATAATAACGCAAAATTAAAAAGATGGAAGGCCCGATTGGAAGAGTACAACTATGAACTCATATACAAACCTGGATGTACCAACAAAGTAGCCGATGCCTTGTCAAGATTAGAACTAGAGGTCAACACCCTATCATCAACCTCCACGATACACAGCGCTGAAAAAGACAGCACAGACCTAATCCAGTACTGCGAAGCACCTATAAACATCTTCAGAAACCAACTGATAATCAAGACAGGCAAATATATTGATTGTCATGAAGAACCACATCCTACTTATCATAGGCATTACATTAGCCTACCGGAAATAAATAAGGACACTCTTACAAAAATCCTAAGGGATAATCTCCATCCAACCATCATCAATGGAATAAAAATACCCGAAGAACACATCCAAATGTTACAAGACGTTTTCAAAGAACAGTTCCCGGGATTCAAGTTAAGTCTAACACAAAGAGTGGTCCAAGACGTCTGCAACGAGGAAAATAAATTCAAAATTATAACAGAATAGCATAATCGAGCACACAGAAATCACGCTGAGAACAAGGATCAAATCCTAGAACGGTACTATTTTCCACGAATGACCAGCCTAATAAAAAAATATACCAAAACCTGCAGCATCTGTAATACAAATAAATATGACAGACACCTTAATCGAGTCGAGCTCCAAGAAACGCCGGTTCCAACATATCCAACAGAAATACTCCATATGGATATAATCGAGATAAAGAATGAAAAATTTATATCATGCGTGGATAAATTCTCTAAATTTACAAAGTTTTTCCACATCAACAACAAATCCGTTCTTCACATCAGAGACAAAATAATCAAAATTCTGCATTAATTCACAATTCCCAGATTATTAATAATGGATAATGAGGGGAGTTTCGTAAGTCCCATCGTAATGGACTATCTAAAAACCTTGGGGATAGAAATATACTTAACACCGCCCCAGCGAAGTGAGGTAAATGGAGCCATCGAAGGAGTACATTCTACTATCATCGAGATAATAAGATGTCTTCAAATGGAATATAAGGAATTAACCATAAAAGAACTAGTTAACATCGCAGTAGATCGCTATAACAACTCAATACATTCGGTTATCCAACATAAACCTTGCGACATATTTTTTGGGAGAACGCAGAGAATCAATTACCAAAATCTTGTGGACTTCAAAGATCAAGTCAACGAGGATGTGGCAGAAAAAATTAGGAAAAACCAAAAAACTAACATTTCTAGGAAAAACGCAAAGACAAATAAACCAAGAAAATATAAACCTGGGGAAACAATATACACTACAATGAAGCAGATACAAGGAAAAGAGAAACCCAGATTTAAAGAAGAAACTGTGGCCAAAGATAATCGAGTCACAATTACCACCACCTCCGGAAAAAGGGTCCACAAGACTCAAATAAAAAATTTAACGCAATAATCTCTTCTTTCCAGTTTCTGGGTATTGGGCTTGACAAGCTCACTTACCATCTACAAATATACCACACCAATAATAACTCTCAAACAAGGCAATGGACGAATCATCAATGGAAATTTTAAGTTAATCCATGTCATCAACTTGACCGAATATGAGGAAATAATCAACAGAATTAGAACTTCACTTGACAACATTGACCCAGAAAGCAGTCTTCGACCTCAACTGATTCACCAAATGAACCAAACCAAGCAGCTAATATCAGAACTCAAAGGTCAAAAAACACGATCTCGCCGATCAATCAAATGGATCGGCTCCGCATGGAAATAGATTGCAGGATCACCAGACGCCACAGACTGGGATCAAATATTGTAAAGTCAAAATCAAATCATCGATAACAATAATCAACAATATAAGATCAACAATGTCTTAATGACCACAGCACAGCAGATTCTCAATGAATACAACAAAATTGTTGATCATTTACACGAAAACTCAGATGAAAAAATCCAACAAATACTATTCAACCGACTAACCATAATCAAAGAGGAGATAAAAGAAATCATTCGAGCCGCGCAATTAGCAAATAGGAAAATAATCAATACAAATTTATTGGATAAAGAAGAAATCAGTCGCCTGGTTGCAGAAATCGAAACCCTTCCATATTCTAACGATATAGAGGCAATAGAATACGCAGAACCTATGATGTTTGCTAAAGAATCAACAATACTATATGTTATATCAATACCGAAAACAAGTAAACAGGAATACAATAACGTCATGGTAAGATCAACGATTGATAACAATAAACAGATATACCTGGAATACAACGAACTTCTGGTAAATCAAGACGAAATGTTCGGGATCCTTCGAGAATGCAAACTATTTCGCGAGACCATACTTTGCGAGACAGATAGTTTGGGAAAATTAAAAGCCGACCACTGCATCAACCAGCTCATAAGGGGATTAGATGCCCATTGTAACTACCAATTCAACAAGAATCAGATAATCGACACCCTAAACGACAATACGATTTTTCTGAGCAACTTTAAAGGAGATATATTTTACAACAACACGGATAAACACCTGGAGGGAAGCTTTCTAGTACAATACGACAATGAAACGATTAAGATCTACAATAAAACCTTCACCAGCAGAGATATTAGGAAATCACAAGTACTACCAACAGTACTACAACCTAATATAACAGATAAAGGTGTAAAAATCGACCCAGGATACCTTCATAACCTGCGCCTAAATAATGTAGATCGACTACAAAAATTATTTACAAAACATAAGAAAGCAGCCTTTGTAGACTTCGGTATAATATCCATAATCTTCATCATAATACTCATCCTTTTATTAAGAACAAAACGCAAAAAATGGTCAAATCCAAAACCATGTCAAGAAGAAGTCATCATCAGCCAATCTGGAGTCCAACCAATTAGCTTGAAATGTTGACCCACGGGAAGCGGATCCTGTAGGGGGGAAGAGTTAACACAACTAGAATTGCAATTCAACATAAATTGCAAACACGCGCATCACCTAAAGACGCTAAATCAGCTTAAAAGGAAAACACATGTAAGAACACGCGCAGACATGTTCTAGTTATTTGAGAATATTAAAATTTACTTATTAAGCAATTTTTTATATATAAAATGTTAACATATTTTGAAAGTTAGTTAGTTTTAGTTTGAAATGTAAAAGATAAACACAAAATAATAAAATAAATTCATTTTTTTTATATAATCTTCGAGTAAAACTCTTAACTGGTATACTAATGTATATGTTCTGTTGGTAGTGTAGTCCATTTACTATGAAGAAACCTTAAGTGCTAGCTAAGAGTTGGTCAGCATACCAAATTCAAATCATGGAAATAAACATATGATTTCTAAAAAAATTTGTGTTTTTAGTGTAGCGCAAAAACAGTTTAATATAACACAATAATCGTTATTGATAAGCAGAAACTCCAATTCGCGGAAAAGTATAAATTAAGGCTATCTTAAATTTACAACTAAATGGTACAACTAAGGTATGGAATTATAAGTGAAATTGGATCTATGATCTATCTTTAAAAAGTTGAAGGAATGAAGTTGAATCAAAATTTTCTGCAAACATAAAGTTTTTGCATTGTATTTTATGAAAACATAAATTAGATGAAATTGGTAATTTAAACCTGTACATTAATCTGCAATCATCAGTCAATATCCTAAATCGGCCTAAATTTAAAAAAAAAAAAAAAAAACAGTACCACCGATATATATTGACCTCACAACACGTGTATTAGCTACTTGAGTGGGCACTAATTACCCGACTCGGTTAATTCACAGACAATTTCTTTAATAATAAACAAGACATGTTAAAATAAAAATGTATGATAATAAACCTATTAATTTAATAGCATAATTATCCTCTATTCTCTACCCATGTTCACGTATAGACATGTTCCGAGTATACGATGCGATAAAAAATTATCAAAACCATATTTTTATCCCATTAAAATTAAATGTATAATTGATTGAACCACGGTTAAACCATCACACTCTGATTAATTTTTAGTTTTCTTTAAAAAATTGACAAATTTTTCTAAAATCATTTTTAAATTAAACACACAAAAACAACAACCGAAAACCTCATAAAAATAATAATTGTCCCCATAATCATTTCCGAAACTAATTAAAATTTTCTAATTTTATTGTTTTTTATTTTTTAGTCACTATAAAATTTTAAAAACATATCACCCAAGTCGACAACCAGAAACTATTGTAAAACAATGTCAACTAATTCTAATGATTTAATATACATTTGGAATTTTCATCAATATGATGATGGTTGAGTTAAGGCAAGACGAGAGAATATTGGTCCTAATCTGTGAATATACTAACCATGTACAATGTAAAATGGTCGTAAAAAGAATCAAAATATAAAAACACCTACACGTCGTCTAATATATAAAATACCCAGATGTTTGAAAAAAAAAAAAAAATACAAGATTTCTTCTCTAAAGACAAACTATTTTAATACTCGCATATAGTCTTTAAGAAGGTATGCGCGTTTCTGTTTGATTTGTAAATTTATTAAGAACTAAACAACAACACCACACACAAGTAATTTTGAAAAACACAAAAATTAATTTGATTGGATTTTTTTTTTTTGTTTTGTTTTCAAAGTTATGTTGTTGTTTATTTATTTATGTTCGATTTTCGTGAGACGGGAAATAAATTAATTAAGGAATTAATTGTAATTAACCGAGATTGAATTCGGCGGTTATTTATGTACATACCTACAAACATTTATGTATTTAAGGTTGATAATTAATTTGAGAAGGTTAATAAATTATTCAGTATTTTATGGTTTTGTATATATACATTATTACTAGACATTTTTGAGATGTGTTTTTTTTTACGTGTAGATGGCTTAAAGAAATACTTGGTATTTAAATTTTTCGTTTGTTTTATATTTTAAGATACGCGATTGATTTATGGTCTGTTTAGAATTTTTTTGTAGATTCCAAATAAATCTCTTGAGACTAATTTGCGTTTTCGGTTCGACACACATCAGACATAGCGAATATGATTGGCTAACGAAATGACAGGCTAAGATTTACTTTCAATATTTTTATTTAATTTTGTCTAAAAAAAAGTTCTCATGCCTTTTGATTGGTTTTTGCTGTATATTTAAAAAGGCAAACAGAAATATCTCTAATCAAATTCAAAACTTATACTATAGTTTGTTTTGCTATATTTATTTACTTACAGATTAAGAGGCACAATAATTTCACGAACCTGGAATAAAAATTAAAAAAAAATATTAATGACAGAAAATTTTATTAATACGTAAAAAATATGATTTCAGCGTTCAGTATGAGATTTTTTCTTAAAATTTCAAGAGCCTTCTGGAAGAAGAAGGGAAACCACCTAACTCAGCGTAGAAATGAATTTTCTTTCAGCAACAGCAAAACCTTATAGGTTACAATTCAAATATGTTTCGGCCAAGTATCTAAGGGGCCGCCACCTATACAAATTTGATTACAGGTATATCAGGAATTTCAGTATTTCCCGTAAAAAATTGATACAACTTCAAATACGTTAGTTGTAACTAGTGATGTAAACAGTAATATTTTCGGTTAATATTACCGGTAAAATAGGTAATTTTAGGTAATATTACCCAAAGTGGTGTTACCGTGGTAATATCGGTAGCATAAATTAAAAATGTTTATTCCAAACAACTCAACTAGCCTAAATGCAAAAAAGTTGTGACACCACTGCATTATACTTCCTTATGTATTATTAATCTACTACACCAAGTTTTTGCTGTAAAATATAACAATCTACATAGAGCTAGAATTTGACCTTAAATATGATTCATCGCTCTGTCTGGAAAATATACCAATCACTATTTTAACTAGAAATGTAACTGCAACGCCTTAGTCGGTGAAAAGCTTTAGTATGCTGGAATTTCGTTGAGAACATGAGACCAGAGTAGCACCGGATAGTCGATGAGCTATTACTCGAGCAATTTTCGTTTCTGATGGTGCTGCATTAGGCTCAACCACAAAGTCCGCTTGTATTGATTTGTTCAAGAAATTGTGACCGTTCTATAAACTTCCTTCGAGATACTAACTTTCCAATCAATTGTTGGGCCATGAGTACCATCGCGTCGAAGTGTCAGTCTTACCAAAAATTGCCGGCTCATCTGACGTTGCAGACCGATGCTTAGTCGAACATACGCACGGACGCCATAACAAATTATGTCATATATAACCCAAAGCCTTTTTCTATAAATCTATAGATTACTCACTAAGGAAAATCTATACTCTATAGTATACTCACTAAGGAAAATCGACATTTGGCTTGTAACGTTGTTTTTCGAGAAAGTTGAAGCGGTATTAAAAGACGTAGAAATTTATAAGTTTATTGTACTAATTACTGATAATGGAACCGAATAATAAAGCGTCCCGAAAAATTGTT
Source organism: Tipula vernalis (assembly GCA_958295665.1). Taxonomy (NCBI): domain Eukaryota; kingdom Metazoa; phylum Arthropoda; class Insecta; order Diptera; family Tipulidae; genus Tipula; species Tipula vernalis. The sequence goes on along the minus strand of OY282558.1, from coordinate 377,353,632 downwards.
AACAAAAGCTATCTCGATCGATATCATCAAGATTCAGTCAATCAACAGTTTGAAATTTTGGGGATAGTTTCGGAAATAAAAAAAAACTCGCTTTTCACGCTTTCGATCTACATTTATGCTACATCAGGTATGTCCTGAAGGCGCTGGCAATCGAAAACGAAGTGAAGTCAGTTATGAAAGCATTTACGATCTCCTATTCGAAATTGTTCACTTTGTACAACCTACGATTGCTAAATGGGCATCTTTTTTTTATGAGAGTTTGCTATTTTGTCTAAAGTGATGAACTGTTTTGTTAATATCAAACAAACTTTTGAACAAAATAAATACGCCAATTACGAAGAACTTATAACTATTCTCAAATTTGCTTGAACCAGTTATTGAGGAAAGACAGAAACTTGAAGCGACTGAATTTATTTTAATTGTCGCAGAACTTCACACAAAATAAAAGGACAAAAAATAGAAGGGCAACAAAATATATGAGTCTTTGGCGCATTACAATGTTCAAAGTGAACTTTTTTCACGACCGTATGTTGTTGCAAGTGAGCAGATCTCTGATGAAATTTGGTCGACGGTAGTGTGTTCTACTTTATATTTAAGTGCTATACAGATAGCTTGACACGTGATCCATTGATTGTTGATCGTGCAGGAAAACTAACGTAAATTTTGCACAACTTAAACCTGTCAAGGCCGAGGATGGTAAATGCGTCAGCGAGGATGAATCATACATTGATTAAAGAGTTTCATAAACTCACATTTATGTAATATTTATTATTTACTATAGGCGTTGAAGGCTTGCCGTCCTTCGACGTCTACCGATGAACACCACGTCAAGGAAGTCAAAAAATTGTTGTTAAAAAATCGTCGATTGGCAATTAGAGATCTTGTTGACATCACGAAAATTTTGGGAAGGCAACTCTTGGTTAATGCGCCATCTCACACTGCATTGTTTGTACTTGACTATTTGGCCAAAATTCGGCTCATATTGTTTTGCAACAACCCTTCACCTGATTTAGCCCCATTTGACTTCTAGCTATTCATGAAACTCAAGAAGCCGCACCAGAGACATCGTTTTGACACTTTAACGTTCAACAACTGTATCAAAGACTGGGAAAAACGTTGGCATAAGTGTATTCTCTCCGAAGGAGATTACTTTGAGGAAGATGAAATATATTTGAAAGAATAATAAGCCGTTTGTGCTTTATTTAAACATCTTACTACATATGTCCAGACGTCAAAATATTAGTAGTGTTCTTTGGTACAAATTGGAATTAAAATATTGAATAAAAAGTGTGTTACCTAGTTTACCCGAGTTACCGGTAATATTACCGCTAACATTACCAAATGTAAAAATATCGGAAAGTTTACAATAGTAGTTGTAACCAAAGATTATTAACAAGAAGATCAGCAAACAAAAATATAAAATATTGTAACGGTGACACCTAGTGTGTAATAGAATAAGTAAAACTAATAGCTCAATGTTTACTGTACTAAATGGAATTTTCCATGATAAAAATTGTTACGTAATGTTTCTATGCTATTCCAACTGGAAAAGTCGTGAACTTTCGAGAAGCTTGGTTTGTGTATATAAAAAGGCGAACAAGATCGAATTGGATTATTAGTATTTGGAACGCGATAGAGTAAACTTGTAAGAATATAAGTAATATTTGGTAAGCGATAGTATAAAGATTAAAAGGAATTAAAAAGTGATTTAAAAAGTGTTGTAGTGCGATAAATAAAGTAAAAGTGATCAGTAAAATTTAAGAATAATTTATATAAAGTGATTTTGTGAATTTTTATTGATAAACTGTGTTGTAATAAATTTTGTGAAATAAATAAATTCGTTGGTGATAAATTGAATTGAGTTTGTATTATTCACAATCCAGTGATACGAACCTTATTTGACAAGGCAAAAACGTAACAATATTTATATCGTCATTTCCAAGATTAAATACAAAATACATACAACACCATCTATCGAAAAATAACTTAAATTTAAATAAAATTCAGTTGCAAAAAACACTGGCGGTAAATAGTGCAATCAATCGATCTGTTTGATATGGCGACGGGTAACACCCTAACACCATCATACATTTGATTGTTTTGGTCAAAACCAACACTAATGTAATACTACAAGCCTGATTCAGTGATGAAGCACGCAGATACCCTCTTACATTTAATACCTTATAGTTGAAAGTGTTAGTGTGAAAATAGAACAAAAATACTCTCATCTAACCAATGACAATTAGTATTTTTCATTATTAACATACCCAATTCTCCCTCCACAATTCGTTTGTTTTGTTTTATCTACAATTTGTATGTTTTTCTCACTCATTTATATAATCTGTCGATCACCAATACTTTCATGTATAAGCGCAAAATAAATTTCTAATATTGGTGACAATCAGGCTTGCAGTACATTAATGTTGGTTTTGGTTTTGGTGTTACACACTATCATACATGTTATTATTTTGCCAAAGCCAATTAAAATGTCTATACATAACGTAAAAAAAACATTTTTGTTGGTTTTGATTTTGCTGTTACACACTGTCATATATTTTTTTATTTTGCTGTTACATTATTATCGTTTCTTTTTCGCAATTACATTTTAAACGAACAGAAGACAGAAATACCCATGTACTTATTATATATGTATATATATCTACAATAATCATATACATATGCGTATGTATTTATTATACAAAATATAGTTTCTTGTGATAATAAAATACAATTCGGGTAAATGCTATATTTGCGGAAGAAGAAAGCAGATTGAAAGGGATGTAGATTATTTGTATTTCCTGACAAAAATATCGCAAGGTTCAAATTATTGGTCGATATATGTATAATAAATATTAAGAGATTCCCAAATAAGAAAATGTATCTTTGTGATTTGCATTTTGAGAAAAAAAATTTTACTAAAGAGAAAATTATCAAAATTGGCTTTTCCTTCTCTTTTGCTAGAAAATAAAAATTTAGAAACTGCCAACATTTTAAAAGTCTACTCGGGGCCAAATAAAAATTCAACAGCGACCATTTTAAACTCAAAATTAAATGTGTTTCCTAAAACGATTACTTCTTCTTATTTCCCTACTTCAAACTCTTATACGGTTGACGTTAGTAAACGCGCAAGCAATGTAAGAACTTATCCTGCAGCTAAAGGAAAACGGCTTGATGTTCAAAACATTTCCACCGATGAATTTTCTGGAAATTCAAATAGAATAATATTCGATTATCCGAAAGATACAGATTGTAAGAACTGTCTTAACAACGGAAAAATTACTCAATGCTATAGAAGACTTAACACAAAATTAAAAAAAAAAATGCAAGACTTTAGAAACAAAAACCATTCAGTTGAAAAATAAAGTTCGCCTTTTAAATTTTTAAAAATAAAATGAGAAATAAAATCGTTAGTAAATATAGGAAATTAAAATGAAAACTATATCGGAACACATAAACTACTTAGATAACGTTAACGGTCACACAAAAGAGTTCTGTAAAATGCTTCTAGAAAAACGAAGTAAAAATAAAAAATATTCTACAAATCAAAGAATCTTAGCCCAAACAATAGAATTTCGATCGCATAACAAATTTTGAGGTACACCTTTAAGTTGCAATTACCTTCTGTCCGATCTATTAGTAATTAGAATATTCTTAATCACTTAAAACCTAACTTCAATTTAAATTTATTAGATCCAATTAAATTGAAGGTAACTGAACACATGCCCGACATCGAAAAGAACCATATTTTATTGTTTGATGAAATTAAAATAAGAACAGACTTGAAATATAACAGTGTTCTGGATGAAATAGTGGGCTTTGTAGACTTTGGTGATGGAAACAGAGAACTACTTGCGGCAACTAATATATTCGTTTTTATGTCTCGAGGCCTGTTCAATTCCGATAAGTTTGTAATTAGCTATGTGGCAACAAAGGGGACCATAAGTGGTGATAAATTAAAATCTTAAATCCAAAGAAATATAGCTAAAGTACAAGAACTCGGAATTACGATTTGGGTAGTTGTGTGTGACGAAGGCTCGAGCAACCGCAACGCGTTCAAGGAATTGGGAGTAACTTTAGATAATCCTTTCTTTTTGGTTGAAACAAAAAAAAAATCTTACTCTATGATACTCCCCATTTTTTAAAATTTATTAGGAATACTTTGCTAAACAACGACATTATAACACCTAATGGTTTGGCTACTTGGGATATCATAAAAGAGTTGTACCGATTGGATTATGGATCAATCACAAGAGTTTCTCCCAAACTGACCACAAAGCATGTATATCCTAATACGTTTCAATAAATGAGGGTTAACTTGGCAACTCAGGTATTAAGTCAGAGTTGTGCCAACACTATAAAAACATTTCAACATTTAAACAAATTTAACACTAAACAGGTCGCAGAGAGCGCTTCTGCCACAGGTATTTTTATTCAAAAGTTAAATAATCTGTTTGATGCGTTAAATAGTTAAAATCGTTTTTGTCCCAACAAAGCCAATTCTGCTCTCACAATAGAACAAGGTAACGAGCGATATAAATTTTACTATAAATGATACAATATTTAAAAGACATAAAGATGTTGAGTAAAAACCAAATTTATTGGGTGAAAGGCTTAATTCAAACTATTGGAGGTATTCTACAACTTTTGAAAATTAGGATATTTCTTATGTTTTAACATCTAAATTACAAACTGATGAATTAGAAAGTCTTTATCGTTGGAAATTACGTAGACGAGAATTTTGAAATTGAATCATCTTCTTTGCGCTATTTTCTCGGTTATGTTATTCATAAGTTCATGAAACGATCATCATGCGAAACTTGTATTGTGCTTATGACCAAAAAATTTAGTTTTGTCGTCAGAATATTTGATAGAAAATATTTGATAAAATTTAAAAAATCGTTCAGATGAATTTTTTGAATTAACGCGGATACATGTGGAAGTTTTTGCAGGTAATATGCAAAAGAAACGAATTTTGGAAACAATCTACAATAAATGTATTAAGGTAACTGGAGGAATCGATAAATTCGCTGCTTGGTTTTCAGGAGATTGTAAAAAACACAAACAAAAGGCCCTTAGGTTTTTAATTGTAATTTTGATTGGAAAGCACTGTGTATGGCATTTACAAAAATTAAAGGATACTTCTAAAAAAGTTCACACTAGAAATCAAAGGCTCCGAATCTTAGCAGAATAAAAAAACAACTAGGTATTTGGAAAAAAATACGGGCTCCAATAAGCTAACGTGATGTTTGATTTCAAGTTTCTGAACAATTTATTATTATAATGAAGTAAAATATGCAAATATTTTTTTATTTATTGTGAGACTGAATTGATTTTTATTTTTGTTTCCATCTTGATTTGGAAAGCTCTTGTAAATAAAATGAAAAATATATACATATGTATAATAATAAATAATAGAAAACCAAAAAAAAAAGTAAAAAAAATTATAAAAATATAAAAATTCAAAAAAATAAAATAAAAAATTAAAAATTAAAGCTGCGTTAACAGTGTGCCAGGAAACATCATGAGAAAGCACATCTCAATCTTCAGGTACGATCACAATACAAAATATTCATGCTTCGCCAAACAAGTGCTTTTAGTAATCTCAAACAAATTTCTAAATGAACACTGAAGAACACTGAAATTCGAACACTGAATTTCGCAAGATATAAAACGATTTCAATTTCAACAGCGTAGGCCGAAATCCATCCAGATGTAAAAATCTTAAACTGGACGATGATTGTCTGGGTGTGGGAGAAAGATCATGCACGCCAACGAAATATATCACTAAAAAACAAGACCATCGCCCATCGCCTCTATGAATGCGATGGAAATCTCGAAAAAAGCAAACGAAGAAAACGAGAATGGCACGAACAACCGGCACCTAATAAAAATCGAAAATTCTAGTCTGAGATAATATAGATATAGATATATAAGAGAAATAGCCACAGACATTCATTTGATTTCGAAGTTCATATCAATATTAATACAGTTGTGTCTTCTTTAGTAAAACAAAAACGAGTACAAGAAAATAAAACTGTGGAAAGGCTAACCAAAAGATAAAATAGAAGAGACAAAATACAAAAGGGAAAAACTAGAAAAGGGATAATTAAACTTAAAAAAAAACAGTTAAGAATTGTCTTAGTAAGGCAAGATTCATAAATTAGAAAGAGGAATTTAAATTAAAAATATTGAAATATTTTAGTACAACAATTTTATTATCATATTTTACGTTTCGAATTCAGTTCGTATTCTACCTGATAAACAAATTTTTTATAATCTAAAATACAAAGAAACACGAAAATTCAAAATTAGCTAATTTACTTACTAAAATTACTAAAGAGTTAGTTACATCACAGCAACACAATTTTTTAAATAAAGGCAATACTTATAGAAAATTGAAAACCTAATTATTACAGTCATATTTGTTATACAAATTAAACAGTTTTAAGTTATTTAAATGTCTTGGAATTAATCCGTCACACTTTTTTAAACAGGGGATTAAAATTTGTGCTGATTAAGAGGTGGATGAGAGAAAGAACTTTTATGAAGCTTCGACCTTCGTAACACACACAATATCACTAGTTATCACCGGTATTCGAGCCCGGGACCCTCGAATGATAAAGCAAGCGTTCTACTCACTCTACCATCGAGAGCGATACACTGCTTATTTTGATTTGAACCGATCTGCATTCGAAACGTTAAATATGGCGATATGTTAATAAACGTTTTATTTAAGCATAGGCTCTAAACCAATAAAATTGTTTTGCTAAAATATTCTAAAGCCTAATAACCGTCGATCTATGGTATTTGAATATATTCAAAATGTGTAGATTCCGAACGAAAACCATGTGACAACAGCAGGTCAAATTTTTCGGAGCGAGTAATTCGGGGCGATACGTCAAGACAAATTTGAGGAAAATTATTCATTTATAAAACAGCAAAATAGTTCATAAATATCAATTATTTAAAGAAAATTTGTTTTGTTGACAAAATAAATTTATTTATTTATTTATATACATGTTTTGTAATATAAAAAAATGCAACTGTGAAATGTGAATCGTAATATGACACGTCACCAAATGTACTATCCCGAAGCATTAACTCCCTATTTCTTTACTATAACTAGGGCAATCCCTTTAAGAATTTAGTTTGATAATATGTAAATATAAACTTTCGTAAGATTTCTGTAAATTGTACGTGTTAGGGTTCAGCATTATTTTAGTACGTCATACACTCGGGCATTAAGTATTAAAGAAGTTCTTGGATAAACTGTGGAGTGTAATTAATATGAAATTGATTAGACTTTGCCAACTACTGACTCATCGATATTTTTGTTAATTTTCTGGTTTGTTCACTTGGCTTCACTTTTTATCTACTTTACACTTCAATACAAAATTTGGCTATGTTTTCGCAGGTTTGCCTCAGTCGATAGAGCTTTAATTTATCAAACAAATTGTTTTTATTAAATAAATTGAATTCACCCTTTACCAGAATTTAATAACTAATGTCGTGTTTTTTTATTCGCTCCGGATAGCTGCTATCGAGAGCCGTCATTTTTATGCGCCTAAATTTAAATTTGACGCGCTATTTATTGGTAAACTAAACTTATTTAACATCAAACTATCATTTTTAATTCAATTGTTTAGCGAAAACTTGATATAAAAAATATTTGGCTTTACCTATTTATACGGAGCGCTATCCGGAGCCACTTTTCATATGACTGCTCTCGAGAGCAGCTATCCAGAGCGAATAAAAAAACACATAAATGAGATATTTTTGGAGGGATTATTTTCATATGATTATAGTTTTATTATCAAAAAAATAAACATGATTAAAATAATCAGTAATAGACAATAAAATCCACGGCATTTTTGTATGTTGCTGTTAAAACGTCAAAAAACTATCATTTTTCAACTCGGAATCTGTTTTTTGTTGAAACAGGAAAACCACAATAAAACCACAATAAACGGTGGAAAATCAAAAAACGAGGTTTCTTTCAGGATTTCTATGTTCAAATGGTTAAACGAACTTCTATTTCCAACAACAATGCACCATCCAAAATATGCATTCATACATAATTCATATTTGTTTATCCAAATCCAATGAATTTTTTGTTACATTGAAATGTAAATTTACTTTCGTATACGACAAATAATATTTTTTCCAAAACCAACAAAAATGTTTATATATATTTATATAAGAAATATATTGTTATTTCTGTCTATCTGTTCATTCGAAATCTATTCGCCAGAAAGAAACGATATAATGTAACAAAAAACCAATAAAATATATGATGGTATTAGGGTGTTACCGGTCGCCATATCAAATAGATCAATTGATTGCGCTATTTACCGCCAGTGTTTTTTTGCTAGTGAATTTTATTTAAATTTAAATTATTTTTCGATAGATGTTGTTGTATGTATTTTGTATTGTTACGTTTTTGCCTTGTCAATCAAGGTTCGTATCACTGGATTGTGAATAATACAAACTCAATTCAATTTATCACCAACGAATTTATTTATTTCACAAAATTTATTACAACACAGTTTATCAATCAAAATTCACAAAATCACTTTATATAAATTATTCTCAAATTTTACTGATCACTTTTACTTTTTATTTCGCACAAAAACACTTTTTAAATCACTTTTTAATTCCTTTTTAATCTTTATACTATCGCTTACCAATTATTACTTATTCTTACAACTTTACACTATCGCGTTCCAAATACTAATAATCCAATTCGATCTTGTTCGCCTTTTTATATGCACAAACCAAGCTTCTCGAAAGTTCACGACTTTTCCAGTTGGAATAGCGTAGAAACATTACGTAACAATTTTTATCATGGAAAATTCCATTTAGTACATTAAACATTGAGCTATTAGTTTTACTTATTCTATTACACACTAGGTGTCACCGTCACACTACCCCTCACCTAAGCCTGTTCGTCCCGAACAGGACCGAAATTACCTCCTCGGTAGGGGGCCAGCCTCTCTAAATGTACCGCCATTGGTTTACCTCCTTGTCCTTTTCTTGTCCTGTAGGGTGCCGTCCATAAAGGCTGCACTTTCGCCGATAAATCCCCCTTCTTTTGTTGCGAGTTGTGATGCCACACCAATTGCCCCTCGTGTAATCCCTGGCCATTTGCCCGTATGGCACATCGAGTTCTCATCCAGTCGCCCGACACTCGCACTCTACCTCGCACAACTCGGCCCTTCTTATCCAATGTCTGCTTAACCTGGTGTTCTTTGGTTTCCTCAACAATTGTTTCAGATTTCGATGGCAGCTCCTCGTAATGACTGATTGTTACTCGCCTTACTGTTGCATCCGTACCGTTAAACTTAAGTTTCAGCTCGATGTTATCGCTACTCAATATTCCTCGGCCAAAATCCAACACAAAGCCATTCATCCTCATGAAGTCCGTTCCCAAAATGACCTCGTCCACAATGTCTGCGACTAGAACTTCGTGTGGGAAAAGAGTTTCGCCGATCCTTATGCTCACGATCTTTTTCCCTTTAATCATTGCACTCTCCCCATTTGCCATTCTTAATTTTAACCCATCAACCAGCTGCACTGCTCCTGCGATCAAATCTTTCCGAACAATTGTGTGGGTAGCTCCGGTATCCAGCGTAATAATACACCTCCTCCCTTCAACACCGCCCCAAACTGTGACGCTGCCTCCGCCTCGTGCTTCACTCGTAACAGGGATGAATGTTATGGGGCAACCAGACGGCGAAGCCAGCTTCGGTTCCTTCAAACTGACTTCTAACCTTTCCACTTTACCGACTGTTGCCATCCGCTCATCCGATTCCCGCTCTCCTCTTCGTGCTCTTTCCACGGAAGATGGTAATCCGTGCCGCTTTCCTCCTGCTTCCAAACAATCTCGCGAGATGTGGCCAATCCTGTTACACACCCAACATCTTCGCTCGCTGCCTCTAGACCTCTGTCCCGGCCGTTCCGTGTTTGCTCGTATAAAAGGTGGCGATCTTCTCTCTCCATGTATTACTTTCCGACAGTCCATTGAGATGTGACCCAACTTGTCACATTTCCAACACCTAAGCCTGCCTCTTCCGACTGTCGGTACCATTCGCTCCCTGCTGCCGTTCTTGTCTGAGTTCATTTGACGCCTAAATACTGATGGTCTGGTGAAGTTCTGCACAGCCTCGATGGTTAACGCAAACGCAACGGTTTCCGCAAAGGTTGATTTAGGTGACAACATCACCGCTTTGCGTGTCTCTGGATCTCGAATGCCGTCAATGAATGCGTCAATTTTTAGTCTTTCCATATAATCAGCCGATGTACTGGTATGTGCTAGATGTACTAGCCGCTCGATTGCCGATGAAAATTCCTGAAGTGATTCTCCTCCCTTTTGGTAGCGGCTTTTCAATTCCATTCGATAAATTTCTCGCTTGTGATCACTGCCGTACTTCCTATCCAGCGCCTTCATAATTTCGAGATAACTGTTGCGATCTTTTTCCGGAATTGTTTGTAAGGCCTCCGCTGCTTCACCTTTAAGGGCCACTATTAACGCTGCGACAAGATGTTCGTCGTTCCAATGATTTTGATTGGCTGCCGTCTCAAATTGAAATTTGAAAATGACGAAAGATGTTGTTCCGTCGAATGTTGGTGGCTTTATCTTGATTGATTGGACGGTTTGTACCACTTGTGTTGTTGTTCCACTTGCCTTGATATCAGTTAGTTCTTTCTCGAGCCGTTGGCATTTTTCTTCAACCTGTTGAACCTCCGTTTTGACAAGTTGAACTTCCTTTTGCAGTTTTTGGTCAACCTGTTGAATCTCCATTTGCAGCTTCTCTACTTCGCCGTGTATGTTAGCAGATAATTCGAGAAGTTTCTCGTCCATTCTCTTATGACCATCAGTAATTTGGCTTTTAATTTCTTCTCCTTGTTTCTCCACCCGGTGTTGAAGTTCTTCGTTTGATTGTTTCATAGTCTCCAACTGCCGCACATTTTGTTGTTCCATTTCATTCTTAATTTCTTGGTTTGACTGCTCAATTTTCACCATTTGTCGTTCGTTTTGTTGTTTCATGAGACACATCTGTCCTGTCATTTGGTTCATAGCAGCTATTAACTGCGACAAATCGAAACTTCCAGAATGTTCTTGTGTCTTTTCGACCAACGGTTGTTTATCTTCTGCTTTCTGCTCTATGGTTGCTGCATCCGTTACTTTCTCTCCAAAATCATAATGTTCCGCGTCCAGCCCTTCGTTCTGCATGGCCTCACGTAGTCGCGCTTGTAAAGCTGCTTTAGTACCATCAGTAACCAAACCCCGTTTCTCTAGTTCTCTTTTTAATTCTGGAACTTTTAATTCGTTGAGAATCATTTTCTCTATCTTTTTATTCACAATCCCACCGCTGTCACCAAATTGTTACGTTTTTGCCTTGTCAATCAAGGTTCGTATCACTGGATTGTGAATAATACAAACTCAATTCAATTTATCACCAACGAATTTATTTATTTCACAAAATTTATTACAACACAGTTTATCAATCAAAATTCACAAAATCACTTTATATAAATTATTCTCAAATTTTACTGATCACTTTTACTTTTTATTTCGCACAAAAACACTTTTTAAATCACTTTTTAATTCCTTTTTAATCTTTATACTATCGCTTACCAATTATTACTTATTCTTACAACTTTACACTATCGCGTTCCAAATACTAATAATCCAATTCGATCTTGTTCGCCTTTTTATATGCACAAACCAAGCTTCTCGAAAGTTCACGACTTTTCCAGTTGGAATAGCGTAGAAACATTACGTAACAATTTTTATCATGGAAAATTCCATTTAGTACATTAAACATTGAGCTATTAGTTTTACTTATTCTATTACACACTAGGTGTCACCGTCACAGTATTTAATCTTAAAAATGACGATATAAGTATTTTATATTTTTGTTTGCTGATCCTCTTGTTAATTTTCTTTGTTGTAACCCATTAAAAGTAAAAGCCCTAATATGACAACGTTGTTTTACCTGCTGAAAGAATTAAAGGAAAATATTACAGCCCTCAAAAAATTATTAAACGAATGTGTCAAACAAAGATGGCGCACATCAACGCGAATAAGTCAATATAAAATAAGGGTACGTTATTCTGTTTTAAAAAAATCTGTTTTTTCAAAATTCTGTTTTTTCGGAATTTTTGTTGCTCAAAAAATTCTCCTTTGGAAAATTCCGTTTTGCAAAATTCTGTTTTATAAAATTCTGTTTTACAAAACTCTATATTTTTAAAAATAATTTTTGTCATTAACTTATTCATCTTTTGTCTAAGCAGATAAAATAATTGCTGTTACCTGAGGAAGCAACAGCGGGAGGCGTGGCGGTTTTTGTTGGCCAAATTTAAGAGCGAATCAGAAAATATCTGTAATAGGTCCTTACCTATTACCCAGCAGTTGTTATCTATAAGATAAGACTGCTGTTAGCCGAACATTAGACGGGGAGTGGTATTAATCTCAAACAGGAAAAGGCGAGAAACCATAGCCATCCAGGTGGGTAATTCTATGGTAAGGTGTCGGGGAAATATGAATGAAGTTTATCAACGGTGTGCGCTAAGTGATCCGTGTATTTCGCTCGGCATCGAATGGTTCGGCATATGTAGTACTGGTAATGTCACCAATTGATCTGTTGGCAAAGGAGTGAACAAGCTACTCCTTAATGGATTCCAAACAACGGCTAGAGGAAATCGTACAACATCGGAACAAACGAGATAAGGGATGATGGACATTTCGCCTCGTACCAATGACAGATACTTGGTTGAATCGCCAACAACATGAAGATGACTTCTATTCGACCCAGCTGCTTACCGGACATCGATGTTTTCGGTCACACCTGTATGAGTTCGGACCTGGATGTTCGAAGAAGCTAGACCAACAGGAAAAACCAATAGTGGTTTATAATATTATAACTGGATGAAGAATTGAAAAGAGAGATAAAATAAATTAAAGAAGGCTCGATCAAACCCCACCTCCTGAAGCAATAAAAATGGTGTTTTCTGAGAGGTGAGTTACCATTTAACCCAATTCCTAACGGAACACGGTGGGTACCAAAGCTATCTGCATCGTTTTGGGCATGATGGCACTCCTCTCTGTCCAACGTGCAATACAGTAGAAAACCCGGAACACGTATTATTCGAGTATCCGCGATTTGAGACCGAGGGAATGGCCCGGTGCATTACCATAAACACAAACTTAGATCCGGACAACATAGTGGATGAAATGCTAAAATCACAAAAATATGGGATGCCTGCTGCGCTACCATAACTAAGGTGCAAAAGGAGCTAAGGCGATTAGAAGCGGCTAGAAACGGGTGAGTAGAAATACTAAGATTGCCCCCCGAAGCATTTAGTCGGTAAAAATCCCACACGGTGGTAAGTACGTAAGTACGCTTACCGTGTCTTTTGAAGATTTCACCTCCTTGGGAAAAAAACACACACACACACACCTCCCCCCCCCCCCAAAAAAAAACACACACACACACAAACAGAAACACACATAAATAAACAGACACACCCGTACACAGTTGCACACATACACATACTCACATACACATACACATACACCTAACCCTTTTATAATTCTGCAAAAAATTAAATCTGCAATTAATTTTTTTGTCGCAAAAAATTATTTGCAGATTTAATTTTTTGACGAATTATATAAAACAGAATTTCGTACCCAACCCATAAAATAAATTTGAGGCATTACTTGCAAGAGTCGTTATCAGAACTGATATCATGGAAAGATATAAGAAATATAGAATATTTATTTAATAGTTATGATGACTTTAGGTGGCGATTTGAATTGCAACACTGTAAGGATTCAGAAACATATTTCTTAAGCTGCATTTTTCGTTTGAATGTGAACAGTAATGATCTGACGGGAATGGAAGAAATGCAAAACTCCAAACCTAAAAGTTGAAACTTAATCCAAATTGGGAAACTCTTCTCGTAATGCTGAAAGGCATAATCTGAAGATCACCTTGAATGGACTGGCGTTACACTGTTCTCCATTTCAGTACGACTGGATTCAAAAGATGTAATAATTCAGTCAGATAAAAATATCGATATTTTGAGATTCGAATTTTCTCTGTTTTTTACTGGATTGTTGGTATGTATTAACCATTAGCAAATTCCTTGATACTTCAATTACCTATGTATGTATTTAGGCTTATTAGTAAATTAGTATTAAAAAAATCCAACCTATAGCTGGTTTTTAAATATTTGGGGAAATTACTTTTTGATCAAAATATTTGGCTTTATTAGACGAATATCTGCGGGTGAGGGTTACAACAAATTTTTCTGAATAAACAAAAAAATAAACCGTATATTCGACTATACACTATAAATTACTGAAACGGATTTAGCCTTACTGATAAAAGCTTATTAAAGTCTTTTTTTGAGTAATTTATAATTACTAAAGACCACGTTGGCTGGGTCTAGCTATAATAGCTAGACCCAGCCAACGTGGTCTTTAATAATTATAAATTACTCAAAAAAAGACTTTAATAAGCTTTTATCAGTAAGGCTAAATCCGTTTCAGTAATTTATAGTGTATAGTCGAATATACGGTTTACTTTTTTGTTTATTCAGAAAAATTTGTTGTAACCCTTGATGACCCAAACCCTTGACCCAAATTTGTCGTCCAAGAATTACAGGGTTCTAAACGACATTTTTGAATAAAATGAGTTATTGATGCCGAAAGGTTCTATTATGCAATATGCGCATACTGTAATGATATTTGAACGCCAGAGTAAACCAAAACGAAGATATTAACAAAATTATAAAGTCGCATTTGCTTTTTTCACATAAATTTATGCTAAAAAGTGATTATGGAACCCTCAACAGTATTCCCAAATTGAGTAAAAAATACATTGCAATTATGTTAAGTAGAACTTTGTATTTGTATATTTGATATATAGAACCTTATAATTCTGAATTCTTTCATACAATATTATTAGGTTCTATATTATGCTAGTTGGTACTTTGTAATTCTATTTTGCTTTGTTATTCTCTTTAATTCACTTACGGTACAAATAGAACTTTACAGTTTTATGAATTTAATTGTCAGATGAGATTTTTCATTCTAACAAAATCTGTACACCAGGTTGGATCATTTTTGTTGCTCAGGTAATTTACTGTTTTAATATAATTATAAATAAACATAAATTTGTACAAACTATGTGTTATAATATATCAGTTTAATTGTAGGTAAATATTCGAAAGTAACGATTGATATTTAACTATGGATATCAATGTAGAATACGAGGAAAACCAAATACCGTTACTTAGCAGTTTTGAACAAGAGGAGACGGTAACAACATATTTAGTAATTAATAATGAACTATGCGAAGTGGAAAGTAAGAACGAATATAATATGGATGTAGATCATCTGGACGAAATTGTTTTATCCGATAATGTGTGTTCTGAAAAATCTGACGAATATCAAAGCGTTGAATATCTTGATGAAGAACAAGACGTGGATATACCTACAAAATTAAAAAAAAGCGGAAAAATTTGGAAGAATGGAAATGTAACAAACGAAAAGCACTACGGCAGTCTGGAAAACAATTTTTTTCTGTCAGAAACAAGATTATTCCCGCTAAAACTATGAAAAGTATTGAAACTGTTTGGTGAAATGCAAAGGTAGCTGAAAGCTGATTAGTGAAGATGAACGTTGTAAAATTTTTCAAGGTTTTCTTAACACTGATGCTGAAGGGAAAACGAACTTCATTTTGATGTCCACTGTTCGAAATGAACTAGCACGCAAAACTCAGAACTCCAATAAAAAAAAATATACTTACCAGTATTTCTTTATAGTTCAAGAAAGCAGAATTAAGGTATGCAAACAGCACTTCTTAAGAACTCTTGCAATTAGCCAAAAAACAGTCTACAATGCTCACCAAAGGAAAAATTTGGTTTCTGGAATGGTCCGTAAATTAAATCAAGGTAAACATAAGAAAAAAGTAGTTACCGATCAGGTGAAACACATTATACGGGACCACATCGCATCGTTTTCGGTTATAGATTCCCATTATTGCCGAAAATCTAGTACAAAACAGTATCTAGAGCCGCACCTTCCCGTTAATTTAATGTATGAGCTGTACATCGAGAAAACCAAACCCGATGGATTAATTCCAGCTAAACTACACATTTATAGGGAAATATTTAACAATGAATTCAACCTAGGATTTCACATCCCAAAAAAAGACAGATGTGACCTCTGTGAAGAATTCAAAATCCTGAAAACCTCGAATTGTGTGTCACCAAAAATGCAGATGAAATACCAAAGTCACGACGAAGAAAAAACCTATTCAAGGTTGAAACGAGAAAGTGATAGACAAAGTGCTTACCTGTTATCTGTTTTGACCTACAAAATGTAGTTACTTGCCCAAAAGCCGAGATCAGCTGCTTTTACTACTTAAGTAAATTGAATGTTTACAACTTAACTGCCCACCTTACAACCAATAGAACGGTGTATTGCAGCATATGGAATGAAAGCCAAACCGGAAGAGCTGGGAATGATATAGCAAGCGCTTTTATTAAAATTTTGGAGGCTATCATACTGGATAACCCTATACATTTATGGAAATAATCTTATGGTCAGATTCCTGCGTGCCACAAAACCGGAATTCAATTATATCTCTCGCAATAATACTTTTCTTGAAAAAACATCCTTCTATATCAAAAATAACAATGCGATTCTCCACTCCAGGCCATTCCTGCATTCAGGAAATTGACAATGTGCATAGTTGTGTATGAGAATCATGACCAAAGCTAAGTACAAAGGCAGACCTTGTAAAATTTTGCAGATGCGTCCAGACGATATAAAGAATTTTAGAGATTGTACACCATATCTAAATTTCAAAGAAATTCCATATTCAAAATTAGTTGAATTGGAATTTTGTCAATACCTCACGTCTGTTAAATATAAAGTATCCCATGATCCAGCGGCCGAGTTAATCACTGTAAATTTAAAGAATATTCAACTCCCTATTCGTGGTAAGAAGATTGGACAACAACTAGAATTTCGGGAACTGCCGGAGCCAAAAATAATTAAATTGAAAACTGAACTTCCACAACAGAAACTTAAATCGTTTACTGCTATGCTGAGATTTATGCCAGCCATCGACAAAGATTTTTTTAAAAATTTAATCGAAAAAAAATCGAATAAGAAACAATAAAGTATTTAGTACTGTGTTATTGAACTAATATGAAAGACTGAATTAGTAGATTATTTTATTTAAACGAATTTATATAACTATTAGTTATTTTTATTTACATAATATTTAAATAAATCTGAATTACCAAATCAAAATTTGTTTTAATATTAAATAAAATGGAGAACGATGATTAATATTCTTGTGAAAATTTTCTAAAAGTCAATTATTGGGTGTTATTATCAAATAATACTGTATTATGAGTATGACTACTGAATTAGAATCTAATATAATACAATTGTCTTAACCTGTTTTAATTATCTACATATAATGCTATATTTTCGCAAAAAATATTGATTTTAATAAAAATTATAAGAACCAATATTTAAAACCAAGACCAATATTTAAAAACCACAGATTCTCCATATATTAGATTTAAGATTACATAGTTCTTATGGCTCATAGAACCTTGGCATACAAAAAATTTCAAATTAGTTGAATTACATAGTTCTATTGAAAAATTAATACCACAGTTCTTGAATGAAAAAATTGATTTATGCTATAAAGTTATTATTTTTTTTTGTTAATATGATTATGAGATTCAGAAAAACTAATACTTCGGAATTGAAATCGCTTGTGTGCGAAATGAACAACCCCAAAAATTTCAATCATGAATATCTCAAAACTACTCTCATGTCACATAGAACCCTATAATACTCGGACGACGTAATTGTCAAAGTTTTACGAAACCCCTAAAACGGCATTCTTGAAATTGAATTAAGAAACAGCTGACGGGCATCAGTATATGACCTTACCTAGGATGGTTATTACTTTTTGATCTGAAAACTTTATTATTGAGATCGCTTATGTCCTTAATTCTACCATAAAGGCTCATAGTTATACGTTATACTTTAATTACAAACTAAATTGCGTTTTGTAAAAGGTTTTTGGACTTATATAGATTAGAAATATCTAATTTTTAGTTTTAGTATACAAATACTAGTAGAAATATTAAACACAGGGAGACTATCTTGAGTCACCAGACAGTGAACATCCACATAAATATTAAAGTTTATTTTGTAGTTGTTTGTGGTTTGTTTTCATCTTTTTTAAGGACAAATGAAAGAATACCACCATTTTGCTATAACAACTGGATATCACACACAAACCCCTTTTTGAAATTTTTTAATCTTTTCGGACTTAAACAATTTTATTTCAAATATAAATGCTGAATGTTATTCAAATCTGATTTCACAAATTGTCGTGGTTGAAGAGAAGCTACTTTTTAAAAAAGAATAACGAGTGTTTATTAAAAAAAAGTATGTTTGTAAATGAATCGTAACCTACTGTAAGTGAACCACAAACTGGGATATCAAAAGATTCGTTACAAGACGCAAAAGCAAGATCATTGAAATGTTGAGGATTGCTTGTCTTGAACAAAACGTAAAAAGTTAGGTAAAGTACATATGAGTGATGAAATTTCTGAAATTCCATTAAGTTCCGCGTTAGTTGATGTAGCTTTACAACAAAGAAAATAAAATGCAAAAGGCTACTACTGTCAAACCGGTTTCATTATCTAGTATAAAAAAAATTCAAAGAATAAAGGACAGTATCCCTTCACTTCAATATAACTGAATTAAATACACACAGAAAGAAACGTTTGCATTATTTTTAGATTTGGGACTATATCCAAAGAAAATATAATATCCTAAGTAGCACTAGATTTGTCCGTGCTGAATATAATCTCTAAGGAATAATTAATTCCAAGCTCTAAATTCAATATTCACATACACAAACAAAACACACAAAGTTCTTTCTCCTCTTGATGCTGACGATGATGATGGTATTTTTAATGAATTCAGATAAGAATATTAATACATGTATTTTGATTTGTCTGTACGAACAGATATTCATATGTCCTAGAATAAATGTCCTTCTAATCTCTAATAAAATACAAATAAAAATTGAATTATTCATAATTTTTATTTAGATTATTTTAGAAAAACAGAAAATCTAATGAAATTCATAATGGATTTGGGTTAGAATATAAAGATGAGAAAATTGAAAAGAATTATAAATTGAAAGACATCTAAGTGCATTTCATTGCTATATCTACAATGAATGATTAGAATTTCGAAGTAATATATGAGCTTTGTAACGAGAAACATGTTTTATGGAATTTATAAGTTGACTTTTTACGTATGTTGTCTAGACACATACCGTACATATTCATTAAATTTATAGATATTTATGAAAAATAACATAAATAGATAACTTGTTGTATGTGAATTTTGGATCAGAAGAATTTGTTATTTTCTAGTTTTCGATAAATATAAATTGTAAACCATTTATCTGTAAAACTAATTTAATAAACTTCTTTATTTATGACATACATGTAAATATAATGTATATAGTATAATATTTTAAATTATTGTTTATTTCATAAAGCGTGTCTGTATGCGGTAAACAATCAAAATAGATCTCGCGATTCTCGCATCTAATATTTTTAACCCGATTTCAAAATCAAAATTAGTATCATCTTACATAACAAATGTTATTTTATACAAAACAAACATGTTACGTATACAACGTAGATACCCTCTTAACATCCCGGTGGTTATGTTTTATTTACTTTAGTTTAAGATTTCAATAATCATATTTGGTTTTTATTATTGTTTGTACGAGTATATTTCTATCCGTGTATGTTCCACATATGAACATCTTATACGTATACTATATATAGTTCATCTTTTCAAATTTAAATTTCAATATACCGCACAAATATGAAGGATAAAAAAAATTTTATTTTACTCTACTATAATACAGTTTTATGATGTTTGTCATATGTGACATATGGCGGGACGCATGATAATATTATATACACAAGCAATAATAATAATAATAACAACAACAACAACAACAAAAATAAAATTTCTTATGATTTTCAATCTTTCGAAACTGAGATATATGTACATATGTATGTATTTATATAGGTATGTACCAAAAATAACAATCAATTTTCATTTGATATGAAAATAGTTAATGGAAAATAAAAACGATATGTCATTCCAGATCACATAAGAAGAAGACAATGACAATAACGACGATGACGACGAAGAAATGAAAGAAAATAAGATTAGATGTTTGTAATATTGTAATGTAAGCGCATGTAATGGAAATTATTTTCAAGTTTTTCTCTTAAAAAAATGAAAAAAACAAAAAAAACAAAAAAATTTAATTTGAAATATAATCGTTTGACTGCAGACAGAACCCTTTTACGATCCTATTTGTGTTTTAAAGATTTTTCTTTCGTTTTTTTTTTTATTAAATTGAAAATCTTTGAACATGTCTATCAACAAGTCAATTGCACTTTCCTTTATGGCATAAAGAAAATATTATGTTACAGTTTGTAATCGTGGGATTTTCGATTATAAAACACAAGTATGCTGGAGAGTAGATTTGCAAAAGTATTTGGCGAACCAGTAGCGGCCGTATGTGTAAATGTTATTCCAACACCAGCCCATCAACAATTTTATACATTATACATTTCTCCGTAATTTACAGAACACAAATTGTTCTGTATACCGTTTTCAGATCATTTAACGTTTACTAAACATAATTTAATTATTAAAATAAGATTTAAATCTAGAACGAGATTATCTGGTTGAATCGATTATTTTCATTACTATCAATCGCTCGGCCGGTTTTTTCAGTTAAAGTCTTATTGTTTTACTTAATGTGTGAATATTAATTTATTTAGTTATAGTATTTTATGAATAATTTAGTATTAAAAGGAAAAGCATACATGGAAACAACGTAATCGAAACAAAAAAATTATGAAGTTGCTTCCATTAGGCATAAAAACCTCTTAATTTTTTCAAACAATTTCCAAGAGGTGAAATAATATTAAAAATTTGCAATAATAACAATGTGTGGCGGTCACGCATTTGTACATGCGTTCACCGCCACGCGTCAAAACAACGCGCCCATTCTACATTATATTTTGTATACCAACCGCGCGACACAAAACAAAACACAACAAATAAAGACAATACAAAATAAAATTACTTTAATAATTAGTCTCGTCTCGGATATAAACGCGACAACACGTCGTTCTTACTGTTGGCCGCCAACCACATTTTTCATATATAAAATGGTGGTGAATAAATAAAATAAAAGTTATAATTTTAATTAAATTTATTTAAAAACTGTTTATTTTAATTAATATAAATGTTTAGCATTTATAAGTGGTAACCCCGACGGCCGTGTTTACGGATTTGTAAAAATATTACGCCCAAAAAAAAATTAAAAAAAATCGGCGCAACAATTTATTTTTTTTTTATTAAAAAAAATGGACATCTGGTACAAACCTGTACCAGGTAAAAGGTGTCATTAACAACCACATGGTGCAAATAAGCGGTGTATCATCAATGCGCACAAACACGTACCAATGCGCACATGGAGTCACAATACGTCACACACCACACATAAATAAACACGTGCCACACACAGATGCAATACACATAGCAATGGAGTCAGATAACACCGTAACCACCACCGCCACTAGCACCGTCAACACCAACACTATCACCGCCATCGCCCACCAATAAGAGGGGAAAAATATAATAGCGATCATCATTACCAACTGGACCAACATCGGCGCATATGTTCCACGCCTACGTCATCGCGACAACATCATCACCATCGTCGCGACATAATGGCGCGGAAACAACAACAACAGCTATCATCACAGCCACAGCCGCCATCGCAACAGCTGTCAGCAACAACATCGCCGGCATCATCATCATCATTAATATGACCACCATGTTAACATCGCTGACACCATTCATCACCACCACGGACAGCAGCAGCAGACAACGGGACTAGCAGCAGCGGCCCAACATCATTACCGCCATCGCCGTCATCATGGGCAACATGACCGACAACAGCATCAGCAACACATCATTTTTTTTATTTAAAAAAAAAAAACGTTTAAATTTCACCACCATCTTTATTTTTAATTTTCCGGTCTCATTTTAATTTTTATTTTTTTTTTTTGTTCAATTAATAAAAACTTTTTGTTTGTGTTGTCATTTAAATGGCTCGCTCCAACGTCGTATTGAAAAACGACGCCCAGCCATACTCGACCTCACTCCCCAGACTCACGGAACGGACACGACATAGGACCGAAACTGGCCCAAAACAGATTACGTCAGGCTTCAGAAAATACCATTCTGGCCTGGCGCATGTTTTGGGACCAGAGACACACAATACCGAACAAACAAACACCAAGACAAGAAAACGTCAGGCAAACACTGACAAAGTCGCGGTTTTTGTAAGTCGGTCGACATACACTGGCACACGCAAGCAAGCATCACACACTCGCAAGCAAGCAGCACACACACACGCAAGCAAGCAGCACACACACGCACGCAAGCATCACACACGCACGCAAGCAACTCACACACGCAAGCATCACACACACTCACGAGCATACCGAGCAATACGCGCACTCGTCAAACACACGAGCTTAAGCGCACACTCGCACTCGCATACGCAACACACACCTGCACACACACGCAGGCATCATACACACACACGCAAATATCACATACGCACACATTACAAGACAGAGGGGGAAATTCACTCGTGGGGGAGTCCTGTGGCGGTCACGCATTTGTACATGCGTTCACCGCCACGCGTCAAAACAACGCGCCCATTCTACATTATATTTTGTATACCAACCGCGCGACACAAAACAAAACACAACAAATAATGACAATACAAAATAAAATTACTTTAATAATTAGTCTCGTCTCGGATATCAACGCGACAACACGTCGTTCTTGGTGTTGGTCGCCAACCACATTTTTCATATATAAAATGGTGGTGAATAAATAAAATAAAATTTATAATTTTAATTAAATTTATTTAAAAACTGTTTATTTTAATTAATATAAATGTTTAGCATTTATAAATGTTAATAAAAATAAATAAAAAAACTATGTATTGCCCATCAATCACGCCACTCCAAAAATGTTGACTTAAATAATTTTGCCGATCCTAACCTCTTAATTTCCAATGAAATTGAATTGCAAAGGGAAACTCCCCTAACATAAAATGATTTGTTTACCGACCTTCAACAATTTTTGGCCGGAATTAGGCGGAAGTTAGAGGAATGAAACCAAATAAACATTAATTTTCTATAAAGATAACAAGGCTCCTTAGCTTTGAGAAGTTTAAAAACAAAAAGGCCAACACAAAATTCGTAAAAAATGGATAAACTACATTCTAAAACAAGGCTGGAGTAGGCAGAAATATGATCGAACTTCCTAATACCAAAACAAACCTAGTATAAGCATTGAAACGAATAGAACTATGTCACCGTAAACAAAATGAGGAAGAAGATAAGAGAAAAGCAATTTTTTCCTTAACTGATTATCAGAAAATCTTACCACTTTATACAAACAACTAAGCATGCCTAAGACCCTCTTACTAAGACTAACTAAATGGCCACCCCAAGTAAGAGTTTTATTAATAGCTAAACCTAAATCCCTAACAGTATTTGAATAATAAATTAGCGAACTCTGTAAAAAAATACCAGGAAAGGACGAAGTATCTTACGGTTTTTTTAAAATTATAGACCGACCAACTAACGATATAACTTAAATCTTCATTTATCAGAGAAATACTCCTAACAATAGAAAAACTCTCTTAACGAATTTTAAATTAATGTTATCCAAACCAGAAGATTCTGATTTAACCTTCGAAATAGCCGATTGTAGATCCTCGAGTGAAATATTTAAAAACGAAAACGAATTAGAAGGCGCGTTAGAGCAAAAATAACTACTAATGTCATTGGGTTTGAAAACTCCATTAGAACTACTCTTGCACCTGCCAAAACCTAAATCACATACATTACGCCAGAAAACCTTGGGAGGAAGAGGGGAGTCTAACTTGTCCTTGAAAAAATTACGTTTAACAATTCGAATTAACCCTATACAACTCTGTTACCAGTCTGCTTGTAATCTAAATGAGACTGACTATTAGGATACCTTTTTCATAAACTATATCTACTAACTCTAATATTTATGGCATTCGAAATTTTCTGAGACAACCAAGGCGGAGATTTTGCTTTGCAAGTAACCATTTTAAGCGGAACGCAACTATCAAACACCAAACTGCTAAACAAGTTAAACAATTTTATTTGGCTAGTTGCAGAGTTATGGCAAAAAATATCCTCCCAAGGAACTGAGTTACAAAATAAGTAAAGGCGGGAATTATCTATACTAGAAAAATCTCTGAAGCTAAAGCTAGGTTCAGGTTTAGGTTTAGCTGGAGTGTAACAGTTCACAGGAAAAAACTAAAAGATCATGATGGGATCCCATATCGAGAGACAACTGACCGATAAAACAAATAGAGTTATTAGTAAAAGAAATGATATCGTCATCCCAGTATTTAAGTAATACATATGCATTTTAGGAATTTTTGGAGTTAGATATACGACCTTACGTAAAACTGGAGACTGGATCACCAAATTAGATTCCAGAATCATTATTATAGCCGGTTGTCATCCCAATTTTTAAATCAAACAAATGGATTACCATTTATGTAAACGTTGACAAATAAAAACTATAGGGATATTTGAGTTTAAAATGGTCTCAGAGTAACAAAGAATGTCGACTGAAGTACCAATAAAAATGTGACGAATCTCGCCAATATTTGCGATTAAACTTTGCACCTTTAACCTTCTCTCTTTGTATTGGGGTCAAATTGACCCCAGTCGATTTTTAAAAGGAAAAGAGTTTCTTATTATTTAAATGGCCCATGCCCTTATACGATAGCCTCAACTAATATCTTATACAAGCAATACAAAGAAAAGCAGGCCCAAATTACAAGTAAATATGATAATTACGATAGTCTAAAATAAACCAAGCGCATTTATGTGTACTGGGGTCAAAATGACCCCAAGGTTTTTTTATCTACTATTTTCTATGTAAATCAGAGAATGACTTACTTTTTATCTTTATGAATGTATTACATATGTCTGTGATTGTTTGTGCAGTTTTTCTGCTAATTAGTAAGTGAGACTGATAGAGAAACTGCTCCGAACGATTGTTGAACGATGCTTCTGATTTAGTTTATTTTTGTAATTTAAGGTGCTTAGCAGTAAAAATAGTTAGTCCTTGTTGTAAATATAGTTATCATGGCGCGGAAAAGACAAAAGCGCTGTAAACTTTTCGATAAAGTTTCTATTCCTGAGGTGTCAGATGAAGAGGAAATAGCAAACGCAAATATTGATGTGGATTTGTTCGATTGGGACGAGAGTGAAAAATCTGAGCGATAAACATTACGATGGGGATGAGATTTTTGAGCCGATAAATTTTGATGATGAAAATTTTGAACTTGGCGCTCACGATCGAGGTAATGAACAAGAAAATGTTTGAAGTAGATGCTGGTAAGTGGTATTATGCCAAAAATAAAAAATGTATCTGCAAGTGGAGCGTAAATCTTAACGAGAAAGAGACGGCTTGATGGTAGAACCAGCGAAAAATAGCTTTTCAAAAAAACATTGGTGACTATTATCGTGGCTGAGGCACAGAAAAGCGGGGCACAGTTTTATAAAATGAATAGTAAAATAACAGTCTATATTTGGAATGATACTAATTTGGTGGAAATGTTTGCTCTGATCGATATTTTGGAACGAGTGATTACATGAATTATATCGCCTTGACAACCGCATATTTTATCGGGCTATGATATCCGACAGAAGCAGCTGAAAACCGCTAAATTGGCAGCATTCGGATGAGATGTATCGAAAATGTTCTTGGTAAACATTCAAGAACCTTATAAATCGAGGGAGATCTTCTTCCCGATAGTACATATCATCAAAACCAGGGACGTATGGAATTAAAATATTCTGCCTATACGACGCAAACGACTTTTACCGTTTGAACGCAGAATTGTATCCATCGGATATCTGCACCGTACGTCAACAAAGAAAGAACAATTGCCTTGACCAACTACTATACTACTTGTACTTTAGCCGAGCAACTTTGTAGAAAAAAACTTCATTAATTGGAACAATTAGGCAATTAAACCCGATCTTCCTAAAGAGTTTACTGGGAAGGGGGAATTGAAAAAAACGAGAACTAAAATCTTCAAAATTTTGTTTTGATAACAACCTAACATTTGTGAGTTTTGCTTTTATTAACTTTACCCGATGATAACGGAGTAGACCGTGATGGGGACGAGGAGAAGGTAGACTCCCTTGATAAACTAGTGAGAACCTATATATAAAAGGAAAACTCAACGATTCTCATTCGGAAAACATACTAAAGAAAATCGTTTCCAAAAGAATTGGTTATGCAACTGCTGCAGGCCAACTGGTTAAAGCTACTTAAAATTAAGCGGCAGTAATCGACCTAATATAGGTTATAGAGTGTTACCAATAAGACGGAAATCAACAGGCGAAGAAGTAACGACTAAGATCATTAGCAAGCGACGAAGATTTTTTTTTTTTTTTTTTTTTTTTTGTAATAAGCCATTTTATCAAAACTATGTCAAAATCCTATGCATATAGAATGCATCAAAAGATAAAAAATGGTTTGGGATGAAGATTAATTGGTATCAGTTGACTCACCTGAACAGAAACTTGACTAGTTAAAATGTGATTTTCTTTTGAATGTAATTATCTTTTCAATAAAAATATAAATTTGTAATAAAATATAAACAATTTTTCTTTACTCTCGCTACGGATTCTATAAAGTTACCCATGGGGTCAGATTGACCCCTATACACAGACAACGTGATAGTAAGCTATACACAGAGTGAAGGTTAAACTAGCGACATTTAACAATGACCTATCGACTAACCTAGATTTTAAAACTACATTGGAGTTGTTATAAGACATTTAAAATTAAAATCAAAACTCAAGTGTAAATACAACGTGGGCGTGATTTATGCGCAATGCTGAACGCTTCATCCGAAATGAACGAGATTACTGGAAATCTTAAACTAAAAGAAACAAAAAACCACGCAATGTAAAAAATGCCGAGTTAAAGTAAACAAAGGAACAATACTTAACCGTTGAGCCCCAATTTATGCCCCCGCAAAAACTGAAATTTTTAATATTTTTTTCGTATGATAAAAACAATTCTTAACTACCTTTTGAAAATATTGTTACCAATTCAGCTGGTAACAGGAAACGATTGCGACAAAAAGCTGAAATAGCATTTACTTAAATTTTGTTTGTTGAGTAAAACACAAACATATAAATGTGCCGATACAGCACATACTTATATTTTGTAATTAACCATATATTTATTTATTTTATTTATTTATTTATTGTGCACTTTTGAATTTACATAGTTTTCGGCACACTCTATTTTGAGCATCAGCTCATTCACAATAGAGTGTACCAAAAGAACTGGAACAAAAAATAAAAATAAAAAAAAAATAAAAAAATACAGCAACACTTTCACCAGTAGCAGCGCTAATTCCTAGCCTCACTTGAGTCTTTGCTTATATACATCAGCTTCTTTTGGCTTCACTCGATCATTGCCCTTGACCCTCAAACTTTACCGAACTTGTAAGAAAATGGACTTATAACGATTTCTTTATCTTACTCCACCTTGTCTGTTAGTTTTCGGGAAGATATCTGCATGGCTCGAGCGTATATAACGTTAAATCTGATACTTCCGTTTAGTAAAGTAAATTATAATATATAAACTGGAAATTTTTAATAATAAAGACATAAGTTATAAAATCAGTAAACATATCGCTTCTCATTGAATTAAACTATTTATTTAGAACTAGTGGACTAGCTCCGACCCACGGTAGGCGCACTAGTTTCTAAATAAACATTGGTCCTTCGAAACAAAAAACAACCAGCGATAAAAAACTAATAAACTAAAAAGCCAAACACCAACCGGCCAATAAGTTAATAAAATATACTTCGAATCCAGCAGAACTAATTAATTCATCGAAATTAAAGTGAAATAACAACCAGGGAAACCCAGTTTATCAGTCACAAAACAACCGGCCGTAATGGATGACCTACTTTGTCAACAAGACATAATTAAAGGGAAAATAGCTGAATTCGAGAGCAATTACAAAAAGGAAGGACCAGCTCGCAAGACGAAGAAGTATCTGGAAACGAAGATAGAACAATGGAAAGCTCTATACACAGAGTTCGTAAAAACAGACGAACAAATCTACGACAGTGATCCACCAATCGATAAAAGCCATCCATACACCAACCTAAGAGCTACGGTGGCATCAACATATTAAAAACTCATAGATGAAATGCGCGAGCTGTTAAACAATCCGCGACCGCTAACACCAACGCAATCGTACAACCAGGAATTCATACCGCCAGAGACGAACGAGTCTAACAATCATTTAGAACTAAACATCAAAATGCCGATAGATCAAAGCAGCAACAGTACACTCAACCAAATGCTACGACGACAGGATTTTAAAATAAGGGAATTGTACAGAGAAATAGCAAAGGCCAAAGATGTTTTGGAAGAAAAACAGGGCAAGCAAGCTATGCAAATCGCCATGCAGTACATGCAGCGTGCTATGAATCAAATAATCGATAGACATGAAGAGCTTTGTGTTGAGGCTTCAGACGATGACAATGAGAGGCTAGGATACTTCACAAGAGGGGATTATGAGGCGTTAAGAGAGAAGTACACAAAGATGGCAATTGAAATAAACACTGCGATAGAAGAAACACCAGCTACCAGTGGGATAACATCAGAAATAAAGCTGAAACCGATTGACATACCCACATTTTATGGAGATTACATGAAATGGAGTAGTTTCTCTGAAATATTCAAACGTCTGATAGATCAAAATCAAACCCTCTCAGATACACATAAAATAAACTATCTGAAAACCCATCTTAATGGAGCAGCAGCTAAGCTAATATGTCATTTGCAATCAACTGCTGACAATTATCAAATGGCCTGGCGTACGTTAAACAATAGATACAACAACAAACGCTTAATTATATCAGCTTACCTAAATACGTTACTAAACCAACCATCAATTAGTACAGAATCATCAGCCGCAATTAGGAATTTGCACGACACAACTAACGAGTGCATACACGCAATCAGAAGTCTAGGAATAAATGTCGAATCCTGGAATTCATTTCTAATCATCAGCTTATCGAAGAAATTGGACAATGAAACACGACGAATATATAAAAGTTCGCTCCAGAACCCAGCGGAATTCCAGAAAACCGAGGAATTTCTGAAGTTTCTTGAACAACGCTTTTAATCCTTGGAAGTATCGAGTAGCCCTAAAAATCAATCGCAACAACCAAAACCACAAGCAGTAAGACAAACGTTTGCCACAACAACCCTATGCGAGATTTGCATCTATTGTCAGATGAACCATACATTAGACCAATGTACACGGTTTAGTCAGCTGTCAGCAACATATAAAAACCAAATAGTGCTACTACACCATCTATGTAGAAGATGCCTATCATCAACACATCAAACGTACCATTGCGACCAAGAGATAAGATGCTCGAGCTGTAATGGGATACATCATACTATTTTGCATACGGCAAAGCCCAAAGTACAAACCACGAGCACGTCTGAAGTAAAAAACTTTAAACTAATAACAAACGTAAATCATGAAAAAGAACACGTGTTGTTAGCAACAGCAATGGTCAAATGTGCCAATCATAATGGAAGCCACACTACATTAAGAGTCCTGATAGACCCAGGGTCACAAGCAACTTTCATTACCGAGGAAGCAGTTCAAAGTTTGAAGCTTAAGGGGCAAAAAGTATATGCCAAAATAGCTGGAGTCGGTGGTCACAATATTGGGGAGGTAAAGAAAATAGTGAGCCTCAAAATCCAACCGGTCAGAGAATCGGAAATTTGAATTACACTTAGATGCTTTAGTATTTCAAAAACTCACGACATTGCTACCAGAACAACGGATACAAACTGAAGGCTGGGAACATCTAAACAACCTAGAGCATGCAGATCCAAATTAACACACCGGGCTCCATAGACATTTTGCTTGCAGCGGATTATTATCCAAAGATCGTATTGGGTGATATAATAAAAGGAAATCCTGAACAACCAATGGCGCAAAAAACCGAATTAGGATGGATCGTGTTCGGAAAATTCATCAGCCCAAGTGTCCAACATCACCACATAAAATTTATGATATCGTACATCGACTTAGAAAGTCAGTTAAAAAGATTTTGGGAGATTGAAGAAGTCCACGTAGAACGAGAACTTACCGATGATGAACAAAAATGCGAAGAGCACTTTCAAAAGAACTACAAAAGATTAGAAAATGGTGCATACCAGGTCGCATTACCATTTAAGAGCGACGATTTCAAAATAGGCGAAAAAAAGAAAAAAAGCCACAGCACGCCTCCTTCAAGTGGGAAAACAACTAAATAAGAACATCCAGATGAAGAATGAATATAAAAGCTTCATTGATGAATACATCCAATTGGATCATATGCAAGAAATAAACCAACGTGATGATGCAGGTAGAAACTACTTTCTACCACACCATGCCGTAATCAAAGATGATAGCTCAACAACCAAGCTTAGAGTAGTCTTTGACGCTTCAGCAAAAACATCAAATGGAATATAATTAAATGACCTACTACACACCGGCCCAACAATACAACAAACACTCGTAGAGATATTGCTACGTTGGAGAAAGCATAAGTACGTGTTTAAAGCTGACATCGAAAAGATGTTTAGACAAATAAAAATCCGTCCACACGATCAAAACTACCAGTTGATACTATGGAGAAACGACAAAGGTGGAATCACAACAAACAAGCTGAAAACAGTCACGTACGGAACAGCCTCGGCCACATATCTAGCCACAAGAGTGCTACACTCTGCTCTTCTCTACTGAAGATTTTTATGGAGACGATATATTGTCAGGAGCGAGCACGATCAAAGAAACTATAACAATTCAAGAACAATTAGACAAATGTTTGAGACAAGGAAACTTTAATCTGAGAAAATGGAGTAGCAACAACCAGAAGATACTAGAAAACATAGATACTGAGTATCGAAATAAAAACAACCACAAAATCGAAATAGGGGAAACTATTAAAACCCTCGGTATCTTATGGAATCCTACAGAAGATATTTTCCAATTTAAAATCAAACCACTAAATATCGAAGCACCTATAACCAAGAGAAGAGTGCTGTCCGAAACTTCCAAACTTTTTGACCCCATAGGGTGGCTGGCACCGGTTATAGTAAAAGTAAAAATAATTATGCAACAACTATGGCTATTAGGAATTGATTGGGACGCACAACTGCCCACTGAATTAGAAACAAAATGGATTTGCTATGCTACTCAATTGCAGACGTTAGAAAAAGTAAAGTTACAAAGATGGTTAAGTCACAACAGAGACAACACAGGCGAATTACACGCGTTCTGCGATGCATCAGAAAACGCATATTCAGCAGTAGTTTACTACAAATCCAAGATTGCAAACAACCAAGGCAAAGTAGTTTTAGTCACTGCGAAAACAAAGGTTGCACCGTTAAAATCCAAATTAACCATCCCTAGATTGGAATTGTGTGCAGCTGTATTACTGTCAAAATTAGTCAAGAAAACCAAACAAGCATTACAAGAACCGGATATAAAAACATTTGCATGGACCGATTCAATGATAACGTTAGCATGGATTAAAGGGAAACCTAATAGATTTAAAACATTCATAGCGAACAGGATAGTGGAAGTCCAATCCGTATTATCTCCGCTACAATGGGGCTACGTAAAATCCGAACAAAATCCAGCTGATTGTGCATCGAGAGGATTGAACCCTACCAGCTTAATAGATCACTCTCTCTGGTGGAACGGACCAAGCTGGCTCAGAGACTCCTTCGAATATGCCTTACAACCACAAATTGAAGAAACTACAGAGGAATCCATGGACGAAGTATGCGCATTGACTACTACAATCGAAGGTGAGAACATCATTTAGAAGCTGATAGAAAGATGGTCATCGTTTACAAAAGCAATAAGGAGTATCGCTTATGTTCTTAGGTTTATGAAAAGAACAGCTAAATCGTCATCAAGCTTTCTGACAACCAAAGAACTTAACGCCTTAACAAGGGGCGTGCTTAGGAACGTTGGACAAACACTATGGAAAACAAAGCGAATCAAAACTTCTTACCCTTAATCCGAAAATCGGCATCGACGGATTATTACGAGTGGGCGGAAGGCTTTCTAACGCCAGAGTGAGTTTCGACATTCAACATCCAATAATTATTCCTCATAAGGGTCATTTCACAATGCTGCTGATAGACTACGCACACAAGATGACGCTGCACGGGAGCAAATCCCTCACGCTTGCATTCATTCGCCAGAAGTACTGGATAATAAAAGGTCCACTAGCAGTAAAAACTTTTATCAATAAATGTGTAGTTTGCTACACACATCAAGCACGGACTATGAAATAACTGATGGGAGATCTTCCAACAGCAAGAGTAACTGCAACCAGACCATTCACTCACACAGGAGTAGATTATGCTGGGCCTTATCAGATCCGAGGCGCGCCAGGACGAGGTAACAAAAGCTATAAAGGATATTTAGCGGTGTTCGTCTGTTTTGCAATAAAGGCCGTTCACTTAGAAGTAGTAAGCAACTTGTCATCCGAAGCTTTTCTAGCGGCATTTAGACGCTTCACAGCACGTCGAGGTAATTGTTCGGACCTCTACAGCGACTGTGGCTCTAACTTTATAGGGGCGTCAAAACTGATGAGGAACGATCTCAGCGCAGCATTGAAACAACTACCCGAAAAGCTTGCAGAACAGCTTTCAAGGGATGGCACCCGATGGCATTATATACCACCAAGGGCACCGCACATGGGTGGACTATGGGAAGCTGCAGTTAAGTCCGTCAAGTATCATCTACGTAGAATAATTGGAGAACAACTGCTAATATTTGAAGAGATGACAACAATAGTTTGTCAAATAGAAGCATGTCTCAACTCCCGGCCTCTTCTTCCACTGTCATCAGATCCAAATGACTTTACAACTTTAACACCCGGACATTTTATGATAGGTGAACCACTACGAACGATGCCAGAACCAAGCCATTTAAATTAAAACATCAACAATTTAGCACGATGGAGACTTCTGCAGAAAATAACA
The DNA here is from genome assembly GCA_958295665.1 of Tipula vernalis. NCBI lineage: Eukaryota > Metazoa > Arthropoda > Insecta > Diptera > Tipulidae > Tipula > Tipula vernalis. The sequence continues at coordinate 377,320,286 of OY282558.1, read as the reverse complement.
CAAGAATTTTGGAAGGTCTGGTTAACCGAATACATATTGCTGTTACAGAAGCGAAGCAAATGGGATAAAACGGAACCTAATATAGCGAAAGGAGAGCTAGTACTCATTAAGGATGATGATCTGCCTCCAGGAAAGTGGCCTCTAGGAAGAATTCATGAGGTACATAGTGGTAACGATGGTTTGGTTAGAACAGTGACAGTAAAGAACACCAACGGAGGATTACTTAAAAGGCCAATTACTAAGATCAGTCGCCTGCCAATTGAGGACAATGAACAATGCGAGAAGATACCCTTGTCAGAAAAAACCCAAACAGACACAGTTGAAGCCAACGATAGTGCAAAACAACAAAAACGAGTGACAAGAGCAAGCACCAAGTACAAGCTGCTACTTCACACTCTTGCAATAATCTGTGCACTTGGAGTAATAACAACAGAAACACCTACACGATACAATATATCGAGATTCTCCTTCCATCCCGGGATCTACCTTGATAAAATTCAGCAAGGATGTCTAATCAACGGAGAATGGAGGATCATAACCTACTATAATCTCACTTCCTATTGGGCAGAACTAAACCACCTTGAGAACGCTGCTCGTCAACTAGACAATTTATGTTCGAACAGAACGCTTATACAACCAGTACACACTGATGCGTTTAAGTACTGTGAAGCCATTGTCTCACAGATAAAATCACTCCACGTCGAAGTTAATGAGCAAAACGAGGCATTAAACGCTTTAGGCGGAAACAAAATCACCCGTAAAAGAAGGGCGCCTTTCGATTTTGTAGGCACGATTGCCAACGAACTATTCGGGGTGCTAGATCAAAGGGATGGAAAAACTTACAAGGAAAGCATAGAAAAATTAAATGTCAACCAGCAGCACCACAAGGAATTATTACAAAACCAGATGTCGATATTAGAATCAACTATCAACATTATGAAACACACCCATGAGGAAACTACCCAGAAGTTTGAAGCATATAATCAAATTCTAACAACCATCCTGTTCCATGAAGAATTTACCGATCTAGCTATACACACAATGCTAGAGATGATGAAACTACGAAACTTTCAAACCACCATAATCAACACCATCACAGAAGTCCATCAAGGCACACTCGATCCCCTGATCCTAACTCCTCACCAACTTCAGGAGCAAGTAAAACAAATCATTCCTAACGTGAAACCAAGTCAGGTTATTTATATGCCATACCGAAAAGAAAATATAGCCGCCATCTATAAAATAGCCACCGTCAAAACCATAAAATAGGGGCAACAGTCATATTCGAGATCAAAATTCCATCAGTACAGATGACTCGATTTAACATATACCACTCTATGGCAGTCCCAACAATTCATCAGGAAGACTACATATACATCAAGCCATCTTCTGATTATTTATTGATTGCAATACAGGACAATAAATTTATGCAGCTCTCGTCCGAAGAACTGAATATTTGTACCAACCTCAATGACGAATATCTTTGCGATATACATCAACCGCTGAATTCATATCAATCAGATACAAGTAGCTGTGAGATGCAACTTTTCCAGCAGACCAGTGCCGTGCCTGCTAGTTGTGAAATCCACAGAATAAACATAACCTCGTTATGGATTCCGTTACGCCGTCATAACGCCTGGATCTTTGTAATCAAATCCAAGGTTATTTATAATGTGATTTGCGAAAGCGGCAGCGGAACGATTGAAATAAGAACCACCTTCATCCAAGGAGAGGGAATCCTAACACTAGATCCAAACTGTGTGTTGAAGGGAGAAACATTCACATTGGCTGGATACAGAGCATTTAACAGCAAATTGGAACTCTCTTTCACACCACGGTTTAATTTGAGTGATAAAATAATGTTAGATCATACCGTCAGAGTAAATCGAAGTTCACAATTCAACTCGGATATCGAAGCCATTGAAGAATCAATCCAAAATCAACAAAGAAATCTAAGTGCATCAACTACCGAAGTGAACATGCATTACGTTCATCACTATACAATATCTTCAGTATTATTATAGGAATATTGATGATCGCAGCAGCCATCATATATGTTAAGTACAGAAAAGCCACTCCGGCTGCAGCAGCTTCACTTCCAGGCCCGTAGATAATCCTTCGGGCAGCAACAACTAGGCCCCGGGAATATGTTACCAATTCAGCTGGTAACAGGAAACGATTGCGACAAAAAGCTGAAATAGCATTTACTTAAATTTTGTTTGTTGAGTAAAACATAAACATATAAATGTGCCGATACAGCACATACTTATATTTTGTAATTAACCATATAAATTAAACGTATATAACGGTTAATCTGATACTTCCGTTTAGTGAAGTAAATTATAATATATAAACTGGAAATTTTTAATAATAAAGACAGAAGTTATAAAATCAGTAAACATATCGCTTCTCATTCAATTAAACAATTTATTTAGAATTAGTGGACTAGCTCCGACCCACGGTAGGCGCACTAGTTTCTAAATAAACAAATATAAACTCTTAAAAAAATGTAGTTAAGGCCCTAGCCGTTCAAAAGTATCATGTATTTTATCTACCATGAATATGCTATTAAATCTACTGCCTGAATATTGACTGGACGTTTAATTAAGTAGGGTCCAGAACAATAAATCTTTTTGGTCGCAGTTCGAGGTGGCTTATCGCCCACATGGCCCTTCAATCAATAATAATAATAATCTACCAAAGTGCTGTAAAAGAATTCAAATATTTTAAGTCATTCAAACCGCGCGCCATGCGCCTTCATTCCCCTCTGTTTTGTTTCTTCCTTAAAATCTTTAATTAATTGGGTTTCTTCTGTAGAACAAAGGTTAAATCTACAAAAATTATTTGAACTTTGAAATTATCACGTGAAAACGAAAGAATAGAGCATATTATGTTAACATTTTTATTTTGAGATATCATATCAATTCCATTTAATTATAAAATTTTTAATTCACATACAATTGAATGTATAAGCTACTAATATTAAATATTAAACTGTACGACACACTTTCCGTAAAACATATAAAAGTTGAATTGCAATTATTTTTCAACAAATTACTTGTTTACTAGCTTTCGAGCACCGAACGCACAGTAGTGAAAATAAAAAAGAGAATAGGTAATTTTATTAGTTTAATGTTAACAAAGAACTAGTCCCGCTGCTAAAACAAAAAATTGGCTCTCGTTTCACAGTTTCAATAAAAATGAGCATTCAACAGAGTAAAGGAAATTTAAAATTAGAATTTGACTGAGTATAAGAAATTTAGATATTTTAAAATTTAGGGAAATTTTACAAATTTAGATGAAGGAACAGTAGATTTTAAATTGATCTGCTAGGACTTTAGAAATTTTTGAAATTTCGAAACTTAAATGTTATAAATTAACCTGGCAAATGCGGAAGGAAATTCAAAATATAAAAATTTTGAAATTTGTAGGTTTGGTTGGGGAAAGCAAAGCCTAATTTTACGACGATAAAATTCATTTACTTTCTTTGTTGCATTCATTACACAGAGAACAAAGTATTGTGCGTAATATTCAGACTCATTTTTTGGGTATGTTCTTTAAATTGAAATGCGTCTTTTTAAGACTGTGTTATTCAATGTTGAGTTGAAATAAAAAAAATTCGAACTAATCTTCAATATCGGAAAATTAAATTGAGGCACGAATTTAGCAAGGTTTAATAAAAAGATTTTTTTTTTTTAATTTTTAGTTTAATTAATTTTATGTAGCAGGTATTACGAATTTCACCAAACTTCGATAAATGTTGCTCTATGTGTACCACAAAATAATGCAAAAACGCTACAAAAATAAATAAAACATTAGATTATTCAGGATAATAAAGCCAGATAATTACGAATAAGGTGAAATTATTATGAGTTTACAGTTTCAGTTTCGAACTGATTACGAGGATTACGGAAAATGTAGTGTCAATCATCTCATCAGGTTGCAGAATTTCCTATAGGAAGTAATTAGGGTCTTCCTTTTTTATGGGTCACTTTATACTTTTGACCTTTTTGGGGATTTTTTAAGAAGAACAGAAAAATGAGGCAATATTTTTTTAATTTTCACTTTTTCGTTTAACTATTACCTATGTGTATGGATTAGGATTGTAAGTAACAGAAACACATTTGTATAACTCCAATTTTTACTTAATCATATTATATTAAATAGACAAAATGTGAAAATATATATATATATATAGAAAAATGTATCTTCCAGGTTTTGTACCAAGTTTATGTTATTGTTGTCATATCTCAATTTTCTTTATCTAAAACCACAAAGATATATATGATTTCACCTGTATACAAAAAAATATCATAAATCTACTTTTCATACATAAATATACATATAAGTACCGACCGAGGATACATAGATGAAACTGTAAATTCTAAATGGAAATTCATTTTCATATTCTATACTTACATATCCTTGAATGTTGTAAGTAAACCACAAGATTTTTTTGTATTTTATGGAAAAAAAAGAATGAAATTAATCATGATACCATATATTCGTTTACCATATGATGAAAGTTTCGTATGGCCAATAATAATGTATTCAGCAAACTACTTACTTATAAATTTATATTTTATAAACATACAATATTCAGGTCAAAACTATATTACCTCTATTTGTGGATCGTAACTCTTACTCGTAGAAGTAACAAAAAATTTGTTATATTATGGGGTAAGTCGAATAACTTCATTTAATAATAAATACATTTTTTTTGTTATTAAATAATATAAGTACGAATTTAAAGGGTATCCCGATTCTTCGCGATTCTTTTTTTTATTTACTTTGAAATGGTTATATATTTAACGGTTGCATTCCTGAAGAGAACAAAACTTGTAAAGGACAGAATATTTTTTTTTTATACACCCTGTAAATTTTCAAAGGCTATATTCTAAATAACTTATTAGAAGAAAATGAGAACGGTGAGAATAAAAGATAAAATTATATTGTTAGTTTGTATATCGGAAATCGCCTGTACAATTAGAAAAATTCTTATATCCTTCTTTCGGTTTTTGTTGTAGAAATTTACATATTTGCAATTGTAAATAGAAATTTCAAAATTAAAAGGATTTAGGTGAATTTATTGTACATTATGACAGACTATCCATTTATTATAACTATATACATATGTATGCTTATGAATTATGATTTCATTGGTATTATTATTACAAAGTGTTTTCGGGTAAGTCTGAATATGATAATGATACACAAGTAGCAGTAATATTTTTTTCTTATTATTTGGAATAAACTCTGACTGATTTTTTATGGTATGTTGATGGGAAATATTATACTATAGGCAGAACTAAATTAACTAGGGGTTATTCCCTGAAAATAGTAATCAATATGTAGGGCCAGAAAGAGTAAACGTTGTTGCGCAGCGAAAAGAAAACCCACTGCCGGCGACTTTGAGAGGTGTGCAAGTCGGCTCCCAGCCATCGATATCCATTTTCTGCAATGCTTCATAAGTAATGGACTCTGAAAACCCATTTGAAAGAAGTTTCATAGTACAAAGATCGCCAATATCTTCAGCTAGAATTATTGAGATAGAAAATGAAGAACTCCGACAACTGAGTTACATTGAAAAGATTACATCCAAGTTAGAAAATGAAAATCTCTATTCTATACAAGCAATGGAACCTAAAGAACAGGATGCTTTAGAGCTCCGCAGGAAAATGCTTTGCAAGTCAAGAAACCAGAGGAAGAGTACGATACAGAGTAAGAATAAAGAGAAGAATTAAGAAGCAGATTCTTCCGTATAAATCAAAATTTCGTATAACTCAAAATCAGCATAATTTACCCGATCAGAAAAACTAACCTATCAAAATTATGGAAAATTAACCACATAATTCAATCAATAATGAAATCGGTGACAATTTTTAATTTGACAAAAAATATGCCTGCAAACCATGCGCCTCGTAATAGATAACCGTGGGATGCCCAGTAGTAGGGTACTGTCCAAAAACCCTGTGGTATAACTACCCCAAAAAGCAATAGTAAGCCGAAAAACTTACTCACAAATTGTTCAACAGAAGAAAACAGTGAGTAATAAAGAAAACGGCCACAGCCCAATACTTCAACAAAGGACAATATTAAAAATAGCCGATTTTTGGCTTAACCGGGGGAACGCATAAATCATAAAAAAATCAATTGATTATTGTTAATTAACATTAGAAATGGCCCAGAGACGGAACAAAATACATTAGTTTTTACTTTAAAATTACTAAAAAAGTCAATTAGATTTGGGGGTTGTTCTTCACAAATAGGTGAAACTGATTGAGATGCTGCTGTACTGCTGTTCAAAGATGGTGATCTTATTGCCCAGTTCCTACCGTCATCATTTATATTTATAGAATCTCTATGAAGACTGCCAAGGCTTGCCTCAAAAAAGATATCATTAATACCTTTCTCAACTAAATTTCGTTGATTTGGTTCTAAGGTCAGCAGTTTTTCTCCCCAGGCCTTACAAATTGTTGGAATATTTTCGGCTTCTGATTTCTGAGGACACATATTGTTATCCAGAAACTTACAAGCTTTTTGAAGAAGCTCATTATGCGTAGCCGTTTTGTGTGGTTCGCTGCTTGTACCGCTGTGATTTTGGTGTTGGTGCTGCCATAATTGATGAACGGGATGCGGAAGGCACTAGTATTGGTGATCGTTCCCGGTTACCGGTACTGTCACTTCGTCTAGACTAAAAAAATTATTAATTTGTAAATATAAATTTCTTTATTTTCTTTGTACTAAAGTACACCTTGTTTATTTGCTGCACATTTTCGTTTACAGGCTGCTCAAACTTATCCAAAAATTGGAGGGCAAAAAATACATACGATATTGGTGTATATACCTCATCCGTTCCGTTTCCTGATCGTTTTGATATTAATATTTTTTTCAGCTCTTTCCTGTTATCGTTCTGAGCGTATTAATTTTGCGCCTGACGTCGGCGCGATTAGCTGTTGGCTTTATTTTTTTTATAAATAATTAGAAGTTTATCTAACGCGTTATTTCGCTTTGTTTTATTTATATAGTTGGGGTTGGTTGGGTAGTTACAAACCTCCAGAAGCGTCGCTTTTACCCGAACATCGGCCGACGACGTCATCATACAACAAACATACAATGTAGAGCCAAAACACAACAAAGTAAATGCTATATTATAAAGGAAGCATAAATTATGGTAGACTAAACAAAATCATAAAGATCATATATTAAATTGCACACCGCACCAACGCAATAATACAAAGATGAGCATTTATGCACAAAATGCATAAAGGCACATATATTATATATATAATTTTTATCTTAATGTAAACATTGAAATATGTATAAAAACTAAAAGAAAAATCCAATAGATTAGATTTATATTCAGAAATTCAAACTAAAAACATTATATTAAGTTTATACTAAATAAATAAAGATACGTATGAATCTTAAGAGATTCATACGTTTATAAAAATAAATTAATTAAGGTACGGAGTACTTAATTGGCGCAGCCGGTAGGATAGGTAAAGAATTATTTATAATTCACCCTACTGCAATACCTATCCGTAATATACAAGTGAAAAGTGAATTAATAATAAAAGTTCGACGGTTTATCGGACCAAATAAATATTAAACACGCCACAATAAAATCTTTATAGAAATACTAGTGTAAACTAGCAAATATTATTCAACGATTTATTGGATAATAAGTTGCAATTAATAATAATAAAGAAAAACATTACACAATTATATCAGTGAAAGTCTATAATAAAATATACGACGGTTTATCGTATACTAATAAAAGTGGACTAATTCGAATATATCGAATACGTAGTGCTGAGCTGGAAAATTTATTTTCCAGTCTAACGTGTAGTGAAAATATATATATACATACATATAAAAAAAAAAAAAGTTCTACATTACCACCTGGGGTATATACCAGAACAGTGAAAAAAAATAAATAAATAAAACCGGGAAGTAAAATCTCTAAATGAGACACACCTTGATCATCTTAGCTTTGACTTGGTAAGTGAATTTAACGATTATACGAAATATACTGAATATAAACTCCTTCCCAAAATCACACTAATATATTAAATAAAAATAAATTTTTAACATAATTATTAAATCCTATATAAATTTAAAATGGCTGAAGAACAAGCAGAGAATAAAATCATTAATGAAAAAGTAAATAAAACATCGATCATTACACGAATGATCAAAGATGTCCCTTGTTATGATGGAAACCCTTCAGGTCTCCACAATTTTATTAGTCAAATGGAAGATTTCATAGAAATGGCAAAACCAGAAATGACAGTTTATCCAGAAACAGTAGTTAGAGCTATTAGAAATAGAGTAATAGGCAAAGCATCAGATGCTCTCGACTTATACGGCACTCCCAACAAATGGGACAATATTAAACATGACCTTACAGCACACTTTGCAGACAGAAGGGATGAAACAAGCCTCATCCAAGAACTCCACAGTATCTCTCAAGGCACTGATAAAATCGAAGATTATTTTGCTAAACTATCATCTATCTTAGGATCCTTAAAGAATTGGGCAAAACAAATGAAATACCCACATTTGCACAAAAAAGCCAATGGTATGACAAAATGGCTCTAAACATATTCATTAATAAATTACGTGAACCATTGGGTTCCCATGTCAGATCTATGCAACCCCTAACACTAGTAGATGCAAGAACAATATGCATGAGAGAGCAATCCCTCTCTACCCTAAGATATTCAAATAGACCCCCAGTCAATACAAAACCACCAATACTTCCTTTACGGAACAATTTCGGTAATAACAGTTTTAACCCTCAGAGGTTTCAAACATATCAACCTCCACAATATAGACCTCTAAACAATCTTCCCCCAAAACCAAATTTTAATAATAATTATAAAAATCCCAATCAATACTATAATCATAAACCCTTTACGCCTCAAAAACAAATCATGGGAAAACCAGAACCCATGGATACAACATTTCACACAAACAAATTCAAATACCCCACTTTCGGGCAACGCCCTTTTCAACCTCAATACCCAAATCGATTACAACCAACAGGACCTCCACGGTACCAAGTTGAAGAACTCAACTGTAATGAATATAATGAAGAAGAATATATCTCAGAAGAATATTACCAGCAGGAGCGTAATATAGAAGCTCTAATTGAGGAAACTACAGGTACCGAGATCCCCATCGTAGAAATAGAAGAGGATCAGGATTTTCAATTAGACACACCCGAAACGCAGGTTACTTAAGGCTTCATAATAATAATAACAATCTAAAGGGAATTCAATTACCTTTTATCACCATTCATATTAATAATAAACCAGCAAAAATGCTTATTGACACAGGTGCAAATCGATCCTTTATAAGACCAGATTTAGTTAGTCAAGACCAAACCAAAGAAATAGATCCCATCAGGATTTCTACATTGTTTAACAGCACAGAATTAAACTTAGAAGCAACTATCGAAGTAAAAGAATTTAAACAACCTCTAAAGTTTTTAGTGTTTCAATTCCACACTTATTTCGACGGTTTAATTGGTATAGACCTCATGACTCACTTGAAAGCAGATGTGAGTTTAACTAAATCATTAATTATTACACCTGATTTTAAAATCCCTATCGAATATAAATTTAATTTCGTCTCTAGACGACACACTTGCCTCCCTAGGAGCAGGACCCCAATAGAAATTCCAGTTACTATTAAAAATGGTGATATATATTTATTACCCACTCAATTACCAAATGGGTTACTAATTCCAGAAGGAATTTATACTAGTTCGGAACATTACATTAAAACCAATGTAATTAATTATTCTCCAAGAATAAAAGAATTTCTAATAGAAGCTCCCTTGCATTGCAAAGCTTTGGAAGAGCATGGAGATGTACATGAAGTTAACTTCTGTCATTCCACACAGTCTAACGAGGACATAACTAATCTCATTAGAACTGAACACCTGAACGGTGAAGAAAAACATGCTATCTTGAAATTAGTAAAGGAATATGAACATATTTTCCAGAAAAGTGAAACATCACTAAGTTTCACAAATCAGATCAAACACGATATAAAATAAAAAAACGACACGCCAATATTTACTAAAACATATAGATACCCGTTCATTCATAAAAAAGAAGTGGAAGAACAGGTATCCAAAATGCTTACACAAGGAATAATTAGACCTTCCTTCTCCCCCTGGAGCTCTCCAGTGTGGATAGTACCTAAGAAGGCTGACGCCTCAGGTAAAGTAAAATGGCGTATGGTAATTGATTACCGCAAATTGAATGAACAAACTATAGGAGATAAATATCCAATTCCTAATATATCCGACATACTAGATAAGCTAGGTAAATGTCAATATTTTACTACGCTAGACTTGGCATCTGGATTTCACCAGATAGAAGTAAATCCATTGGACCAAAGTAAAACAGCGTTCAATGTAGAATTCGGGCATTACGAATTCATCCGAATGCCCTTCGGTTTAAAAAATGCTCCTAGTACATTCCAGAGAGTCATGGATAATGTACTCGGGAACCTTCAGGGTACCACATGTCTATGTTACATGGACGATATAATAATATTCTCGGTAAGTTTACAGGAACATATAGAAAACCTCTCGAAAGTGTTCAATAGACTAGGAGAAGCCAACTTAAAAATACAACTCGATAAATCTGAGTTCCTTCATCAAGAGGTGAGCTCCCTGGGACATGTAGTAACACCCAAGGGAGTAAAACCAAACCCCGAGAAAATCTAGGCCGTAAAGAACTTCCCGATACCAAAAACAGAAAAGCAAATCAAGAGTTTTCTTGGTTTACTAGGTTATTACCGGAAGTTTATACCAAACTTTGCACAATTAACTAAACCAATGACTAAATATTTACGAAAGATAGAAAAACTTAACGTTAATGATCCTGAATATATTAAAAGCTTCGAAAAATCAAAACAAGTATTATGTGAAGAACCCATACTCCAATATCCAGATTTCTCACAACAATTTACGTTGACTACAGATGCTAGCAATTATGCGCTGGGCGCCGTTCTGTCACAAGGACCAAAGGGATCCGATCTACCTGTTTGTTATGCAAGCAGAACATTATCTACAACTGAACAAAATTACTCCACCATCGAAAAGGAGCTACTTGCCATAGTATGGGCAGTAAAGTATTTCAGGCCATACCTTTTTGGCAGACAATTCAAAATTGTCACTGACCATAAGCCACTTACCTGGCTATTCTCACTTAAGGAACCTAATTCCAAACTAGTCCGATGGCGACTAAAATTGGAAGAATACGATTACGAGATCGTATATAAAAAGGGTATCCTAAATTCTAATGCCGATGCATTATCTAGAATCGAAGTAAATAATTCAGAAACATCATCTGATGACACTACAAATATGCTATCCACTAATCAAACACCTATCCCTGTCACTCAAAATAGTATAAATACATTTAAAAGGCAATTAATCATCAAAATATCAAATGTGAACGAACCCATTGTCAAGAAGCAAATTTTATTCAAAGATAAGTTAAGAATATCAGTCTGGTTACCAGAAAATAACAGAGGATTAGAGACAAGAATTAAAGATTGCATACGATCAGCTACAGGTAGGCAACAAAAAGACGTAACATGTATATACACATACGATGAGTCCACATTTGAACTCGCTAAACAAGTATATCTTAAGATGATAAATCTGAAACCTAGATCTACAGAACCAAGAGTCAGGTTAGTTAGATCTAAATCATTCTTGATAGACATAGAAGATCCAGTAGAACAGGATCAGAAAATACAACAGGTCCATGAATTAAATGAACACAGAGGAATAAATGAAAATTATGAGCAAATAAAAATGACTCATTACTTTCCACATTTAAAAAGCAAAATACAAACATACATATCCAAATGCGAAACATGTCTCAAAACCAAATATGACAGACAACCCCCTCAGATACAATTATCCTTAACGGAAACCCCCAAAAAACCACTGCAAATCATACATGCAGATATATTCCTTATAAATGGCAATACCTTTATCACCATTATAGATAAATTTTATAAATTCGGAGCTGCATATCCTATACCTCAGAAAAGTGGTATTCACATACAACAAGGAATAAAACAATTCATAGCATCCCATGGCATTCCTATGAAATTAGTAACAGATAATGAATTATATGTGCCAAATGAAATAAAAAAATTGGTATCTAAGTATAATATAGAACACCACGTTACAACCCCATATAATTCTACAGGAAATTCTCCAGTAGAACGTTTTCATTCCACTTTAACAGAATTATGTACTATCGTACAACTAAATAATCCTAATAATTCAATGATTGATACAATGCAATCCGCAATCATAGCATACAACAATTCTGTACATAGTGCCACTAAGATGACACCTTTTGCACTCCTTAACGGACATTATTATCCTCATACCCCAGAGTTTGGTACCGAGTTAGAATACGCTGTACAGAAAAAAGAAATGTATGACACCATATACAATAATATACATGAGAAAGTATTAGTACAGAAAAACAAATTAATAAATAAATTAAATAAAAATAGGAAACCGAATATTGACATTCCTGTTAATGCAACAGCATTTGTTAAAAGATTACGTAGAGGTAAAACTACTCCAAAATTCTGCAAAGTAATAATTCAAAAGAAAATGAAAGGACCTATATATCTAACTAATAAAGGCAAAGCACATGTAAATAAAATTAAAAATCCCTTACAGGTTGCAAAGCAGCCAAGGACAGAACCTGAAAATAACCAGACTACAGGACAACAAAGGGATCATTCCCACACCTCAAGGTCAAGAGTTCATCCAGGAAACCCATAAAAAGCTAATACACGTCATACCACTACAACAATATCAAGACACTATTAACCTGTCTAGACATATGCTAGAAAGAATATTAGGAACCATAGATAAAGATAACAAAGTACTGTTAGACAATAAATTCATAATTATATCCGCTAAAATAGATATGGCTCAACACAAATTAAATAATATCTTGCCTAGAAGACTAAAACGAGGACTCATTAATGGTTTAGGAACTATAATTAAAGACATAACGGGAAATTTAGACGACAATGACTTAAAGGACATCCAAAATGCTTTAGAACAAATACAGAACGGACAGAACGAAATCATACAAAATAATAATAAACAAATCAAGATTAACGAACAGTTAGCCACTAGAATAGAGAATCAAAATAAAAATGTTCAGAATAATCTTAATGTTATCAATAACACACTTAATAAATTAGTAAGTAAAATAAATGGATATACAGCTTTTATAATAATGGACTCTCAGTTATATAAATTAGAACATATTTCTTCAGAACTTAACGATCAGTTGGACAATTTACTAGACATTGTAGCTTTTTCTAGAAATCGTCTAATTTCCAGGCATTTATTAAATGAAGAAGAATTAAAATTTATTATCGAAACAATGGACCAAAATCATGTCACTATTCCACATGAATTAGCCATATTGAATTTATTGGAAGTCAAAGGAATCATTAATCATGATAATTTACTTATATATATCATTAACATACCCATTTTTAACCCAATGACCTTTCAATTATACCAAATAACTGCCATTAACATGCAAAATAAAATCCTTTATCCTAAACCTCCAAACCATTTAATCCTAAATAATTATCAGTATATGGAATATAATCCAAACCAATGTCAAACTATCTACGGAGTATACTATTGCCAACAAACCAGTATATTGCCAAACCGAAACACTTGTATACCAGCTATAATAACACAACAAAAAGCTGTATGTAATCATACAATTATAACTATGGAAGATCAAATAATACAATTGGACGAAAAATCATTATTCATATCACCAAAATCTGGAACGACAATAGAATTTAACTCTAATTGCACTAGAGATACTAATAAAATCGATACTGAAACCATCTTCGAATATTCCGGTTGCTACATTCAAATAAATGGGAAAACATACAATAACGCCAACAATGTGACGTTCAAGTATCAACTCAGCCAGCTTCCTTGGAATGAAATGGAAATACAGGAAACTATACCCAACATAAATATTCATGAAATTAATAATTGGACTTTGGATAATTTAAAGGAACTCCAAGAAAAACATCTGATACACCAATATCATCATGCTACGCAATATTCTTTACTAACTATTATATGTATCATAATCATAATAATTTACCTTATATATAAATACAGACCTACATGGATACGTAAACTTCATCAAAGTGTACGTCCCAATCTTTATGGGGAGAAGTTACAAACCTCCAGAAGCGTCGCTTTTACCCGAACATCGGCCGACGACGTCATCATACAACAAACATACAATGTAGAGCCAAAACACAACAAAGTAAATGCTATATTATAAAGGAAGCATAAATTATGGTAGACTAAACAAAATCATAAAGATCATATATTAAATTGCACACCGCACCAACGCAATAATACAAAGATGAGCATTTATGCACAAAATGCATAAAGGCACATATATTATATATATAATTTTTATCTTAATGTAAACATTGAAATATGTATAAAAACTAAAAGAAAAATCCAATAGATTAGATTTATATTCAGAAATTCAAACTAAAAACATTATATTAAGTTTATACTAAATAAATAAAGATACGTATGAATCTTAAGAGATTCATACGTTTATAAAAAATAAATTAATTAAGGTACAGAGTACTTAATTGGGTTCCATAGTTCCGGCATAGTCTCATAAGATTCTATAAAATTTCTAAGATCGTCGACATCTTCGTTATTCACCACGTTTGACACGATTTCACTTTCACATGATTCAGATGGTTCTTCAGATGGTTTTTCAGATGGTTCTTCAGATGGTTGAATTTTATATCCGAATTCTTCATACAAATCGAATACAATATTGTCATCACACGAATTATCCATATCCATATTTATAAAATTATATAAATGTGAAAATGCCGAGTTCTAAAACCTAACTCTACTTTTTAACGACCTAACCAAAAATTTACTGAAATATTTTTATTTTATTGGATTAATCATCCACAAAACTAATTAAAATGTGAAAATTCTCAAAAACCCATATAACAATGAAAATATAATTTCTATATTATTTTTAAAATAAAAAAATATAAATCCACTTTGTAATCTACGTAATACGCGCCTAATTTTTTAATGACAACTAGTAGTTGTCGAAACGGGCAACAGAGTATGTAATGAAGCAGTAATGACGCGAAACCTACACACGGTCAATATAATTGACAATATCCCCACCAATCACCAGTATTGATACATCGATATCAGAATTTCCGGACTCGCATCATTACCGATCATCATTATTAATTTCTACAACCTACACGATCAATATTATTGTCATTACCAAACAGTATTGACAATAGTAATGATTGTGTAAAGGCCGCTATTGATAATAATAATTATTGTTGAGAAATTCGTTTAACTGATAAAATTGTTTGGAAAGGATTCGAATAAAAAATACGCCAATCTAAAGAGCAATGAGTAACTGCAAACATCTCTATTAAACCTTAAAAATTAAAAAAGCAATTCTTAAAGACTGATGGTGAGCTTATTTATTATATTTGCTTGAATATTTCGGGAGAATGCGTAGGGCCAGACTAGTATATTAGATATCAAGGGCACTAAAGTTTTGATATTAGCGTGATTACTAGCACAAGTGCTAGTTTCTAAAGTTTTTCGCCCATGTTGCTTACAAAATCTTTTTTTTTTGTCTGCCTAGACGTAAAAAGAGTAATGAAAATTCCGTGCCAAGTTAACGTCTGAATTTTACGCTCGGGAGTGCAAAAGAATGACAGATTATAGTCAAAATAAGAAAAAAAACAAGTAAATAAGATCCAAGATTTTACTGAAAATTTTTTTTGATAACTCTTCAACATAAAATAATATTTATTAAAACTAAATATTCTTTATCAAATAATGTTTAAAGAAATTATAAAATATTTTAAAAGCATTTAAAAATGTTCCATGAAAACAGCATTTAAACATTTAAATGGGCTTTTATATTTTCTATTTATTAGCTTGTTCTTAAAATTTTTGAGAAATTAAGGGTTATGTGTGCTAAGCGCTAATAATTAATTCTAGAATTTTTTATTGTATTTTGTTTTAGAAATAATAAAATAAGCTTTATTATACAAAAAATTGGTTTGATTAAATAAACAATCCTTTGAGTTGTTATTAAGTCAAACTTGCAAAAACTATTTTTATAACATTTTCTTTAACATTTTCTCAAAAGATATTTATTGGTACCTTAAATATTTTTTTTAATTAGGTTTTCGGAAAATAATAATTGATGGAAAATAAAAAATACTTTTGTCTTTAATCATAATTTATATAAGTGATTCGCAAAATATACAATACATTATTATCAAAAAATAAAAAAAAATATTTAAAACTTTTCCTTTTTTTAATAAACTCAATTATTTTTAATTTACTTAAGATTTTACTTAGCTTTTAATTAATCATTTTATTGAACTTTTTTAAAATACAATGTCGAGTTTGCAATAAATCTCTTGCCAAAAGGAGACGTGGATCACATTTCCACGAAGTTTCAGAAAATCCTCTTGAATACGAATGCACAAAGTGCTACAAGAAAAGAAAACGTCAGGATAGTACTGTTAATAATCATCCTGATGACGAAATATCAGAAGCTTGCTCTATTGAATCAGTTAATGATGACGTTGCAAGGATTCAGTTAGTTGACAATAATAAAATAGTTTTAGACATTAAAAAGACGAGCAAAAATCATAAAATCTGTTTATTTGGTTGTGAAAATAACATAAATCTTAGACGGCTCAGTAAAGAAGAATGTGTTAACATTTTTGTAAAAACCGATATTTATGTACCGTATGGTAACAGAATCTGTAATGGTCATGAAACTAATCATGGAATTAAAATTCCTGAAAACTTCGTTGATAACCAACCAAATGCATCTATGAATTCGGAAGAAGTTAAATCTCTTTTATACACCTTAAAAAATATGGTTATTGAGGAGCGTGAAGTAAAACTGAGGCCTCGATCTTTTTTAAAAATGCAACTAACAGAATTACATTTTGAAACTGGCGTAAATCATGACTCTTTTAAAATATTATTAGATTTCATTAAAGATATACGAACCCATAATAATGAGATGGCTCTAGGATTATACTTATCTCGAATTAGAAGAGGATACACTTTTGAAGAGTTGCAAAATAAATACAATTTTACCAGGCAAACAGTAAGTAACTACTGTGCAACCATTCGAAATGTTTTATTGCAGGCTTTCAGAAAAAAATATTTAACTTTTGCTGAGTCTAGAGATTCTATAATTTCTAATCAAACAGAAGTTTCAAAGATTCTTCAAACAGGATCTGCTGATAAAGGAGCCATCATATTTGATGGAACTTATTTGAAAATTGAAAAGTGTTTCGATTTCCAGTTCCAGCGAAAAAGTTGGTCTGTTCATAAACATTATAATCTTTTAAAGCCAATGATGGCGGTTTATCCTAATGGAAGAATCGCAGGTGTATGTGGACCATTTCCTGGTAGTGAAAATGATGCCACGATCCTTAACAGACTATTAGAATGGCCAATTTGGACACAATTTCAGAATGAAGATGTTTTTATCGCAGACAGAGGCTTTCGTGACTCAGTGGAAGAAATACAAAAAAAAAGGTTTTGTAGCTAGGATTCCAGCATTCTCTGATCATAAGAAGCCACTTACAGTTGAACAAGCAAATATATCCAGAATAGTGACAAAAAATCGTTACATAACTGAAGTGGTGAATGGTAGAGTAAATAGGAAAAATCATTATTTCGAAAATACAATACGGAATAATGTTGTAGAAACAGCGTATGATGATTTTGTAATTGCATGTGCCATCTATAACCTAACATTCACTCCAGTTGTTAGTAGCGATTTTGATATCAAAATAGCGAAAAAAATGATTTCCTTGTTAAATCAGGATAATATGCTTTCAAAACTAGTATCAGATTTGAATTTGCATTTGCGCACATCATCATTTGAGCGAATGGAATCTACTTCTTTTGATGAGTTTCCGCGTCTTGAATAGCAAGACCTTGAATTTTATGGTTGCGGTACATACCAATTAAAAATGGCACCTTACTATTATTCAGATCACTTAAATAAAGACGGAGACTTTGAATTTTTTGTTTCCAAAGAAAATCTAAATATTAATTATGAGTCATACAATAAAAATATTGACCCTAAAAATGCTCTACTAATAAAAGTACGAGTCAACTCAAGACACTCTTCAAGCACGAAATATTTTGTTTTTATTTTGATTGATAAAATGAAACAATCAGTAGATGCCATAATAAGACATACTTGTGGTTGTAAAGTCGGGAAAAGAGTTGTTGGATGCTGTTCTCACGTAATGCTACTTTTATGGTTCTTTGGATTCGCAAGATATTTGCAGCATATTCCAACAGCACCAGATCATTCAGAAGTTTTTGACTTAAGTGATGATGAAAATCCTAGTGAACCAGAAGAGAACTCTGAATAATACAAGTTTAAGTCTAAAAGTCTTAAAATTAGAATAAAATCGAAGTGTACATAGAAAAAAAACTTAAAAAATAAAAAAAAAATAAAAAAAAAACGTGGAACGTAAAAAGGATCGCCTCCTCGTGGTGCGTTCTGGAAAACAC
Source organism: Tipula vernalis (assembly GCA_958295665.1). NCBI lineage: Eukaryota > Metazoa > Arthropoda > Insecta > Diptera > Tipulidae > Tipula > Tipula vernalis. The sequence continues at coordinate 377,301,595 of OY282558.1, read as the reverse complement.
AATAAGTGGCCGAATGGTCCTTTTTACTAATTTTTAATATAATTTTTTTGTTTGTTAACAGATGTATACTTTGAAATACACTATACTAAGGTTACTTTAATTCGACGATTTTCAGGTACTAATCACTTCTAAGGTTCATTTATACTATTGCGACCCGAAAAATGGGCGCAAGGATAAATTGCCATTTTTTCAGTACGCGCTCGCAAAGTGAGAACAATTGGCGCTATTTTGCCATTGAATGGGCACTTTTACAGTCATTTATCACTTTTTATATTGACATACTGTCTGTTCAAATCATTTTCAAGCATTTTTTTCATTTTACACGAATTTTATAACAATAATTAATGATTATCAATTTAAAGCTATTTAAGGGTAGTTTATATAGGTTTAGGGGTAGTAGCGACATTTCCCCAGCTATCTGACGTATTTCTGGGCCATTTCTAATGTTAATTAACAATAATCAATTGATTTTTTTATGATTTATGCGTTCCCCCGGATAAGCCAAAAATCGGCTATTTTTAACATTGTCCTTTTTAAAGAATACAGAGGGCCTTAAACTTAAGGCTACTAAAACATGAAAAAAGTTTGGACGCCTTAAATAAGCGGTTAAATAAGTAAGAAACAGTGAATGATATGAAGATATATGGTATAACACAATTTTAATGCAAATGGGGTGCTGCAACAAATTCCAGGGTTTAAAATTTTCCTCTGTGTCAAAGTTTTAAAAAGTGATAACTAATATCTCGAGTTATCACCTTTTAAATCTTTGACGCAGATACAAAAAAGATATGTAGTTTGTTTGCGATTTTAATGTTATTCTGCTATAATATGCTATTTATGTATGTTTACGATTTTAATGCTAAAAATACCTATTGGGGAAACCAACATATTGGCTAGCGGATCCAAATAAGATGCATGTAGTTATGACACTTAATTTGAAAAAACTAACAAATAATAAAATTAACTGTGATCTCTTCCGGGACACCTAATCGTGGCCAATACTGAATTTCAAGTACCCCAAGTGAGGGCCCTGGTTAGATAAAAACGGATGGCGCGAAAAATCTGGCAGAGGAACCTAACATCACAAAGCAAATTGCGATTTAAATATTTAAGCGATAAATTAAAAAACCCTATCAAAGAAATCATAAATTTTGAACACTACAAATTATAAAGCTTTCCGATACTAAATTTGACAAATAAAATTTAAAAATTTTAAAAGATACATTAGTGCTCAAACATTATACCGGAAAAATTAATAAAAATGGTAATTTGCAAAACCAAAGAAATGTTCACAAAAATTATATATCTAGACCAGGAAATTAAATCACAAACTTTTTGGCCATTCCATATACATATATAAAGAATTATAAGTTTAAAATTGTGGAATGTGTAGCCGCCACAAGCATAAATGGAAATATTTTTTCCAAAATTAAATACATGGCACCTATAAAAAAACAATCAAATGTGATTCATAAAGTAAGTTGTAGTTGCAACGCGACGTATACCGGACACACAAAACTTCTTTTTGGAAAAACGAATTTAGCAACACAGATTTAACACCAATAAAGATCTAAATTCAAATATTAGTGCACTTACACGTCACCTGAAAAATTTAAATCAAACAATCAATTTAGAAAACGTCAAAATTATCGATAAGCAAACCAATTTTAAATCAAGCACAATTTCCATTAATATTTTAGAAGATTATGTTTTGTATCAGCAACTCTTGTATGATTTTTGTCTTACACTCATTTTATTTTTATTCAATTGTGCAATATTTGTATATAGCTATGTACCTGAAAACGCTTTTGCCAAGAAAACCAAATTTTTTTTCGGAAAATTGTCAAGTTTCAAAAAATAAAACAAATTTTGATTGTTTTATGTGTAATTTTTATATATTTTTATATTTTTCAACCAGTGCCAATACAATGCTTTAGAAAACTATCCTGAATTGAAATTGAAAGCTCAAGGTTAAATAAGTTAAAATAAAGAGCCCCATACCATTAAATAAATATGATTTTTACAGTATAAATTCAACACTTAAAGACACTCTTTGGGCTCCAAGACACTCTTTGGGCCCCACATAAAAGTTTCCCTGATAATTTTTATATGAATAAATTTTAGCTAGAGCGTTTCCCGTGCTACCCACATGAAACTTGACCTAATGATTTTTCTAGACATAATTGTTGGCTAGGCATACGAATTGAAAAACTTTCAAGAGTTGACACTTGAACGGTGGAATATACACAAATTTTGAAATTTTATATGGGTCTTTGATTCAAACGTATTTTTTTTTTTGGGTTTCCAACGTGAATGCTCTCATAACATTTCTAGGGATAACTGTTAGCTAGCAACACGAATTGAAATACTTTCCAGCCATGCTGTTTGAAGGTTTGAATTTATAAAAAGTTTCAAATTTATATGGGCCTTTGATTCACACGAATTTTGCCGGGCTCCCTTCATGTAACTTGACCTGATAATTTTTGTGAGGATAACTTAACGTAAAATTCTTATTGTGAGCAGTGGCAACCCAAAATGAGCCAGTGGTATGCCAATATGTCCGAAATGGTTTTTTGATGAAAATTTACATTAAAATGTTCTCTTCTTGCATGTAAAATTATAAATTTAGTTTGTTATTTTACACTTCGTACCAATGCAATGTATAGTTAATAGTTGAAATTAACACAATGGGTTTCATTTAACGAAAATTTGATTTAAACTAAATTTATTTTAAAATATTCTCTTCCTGCATGTAAAATCGTAAACTGATTTTACAATATAATGCAACTAACCCTGCCTATTTGTTGGTTTTTAAAAGAAATGTTATAAATTATTGGATTACCGAAGTCAATTTGAATAAGCCACAGTTGATTTAAATGAAGAAATACTTCAGGTGGCATATACCTGCACCGAAAGCGCCTTGTAATTAGTTAGTGAAGTTAGGTACGGCAGGCATATAATAGAAGGTTATATAATTTGTGCCGAAATTATTAATGCGAATTAGTTCAATTATAAAGTGATTTTAAAGAGTTTTGTTTGACACATAGTGTTTTTTATTGTGTGGCTTTCTATATTTTAAGGTGCAAACCCGAATGCAACATCTTTAAAACACGTACTTTTTTCATATGAGCGATAGAACTAATCCAACAGAAGCCGAGGTAAATAGGGATGACTAGAACATAATTGTAGCTCAACCAAGACTTTGTCTTTTTTTAAGCAACAATACAAGAAATAGAAACAATTAAAGTTTAGAGTTGTTGCATGGATTATTTGAAATATTTTTGATGAAATCAAAAATTTTTAAAATTACAACTAAATTTTACAATTGAATTTTTGTTAGAGATATGAAATGTTAAAGGTTTTGAAAGATTTGTTATCAGTTTTTGATTTTTTAAATCAAATTTTAAACGTTGATATAATCGTTTGCCTTTAAATTTAATAGAAGACACCAAATAATTTGTTCGACGTGGAATTAAAAAAAACATGTTTTTGGCAAACCAATGGCATCTATCATTTTGTCCAAAATTAATGAATTTTTATCATCCATTATGCCAATTAATAGACAATTTTTATTTTCTATCAACAAACTAAAATAATTGACTGAAAAAATCTAAAAGGATAAAAATTGTAAAGAATTATTTTCTTTTATGCAAGAAATGTAGCCTACAGAAAAATTACAAATTGAGATAACTTGCAGCATTCCGCATGTGTTGCAAAATAATAAATTATAATAATAAATTGTTATCATAATGCTGGAAACAGATGAATTTCTGCATCTATTTAGTGATGCACGAAGATCTGCATCGACAATACACGTGCTACTCCGTAGGTACTACCCATATTGGCTTATTTTAGACTTAACAACATAACTTGAAAATTGGCAACAGACATGTTTATGAAATTATTAGTAAGGCAAGCCAATAAAAGAGTTACATATTAAAGACTCGTTGGACAATGGCGCTGATTCACTTCAATTGCGTAAATGCAGAGGTGGCATCATATAATCCGTTACCGTTCGAATTTTCACGGAAATCGATTCTTTTTAGCATTTATTTTTGGTATCACTGTCAATTAAAGAAAAACAACAAATTTAAAATGGACGTTTTTTTCCATTTTTTTCTATTGTCAAATAGAAGGGGAAAAATAGAATATGTTCATTATTTGGCGTATTCACATAAAAATAATTCTGAACTAATTTCTAAAGCTTGTTACGTGAGACGAACAGAAAGGCCGATGTTAATGGCCTTTGGACGGGATCTACACAACTTTCAGTCCAATTTGGGGGACCAGGGATATTGAACCCGAACCGAAAACACCAACCCACTTCAGTAGCCAAGTTTCCCAGACTACTCCTAGAAGCGAGTTGGGCTCGAGAACGAGTCCTCACCTGGTCATCGCGGTACCCCGATCCTATCATCCACTACGTGTCACACGTTGCCGTGGATGACACCCTAGTAGCGGATGATGGCCGAACTGGACTGACAGTTGTGGGTCCCGTCTCCGTCACGTATCCAGAAATTTGTCCACGACGTCCTTCATCTGCAGCGGTATGTCCGGCTAAAGCTCAGCCCCGAGGGAGTAGGTGGATGATGAAGGCCCATTCGCAGATTACTATGCTGCTATTAGGTTGGCACAACACTCTACTTACCTACGAACAGACACACGCACACACACAAACACCCGATGATTCTCACATGATTTTTAAATTATTAACAACACATTATTTTTTTTTTTTTTTTTTAAAGCACGTTATAAATCATAATGATATTTATTATTAACATTTCCATAATCAACAAAAAAAACCCAATTGTTGTTACAATTACATAAATGGTGGATTTTAATCTCGACGACGTGTAAGAAGACAGAGGTACATCTACCAGAATTTGGTTGGTAACTGATCCGCGACGCACGGTGGGTTCCTCCGATGTCTAACGGTGATCTGCGGACGATGAGCTCAAGGACCGAAGACCACTAGAAATAAACAAAAAAAATTTCGCGCCTCCACACAAAATTTGTGCCCGTGCTCCTCGGTTACGTTTAATGGCAGACTTACCCTATATCCTTACACGTCCCGGTATGTCGCCAGATTTGGTATAACTCCTCGTTGAAACGCCAATCTGTTGCAGGAACGCTGCACTCGGTTGCAGGAACTGTGGTAAATGCTGGTTTGCTGCCTGTAGTTTTGTTTTTGTTGGAACCACCCGTTTAAATATTGTTCTTGGGACCACCAGGTTATTATGTTAATTGTTTGAGGACCACCAGTTGATTATTATTTAATCGAATTATTAGCAATTATCACTATTAGCAATTTTATTATTATAATGGATATTATTGTACTCGATAATATTATTATTCGATATTATTATTATTAACAATATTCTTATTTATTAACAACAATCTTATTATTGTTGTTACTATTATCATTGAGATTTATTATTATTCATGATTAACCTTATTATTATTATTGTCATCAATATTATTATAATTATTTATAAATATTACCTATTATTTACCTGGTTGTACGTCCTCCTGGTTTGGGTCCCGGTGGTATCGCGGCGAGATCAAAAGATCAAAAGAGACCGATCTCATGATTAACACGACTTTTATACACAAATTTGCCAAAAACAAGAACAAATTTTGTGTTGTCAAAAAAAAATTCTTGTTTTGGTACACGACGCCTCTACCTGTGAACATTTTTAACACCAAATTTGTTACTCACCCAAAAACCCAAAAAACAAGACAGATACTGCCATCTACACAAAAGTTATTGGAAACATAAAACAAAATACACAGTAAAGAAAATCACCAGCTGGCGTTAGTGGTTTTGTTTTTATTTGTCGCTCGGTGTGTTGTGATTGTTGTGACAGGTAAAAAAATATATATTTTTTTTTTTTTTTTTTTTTTTTTTTTAGTTTTGGTTTTAATTAAATATGAAAATTTTAGTAGTGATTGTAATAGGGTTTATTTTGTCCAGAAACAAAATGGAAAAATAAATGGAATGGAATAATAAACAAAAATGAATCAGATAAGTAACTATTAAAAGAAGAATGAATATTCTTTGGGTGATTTGGTTTCGTTTATTTTTAGGTTATCCAGCTGGATGTTCTTAATTGTGACAGATCAACCCGTGAATACTTTCCGTGTACGAATGGATATATATGCGATGTTGCACCGGGGCAAAATATTACTTTGGAATCAGGTATATGGCATGGATTTTAAGTTAATTTGGATGTGTGTTTTGTTTTTTTTTTTTTTTTTTTATTTACAGGAACTACAGTCGGTGAAAGGTTAATACGGTGCGCGAAAAAAAAAAAAGTGTAATAAACAAAAAAAAACGATGAAAAATAAAAGCAAAGAATGGAAATTTATAGAGTTTGTTGTTAGTTTTTCTTTCAGTTGGAACGTGACGATAGCATCGTAACAAGCTTCGCTACGCTTTTCGCATATTCGTTATTCGTGTATTTATTCATAGAAATATTTTTGAACCATCTGCATTAAACCTTTATTGTAGGTGGTTTGGCGTCTATTGGAGGGGGGGGGGGGGGCAAAGTTGAGTAGATTAATCTACCAGCTCCGTAACCTTCCAGTAAGGTGCGCATCACGTGAGCTGTTCTGGTCATGTAATTAGGCAGTTGCGTGATGGGTACAATTGTGTAAGGGGTAACCTTTTCACAATTCGCAAGTGTACCAGCTGCCTCCTGGTGGCAACCACTGGTAACTAAGGCCATTTGGCGCATGTTAGGCCATTTGCCACAGGCTAAAGTACAGCGCTAAAGGAGAAAACCTTGACAAAAAAACCCTAATCTAAGGTGGAACAGCATATGCCGATGGATGAATGGCTGATAGGTTAATCAGTTCAAAATATGCGAACTCTGGATACCAGTCACCCTCCAGTTTTATTTAGCCTTCCTATAGTAACGCTGGGTGACCTACAGGCGATTTGCAATTCCTAGCAACTCGTAAGAGTTAAATCAAACGGAATACGGGGCAGGAATAGGAATATACGGGATTGGGACAGCCCTCTCGATGTCCTTGGGCTCCAATGCTACCGTCTTTTTAGTAGAACTACATGCTGTAGTAAAAATCTAGGAGGGAGAGCAATAAGCCCAGCTAGTATGTATCACGTACCAGGAGGCAGTATTGTCAGGTTCATTAGGAACCTGAATATTGACTGAACGGAAATTAAGCAGGGTCCAGCACAATAGATCTTTTATGTCGCAGTGCGAGGTGGCTGATCGCCCGCATAGTAATAATAATAAATAATAAACCATTATTGTATTTACCATAAACCAATTTTCAATATTCATTGACGAAATGCCATATAAGTCATTTTGTGATTTGATGACAAACATCCTCCTGAAACGAAGATTTGCTAAAAATTCCCCAATAAATTAACCTCGCGGTGGTTCGGATGTATGGTTTCTCTATCGCTCTGGTTTGTAATTGACGAAAAACGATAACCGTCAGACGGATTCGACCATACCGATTTCATGATGCCCCCAACTCCCATCTTTCCCAAATCCAGTGCCCCAAGTCTGCTGACAGTCGGAGTCTTAAAGAGCCTTTCAAGGTCCAAAACCGACAACATCATCACATTTCTAAATCGTAGAAATAGATCAATATATTTCTACGATAGTGTAATATGGATATATTGCAATATTTCTGTGTTGTATACGGCTGGATATCATGAAGATGATAAAAAAATTCATTTTGGAGTACGAGAAATAGGTTTAGTTCTTTTCAATAAAGTTATACATAGATAATTGTAATTGGCAAAATTGTCGCAGTACAACTAAAATCTCGCTAGGTACTTTTTAGGATTCAGCATCTGCATATATATTGCAATGATTATTGCGGTCTGAGCCAGAAATTGCTATCGATGCAGGTGGTATACAATAACTGCAAAAACTGATTTATTCTCAAACTTTATTTGAAATATTCTAAAAAAAAAATAATAAAATACTCTCCGGATTTCATGATGTCGCTTCTGGATTGATTGACCGGTTACCGACTCTTAGGTATATTGACGATAGTTATTATGGTATTTTTTTTGTTAGTTTTTAAATTTTAAATTTTTTATTGATTTGGAAAATTGTTAAGCACAAGACAACACAGTTTTCTAATTAAACGTCCCTGTTACAGCTGCTAGTTTTGAAAAGCTGCCAGGTTTCCGAAACATAATTTATATTACTCTGTACTTTAATTTAACTCCTACTTTTTTCTACTATTTTTTCAACCGCAGTCTGGAGTGGCGAGGAGGGGGGGGGGGTTAGTAAAACGAGATTACATTCCGGCATCATCATGACTTTACTCCTCCACCGTATTAACCATAGTAACCTCTTCTTTCTCGTCTACTCACCCCTACACAAAATATATTTCCTGCATTCACCATATTCTTGTGATCAATTGACATTGTCACTGAAGCAAGATAATTAGTTCTATATCCAGCAAAGTTCTCCAATCCATTGGAAGGCAAAAATTAGTGAAATATAGCTCTTACCAGGTTCCTTCCCTCTTCGCCTCATCTAATCGTTTGGAAAGGGCCAGCACAATCAACACCGTCCACCTAGCATAACCAATTGTACTCTTTTGTTAGGCAGTTCTTCCACCCAGTATTCAATATCTTTGTTGTAGCACAGCCATCATTAGCGTTGATCCAGCATGTAGTTGTCGCAATTGGTGTTCTCGTAATATTGATTCGGTGAATTCGTAGTAGTCTCGTTTCATCAAAAAACGGTTTGAAATACTTGATCCGACTTGATATAGGTTCTTTCTTGTTGGATCCAAGTAGCTGAATTTCAGTTTTAAAGTTCTTGTATTGTGCATGCCGGAGAATGATACATTGCGATTTTTGAATTTCTGCGGCTATGCTTAAGTTCGATGAAACCAAGTCCTTTGGAACTCGATTAAGCTTTAGGTTTAGTTATCGATATACGTATGCCAAAATTCGTACAAATTTGTTGAAATTGAATAAGTTTCAGCTAAATTGTCGGTTATGTTTGATGTCAAGATTTGCACGTTCTGCAACTTACTATGTAGCTTTTCTACATATCTGAATGTTGATAGAGGTTTTTAGTCAGGCCTCGTCTTCATGTAGAGTATCGGTTCCGGTCATCAGGTTGTCAATGTTCATGAATGAATTCTTCAATATAGGTGTTTGCTGCCTCTATAATTGAACTGGTAGCTAAATAACTTGCGCTAGCTGTGATGGTTTGTAATTCATATGTTCGAAACGGTTTTGTTGAATCCTCTCGCCATATTATCCTTTGATATTAGATGTCATTATCTGCTACAAGAATCTGGCGATACATTTGTCAATGTCTGCCGTAGACCAAGACAATATTTGGTATAAGCCATCATTTAACGATTTTTTAATAGTTGTATTCGAGACGCCATCAAAAACAACCCTCAGTTTTATTGGCTACTTGTATTTTTGATAACACCTTGATAAATAATCCTGATGTTGATTATCTTAAGGCTAAGTATTCTCGCATGAAAAGTTTTTACAATTCAGCGAAAGTTGGTTCCTTAGAAAATCTTGGTTCAATTGAGTATATTCTCTGTACGGCTGTTTTATCAGACTCACCCATTGCAGACGATTCGGCTAGAGCTATTTACAGTCTTCGTGTTAATGAAGCATTTCTCACATAACTCTTCTTTCAGTGTTAAGGTGAGCTTTCCCATTTCTAGGTTTTTTATTGCGCAAAATCTCAGTTGTCCACTTTGCTGATGGATTTTCCATCCTGCTATTATCCAGCCTAATTTGGAGTTCTGAAGAATTAATTCGCTATGATCTTCCCGTTGGACAGCATCTCAAAAAAGAGAGATCTTAGTGTTTGAATTCGTCTACGTCGAAATATTCGAATATCGATATTTGTTTGGCGGTCCACTTAGGGAATACAAAGGCTTCTAGCTCAAGCATTGGTTTTGGTTTGTTACAAGATATCATTACTAATTATGCTGCACTCTTTGTATAGCCGTTGGTAGTTGCTCCTATGCCCAATGCGGCCAATTTATTTGTGACCCTGAATCCAATAAAAGTAGTTTGTATTGATTGTATACATCTGCCATCTTCACTAATGCCGTAGGTAGTAAAGCACTTTCTGAATGATTGGTTGTTGTGGTGTAGATCTGCTGGATTGATTTATATTAATTGAATATGGGATGAAGCTGCAGTGAATTTATTTTGGCTTGATAGGACTTCATGCAGCAGTGTATGATATCTTTTATTACACTGACGACATCGAAACTTTGATTTACACATGTAAACGCTGTAATTGTTGTTAGACCAAATAAAGCATTGGTCTTGTCGCTTTATTGGATTCATTCTTTCATGAATGGACATAGCTTTAAACTTATTATCCTCAAATAATCTATGACGATCTTTGTGACAAAGCGACCAGATTGGAATTTCACGAGGACTTTGTGTGGACGATACAACGTGGTCATGAACTTAGGGATTGGTTTGAGATCGTTTATTTGAGCACTTGGGTGAAGAAATCAAAAAACTCTTTGCTATTTGGAAGATAATACGATGCCGAAATTTGACCCCATTGACTGTTGGCTTTACTATCATTTCGGCTTCGTTGTCTAAAAGATTTCGTTGGATATAATTAGCAGTTGCTTCGGATTTCCAGCATTTGCAGCAATCACTAACGGTAGATTTATGAAATTTTTTATACATAAATATGTAGTATATAGTATGCTTTTCTTGTCCTCTTTATACACAGCACCGTTTGTTGTCATGAATTGTAGCGCAAAACAGGATGTGAAACGATTGCCCTTAATGAAGAATCGAGAGATTAGGGTGTTTGTCATCGGGGATGATTCGAGAATAATTGTGTTGTTCAATGATATGGTTGACTCGATTTTCGTTGTTAATGATTGATTCAACCTCGCAACTATCTTATAATAATCTTCTTCGAATTCCGTATCTAATTCCTCTTCATTTTTTAGTGCCACTATTATTATAACCGAACCCTTATATCTACAGGATTGCAGAGCTGCTTATTGTGTTGAAAAAATTACTTAGCTTTGTCATGCTCCCTTTGATACATGCTCGTAATTTCTATTGTGAGGTTATGCCTGTCATGTTATATTCACCCTTATCGGTTAATCACTTAACAACCCGTTTTTTCTTTTTACTTTTTAGGTTATGATTTCGAACAATTAATTTTCGAACCGACAAAAGGTATAAATAAATGTCAGTAGACCAAATTGTAAATTTAAATCTGATTATCAAAATAGCAAACAACCCTTTGCTTCGATTTATTTAATTTTCTAATAAATAAATATGTTTGATACTTGCGGTTTATCGGCTTGTTCGGTAACTGAGTTTTGCTGTATTCCCTGGATTGAATTTACGATCCAGCTGGAAGGTTCAACTTCCAGAAGAAAATGTTTAGGAGTTCAAGTTAGGTGGTGAGCACACAAAAATTTAAATAATTTCTCCATAAAAATTAAAAATTGACATAATTTAGTTCGGACCCGAACTTGAGAATGGTATTTTATAAGTGGGTTTAATAAGTGGGTGTAATAAATTAATAAAATTTCAATTTTAATTATTCTCATTTTAGGACTCCAAAACTGTCTGGTTACCTAATGGGTCTTAGGGTAAAAACATCGCTTTGTAAGCCTTTGGGTAATATTGTATAGGTCACGGTAGCACCTACAAATTATTGTTGCAAATGAGAAATTGCAGTTCTAAGAAAAGGTAACCGATTTACTTGAGCCGAGTGCGAGAGCTTAAAACTGGCCAAACGGGGTTTGTGAGTAACTTTACCCGCCATGAAGCTATAAAACAACATTGGACCTCGTTAGTTCAAAAATTCTTCAAAAGAGTATATCATTTTTTGCTTAGCTTTTCAGACACTAGAATTTCACGATTGTAACCCGTAACGCCGCTAGTATAGAGTGACTGATGTTTTCCGCTCATTAATTCTTTGATAATTCAGCTGGAGGATGAGTTATAATGGGCATGATGTACAAAAACACACAACGTAAATAATGGGTTGCAAAGTCAAAGATTAATTTGCGGATTTTTTTGAAGTTTTCAAGTAAAGCCGATAGCCAAGCCATACGTTAATAAAAGTTAATCATATCGTTCCTTCCATTACACATTTGTGAATTTATATTTTTTAATTTAATTTTATTTAAATTTATTTTTAGTTTCAATATTACAAATTATAAAGAAGGCGAATTGTGAATTGAATCTGAACGAGAAGTTTTGGACCAGGCGGTACTATATAAAATAATTGCAGCCACACATCTACAAAATATCAACGGGTGAGTGCCACATTTAAGTTTACTATAACATATTTCTCAACTGCATTTCGATTTCGTCATTTACTTTAATCCCTTAATATCGCAATAAGCCTTTCGATTTCTTTGCTTGTTACAATAAAATTTAAGATCAATTTTACACGCATATTCCCATCCGATTACGCCATCAAATTTTTGTCGGATTTATTTATTGTTTTCTCGGAAAAATATTCGCAAGTGACCATGAGTAAAAATATTTACCCGGTAGAGGCGCCGACAACAACAAATAAAAAACATTTTTTAAATATATCAGCACAATAAAAATCACCTAACATGTCGGGTAACGAAGATAAAAAGCCCATTACAGATTTCAATCTAAAGGTAAATTTAGCAGAAATACCAATACAGCAATTCTGGAAGAATTTTCCTAAACTTTGGTTAAAACAGATAACGGCATTATTTAAAGTAAGACGAATAACCAACGAGGAAAATAAATTAAAATTCGCGATAGCTCACCTACCGGTGGTCGTAATAGCTACCATGGCGAGCGTAGTCCGTAAACCTCCAAAAAATAATAAATATGAGACCCTTAGAGATGAGATTATCAAGAGGCGATCTATGTCGGTGCAAGGTAGGAAGGGACATCTACTGCGGTTAATGATCTCCTGTTAAAAACTCTCTGGTTGAGCCGACTACCGGATTCTATAAGATCGATTTTTATAAAATCGACCGAATTATGTTTGCAATACTGTAGAATCAAAATTATCCTCAAAATCTCAAAGCAGCTCAAATCAATCAGATATAACTCTATTGAATTTACAAAACGCTATCGACCAATTAACTGCTAAATTCAATCGTGAATTTTCTAATTGTTCTCGATCCAGAAATCGGTCAAATAGCAGAGAATATAATAAACGCTCTGGGTAACGAAAATTTGGAAAACGATCTGAAAAATGTGATGGATTTTTATTTGGACAAACCCCTACTCCACAGGCTCAAACAAAAACGGAAAACTAAATCGTGCCAGAGTGACGAGACGTTTTACAATCGTCGCCATACTATCAGATGCACAATTTCCAAATTAAATTTTTTTATTGAGACCGGTGTAGACGTTTTCGTCGTACCTAAAACACTATAATAATCTAGTGAACGATTCGGAGAGTCGGCTATTTGCAGCTAACGGCTCGATTATATCCACGTATGGGACCCGATTATTACATGTAAACTTAGGTTTTCGTCGCAGTTTTCGGCACCCATTTATCGTTGCCTTTGTAATAAAACCAATAATCGGAGCTGATTTTTTAGCAAAATTCGGTTTAGTTGTTGACTTACAGTACAAGCGACTTCTGGATACAAACACTAACCTTAGAGTTAATACAATGGACATTAAAAGCCCTACTAATATGATAACGCGACTTTTTGCTGTCGACGGGCCTTACAGCAAACTTCTTAGCCGATACCCACCTCTTACAGAGCAACCCCGTTAAGATCATCCAGTAAAAAACAAAGTCGTACATCGAACTGTCACAGAAGGTTAGTTACCTTTTTCTCGATCTAGATGTTTAGATTCCGAGAAGGATAAAATAGAAAAAACTGAATTTGAGCATATGCTACAGCTAGGATTGTGTAGACATAGTTTTTCTAGTGCTGCTTCACCGTTACATTTGGTACTGAAACGTGACAGCAATGACTGGCACCCATGTGGGGACAATCGCCGACTGAAAGCGATCACGGTACCAAACTGGTATCCTCTTCCACACATTCACAACTGCTCAATCAATTTTGACATACATAAGACTGCAATCACCGTATCTTTTGGGCTCTTCGAGTTTATAAGAATGCCATACGGCCTTAGAAATGCAGTACTGACATCAAAGACCACTGTCATAAAATCGTCCACATAAATATCTTCTTCAACTGCTCGACTTGCATCTGGAAAGTTTTCTCTATGTACTTGACCAAGCTCCTTTATACATCTGGTGGCCATATATGAAGCAGATGCAGTGCCGTATGTGACCGTATCCAAAGCATAGGGGCAGATTTTTTGCTGCTGGTCTCGCCACAATATTATCTGGTGCCTGGTATCCTCCTGATCTACCCAATCTTGTCGGTACATCTTTTCAATATCACCTACTAAAACAAATGGATGCTGCCGAAATCGGGTAAGTATTTGAAATAGATTTGACTGTACATTGGGCCCTATTATCAAGTTTTGGTTCAATGACAAGCCATTGGTTGACCTTGCCGATGCGTCAAGTACTACGCGTAGCTTTGTTGTGCTGCTGTTATCTTTAAGAACTCCATGGTGCGGCAGAATGTATGAATCTTGGAGTTCAACGTTGCTTAGCTCAATTGGATGCATGTGATTTAGACGCTGATATTCCTCTAAAAAACCAGTATAAAGCTTGTGGAACTTGTCATCTCTCTTAAATTGCCTTTCCATCGCCAATAACCTAGATACTGCTTGCTGATATGTGGATCCGAGTGCTTTTGGCGTCTTTTTGAATGGAAGCTTAGTGATGAATCTTCCATCTTGTGCCCGTTTTATAGTCGCCTTGAAAAAATTCTCACAATCTTCCTCCTGCTTAGTCATCGGGATCGTTTCTGGTACCTCTTCAATTGCCCAAAACCTTTGCAGTGTGGTATCAATGTCGACGATGGTTGTGAAAGAGTGCGTTGTTAATGGTTTATCTGCGTCGTGCTTTCCTCCTATGATCCAGCCTAGCTTGGTGTTCTGAGCTCTTAAACTAGTATCGCCTAGTTTGATATTGCCATCTTTTAGTAGCTTAAAAACGATATCTGCGCCAAGTGAAATATCGATATTATCGGGATTCTGAAAGTTCGGATCAGCCAAATTGATGTTCGATAGGTTGCTTAAGCAGGCTAAGTCAACTTCAATGCCGGGAGCGAAGAACTAATTTCCCGGATGATGATCGCGTCTATCGATGCAACTTCGATGGAATTAAATCTTGAAGTTAGTCGCAAAGATGTAATTTCCCTAGATCTTTCGCTGCTTATTTCTCCAATTCCAGCGATTAGGCTTCTGTAATTCTTCCTTGGCAACCCTAATTTCTGCATCAGTGACTCAGTAATAAAAGATGCTTGTGATGCCGTATCCGCCAATGCACGACACGATCTTGGGATGCCTAAGTTATTGAATACATTTATTACTGCAGTAGGTAGCACTGTCTGCACACTTGTTTTTAATGAAATTGTAACATCTTCATGACTACGGGTATTATGATTAAGCTTTGTGTCTTCATTGTTGGTGTTTGGATCTTTCTTGTGTGATGCTTGTAAGAGCATTGACTGCAACTGCCACGGATTCTACATACGGAAACGGTATGCCCCGGATTGAGGCAAGTGAAGCAACGCTTGTTGCTGCCTATTAGGTGTCTCCTCTCTTCAACTGATTGATCTCTAAATCTCGCACAATCTATCAATCGATGTTGCTCCTTGTTGCATGCTATGCATTTGACTTCAGTGGTAGTGGTGGTAAAACTATTTCTCGACTTGCCTGGTGCGTTTGGTTTTGACTGTCGACTGGAATGTGCTTTAACCGACTCGAGTGCATCAGTTCGTTTCACCAAAAAATCAAAAAAGTCGTTTATTACTGGAAATTCGTTTTCAGTGTTCTCTTGGGCCCATAAACTTCGTGTCTCATCATCCAGCTTCTGCAACAGAAGGTATATGATCCAAGGATCTCTAGCTCCGGCTTGCTCACCCAAGGCTTTTAAACCACGGACTACTTCATCCGATGTATCCATTAACTTTCTAACATTTGAAGCGCTGGCTGTATGGACGATTGGTTGATCAAGAAAATGACGTATGAAAGCGTTAACGGTATGGCGTTTGCGATCGTACCGTTGCTTGAGTTTTTTCAATGCTCCGATGTAATTGGACTCGGTAACTTTAAAATGTTTGACCAGCGAAAATGCATCACCTCTAAGTAGACCCATCAGATACTTGAATGTTTGCACTGGTGTAAGGTTTTCTCTGCTATGTATACTAGAATGGAATAAATCGAAGAAACTCTGCCATTCGATATAATCGCCCGAAAACGTCGGAATTTGTAACTTTGCAAGACGCACCTCTGGCGATGTATTTATCGTGGATCCATTTAACTCGGTGTCGTTGTTACCATTTGAAGTCTCACTAATGCTACGAATCCTGATCCATTCGTTTAACTTGACCACAATTAAGTAATAAGCTTCTTCTGCTTCGTCCATTTTCGGCTCAACCTCACTATTTATTGCAAACATCGAAGCTTCTACCGCTTCAATCTTGTCCAAAAGCTCTTTGGCGCGAATCGCCTTTATTCGCAATTCTTCTACGGATACATTCGAATTATCTTTAATAGCACTTGTAAAGTTAGATATTTTCGTCAGAATTCCTTTCGATACTGAGCGTTGCCGTTTTAAACCTTCTAAATCGCCCATTTGGTTTTCCACAGCACTAATTCACATTTTTTTTTTTCACAGATCACTTTACTATTTATTCGTAAAATAAAAGTTTACTTATCTGTATCCGGCTCGAAGGACTAATGAAATCGCTCGATGTTGGTGTTGTTAAAAGATTTTAGAACCAACGCGATTTATTTCCATTGTATTGGCTCAGCAATATGGTGGATGAATTTGCAAAGTTGTCTCGATTTAACCAATTGCTGATGATTGATTTTTGCGATGAAATATTTGTAGATTCGGCAAACGGATGATAAAATAAGGTAGCTTATTTAGCCTTACTGGATATTTCACAACGATAAATGCAGGATGGTTCGCTAATTCTAGATATTTCACGGATTTTATTCACTTAATAATTTCTACTCAATAAAAACTGATATTGCTTGTTGAGATTTTTAACATGTAATGAAAAAAGTATGTTTACAAAAATGGTGGTTCCTTTCCTTTACAATATTTAGGAAAGAGACAAATATAATATTTCAATATTCCATCGTAATATGGTATCATGCAAATTAACATCTGACAACACCATCGTATTTGCTATAAATTAGCCTCTCTATTACAATCTTTCTATGTAATTTAATTCGCTTAAGTATTATAATTCTACCTTGTTGGCGTTTGTTTACTACTAAACGTCAGTGGATGGTGTTATGCAGAATTTCTGCGAGTGTTATCAAAATGTAAGTAAATTTAAGTTTAAGAAAATGTAGATGATTTGTTATTAGAATGATTTAATTACAAATGATGCAAATCATCTAAATTTTCTATACATTATGGTATGAAGTGTAATATTTGAAAATCTTTTATATAATTCAAGATACAACTACAGTGGAATTTAATTCAGGAACAATATTAATAAGATAAGTATTTTTACTGATATTTTCTTAACATAAATCTAATATTATTCTATTTATTTTCAGGTGACTGGACTGGTGTTAATGGATTTAACCAAAACGCAACCTTGAACTTATACCCGATGCCATCTTAGGTTTATCATTCTGGTGCGACAGGTCGACCAGAGTCATACGACTTTACATCCCAAATGAAATGCGCCGAATGTATTTCGAAAAGCTTCACAATCTTTCTCACCCAGTAATATGAGCAACACGCAAATTAACTGCGTCTAAGTATTTCTGGTCTAGTATGAATGTAAATACGGGGTATTGGTCCAAGACATGCATTCCCTGTCAGAAGACAAAGGTAAATGGACATACATACTTGTTCAGAATGTGGACGTTTTAATATTCCTTTGGGCCGGTTTGAGCATGTACACATACATCTCGCCGGACCATTACCCTCAAAAAATTGTAATCTCTACATTCTTTACGATTGTGGATAGATTTACATGCTGGCCAGAAGCCGTACCTCTGGCCAATATGAAGGAATCGACCGTAGTGAAAGCTTTCCTTGACCAGTACATTTCGAGATTTGATGAACCACTCGAAATCACGACTGAGCAAAGCAGCTAGTTCGAAAGTAACCTTTCAATGAATTCACAAAACTTTTGTGTTCTCATAGAATACGGACGACGACTTATCACCCACAGGCAAATGGCATGGAAGAACTTCGATCAAGGCTGATCTAGGACGCAGTCCTGTTGATCTTGTCTACGCACAACCGCTGAAGGTCCCAGGAGAACTAGTTCTGCATTCCAACCCTGTGCAATCGACAGATCCAACTTCGCTGTAATTGTACAAGCTTTTAAAAACAGTAAAAATATAAAAAGCTTATTGTGTTATTGAACATTTTACAGGAAAGGTTTATTTGTTCGGTCCAATTCCTTTGTGATTTTGTGAAGGTTTGCTTAGAAGGTTTTGTTAAAATCTAAAGAAGCTCAATTCGTGTAAAAGTCACCTATTATTAAAATCACTCACTTTTAAACCATTGGTCGTAATTTTTTTTTTCTGGGGTTTGATTATTTTCTGCATAGTTATTTTAATCTTTAAAAACAATGAAGAATAATTTTTTCACGACAGATAGCTCTAAAATAAACTAAAAAAAATCTCGAGAGTTTTCGTGAAAAAAGTAAAAAATTAAGAAGTAAATCAACACAATTTATAAACATAACAATAGCGCACTTAAAAATAATCCATCTGTATTACAAAACAAACAAATGAGTGATTTACTTAAAATTTATTGGTACAGGCGGTCGGCGCCCAAATTAAAACCTTCGAAACATTTCAATAACATTATATCTTTGCTAATATAATTGTGATGCGAACAATTAAAGTCTGGTGTGAGACCATTAAACCCGGACAGCGCCACATGACGCAATAAGTTTTTTTTTTTTTTTTTTTTTTGTTAATTCATAAACAAAACCAAAAATTATGTTCGCTGTAATCTCTTCGTAAGAAATCTCTTTAGTAAAATATCAACGTTGGTTAATCATATACACAAAATGTTATGCTTGGCTGTCAATTATATTTATTTAACAATGTGAAATGTTTTTTTTTATCCAACTTACTTTTTTGTTGTGTGTAGGCGAACATTTAAATTTATTGGCAACCGCACATAGATAACATTTTCGTGAAAATCATTTTGTGATCTTTATCGTATATAGCGCGTTGTTATTTTAACATTTCCAATCAAAACATAAAAAAAAATTAAATCGTATACCGAATAACCTTTTATACAATTAAATGTTATTCTTATTTTTTCTTTTTTTTTTATACATTTGCTTTAAGTCGAGTAGATTTCAAGAAGCAACCTTCTTGCACCCAAACCTACACAAATATAGATTCAGACGAATTGATGCGAAGGAATTAAATATGAGTTGCGAATTACTATAAATGTATATCGAACCGAATCGGGTAGGTGGTATGGATAGGAGGGAACATATAGATTATGTATGTGGTTATTCGCTTCGGGTGGTTGTGGTAGAATAAAAAAAAAAGATAACATTTATAATAACTGACACATTATCTTGTATTTATACATATTTGTTTTCCTTATAGTCTGGAGTGTCGAATTTAGTCAAAGAATGTTACATGTTTCATTATCGGTCATTTTGTAAAACTGTCAAATTATTTTAACATTTCTAATTGTTCAATGTGTATACTATAAAAACTTAAATATGATATCAAGATAGATGAATTGAAATATCATACTTCGCCATATGGAAACATCTTTGTATTCCTTTATGAGTTTGGAACAATTAAATTTATAAAATTCCATCCATCATTGTTGTATTGTACTGTGTGTCATCGAAATCTCGTAAAAATAAATTACAATTATTTGTATTTGCGTTTCTCTCCTTTGGATCGAAATAGAAATACAATAAAATAAGAAAAACATAACACAAGACGCAATCAATAAGAGAATAGATCAAATGTTAGAATTAACAAGAACAAAAAAAATAGATTAAGGGTGTGGTGCTATTTGTGTTCTGTATACACACATTATATAATGTTCAATTCGATCAAACACAAAATATTATAACTCGTCGGCTCGAGAACTAGAAACTCGATACCATAAATGAATGATGAGAAATGTATACATTGTGATTGATCACATTTGGTTGGTCATGATGAGGGTAATTTTTAAATCAACAATTTTTGTTTTGGTTCTTTTAATAAAAAAATTTAAAAAAAACACCAAACACATTAAAACAACTAACGAAACTAAAAATGTCGCACAATTGAAATGTTTTAGTTCTTGGGAACGACTAAAAGAAAAACACGTGGATGTTATAATAAATGGGAGTTGTGCGTTAATCAAATAAATTTGTTGATTTCAATGTGGGAGATGCCGTACATGCAAAACAATTTATTTAAAATATAAACTACAAAAATAAAAATTTTTATATAATGTCACGAAAATACTTGTGGGATTATATAAATTTATTGATCTTTTGATGGAACATATATTTCTGCGATTCTCACGCGTCATCACACGCTGTGAGTTTCCTTGTTTTGTTTACAAAGTAATAAATGACTAACTCGCTTTTACAGTACTTTGGACATTTGTCATCATTATTTAAAACATGACATATTAATATTACATGGTTATACAGCCAAAGTACTTCAAAGTAGAATAAACGATTTGTTAATTAGTTCAAACGAAAATCTCTTAAGATTTTGTCGTGCGCATGCTTATGGTTATTAATTGTCTAACTTTGTTAATAGATCACCGAATTTTTGGCATGCCCGAATGGCACCTTACTGTCACAAACAATAAAATATGTTGAAACTGTCGCAATACGAAATGTTAGACTAATTGGTCCAAATTTATTCAGCTGGTAGTTAATTTTTTGTGTGGCGCCAAATGATCTGGTTTAAATTCGTTCGAAATTCAAAGAACAAAGACAAAGTTTTTCCAAAAGATGTCACAACATATCATCAATCAACTTTTATGGGCAATCTGTGAAACAGCTGGGAATCGAGCGCTGAAGTGACCAAGACTATCCAGAATGTTCTTGGATATTCTAAAAGTTTCCAGAATGTTCTAGACAGAATGTTGTAGAATGTTTGAGACTGTCGGATAATGTTCTAGAATGTTCCAGAATGTTACAGAATCTTCCAGAAAGTTCGAGATTCTATATTGTTCCAAAACGTTGTTATAGAATGTTCTAGAAGGTTTTTCCTTCCGAAGGCACTTCTGGTGCCAGAATATTCGAGAAAGTTCAAGAATGTTGTAGAAACCAAAACGGAAGTCCAGAATCTTCCGGAACATTCTCGAATGGTCCATTATCCTGTTGTGTTGGGGACACGTTCAAGCCAAGAAAAATATATATCAGCAATGGCGAGACGCGTGCGTCTATATACTTTTAGAAACCGTTTAGGGCGAGACAAGGAAAAGTGAAAGTGATAGAAAATGAAATAAACTTAAGCGAAAATTTTTAAACATAATACCTAAGTGAAAGTGAATTGCTTAAGGTAGTTAACAATGTGTTAAGTAAAATTTGGTATGTTAAGTAATATTGACATTTAACAAGATGCCGAAACATAATAGAGGAGAAGATCTTGCTAGTGGTGAATCGAAAAGATTGAAGCAGAAAGAATTGCGAAGATATGAAACATATGAGGAATGAGAAGCACGTTTAGCTTCACAATGGAATAGAATGAATTGATTGAGGGTTCCGGTACTTTAAGACTAAATTTACTAAATGGTTCTCCTGGAATGATTTTTTTTAGATTGCGAAAAATAAAATTTTAAAAATAAATTTTGCTAAATAAACACGAGTAAGAACAGGAATGGATGGC